>OY754335.1:95443970-96693970 GCA_963573305.1 Pyrrhosoma nymphula | reverse complement strand
AGTATTGTAATATAAAGCACCAAGTTGAAATTAATTAATAGAAAATAATATGACGGAAGTTGTGGTACAACTAATGACACTTATTGAAGTACATACTTTGTGCATCCTCATCATGCCTCGATTGTAAAATACTTAGTACATTTTTAAGTGAGTGTGTGAAATGTTTTCACAGTATCTAAATACTATAGTATTATTCGACATACTGCGGACTAGTTTCCAAATTAACTTTTCAGCGCTGAGACGTCAAATTTTTATCAAATTTTCTTTTCGGTTTGAACTTACTCCGAGCACTCAAGTTTTTTTACTTGAGGCAAGAAAGTGCTTCAAGAATCAGTGTGAGGGAAGGAAGACAAGGAGCCCGTTGACTACGATAGACGATGAGAGTCTAATGGGTCACTAAGCACTCTTGATTACCCCATTTGCATAAGCGGGATTCGTGGGGAAGGAACCGAGGTGAGCCCGCGGGAAGGACTAGCTGAGTATCTGATGCGACTACGCTGTTCTCATGTCGTAACGATTTGGCGGAAGCTGCGACTTTGCATTCTAGCATCTCGGGTTTACGTGAAAAATAATCGATGCGCACCATAAACTAAAGAAGATGATAGATGGAGATATACGGTGCTATTTCACAGGAGAATATTGAGGTTATATAAGCACGTAGTTAAAAAGGGTCAGTTACGCAGTGAATATGTTGAAAGCAATATTGTTACTGAAAGAATATCTTCGTGATCTATCTACAAACCGAAAAATATGAGACACATAGCATATTACATATAAACGCGCAAGGTGGGTTTCATTTTCAAAAAGATAACATAATTATATTTCGTAAACCACTACGCCATGTTTGTTCAATTTATTTTTTAATAAGCAGAGACAAAAGAAGCTTTATATTTACGAACTATTAGTTCCCACTCCCACGCGGTTTAAGAAAGCACTTCGAGAGAAAACTCTACTTCATTGGTTCCCGAAAATACTAAGGCCACTAGCAAGCTATGGAGAGAATGAGGTATTGGGTAAACAAGAAAAAAATGTATTACGACGTACTTTTCTATTGATTTTGATGCTCCAAGTCTTGATATTAAAATAAATAAACAAAGGAAAAACGAATAAGAGGATGTACTAACTTTTCGTCGTTAGCTAAGCCATTGCATATGTGAAATAAATTTTATTGCGATTATTTAACTACGATCAATCAATCATTTAGGATAATTGTTAACCACTTCAGTTGCATAGCAGTTTCGCGAATTGGTCACACAAATTTCATGTGACTTAGTTAAGTAATTACACAGAAAAGAATACCACAAATGCGGCAGCTATTAAGAGGAAGTGAAATGAAAAATAGAATGAAAATTAAAATAAAAAACGTAGATTTCTAAAAGTTGTAATAATCCACATTAATTAGCACAATTCGAGAAGTGTGTGGACTAAACAGCCACGGATTGAGAGCTGTCACATGTCAACGAACATGGGTAAGGTTTTCAACCATTCTTCCTTTGTAAGTGTAAAATAATTAGTTTTTTGGGAATAGTATTCCTGTTATGATCAAATTGTTGAGGCAGTTAACCTACGTCCCTGAGATAAGTGGGGATTAAATAGAGGTTCCGTCAGTAACAAGAGGATATTACAATACTTTGTGAATAGCATGTATGTTTAAAGTATATTAGTCAAAGAGATGAGTTAATCTTTGAAGATTACCGAAGTGAAGGAGGGATATGCTGCTCTTGAACAATTACTTAAACTACGGAGGAGATATTAGGCTTAGTTTAGACGATTTAAAAGACACCACGCTTCCATGTATTTTTGAGGGATAGGACTAGAAAACTCGGTTCCGAAAGCTCCTTGGTTAATACAATGAAGTGCACTTATACACGCAAACTAAAATTCCTTTTTCCGCAGCTAAAGTTGGAGAAAAAATATGGTCTAGGAATTAAAACAGCACAATGGACGGACTGCCGTTGTTTATTTGCTCTTTTGAGCGTTTCTGGGATGGAAATGCGGATAAACTTATTAACGGAGAATCCACCCCAGAAGTACTGAAATATCCGCATTAATGTTTCACCGGTTTGAGAATTACTCCTCCAATGGTGGGAAGGGGTAAGGAAGAGGGGGGGTGGAGGAAATGAAAGAAGCACTTTTGCGGTGCCGTACCATTCCCGAAGAATAGATTTCCTTCATGGAAGTTAATGATGGGGATTATTGCCTTAATCTTCTTTACGACTGCATGGAGCTCTCAATGGCTCTTTGAATTCCAAGGCATCTCCCTCGTTATTTAGTCATTGGCCGCCATTATGCCGGAACGACCTTCATCCCAAGACTAATGCGGTTGAGGCGAACATCCTCAGACGGTGTTCTGTTTCATACGGCCGGGCATGCAAAAGATTGTTGGACAGCTAGGCACGAAAACTAAAACGCACACATTTAAGTCAAAGTAGGGGGTTATTTATAATCTCTAAAGAATTCGGAAGTCTCCATTCTGTCGTATTTATGAAAAGTGAAGTTTGAATTTTGACTAATAAATACAAATTCCACTTGAAGAAGATCTTAAATTTCGAATGCACCAGGGTTTTAGTCGGAGCTCGGTAGCTCATTTCCTGCCCTGAATTTGGTGTTGAAAGCTTCCATTGGAGATGTGGAAACCTTACTAACTATCTATCAAACTAATGTGCACATTAGAGCTAAAGAAGTAATTAAAATTAATTGTTCTATTTAATGCAAAAGTTTTCAACAGGAGTAGCAGCAAAATGTTCGAAGAGACCGAAGCACATTTGGTGTTGCCAATATGGAAATTTTGAGGCAGCAGAATGGATAAGACTGAAGACATCTATCCAGAGATTAAAATTATCATTCTTACTTTTTGATTTGGATGAGTCATATGTGGTTTCTCTTGAAGTTTTGGTTTCCTAAGAATCCCTTAGTTCGGTTTCAGGCGGACTTGAACAGAAGTAACTTCTTTCAGATTCGATCCCTAGCTTTCCCGGCCTGAATCATGATTGGTCATTTCACGCCCTCTTTCACAAGGTATTTCGGTGAAAAATGTGACAAATCAGCGTATGCGGTGAAAATATCTGCCTAAGTACCCATTATTTCTAAATTTGCGAAAAAATCAAATGCCCTGGAACAGAATAATTTGTGATTTTTAACTTATAATTATCTATTAACGTCAGAGTAAACAAGGTCAGTTCGTCAAAAGTACTGAGAAAAGAAAGTACTTTGCCTTCAGAAAACAAAAACCAATGCTTTTACATCTGATATACACGTAGTTCAAATAAACAGAGCAATTTTAACAGCCTTTATATCCATGGCATTAGGAGAGGGTGGCAAAAGGATTATGTAGTACCCAAACAAAATAAAAAGCCATAAGAATTTGGGAGAAAATAATTTAGTGGTCGAAAGTTCTTTAACGCAAGAATGATCTCATAATATAGGAAGCGAGCTTTAATATAAATTTTAGTGGGGAGTAATTTCCCCACAATTAACCCGAAAAGGGTATTAGAAAGTTACTTATAAGACGTTGAAAGATTACCTTCCTTAGCTGGGATTTATGCGGAGAGTGGCCGCTTTCGAAAACCATGAATATTAAAATCCAAGTTGGTAAGAAAATACCTTTCTCAACACCACCATTATGCATTCATAGTACTGATAAAAACTCACTCTAAAAATGTTTGCCATAGAGTAGAGAATACATAATTTTACCCTAAGGTATTAGCTCAATTATTAAAATTTAATTAAAACAGCGGAACTAGAAAAATACATGTATTCACTTAGAATTCAAGACAATATTTGCAGTTGCACCTTAATTTTTCAGCGAGTTAGGAATGAAAATTTAACCTGGGTTTCAAGTGTAGCATTATGAATGAGCAATAATAAAACTTCCCGGGAACCCCCAATTTTGAAAATCATAATTATAATCACCCACTGGCACATATAATGCACTTATCAATAAATCTTAGAAGTTAAATTGGGTCCATTCTGAAAAAACTGTACGTGAAAAAAGAAAACTAAGAGCAGTTCTAAAATCAGCATATCAAAGTTAGATATTATCACTTATTAGTTTTCAATCAACTGATATCATGCAGACTAGTGTTATCAGAGACCCAACGTTTCATGGCTAATGTATATGAAGATACAAAATCTCTTCACAGCATCATTACCCAACAAAGTAAGCTGTTGAGACCCATATAAGCAACATCATTATCTCCACGTCTAGAATAAGAGAAAGATGAATTTCAGTCAGATAATTATTTTAATTCCAGAATTTTATAAAAGCATATTAACGCTTAGATTCTCTATAAAAAAATGAAAATGTTTCTTTTCCACAAGAATAAAAAAATATAGCTATCAGGAGGTACGTAACAAAGAATTTGGGTGTATTCGTTTCTTTGGGAATCATCTTATGCCTATGGTTCACGTGATATGCTATGCCTTGACAACTTTTAAAACATTTAATATGGTTACAGTGTGGATATAAAATACGCAATACTGGTTTGTACCAGTAAATGAGCAGTATTCGATGGTTACACCTGCACGGAAAAATCTGTCTTGTCCAAATATCTTTAATTATGCATTTGCAAAGCTTATCTTCGTTTGATGAGGCATCACGACTTAGAGTGGATTAAAAAAATACAGCACACTTTTTTTTAACTCATAATTAAATTTTAGCGAGAGAAATACGGAGGAAAATGGACTCCCAGATCACCAGCCAGCTCACCACATGTTTTTCACCTGAAAAGACCTTATTAAAGATAATTTAAACAAGTCATAATCATCATCAACAGCTCTACAGTCCGGAGTGGGCCTTGGCTTCCTCTATTACATGCTTCCATTCCAATTTTATTCTTGCCTTTTACTTCCCTCTTGCTACTACCATTGCCTTATTCAACATTATCTTATTCAACATCCTGCGGCCATCGTTTTCTGAGTATTCCTATCTTCATGGCTCCTTTAATCCAGGCATTGAGTAGTCGTTTTGGGGTCTGTATCCACCCATTCTTTCAACACTATGTGGCCGAGCCATGCCAGCCGCAGTGATTCGGAGAGCCTAACTATATATTCCCCACCGAATATATCATTTACCCCCCCAGTCCATTCTGATTCTCTGTAACTGTCCCTCTCTAACTGGGCCATAAATTCTTCTTATTACTTTCCTTTCGAATATCCTCAGTGCTTTTTCATTAGCCTTAGATAGGACCCACGTCTCTGCTCCATATTTTACACCAGGTCCTATAGAGAAGAGTCTGTGAAGGTCCTATACGTTTTCAATTTCATTTTTCTAGAGAAGAAGGTTGATGTAAGGAGAGGTACATTAGCAAAATATGCCTTATTTCCGGTCATCACTTTCCTTTCCTTTAGTTGATCTCGTTTGAAATACCTATTATTTTTATTAGTTAAAATGACTCCTAGATAGCGAACTTTTTGACATCCTCTGACTCATAGCGCCCAATTATAACGTTTTGAAGCACACACCTGCTCTATAGCGATGGAATTTTCATATACATATTTGGTCTTTTCATCACAGAATTTGAAACCCACTCTTTTACCAATTTCTTTCATAGTGTTAAAATTTTCCTTAAGGTCTTTCATATTTCGCGCTATCAGAGCTATATCATCTTCATATGCAAATCAAGTGCCTGGCGTAAATTTTTCATGTTTATTAGGCATGTGATCGTTTGTCGTATTCATAAGTCGCAAAAAAATTAAGTATGCCTTCGTGGCGTGGAATAAGCCCTCATAAAATCTCGGCAAACTTTATGGTGCTTTCGCGAGGCTTCTAAAACTGTATTCGAGTTCAAATTGCTTGCAAAATTGGGACGGCTTAGCGGCATTACCCCAACAGCCTATCGAATATCGACTCGGTTTTACAAAAGCCCTCCTTAGCCAGGCCCTTCCCATTTAAGGCGTGCAAAAAGAAGAAGAGAGTAGACATGGCTGATGGAACTGACACAATAGTTATCACAAAATCACTGTAGATGGGCATGTGTTGCAGCGTAATGAGGAGTTGTCCGGAGGTGGTGCATAAAAATGTTTGTTAAATATATTTTTATGGACATTTTCATAACATCAATCGTCAATTATTTACATTAAGTATTCTTTGTAGGGAGTTGAGTTACGCTGCTTGGAGGTGATATACTGGAAAATATTTTCACCTATCCATTCTTTACACCACAATTCATGATTTATAAACCGAAACTTTGAAAGCTTAAGGTGAAGTTCAGAGTCCATACCCTCAATTATGCCACCATCATCCAAGTATAGATGGTAATGAGAGTTTATTTTTGCAGTCAAAATGAATGCCTATAAAAATAACAAAAATATAAAAATGTAAGCAAAAACAATCAGAAAATGATTCAATACATTTCTGGGGAAAAACATTTGTTGACACTTAACAGTTTATCACATTTAACTGCACTTTCTCTGCCTTTAATATATTTTACACTATTTACACAAAACATGTTATGCTACTATTTTCTACTTAACTCTTGAACAAGGACACGAGATCTGCACTTGGCCACGGGATATTTTCATTAGTGTTTATGATTTGATAATTTTCATTCATATCACTTTAAGGATATATGGAGATACATATAAGCATCTAAAACCAAATTGTCTGAGAAAAAGAGTGGTGAGTTGGAAACAAATTTTCGTCCAAATTCTTTCTCTTGTACAATGTATACCTACACCTCGCCGAAAATCTACACGTTTCCACAAAACCCCTCGCTCCTTGGCCCTCCGCATTTGCGACCTGGAGAAAATGAAGAAAGTACGTACAGCTGATGACACTGGCGAATTATCGTTATCAAACTCGAAGCAAGAGCTTCAGTGAAATGGTAATTATCCATGGAGAACGAGCATTAATCACGGTTGAACAGTCTACGAAGGACAACGCGTGGTCGGTTCATGTTAAAGGGTTGCAGGAGTTGATAAAAAGCAAGATGTCACAGAAGATGGTGATTAAGGCAGGATGGAACGTAGGAGGAGGAAACTCAAGTTTTTTTTTACTTGAAAGGATGTATTCCGGGTGTTGGCGAGAGTATAAAAAGCAGAGTAAGAAAAAAAATCCTCTTCTCCTTCCTGCATACTCTAAGTGAATTACCCAAATTCAGAGAAACAGGTTCGTTTCCTGGACTCGGTCTCATGATCACTGCACTGCACAAGATATTTTTAAGGGCCTAATTATTAATGACTGCGAGCGTATCGCTTGCAGAATCGCTTCGGTGCAGTGGAATTTTTTTCCTGACAGCCGCAGGGGCGAAACATTTCCTCTCTCCTTAAATTAAAGAAGTCAAACATTACTCATTCCCAATGTTAAAAGCTAATTTATTCTAAATTTTGGGAGATATTCCAGCGATAGTATTTAATTTCAACCGAATACTTTCGTAGTTGTTTTTGTTTTAACGTGCTTCGACGGCTAAGGTCATTTCGCACTTACTGTCTGCCACGTGCAGACAGGGGCAACAGAACTTGGACGAATCGGAGGATCACCCCTCCAAACTCGGGCCGAGCCCAACGATGCTTAACTTCGGTGACTGATCGGGAACCGGTGTTTCCATCGTGGCAGGCCGTTGACCTTAATGCTTTCAATATAACAAAAATCACTAAGGAAGTAGTACAAGGACACCATGAGAAAGGTCAGATTCTAAAGTTGTGAGATTAACTACGATGGATTACTTGAGCCCAGGTATTTCAGTCAATGAAGTAAGACTTCTGAACCGGGTGCATGCCCTCTTAATTTAAACTCCTTTAACGCAGAAATTCGTATGTAAAGCTTAGTAGGAAGGTTTAACTGACAATGAGATAATATTTCGCGTTGAACAAACTTTTTACGCGAAGCCGCTAGAGAACTTCCTACTTCTCAATCTGAAAGCTGTCATTACCTCGAGACACCTTTTTTCTCTAAACCAAATCTTTCCTTCATGATGAGGCACGGACCACAACGTGAAAAGCGTTGAAAAACATAATAAATTACTTTAAAGTGGATGGTTTAGGCCAGAAACAGTTGAAATTCGAGCAGCATTCGTTATTCTTTTCACATCTGTAATAGCTCTTAGACCAATCTGTTTCACACATCGTGCAGAAAATAATTTTTCTCTACTTATGCATCCCAAGATAAAAATACTTCATTATGACATGCATTTTGACGATCCATAAGGCTAAAACTACTCGACTATATACGAAACTTTCTAGATTTATGTAATTTGATTAATTAAAACTTAAATCGTGAGGGGAAAATGACAACTAATTTATTAAATAACTGATTCGTAGCATAAAACGCCTTAATTAAGCATTGCCTCTGAGACAAGAATATACTGTGAACGTTCAAACCCCTTAAATTTGGTTGGTTTCGTTGATTAAAGTATGGATGAACAAATATTAAGCCCAGATGGTTTCATCATTTAATTAAACACACTTAGGAAAGTGATACTTTTTCTCAACGGCTTGCCATAAATTAGGTATGACTCACTTGCACAAAATGTACATGGTTTATTCCTGCAAACACGAGTGCGGCTATTTCTTTGATGTGGATTAACTGCACTGTAGCTTAGTTTAATTCACAAATCCTCAAATTCAATTAACTTCCCAAGCTATCTTCAGCTGAAACGAGTTTAATTTTAATAACTACAAACTGAATGTACGGAGAATGTACCCTTGGTCGCGTACGGTTAAATTTCCTGCCACGCGTATTTTTTATTGCACGTCCTTTACATCCGTTTGAGCAATTCAATTTAGCAATAACCAAAATACTTTTTTCTACTTGTAGCTCAGAGATAAAAATAAAAAAATTGTTTAGCTAGCTCAAACGAACATAGAGAAACGTAGCTTTACAGAACTGCGACTAGCCGACAGAACTTAATTTCTACCAATTCTAAACTTGATGAATTAAGGCTGAAAGCATGCGGTGAACTGGCAGATGATATTTTTAATTACTTAATCTTACCATAAAACGTCTACCCATTGAAGCCGAATTCTTCCGCTGTCAAATATTCGGCTTGATTCATGGAAGTGTGGATACCACTGAATATTATCTAAAAGCGTAAACAATTGAATTATAATTTCATGTGGCATAATGAAATATGCACTCAACGGTTGGCTGCGATGAATCAGTCAAATTTTGAGAAAAAGATTTTCGGTAAATAATAACGAGGCTGTCTTTCGGATGAAGATTGGATAGTCTGAAAGTAAGTTAATTCAATGACCGGGGCAAATTAAATTGACTTCCATAGCCAAGTTCAACTGGACCGTGTTTAATTTAACCTCCTGCACATCAAGTTCCATCGGTCAACAAGGGTGCATAATCATTTCGTTTTCGGGTTTCTTTTCCAGCGCTGCGAAACGTATGATTAACTACTGCAATATTCAGAGTCGTTTTAATTGCACGTCATTTGTGAAGCACTAAGGGCGGGGCGTTTCTGCTCGCTGGATTGAAACTGGTCGGAGTGAATTGAGTGGTGGAATTATTTACGCTTATATTCAACACCTCTATCATCAAGTGAATCGTTACACGCATTTCCAAATTTCGGCCAAAATGCATGGTAACTAATATAGGTTGTCCATAGTAAGCTTTGAAAACATTAACACAGGAAATGAATTTCTGATAAAGTTTAAATTTATAACAGAGAATGTGCTTTTCATAAAGTAAACTACACGAGATATAATGAAATATGTGTACATTTTTCGTTAAGAATGCTGTGTTTAGGCAATTGAACCTATTTTCACTGGATAAAAAGATACCTTCTGAGGAATTTCTATTGATATCATTAATCTATTGGTTCACAATCAGAAAACAGGTGAAACATAATGAAATCAGAAAATAAATCAGTCAAATTAAAATTAAAAAATCCTGATCTCAGAGCAGGCACGAATACCAAGATTCCAATTTTGAATATATCGTAATTAATTACATAAAAAAATTATATAAATAGGTATATAATTACTTTCTGAAACAAGCGAGATTTGATAGAATGCAACTAGGGTAGGTTTAAGTTTGAAGTTGTAGCACTATCCCAGGCATTTTACCCTAATCCTCTGAAGAAAAGAGAGGGGTTGATTAATAATTGTGTCCTTCTTTGGCCTATTTGGCTCGTGTTAAAGTAAAAGAAAGTTCGTTTGAAAGGACGATAAAACATAGCCTGTTGGGTGGACGATATTTGAATTTAACGTGGGGTGTAATGTGGATGGAGGCGATTATAGTATTTGCCCTTCCTTGCATTTAACTGGCCGCCAGAGGTCTCAGAGGATTGAAACACAATACAACCCCGATTTCATTGTTCTCGCATCTCAGGCGATATTTTCTTTGTTCCCTATTCAGGACACTAAGACGAGATTCAAATTCATATTTCAAGCTTTGCCCTCAAATTCTAGTCAGTCATATCCAAAGAATTAATGGTCAAAACGAACAGTTTCATTAGTAGCCTCCATAGTTCGCAGAGTCGTAATTGAAATGACTTATGTGGGTGGCTTTCTTTCGAGATATTTAAAATATTGGTGTTTAAAGCCAGGCAAGGTCGAGAATGCGTAATGCAGGGCAGTGCTCTGTTGTGCTTAATGACCATTGCTGTTTCATATGTCATCGCATTAAATGAAAACACATTCAACTCCAGAATAGGCTCATAAAGTATGCAAAAAGAAGCTTAAATAACAGGTTGATACTGAAAAATTCATTTCATGCGGTGTTATACACGATCAGTATTTTTAGTCTGCGTTTCAACAATTGAGCTTCTGAAAGCATGACAAATAATACTCCGATCCGATAACTACTGTAGACATGACTTTTCTTCAATCATTCATCCGGAATAGGAGACATTGAATTGAGAGTCCATATATTCACTTCAAGCAACTATCGCAGATTTCGGATTCGATGTGATACTCAAAACACCTTTAAAATGTATTGGGCGGAAAAGCAACGGAGCTGTACAGTCAACATATAAGGGTCAACATATATTATTATTAAGGGGTATATAAGGGAGATTTTTAATCTTTAAATTGGAGAGCGTTGATAATTGAGAGAAATAAGGATGTAGATTAAAAACTAATATTGCATAAAGGGTATGAATGAAAAATGAAACGAAGATAAAATAAGAACACAGTAGAGTCCCGAAAACTCGGACACCGATAACCCGGAAGTCCGGATAACCCGAAAACCCTGGCATAGCGGTAAATCCCCGCTCGTCAAACGCTACGGCACCGACCGGAGCACGACGCGACACCGACCAAGTACAGTTTTAAGTTTTTTCGTTAGGTCTTTTGAACAGTTGAAGTTTTAGTTGTAGTTTTTTTGTATTTTTATGGAATAAATAAATGTTTAATATAGTTATAATGTATAAAAACTCGTACTTATTCTTATTTTTACTCCTTTCTCGATAACCCGGACATTTCACAAACTCGGACACCTTTCAGTCCACATTAGTCCGGGTTTGCGGGACTCTACTGTATCTATAACTCACGCGTACACTTGGGAAAGTAATTGAAGCGATCCTCGTCGAATTTGAATACAAAGAAATGAATGGTATGATCCATACTAAGATTTTAGACTGAGAAACATTCATGCCGGGGGACCTAAACACTGTTTAATCATTCCATTAGCAAAAAAACCTCCCCTCTGGTCACCTAATGATTTTCCTCTAGTAATGGTAGAACTAGTAAGCTCCAGTAAACCAATTGTAATATAAAGATCAAATTTTTTCCCTATGCACCAAACACACTCATCTATTTCACTGAATGGAGAATAAAACTAACGCACAATTAAAATCAAGCGATATTTCTGGGTAGTGAAGATCGGGAATTTTTATGCAGTAAAAATATCTTATTTTTATGAACCTATATGCGATTTTGAAATTGAAATTTTGAATTAAAAATATTAATGTTTCATCTGATGAAATCAAAACCATTATAAACAGCTATATTTATGCTACAAACATGATAAGGAAATAAAATGTTGGCTATATAATGCGGAATTTTGTAAAGAGGCGATGAAATGTGATATGAAGAGCATGTATTAATTTTTTTACAATACATATTATAAGCTAGAGCAGTAATAACAATTTTTGGGCGCCGTTATTTAGACTCATATTTCTTGTAAATATAAAAAAATATTCCACCTATAGCCAATGCGACTCACATTTTGAAATTCTGCTGAAATTTAGTGATCACCGCAAACTTGTGAAGATCCCGCAGGCTTAAAAACACTTCCTTGTTACACGTCTATCGAACTGATAAGTGTTGGTTCACACAAGTATGTACGCCAAATAATCTGCAATGCTTATTTACGCATAGAGAAAAATAAGTGTCGCTTCGAGAGGAAAGCTGGCAAAAATGAAATAAGAGACCCAGTTTTGCAAGCCCTAGCTGAACATTGGCGTGTAGCAGCGCTTTTCTGCATAGAAAAAATAATAATAATAAACTTAGCACGAGAAAAACTATTCCTTTTGCAAATTTCGGGTTTTATGGCTGTTGTTCCATTGCGCATTTCCACCCGCATCCCTGTGCTATTCACAGTGTATATTGTTCGCAAAAGGTCAAATTTTTTCTCGCCTGGACGCCCCGTGGCTCGACATGCACGCCCAGCCCGTTTCGTCAAAATTATTCAAAAATGAAAACACGCGAACATGACGGGCAGGACGGCCATGTAGAGTATTGTTTGCGGAGTCGAAGCGCCGCCGTAAATATTGTTGCATTCACGGAACTAAAAAAAACAAATGACGCTCGCGCGCGTCGTGAAATAATTGCAGATCCCTCCATTCTCCTCAGGCTATCAGATATTTATTGCACCACCACCATATATTTGTTTTGATTTTCCGCGAATAAATGCATTTTTTGTGTGGACAAAAGACCGTTGCACTCAGATCATCCGATACCATACTACGTATTCATTTCGCACGCACATGCTTTACAATGCGCCATCTATATTTATGGTCTTCCCTTTCTCTGGAATTGACTGAATGCTGAATCATCCAGCTTAATTTTTATTCTAATCTATATAAAATTGATATTAACGCAATTTCCCTACTACGAATTAATCATTCCCCACCACCATACGACGTTTTAAAGGGTTTAGGCAATTTTTATGTCATTTAATAGGCCCACGGTTCCAAAATTGTTAGCAATAAAGCGAAATGGGGGATCTGGAGGGCGTGGTGGTTAGAGTATTGGATTACAATCTCAAGGGGCCGAGTTCATATCCCGGCAGTGATCGAGTTATTTTATTGGAATTCCCGTCCATACATGGGTGTCTTGTGGAGGGCACTTTAATCACAATACTCCAGTAGACCAGTATCGACGCCGGGTTTCCCTCCACCTTTATTCTGATTCCTTAATGATCCTTCCCTTACCAATATACCCTATTCTTCATGACACAACTGACCTCAGTTGTCGATCACCTCCTCAAACAATTATCCTACCATCCGAGAAAGCGAAATTGCGGCCGATTATGGGAGTATCAAATTATTCTATGACAAACATGATATGATTCTCAGCCACCGTAATAACAAGTGACTATGCCGTTGTTTCTCAATGAGATTCCCTGAATAGGCTAAAGGCACCTAATAATGCCTACTAAAATTTAAACTGCTGCCATTTGAGAACCAATAAAGGTTTTTGACAATTTTTTTCCAAATAGATGAAAAATAAATTTAGTATTAAACGCAATTGGGGAAATTTGGTAAAAGTTTTATTAACCTTGAGGCAGAGCGCAAAAACTAAAACATTGGAAACATTGAAATGTATAAAATTGCTCATAATAAGTACAGTTGTAGCGAAACTTGGTGGCACTCGCTTGTGAAGATCATGACGCAATGGAGAGCAAAGCATACATTAGATTTGGGATGAAGCGGCCGATCCTTTTTTCACATGGTCCTCCGGAGGTCCTATGATAACTTTGCCCGCCCATCAACGCTTGGTCAGTGTCCTCTAATCCTCCGCTGGTGAGTGCCACCAAGTTTCGCTATACCTATACCGCTCGGTCCATGAAATTTTACGTTTTCAATATTTGATGCATGGATTATGTTGTCTCAGTGCAAAATAAAAGAAAGAAATATTTGCAATTCTAAAAGAAAGTGAAAAATTGCAAATAACTTTTTATTATTTGATGCTCAATAAGTTCATATTTTTACTATGCAAATGGTTGCGATAAACACGAGGGACATGGTGGTTTTGGACTCAAAAATTTTAAAAATAAAAATCAAATACAGTATAGGTATTTCATGAATAGAGAAAAGCTTGCTCAAGCTACTTTAACTTAGGTAATTAGTTAATGAATAAAATCTGAGGTTTCAGGGGTGATGGAGTGGAACCGGAACATCACTGCAGTCAATGAAAAAAGAGGAATTTCCACAAGTATGACATTTATTGCACGACCGGTTTCGCTTTTAACAGCATCTTCAGGTCATCTACCTGAAGATGCTGTAAAAAGCGAAACCGGTCGTGCAATAAATGTCATACTTGTGGAAATTCCTCTTTTTTCATTAACTGTAGTTACTGAATGTTAAAATTTTAACCCTAAAATAGAACAAGAATAGCCAAATATTTTGTTTTTACTTGTGATATTATTTTTTTCTTCATAATTTTTTACATTACAATATCAACTGTATTGTGAAAAAAAGATTTAATTAAAAATAAATGCATTGCGGCGTAGGTTTCCGCGGGGCTTGAATGAAGGCTTGTCCATTTTTCAGGTTTCCACCGCGTGAACTGTTGCAATTGGACATCAGTTTCACTCGGTTTCCCGGTCGAAGTGAAGACGCTTGGAGGATACCGGGCGAAACTGTTGTCCAATCGCAACAGTGAACGCGGTGGGAACCCGAAAAATGGACAAGACTTCAAAATGAATGCATATTCTTCATGTCGCCTGTCGTCACCTCTTCGCAAAATGCCGCATTTGATAAATAAAATTCGATTGCACCAACGTGCATACGAATGATCAAGTTGTTTAGAATATTTTTTTTCTATTAGATGTAAAACTTTTTCCTGCACTAAAAAGATACATATAAAAATGTCAAAGGGCCCCAGAAAGCCAAATTTTGTCGACTAAGTTCCTAAAAAATGGAAACAGCCTTTTTGTCTCTACATATTCATTTCGTTTTTTGGATAAATTTGCCTTTGTTTAAAATTAAATTTGAGAATATTTTAGCAGATCAGTACGATTATTGCTAAAAAATATTTAAAATTTAGCTGAAAACTTCCACTACATGGCGACGCTAGCACGAATTGGGTTAATCAACCGATGGACGCAATTAAGGTGGCTAGAGTAAAAAATTACTTCAACTAGGATTTGATGAATTTGATCTCATTTTTAAGAAAAACTCACATCTTTCCAATGATATCAAAATAATAACACTTTGCCAAACTACTTTTCGAGCAATTTGCATAAAAATATAAGCTGTTTTACATGGAATAGATTTCGGCCGTGCACTCCAGAGGGAGAATACAGAAAAAATAGTAATTTATAACACCAAGATTTCGTCAAAAAAGTAAATAGGTGTGTGTAGTTTGTATGTTTTTCAACTTCCACTACATGGCGACGCTGGCACAAATTGGGTTAATCAACCGATGGACGCAGTTAAGGTGGCTTGAGTAAAAAATCACTTCAACTAGGATTTGATAAATTTGACCTCATTTTTAAGAAAAACTCACATCTTTCCAATGATATCAAAATAATAACACTTTGCCAAACTAATTTTCGAGCAATTTCCATAAAAGTATAAACTGTTTTACATGGAATAGATTTCGGCCGTTCACTCCAGAGGGAGAATACAGAAAAAATAGGAATTTATAACACCAAGTTTTCGTCAAAAAAGTAAATAGGTGTGTGTAGTTTGTATATTTTTCAACTATTTTTAAAAATAATCTTTCACTTACCGCAGTAGTTTTTACAGAATCACAAAAAAACCTTTCGTTATGAAGGCTTTTCAGCAGTACGGCGTGAGAAAATGAGTCATGTTAGAGACTTATGTAGAATGTGTATACTTAATTTATTTACAGAGAATTTTGATCAGATATATAATTATATTTTTGCACCATTTATATAACAGTATGCATTTCACACTTCTTCACTCACTCACTCAGTGACTCAACCCGAAGTTGGTTTTGATAGCTGAGGGTAGAGCTCACCCCGGACTAAGCCACAGACGTGGGAATTTCACACATTCAGGGTATGGAGGCCAGTTCCTTTCCATGGGCCACCTCGCACTCGGAGGATTTTCTTTTGTTCAGGGGCGGATTTGAACGCAGGACCCTTCCATCAGTAGCCCAGCGCTCTACCCACTACGCCACCACGCTCCCCGCTCACAATTCTTAATGAAGCTTTATGAAGAATACATTATGGCAGTTTGAGCGAGATGTTTCCCTAGTAATAATGGAGACCGTATTAGAATTTTATATTTTAAATTCAGCTTCACACTTCTTAATGAAGCTGAATTTAAAATATAAAATTCGAATACAGTATCCATTGTGGCTTGGGAAATATCTCGCTCAAACTGCCATAAAGTAGTTCGAGCAAGATAGTTCCCTTGTCATTATGGAGACCACATTCGATTTTTTATAAATTTCAGCGTCTGTAAGAAGTATGAACTACATATTAACAATTCATCAAGTATAGTTGTATATACGACCAAAATTCTCAGTAATTAAATAAATATAACCACATAAGTCTCTAACTTGACTAATTTTTTCACACCGTACTGTGAAATCGCCTTCAAAATAGAAGATTTTTTGAGATTCTGTAAAAATTACTGCGCTGAGTAATTTATTAATTTTTATAAATACCTAGTTGAGAAAAAATACAGACTACACACAGTTACTTTTTTGACGAAATCTGGAAATTCCTAATATTTTCAATATTCTCCCTCTGGAGTGCACAGCCGTAATCTATCCCATGTAAAAGACTTCATAATTTTAGGCAAATTGCTCGAAAAGTAGTTCGGCAAGGGGTTAATATTTTGATATAATTGGAAAGATGGGAGTTCTTTTCTATAAAATCACGTCGAATTCATAAAATTCTAGGTGAATTGATATGTATCGCTCAAACTGCGTCAAGTGTACGAAGGACGCGAGCGTGTAGGTACTCACCGCATGGCCCGGTGTGCGCCAGCGTGGGCAGCAGGGCCGTGTTGGGCGGCTCGGCCGAGTCCTGCGACGCGGCGGAGGCGGCGGCCGCGGCGAGGAGGCACGCGGCCCGCGCCAGTGCGCACGGCGAGTCGTAAGTGGCGCCGTCGGAGCCGCAGACGGGCCGCAGCACGGGCTCACACTCGGGCGGGCACTCGCAGCGGGCGATGCCGTAGCGGTCAATGATGCACGACTGACCCGGGCCGCAGCTCACGCCCACGCAAGGGTTGACACCTATGAGTCGGTGCATGGCAGCGGGAGCGAACGGGGGAGAAGGAGAAAAAATGAGAGAGGGACACACGATTAGCACATTCACAGCAATTAATAAAAGATGACAGATATACATCTAAATACTACCATGCGAACCACCGTATGAGCGAACGGCAGCCCTGTCGGAAAATTCCCTAGAAAATTGAACCCCTGTTTTCCCTAGAAAATATACCTCTAGGGAATAATTTCCATAGAATGGATTTTCTATGGGAAATGCATTTGAAAGTGGGTTGCAGTGGCTTAGAATATATTTTTTTAACTACAAATATAGTTCATTGTGAGATGGAAATTTTTAATAAGGAATGCACATCTTTTTTCCTTGAGAAATATTTCGTCAATCTCATTATAATTAATTGTGATAACTCGATAGTTGTTTGAATGAAACAATGCAGAATATTTTTTTAATGAATATATATTTTTTCCTCTATAGTCGTTCACTCTATGCACTGCACACTGCACTCAATGCAATTAATTCAGTAATTTTTCTTATGCCTGAAGGTTTTCCCCAAAGTAGCATTTTGTTCTACGGAAATTACTGACCGAATTCTGTCACTTCTAAGGAAAAAAGTTCTAAGAAAAAAAAGTTTTAGGGTATTTCCTTAGGAAAGAAATTTAAATTAAAAAAGGAAAGAGTTTTCAATTTTTCCCTTGCTTTTCCCTATGTTCTAGGTAGTTCTTATAGGGAAATTTCCATCAGGGGGAGTGTGTCAGCACAAAATTCGTGAAAAAGTGAAAATATATTCCATTTTAATCACATTCACAATATGTCTACGCATGGGAAGTACTCGTAAAACTTTGTAATGTCACCTGAGTAACACTGGGAAAGTCAGCATCTGAAATATACTACCAATACTAGCAGACCCACCTATCCTACATTACGCAAATGACCTCAGTTGTCAGTCTCTTCCCCTGAATAGCTGCTACTATGGCTACTCTGCGCATCAATGCGATTAAACATTGGCCATATTGAGAACACCAATGATAAATGTGAAATGATTCATAATTCATCTGGAAATGTTTTTTTAATGCTTACTGCTTTCAGATGAGCAGACATGAAAGGAATGCATTGGAGAAGTGTTGAGGGAGTTGAAGAAAATGCGTAAGGCATTGTGAATGGAGAGGAGTTTCAAGCGGAGAAGGGTGCTGGGTATGGACCGTGAGACAAGGAAGCTTTAGGGATTAATCAGGTTGATGCGAATTAGGATAATGGTGGAGGTAATGAGAGGCGAGTGCATGCTAAAGGCCAATGTAGAAGGGGAGGACATTAGGCCGGCGGGGATGTGATAAGGAAGGAATAGAGTTTTCAAATGTGATTAACAGATGTTGAAAGAACGAAATCGTATGAAAACGTTTTTCGAGGAAGATTACCATCCTATCCACACCAATGGCCATTGGTAGGTCATTTATAATTATGACAGTGTTTCGATGTGTTACATATATATAATTACACTGAGCACTCAAGTAACAGAGTTGGAAGGACATATTATTACTTTGGAACTATTGTTTAACAGTATTCAGTTTTTCTAAGTCCTGACAACGTTATGATTTTATTGAAGCGATTAAAACGAAATAAATTACGAAAATAATTACAAATTTTAAATAACACGTGATCGTTGTAGAAATGAGATCCATAAAAAAATAAAATATTCTCCCATGGGAAATTATCGTCAAAAGAAGAGTGATGAAATAGAAAAAAAATCATAACATCTGAAACGGAAAACGATAAACTAAAAAAAAGCTGCGGCGCGTCGTATTGGCAGAGCATTCCTTATGTGTATTACAATGGGAAAATGAGGTTCCATTGGGAAATCACAGCAAACACAGAAACATGACATATAAAAGCTAAACCTTATGACATTAAATACAAGCAGTGATGAAATTTAAACGCCAAAAATCATCAATTTGACTGTATAGTCCACATGAGTTGACTGGGAAATATTATTCGACCAATAACATTAGCTTTTCTTGACATATTTGAAAGATTTACATTGATAAAATCAATAAATCATCAAATTATTTCATCACAATATGTAGCTTACATCTGTCCAATAAATCAGCTAGACCGATTTAGGGTCCATGAATTGGTACCCACTTATAAACCTGAGGCTTCTGGGATCGGAGAAAATACTTCACGGGAGACTCTTAACGGAGCCTCAGAAAGAAACATCATGGGCCGAATAAAGGTAATCACCCTATAGTTTGAATCTGCCGGAGTGGAGGACTCGGGAAGAATGGCCACGCGACCCCAATGCGAGCAATAAAAGTATTGCAGCATGAGAATATTTTGAAGGAAAGTTGGTAAAGCAGAGTGAGTATTTAAACCAGTAACGAACTTAATTGGACAGTGAATTTATTATTGTAGAGGAGCCAATTTAATGAATTAAAATCGAATTAATTCCAATTCCAGAATTTCGGTCTTCTACGTAGCCTTCTACGGGGTCGAAATGTGATGAATTTGTTATGGCGACGTGGAATTCGATAACGCGTGTGCTTGCTGAGAGTTAGGATCCAAATTCCAAGACGAATCAAAATAATTAGTATACGCGATATCCCTTTGAAAACAGACTGTGGAAAAAGCCAAATAAATATAATAATAAATGAAAATAATATGCGGTTGACGAGCTTTACGGCCTCAAATGTAAGTAAGTAGGCGTACGAGAAGTTTAGTAATATAAAAACTTAATACGGCCATTGGAGCTCTATATTTCTGGTGTACTTACGAAAATAGAGTTGATACAAAAAATATTTCTACCACAAAAAACTGAATCGCATCTATCAAAATAATATTTCTACCTCAAAAAACTGCAAAATCCTTTGCTTGTATTCAAAATATGATAACTTTGTTGGTACGATAAGGCCATTAGATTTAATTACGATGTAATTCAGAGTTTATTGATTGTGATAACTCAGGTAGATGGTGGAAAATTATATCTCTAAACCTGATTGGCTATGACTTGAGGGCTTTTGGAAGTTCAGCCAAAATAAATAGGAGGAAATGATTGTGATCTATGAAGTATAAAGGCAAATCTGACATTATTGATCAATGTAACATAGCATATAGACGGAACTGGGAACATGCAGCAAATATTAATCCTCCAAAATCGCTGGAAAGAACCTTGAAATCTAGTGTTCTTTTGACGAGGCTCAAAGCCACACTTAGTTGAAGAGTCATTTAAGATCAAATGAAGGATGAAATTTTGTGGCTATAGGGTCCCATATACTCACGGGACTAATTAAAGCCTCAAACAGGTTTTTTCAAGAGTAAAATAGGGTTTATAATATAGCTGTAAATGAAAGTCCTAGTTTATGGATGATGCCAAGATAAACAGGAGCTCAGCTATATATTACCTCGGAAAACTTTATGATTACAATATCCACCACAACAGTAAGGACGACTATGAATATTATCACGCTTCATGATAAAACTATTTTTAATGATTTGAAAATAAAAATGCTAGCGATGTTCCTGATGGCATGAAAAAACGGAATTTTTCCACTATAGTTTCAGATAATGAATACATAAGAATAGTCTAATGGCCGTTTGTTTTTAATTCATTCCTTTTAATAGTTGCGATGGTTTTTTTCTACACAGGTACCACAAAAGTTATCAATATAACGCGCAAAACTCCAAACTGAATCACTAATTTTTAAGAGAGATCTAGTTTTAGTCTAGCTTAACTAATCCCTGCTGTAATATTGAAGAATTGCTTTCAATTTGTACGTGATTACCGCTTTTACCTTTCAGTCTCGCTAGTGTAACCTTGAGAAAATCTCGTTACATTATTCACTTTTCGTCGTACACGTGTCACCAGTCAAATATATAATATTTAACAGGCCTTAAAAAAGCCTCTGAAATCACTGACAAGAGTCGAGTCAAATGTCAAAGAGAGCTTTCAAAAAATGATATGTTTTTTCTCAGCTTTCCTCATCTGGGTTCTGCATCGGATTAACTTTGAAAAAATAAAGCATTTAAAACGGGAGCAGAACGCATTTGTCGAAAAAGTTTTGCTTTTTTTGGATTTTATCTTTTGCAAAATTTGGTTTATTTTCAGCCTGTGCATATTTTTATTTTGGATGGCCTGTGAGGCGAATGACATGCAATGACATAAGCACCGCTTAATGGGGGATAACAAAGTGAAATTTCAAATTCTAACAAAAAAATTCGTAGCTTTCAGCGTTTTAGCCGATTTGCTTTCCAATTTTCAGTCCACTGTGCGGCGCGTTAAATAACTCAAAGACCCTAATTATTGCGTCACAAACGGTTGACTGATTGCTGTAGGTAAAACTTTGACGTTTGAAAAATTGATACCGATTTGGAGACCGCAATGACTTAACACGATTCACTGTTCGTTACGCGATATCTGGGCATATTTGTCAATGGCTCTTTTTAACCAATTTGAGCCTGGAATGGGTTATATTGAAAGTAGATTAATTAGATAAACTGATTTGAATTGGCGCATTTATTGATACTCAGTAAAAAGTAATTAATATTTCAGCTAATAATTTCCAGGGTAAATGCGTATGAAAATGCAAAGTGACACACTGACTACATGACACGATTTAAATAGCTTTGTAATGATTGCTTACCTCATCTCCAAGCGTGAAGCTAATTTTTTTAGCAATACTTACGTATGCGCTTATGTCGATACAAAATAATTTTGAATTAGATTTGAAACAAAGCTCAGTGAGATGGAAAATTTAACCTCATGCGTAATAATCACAGACAAGTAATCAATTGAACCTGTTATTTACGACCAGCCCAACTGTTGACCTTAATGATGACAATAGGAGTAAGTTCAGAAACTCTGATTTTTTATCATTTTGCATGACGTATAGTTTTCTTGTTGTATACATTAATCTCTGCCACAGTAAAAAGAATATGTATAGACTGATTTCCACTCTCACTTATAAGCCTATCCCAAGCTATTAAAGTTAAAGACGCGAAAATTGAGGCATGTTCATGACAAACGCACAGAAACTCCTCTCCATATGTCATATATGACTCTCTGCATTGTAGACTCATCAGAAAAAGTTTCCTCTTTTGATCAGTCGCCTGTTTCTTTCCTCTCAGCCGACGATGAGATTTCCATGACATACAAATTCAACATACCATAGGCATGTTCACTTCCAATCGTTTTTAGAAGTGAAAAGCAATTTGATGTCGATAGTTTCCTGAGAGAAACGCTTGAAACTGACTGGAAAATAATGCTTGACTCTCCAAACGTTGACGATAAGTTAGAGCGTTTCAATTCAAACCTTTTAACCTGCCGTGATCGTCATGCTCCTAAACGAAAAATTCGACGCAGACGGCCTTCATTTAAAGTTACTGACGATATAAGGTATGCTATTGACAAAAAGATGGTGACTATCTTGGTATTGTTTGATTTTAGTCAAGCCTTCGACCGAGTAAATCACACCTTGCTGTTACAAAAAATGCGAAAACTGAATTTCTCATGTTCCTCTCTAAATTTGTCCTATTCCTACCTGAATGGGCGTCGTCAATCGGTGAAAGACTCGAAAGGAAATAGATCCGATTGGGTAACCATATCATGTGGAGTACTACAAGGATCTGTCCTAGGACCACTGTTGTTCTCGTTGTATGTACGTGACCTTCCAAATTGTATTACTCATTGTAAATACATGATCAATACTGATTATCTGCAGATTTATTGCCATTGTCACCCCAACGATCTCAGCGATACTATCAAAAAGGTAAATGATGATGTGTCTGCCATTGCATCTTGGGCCAAACTTAATTTCTTCCAGCTAAATTCCACAAAAACTAAATCTATGGTCATTGGTAGTACTAAGGTCCTATCTAAACTAAAATTCACTATACTGCCTACGATAATGGTTCAAAATATGAGCATACCCTTCAGTAATAATGTGAAAAATTTATGTGTCATATTAACTACAAACATTTCCTGGAAATAACATATATCAAGTATATCCAATAAAGCGAATGTAACGTTGAATCAATTAAATATTCATAAAAATCTATTGCCCCTTCAACTTAAAAAGAAACTTGTGTGTTCTCTGATTTTTCCTCACTTAGACTACTGCTGCTTAGTGTAGCATGATATAACTGAGGGATTGAACATTAAGCTACAGCGCCTAATTAACTCATCTGTGAGATACATCTTTAACTTACGGAGAGATCAACACATCACCCCGCATCTCCAAAAGCTCTCCTAGCTCGACATCAAATTAAGGAGAAAATTTAATGTGACCTGCTTCATGTTCAATCTCGTTAAACATGGGAGTCCTGATCATTTGCTTAAAATCTATCCTCCAAGCTCCAAGTCTCCAAATGTGGTTACTAGACTAGACCCAAGTTTCTTGTATACTCCTCAGTTTAGGACAACCGAATTTCAGAGATCGTTCACTGTGGCAGCTTCCAAACTCTGGAATGGATTGCCAAACCATGTTAAAGGCAGTGGGTCAATGAAAGTATTCAGAAAGAGGCTTTGGAGCCTTTTAATGAGTGATAATAATTTGTAGCTACAGTTTTATGATGTATAACTATGTATTGCCAAAGTAATTATTGTATAAGTATTGTAATATATTGTAGTCGATCACTGAAAGTGTTCAGAAAGAGGCTTGGAGCCTTATAGGCAGTAATAATAATTTGTAGCTACAGCTGTATATTGTATAACTATATATTGCTTAAGTAACTGTTGTATAAGTATTTTAATATATTGTAGTGGGTCAATGAAAGTGTTCAGAAAGAGGCTTTGGAGCCTTTTAGGCAGTGATAATAATTTGTAACTACAGTTGTATATTGTATAACTATATATTGCTTAAATAATTATTGCGTAAGTATTTTATATTGTAACCATCGCTTAAGTATATTATAAGTAACTGCTGTAATCTATACATTGCAAATTGCAAAGTTGTATACTGTATATTGCAAAATTGTTATACTTGTCAATACCACCCTGAACTCATATGCTTGCTTACAGTCCATTTTAAGTAATATATTTTTTTAGATGTTTACAGTTTGTATTGCAAATTGTGTTGTACCTGATTTTCTTTGTCATTTAATCTGTGTTGTATTGTATTAACTTTTCTGCTCAAAAGGAGAGCTACTCCTGGAGCAATAAATATTATTATTATGTTAAAGGCACTCAGGAATCGTCTTAAAAAGGCAGCTGAACTTGAATGATATAGGCGGTCATTAAGAAAGAGTATTTTGAGAATATCTTTCAAAGCTGGCCTCAGGGGTTGAGACGCATTGATTAAATTGTTTTCAGAGCTTATGAAAAAGTTAATATACCGACTTTAAATTTGTTGGCAATTGTTCCTTGTACTAATATATTGCATTTTATTTGAAGTAAAACCTGTATCATCGGTAATTGTACAGAATCTAAATAATAGAATCGCGCGAAAAAAGGTTCGCTGGTTCTAAATGGCTGATTCAATTGGTCACCCCCACAATTTTGAGCTTATAAGACAGTGAGCAATCGTTTTTTATTATTAAAAACAAAATATAAAAAATTTTGGCGTTTGGCATTTGGTACTAAGTCATCAGTATTCTAAACATAAAAAACCATGCCAAGTAATTTTTATATGCAAAAATAACTTCGGCGAATTATTACGGGCGATACTTGTAATTTATAATTATAATCTATAAAATATACTGTCTTAAGATTCCTGTAAATAATTAACAGTAATCTTGAGGCAATATCTTATTTTAGAATGATTTTTATACATTTTAATTATAAATTACAAGTATCGCCCGTAACAACTTCCCCGACGTTATTTTTACATATAAAAATTATATGGTATGGTTTTTCACACCCAACTATTTTTAGAATATTGATGACTTTGAAACAAATGTCAAACATCAAAATTTACATTTTGCTTTAGACAATAAAATCAACTGCTCGCCGAGTCTCCGAAGCTGAAAATCGTGGGCCTGACCAATTACATCCATTTTGTGATTGATTTAAATTGATATGCCTCCCAGTAATATTTCATGACTGTGGTATAATATGATATTTATTGCTGCTGACATGTGCCTTAAAACACTTATTCAGATCCAACGTAATAAAGGAGAATTTTTCTTCGATCAGTAAAAGGTTAGGATCAAGAGTTTTACTGTTGAAATTAAAAAAAATATTTAGCTGATAATTTTAACACCATTCACTTCGGAATAGCTGTCCTCTTTGAATTGGTCAATATTCACTCACCTAGTACCTGCTTAAGGGATAACTCTAGATGTCTTATGTATAAAATATACATTTTTTTCTGATCACCACAAATAGTAATTGAAAGAGGCCTAACCAAAACAATATATATATCTAACTGATATTCTATAAAGTTTCTTTATACTCATGAGAGTATTAGTTTCAGTTGTGTATTTCAGGTGGAGGATCAACTAATGAAAATTTTGTACTAGCACTACTTAAATTTATGGAAATGAAAAGCTGATATAAAATCTCTGTGCATACGTAGGGTTCTCAATAGATGGCTCAATGGCATTGTAGGGTAAAATTTATGCTCATCCTCGCCTAAACTTTAGGTAAGAGTCCTGTGTGAGCTGCGTAGGGAGCATGTTTCCAAAATATAACATGGTCTTAAAATTCTGATTGCTTTAGGATCCAAATACCGTTTCGGACTAGGGGACAACGTCAATATTTGGTCAAACATCCCCATCTGAGATGGAGAACCTTGTTGGATCGTAACAGGAGGACGCTCTTTGCCCAGTTAATTGAATTAGTGTGAAGGTCAGCTTTTTGGAAAGCACGGGGTGCTGAGTTGGCAGATTTGGAATGGGAAGATCTATGAGGAAACATTGCACACCGACAAGGAGTTTCAACGGGAAAAAAAGGAACAAAATCATTAAATGCCTAGATGATATGTTGATAATTAAATTCGCCTACTATAAAAACATTCTTGAGCAACGTTATCCATTAGAGACTCTATGATATACTTAAACTTATGGAACTTTTCTCCTAACCGAAGGACTGAAATTGATTCAAAACACTTGTGAGTTTTAATAAATATATTATTTACATATACTTACTTTCCATAATTTTTGTCACCTTCAGACAATATCAACTTTAATGTGAGAAATAAATGGCCAAATAGTAGAGAAACAGAAGATTCTCGCAATATTGAGTGAAATTTATACATGATGAAATAGCAAACCGTGCAATTTTCCACAGTATAAATTTTACTTTCGACCCAGGTTTCCATGTTAATACATCTTCTTCAGGTAATAAGCGGTGCTAAGTGACCACTAGCCTTCCAAAGTGCACTTAGAACCACTTGTTACCTAAATATAATGTAAACATTGAAACCCAGGTCTCAAGCAAATTTTATACTGTAGAAAATTGCATGGCTTGTTATTTTATCGGAAAAATAGTGTTCCAGCTTTCACGATTGATTATTCTATTGTCTACAATGTAAAGCCTTTTTTTTAAGCTCAAGACGCCTTCCAAAAGTTTACAATGCCACTAATCTGCATATATATATATATTTGAGATTTGCGAAAGGAGTTTTAACAAATAATCTCTCGGAGACAAACAATTGGTCTATTTACACCTGTTGTAAACAGGTGTTGATTTACTGCCAATATTTTCCTTTTTGCGAATAAAAAAATATATTAAAAATTCCACACGAATATTTATAAAACTAATTAATAGTCAAAGCATCATTTTTTAAGCTAAAATGACTCTGCAAATGTTATAATCAATCGTAATAATAATCGGTGCGGGACTGTGCGAAGTCATTTGTTCTCAGAATGGATAAATTGACCATTTAGAGAAAATTGTATTTGTCGCTGAATTAATATATTTAAAGTGGTTAAAACATTTCAATATAATGGGCTTTGATGTTTTCGAAGTTTTATATTCTGTGTATTTCTCTCTTCATCACCCTGTTAACGCGCTGGTGAAATGTATTTCTTAGGATGAGCTCGGGATGCTGCCAAAATAGACCTTTCCTAGTTTGGACTGTCTTAATAGGAAATGAATCGCGGTTATTAGGTGACAGAGGAGCCTATTAGGATAAAGAGTTTAGGACTTTCACTGGCGAAGGGGAAAGCTCCCCACAAATACGCTCCTGAGATTAATGGGGTAGATAAAGATGTATTCGTGAAAGAGGGAGAGGCCAAAGGACGCGGGCCGGAATACCGTAAGAAGTCTGGGGCGGGGGATGGCAAAAGTGTGACGAGGAGCCAGTCGTGGTGAA
This sequence comes from Pyrrhosoma nymphula, assembly GCA_963573305.1. Classification (NCBI taxonomy): domain Eukaryota; kingdom Metazoa; phylum Arthropoda; class Insecta; order Odonata; family Coenagrionidae; genus Pyrrhosoma; species Pyrrhosoma nymphula. Next base: position 96,666,412 of record OY754335.1, on the reverse strand, counting down.
AATGAGATAGGGCTGGTCCGATACACATCCGCCGAAGCCGATACAGCCGGTAGTTTAACGTATCGACCGATGCGATGCTTAAGGAAATCATGCTAAGTTATCAATCCGAAGATGGGTTTACTTCACTGTAATCTCTCCTTTATCTAACCCATTAATTCCTTCATGTGTCTTGAATTATACGCCCTAATAATTTATCTGATGTATCCCAGCATTGGCTTTACTCTGTTATACTCCATTAAAAAAATTTACATCTCCTCCCAGTTTTTTTTCAGGCATCTGATGCGTTGCAGAATGAGTCCATTAAGTTATTATCTTTTATCTTCTTTTGCCACTTTTTTCCGCAAATAGCCACAGGTATGTGATTGAATCTTTGTCAACCCCTCTGTTGATTTTTCATTTGACTCGTGGCGATTGCCACCCAGTGCTTTATATTTTTAGTTCCAGACACTTCCACGTGTTTACCCCATCTCGTAGCTATTCCCATCAGTTTGAAATTAGGCACTTCGGTAACCACTTCCGTAATAAAGCCCCTTCACCTATGCATAAGGAAGGTTTAATATAATATAAAGGCTCACGGCAAATGGTGATTTTACGTCTCAATAACAAAAAGATTATACTCTGGAGAAATTAATTTGATATGGATGTTTTCCTATCCAAAGTTATATAGATATAATAAAACACTCGCGGCATTCAGTCTCCCTACATTTTTCTCACTGGTAAACACTTTCAGAGTCATTTCATTTTTTCCAATTGAAAGTATTTTCTCACACTTTGAAACGTCTGAATCGTTATGAAATATTTCCTTATATACCTTAGATCTTGTATTTTGGGTTAGCTCGTGAGGTATTGCTCCTTATTTTGCCTGTCAATTAAACAGCAGGGCACAAATATTATGATCAAGCAATAAATGGCAATACTCAATACCCTAGAAGTTTTAGACTTTCGACATTAAACCCTATTTTACAAGAGGAAATAAAGTATCTCCGCGCTCACGGTCAGCCAAATTTGGACAGAATTCTCTCCGCATCGTTATAGGATTGTATCGGGGAAAATTGGTATCGGGTCATTCCTATAATGAACGCTAAAGAGGAAGAAGAAGACTCGGGGAAAAGTGCGTATGAGGAATGAGGATTAGAGACGACCCTTTACCCTCCCCTCCCATGAACCCCCCGCGCGAACTCAATATTCCCTTGCCCTGCCCGGGAGTCCAGAGTTATTATCCTTCGGCTTCCTGCGGAGACACCTTTGGAGGTCCAGGCGGAGGAGAGCAGAGACCCTGGAGTTTCTCCCATGGTCCTCTCGCTCTCCCACTCTCCTCCTCTTTCCCATTAAGTAGACACGCCTTCCCTCCCAATATTGGCTGAAACCTTAATGCCTTCCTCACCGGGACCCTCCTTCCGTTTCCTCTCATCTCAAAACCACCCACGATCTTCCCACCTCCGCCGCAGTCTTTTCTTTATTAAGTTCCAACTTCCACCGTTCAAATGGTTTCTTCCATCATGAGCGTGATGGAGTGGTGGGCCTGAAAATTTTGGTTACGAAGAATTAAGCGATATGGGCGAACTACATGCTGCGCGCGCGTCTGGAAGTTGAAAAGGGTAATTTTCACCGCACTTCGACGTTTTACAACTAGGCGTGACCAAAAGGTTGAGGTTTGGAACACCAAATCCTGTAAATTTATGGGAATTAATGAGGGAAATGGAGAGAGGAGGTTTTTAGTTTTAAATAAATGTATTGTGATATGATTATTTCTGACATTTATATACATGGAAATTGACTTTTTTTATTAGATATACAAAAGTGACTAAAAAGGAAAGATGGCTGACGGAAATACTGGTTGGAATTTCATTGCATACTGTAGAATGAAGTTTCAGATCTTTGGGACCCACTAAACGATGGTGTTTTAATCGACGTGTTTCGCTACGCTTTAGTATCTTCAGGAGATGCTTCATCAGCTCAGTAGCATATTACTGGTTTTGCTACAGTGAAGCTGAATATGCCCATTGAAAAAGCGTTAGGTAATGAAAACGCAAAGATTTTAATTTCCATTCTGAAGTGGAAATATACTCAATGAATTGGCCCTCATATTTAGTTAGATCCATCGTTCACATCATTTTCCCCGTTACTACCGACGTAAGCGTGGTGGTGAGGCGGATTCAGCAAATTCAGCCTGCAAGAATTAAGTAATATAGGCTAACTACATTTTGCGGAAGCTACGGAGCTATTATAGGGGATTTTTACCATAATTTTGCAGTATTTGATGCTTTCCAACAAAGCATTACCACAAGAAAGGCCCGAATGACAAAAAAACTCTGTAAAATTATGTACACAATGATAGAGGATAAGCTGAGAGGAGGTTTAAATTCCAGAATAATGAGGAAGTTATGTAGTTCTGCTATTTTATGCATTCTATCGAAGTATTCATTATAATTCACTACAAGGTCGTTACAAGTGACAAAAATATTGGCAAAATTATAGTTTAAGCCAAGGAGCAAAGTGATTCACAGAATAATATCCTTGAATTCATAAATTTCGGAATTTGTTTAACTCATGGAATTTGACTCACTTCAATGTAGCATCTCTTTCGCCATTTAAGATGTGCCCAATGAATACGACATTCTCATTTCTTCCAATTCCACGTACAAATCATTTCTTACGTTATAAACGCGATGGAGTGTTGAATCCGAAAATATGAGCCTCGTAGAATGAAAGTACGTACTGCACGTGCTCTTGAACTGAAATAATTTTCACCACTAAGCTCCACGATGTGTGTCAAGCTGTGTGACAACTGTATTAGTATGACTGGGTGAAAAGCAGTGAAAAGTAGGAAATAACCAACAATTCTTAAAATTATAAATTCTTTTTTCATTCTCTGGACCGAAGATTTTCCTCGCAGTTGGTCTCAGAGACGTCAAAATTGACAACATAATGAGTGAAATTGAAAGAACAATTGTAAATAGGTTTAAAAGTCACGAGTGTAACATTACTTATCTCATCATAAATTACTGATCATTTTGTACACAATTCATCATGGCATGTTCACGCGTTTGGCCCTAAAGACACTAAAGTTTGCAACTTTATGGATCAAACTGGGGTGAGGAGGTTATAGTTCTAGAAAGTTAATAGAATAAATTATAATAAAAGAGCGAAATTATTTCCGTTTTAAATTTTTTACGCAATGGTATCTACACAGTCTATAAAAACACCAAAATTTGCTACATAACGAGGAAATCTGGGGAGAATCTGCGATGAATCTAATCTCCCAGCATATTTATTGCATTATAAAGCACTTTATTTTAGCACTCTAAAGCCTTTTCATTCATGGTTAGCGAATTGTAAAATTTTAAATTGCATTTTAAACACAATAAATAAATAAAAATTAGTTACTAAAGAATTCATTCGGGAGAAGACTTACGCTTTGCCTTGCATCCCTCCATCATAAGCGTGATAAAGTGGCGAACCCGCATATTTAAGCCTCCGAAAATTATGCGTTATGAGCCAGCTACCTGCTGAGCGCGCTTGGGAACGCAGGTGATCCACACCATAATTATTAAATCTTTGATGCTTTTAATTTACCTATGTATGATCTCACGGTAAGTCTTTGAGACGCAAGAATTGGAAAGTTTAAGGGTAAAACGTTTAGAAAAGCAGTGAAGGAATTCTAAATTCTAGAAACTTTGCGGAGGAAAATATTACTGCATTTATTACAAAACGGATTGACTTGTTTCAATATGATTTCGATTAGTTATAATTAAAAATTTATGCCATAAATTGATGTTTGAATCTCGGCGGCAAAATGTCAGCAAAAATACTTTTTCCTGAAAACGCATCCAGCAAGGGAGGTGAAAGATGTATAAGCAAACAAAGGGGATGGATCCCGAAAATAGTTTAATTATAACATGGTTTGCTACTAGCAATTACATGCATGTGATTATGATTTTAGGTGTTTCCACGTGGACTAGTTGTCTTGCTTGTTACTTGATTTGAAGCAGTTTGTGGTCATTTTTAATACTTTCTCTTTTCATGTGACATACGAAATAATCGGGAACACTGGATCTTAATAACAGATAAAAACCTTTGCGGACCATAACATTGATTGGAATAAGTTTGCGGATATTTTCCTTTTAATGAATTGATTAAATCCCTGCATTTAACAACTTGGCGCGGAAAATATTACGAATGTATTTCTTTTATCAATATTGCGTATTAATTTCTCTCATACGTGTATTTTGAATCAAATTACTAACTCTTCAACAGTTATAGTTTCACAAATTTTAGGAGAAAAGTGTTTCACAGATTCTTGTCAGTTGACCCTTCTAATTCCGCTGAACTCTACGATGACATTATTTCGAATAGGAATTAAAGGATGACATTATTTAGAATTTACGCTCTTTCTTTCAAACATATTTAGCCACGTTATGCACGAAGAAGATAGTGACCTTGCATATAAGAACCAACCAAAAGATAAACTATGAGAATTACGAACAACTAGATGGTTTAAATATATATGTATTTCAATTTCGGCAATTGAAAATTCTCTTATCTTTTGTTTTTTTTTGTTTGACCGAAATGACGCATTATGATGTCACGCAACCGCCCATCTACAATTCACTGAGCGTCGGAGTAACGCAATAAGGTCTCCGATTTTCCATTTGGGCTCTCGAGGACGAGCAAAGCTTCCAATTGGGCAGGTCAGCGATATTAAATCGAAATGCCAACAGCGTGCACCGGAATACGTTCACAGCCACGCCGCCGGAGGCTAGAGACGACCGAATATATATTCAGTTCCAACCGACGACAAAATTTTTTATCCCCTTCATTCGGTATCGAATATTCTTCCTGGCAACCCCGGACGAAGCGGGGACGAACTGAGCAGGAGGATGATATTTTTTAGGAGTTTATTTTTTTCCATCCACATAGATATTTCTCTTTCTCTTATTCTAGTGAGGTTCCTAAATTGCTTCGGCTCAAACGGCTGTTTTTATTCCGATGGAAATTATGGATGAAAAAATAATCTCCACGGTTAGGAACGACATCAGGCAAAAAAGAATACGTTCCATCCGAAGCTATGGGATCATTTTTTCGCAGCGGACCCTTGCAATCTATCGCTGAGGTCTTGTATATCTGATGCAGGAATCACGCAGGATGTTTTGCCCTGCGTTGCCACAAGCGTGCTACTTTAGGATCTGCGTAGCGTTTCATCGTAAAAAAGAACTACATTTTAACAAGAAAGAGTTAGTTGATCTTTTTTATCTCCTGAGAAACGTGGTATAAAAAGGAGTCCCTACTGTTGTCACGTGATATGTGAATTCCAATCTGTATAACACGCATAACCAACAGCAAGTTTAATGTCAGGCATCGTCAAAACATTAAACGTGCTAAATGTTCCAGCCAACATCTTCAAATCTTGCGACAAGGACACTCAAAATACCAAGAACACGGATGCATGTAGTTTCTCTAATTGCACGAAAGTTCAAAAGTCTTAAATAACTGCCTACGACGCCTTCGCCATTATTTTTTCATCATGTAGATGTATGAATATGCTACCTTCAAAACGGATTTTCCCCTAAACAGGAGCCCGTAAAGAAAATGATAAGACATTTGCCTCGAGCAGTCGAAATACGTTAAGTTCTTGGCGCAAGAGAGCGCCTGGCCCTTCACAGGAAGGGAGAGCATTGCATGCCGCAGCTCACGCTGAATAGAGCAGGGAACAAGTTGTCAGAATGCCGAGGTGAATTCATGATATAGCCCAGGAAAAACGCACCACATGATGACAACCAAAATAGTATTATACCTACTGAGTCGAGACGTATGGATCTCTATTGTGATATTTTTTTAAAAGAAAACTTTCACAGAGGAAAACAAAACTTACTTGGATTGGAGGGAGTTTAGTTGAGTGATAGAATATTCGTAGCGAGATGAGTCGAGTAATTCATTTTTATCATTTAATCTTTCCGACTCAAGTTAATCAAAATGTTCAATGACACAATTCCTTCATTTGAGTCAAATTTATCATTTACAGTGACACCGCCAATTGAACAAGAAAGATTTTTTTTTCAATCAAGACTCTTATGAATTACAAAACTCAAAGAAATCAAGTGGCTATAATTATTGTTAAGACTCAATTGAAGTGAGAGACCGACATACCACAACGCCGGACTACAGGTACACATGGAATATCGCCGGGATAAAAAGTCCAGTGTAATGCTGGGTTAAGTATTAATGCGCATCAAGTCTCCACATTCCCTATCTTGCATTTCGACCTATCTCCCTTTAAACGTTCAATTCTGTATCTCTGTCCGATTCCCCCCCGCTCAAGATTCCTCTCGGAGACTTCCTTATTCCATTGCCCGCAAGATGTTCGCGGGGAATAGGGGGACTTAAAGAAGCACTCCGTTCCTCTCCCTTTCCACTTTCTCCAGATACCTCGTCGTTTCTAGTGCCTCTTTCAAGCCTCGCGCTCAATCCCTGGGGCGTGACAAAGTTAAACAGAGTTTAAAGATAACGAAAATGGAGTTTTGAGTTGGAATGACTGAATAAATTCTTACAATCACATGAAAATATCTCCAAATGGTGAGAGTACACCCTTATCTCGAAAAAATTAAGGTTTGAATTAAAAGAGCAGAGGAAATAAAAAAAGGAGTTAACTGGTATGCATAAGCTTGGTAATGAGCGTTCCTAATTGAATAATCGAAATTAATTTACAACAGAAGTTATAACGAAATGCATGCATAGAAAATGTTTACTTTGTATAAATGAGTGAGTGTAGAGTACGTATCCTATGACAAATTAGTGTTTTAAATGCCTAGTTATGGGCCAAAATTGAATGGTCATTCGTACAACTATGTTTCATGAGTATTAATGTAGCGACCAACTGACCAGCTATTGCGTACTAATTTTCGATGAAATGAGTTTTTAGATAATGAACTGTATTGCAGAGAGTAAACCACTCAAAGAAGGTAATGGGGCTTTGCGAATTAAACACAAATTTATCAACCTTGATTTCTTGAAATTATGTATAAATCACTATCACAATCAATTTATAAACGTTATATCGAACAATAATTGAAAGAATCATATTGAATAACCTAAAATATTTTGTAATCAGCATAATAAAATTATCATCGAACTGATTTATTGAAATTGACTTTTATTTTGAATGATGCAATCATTTTCTGTTTTTAAGCTGAAATTTAATAAGGATAAGCAAAACAAAAAAATCTTCCGTGCTTTTACAAAATATCCCGCATTTTTTATCATAGGACATTTAGAAAGATGGTATTCCTCACTCATGGAACATTTCCTTAACTATTCTCGGCATTATTTTTCAAAATATTTTCTCGAATATTTTTTTAATTTAATCTCGAAATATAAATATTATTATTTTATGCTTTTTTGCAATTGTACAAAAAGGAGGCTGAGAGAAGTTAAAACTTCTATACTCCGCACTTCTGTTCTTGCTTCTCATAAATGCATGATCACTGAAATGGTCGAAGTAGTCATCGACCAAGATACCAAGTTTTAGAGGGATTCCAATTTGAATCTCAACCAAAATAAAATGAATCTCTCATCAGAAGTAGCCTAGCATTAAAATATTTATAGAATACACGGGGGAAAATAATGAAGCATATTATAAACAACCAAAAAATGCAAATAAAAAATACTTAGTTGCGAATGAGAGAATGTCTTACATATAGGTATGGTATAAACACAAAATATGGACCTAGAGAAACAAACAAATAGTTATAAATTAAACATTACGCCACTAATATCCAGATATTAGCAAGTCTTGCCGTTGACGACGGAATTTTTCTGTCCCCGAAAATTCGTGTAGCATGAACTCAACCGATATATTGTCCTCCAACGACCCCACGTGAAAGCTTAAATGAAAAAACCAGCAGTAGTTTTAGTTTTGTAAGTACTTACCGGAGCTGCACTTCCCGCGGTATATGATCCTCAGAGGTCTCCGCGTCCGGCACGACTCCACCCGGAGCGTGCACTCATTGGCGTATGTCTTGCCATCGGAGCCGCACACGGGGTTGAAGTCCGGGGGGCAGCCGGCGCCCCCGCCTCCACCCCCGCTCACCGTCACGCCGCTGAGGCCGCCGTCCCCGCCGCACCGGCAGACGGGGCTCCGGTCGCCGTCCAGCTGACACACCTCGCCCGCCGGACAAGTCACTGTCACACACGGATCTGGGAAAGGCAGAAGGAGAAAAAATGGGGTTGAGGTACACTGGAGGCACCATTTAGGATTGAATCATGCGATGAAAATTCTATCATTTTTGTTTCGCAGTTTTTGTCATGCAGCAATAATCGTATCGTCGTTACACTAACTTTAGGGTAGAATGAAATGCATGTTGGTGATTACGCAACCCCTGCCACACACCCTTGAGGTGGCTTTCAGGGTATCTTGTAACTGTAGATGGATAATCGAGTACGTAAAACATTCATGTGGAGCGTGGAACTCTATGGATCGGAAGGATGGACCATTGGAAAAGCAAACCAGAAAAAATTAGAAACATTCGAATCATGGTGTTGGAGGAGGATGCCGAAGATCAAATGGACGGATAAGTAAGAAATAAAGAAGTTTACAGTAGAGTAGAAGAGGAAAAGAACATATGGAAGACTATTGTATGAAAAAGAATAACCAGATGGATTGGGCACCTCCTTAGGCACAATGGGTTTGTGAAGTATGTAGTTGAAGTGAAAATAGAAGGACAATTCCCAAGAGGAAGGCCAAGGGACAATTACATAGACAAAATAGAGAGAAAAGTAAATAAGAACTACCAGGGAGTAAGGGAACTAGCATTAGATAGGGAAGAATGGAGGGCTGCAGTCAACCGATCGTAGGATTGAACGATCACTGATGATGATAATGATGATCGCAGTAATTATTTTCCCTTATTTGAACATAATATTTGGCCTTAAACGTAATACTATCACTACGAAGGAGTTCAGAATTCCACAGACAATAGAATGGATGAATATATCTCGGTTTTTCCACCGCTGTAATTCGGCACCAACATTTCGAAGGATAAATCTGCCATCATGTTCAGGATGAACTCTCTGGTAGATAGGAAGCCTTGATACATCTCCTTCCATTCTATTGCCCTGGTTTACTCAAATCTCAACTAGTATTCTAAAAATGGTTATCCTCGATATTTTAAAGTCATTTTGTCACGTCGTACCTATACTTCATTAAAATAAAAAATAATATCATGCGAACGATAAGAGTTTTCCTAATCACTTATCGTTGTAAAAAAACATTCCGTGAACGGAATCATCAACGAAAGACCTCACAGGACAGAATAAGAAACTCAGATTATTTCAATATAACTTGTGAGATGAGTCACTGCTACTATGAGTGCCATAATTAGCATAGCATACCACTTGCAGTGAGATGAATATTTACAATAGCAAGTAAAACGTGGAGTGATTAAATGGAGATACTGGGAAAGAAGGCGAAATCCGGGCACATGTTAGTCAGTATGCTTGGAGCACGACTGTTCGTAAATGATGTACCTCGACGCTTCGTTAAAACCTTCGTTAAATAGATAGCGTAGCAAAGCATATGGAAGGACTAAGATTGGAGTGGGGATAGAGACTGGTACGCTAAACGATGAGCTCAGATTACTTGATTAACTCAGAATCACGTGAGTTTTAGGATGACTACCCGCACTATATTATTACACAATTTTAACTCCGCGGAGAGTTCAGTGTATCTCTAGAACTGACAGAAGAGGAAACAAAGAGAAATACGCTGCCGAGTACAGGAACAAATATTCTATTTTTTCCCACGCCAATGATGACCATGACAAAACGAAGCGGCACACTAAGATACTCCACTAACGTACGATACACTTTTGCTCTTCCTCACTACCAATTCTTTTTGTTTATTGCCTCTCTCTTTCATAGTTGGTCTCCTAAACCCCAGCCACGTGCCCAGTGGGTGTTGTCTCGGCAATATGTAACATGCGAATGTGATTGATTGATGCCATTTAGGTTAAGGGGGAAAAGGGTTTGAGAGGTGATCCTCAGGGGATAAGGCCTGTGTGGCGTGAGCCTTCGACTAATCCAGGGCCTAGCTCTCTGAAGAAAAATTGCCAAAAGCATCGGCAATGACAGGCAGTATCATTCCCTCGAAGTCAACTATCTACATGAGAAGCTTGGATGAGCATTCAGTAGACCACCGGGATCCGCATTCACAGTCTAAACTTGTAAGTCACACCAACAGATGTTGATTTTTAAAAATATTTATAATATTTAAGCCTATTAAATACATGAATAAATAATGCATTTATTTCATAAACATACTTGGGCCTTATAAGCTAAATGGCTTATCAGAAGGTTCCAAAAATCGTGCAAAAAAAGAAGCATGTAACAAAATGTCAAATTGCAATATGAAATAGCATGGAACAACAATTTTAAATGGTTTAGTGACAATATAACTGGCAACAATCAGCTAATTATGATAAAAAAAAAAAAATTCGATATATGTGCATTAAATATTACAAGAACAAAAAAGCTTAAAGTAGTGGACTTGATATAGTAAAATTAAAAGAATTGTTAGGGCTCAGCCATTGATGCTTCAACAGGTGACAAAGTCACATAAACTTCTAAATAAACGTAAATTTTATACACAGTATGCCACAATCAACGAAATTAATGAAACCTTCCCTTGGCATTCGTGAGCACATTTTTTGTATGCAGCAAAAGAAGACACGGTCATTTCGTTGACCGCGCATGGCCTAGATAGATTGTCGTGTAATTTACTCTCCTGCTAACACAAAGGATTTTAATTAACTCGGTGAGCATACGCTGAGCTTTTCTCTTGTGATATTCCTCTCGTATTTTTACAGGCAAAAAACAAAACTAAATACCGATTTGTGAACACCTGCCTGGTACAATGCAAGGCGCTGCAACGAAAATTTGGTTTCCATTCATGTAGAGGAAAACAAGCTGTGTGTTGGAAATAAATGGAAATGAAAGAAATGTGCGCTCAACCTGTTTTAATGCTTAGTCATTTTTTTAGGGAAATATATTATTTTAAGCTATGTTTTTCAAAATGGGCATATTTTATGAAAATTGCCATATCTTTCCATTCTCTGTGGGAGAGGAAATATTTTCTATAGTGGTCTAATTCCAAATACTACCCTGCAAATGGTACGTGGTCTAGGAAGCCAACTAAGAGAACGGCAGGGAATTGAGAAAAGAAAATGGGAGAAAGAAGAAGAATACTAATGTTTCGTTTATTCTTAACTAGTACTATTCACAATCTATTATCCCGTTTCCGTTTAAAAATTCTAGTCTCATTAATGTGTGGTTTACCTGTACGGTGGAAATTATAGGAATGAAGCGATAAAACTGCAGGTAAATTTTTCTAAGTCACCTCACTGTATCGATGATTAAATAGACGTGCGCTTGGAAATATTACCATTGTACTATTCCGATCAATGCCCTCCTGAAACTTCGCCTTAAATCAGAGGTCTTCATGGATCCAGGTCATGGTCGAATGCGACCAGGAAAACTGTACAAGATAAAATACGGTGAAATGAAAGACGTTTTCGCGTTGTTTGCGTTATGTGTACTCTTTTTACCAGTAAGCCGGATGATTAGAATCCAAGAATTTGATTATGGACTTAATTTTTGGTAAGTTTCACACATTCACCGTGGAACTTCAGCTGTTACCGGGAGCCGCAAATCCCGCTCGGGGGATATCATCTGATAAAGACGATCTTTTCATCCGCCATCGTAATATTAACCGCCTTCTTTACCTTCCGATGATTAAATAGGCGTAAGCTAGAAAACATCACCTTTATACTAAGCTATCCAAGGCTTCTCTGAAACTTCGCCCTAAGTCCCAGGGCCCCTGTGGTCATGCTTGGATGCTATGGTGAAAGGTCTCTAGAGGTTAAGGGGCATTAGTTCGGGAATGGAAGAATGGCATTCAGTGGCGAGGGAGAAGGGCCGGAGGGAGATAAAGTGGGAGCGTGGGGGAAGGGAGGAAGTGGATAAAGGGGAAGGAACCGGAAGACTCGCACCCTTCCGGCATAAAAGGGAAACCACCACTAGGGTTGGATGCGGGGGAGGGGTTTAGAGGGGGGGGGGGTTAGGGTGAAGAGAGAGAGAGTGAGAGTGAGGGTCAAGAAAGGCATTTCCTGACATTCAGGGTGCGAATGCGCAACTAAAAGGATAGTCTGGTTCTTAGCCACGAGTGAGAGAAAAGGCAGACTTACAGTGAATGTGAATTGGATCTTGGATGATGTGCAAATAAAACTTCTCCAGGCTGGACCTTATGGGTTATTTTGTAACTCTTCGGATCAGAATAGAAAAAGAAATACAGCTGCTGACATTTTGGATAAAAAAATTCGTGGAGAAACAATGAAAAATATATCGCTAGGAAGTTACATAATAGCACGGTAAGGGAACTCCGATAGACTCTAGTTTTACCCGGAAACGATCGGTCCCTTCCACCATTCTTCTATAATACCTATAGCACTGCATGCAGTGTATTGCACTGTGCTCATTGTCAGTGTGCAGCAATACAATGCTAAGCAACACCACGATGGCAAGCCCACTTGCAAGGAGAAATTTCTCCCAGCATCATCAGAGGTTGTTAGTTCGCAGGTTTCCACGGCGTTGATCAAATGATTTCAACATTTCTCGGGTTGGATCCGCGTCAGTTGTCATTCAGCACAACAGCTTCACCAGCTATCCTGCTGCCGTCCTCAGGTGAAGGATGGCGAGAAGGTCTTGGTCCGTCCTTATATAGGCCAAGTTAGGCGCCAAAAAGCGATCAATGCTCCGGCCAATCATGGAGCAGCGTCGCGTTTGCGCGGGAAACTTACTACTCTCTTCCAAGCGCTGTGCAATGGGTATCCATCTTCTCTGTTAAAATTCTTTGGTGTTTTTATGATTTCTATTATTATTCTCGGGAAGTACCTGTTTTCCCGAGAATAATAAGAGAGGCCATAGAAATTTTCCCTGGCGAAACTGTTGTGCTGAATGACAACTGACGCGGATGCAACCCGAGAAATGTTGAGATCATCATCAGAGGTTCTTCTTATATTGATTAATACATCCTTTGTCCTGTCATGGCAATGGCATACCGGAGCAATGAGGGTCTTTTGATACAAAACCACCACCAATCCCTTTATATGCCCATATTTACAACACTAAATTCCTTTTAAGCTCATTATATCTTTGGCCTCACTGTTTATTGTTTTTCTCCACAGCTCTTCATTTTTCCATTCTCGCGCGCTTTTCCATTACTCTTCCCTCTATCCCCTTCTTAAGCAGATTATTACCTTCAGTTATCACTCCATCCAATTTTTCTGATTCATTCGTATTTCTCTCGCCAGACAACTTTCCTCATCTACCAAAACCTAACACAAGCTTGATGAATATCCAATTGAGGATTACGTTAGGACTCGAGCTCTATTTATTGAGAGCAAAAGAAATCGGTTGTCGTACATTGTTCTTTCGAGAAAACTTGGGAATAAAGACCGATTAATAAATTAAGAGCGTGGTCCATTCGGGTGGGCGGGAATGAAGCGTGGATGATGAAAATCTGACTGGATATTTGAGAGAAAGATGGAGTCGGAGTTAGCCTTCGAATCTTGACGAAGGTCACCTGAGAGCCTTAAAGTTAAACCCACGAGTATATGGACGTTGTATTGTACTCTTGGAAGGAGAACAGGGAAGGGATCAGAGGGAAACCACGATAAATGGACTTGAATGACGTTCAATGGAAATCTAAATCGTTAAGGAATACGGACTAAAACGCAAATTTTATACCATTCCAAATATCTTTTCGTAGCACCTGACATGATTGCGACTGAGAATAATGACGTATTCCACTTTCATTTAAATTTAATTATCAACCTTTAGTTTCACGTTTAGCGTATAAATTTGCGCAAAAGGAATAGGAGAGTGCTATATGTACTCTCAATATTTCATTTTTGCCAGAAAAAGATTAAAATAAAATGCGTTTCCAATAGGTAGGAAATGTCTCCTAAGGATAGTATTCATGGTTTTCAACTAGCTCTTCAAGCAAACTTTGGAACAATAGCTTTTTAAAACCACATGATTGATGCATGAGAATATAAACTAAATTGTACGTCAATTTGATTTTAAATGGTACAAATGTAGTATGCCTCAACGTATAATCGTAGATTAAATTGATATTAATATTTCTAAATGATGAGTAACACAAATCCTAAAACGCCTAATCGAAAGCCTATTGAGATTTGAGGACACCGTTTTATAATACCATTGAATTTAAATTTTCATAAATATTCTTGCATAATTGTGGATTTATAAAAAAAAACAGTAGTCCTTAAATTTTAAAGAAAATTATATCAAGATATTATAATAAATTCAGAGGTTGGAGACGGCCATTCAGTAGTGCACATAATATGCTGAAAGGGAGAAACCGACAGGCTTACAAAAAGAGATTTAACACACTTCTATATCCATACTTGTTATCAAAATCATTCGGGTATGTATTAATTGCTCCAAAGTCCTACGTAGGAATGCCATTGGTCTTAATTTTTTGAACGCAACGTGGGGAGTTAGATCCAACGTTGGATGAAAATAAATACTTCTGGCTGGAAGGACATTAATGGCTTGGGAATGAAACGAAGAGAAACCACTCTGGAGCAATTTTTGTCGAGAAAATTAATTTCAGGGACTCGGGAAAGGTAGGAAGGCGGCAGAGACAATGTAATCAACGAAAAAGATGAGAACGGGAGAGACCGCCGTGGAGCGAGGATTCAGTCAGTAATAAAAATAGAGACAAGCGAATTAAACCCGCAATTAGAGAGCTTTAACGTCTATGTGTGCACCAGGATATATGTTTGTCCGTTAGTGGATGAGGAAGCAGAAGCCAGGTAGAGTAGGAGCGTCACGGTGAAAGGTCGCGGAGAGTTGACTAACAAGCGGAAGAGCATGGATGTGAAAGAGAGTTCTCCTTCCGGCACAGTGTCCCGTAAGCCTCCACAAGAGCGTGTGGCAGGGGGTGAATTTTCACCTAAACATCAACTGTATTAAATATAAAAGTAGGTTTTATGATATGCGATTGTTGATGGATTGTGCGAATCGGCACACTGGATCTACAATCCGCGGATCTTTGATTATCCACATGTATCCTAAAGTTAAAAATGCGAATAGCACTTGTTTAAATAGTATTATTTAACTTTAAAAATTTTTAAAGGTCAATAATCACAAAATGGTGATATTTGAGGAATAATATTGCTTCAGTCTAAACTTTGTGAAAACCCATGTCAATCAATTAATAAAAACTTCACAGCAATTTATTCTGGGTCGATCGGTTTCATCACTAAGGTGGCATAATCAGGTGTGATTGTGCTTAAAATATATCCGACGGTTTTGATATTTGCGGTTAAAATGGAAAACTTAGATTTATCCTTTGTGTAAATTATAAATGTTTACTAATGGTTACTTAGGTGATTTATCTTAATAGTTTAAAATCATAATTAATATTATAAATTGGTTTAATATTAGTTTATATTAAAAAATAGAAAAATACATTTATTTCTCCCGGATATTAAAAAAAATTATACATATTTTACAATAAAATGAAAAACGGGCTTGCCTTTATCGTAGTTTGTCGACCCATTTATTATGCATGCGTGAATATACCTAGTTGTGAGAAGCTTCAAAATTATACCTATCATGCGAAACGTGCTCTGAGTGAGCTAATAAATACATTTAATTAATAAGTGACCTAACAAATAAAGTTAAATACGGCCAATTAAGTCATAAACTGCTTATGGAAAAAAACTCATAATTATGTCTTTATGGAAGGTATCTTTTACTGTTTGCGGAAAAATGAAATTGTAAATCCATCAATTCGGCTGTTTAGTTCATCATATGATGTGATTGCACATAATCTAATAAACCATAGCATGTCTGAGTAAGACAAAAAGTTCTTGTCATCTTTAGACGATTTAGAACTCATTTTAAAGGCTCAATATAAATTTGAAACCACCTGTCTTGTAGTTTACTAGGCTAAAATAGTTCACAAAAACCAGACGTAGGTATTCCTCTCATTTTTTGTGTGTAAGGTAAAAATAACCGGTAACAGTAATGCATCATTTCAGAAACGGGGCGCGGCTTATATGCTCCTACAGTGTTTACAGGTCTAAATACAGTAGGTTCGGTTGAAAGGGAGGAGAGGTAGGGATTGGGATGAGGAAAAGGTAGGTGGAAGAGGTAGGTGGGGGAGATTGTTGGCTCACTAGGAAGAGCGAGGGTGTGGGAAAAAATGGCGGAACGGGATTTTTTTAAAGACCAAATGGCGAAAGGATGAGGTGTAATAAACCCTTAATTGAAGTCGTTTTGTCTTGTTTACCCCGTAGCGGGGAAGCCAGTCAACTTTCTCCCTCTCTCCCAACCCTTGCTTCCCTCCTCCGTCTGACTCAATGCTTTTCTTCTCTCGACTCTCCCGTCTCTCACCAACATTCCTTTTACTGAATCCACCCATCCAACCCAACGCTCTCCCTTCTCACTGTCTTGCCAAACACCCTCACAAGAGTGAAGGAGAATATATGTACTTAAAAACTCGCATTCTATTAACCCGATTTCTTTCCCTGCATCAGGAGAAGCACGACTAGTTTCAATTCATTTGATGTCTCTCTTTTACGCAAGCCGGTACGAACTGCCAGCCTCGATGTCGGAGGGGTAACCTCCTCGCCTGCTAACCCAAAGGTCGCGGGTTCGAGTCCCACATGGGTGGGTTTTTCTCCCATTAGGGCATGGGTGTTAATGTATATGTCAATGAGACAGATGTGAGAAATGACTTTACAGCCTTAATTCCACTCAGAATAAAGTGGTCATTATTATAATTATTATTACGAACTGTCTCCAAAAGACCACCCAGCAGTCCAATAGTAGTTCTTCCAGCGTAATTTTAAATTCGTCAGCGTCTCCCTTCAGTGCAATAAGGTAACTTTGACTACCAACAATGCCCAGTTCCCCAAAAGACGCCATTCCAAACTTCAATGCGTACATACAGATTTTATGCATGATAATTAAACATACATTCATAGCTCATACATTCAAAGCTCTCTACTTTCTAGGTGTATATAGGTAGATAATTTTTATATTTTATGCCTAATATATCCATAACTTGAATATGAATATACAATACATAGATCATTTGACGTCACCTAGACATATCTCTACCAAACATACTAAAGCCACCTGGTTTGAATGGGCTGCTCACATTCACTAAAAATATGCGAACAGTGCGCATTTTCGAGTAAATAAGGAATTGAACCATTCAAAAGTGTACATACCTTTAAGAAAATAGTGAGGCAATTTAAATATTTTCAGGCCAAATAGGCATTAAACTATTTTCTGTATATGTATACGAAATAGCGCTATAGAGCTGAGTGGAAAGAAAAAAGCAATTAGTTTTAGATATACTTTTAAGAGAGCAATGGAGCACTCTTCGAGTCAAGTATCTTATTGTACTTATGAAAAAGAATGTTTGTGTGTTTGTTTGTATTTTAATATAGATCTGCAGTTCTTTTACGGTCATGATGAAGTTTTTCACACAAAAAGTTCAAAATCAAAGAATAATTGTTATTTACATTTAATTTTGAAATAAAATACCCACACTCCCATTTTTCACCAGCAAAGTCTTATCGTGCGGCTTTGCGATTTTTCACGAACATCTCGAAAACGGTGAGGAAATTGACCAGAGCGGAAGGTTATATTCTAAAAGCCCATAACATTTAAAACAAAATTAATTTCAACCTGTTCCAATAACGCAATTAGGCTCCTAGTAATTAAATGCCAAATTAGAAAATTAATTACGACCCACCGACACGGGATTTTCGACCCTTCCTGCACATATGCGGCTTCTTTCATCCGTTACCTCGGTTACCCATGTAAAACCGTAAAAAGCACACAGCTCGAATCTCTCAGCCAATTAAATATATAATTAAATGAACCAGAGAGAAGCCAGGTAATACGTCTATTTCACTAATAAGATCTCTATTAAAGTACAACAGGACAAAAACTAAACTTGTTTTTCGGCTACTTAAAAAAATAAACAATGCAATTATAAAATAGCTGCGTTCACTGATTTACCATAGCTCCACATGGCTAAAAAAACACGTAAATATTTCAGTCCTGATTTAATGCTTATTCAAAATGAATTATTTAGAAAAATTGTAAACGAAAATATCTTGATAGTATTTAAATTTCTGCAGTATGGAAAGTCAAGGGCCATCGCTTTATCTAACACCCACAAAACTATCTCTAATCACCAAAATTCAAAGTCCTTCACTCGGAGCGAAAACATTGGATTTGTAATCAACCGCAATTATAAAAAAAATTAATTTGAAGCCCAAATCCAAAATTAAATCCCAAAGTTATATTTTCAGTTATCCATTTTAGAATCTGCCTGTTCGTCTTTAAGCCATTGAATAAACTCATCGCGTGTTTTTTCGTGGCGTAAATAACTCCTCCATTTGGAAACTTTAAGTGAAATTACTGGGGACATCCCAACCGTCCCGAAGGAATTATCACGGGCTGAATTGGAGGAAATGTTTCAAGCTTAAGTAAGTTTCCCAAAAAATGCTTATAGAATTCTTACTAGACTTAAAGATATTTGATTACAGATTAGCGAAGACAGTTTTATTGAGCAGGTTACATCTAGGAACTAATTTCTACTTTCACAGGAAGGAATACATTTAAAACTCATTACTATTACTAATGGGCACGGATGGACATGCTATGAAAATTTAAAAATTTTATTATTCCAAACTTCAGTTTATCGTAGACTGGTTAGCAGAATACAAGAAAAATGAGGAGGGTGAAGTGTGATCTCAGCTAAGGGCATCTTAAGTACTAATTACACTAATTTTGAACTTAGTTAAACGTTATCTTTAAAATAATAATAAGAATGTAATAGAATAAAAAATATGAGGGGACTGTTAATAACTATTTAAGAATTCATGTGATAGAGAAAATAGTAATTAAATTAGAGTACTACGGCCAAGTATCTTTTTTCAGTTATTCGGTGAAATAAGCAGGGTGTATTACTCGGCAAAGCTGGTTACCGCCCACATAAAAGCCTATAAATGGACTCCCTTGCGATTTGTTTGCACTATTTTGCGTCGAGATACTCTAATTTTACGCTGGCGAGGGTCACGTGATTTTACGCACATTCATGGCGGCCATCTTCTTTGGAATGAGGGCGTGATAAAATTCAGGATGTCCGTTTATTTTACTCTTTCAATCTTCTTATTTAGAATGTTACATTATCGGTTGGAATTCAACACGGTATAATACGAAAAGCAAGAGCAATGATATACTGGCGAAGAAGAAAAATGACCCAAAAAAGAGAGCAGGACCGAAAATAGAAGATGAAGACGAATAAAAAGAGGAGAACGCGATTGCCTTCTGTGGCACCTAACCACGTTATACTACATGTAATAGTTTGATATTAATACAATTATAAATGTAGAAAGATTCTATAAAAGTTGTCACTTCATAATGTAAATGATACAACTAAATGTAAAAGCTATATTACACAATGTTAAATATAATGCCATAACAAATATTAAAGCATGACATCCGTAGAATTGAATGTATAGATTTAATAAAATAAAAGTAGGTTAATAACCTTATAAATTAAATGTTACCATTTTATATAATGAGTAAATGCAAAAGATAAAGAATAATAAAAACTAAAGAGGGGTAAACGGAAGTTCATACCCTCAGTAAAGTAAAAAAACTGGTTGGAATACCTCTTATGCTGTTCGAATTATAAGAAATATTTGGAACACAAAATTTAGCGGCATCACGATGAATCGCGAGCAGTATATACTACCCTCCACCCTTGCAGACTTGTAAGACGCTAAACATCAAAGTCATGGAGACCTGGTTTTATTTCCAAAGCTGTTTCTCATTAGGGAGCAAAATATGTATTTTCAGCCTGTTCAATTAACAGAGAACATTCATCCCGGGGAGGAATGGTTTCTATTCGGAGAAATAACTGGATGGAGGTCTGAATTTCTTTGTCCGGTTCGGGGGTTGTATGGCGTATTTGCATTATCCCAGTGTCAATGGGGGCAGTGCCTCGGAAGTAAGGTTTTCCCTCGGTGGAGAAGTGCAAAAGTGTCCGCAGCAATAAGAATTTTGAATAGGGGGACGGAGGTGGATAAATTAGGAACGCAGGGAGACTCCCGTAGCGCTTCGACCGCGGAGTGAGAGGGAGGTGAACCCTTTGTGCTACTCGGTGGTTTCATTTCCCTTTGCATTTTCCGACCACAGGGAGTGAATCCTTTTGAGCAGAATTCCCTGCAGGACCTGAGGGAAACCTGCTGTGACCTCGGTGTGCTCAAAGTTGAGCGGCTTTGCCGACTGCGTGTACATTTTTCTGGGCGTGTATATTCTCCGAATATTAGCACCAAACCTTCGGATTAGGACAGATGCTCCACATGGTAAGTGGTACTGTCTCTTTGAGGATTTGGTTCCACCCGTTTCACCCTTCGCGGCTAACGTCATGATCAATGCGTTTTAAGCAGCATTTGTGCTTTGTGATTGACCGGTGAATCTGCATCAAGAGCTTGTCATCCGCAGATACAGGATGAGTCGTGTGATTTCTATTCCAAGTGCGCTCCTCTTAATACGAGATCCACCAGAAAGCAAGAAAATGCAAGTTTTACTGAAAATAATACTTTACACAAATGCGCAACGAAATGATGATTAACCATTTGTTTTAAAGGACTGAGAATAGTCTATAAAAATATCTAATAATTTTTAGTCCAAAACTAAGATTTTAATCCTACCTATGTCAATAGTTGCATATGGAGTTCAGTGGATCTGGTAATCTTGTCTTTGACTTGTTTTGTAAGCATTTATTTCTTCGATCATCCGTTGAACAATAACAACCGATAAAAAATAAAGATATAGTGTTATTGCACTCGCTTAGTTAATTGCATCTACAGCGTTTTAAACCCTCCTTATAATTTAAAGGGGAAAACCCGAATTCCTAATCTTAGTTGAGTAGGCAAATAGCTAATAAAATATGTATAAAATAGTCAATTTTATCGAAAAGAAAATTAAAATACAATGAAGAGTGTAGAAGACTTTTGGCAACTTTACATTCTGCATCCAAAATCAAAATAAAGGTGATTGAAGTAGTGATCATTCATTAAAAGTTTGAGCTATATAATTCTCCATTTGTCACTTTCATAAAGGATAATTAGAAATGATAAACTAGATATTGATGATCTTATTCAATTTTTTTATTGAGCCCCTTTCTAGGAACGATTCAAATCCACTCCAAGGCGTATTACTTCCTGCTTGGATTGTGTGTAAAAAGATTATTATTTCAGGACATTTTACACGGGGCACGAAATTGCATAGCTTCAAACTGCATTTTTTTCTCAATCGGGCGTGCATTCATTTTCAAATTAGAGCAGGGGCTATTTTTCCACCTCGCGTTCATGCATTCGCGCATGCGTTCTTGCAATTCACGGCTTTACACGATGCAATTTGAAATGCACGTTCGTACGTACATAAGATTGTGCAATTACGTGCCCCGTGTAAAACGGGCTTTCGAATAAAAAAACATGATCATTGTACGAGGAATAAATAATGTCGCCACGACTTATTCACTCAAAATTAGATCCCTCTCTCCATTTTATGGATTCTGAGACAGTCCGGAGAATCGACAAAAGAGAGAAAGAATCATGATCTCCGCCTTTTTTTTAAATTTCTTTTACTGTTATTTCATTTGACTTTCCCCACCCAGTCTTTATTTCACCGCCAGTTCATCCCCCATGGAAACAAGGAATGACGACGTAAATAAAATTTCTGAAAAGCTTCCTTTCATTTCGCCCACTCCTTTCTTTTTTGACGCTCAGGGAAAATTACACACCCTCCTCCTACCCTTCCCGCTTATTCCCAACTCCCAACTTGCTTCGTTGATGCGTTTTTTCCCCCTCGTCGTCACGAAAGGCACCCATTGTCAAGAAATTACGGGTTTAATGGGGCGATAAATTCGAGGGATGGCCCGCGTCCGAGGTTGGTTGGGGTGGGTGGGAATGTTGTATCGAGAGAAAAAAAAGGAATGGGCAAAGTTTGGGAGGAAAAGGTGAGCTTGGAAGGATTAACTTGGTGGGAGAGGGGGGGGGGGAAGAGAGGGCTCAGGACCCAAAGTTAAGGTGCCTCCTTAATGCTCGGAATTAGGATGACACTGGGTAGAGTGTGAGGGGGGAGGTGACAGGGTCTGGGATGGAGAGACGCGCTTGGCGGGAGCAATGATGAGTTTTGCTTTGTCATCGAGGACCGAAGGAAATCGGGATTTAACCCACGTAACATTTCGCCGATACCTTAGAAGAAACTTAGAACTCGAGATAGGACATAAGGTAGTTTGAGCGAGATAGTTCCCTAGTCATAATGGATACCATATTCAAATTTTATTTTTTAACTGAAGAGTCTGTAAGATCTATGGAGTAAATATTGTGATAATAATGGTGGAGAAATATAGTTATAATTTCTTAATAATTAAATAAATGTAACCACAAAAGTCTCTAACTTGACTCATTTGTTTCACGCCGCGCCGTAGGTACTTTTTCTTCATTGCCTTCACTATTTTTTTTTGCGATTCTGTAAAAAGTACTGTGGCGAGTAATTGATTAGTTTTTATAAATAGATTAGAAAACATAGAAACTACACAGCGTTAGTTTTTTGACGAAATATAGGTGTTAGAAGTTCCTAAACTTTTCAATTTTCTCCCTCTGGAGCGCACCGCCGTAATGTATCCCATGTAAAATGGTTTATACTCTTCAGAAAATTGCTCAAAAAGTAGTTCGGCAGGGCTTAATATTTAGATATCATAGGAAAGATGGGACTTTTTATTTTAAATGACATCAAGTTCATCAAATTATAGGTGAATTGATTTATCGCTCAAACTAACTTTAATGGACAACTTTCAAAATCCTCTTTGCACAGGATGTAATAAGTGTAACATCTAGATACCTCGACATCAGTGACGTAGCTAGGGATGGGGTGCATGGGGCCCAAACGACCTCCAAAATTGTGAATTTATTTTTTAAAAGTACCTCTAAAGGAGAAAGCTATATTTGTTTTTTTAACGAAGAATGATGTAACTATTCATTCTTCTGTTTGGAAATTTTTTTATCACTCTGTTTTTAAATTTTAAACATAAAAAAACTGTGGGTTTTGTATTATTTTAGAAGTTTCTAAAGCTAACATGTTTGCATATAGGCTGTTACACGTGTCTCAATTGCACTATTAATTGCAATAACAATTTGTTTTTGGAGGGTTGAACATTAATAAATCAGATCGCTTGTGTACCTCTTCCTAACGTTTTGAAAATTAATATTGTCATCTTCCGGGCTACAATTGTAACATAATGTAAGATTAATGAACAATTATTTTTTAATCATAAATTATTGATGCAACTAGCTTCGTATTTTGAAGTAACAAAATTATATTAATATAACATAATATGCAAAAATTTGCTATGGTAACTTTAATTTAATATTTCATTGCAACTAAATATGGTGATCAGCAAAAAGAATAATATGGATACTTAATACTAAAAATGCGATTAAAAATAAAGAACTACAAAATATACCCGGACACAGAAGGGTCTTATAATGATTATATAATACACATATTTTCTGAATATTCATAACATATTGGTATATAATTTTGTACTTCATTTCCTTATCATTGGTCGTCCAATCCCAAGATTTGGTTGATCGCAACCCTCCATCCTTCCCAATCTAATGCCAGTTCCCTTATTCCCTGGTAGTATTACTTGCCTATACACACATTTTGGCTCCTAATTTTAAAAATTTCTCAACCCTTTCCCACATGTACACATCATGGACCCCCCAGAATATACAAAATTCTGGCTATGCCACTGATCTACATGCTACTTTGCAATCCACCATGAGGACGTAAGGCAGGTGGTGTTTGAACACCAGTTATGTAATGGGGAGGGAAAAGGAAGAGAAAGAGGATACAGGGGAGCTGTATACTAAAGGAGTGACTTCCTTACTCTATTTTTGTTGCAGTCATAATGGTGCGTAGGAGGAAGAGATAATTGTATCACTGACTCTGGCAGTGTATCTATCTTATTTTATCATTTATTTTCTAGAAATATCGCATAGAATGAAAATAATATTGACAAGAAGTAATTTGGAAACTCACGTCATATGTATTTTCCAATTGTCTAAGCGTAGCGGTTGGCCACCGAATATCTATGGGATCGCCATTGGAAAGAGCGAGAAAACCTAAGACGAAGTATCCTTAGAAACCTTTGCGTGGGGGCCATAGTTTTTCTGCGATTGAGCTTGGAAAATTAGAGAAGGGAGCCAGTTAGCGATCAATTAGAGAGATGGTGCGGAGACCGCGGCAACACCAGCCCCAGCCGATTGCGGCAACGCTAGCGTGCCAGCGCTGAAGCGAATGAAGCCGTGAGAGCGGTGCGGTGTGCCAACACGTGCTTGGGGCTTCTTTGGTGAAGGCAACGATGGATGGGAGTGCGGAGTGAGCGGAGTTAGCGGCTTACGACAGTTCACCCGCATCCTCACTTCAGCGTTGGCACAGCGTTGATGCGTTTGTCGCGCGAGCTCTCTAGCCGCTGGGTAACCACTCAATTTTTAAAATTTTCAAAGCTCAATGGCAGAAAAACAATGGTAGTCTTGAGATATTTCTAGCACTATTTATGATTAAATTTTCGAGCTCTAATAAATGGTAATTGGATTTTACTTGTATTATTACCACCCCTAATTTGTACGTGGCGTCTTGACCTGTATATATTTGTTATTTCCGAGGCTCTCTTAAAATAGAAAGATTCACCTGTTCCTTAAGATAAGATGGGAACTTTGATGGTATCAACATCATTAACAGAATTCATCACCTTGAAAATTTGTTTGCTGTAACTCTCTACTTCCTATCTTCAGCCAACCTCTTTATTCATTCATTATTCCTTTTTACAAATTCTCATTATTTCCTTGCTGCAATCAAGTTATATTCTTCGGATTTCTGCCTCATCCAAAATAGTTTTCAGGAGGTAGTTATATCTCAGTATGTTTTGTACAAGTTTTTTCCTTTACTTTGCTGATATTTCGTTTATTAGTACTTTCTTCTCCTTAGCACCTTGGAAGACTTCTTTCGCTGTAAAAAGTGATGTGATCGTTGGATATCTATGAAAATTCTGAAAAAAGCGAAGGAATGGCGCACTTGGTCAATCGCTGAGACATGGTCCTCACAGAAAGGTTACATTACACGGGTTTAAGAATTACTGAATGGAATAAACCTGTATGAATCAGTGACATGAAGATTACAAAAGCTGGTACATAGGAACTAAAACTTGGTTTCAAATGTGAATGATGAAATAAGAGAGTGGCACCTTCAAATCTTGATGGTTATGCATAAGAGCATTGGGAAGTTTTGCCGCTGTTGAGTCGTTTGCGGGACTTTATCTGAAGACTTGAACTGAAATTTCTGTGGTCTCACTATATCATCAAATTGAATACCTAATTGATTGTCTCCTATAAATCACAGTGCTGATTCTACTAAAAGTTCATTATCGATTACCCAAAATTAAGCCAATCGTTTAGTTGATCCTGAGAGCATCAGACATACCACTCGCACTTGAAACGTTGTTAATACTTACGAGTGTATCAGTCATGTCCTATATAAGGTTATATGAAATTAATTCCTATTTTATCATTATTTTACTGAATTATAATTTACAAAAAGAATAAAGAAACCCAAAAATTATCTAAAAACAAATACTATTCCGTTGAGGAGGTAAAGCCACTAATTAAATTTAAAAAATATTTAACTATGCAGAGATGCAATAATCTGTAGCTATCGTGTTTTGTTTTCTAGAACATTAATCGGATTATTGCAGGATACAAGTTCTGCGAGGCCCATACTCTAGTTCACTCATCTGTGAAAATCCTCTTCGCCCGCTTTTGCTGGGATCGTGCATAGCTTTAGTTAAATCTAATCGATTTTCGCACTTCGTTTCACGCATTTTAATGTATTTGAAATGGTAAAAAAATTACATAAATACATTGTAGATAAAGTTGACGCATCATAATCTTTAATACTATAATATAAATAGCTGTTGTCTATTATTATCTATTCAACGCCTAAGGTATTAATTCTTCATATTCATTGTTTTTTTCCTCATTTAAAATTTACTCTTTAATAAGTTTTCACTACAGCAATAAAGGGTTTCATGTTTGAGGCTTGTGATGGTACCGAATTATTTGCCTGTGAGTCTCTTATAATCGTAATTTTCATGCTGCAGCAGTGGATGGAAAATATGTGGCGCAGTTCAACTTCATTTAAACAAAAAAATGATATTTTTAGAATTTTCTCCTCTGAGCTTCATTAGTCCTTGGCGGTAAGATTAATCGACCGGAGATAGCTGGTAACAATAAACGAGTTATAAAAAATATTATAAAAACCAGGCTTTCTTTTATTTAAACGGAAAAAATCGAACTTTCAACCCAGTCTCTAGCCTTTTACCAATGAAGCTAACTCTATACACTCAAATTTTGTCGGAGAATAGCGTTATTGAAGGATGGTAACAGAGATGAATAGCTTATCACTTATTTTTTCAGAGGTCAAATAGATAATAAGCTCAGCCTGATATGCTATGAATCGTCCTTTTCACCAAGTCGCCACTAACTATTTTCTGTGTGGTGCAAATGTAATGAGTTTAGGTCAATATTAAGTGCAAATGTCATGAATTTAGGTAATTTGCACCATATATAAAGAGAGGTCGAGAATATATACCACTTGAACTATTTTCTGTATAAGAATTAAACCTAACAATTTAATGATAACTGATACTACTATGTGTGACTATGTGTGTAACAGAACTAACATTGTGTTAAATTAGTCGATAAATTTGGGTAGGTATTTAAACCAGCACTGAGAGGGAAAATTCCATCACTTTTACTAAATAACAATTGAGTGGATAACTTTAGAGCATATTGAGATCAATACAATGCAAAAATATGAACTCGAAAATAAAATAACGAATATTACCAAACAAGTGCGAGGGTAGGGTTATAAACTCTTCAAAATATTATCTTAACTTGACAAAGAAAATTTTTTTACCTACATTATCCAAAAATTGGCAATGAAACAAAGATGTTTATTCAGTTCTGCGGAAAAACAATCGGAAAGCCAGGTTTATGAGGACTGCATATCGGAAATCATGTAACAATCAAACCCAACAAATATTATTCGAGATAAAAAGGATAATGAAGAAATGGCTGACAATAGAACATTTCAAAGTGAAAGTAGCGGGATAGGTGAGGAGGACGTTGGAAGTAAATATGTAAGTGGAAATTATGAAACAAATCTACTTTTTACAGGACAGTTATTTAATTAAAAATTCACTTTTACAGTTAATAGTGATCCATTCCATCCAGTCTTAGATCGTCTCTTTCACTAATGTAAATTTTAAGAGATTGTTTTCGGAAAATAGCCGACAACTTGAGCAACTTTTTAAATTCGGCTCTTTTGAGTGGCTGCTGGAACAATTTTTCTCGGGTACGCTAATTTGCTACATACATGCTTATGCTACATACATACATGCAGTTATTCAGACATGAAGTCCTAAAATGTGCCATGAATAGAATAGGTATCTACAGAATGGAATACCGATTTATTTAAGGACAATTAAACCTATGCTATGTATGCTAATTCCTGATAAATTAAGATTCATCACTTAATAGAACAGCTTCAGGTTTCTTAAAGCAATTTCTTTTACTTCCTTGGTTATGATTATCTTTAATATTTTAATTTCAAAGAATAGTCTTTTTTATTTTCTTGAAATTCTACATCAAGATCTTGTAAGGCAAGTTTGATGGGAATTTTTCTGAGCTCAAGTTCAAGGCAAGATTTTTTTAAATAGAATTTTTTAAGAAGAATATTTTGGAAGTATCAAACGTTCACCCATTAGCAACGAGTCAAAACCTTCATATGAAGCATATCATTCTAAGGATCAGAGAAGTGGAACTTTGGAAAAGAGAAACCACACAAGAATCGAAAATGTCACAACCAAGCACGGCCCCTAGCGGATTTGGGAAGGACTGTAAGAGGACGGAGACAGAATATCATATTTTTCAAGGTTTAATTATCGCACAGTATGAAAAACTACATTAATTGTTCGAGTCAGGCTAAGCTGTCCAAAGTCAAGTGAAAGCGAGGTGAGTTAACGTGAAAACCCGTCGCTATGCACAAATAACTTCATTGGACGCCACCAACATTATGTTGTTGGACGTATTCCTTATCTAAAAAAAAGTTCCTGAAGTTGAGTGGTAACGGTTCAACTTTTTATTTTTTAAATATTTTATTACTCAGATGTATAAAAAGCCATTTCCTTCCGTGTTGTTCTTTTCGAAGCACCGAAAAGTTTTCCTTTCCGGATCCTTTGGGAATGTTTCATGGTAAAGATTAATCACATAGAACCTCCAGCTATGGACTCAGTATAAACACACCCTTAGACAAAGAAGGCATTCCAGCGATACAATTAATTGGAGCATAGAGGTTACGATACCAATGAAAGGACCAATAGATAAGTGCAAATTAAAAAAGGACTCACGAAAAAAGTTACCAGAGGGAGAGACAGAATTAGCTATGAGGAAAGAAAAATGGAGGGCTGCTAGGAAAATCCTTGGATGGAAACAATGATGAAAATTTCGCCAGCTTCTGGACCAAAATCTATGGTAGCCGGACAGTGTGGAGGAGTAGGGGTAAGAGAAGGGAGTAAGGAAAGAAAAAGAGGTTTACAGCGTAGTAAGATGAAAAGCCCGGTGGCCAGAGAATGGATTTCTGGGACGGCGGACGGTCTATCTCCGCAGTCTCTTGGGAAATCGGCCGTGGTCCCACCCAAACCCCAGCTCCCCCCACCAATTTCTTTTCCCGCCCTGACCCTGTTGATCCTCGACCCCCCTTCCCGTGTCCCGAGCTCTCCTCGGCCCCTCATCTTCTTGGCGACCACCCGAAGGGGCCACTGCCCAAAATAGGAATCGGAAATTACGGCTGCGTCATTTGTTTATCGGCTGAATACATGGCAACGGAAGGAAGGGGACAGTGGAAGGAATAATGCTTATACTAGACTCCAATAAGGAGGCTTCCTTGAGCCCTTCTGACATCTTCTTCTCTCGACTCCTCCACGTCCCACGACGGGAGATGAGATTGTAATGCGGGTTGGCACCGCTCTACAGAAGTAATCATCGCCAGGAAATGAAGACGGGATTTTTTTCGCAGATGAAAAAGAAGGATCAGGAGGGCCTACGACATCCAGCCATTCCTCCAATTTCGCATTAATAATGCAACTAATTTATAATATTTTTGCAAATGGAGAGTAGGATACGCGTTATAAAACGTCATGCCCCTTGATGTTTATTTTTTATCGCGGCTAAGCTTGTTATTTTTCGAGATGAGTTTCGCTTCCGTTACTTTTGGAACATTCTTATAAGGCAATAAGACCAGAATACCTGTACGTAGAATAGATAAAACTATTTTTTGCGAGGATATATTAATTTTTAGTAAATTCCACAACATTAAACCTTCATTAAATATGCTAGGCATGCTATTTTGGTAAATTCTTAGATCCATGGCGGGACTGAGAGCAAGCATTACTTTGCTGATATTAAATATCCTGCAAGTGAGAAAACATCGGGGAATTCATGAAACATAACCTGGGTATGAAAAGGGTAAAATTTAAACGATCTCATGTTTTACAATAATGGGGTGAGCTCTTACGGCTAGACAAATAGAAAAATTAAAGGGAGTCTCCAATAGCCGTAAACAATTGGCACCACTCGTCAGAGATCACTAACCTTGCTGTGTTGGTTTGCCGGAATGGGACTTCGCAAATTGCGGCTGTATTGGTCACTGGCGTGGAAACATTCTTCCCGTAAACTATCACAGGAGGGTATTCTGGTGGAGAGGCTGGGGTTGGTCTCTGCTGTGGAAGTCCCATCCCGGCAAAGCAACACAGCAAGTTTAGTGATCTCTGACGAGTGGAGCCAATTGTTTACGGCTATTGGAGACCCCCTTTAATTTTTCCAGATCTCATGTGTATTTGCAAATGTAATGAAAACATATGGACATGACAACAGTAAATTGTTTATTTTAAGCAGAGAGGGAAAAAATTAAATTAGAAGATTAAATCACATTTTAAGGCTTGGCTGAAAAATGTTCTGAGAGATGTGATGAAATAATTATGATGTCTTCCCGGAAGTTGTGTTGAGAAGAACTTCAGGCCAGGTACACCGCGTGATGATTATCATGTTCCCAAAAGAATTCCATATATATTCAATTAGAACGTTCCACTACGTCACTTCGTGCTGTTTTGAAATTAAACTGGTTAGTATTTTCTTCAGTCATTCCATCGAGAAAAAAGATAAGCAAGCATACTTCTGTTCCCTTATACAGTCAAATCGGTGGAAAAAATAAATTCCAATAATTTTGTTACCTAATGATCTGATTTAAAATTTTGCATTGGTGTAAGTACCCAAATAGCAGCAGCCTGCTGCAGTAATAGTTTAAATTTTTAAATGGGACTACCTCGAATGGGTTATCTACTGTAATGTTATGTTATATACTTAAGAGAAAATAACTGATCCAAAAAGAACTTGGAAACAATACAGAATGTGCCCTTCCTTATTATTTTAGATTGACTGGCGAGGGACATTACCACATACTTATATATTTATTCAGATTGGAAAATTAAATGACATATCGGAGCTATGAAAAGTGTAAAACTAGAGTAAATTCATGAACATCTGCAAAATTATTCAGTGTATGGAACTTTTAGCCTTTAATTAATCTTACCTCATTCAAAAAATAAAAAAATAGGTTTTATCTAAATTTTTAAATAGAATCACCCGTGGCTTGGCTGAACAATTGTGATGAAATAGTTCTCGTTAATCTAAGCCATGCAGAGTAGAGAAAATTCTTCTGGCATGGTGGTCAGAGTGAGAATTACTTTCTATTCAAATAGAATGCAATACAATGTTCAACTAAGTCACTCCATACTCTTGTGGGATTAACCTAGCGTGTGTTTTCTTTAACAATTCTTCCGTGCGCATATTGAGAATGAACAAAAAAAGAGCACGCTTCTATTCCGTCGAATCGTTCAATTGGTGGAAAAACGGAACGACTTTCATTTTATCTCCACGAGCACAGCACACGCGGAGAGGAGAAGCAAAATGTTTTGTTCCCACTGTTTTTTTTATTTCCCTCCGACGAATCACGTTGTGTCATTAGTCGAATTATGGGCCCTGATTCGCGCGAGCTCTAAAATATAGAGATTGCCGTGTTTTTCTCTCTCACTCATCCCACTCTTTTGTATTTTTATTCCTCGTCCTGCTTAAACCGCACGGCACACAATAGGCAAACGCGAACACGGCAGGAAGAATTACGAGAGCTGAACGATTTATTTCCTCGGCAAATGCGGGCCCGCTCAATCCCACTCCGCTACAAGCGCCATATCCATCCGCACACCATTGTGGCTCCGTCGACCTGTGTGCACATATATGCAAGCGGACAGGGAAAGGGGAGAAGAGAACATCGGTCGAGATGGCTTCGCTTCAGCTCTAAACGCATGCTGTTCACTGGGGCCCGCTTAGTTATTTCCACGCCCAGGGATTCTCTTGGTTGGGATCTCTTAGCTTCATGGAAAAGGAGGAAAGGGCAGGATAGTAGAGGAATACTCTGTAAACCCTTTCATTCCACAAAACCTGTAACCGTTCCGAGCTAAAGTCACCGAAGCAACAGAATTAAACTGTACTAGCACTCAAAATCACCATCATAAGCTCTCCATTACGCGGATAAGCTCGGATAGTAAAAAAAACACGAACAATCCAAAAACATGGAAAATGTAGTGGTGATATAAATGGATTGCGAAATTCAACTCGATGAAGAAAAGTATTTCAAAGAACGAGAGGAAAAAATGAATGAAAAAAATTATATAAAAAAATCCTTATAGAATATTTCTTAGTATATCGAAATTTCGAAGCATTTATTTTATCCTTTCCCATTGGAATGTCGAAATTTTGAGGTGTAGGAAGGAGAGAGTTGTACGGGTAATCTAGATGCTCTACATTAGGACCTCTAGGGTAATCTGCAAACAGATAAACGAGAGTTTACATGTACTTAAGTAGTTAACTACCTTAATATGGACTTCCTTGAGGACTAGCGCACAGTAATAACATGTAACACCTAGGTGTCGTACTGCCCTTCGGCTGATACAGCTGTCGTACTGCCCTTTGGAAATAATTGACCAGTTGACGGAATTTCGTTAACGTTAAGCGAACTCCCGCAGTGGATTTCTCCCCACTCTTTAACATTAGTGGGTTATTTGGATAGTGGTCCGATAGCTCAAGTCATTCGCCAGAAGTATTTAAGGAATGACAGGAAGGTGGAGGGATACCCGACGTTGGCATTAACCTACTCTTCACGAAATGTGCCAACGTGTCCACAGTTTAAAGTCTCATCCGACGGACTGAGAACAAACCGGTACTCAAACCACGAAACCAACCCGATTCCGTCATTTTGAAAGTGGAACACTTCTTATGGATGGGGTTAGTCTTGCGAATGCCTAACGTCACGCAACCCCCGACTCTAGGCCGGATAGAGAAGACGTGGAGAGTGATTGAGTAGGGACGAGAGAGCCTGCTTGTGTGTGCTTGTGCGCGCTATGACTCAGAGTGCACACGCATAGGTACATATGTACCTATAGCCAAGTGATGAGAGGCGCAGCAGAGCAACGCACTCATTTATCCGACTGCTGAGTCGTTGCGTCACTGTTGAGTCATTGTGTTACTTATATATACAAGAGTTTTGAATTAATTCACAATATTATCACTAGAAGGATTTTGTATAATTTCTATGAATATTTTTAGTCAATCTGCATTTCAGGTCACCATTAATGAATAAAAATAATTGTCATACTAATATTTTCGGGAAAATTCATTTTATTTTTTGTGTTTATTAATATTTTATACTTGTAGAGACTTGGTTTCCGGGTCTTCTTCCACGTCTATCCATATTCTCTGGACAATATTTCGCCGGCGTTCCAGCTGGCTTCTTCACGTCCACTGAAGTGACTTCAGCGGACCTGAAGGAGCCAGCTGGAACGCCGGCGAAATATTGTCCAGACAATATGAATAGGCACGGAAGAGAACCCGAAAACCAAGTCTTTCCAAGCCAAAGACTCCGCGGAAGCCTTCACGGAAATATGTAACACTGTGTAATCCCCACTGCCAGTCATATCCATGCTTATTGTTCCATTTTTGTCGCCTGTCCCGCGACAGCCACACATTATTTTCGTCCTAAGTTTACTTATAAATTCAACAGTGTCGGGCGATATATGGTGGAACAGCATTTTAAATAAAAACTACAGTAATTGTACTGTCCACTTAAATTTAATGTGAAATACACAACACGTGTTTCAACGCTCCTTAGGGCGTCATCATCAGGTCTGATGATGCCCTAAGGATCATCAGACCTGATGATGACTCCCTAAGGAGCGTTGAAACATGTGTTGTGTATTTCACATTAAATTCAAGTGGACAGTACAATTACTGTAGTTTTTATCTAATTGTAAGTTTACTTATCCAACTGGATACGCCCATTAATCACTTGCGGATTTAAAAAAAATATCTTATCGTTCACAACTATTTGGCATGCTTAAAATAAAAAGCAATTTAAATACACTATTCAAAACAATTTTTTTAGAAGGAATATTATGGTTAGTGACCTGTAATTAGAAAGTTTTGTTCACACACAATCACCAAAAATTCTAGCTCTAACTCTTGCGAGTTGACTCAAACGCCCAATCATGGTGAAAAGAAGAAAATTGCACTCTGACTCAAGCTGAACCTATTCTCCCTGAATTTCTAATCACACTGAATCCTTTCTATGAGTACCAGTGAAGCTGAAATGCAGTGCCTAAGTCAGTCATTGATAAAACATGGTCATCTGTATGGATGAATGAAAGTGACTGGCGAGTTACGCGAACATTTATGATAACGGATATAACGGTGCTTAATATTTGGGTGATTAGACAGCTGACACCATTCCGAGTGATTACATATTGCTTTGAACTGACAACATGCCGCTCCCACTGGTGTTCGAACGTGGAACTCGACTCCACTGGCCATTGGTTAAGGGAGGGAGATAAAATTGACTTCGTTGGATGTGACAACAAAGGGCAGAAGATCCATTTCTAGTTATAAATGACCCGTACCTGTCAGTATAGGTATAACGAAACTTGAAGGCACTCCACAGCTGAGAGTTTAAGGTTCCAGAGGGCTAATTAAGCATTGAAGAGCGGGCAGAGGTACCGCAGAGCTCAGGTGGGGATCTTGAGAGAGAACCTAAACATCTTCATTCTTCCTCCCTTGTATACTATCCTCTCCCTGACGTCATTCTCTGTATAAGCGAGTGCCACCAAGTTTTGCTACACCTATAACTACCTCACACTGGGCACTTTTTTGTCGTTATATATATATACTGAAATTAGTCCTTTCCCCCGTAAATAAATCACAAACCCGAATCTAGAAATTTTATCCACCATTAAGATATAATTATATAACTTTTCCTCTTATTTAATCAGCTACTCACCCTATGCGTATAAAAGAACGCTCTCATCTCTAAATAATACTGGGTTACTTTTGAGATTTATGGATGGAGCAATTTAGACTATTTTCTGGGTATAGAGACAACCACAATTAAAAAAACATTGGTCTTCTACGACAGTGAAACAGTGAAAGTTCCCATGAAAAATAATTTGCCAATGAAATCACTATCATAAAAATAGGTTTAAACTCGATAAAAAATGGATAAGATAAAGCAAAATTAGAATACTGTCCATATTATTTGGATAAAAAAATAATTTATAAATTTATAACGTTAGAATGAAGATGGATAAGCATACTTTGTAGCATAGCATGGCATAAATTCAAGATAAATAAGATTTGAACATATTTGCGGCCAAGGAACCGAACATCGAATGACATATAACACTAATTACATTTATTGCATGGGAAAAGTATTAAAGTTGAACCTCTCTGTCATTAATAATACACGACTTGGTCATATATTTTCTAATTTAAATTGATTTTTCGAGAAAATTCATCTTGTCCTTGATGTTTAGAAATACACTGCAGTAGATAAAATGAGCACGCACTGAGTTGCCTCCAATACCTTTAGCCGCAATGATGTTGTGAAGCACGACAACTCAAAAGTCTTACATTCTTAATGGAGTCATAAAAAACAACCCTCGTATTGACTTCATTAAATATCCATTTTTCATCCACAGAGAGAGTTTTATATCACTGATATTATAAGGTGAATATAATTTCTTTTTAACTTAATTTCCAAGTATTACCTTAAAAACTTGGCAATTGAGTTAAATGGGAGTGGAGGAAAGAGAGAACGAAATATGGTGATTTATTAAAGCAATATAAAGAGTTTAGTTTTAAAATTATTTTAAGAATGCCTAATATTTTCAATTGAAAGACCTAATCGAAGATAGGAAGTGTAAAAATCCAAACTGAAAAAAAATCTGATTGGAGATTGCCGTACTTCTCGCGGTGTTTATATCAGTGCAAAGTAAGTATTAGAATAAGTTAGAAAATAAATAGAAAAAATTAATAAAAATTATTAAAAATTCATATTTATCCGATGTTGATTACTATTATAGCTCACATACAATTTTCAATTCGATTGTACGCAATCTTTCAGCAGATAACATATCATTTGACAAGGAGCAGCGATACTGAATGCATCTTCAAGCCCCGAAAAAGAATTACAGCTATTTAAATATAAGTAAGTAAGTAAGTAAGAAAAATATTTATTGTTCAGGACAAAAATCCAAAAGAACAAAGATAATAATAAAACACTTTGCAGGCACAATCTTATACAAGTACAAAAGGACACACTTTTCATCATTTCAAACTTTTCAAGTACAAAAGGACAAACTTTTTATCATTTTATAAATGTAAATTAACACAAAAAAACTCATGTATTAATAACTAACAATAGAAAAATGATACAATTAATAAGGAACCATAATAAGATGAACACAAATTTGAAGAAAAAAAATAATAATAAGAGTAACTTATGTTATACCCGGGAAAGTAAATAATCATGGTATTTCATTTTAAATGTTTTAACAGATCTACAATTTTTAATATCAGTTGGCATCTTATTCCATATGTGACAAGCTGTTACAAGAAATGATTTATTATATGCTGTGGTGCGATGCCATGGAAAATACAATTGATTAGGATCAGACCTAGTGGACATTGTGGAGACACGGTCTTTCAGACGTGGTAATATTAAAGAAACGGACTACATGAAAATAAATCAAAATTCGTTTGCATATGCTCCTCATTTCAGAATTTGTAACGCTTTCTCATATGGTTTTCATCATGGTGCCAGTCATCAGGATAGCTGATCGCAATCTCAATTTCGCCCTTTTTGCCATTGATAATATTTTTACCGCCAATTCTCAATTTCGGCCCAATTTGTCAGTTCGGGAAGGGGCTAAAGGCAAAGGAAGGCGGCAGGGGTCTCGGAGTCAAGACGAACGACCTCGCCCGCAGCTGGGAAGAGAAGGGGATATTTTGTGAGGTAGCTCGAAGATAAGGGAACACGTATTTCATGAAGGTAAAGGTGAGATATAGTGTGTTGCGCTGACCTCACGTTCTCTGCTTTTTTATTCCTACTGCTTTCTTCTGTGCCCACGTAAGGGGCTTAAGTTAACCCTTGGCAGTCGGTGCGAATGGTCCCCATAGATTCGTGGAGAAATGCAAGCTAAGGAGTGAAAAAAAATACTGAAAAATACAGCTCACAAATTCTACTCTGCGCCTTGCAACGTGCAAGCGATCGGAAATTGGCGAAAGAAAACGTATTGCACGAAATGTAAGTTTATTTGTTATTACCGTTCAATTTAGCGGCACGAAAAATTCGTCCAAAGATCGATTTGCGTTTTATTGTTCCCACCGTATAATTCCCGTGTAAAATTTACGCCGTTTATCAATAGTGTAAAGTTTTCTACGCAGGAGAACATACGCGGCTCGCGGAACGTTAAAGCGGCTCTGAGGCTAAGCAAGAAAAAGTCTGCAGCTAAGAAAAATAGGTGAGTGGGTTATTTATTATTCCCTAAACCACTTTATGGGAGACAGAGATCATTGGTTGAGTATTCATTTAACTTGAGACATTTCCAGCAATGATTAATTGTAAAATGAAGAACCAGGAATAATGATGAATATGTAGGAATGCCGTGTAAAAGCATCATCAAAACTTTTGAACGCATTTTTTATACGAATGTATAGCGCTAACATATCATTATAGACATACAATCCTCACAATAATTTTGTAGGCATTTCATAAATGCTTGTATGACAGCAGTTCTATCTTTTTTTGCGAAGAATGCTACAATTTAAGTGAAATATATTAAACATTTTTAGCAACCTCGTCACTCATAACAGCATTTCTGGTATCAGAATTTAAATAAAGCCAATAACTTGCTTCTCGAACTTTATTTTAAAAAGGATACGCAAAAATAAAATTCGAGAAAATCCGATAAAATTTCTCTGGTTAGACGAAATGAACGCAAAGAGATAAAAAAGAATAGCTGCATTGCGGTTTGGAATTACATTTAAAATGACAGAATGTAGAGAAAAAAATAATTTTGGTGTATTGTAGTTTAGCAAAATTAATAAAGATGAATGAATACCGAGAATAATCCAGTAAAAAAAGACACTCACTGAACTAAGGGGCGGAATCTGAGAAATAAAATCATCAAGTTCCCGCTGAGTTATCTCATTTTCTTGTTCCACGTCTTAAATACTACCACGGGAAATGTCTAAGTTCTGACTCTAACAAATTTGAGAAATGAAAGAGAAGTTGTCTAAGTTCCGAGAAGACTTCTTGAATCGATGGTGGGTGATTATGGAAAGGCTACTAATCACCTTAAGCCATAGGAGAGTATTTTTCGAACTAAGCTCTGGAAGACATTAAAATGGATTTGTGGAAGACGTTCATTAGAATGCATTGTTGATAGTAATGATTATTTATGGTTGGTGTGAGAACTCTCCTTCCAGTGATACCATTTATTTTCATCAATGCAAATCCTCAGCTTGCTGCTCAAGTGTTCACTCTGCTTTTTGTGTTGTAGAATTAATTCAAACCTCACCTCGAGTAAAACTCTGTAGAGTACTTACTAAACGTGAAAACAATAAGAATACCTCTTAACGGACCTTTTACTACGGAAAATCATTCTCTCTAGTTCAATGATGTGCAGATTTTATAATCATTGGTTTTCGGAGTTTCTGATCAAAACTTTATTCCTACAAAAGTTGATGATTGCGTTTACTTTCAATTTGTACTGATAAATCATATCAGGCAATCTAATTCAACCACAAGGAAACACAGGCCTCCTTGTATGCACCAATTAGAATTAAATTGATTCTCACAAACATAAATAAAGCTACAAGGAAACACAGGCCTCCTTGTATGAACCAATTAAAATTAAATTGATTCTCACAAACATAAATAAGTACACAAAAATCCTACATTTTATGTGTCTATGTTACATGATTAAATTTCTAAAAAGAGTTGAAAATTCTAGTAAATAAATATTTATTTTAAGGAAGGCTTTCATGGAAAGCAAGTTCGTCAGAACTTTGTACGATATTTTATTTAATAGAGGGTTAAGATAAAATTTATACCTACGCTCGGTTAAAATGGATGTGATAAAGAGAACACGGTGTTTTTCCCTTGAGCATACCTCTTATATATTTCATTTCCATATAATTAATAGTAGCTGAAAATAATCATTTTACTTTCTTGTACCAGTCTTCAAAATACACTATTCAAATCATCCCGTGTTTTCACTGGTACCCGATCCAAGATTTGAATAATTTTCCCATTGAAGGTATTGATTTATCGGCGGCAACGATGCCAATGACGAGTTTTTCTGTTCCCTTAAATTATGGATTATGGTGATATAAGCCGATCGATGGAATTGGAAAAAGAATTCTGTTTCATTTCTGGAAATTTTACTCTTCCCATCCAGCCACTAGGGTATCTGGTGAGCTAATGCTGGTGTACCGACCATTCTAGTATCAAGTATCGGAATTGGTTCAATAATATGCAACTACATGATGCATCATCAAAAAATAGGGCTCTGCATTCAATTCGTTACCGTGCCTTTACAGCTTTTCAGAAGATGAAGACTATCTGCAGTTCTTCGTCAACAGTCGTAATTTTCTTCTCCACATTTTACTTTTCCGTTTATCTTACCTTTTTACATATTTTTAGTGTTCCAGTGACTAAGAGAATTATATATTTATCGAATATGAGACGGTGTGATTTCAGATAAAATAATTAAGTTTGATGTTTTCTTTCCATCTTTTCTCATCAGTGAATCTTTTTCACACATTTCATTTCATGACAGCAGGTTGAACTCAATTACATCTATATCCAAGCACCATTTAATACACTGGGAAAATGCGTTCCTGAAATCACACTGTTTTAAATTGGAGGTCCATAATCATCTGAATAAAATACGGAGAAAGAATTATTTCATGCGCATGGAAATTTGAACGAGACCATATAATCGAATGAAAATGATGTCATAATGTAGAAATATAATTTTGCAATGATAGCAATTTTGGATAGTAAGTCAAATTGTATTAAAAATTGAAAATCTGCTGGTAATACTGGAATATGGCTACAACCCGAGCTTCTCTATAGTCCTAAAGTATTTTAAATCGCTTCGAATTGAACTATTGTGCTCGTGAACCATTATATCATATTTTGCATACTAAATGGTCAGAATTCACCCAGCTAACGAGGTGATTTCGCAAACAATTGGTGTAATATTGTTAAAATTTACTTTTGATAAGAGGAAACTGAAAGAAACTGTGGGTAATGAAATTATAATGAAACTGCAAGATGGAAACTTGATTCGATTGTTAGGATTCACTCTCTCCGTCATCATTTGTACAGTCACGACCATAAAATTCTTCAATTATTGCTCTTATTAATTGTTTGTTCGTTCCGCTATTATCAGATGATAAATAATGCAGGGGCATATATTTAACGAGCTGAAGCCATTAGTTTACGGAATTATTCACATGAACGTCCTTTCGTTGGGAGTGAGAATTTTAATTAAAAATTCTGGCCAATTAAAAAAAAATGCACGCACTGATGTCAATTACGAGCAAAATTTTCTGCTAATTAGTCACGAATGGTATGAATAAACAAGATACCACGTGAAATAAACTTTCAAGTAGGTACCACAACTATGTATTTTAATTCTAGCGCGAGCCCAAAAGAGGCGTTTCCTTTGTGTATGCACGCATAGCCCGGGGGAATTGAGCAAACTTGTGATGGACGTAATTAAAATGGCAACAAGAGGACAAAGCTGAGGAAAATTTAAATTTGCATCTTCCTTACATGAAAAACGTGCATTAGTAACTCATGTCCAGTGCGGTGGAGAGCTAAGTGCCTCTGAAAAGTTCTCCTTTGCCCTACGCTAACAGCGGAGCCAGCGTTCTTGACATGACTTTCCCAAAGCGTTTGCCCACGGTTACCCGTAAAAAGCGTGGCCTGCTTCAAAAAAGACTAATCCCATTTTGAGGGCCTGAAAAATTTACTTTTAATTACTTCTGGACAGCTTGTGAATTATTCGTGGATGCAAAAATGGCACTCTTCCCCTCGTGATCATCCTGAAAAAACTTAATCGCGACTTCAGCCCTTAAAATAAATGAAGACCGTGCATCAGCACCGAAGTTTTGGAAACCTAATTGAAGGGAGAGAAGTTCGCGTGAGCGTGACAAAACCGACTATTATACGCATATCGCTCAAGGGAATAAAACTAGCGACTTTTTAATTTCACATACAAAAGATGAAGGTGGGAGTAAATAAATCTTTTACAGTTAAAAAAAATTATATGCTAATTAAAGCTGTTTTGCAGTTTACTTTTTGAACTAGCGATGGAAAATTTGCATTCTCTGACCCCGAAAATATTGAAAAATATCTGAGTTACGAATATCTTGAATCATCAAGCTCCAAGTCGTCAGAATCTTTCAAATTTTCATACAGAAACCGATACATTTTTAAATTAGTTGATGAAAGACTACTTTATGTCCACTAGAAGCTTTTATGTCTTTTATGTCCACTAGAAGCGTTTAATTACATTTAATTCAAGCGTTTAATTAATAACCGAAGCGTTTAGAAAATGTTTTACTATCCATTTTATTTATTAAATTTTGCCTCATTTCGCTCAGCATCTTCACGATGAATACGAACCGTTATATTTTGCTCCGAGAAAAAGTTAATTTTAAGTAACTTCGTTTCCTTCTTGTCTCATACTTGTTATTTTTTATGAAGGGGATTGCAGAATATTTTAAGAATCGTAATAGATGAAATAAGGATTAACCTCACCTCTACTGATAACCTATGGTGCATAATAGCGACATCCGCTGTAAAATTGAATACTTATTTCTTAAAAAGTGATTTAAAATAGCAGCATACTATTATCCTCAGCTTGAATATACCTCGAGGAATAGCATAAGGTTTTGATACTACACATTTTTCCGATTTAACGAAAATCGGCCATCATAGTAACCTCGAGGGATTTCATTGGTAAACAAGGCCAGCTTATTTGCTACTAAACCAACTGAGTCGTGACATTTAGGGGAATTGAAAGACGGATTGCATCAGCGGGCTCTCCAAGTTGCCCATGCATCTTGCTGGATCCAATATTGACTCTGACAGTCCAATTTGATTATTTAGGATATTAGTCTTCTGGAGACCATCAAGTCAGGGAAATTGGCGGGCAACTCAGAGAAAGCACCAACTGGTAGATTAACCTGATTCACATGACATCAATTATATATTTATCACTAGTCGCAGATTGCACATGACGTACCTTTTCAGAAAGTTATAAGAGGCCACGCAATGCATAATAGCCATGGTTTACACTATCCCTTAAAAATAAGGAAGGCGCAGAACGTTATAGCCAAAATTAAAAAACTTTTCCAAAACTTTAAGAATTATTTTAATTTTGGAGCTTATTACGATACAATTTTTCAGTTTCAAATAAATACGTCTCTGACCACAGTGACTGGCATCCATTATCGTGGATTTAGCCGCGTTCCTTTAAAAATCATCCTTGAACACACACATAGCTGTGCCTATTTACTTAAGGGATCCAACCATCACCAAATTTTTTAGTGCGTCTGTAAC
This sequence comes from Pyrrhosoma nymphula, assembly GCA_963573305.1. Taxonomy (NCBI): domain Eukaryota; kingdom Metazoa; phylum Arthropoda; class Insecta; order Odonata; family Coenagrionidae; genus Pyrrhosoma; species Pyrrhosoma nymphula. The sequence goes on along the minus strand of OY754335.1, from coordinate 96,624,082 downwards.
ACATAAATTCAGAGGAAAAATTGTATGCATCGTAAAAAGCTCTTTGTGATCTCAATCATCTGAGGCTCAACTTTGTAGAAGTTCATTTTATACATTAAAAGGAAAACTTTGTCTTATTCCACCAATTTATTTTACGGTACGACTAGTTTCGATGCAGCGGCGTCATCTTAAACGGGCGTCGAAACTGGTCGTACCATAAAATAAATTGTTGGAATAAGACAAAGCTCTCCTTTTAATTTATAGCTCTTTGTGATATTGCATTCGCCACATTTTCTGAAAGACAATGCTTTAAGATTTTGGCGAAAATGCAAAATACTTGCGCAAGGAACGATCAAAAATAAAAATCGGGCTGCTTTCTCAATTTGGACAAAATTTATAGCAAAAACTACGAACTCAAGTTTTGAAACTTGATACTCGATTTAGTAACAAAATTCAACAACCCTTTCTCTGCGAGCTAATGGTATGTACAATGTACACATACAAAATTAAACTTTCATAACTGTAATAGCTTGGAAAGGAAATTGATGAGTGAGTCTGTAAGTAAATTAATTATAAGAAATAATGAGAAAGTATGAAAGGAGTTATATGTAGGGTTGAATATGGGAACGCCAAATTTACACGCGACTTCGGCTAGCTGCCAGGAGGTAAAGAGGAGCTTTTCCAGATTCCAATGACTATCTTGAACGGATATTCGCTATTCTGTTGGAAAGGTTCCCTTTGGGTCTGCACCGAGAACCAATTCTCATGCCTCCTATCTTGCCTCGGCTTTACTACAGTGTTGTACTAATATATCGTTCGTGAGGGTGGCGATAACATGTGAAATATTTCAATAGTATCCACTCTTCTCTTACAAGGACACATGCTATTCCGATGGAGAAGTTTTCTAAAATTCCTCAAAGAGAACCAACTCCGATTCTGCCTCTTTTCTTGGCTTAAATATAGCGTTTCGTTGCTCGTGAATGCGGCGAAAAGATATAAAATATATCATTAGGATCCGTTACTCTCTTTGTAAACCTTTCCTCAGCACTTCACTTCAGCGTGTTTCGACGGCTATTTTGCACTTACTGTCTACCACTAGCAGACATGACGACAGCACTTGGAACGAATAGGAGGATCAACCCTTCAAATTCGAGCCGAGTCTAACGATGCTCAACTTAGATGATCGAGCAGAAACCGGTGTTTCCATCGAGACCGGCTATTTCCATCTTTAGAAACCGTAAAAATCTATCTCGTCCATAATTTATGAGTCTAAATGAATGCGTTTAGTTATATATATATCGGCCACTGTACTATTTCGTCTAAGTGAGCACATCTCTATTTCGTAATTGATGTTTTTACCATGCTTGCTTTTTACAAAATAGCTCACTCACTTCGCAAGGGCAAATCAGCTCAATTCCTCTTTAAATTACCTACGCTATCATATTTACTTTTGCCATTGAGTAGCATTAATCTATATTCAAAGAAAATAATCCATGATTCAAGTGGGTGTTTAAAATTATTAATATTTCATCAATCAAGCAGTGCATGATAAACAGTTCATTTCCTTTAAATAAAATCAATAACCCTACATATTATTCTCAAAAAAAGACTCGTGAAGGAGATAACTGACAAATAATTGCATTTTACCTCATCTCTACTTGGTGTATACTCGGATTTATCCTAAACTGTCCTGGATTTATCCTCATGAGATGATCTGAAAAATGACTCCGTTTGAAAATACATCTATCGCGACATGCCGCATCTGTATTTATACAGCTCATATCTGAAATTAAGTGACTACCTTACGGGCTGCTCTTATAATTCGTCGCATGTCATATATTAAAGTTAAAAAAATAAATACTTAGGTCTGAAATCAGTCTTTAATTTCTTGAGATGAATGGAAATGCATGTTTTCCTGAACTTAACTCTAGACTGAGACAATTTCTAGTTTATAGTTGTGACCTATTATTATAAAATAACGGTAGCCTTACATTAGGTTGGAAGGCTTTGCCACACGCGATCAAAACCTACTGTAGCTTGAAATTGTAAGCAAGAATGAAAAGGTCGACTGGAAGGAAATAACATTTGACATGCAATCATAATGCCTTGAATGCATTCGTCTTACTTTGCCCACAACCTGTTTCCAATGAATGGTTCTCTCAGAAAGAAAAATACTTTCTCCATCTTTACATTGGTTGAATTTTATCTTAGTGGCAGCCGGAGAGTTTTCGTCAAAAAAAGTGAGAACATTTCCATCGTCATTTCGTATTTTGCCTATTGAATGACAGGTTTCATGGCTCGTCTCTACGACAACTATCCAATTATAAGAAATGCTTTAGAACTGTAACTCGCTATGTGCCATGATCTCAGTAGTTTCTCATACTTTCTGTATTCTTTTATGTCAAAAGTCCCCTTCTTCTTCCTCTTTCCTCATCTGTGTCCATCCTGTGTCCTCTCATTTATTACCTGCTTCAACATTTCATTCTCACCCAATACAACCTACATCAACTTATGTTTCCTCCTTCGATGATTATCTTCATCTTCAACGAATGGTGATTAAAAAGTGATGCCTGCTTAACTGTGTAAACAATTGAAGGATTGAATATGGTCATGACCGTTGTAAATTACACGAATAATACGGATGGAATGGGTTAGTGACCTTTATTCTCCTATTTTTCGAGTTGGAAAAAGAATGGGAGAGGGCATAATAATGCGAAGAGTTTAAAAGGAACAAATTCTTTTAAAAATCGTTTTGTTAAAGATAATTTAGGAGAAGTCCTCAAAAATCTTAGGCTGAACGGTCTGATGACCAATTATTTAGCAGAATAACAATGTTGGTTAAAAAGTTAAATGCTTTCTAAATTACCAAATAAGGCTGTATGAGAAAATGCTACACCGCCTTAAGAACTAGAGAAAATACGACAAATAAATATGCAGTCGCCAAATGTTTTGCACTGCACGGAAAAAGGGGAGGGCGGTAAAAAAGGTCTGAGGCATGGAATTAATTTGCCCGCAAACAACCACTGATACAGGGCTTGATTTTGTAATTTGTTATGTGCTTAAGTGTACATGAATTCCGGTGTGTTTGCTTCCTGGAGCGCAATTATATACGGTGAATGCTAGATAATGCTACGCGGCCTAAACAACTGGAGACTCGAAAAAATAATACTCCAGTAGCCGAATGAATGAAAAAGCACTACACGGAAAGGGTAGGGTGGTAAATAAGGTCTAAGACAAGGAATTAATTTACTCTCAAACTGCCAGAGATTTTGTAATTAGTTGATTTTGTAATTAGTTATGTGTTTGTGCGTACATGAATTCCGGTGTGTTTGCAAGGCAAGGAATTAATTTCCCCGTAAACTACCGCAGATAAAGGGCCTGATTTTGTAATTTGTTACGTGTTTGAGTGTACATGCATTCCGGCGTGTTTACTTCCTGATGCATAAGTTCGCGCATCGCCCATGAAAAGATTCTTCTTATTTATCCAATTTCGTAAAGCAAAAACGTTACCACGACTAATGAAGCTAAATTTGCTACATTTTTTCACGTTTCTATTTCCTTGGAGATTTTCGCTCATTCATAACTAACTTTAAAAAAAACTACCTTCTTACAGATAGAACAGTGCAGGGGAAACGGTTGAAGACCACCCGGCGTGACCTAAGGAACGCATCTCCTGGACATCGCAAGTCCCCATCCATGGTCACAGTGCGACGACATTCGATCCTCATGAGAGTGACATTCATTCTCATCTTCTGCGAGTTGAAAAAAAGCTCCTCTGTGCCCGTCAATAGCTAAGAAACAGACCCACTAACACCCTCCCACATATGCATGCGAACAATCCTCCAATTTACCCTCGCTTCCACGCGTCCAAAGTGACAAGCGAAGGAGGCACGGAAGGCACATAAATCATGCCGACTCGTCGAATTCCGGACAGCTCCGTAAGGACTCAACTGCACACATCTGCCCCCGAGAGAGGAAAGGGGGGAGGGAAGGGGAGGAGGGGGGGGGGAACGCCCCCTCCTTCCTCCTGTGACGACAACCGACGCACGTGTAGGACGTCGAGGAAAATTCCCTCAACTCGGGTCTTTTATTCATTCATATATTTTTCTCACTGTCTCCCTCGTACCTATCTTTCGCCTGCTCCCCTCTCCAACTCGTCCGGAATGTTCCCGATGTAGCCTAGTCTCTTGCTCGGGGTGGAAAGGAGAGATAAGGGGGGAAACATATGGGGATGCGGTGAAGGAGAAGAAATGGAACTGAGAAGAGATGGTGGGAAAAGAGAGGATGAGAGGTTTGGGAAAATAGGCAGGAGGAGAGATTGAGATAAATAGGGAGGATAAAAAAGGAAATAGTACATCTATATATTCGTACTATTCTGCGTAAATCCCCGCAGGGGCATGTGTTGAGAGAAGAAATGGAGAAGAGAAGAAATAGTAAAGAAAAAGATGCATAAGAATTCGTGTACTCCCATATCTCGATACTACCTTTCAATCAGGCGCAGAGAAATTTATCAAGGACTGTTAGGACACCAGCAAGGTAAAAGGGAAAATGAAATAGAGGAAGAAAGGACGAATTTGAATTGAATATTAGCGGAGTGTCTTAGTGACATTCTCTATTTATTTCTGTAGTCAATAATGTTGTTTAGAAAGGATGAATTTTTGTAATTGTTAGGTCGGCAGTGAATCCATTTTTTTCTGTCGCTTCTGTCAGTTCAAGAGATAATGTGGGGCCAACATAATGCCCTCCTTGTTATACAAAAATCGCCTGATTGCCTTTCAAGTACTATATTAGCCTAGCGTGCAGCCTCCGGGTCTCTAGCGGATCTCAACCTATATTTACTCCTCTCACTTTATATATATATATATATATATATATATATATATATATATATATATATATATATATGTGGCCAAATTAGGTAAATTCAGAAGTTAGAAATGTCAGCAACAGAGAAATGTACATTGTAGAAGTAAGAGGGAAGAAAAGAGTAATTTCAAGGGAACGGTAACAAGAAAGAATGTCATATAAATGGAAGAGAAACTGAGGGACATACAGAGAGAGAAGTAAAAGTGGGATAATTAGCTAAATATAATTAAGGTGCGTTGAAAAGGTCATTTAGCACTTATTAAAATCGCGTATGACTAGAAAATATGTATTAAAAGTTTTCTGTAAAACAAACATAGATTTTAGTGCTTGTGAAGTATTAATCTTTACTCGCCTGATACAATTACTCTGATGGATTATATATATATAAGGAGAAGAGAGGAGAAGGACAAGAATGTATAGAATTAAAAAGAGGAAATATATTGTGAGGGTAGAAAAGATAGGAATTAAAGGAGAGAGAGATGAAGAGGAGAGAAATAAGAGAAAGAAGGAGGAGTGAAAGAATGAGTGAGGGAAGAACTCAGAGGGAATTGGAGGGGATTAAAGTGGAAGATAAGAGAGCGGTTTTTCAGAAAGTGAAAGGGGTAGGAGAGTGGAAAGAGGGGAAGCGTGAGATGGACAAAAGAAAGATGGAAGGAGGAATGAAGACAGAGAAAAAGGGAGGAAATAAAGCGACAGAAGCTAGAGAAAGTATCAAGATAGGGAAGTACAGTAATGGGAGAGAGATTGTTAGGGACAAACACAGGGGATGAGAGGAAGGAGGTAAAAAAAGAGAGAAGAGGAAGATAAAAAAATGGAGGAAGAAGAGGGAAAAGAAGAGAAAAGATTTGGGAGGTAGAGAAAAATATTGATTGGGAATGAGTAAAATGGAGAGAAGGAGAAATCAAGGGGGTGCCAACACGTAGGAAATAAGAGGGAAAAGATGCACAGGGGAGAAAAAAAGAGAATAGGCGAGAAGAAAGAAAAGCAGGAAAAAGAGAGGAATGGAGAGTGATAAAAAGATTTATAGAGATATAGATGGAGATAGAAAGTTATAGCCAAAATAATATCAGGGAAGAAAAGGTGAAGAGAAAAAGCCTGAGATAAGAGAAATAGAAGAGAGAGGAATAGAGAGGAAAGAAAACGCAAGGAATGATAGGGAAGAAATAGGAAAATGAAGAAGGAAGGTAATAGATCCAGTATAGGGGAAGAGGAAGAAATGATCAAGAATGGGAGGGATACATGAAAGATGAAGGAGAGAGGGAGAGTTGGAAAAAAGAAAACGAAAAAGAGAAGAATAGAAAGAAAGAGACGAAGATAGAAAGAACCAAAAAGTAAGGGAGATATGAAAAAAAGGGAGATCGTAATATGAAATTAAAAACGCAGGAAATGTAAGAAGATAGGGAGGGAAAAAGAAGGGAATAAAATATGCGAGTGTGCGAGAAGACGAAGAAAGGAGAACGATTGAAGAGGACATGGACTGGAGGGAAGAGACAGGGGATGAATGGTTGAAAGGAAATGAGAGAGGGAAACTATTGAAGAACACAAAAGGGCGGGAGAGCTGGAGACCGATGGAGCATGGAGAGGGAGGTGGGCAGAGGGAGACGTGATAGGGTGGAGGGGAAGATAGGAGGAGGAGAGGGGAGAGGAGAGGTAAGCTGAGAGACTTATGGGAAGGGCGGGAGAGGTGAAATGAGGAGAGGGGAGCCAACGGACCTGAGTGTTTGAATGCGGGAGCGGTGGCTGATGGGATACCGCTCGCAAATTTCATTCCACTCGCGTAAAATTCGAGGCTTCCAGGAGCCGGAATGGTTTTGAGGTATCCTGGGAAGGGGTGCAGGCAAGGAAGAAGGGTTTTAAAGCGGGCCGCGCTGCGGGAGGGAGTAGGGCGTAGGGTGTGGGGCCTGCCAACACCCCCCACCCTTCGAGAGACCCCTTCGGGACCCGTCAACCCTTTTGCTATTTGGGATGCTCAGCAAGAGGGAAGGCGTTTGGGATGCGCGTGAAATGGCGAGGAAAAGTCTCCGAAAGCTTGGAGGAGGGAAGGAATCCCGGTCGAACGGTCGACATCTCCCGACGGGAGTGCGGGCACAGCGCGGAAGATGATACTGAGTGCGCTTAGTGTTCTCAGACGTTACTTGGCGGTACTCAATAACTAAGTAAAAGAAAAAAATTGTATAGTCCACGAAACCTTTTCTTGAATTTTCCGACCAAGGTTTCGACCTATACAGGCCTTGATTATGACTGTTTAAGTCGTAGCCTTGGTCGGCGATTTCAATAAAATTTTCGTGAACTATGCAAATTTTCTTTTACTTAAATTGAGTGCAGGACAACAACTACATGTAGTCATGGCAGAGAAAACAAAAATTCTTTCGTATCTTTTGCTATCGCATTAGGGTCACAGACTTCCCCGCAAATGAAACGCTGATGAGAGGAAAACGGTCCAGACGGCTTGCTGGACCTTCTCAGCTCTCAAAATACGGGCAGAAGATCGGCGTCACATTTGTAAGACACACGCCAGTCCCTTACGGTGGGTGCACCACTCATGAGTGACATCCGCGCTCAGCATGTTGACATTTGGAGTGAACTTAAGACGGATCCTGATGGCCTCCGACAGAATAATGATAATCTACGATAGTTCACCTTACATGCGACTGGCCATAAAAATAAATTATAAGGTGTAAGAGAAAAGAAAGGCATAATGCATTTGAAATAAAATATTTTGTATAAATTCTGATCTTATTTCAGTAATTTTCCTTTGGGTGATTTCATGAAGACATCACACGTGCAGCCCAAATCAATTTTCGGAACGTTGTTGAAAATCACGATGTTAAAAGTCCTCAAATGACTCAAATAAAACTGATAAAAACACACCGAATTGCATAGGTCAGGTTATCAAAATCAGGACATAGAAAAATAAAAAGTAAACTTTCCCAAGCTATGCAGTCCAAGTCTCACTGTCATAAGTTAAACCACGGTTGATATTATTTTGACCTCGGACTATATCTCTAGAAATTATAGAAACGAAAAAATAAGAGATACACTGCCAAACTGATCCCTTCTTTCCACGCACGCATATTAGTGATAATAACAAATGCAGCGTAAGACTAAAGACATCGTTCACATACAATTCACCTCTATCGTCTTCCCCTCATTTTTCCTATTACCTCCCCTTCCATGGTTAGTGTCCTTACACTCCCTGCCACATACCTCTGCGGCGGCTCACAGTGTATTATGTAGATGTGGAAGATCGTGTTACCATGCATTAAAGCCATAATATAAAAAAATAGCTTGAAATCCCCATTTACTCCTACGCTTTTCATGATTTGGCCCGGATATCTTTTCTGGAATCAATGTTGGCACTTCAACAAATTTTCCCGAAGAACAGACCTAGCCAAACGAATTTCTCGTACCTATTTCCCTCAATATGTAGTGTCTCATTAAAATTGATCGCGCCGTTTTTATATAAATTTAGCATATACAAGTATATAAATAAAATTATCACTTACTAGCTTGTAACAATTTTTTGTTTAAAAATATTGTTTAATAATGGAACAGGGATGTTATGTAACCGTTGTTGTAAATGTACCATCTCCTCTTAATATTCCCAGCATCCAACGGTCATTTTAAAGCAGGGAGAGTGGAGAGAAGGGGAAAGGTGACGGGATGGGTGGCGCTGGGTGGACACTTTATTTATTTTTGACGCGCGAAGCTGTGTGGGGTCACAAACCACTTGACCCGCAACCTTTAACCCAACCGCACATATATTTTTTATCGCATACGGATAAGGCCCCCTCGCGCGAGGCGGGGATCGGCAATCGGAATGATTATTTCGCTGCAAGAAGGGGGTCAACGGATATCCATTTGGTTTTTTGAACTTCCCAGGGAATATTGAATCTAAATTATGGCTATCATCAGCCATGCTCAGACTTACGCTTTCTGGCTCTGCTGGGTGTAATGAAAGATTTCCTCATTGAAATTACAGGGTGGGTACCAAGTTTATAATCTCAAAATCAAGCAGAAATCCAGCTATCTATTAGAAAAATCGTATCTTAAAGGAGGATTCAATGGCTAACCGCCTCAATGAGGGCAGTTGTCCATGTAATATCTTATTGCTTTGACTGTCTTAGTCAAATACCCTGATAGTGGTGTTCCATTACAATTCAGCTGGATGGTGATTGGGGATTTTTTAACAGAAAATGAATTACGTGATTTTCTACTTAGATAAAACAGTTTTTGATAATAGCAGTGACTTTGCATCTATGCTATTATGCCATTAAGGCCCGTCTGTTTGGATAATTATGGGAAGAAATTTTTATATGAAGTAGTTAATATAAAATTAAGTGAAATTAAGACGTTTATAAGAAATAAGTTCACAGGAGGTGACTGTAAGCACAAGTGATTAGCGCCCGGTATTATAATATCTGCCTAAAGTTAATAGCAGGATAACGTGGCCTTTTCATTGACTTCATGTTAACTGTCGGTTATTTGAAGTGAACGTTATCGACGAGAGAACGTTTTAAGGCTAGTTTTCACATCGAGGAAATATTTAATCAGAGATTATAAAACTGACTCAGAATTTCGACCCAAGTAATGACACAGTAACAGTTTGATGTTCTCAAAAACATTATCCAGGACAAATTTGTGATTTTTCAAAATCACTCGGCCAGTAATGAAAATCGGGAAAATCAAGGAGAAATTTCAAAAATAAGTTAAAAATAGGGATTTTCTGTTTTTTCAATATAATTGCCTGGTTTTCAGTGCATTCTACGAAGGGTTGCCATCATCAAGTAAGTAAACTTGGTAATTCTACAAGAACTTGGTAAAAATTGTTTAGCCTTTTAAAACATCGCCAGGTAGGTACCATACATGTTTTTCATTACCAAAATCGCTTCTGATGGTACGAATCGCGGCAAATGAAATATTATAAACTGCGGTTATAATGAACTCAATGATCAGGACGGCGCCAGAATCAAATCTCTGACTAGACTTCTCCGGCAGTTCTGCATTCCTTCCTTGTCGAATTATGATTCTCTAACAACCCAACGGATCTCCCAGCAATGACTGTCTAGGTAAATTTGTTTCTATAATTTTCCATTTTCCACTAAGAGTTCACTGTATTCAATCTATAATCTCACTCTTGTGCTGATTGAATCCTAAAGTTGTATTAAAAGCATTCTGATTAATCTGTTTCTTGAAACTCTAAATTTTCTTTACCACTACTAAGATTCTACACGCTTCCTCAATCCTCATACATCATCATCATTCAATCCTCAGCATTCATCTTGTTCACCGAATCCTGACGGCAAGCAACACTCCAGGCACTCCATTATATCTTTATCTAATTGGTTCATCATTAATATTTAACTGTGGATAGGTCCACATACCATTGGCCTGATGCATTACCAAAATTACTAATATAAATACCACTTTTATGGAGACAGCGGATGGAAAGAATAAAATGACTCAGATTTTTTTCAAGTGTTTCATTGGACATATATCATAATATTTTTATACGTTTCCTCGAACAATTTTACAGTGAATTTGAGTTTTCGGATCCTTGAAGGCAATGGCAGTCTCGTTGATCGAAACATCAGAAGGGATGGAGAGTCTGACACGATGGAAGAATATAGGTTTATTTAATCCACTATCCATGATTTGTCTATCAGAGAACTCTTTTTAACATGCATAGAAAACTAACTCAACCGAACCGGGTTTCGAAGCTTGCTATCATTATCAAGGACCATTACCGCGCGTTCCATCCGACAACAAATCTCGACATTTGGATGTTTCGTAATAAAATCCATTTTGCAAATTGAACAAAGTGATTTTACAACACACACATAGAGGAAATAAATGAAAGGTTTGCATTTTTAAAGGAAGGCATTGCCAAAGAAAAAAATAATAAATGAAGCCACGGCATGCAAAGTATAACATTAGAACATAGGAACACTTTAAGCAGTAATGGCAGGACGGCCAAGAATAGCAAGGGTGCTGCTTTTTGGGCGACTGCTTCTCGAGCTGAATAGTTTCCGGGACCTGGAAGCCGATCAATCCCCTCGAACTTCCAAGCTCCCGCACGTGTGTCTGACACTATCCCCAAGTGTTGAACGATCGTGGAGGAAAGGTAAGAGGCGAAGATGCCGAAAAATTTTCCTCCTCGGAGCGCGCGCTGAAATTGCCGGGAATTATGTTTTTCAACTGTCATAACATACGAACTGCTGAACTCATATCGGAAACGGAGACGCATAATGTTTAGGAGGTAAAATACTATGCCTTCATAAAAATCAGCATACTTCGATACTGTTTCCTGCATGATATGATGGAACCGATCCATGCTAAAAAATAACATTTTTACTTTCGGCATTTTTTTGTTTTATCTACGTTCACTATGTTTAGCCAAAGGTGTGATTGAATAATTTTAATTCTAGTTACCAAAATCAGGAGAAACAATGCATAAATTTCTTCACCAAGCGTCACTAGACTAAAGCGGAAATATGCCCATTTACTATTTAACAAAATCTACTTTCATAGGTGTAAGATGCGGTATTATTCAGAATTCGCACGAATGCTCATACATTCATACAAGGTTTCATACACTCTAGGTTCATGCACTCATACAACGTTCATGCCCATACAAGTTTTTCATTTCCTACATTTTCCCGTAAAAAGAGGTTAAAGTGAGGTATGATGTAAACAAGCAGGGTATTGTGGGACAAGGAACAAACAAGCAAGATGAACAAAAAGGGAGGAATCAGGCGAGATGTTGTGGAATATGAACATAATAAGAACTAAGATATTACAATTATGATGCAGTGCATCGAAACCCGGGTCGAGGAGCACCTGGAACCTTTATCTGTGGAAAATTGTAATATCTTAGTTCTTATTAAGCAGGATGGACATGAAACTCCTCTCTCCTTTGCTGCAGTAGTTGTAGTTACAGGTATTTCTTAAAATATGCACAAAGAAGGGTTTCAAAACACTGACTTAATTAAGACGGTAGCTATTGGAAATAGGTTATAACCGAGAATGTGAGAACACGACAAGATGTGGGTGCTGAGAAGTGAAAGAAACATCAATAGAAATATATTAACGAACGAAAGAGGGGAAAATGGAGGAGGCAAGTGTAATGAATAGCATTACTCACGCAACCAGGCGTCAACCTATTACATTTCCCGATGTTGAAACTGGTAAGGAAAGTAAAAAAGAATTTATAAGCTCATCAGAACATCCATTAATGTTCTCAAGAGGCCATCATGTCTCAAAATTCATACAAATAGGTGTTCTCTTCTACTTCGAAGAGTTTCTTCAACATAACTTCTCCTCAACTTTTCGCAGGACTTTTTCAATGGTTGTTCCTTGTGAAAAATTATCTCTGCATGTATTTAGATTCATCAATTATATGTAAATTGGTATGGACTATTGAGACGAAAAAGTGAGTGAAAATTGAAGTAGCGAGAAGACAGTTTCATTAAAATTAAAATTGTAATAATGCGGGCCAGTGCTTCCAATCAAATCACTCATTTGGAATGGAAAACATAAAAAAATCACATCGAGTTTCACCTCACAGCAATGGATTAAACAGCTCGTTCTTGAGTGTGTTTCATATATTGTTCACGTACATTGTAGTAACTCGCACTAAGGATTAAACTTTAATACCCTGTATCTCATGCATGATAAAATCAACCTTGGGTATGATTTGACCAGCGCAAAAACTTATTTTTACGAATGACGTACTTTGATTTTTTCCCTCAGCATTGACGTGGATGAATTTGGACGAAATGGAATCGACGTAACGGGCATATCCTAAATATTTGAAGATTAATTAAAGTACACATTTCTCGCACAAAGCCTCTCGGTCGCAAATATCAACAATAAAATCTCAAATTGAGTTATTTATTCAACGAGCTCAATGGAAACTTGGGCAATTATGCGAAATACAATTACGCCTAAGGCTTACAACTTAAAGGCAATCAAGCGGTCGTGTTGACACAATCCGTTAGTCGATAACTTGGTTATATTGAGAATGCCCACTCCTCAGTTTGTGTTTGCCCTGATACCTGCGTGCTTGAGTGATTCGATATGAAAGCTATGAATAATCCATGAGAACTCGTTTCAGAACACATCTGAGTCTCATTCTACGTGTATTCGAGAATAAAATTAATTCAATTTGGGCGAACGGCGTTTGGATTTAATCATCCGCTAAATATTTTTTGTTTGCACTGGAATCGTTCGTAGGTAATATTAAGTATTTAATAACACCTATCAAGCATCAACGGGTACAAACTGTTGTTATAAATCAAAACTTAAACGTGAACATATATTTAAAATTTAATGCTGGCCGTTGTAAACGCGAAGGTTTCTTTCATTTGAAGTGAAAGTATCACAAAGGCGGTGACGAACTGAAGACGAGCTGAAGCTTTAATTTGGATAGAATTAAATGTGCCCTGCGGATGGCTGCGTTTTTTGACGATGACACCGTCAAGGAGTCAAAGAGATTGGAAAGCAAAATCCGTGTTTTGTATATTTTCATATCTGCGCTAGTTACCATAAGACGTACCGGCAACCTACTTTTATCTCAAACTTCTAATCTTTCACACTGATTTTAATAAAAATAGTAATTAATAACCACGTCAAATAAAGGCAAAAATGTACGAAAATAAAAGAAAAAGAACTATTATCTCTATCTCCCATGCCGGTTGGTTGGCTAGCTGGTTACCACGGGAAGTGAACGATAGCTGTAGTCATTAGCGCAATAGGTTGTAGGAGTTGGTAGGGGAAGAATTTATTTCGGAATTTAGGAAGGGTGGGGTGGGACCCAGCAGTAAGTGCCAGTCTTCTCGTTACGAAAGGGAGGCGACCATATAATAGCTTGACATCTCATCGGACAGACGGAGAATAGCCCTTGAAGTGGTCTCCACACAGCATCTCCATATGGACCGGGGTTTCTACTGAAGAGACTCTACTACTACCGGAAATGTAACCCAGACCTTCGAGAAGGGAAGCCAATTATATAGTCCCCCACAGCAACCCAACTACCTGTTGTTTATTGAAAATTTCATTTGTAAAGAGAATTTTTCTGGGGAATAAAGTTTCTAAGAAAGCAAAACAACAACACATCTACGGATCAAAAGTACATATTTTAGACAAAGGAAACAGTTGTAGGCGAAATTTGGTAATATTTATCCGATACGGAAGAATTGACATAACTTCGTTAACTCCACTAGTATTTATTATCACGACCCGGGTTTCAACACTTGGTGTATTTTAGAGCTAACCAATGGAAGTAAAATTGAAGGAAAGATGCGCTATTCCACCAAACCAGATTCAAAATATTTCCATTATTTTTTATTCTGTTTCGCTTACAATATAGTGTTTTCCACCTCATAAGAATAAAATCAGAAATTAGTTTTACTAAAATAGTTCCTTCCTTAAAAAATTGCTTTACCTACAAGAAATAATGTTTTCTTCTGTTGATAAAATGTCTCCCATGCAAGGCCTATAATAATCAATTATTTTATCCGGCTTATATTATTGGTTATCCTATTTCCCGACGGCTAAATATTTCCATTTTTGCTACAATAGTCCATTGAAATATATATTACGATATCATTTGATGCCTGCTTTTTTTAGGGCATTAAAGAAGAAAAATACTATTTTTTCACTTTAATTGCAGTGATTGGGATGAGAGACACTGGAGCAGTGAAGATAAAACCACTGAATTGAGCAACGATTTAAATTCGAATTGCAAGAATTTGTGATTGATACGAAGGGTGTTACTCAATTTTGAAACTGTATATGAAGGCTAGAAGACGAAATAAAAGAGAGTCCAATTTTTAATAGATAGGAAAATTAAATTCTTTTTCAATGCTTCAGTGATGGCCGCCACACAAAAAGAATAAGCAGAGAGAATTAAAAGAATGGTATGTGATTCATAGGATTGGTTTAAATTGATAAAATCTATGCCCATACTAAATGGACTAATTGGTGCTGTCACGTACCGGCTTGATAGAACGATGGAGATCTGGAGAACAAGGATGAATATCATTCTGTGGAAGAGCAACGTTTTGTAGCCAGTATGAACCGAGAAAGGTTGGTACTTAGAGTTTACCTTCGTTTTTTTCTCTTGTGACTGCAAAGATTAGAACCGCAGGATGGTAAGGCTAAAAGGACAACATTTATTTCTCATATTGAAAAATCACTTGGTAAATTCCACACTTTATTTGCGAAATAACAACCCAGGTTTCGGCAAATCAGTGCCATTTTCAAGGTATCTGATCGTGTGGGGTCGGGTCGGGTCACACGATCAGATACATTGAAAATGGCACTGATTTGCCGAAACCTGGGTCGGTTTTTTCGTAAATAAAGTGTGGAATTTACCAAGTGATTTTTCAATACGCATATTAAAAATTTTCACAAAGTTACGGCGGAAAAGTTTTCTAACATTTATTTCCTCATTACGCATACCTGTCAGACCAGAGCGATGCAGTAAGAAAGGCTGTTTACCGGATATGCACATTTCTGTCCAATACTCTACACACAACCTCAAGGGAAGAGCAAAGCATTACTCGATTCGAAAAATATTCCCCTTCTTCCTTTTCTTTACTGTTTACGTTTTGCTTTCGTTCCATCCTCATGGCTGCTGACCTAATACCCACTGTCAAACATCCTTGCGTTGTCATATTGGGTGAGTCGGATATGTATCGCAAATTTCAACCGTGGAGACGAAACACGGACGCTTCTACGATGCGACATTTTTATATCAGCACGATATTCAAATTCGCACATCTCACTGCCCCATAGTATGTGTTGCCGGGCGCGATGGAAAGAGATGTTCGACGGTTGCTGAGGGATGAGTAGTTGCTGGTGGGAAGGGGAGCCCTGTGGACTCCCGCCCGAATCCTCGCGGGGAAAACACAACGGAACACGCCAGATGAAAAAAACCCTTCGATTATCATTTTTATGGCCTCTGCGTAAATCAAGTGAGGATGGATCCTCCCTATTCTCCACTTCCACATCCATCCACAACGGATCGATGGCGCATCCGTAGCCTCGACCATTCCTTTCGCCCACATCCATCTGGACGTCGAATATCGGGTCACGCAAGAGGTCAGAAAGGGACAAGGATTACTAATCACGCGATGAACGATATACAAATTGCATCCCGCGATATATCGCCATTCCTACCCTTTTCTCCACTCTTCTCTGCTAAGTATTTGCTTATGGCTCCTCGAACTAGACGGAAGAACGTTATTTATTGCTTCATTCATCTGTATAACTTAAAAAAAAACAACGCAAAAAAACAAGGTCTTTTTTTGGAATTATTAATGGTCTACCAATCAATATCGGTAGTACCAATGACAGCTCCTGCCTAGCTTACAACCCTCGATATCATCGTTCCACTATAAACCAATCCTGTCACGAAAGTGTACATATTTCCTCCAGTATCCTCTTTGATTACAGGCAGTACCCCTTTTTCGTCATCTCAGTCATACGCTGGGCAAAATATGACACCGCCAAATTGATGTTTTCGAATTTCCGTTTGTTGTGTTTCCCATAATGTTAAAAGGGTAGAGAAATGCGCTTATCGTTCATTTTCAACAAGAAAATCAACAACACCACGAAAAAGAGTAGGTACATAGTTCTACATAGAATCTACATATACGAAGTACCATGCAAACCACCACTAGGGTGTGTGGCACGGGGTGATTCCACACCAGGCATGCAACACTCGTCCCAGCACAAATCAGAACCTCGCACGCTCCCCCTGCCGCTAGGCGCAGGCCAAAAATCAGTCAGGAGAACAGTGCACAGTCCAACCGGAAACTGGGAGAGTGATACTTAAATGAACTTGCAAACATGCAGAACAATGCTATAGACACATTTAGTGGTTAACATTACTAATACTGCTAATTTATGAATGCTACGACATGCTACTTAATGCAGAGAACAAAAGAAGATAATGCCGGAAAAATCGACCGGTGTGAAGTGTTAGTAGTGATGTTGTGTTATTTAGCACAAGTGAAAATTCTCCTCTACCTCTTTAGGTTGGGAGTTACACACTTCAATTCGGTGCAATGCGTATGGATTTAACTATCCGGTTTTCGTCCTTCCTCCTTTTGTCGCAATTTCTGAGAACGTAACCGGGCGAAAAAGCGGTAACTGAAAGTAATACCATACCCTAATACCATAACCTCTCTCATAGCATCAAAAAATATCAACCATTCTTCGATCTTTTCCCCTCTTCCCCAACATTCTTCTCTCCCTACCCGTCAGTACACCCTCTAACCATTTATTATAAATAAAAAAATAGGATCATATGGATGCCCATGAAGATCGAAAAAAAACATCCAGACCAACCCAAAAGTTGAGGATTTGTAGGCTGGGATACGATTTAATAGTTAATCGTTCTGTATTTACTCAATATTGTGCACATACTTCTCTCCCAGTCTTTTATCACACAAAGCCTGCGCAGATTAAAGGGGCACCATTATACCGCATGCCTTTCCTCCGGGTTAATGCTCTTATCGTGGGAAATATGACAAAAATCTTTATTCTATCAGATTGACGCGCTATAAAAATTATCACAACTAGTTTATCAGTTTTAATACCATAATGATGTTTACACGGCATTACATGCAGCCGTTGGGTGAATCTAACAGCTTCATAGTTCGAATGCAGCCAATGAAGGAATCTCTGAAGTCTTAAATGATGATCTACCTCCGTAACTATGCCAATATATTTGTAATTGAAATAGTTTTGCGGCATTTTTTATGAACAACGATATGTCTGTCTCAAAGTTTCTTTATTTTACTTTTATAGTAGCAGTGAAACATATTGTTTTTTACTGTTTATAGCAGAGATTTATTGTCCCGTCTTCGGAATGAATGACGTCTGGGACACCCTCGGGCATAAAACTTGTAAAATACAATGCGACTTCAAAGAACTATTTTGCCTCACTAAGAGCACACTCATGTTTTCATTGAAGTATTGTAACAGACATTTATGTCACACATAGCAAAACTCTTGCGGACTTTATTATTTAAAACGTATTCCTTACGTCCACTTTAAAATTAATCCAAAACACTCAAAATGTGGGAATATATACAGTTTTATTTAGAAAGAAATCAATTTAATACGTCAACCAATGAAAATATCATAAGCATTGCAGAAAAACCAGTCCATCCCTTCGTTAAATAAGTCGAGGGGTAAGGAGGGGTAGGCACTTCAGGGGAAAGCACGATGCTTGAAGTTTGCATTCGAGCGACGGAATAAAAGAGGAATCTTTAATTATTTTATTCACAGCTTACTTTTTTCACCATTTGAGTAGGTAAACATAAACACAATTTGCTACGAAAGATTCCAGGCCTGTTTTGGTATTTTAAGTGATCTCATTCTCGTATTATCCACGAATATACGTTTCGATCGCGGGTCCACCATGTTTGGTATGGCATTCAGTAAGATGATGGATCCTATGGCATTAGGGTTCTAGGACGGCAAAAAACACCGGATTAACCTGTGTGCGAAATGCAACGTAACAAAATTGGAAATTTTCGCGCAATTGGGAGCCGTGAACTGTTTGTTAACCTTGGATTTTGACACGTATTTTTCCCGGGAGCATTCCGCGTCCGTATAGTAAGTAAGGAAATGTATCTCCGATAGGCGAACGGTTTATTTTTCCAACTTGAGCGATGCGGCCATAGGGAGTGGTTCACAGACAGTAAATTGTTATGCTCGTCGACCTACACGTTGTGCGACATAGTGGTACTTTTGGGGCTAGGAATGGAAATGTTGTCCAATCAACGTATCTGTTGCCGTTGAGTTAATGGCATTGAAATGCATTGTCTCCAATGAATTATGGGATGGCCCCCGTGCGTGAGTTAGGCTCTTCCATTAGTGGCACTAGAGATGGCACCCACGTGTATAATCGAGAGATAAAATATGCTCTCCTCTACGGAGAAATAGAGCCTTTGTTGACATAGAAAACAGTGCTGATCCTAAAGCTCATGGCCATATTATCGTGGGGATATGGATGTCAATTTCAGGCGGGTCTATCTATTGGAGATGAGGAATAGTAGAGCCCACACTGAGGTCTCCAAAGTATCTGTCCAGGAGTGAATTACCGTCGGTGTATAAAGGATATGGGCCATTGCAAAACAGTAGCGTGTATATAGCATTTATGGGAAAATTCATGTGACAAGCTAATAAATGAAGAGGTATGAAAAAATGAGTGATAGCAGGACCCAAAATTTGTTGTTAAAAGCAATTTTCAATTAAAATTTTTCATTTATAGGTAAGAGTTTAAATGATAAATTTAAATACGAATAAAGCATTTTTATTTTAAGTCATTCTGCATTAACTTTGAAAACTGAAATGTATTTTAACAGTTAATATTTTTTATTAAAATTTTTACAGCAGTTAAATGAAATAAAATAATTTTAAAAGTTAATGAATTGAGAATATCATATGCATTTTCTTTGAGCATTTAAAATATTATTTGCGTGTCCTTATGAATTGGGATTCAGTCGTCTTTTATAATTGAATCGCAGTTGGTACATAAAATCGCAAGTAACATATGCCGTTTATTCATGCATCCATCCTAAAAAGACTTTACATAATCCATTAAGAACTGATATTCTGTGAGATGAATGATTTTCAGATATAAATAATGATTTAATGGTGCGTGAATGAATTCAGAACGCATTTATTATTAAAATTTCGTGACTGATAAAAATCACCATCACATGATACGCTTCATGTTACATAGAAAAAAATTGGGAGGAGAAGAATAACTCACGAAGTTGCTATCAAATCTAATTTTAAGCCTATCGAAAAATGGAAATAATTTGAACTCTTTGCCAGTAGATCATTATACACGATACCATTATATTTCCAAGTAATGTAGTTTATCCCATGAAATGTCCCAGTTTATGTATCACAATCGACCAGAATAGTATTTTTTCATGCGTCGGGAGAGTAAATCAATTTCAATCTTGAAAGAGGCATTCCGTAATAGGGCATCGTTATGCTTTTGATCGCTGAATGGCGCTGCGATAATATGAATACCTTCATAGGAAAACAAGCCTTTGGCCATGAAAAACATTTTTTAGTTTTCAAAGCAACAAATATTCAAAGATTTTTTCCATTGGAGTCTCAGGGTGTTTACGCTATTTATTTTTGTATTTCATTAATAATAGCAGATGAAAGCTCCTGATAGATTGATCACGTATTTATTTTTCACATTTAGTATGCGCAATATACTTGCTCGATAATCATTTTATAGAAAAACTCTCTGACCTCCATGAATTCGGCTAAAAAATGATGGCCTCTCTGTTATTACCTTTGGGGTATTTGACCAAACTGGTTTAAAATTAGTAAACAAATAATCCAGCGAGGTTCAGGGCATTATTGAATTTTTTTCTGGAAAATGGTCGAAATTGTAACTGCAATGCAAATCTCGTGTGAGTGGAATTTTAAATTTAAACGATAAAATAATCCTATGAAGTCTGTATTTTATTTTTTGCGGATGATTTTATTTCATTAATTGTGACTCAAAAACGGCATATTTGTATTCATGAATGCAGATAACTGAATGCAATTCATATAAAGATTTAAAATGACTAGCTATGGAAATAAAAAGCTGGAAACTTTAGCTGATTTATTTGAAAAAAGAGTTGGAAAACAAGATGTACGCACTGAGGAACGTTGGGTATGAGAGCAGCTCACTCACTCACGACTACAGTGAAAACAGCGATCCGCCTTAACGCACCTAAACTTTCCTCCCTCACATCTGCCAATTCCTTATTCGCCTTACCCACCTTCTTCATGGCCGGCGTCGTAATACAGACAGGAAGCCTAACGCCACTGTGGCGATCGTATGGTGGTAGTATGCTGAATCTAAATTTGATTCTTACGCATTGTGTCCACGGATGCCTTTCTGTCTTCAATCTCCAATATGCCTGTTGCCCACGGTAAAATTTCTATGCATGAGTTTTATAAAACTTTTTATTGAAACCTTTATGAATCATACGTAAAACGTACGTGTTTGTTCACTCAGTCAGTGAAACTATTCATAAAACCGCAATGCTGAGTCCTCTATATTGCATTATTACCACTACTCCCTCACCAATAGTTATTTTACAGCAATCCTAAGGACTCTGCCGCGATGTTGACCAATCTGCCACCTATGAGACGTTTTGCGACAGTGGTGATTTCACTACAAAGAGACACTCGTGTTTTTAGTTCTCTTCTAATGAGAAAAAAACTGCCTCAACGTTCCATTAACTTCCAGCCATGTTCTTGTTTACTTTACAAGGTTTTATAAAGCATTATTATATTAGCAAGCTCATTTTCATAAAATTAGTCGATTTTATAAAATATTTTACCGAAAACTTTAACGTGAGCAACAGGCATTAGTAGTCTATCCCATCAAAGAGTATAATCCGACCAAAAACTCATTTACAATACCCTTAATTCTAACACTGATTGAAACTTTCGGTTTTGCAGAACTTCTTTCTCTCATCAGTTTCAGAGTGCCTTCTTGTTCCACCCGAAAAGTCTCATTACTATAAATGCCCACTCCCAGATTATCTCTTGCTAAGCGTTCGTTCTCACTTCGTCACTCCTCCCGAAAATAAATTCACTCCCTGTTGACATTGATCCATTTTCTGTCCTCTAAACACTTCAACAACCTGGCCATAACACTTTCCGTAAACAAATAGCTGCCAATCTTTCTTTTTTGATGCTTGATTTGTTTTATTTCTTATTAATTTTTGTTTGAAGGCTTTTGCAGCTTTTCTTATCTATGTAGGATGTTGTTTTCGGGCAATGCTGCGTTTTGTTCAAAACAAATTAGAATGTTAGATTTCCTGTTAATATTTTACGTGGTATAACTCATATTTGTTTGTGAAAGTGGAAAGTAAATTGGCATAATGTCTCTATGGGACCTATTTTGTTAAAATAAATGCATAAATTAGAACTGTTTCTTTCCCGATATTCATGAACACAGCAAAGAATGAAGGTCGCATGAATATCACCTCAAATGCTGGAAATATCCAAATAGACAGTGAATAACAAATGCTGTTGATGAGAGAAAGGGGTTAAAAGTCACATTTTTGGCAGTGATAAAAAAAGAGCTCTTTTCACTCCCAGCTTTCGTCAAATATCAAATAATTTTCAATGCAGCCATACACTTCGTTATTACATTTTTTGACTGATCATGGGCATTAGGATAATCATAGAATCAGTATAAGATTTATAGAAATTTTATATGTGCGCAGCAATAGTGTATGGTAATATGAAGATTGGCACTCATTCAAATCAAGTATTTGAATTCACGCGGAGTGCTCAACGAAATGTTTGCCGTCGAAGAGTAGCATGGAAACAAATTATGGTATTAGTTGGAAAACTTGTCATCATTAACGAGTCCTCACTCTTATTGTTATGTAAAATACGACCATCCCATCACAGGTGTTGGTTAGAGGGGTAAAAGAAAGACATTCCTGGGGAATTAACACCCTCTGCCACAGATTGTCAGTGGTGAATCGTATGGTAGCTAGTGGATTTTGACAATTTCAGGTTTCCGCGTGCAATGGAGTAAGAAAATGCTCACAGAGGGAATAATCTTTTTCTAAGTTCTAATGTTCTCGCACTATAGTTAAAAATATTTTTCAATGAAGAGTTAAGTATATGCTGGAAAATTCTTCAATGCTACTCATGTTTTACTCTTAGTTGACCTATCAACAGCCGATCAAGGTTTTTTTATGAGAATTTGAATTGAATTGGTTTAAACTACCTAATTTCGGGATATGTTTCATCGATCCTACTTGTCAATATCAATTTGCTTGCTATTCCATTTATTTTGAGCTCTTCATAGTTTCTGCCTCTTATCATGCGTTCCATAAGTCCTATTTTCCCCCTTCCATTTCGGCGCTTTCCAAAGATTATCCCCTTTATCACTTCCTTCAACGTTACAATCCCTCTCAATAAGTCATACAGTCAATTTTTGTTATCTGGTGAATTGGGGAGGCGACCGGTTATTTTTGCCATTTAGGATAAGGCTAATGAGGGAAGAGCTACTTGGGGGAAATGGAGGGAGGATGGTGAGACGCCCTGCGTCTGAATTGGCCTGCTCTTAGCGAAAGGCGCCAAGGGGACAACAGTATTACGTCCATTTCGACGGACGGAGTACTGCTCCTGACATGCTACCCAAAGAGTATGCAAGTACGGATCGATATTTCCACTGAATAATCACCACAATGGCCGGGATTCGAACCCACATCTTCGGGATGGTAATCCAGTATTCCAGCACCAACCTCTCGTCCGCTTTTTCTGGCATCTCCGAACTTTCGCTACCAGCATCCTTTCCTCACCTACTACATCAAAAACTTCCTCGTTTGAATTCCTAAATACCCAGCTTACCCGTTCAGTTGTTCTTTACCCGGTAGTGCTTAAAC
Organism: Pyrrhosoma nymphula; assembly: GCA_963573305.1. Taxonomy (NCBI): domain Eukaryota; kingdom Metazoa; phylum Arthropoda; class Insecta; order Odonata; family Coenagrionidae; genus Pyrrhosoma; species Pyrrhosoma nymphula. Next base: position 96,600,785 of record OY754335.1, on the reverse strand, counting down.
TCAGAGCATTTCATGTTGCCGTAGCAATAGGGCAGTAATTACAAAATTGTGACACACGCATCCTAAGAGGGAACGTTCTGGGTGGTTCAATGAATACGCGGAATAAGCTGAGTGATGGCTGAAGCAGGGTAAACATATTTATTTACTGCGAGGAGTCAAACTGATCGGGGCACTAAGGGGGTGGGCTAAGGGGAAATAGACTACAAAGGGGCAGGAAAGTCGAAATTGAACTGAACTAATCTGCACATCATATGCAGCAACATCTCTAACTGGATGGCTCAGTACCACAGGTGATTTAGCACCACCACGGCTCATTAGTGTAATGGTCAGAAAAGATCTTATGGTAATTGTATGCTAAACAGGAGTAACTAGCTTACTGTGCCTACCAAGTTCTTACACCATCGAGGGTTTTCAAAGCTGCTTTCTTAATTCATTGCTGAATTTATCCTTTCTTTTCTGAAAACGTCAACCTGTGGCACTGAGCCGCTCAATTCTAGCCTATCCTAAGCTCAAGTTGAGCAGGATGAGTCAAGTTTAAGGTGAAAACTTGTTCATCATGGATACGTCCTGTGTTTTTTTTACTAATAGAGAAACTATGAACAGCCCACCCATTCGGTGCGAGGGATTAAAGGGAGTCAGTCGAGGTGGATGGAAGCGGTGAACTGGCGGCGGTGGCAAAGAGATTTATATCGCGTCGACAGCCTTAACGTGACCGTTGAGGGTGTGCGGTGATCTCATAAGGAATTTCATGCATAATGATCCATCATTTTGATAGCGGTGACTGCTGCCGCTCGCCGACTCAGGAGTAATTCGGAGCCGGCCGCGTGGTGTCGCCATCATCGCATGCACCTGGGCCATTAACTTCCATCCCCCCAGATGAAGCCGCAGCACCACGAGACCGACGTATAAATGCGTCCCTGGTCTTTTACTGCCATCTCCCTCCCTACTTCCACACAGGGGGCTCCGCTACCCCCCCATGGGTATGGGCTACTTTCCTCAGCGTTCTCCTGCCGTTCCCCGCGCAGATTCTCCGCCCATGCCAGAGCGAGTGACGAAGTCTCGTGCCGTAAAAACGAAATAAAAATAATATTTGCAGTTTCGAAGGAGTTCTGGTGCTGATACGAAATGGTGCTCTCGACTCTCAGGAGGAAGGTGCTCTGGTGGAAATTTTATTCTCTCCTCTCAATTTTTTTCGGGCGCCAGGTGACGTTGTGGTGTTTCGGATGACCGGGGAATACCCGACGCATGTCTAGTTTTCTACGAGGGCCAGCTAGGCGTGTACGTGAACGGGCCTGCAAATGGCAGGATAGATTTTATCACCGGTCTTGCATGGGAAGTCTTTCATGGGCACTGATGAAGCCACGCCACAGTAAAACGAAAACAGCAGATAACGTGGGCGGAGAACTTTGCCGAAGTACGTACTAGGAGGGGAACGGATATAAAAACACATCCATTTGATGATCCATATCACGCAGATATGGCGAAGCATTAGTGAGGTTGGGGAAAGCATTTGCCTAGATTATACGCGCAGTTGTGTACATGCTCTGGTTCAGCACGACCAAGTATCATAAAAGCCAGCAGGGATAATTCAGTTTGACCGTCGGAATATTTAGAAGAAATGCTGTACACTACTCCTAGATTCACATCACGGGTGTTTTTATATAAATATAACATAAAATAAAGGAAAGAATTAAAATTCTAATTTTAGACGAAAATGTTCCACATTTCACTTGCACACCAAATAAATAATATCTTCTACCTCCTTTAAAAGTCTATTCCCTAACTAATGTACATATTCACTCACTCAACGCCCAGCATAAGCTATTAAAGATAGTGACATGTAACCAGAGGATATTTTTCTTATATTATATCTGTGGTAGCTAAAAAGTAACTGTTTGAAATTTGCTTTCTAAACGAGTGTAAAGGTTATTTCAAGATTTTACAATTTTCGCCAGAGTAAACAAAATACATTTTTCTTTTATTATATCTATCGCTGCTTAAAATTTTTTGAAATGCACTTCCTAAACGAGTGTAAAGGTTATTTCATTATTTTAAAATTTTCACCAAAAGTGTTGAATATGTAGAAATATTGCCATATTTTAGTACTTACATGTTCCTTGCACGAATATATTGCGATAATACGAAATTAAACTCTCGTTGCATTTTTCTCACTCTGCTGAATATTATACTGCAAAATGTTCCCTCAATTGCATAGTGAGTGGATCGAAATGACCGTCTCCCTGATTTTACGCATTTTAGACCCAAAACACATGCAATAGATTTGAGGGCCGAAAAATGTTAAGATACAAAAAATGAGATACAAAAGTGTGCTAAATATAAAAATGCAGCATTAATTATAGGAATATTTTTCCCAGCCTGTGTAAGCGACTGTAAAATTTTCAAAGATTGCACATATTTATAATTCATCTTTCACAAAATTCAAATAAGATATTTTGCTATCTTAGATCTTTTAAAAGATATTTAGCATTCTGGAAATTGTAGGAAATTGATAAGTTAAAATTATCAATTAAGTAATCGAAAAATAACACGGGTTGAGATGTAACGGAAGAAGACTGTATTTGCATACTTTAGCTATACAAGTATTTTCATGATTATTCATGTTCCAAGAGTATGCTGGCTGAAAGCCTCATTATTGTAATAGCAGAAAATTCAGCAACATTGTTACCTCATTAACAATGCGGAGAGAAAAACAGGAAAACAGACTCACAAAGTACCACATCTGTGTGCATTAGAAAACATAGCCGAAATGCAAGCGAATTTGGAGTTTTCCGACATGAGATTGCTCGGTACAAGGGATTTCAAGGAAATACACTGATGTGCACCGTAATAATTTTCAGCCATCGTCCCTTTATGTTCGCAAAGGCTCCGGAGAACAAAGCTGTGTTTTGTAATGACACGTTGTAAAGGGAAATGAAAGCGCAGAAATAAATATCCGATTGAGAACTTGCTTTCAGAGGAAAACATTATACGGCGCCATTGCAAATATAGCGTGCGCTGTTAACTTTTGTAGACAAATAGAGGAGTTGTTCGGCTTTTTATGTTTATCCACGCGAACAGCAATACCCACTCTTTGGACCAATGAAAAAGCAACCGCGGCGACGCTGAAAACTGAATTATTTTGGCCCAGTTAATGCTCATGTAAACGCGAGAGTATTTATGATATTCTTGTGCTTGCATGTAAGTTAAAAAAAAATAAAAGCCAAGTTAAACTGGAATTTATTTTCCATGCGCAAACATTTACATAATAAACCTTATGCTGCTGCAGATTGTAGTTGCTCAATGTCTATTTCCGTCCTTTGGCTACGGAAAATGCGGTTCACTTTGTCGAGATGAAACACATGGTACAAATGTTTTCCTTAAAATAATTGTGGTCCTTTACCACAACAGTGGAGAAGAGTGTCAAAATATATCAGAATTACATTACATCACGGCATTTGCTTATAAATCAACGGAGTGGAAACATTCTAATTAGTTGTATACGCAAAAAATAAGCATTTTACTCTTCATATTTTTTCACAATACACATTCGTGAAAATATTTGCATACTTATTGAATTGTTCCTTCTTAAATGTAAAACACGAAACATATTAATACTCTTCAATACAATAATCATAATCATAAATATTATACATTTCCAGCAAAATGAGTAAGTATCCCAAAAGTGATAAAATATTAAGAATTCCAATTGTTAAAATAAAATAGACAACGGATAGATGAAAAATATATTTATCACATAAAAATATCAATCAATATTTTAAGATCAAATTCTGGTCGCAAAACTTTATGGAGGCTCAGCGTTAGAGGGAGCCAAGTCCATCGAATTGCATTTTGACGAGTTTTGAAGCTCCAATTATTCCTTCCGTAAATCAGCTGGATTCAGTGCTCTCCAGAACTGCTGCCATTAGGTGGCTAATATTAGAACATTGGATTTGCTGTCTCCCTTGCACAAAAAATATAAGAGTCAAACCGTCATATATAATTGTTAGCTATGAAATGGAAGAATGAACTTAGCCTACTTTAACATTGAACCCTCCCTATATTAGTGCTCTTAAGACAAAAAACTTGAATTGCCTCAAACAGTCTTTTGCATTTTGTTCATTATTTGTCAAAGAAGTGAGCTTTAAAGGGGAAAGTAAAGACCCAGATATTGTAAAAAAACGGAAAAATAGAAGACATTTTTTACCACTAGTAGAGGGCACCTTCAAGGGAGACATGTATATTCCATTTACAGGAAATTTTCATTAACTAAATAGAAACATTGATAAACCGATTGGATAGCTAATTAGATCAGAGTTAATGTCCATGAACTATACGCCGTTAATGCCTAATGATATACGTCAAAATTTAAATTATTTTGCTCTATAAAACATCCTGAATATTAGCTTTCGCTAAATTAATACAGAGACCGTTACAAATTAATTGGTCACCTCATAAAAATTTAAAACAGCGTCCTTTTTGAAAGGGTTTGAAATTAGTAGACTTAAATGGTTGGATGAATTTAGTTAGAAGCAAAGCAGAATATTCACCGCATATTAATATAAAATAATTGTCACTAATTATGTTAAAATAATTAATTCGAGAACGTCAATTAAGCAAAAGGGTTCAGTGCTTTACGGGTGGTGGTCATTTTTTCAACTCAGAAAATATAATACGTGTAGATTGTTAAATACAATAAAAGTAAGCTTCACTAATACGCTTTCCATTATGGTAACTGTCTCTAAAGAGTGACTTTTTCTGCATACAAATGAGTTCACTGATGCCATGATTATTACCGCACATAATTTCACATTGATGTTTATTGAAAATTCATTACCACTGTTGAATGCAGCCGATTACTAAATGTGAAGTAAAGTCTTGTGTTTTCCCGGCGTATAGCGTCATGAAATGCTATTCGGGTTTGCTACCGGTTCACTCCTCTAATCGCTGCCGACGTTTCGGACCTCGAGTCGAGATTGAGTCGAGATCATCAGCCCTGAGGATGGATCTCGACTCGATGTCCGAAACGTTGGCAGCGATGAGAGGAGTGACCCGGTGGCAAACCCGAATAGCCTTTCATGACGATTACAAAATGCTTTCGTTTACATTCTATTTTCAGTACAACTAAATCCCAACCAGGCTTATATCGTATCTGTATTACCATCAACACATGAACATCCTTGAAACTTGAAAGGTGCTTAGTACCGATGGAGAATAACATAACACTGACGGGACAGATTTAATGGAGTGTAGTTATTAAGGACACATGTGCCATTTGATGGGCAAACGCAAAAACATACTAAAGATAGGGTCTTTCACGAGGTTAGGTGTTTGGTTGCCGACATTTTGATGCCTGTCTCCGCCATCATCTTAAGGGTTCGCCCTGTCTGCATGCTAATATTAGAACATTGGCTTTGCTGTCTCTCTTGCACAAAACATATAAGAGTCAAACCGTCATATACAATTGTTAGCTATGAAATGGAAGAATGAATTTAGCCTACTTTAACATTGAACCCTCCCTATATTAGTGCTCTTCAGACAAAAAACTTAAATTGCCTCAAACAGTCTTTTGCATTTTTTTCATTATTTGACAAAGAAGTGAGCTTCAAAGGGGAAAGTAAGGACCCAGATATTGAAAAAAACGGAAAAATAGAAGACATATTTTTTACCACTAGTAGAGGGCACTTTCAAGGGAGACATGTATATTCCATTTACAGGTAATATTCATTAACTAAATAGAAACATTGATCAACCGATTGGATAGATAATTAGATCAGAGTTAATGTCCATGAACTATACGCCGTTAATGCCTAATGATATACGTCAATATTTAAATTCTTTTGCTCTATAAAATATCCTGAATATTAGCTTAGCCCTGTAGCCCTGAAGAAGATGGCGGAGGCAGGCATCAAAACGTCAGAAATCAAGTACCTGACATCGTGAAAGATCCGAGAAGGCATCACTAACAGCATACACCGGAAAAGATCCAAATCCTACATTTTAAAGATACTTTTTCTTAAAACCGCGTAAATTAAACAAGACTTTCTCAGCATGTCTCACAAAAAAAAACTTGCAAGATAGCTTGCACGGCGGGGCTTCGTACTTCCAATATTATTGCTGGTTTTCAGCATACTCACTCGTTGGTATAAAAAAAAACTAATCTGACCAGAGGAGCGATTTGAGACGCACATTACTCCACAAATTAACATGATATTATTCCGTGTTCAAATTATTTTAGTTATTTATGCTATGATAATAACTAAAATACTTTGACTTATTTTACTAAAAAAAATCTAGTTAACATTTGAAATATCTAGTTACTTAATCGTAAGAAAACGTCTTGACGTGAATAATTATAAAGTTTGTCTTCTCATTGTTAACCTATTTCTTGAAGAGACGTGTGAAGGCTTCTGAAGTACTAATTTTAAATAAATCTGCATAAAAGTAAATGATTAGGGTTTAAATTAAGTGTTTCTACTTTTGCCTGTAACAAAGCCAGTAATTGATGACGCAGTGCAATGGAAGGAAAAAAAATGTAAAAAAACAAATCAGCTGGTATGACCTACGTAGCCTTTTTCAGGAACGATGCCCAACGAGTAATAAACATTTTATAATGCTTTGTAGACGATATATAACTGCCTTTCAAGGACCAAAGTGAAACGAAAAACAATGAAATAATCCTAAAGCGTATATTTCAGAGTTCATAAATGCCAGGCTTGCGGGAAAGGCTTTTATTTTACTTGTACGGAGAAGAACACGAAACTAATGTAGTAAATGACTTTCAATGTCAAGAGAAACCACCACTGGTATTTGGCTGGACGAATGAACCATTTTACTGGAAAGTTCTTCTTGGGTTTCCCACCGAGTTAGTCTCTCCATGATCGACGACGTTTCGGCAGAACACTTTCCTGCCATTTTCAAGGCTCTGGATGCGGACGGTCTCGGTTTTCCAGTCTTTATACTCTCAGTCAGTATGGAGTTTATGGAGTTTAGCATCATTTTACTGGAGTTTATGTTATTTAGTCGATAATAGTAAAATCGGATAAGAGAAGAGGAGAATGAATGTAACAATGTAAATTATTTTATAAGATTTTTAAAAACTCTCATTTCTCACAAAAAAATATATAAAAAATATCGATCCGATGTCACTTTAAAATATTTGCGGCCAAGCCTATGAGCCTATAATAGCGAAAGAGACTGATACACGTAAAGGGAATTTTTTTGATGCATCAAATAATCATAAATAAGTTATTAACGTAGTAGAATTGCAATGTGCAAGGAAGTCTAGTTTTTAAATTATACATCTTAAAGTATTTAAAATGAAGGAGAAATGAGTGAATGAAAAGTTTGAATGTACGTACTTCCCCTCTGACATTCTTTGTTAGATGAATGCGGCAAAATAACATTCCTATGTAACTGAAAGAAGTTATTCATGCATGGGGAATGTGGCCGTATTGAATGAAAAATTGAATATCCAGTCATTACGTGGAGCCTAAAGGATGTACCAGGACAAAATAGCAATAGGAGTATGAAGAAAGAAATCTTTGGTGAACTGTTTGGAGTATTTATGCGGATGAAAGACGATTTCCGAAGTTGTACAGCAAGATATAATTCCAAAAGTTTTATGTTCATCTCTTTCCATTTTTTCTTCTCTCTGGAAAACCAATGTTCACTCACAAATCCCTTATCTTTATTGCCGTGCAAAGAATTGGCTCGAAGGCGAGTAGTACGATTTTCCACAGAAATGGTCGCTTAAAATCAATTGCGGAGTATGTTTAGCGAAGTGCGCGCTTGAAACCAACGGACAAAAGTTTTGATTCACAGTGAAATATACGAGTATTGTTTGCACTCAATATAATAGCTATACTACCGAGCTCAAATAATGAGAAAAAATGTTTTTGTTTAATTTATTTCCATGGATTGAGATTACTTGGGTACATCCATCAAAATAAAAAATATGCGTTCCAGCTCATAGAATACAGATAGTCGTTATGTAACTCTCAGATAAAAAGTCTCGAGACTACCTACTGTATTAAAATGGCAGTTATTATTAAAATTAGGAACCTATAGTTTTATTACTTTATTATTACTGGCAGTGGGTACAAAAATATGTCTAGTGAACGATGCTTCCCAGCAATAAGACTTTTTGCTGTCAGAATTCCAGTGTCATTGGCTAAATATAATGAGAACAAATTAGAGAAGCAAGTGTAATATTTAATTAACATTTATTTTTCATATTAATCACGACAGGGAAAATTCTAGACTTATTGATTTAAACGTTCCTTGAGTTAGAAATACGTGAGTAATTTGAAGCAATGATTATAAAACCCTTAAAAATGATTTGTTCCAATGCAGGTAAAAATATTTGGTAGATTATAAATTTTTTTTATTCTTTCATCAAGATTACTTCATAATTTTTCGTTATCTTTCACAATATTTTTGCAATCTAACAGCTCATCTATTTTAAATATCTCTCCGATCGGTCTACATGTATGACGAGATTTTCTTCTCGCATTGAATACTAATTAATTTATGATTTTTTCACGCGAATATGAAGTGAATTGTATCTCAGGTTCCCTCTTACGCATCTATCTCCTCTTATTCGCATATTATTTTTCTATTTAACTTTGTTTTTACACGGAGATACCCATTTGATTTCATCTTCATATGAGTCTGACATCTGACTACGACGACTCCAATTGGTTTTTCGTACACATTTCAAATTATCCTTGTCAATCATTGACTATTTCTTCACTTACAAACTTCTAAAGGGCGTTTATATGCAGTGCATCCTTGTTGGTGACGATATCTTCTCAAATAGTAACTAATATTTTAACATTGAACACCTTATTTTCCCAAGCTCTTCTACGTTTGCGTACGATTTTCCTTGATCTTTCACCAGCCAACGGTGTGAGGCCTCCGAAATAAATGAGAGAATCCACATGCTCTACTTTTTCTCTTGTTACGCTGCCAATGATTGCCAAATGATTCTCTCGAGAATATACGCTTTGCCTACGGAAAACTGGCGGGTACATTTCAAAGAGCTGAGCTGTATCCTGAAACATTTACTACTGGCGCAACTTTATTGAAACACCAGGAAGTATCTGAAACTCAGAAGGAGTTCATCACTGCAACCTAATTATTTTGCAGAACGAAAAGCCATTATAACCTCTTATGGGTACATGCACGATGAGGAAATAGTGACGGTATTTGCATTTAAATAGCTTAAAATTTATAAAAACCCATACATGTAAAATATTAAAGAGAGTATATTCTATTTCAATGTGGAAAAAAATGCATAACGAAATATTTGGAAAGCCTTAAAGTCATATCCACTCATAAAATTCTGAATAGATATGGATCTCATACAATTATCTCATAATGCTTTTCTTTGTTCCCTATATCTCTTCTTTAGCTAAATACGTGTGGTCCAAAGTAAGTAGGTAGGTAGAAACATTTATGTCAAAGCTAGTGTTGCTAATTGAGCATGGTGCTAATTATATTTCTCATTTCGCAACATAAAAGATTGCGATGAATATAAGTTAACTTGAACTTAAGTATATTTCTTTTTAATAGAATTTATATTATTATAATTCTGTTCCATAAATCTATAGTGCCAAATAAAGTAATTGCCACCTTAAATGAAAAACTGTATTAGTAAAAGATTATCTAATATCCTGCAAATTAAATGCTTAGGAACATAGGGTTTAAAAGATGGAATATGTTAATGCATCCAACATATTTCATTCTTGTAATTTGTAATCCACAATGGAAAATATCTTTAATATTTGGCGCATTCCTAATTCTAAAATGTTGCAATCATATCTTTGACATTTGTTCATGGTGAGAAATAAACATTTTTTCCAGGAACAAAAATATCTCCTCGGTGAAAAACATTCGTTGCTAGTAAACCAATTAGAATGAGATTATGGACCTAATGAGATTTGATTATAGGGCATGCATACTGTATTAAAAGACTAACTAGCAAAATCTGTGAATGTATTACAGAAAAGTTGATTCTGGATAATATTTGGAATATATAGAATTTTTATCTAAGCTATAAATTACCAATCAGACTACTTTGGCCAAGCATAGCTATAAGTAGAGTGACGATGTCATAAAAAACCAGGTACAGGGAGTTACAGTGGATCTTGTTTAATTAGGTGTAGAAGAAACTTGTGATGGCAGAATAGATAATAGATCATTTTGCCATGGACCTTCAAGGTTAGATGAGAAAATTAAGGTGGAGACTGTACAAGGAGTCGTACGATGAGTAAAATGAATTTTTGACTGAAGCTAAACTTAAATATTTTCAATCTAAAAAATACCACAGTCTGATGTCAAACTCAAATAATATAATGTTGAAAGTGCGATTTAGAAGGTAAATAAAAAATCTGCAATTGCTGGCAACAGGATGTGGAAACACATCAAACCATTATCCGTACCACTACAAATGCTACGCTTGTTTAAATTTTTTTTCAGTTTTGCGCGCGTAGGAACTCATAATGGTCAATCCAATTCAATTGGCCACGGGAAATCTTTCAGAGAACTTTTACTTTAATGACTGGAGCAGGATGGCAAAATAGGACGCATCACGAGGGTATTGAGTCCGTATTGAGTCGATACCGCTATGAAACTGTAATGAATGGAACGCGAGTACTGACATGCAATGCCCTGGCATTATGTAACAACTAGGTTCCCAGGAGACAACCGAAACTGCGATGACTGTTACTTGGAAATTAACTCCTTACTCCTGACATGTTTTTTTTCAGACTGAGTCTACTTAATATTCACAATGAAGAACTGTACATATAAACTAGAACTATATCATTCTAATCAATCTCTATCAACGACGATTAAAAAGATTCCTGATGTACACGTCGCGAGTAAATGCCGACAGAGTATCTCCGTCGTCCCTCTAGATAGAAGGGTATCTTCACTCTAAACAAAAAAAACAAAACAAATGGAAGACTCTAATGACGGCCAAAATCACCATTAACAGTTTTTTACGGTCTCACTGCAATATCGAAAGTGGCAAACAACATTACATAAAATTATTTATTATTTTTTCCCTTTTTTGCACTTTTGGATTTTAATATTGCATTTTTATAAAGTTCCCTTACATTTCTGTGTTATTATCTTTCGAATTCTGTATTCGTGATTTCTAGCCACAGGTGCAAAACTTCAAGTGAATGAGGAATACCAACTGTCAAATAAGTCACCAGTTTTTGGATTTGAGTGAACCCTCAAGAATAAACTTAAAGTTTTAAGCAAGAGAATAATGTCAATATACTTACAAGCGATTTAGAGAGCACCTGCAATACAGGTAAACAATGTGGAAAAAACACGTCCAAAACAAAAATTCATCAGTGAAAACATTGCATTGGCACGAATCTGTCGACCTCCTTGAACACTCGCTGAATAATGTGTTTTTCCTCTAATTGGCGGATCTGAAAATCGGCGTCGGGAAAGTAAACAGAAGAGGAGAGAGAGAGAAGAACGATTTTTCACTCACCGCATTTCCCGTGGTATCTGAGCGCCACGTTCACCCCGGCCGCGCAAGCCGCCTTCCGCAGGTGGCACAGCGATGGGTAGTCCTTGGCGTCGTCTCCGCAGATGGGCCCGGCGCCCGCGTGGTCGCCGTACACGGGACACCGTTCCGGACACTCGCACGTGGCCGACCGCCCGTCCGCCGTGGGGACGCACCTCGCACCGGCCGGGCACTGCTTGGTGGCGCACGGGTCGCCTCCGCCCCCTGGTGGGAAGACGTAGCAGCCGCGTGAGCACTTGGGGCAGAGGGACAGGGCCGCGAGCAACAAGAGAGAGGCGGCCAGGAGGCTGGGGAGCGGCGGTGGGGCGGGCGTGGTGGAGGAGGTGTCTGCGGAGGAGTTGGTGGTCTTGGGGTACGACCACCTCTCCGACATCGCGCGGAGTGCGACTGGAGCCAGAGGGGGCCGGGAGTTCCAGAGGGGGGTGTGGGGGAGAGGGTGAAAAGTAGGGGTGGCAGAGCGGGAGGGGAGGCTCACGGCGAGTCAGGGGTAGTGGCAGGGAGGGTATCCTGCCTTTTCAGGGAACGGAGGGGAAGGATATAGCAACACGCACAGCGAGGGTGGGGAAAAAGGAAATATCGATGGTTTCGAAGTTGGAAGCGTGGGACGGATACAACCCCACCTCTCCCAAGTTCTCCCATTCACATCCTCCGTTACTAGAGTACATTTTTCAAGGGACTTTCATCTTTTAAGTCCTCATGCGTTCGAGCGCGCAAACAGCAATCCATGTATGTTCCTAAACGTGTATTAACAACACGAACACCCTTGTGTACCACATCCGCATGAATTTTATTACGCTCAATTGCAAGGCATGGCACGAAGGAGATAAAAATATAAAAGAGATGTGGGATAAAGTGGTCGAAATCTTCCTCCGGAGATCTCTCCGGGAGTCCATTATCTTTGCCCTCTCATTATTGTTTGATTCACCCACTTTGACCTTAAATTCTCCAATAGTGAGTTCCGCTCTTAGAATTATCATTAAAATAGATCTTTTAGAATTCACCATCTTCAAGATGGAAACAAAACAATATGCGGAGGTAAATCAACTGTGCGACGGATTTACCATCTGTATATTTTCATTATTTTTACATAATTATAGCATTAGTAAGAGACTGTGAAAACATTTTCTGTGATAAAAGTTTCAAGTATATATTTTATTAACACATAGAAGCCGTTTATATCTAGATTAATAACACATAGATTTCTTTTAGAAGCCGTTGTATTACAGGCAGCTTGTGAAATTTTAGTTCTGTAAAGGTGGCAGAAACTCATAGTGTGGTGGTAAAATTCTTCGATTATTCCACATATTCGTGTCGAGAATAGAGTACGCATCTTATAGCATCTCAAGGAATTTATTTATCCAAACCCTATTTTGCGTGAAAACACCAGTCTATGAATATGTGTTTCATAACTTTATATATGTCATATCCCATCAACCCTCATGAATTTTATCTGCGGGACCATTTCACCGTCATCCCTCCTTCTATTTATGTACAATACGTGAGGAGAATAGTTGGAAAGCCTCAGAGAACTCGGAATATCAGACCTATGTCAAAATGACTTTCTATTGAAAAGCCAAAGATGTTGTTTATTTTCTTAAGTACAAAATTATGTTGCATGGGCTTATTCTCGTTTTTCAAGTTCATAGAAAATAAATTAGTGCTTGAACGCTCATTCCAGTTTTCGGTGTAATGATTTGCAAGTATAAAAAAGAATTTGCAGGGCTCAAATATTGGTTCCCCAAGATTGAAAGTCTATTCTCCTCCAGTGCGTAAATCAAATACAGACTACTCAGAAAAAATCCAATCAACTACCTTCGAATCATAATCACCGTGAAATTGAACCGTATTCTATCATAAATGTAAAAATTAATGGTAGCGAGTTTGCATTCTACGAGAGACTAATATATTTTGTTAGTTTGAACTTTTGCTAAAAATGGTTTTAAGGGTCATTATTTTCTATTTATACCCAACTTGTGTCTCGAATGAAACAAATGCTCTAACTTCTGTGGTTATCAAAAGCATGATTTGATGACGCTGGGATACCTGGGCCATATATTTTTTAAACTAAAGTAATCAGCATTACTTTTATTATGCCATTTATGTGATCTATTTTACGTTTTACTCGAATAAAGGTTTTTTTAGGAAGTAAGCACATATACAATACACGTACAAATATTTGGTCTTATTCAATAAATTCATTCAACATTAGGGACAAGATGTCATGGAACTAACGTGCTTTTCTTATTATGCATTATGAACTGCACATGCGATGATTAATATAAAGTCAGATATGATCATTTACAATGCATCAAAAACACGAGATTAAACATTGAATAAAACCATGGTATTATTTATATTTGTAAAAAACACGAGATTAAACATTGAATAAAACCATGGTATTATTTATATTTGTAATTGTATACATGTATTAACAAACTTTTAATACAATACTTCAGTAATAAAATTATACATTAGTTTACTGCATTAAAATAAAGTCTGTGGGAGTATGATTATAAATGTTTACATCCGTTTGTTGGCGTAAGAAATAGCTGAATTGAAAGAGGTTTCAACAAAATGACTGGGTATACACATTCTATGAAGAATATGTAGGATTTTTTACTTTACTTCGAATTGGAGGACATGACATGATACCTGCTTGTAGGTAACTTGCAATGGAGAAGGGCATTTTTTAATGGCTATGGCTAGGCAGCACATGAAATAAGATGGAATAACTAAGGGGAAAAGATTCATCTTGGGAAGTTGCGACATCCCACGTCCTTGACTCAACGTTTTTCCACGGGGCACTTACAGATGAGTTGTTGAACTTGGCGAGTCGGGAGGGCATACAAGGACTGCATCAGTTTGAAAGTGGGGCGTGGGCGTTAGGACAGACACCCTTTTATCAAGTCGAGTAGCAAAGAAAATGCGTTCCTTTTCTATTGACGACTCCACTTCACAGTCTTCACTCTCGTTGTGAAGTTATATTCAGACAGTGATTAAGTGAAGTATCTAGTTTGCAATAGGTACGTAGGTAGTTTGCCTCTCATTCCTCTTATCCTCTTGTAACGGGAAGATGCTTCATCTTTTCCTAGGAAAGATCTACATCTTTGAATATATCATCAGATCAGGCAACAAACTGCTAAGGAGAGGAGAAGATACCTAATTGTTCGAAAACAAATGACATTTTATTTTATACAAATGAGTTTTCAAAGCAATACTATAGGCGAAGAATAAGTGTTCTAATACTCCATGATGCAATCTTGTTATGTCAGAGCTTTGTTTCATTTGAAAGGCATGCAAAATTAATTCGGGGGAATTCCTGAGTTAAGTGTGAACCTTCTTTTGGAATAAAAAATGTTTTCTCCTTGTCATCGAGAGTGATAGAACCTTCGGCAAAATGCCTGATGTGAAAAGCACATAAATCATGATGACCTACGGAGACTTACGAAACCGTCTGCATAAGCCGGTTAATGAACACAGCTCTTTGGTTAAGACTGTTAATACTATCAAAGAGCATTTATTCTTTCTCAAGTTGAGTCAATAAAGAAGCCATAAACACACTAATTATGAAAATTCGTCAAAGGTTAAGCGAGAATACTTTTTTGTGTAATTTAACTGTCATTATTTATGGATAACGTTTATGAAGTAGCCTCGCTCCCTAATTATAATGGAAGGGTACCAAAATGTGAATAAAATAAAACTGAATTGATTAATATGATTGATTAATGGTCTTCAAAAATATTTGAACATCAGTTTTAATGTAATCCGTTTCAGAAAAATTAACTAATGATTATGACAAAAACGTTTGTAAAAATTTTGTAAAAATATGTCCCGTGTTTTACCAATATAACAGAAAGGTTTATTTCATAACGAACTAGACTTAAATATTTAATTAATTAGTTAATAAGCAAAATGGCTACCACTTTTGCCATATTATTTCTTCAATAAGGCAAAGGTTTTCCATTTATTCGAGTTGATCTATTATATTACCCATTTTTTTCCTCTTTGAACGCTCATTATAAGTTCACGGGAAGTATCCGGGACTATCTTATCCTCAGGGAGCCTTTTCATGGAAAATTATTGTATAATCATGAATAAAAAATTGCCCTTAAAGCTAATAATTTCTATTGCGTAAGTATGCATTAAATGACATTTAAAGAATTAACCTCGGGGAATTTGCGAGGTAGGAATTCATCATAAGATAGTTTCCAGCCAATATTTAAATTTAATTTGATTGATACACCGGGCTTATTTGAGCAAAGATCATTAATTATAATCTTTAAATTCATTAAAAATTAAAAACATTGTTCTTCTCGCTGGAGAAATTCAAATTATCTCTCCCTGAGCAAATTATTCGTCAGCAATCATTCCTATACCCGAGCTAGAGCCCGAGCAGTAGGAAACGCCCCAGTGTATTACGTATCTCTCAAATCACCTAGTACTTCACAAGAACCGGTGGAAGCGGACGAAGTACCCAGTGCTAATTCCTCCCTCTCAATCGAAGTAGCATTTAACGATGAGAGCAGAGTAGAGGAAGGCAGAGTAGGTGAAACGGGAGCGGGAAACCGACCGTCTGAAAAAGTGATTGAATTAAGTGAATCAGTAGGAAGTGAAACCGTAGTAATGGCAGACGGCATAGAAAGATTAGGATCGTATTGTCGGGGTACGACAATATGCCCAAGACAATATAACAATATTCCATCTCACTTCGCAAAGCTCCAAGACCCTTTTTTACTATCTTTATTTCCTGAGTAACATCTTCCCTACATTTACCACTATCTTCATATTCCAAGTTCCTAATTTTTACTGCTGTTTTCCTGTTCTTCCTCTTATTTTCAGTCTCTGTATCAGAAGTTCTTGCTGCGCAAGTATTTAAAAAGGAAGGATTTTCCAAGGTCTCTCGTTGCTAAGATTCAATAATCTATGATTTTCTTCCTATTGACATTCCGAATGTATTATTAAGGTGGTATCTGAACATTTCGTCGGGCTCCTACCCTTCAACCTATCTAGCATGTGCTATTATTGACACTATTAGCATTAATTATTGTTGCCCCTACTGATCCACATCTAACGGACATTGGAACGCGCAAGCCTTTCTACTGCGTCAAAGCCGTAGTCTGAGAAAGAGTATGCCAAATAATAAATGTGAAATCAGTAACTAAGATTTATGTTGCGAATAAGTATTTCTTGTCTATAATTTTCAATGCCAAAGATGAGCATAAATCAATGGATCATAAAGGTATTTCGTAATGTTTTAGATAACACAATGTACTGTTTGGATACCATATGTTAATAAGGTTATGTAATGTAATGTTCTCAAGGATACTGCCAGGTGTATTTGAGAAGTTATTTCAAATTCTGCAACAAAATTATAGCTAACATAAAGCATTGACATAATATTTTTTAATTTGCTTGACTCAAACAAGGTTATTTATCGCGTTTATATCTGCTGTTAGCATAGATAGATGCCTAATATGCCAAGAAACTCTCTACGTTCCAATAAATCGCAGCCTCATGCAGGCATCCTGTGTGCGCAAGACGAATTGACCCCATCATCCTCCGTAGCACTCCGCATGTCTTCCCAATCATCGACCTGTTCCGTCCGTTTTCTTCTCCGGCCCATCGCCTTCACACACAAACGCACACGCATATATATATCTAGAGGGAGAAATGTATTTTTTCCTCCTTTCCTACGGCGGCGGCGGTGCCTTCCTATACATCCTCGACTCCACCTTTGCCTCCGACATCCGAACGGCGCCATCTACGCGGAGCTCTTATATTATTGAGAGAGGTTTCAATTGCGAAAGGTGAAGGAGAGTCCCCCCGGGATATTGGCTTTGCTCTCTCTCTCTATCCCTCTCATCCGGCCCGTGCCATTTTCGTGGATGGGGAGGAAAGATCTCCGGGCGGACGGGAAACCGAATATCCGTTACATTTGTTTACTCTCCTGTCGCCCCATCCCGAAAGGTCCCCGTGGTTGAATGGAGCGAAGGGTGAAAGGTTCTCTGTGGCGCCATTTCACTATCATCACGTGACCTATCACGGAGTGACGTACGTCAAATTTTTTTTTCGAAGGTGACAGCGCTTTGGCAGCGCTGTTCCGTGAAATAAACACGTCCAGTCTATCATATATCCTGTTTTGTTTCGAGAAAAATATAACATTGACAGTGTTTTTATTTTTGCACTATAAGATTCTCTTACAGTGGGCTATAATAAAATGTTGATGTTCTTTGGTTTGGGAAACCATGTTTCCTGATTTTTACGATTTATCATTTTTCTCAAGGGGTCATATCTTGAGAAAATCCGGCCCGTGCCATTTTCGTGGATGGTCGGTATTATAAGATCGGTATAAGCTGTGACCCCAGTTTACAGTTTATTTTCATCTGATGAAAATAAAATTATGAAATATAAATTTATAATTAAATATATATAGCAGTGCTAAAATGATAAAATGCATATAAATTAAAGAAAACAGAGGTATATTCTTTTTTAAGGTCATGCGTATCTTATTGAAAAAATAAAATATTCGAATTAATCGGGTTTTATACCTATGTATCTGAAAGAAACAATTCAAGATGTAAGTTTGACGGTGAGTTGGAAATTCTCAGTGAATAATTTCCAGGAAACTTCGTCTGAATAGCCCAAGTTGAAAAATATTCATCGGAAGAAAATTCAATCCTGATAACGCTGTAAATGGCATGAATATGAATTCAGAAAAGTGAATGTAATGTCCCCTCCAGCTTTCCCTTGCTCTCCATTATATTTATCCTCCTAAAAAATGCAGTATGTATAAGTTTGATAAAAGCCATTGGGAGTTTGGATAATCCCGATTACTCGTGTTTCTTTGCTACAGCCACAAAAAAGGACTTACCCTGCCAGTAGAACAATTTTTTTCTTATGGAGAAAATAAAAAAAGGTTCAATATCGATATGTGGGCATTTCATTAATTTTTTGTTTGCCTTGCGAAAACATAAGGCTTTCCACCTCCCAAATCCGTTCAAAAACCTATAAACGCAGGTAATTACAATTGTTGTTAGTTTAGATGATTGGTAAGTTTTCTTGGAGTGATTTTTTATTTTTAATGTGCCATAATATTAACATATTCTCCTAGAGATTTTAACACATTAATTCAAAAAAGTTTGATGTAATGACAAAAATTTCAGATAAAAAGATAGAATTACTAAATTTAGCAGTCGGAGACGATGATTGGTACTTGAAAGGCAACGCAGATTCTTAAAGAAAATAAAAGGCGTTTTGAAGGATTTGATGTTTTCCCGGCGAATAATGGTGGTGAATTTCTTTCGGGCATGCGACCGGGTTAGGCTGTCCATTTCTGCCGACGTGACGTTTCGATGTCCCCTTTTTCCTACCTTTCCCCTGGCCCCTTTCAATACCCTTTTCCATCGAAACGTCGGCATAAATGTACAGCCTGACCCGGTCGCAAGCCCGAGGCAATTAGCTCCCAAAAGGCGTTTTATTTAGATGCGTTTATCATTTGATACATGAAAGTAAACTGTTTAAATGACTCATCACTCATTCTATGAGCTTTGAAAGAAAACTCCGTTCCGACAAAATTACAAATTCACTTAAGGCAGAAATTTGTATGTTTCTCGAGGGTATTTTCTGATGGATCATTTCATTCGTGCTGTCAAAGCCTGTATCTATTCCGATATCGATGTGGCCACGCTCGCCTTGGCAGCCAGCAGACATGCGGAAAATCCGACGGTCACGCGTTTTCCAACCAAACAGGTACATTTACATCCGAGGAATTCATCTCTCAGCTCTCAAATCCAGCATCGACCCCCACAAATGCTGAACGAAATGATGAAAATCATGAACGAAACGCGATACAAAGCAATTCAGCCGATTAAGTACTGCTGATAGGACTTGCTACTTCTTTTCATCTATCAACATCCGTGTTTGCTCAGCGGTATGCCCTAAAAAAAGCTCTATTTGCATCGAACATTGAATGACAAAATTATAGAGATCTGAGTCAAGATCCTGCGAGCCATTTAATTCGACCAGAAATTTCTATTTTTATCTCTTGCGTATCAGTATGTTTCCCAGAATGGAAACGTTAGCGTTTTAAATTGAACGCCCAGGGCCCGAATAAAAAAGAAATGAGAGAAACCACAGAAATGGAGTTTGTTCCGGTAGATGGAAGTAGTGAGTTTCCCCGCAAATGTGCACGAGATCCAAATTAAAGGAGACCTCCTCCTTGCTCAACACCGCACTTGGTGGCTATCTGATGTCGGGGAAAGGTTAATTTACATCCTCGGAGAGTAATTAGTGTCTGACTGAGTCAGTTCTTCAATGGCCCATAGTAACCTTTTCATTACTGGTGCACCCTAAGCCGTGAAAAAGGGATATTGTGATTTTCTGGAAATGGAATCACACTGAAATGAATTTCAGCAGGAACAGAAGAACTGTATTAGGAGAATGGCAGAGCATAAGAAAATAAACATGTCGAAAATTACGTTATAATACCTTTGCACAATTCATTTTCACTATTTCGAATTTTACAAAATTGATTTTTTACCTTTAATGGAATATCAACAACTCAGTTCTGTGAATCTGTTCAAACGTTTCTACAGTTTAATCTATATTTTTGTCTGCCATTCAACCGATTTTAAGGTATTCATACTTCCTGCCACCCGTCATGCCTAGCAATTATCTAAATCATCTACGTCGCCTTCCGTGTTTACCAAGTTTTCTTCTCTCTATCACCCCTTAACTCTAGGGTAGTACTCTAGGGAAATCTTTGGATTCTTATTCAGTGGGTTTCATAAGTTTTTCACATCCCCTTCTTGTGCGGAAATTCTTCTGCAGTGGGTGTTTTACAAATAGACATGCTAAAATCTTTAATTTTTCTCACATGTGCCGGAATATTTCTATATGTAAATAAATTGTACATTGAAAACTATAACGACAATGACTA
This sequence comes from Pyrrhosoma nymphula, assembly GCA_963573305.1. NCBI lineage: Eukaryota > Metazoa > Arthropoda > Insecta > Odonata > Coenagrionidae > Pyrrhosoma > Pyrrhosoma nymphula. The sequence goes on along the minus strand of OY754335.1, from coordinate 96,580,299 downwards.
ATCGCTTAGACTGTGGATCATACTGTATATATTTATGCCAAATATTTGTATACCCGTGCATCAATATGTACCTACCTATAGATATATTGTATACGTTTTTCTTTGACAGTGACTCTACAATGGAGGTCATATTATGTACCGTATGTCATACTTTTTGTTTTTATTGTGTATAAAATACGATCATATAACTGTGACAAGGGATTTGATGGAAGAAGAGGCTCAAAAATCTCAAGATCACTCCACAAAGTAAGACGTTGAACCATTAATCTTCAATATTGCATTCCCTTTTAATACGCCCTTCATCCTATTTTGCTTCCACCTATGTATTTCGGCAACATATCGACTTCCCGCCACAGAAATCACCAGAAATCGTTCTTTCCTCTTTTTGCGCATTTACTGTTCATAATGTTTAAAGAAATGTGAACTACGGGGTACCTAATTAGTAGTTTTCCGACAAACTCTAATCAGAATTTTGATTCCATTTAATTGACATAATATCTGGCTTTACTGTGGTGCAACACATGAATTAAAACCTTTAACTTATTTTTTAACGTAAAAATTAGCTATCTTCGCCATGTGACTGGAACTCTAGCAAAAAATTAAAATGAGGTGGGTGTACTCATGAATTATAACTGCCTACGGAGACTTATAAAAAGGCCTGCCTAAGCCCACTAATGAACACCACGTTTGAAGTTTGCAGAAAGGTCGTTCTGAAAGCTTAAGAAGGAAGAAAAACTCTCATTATTCAAAAGGTTTTATATTTACTTGCTCGACTTACATATATTTATTTACTGACGGCATTATAACTGACATTTTTGTATTCCACTACGTGAGTTCAGGTTAAAGCAGATCCATATTTTTCCTCATTAATTTATATGTATTCTTTATCTTCTGCTTTATGTGCTTAAGAATCAATTTACGGAAATAGAGCATATGTATGTCGCATCCTACAGTTATTTTGCCTGGTAAGATATAAACATGTTTATATTAAAGGAACAGATTCAAGTGTTAATGTCATATTTTTTATGTATTTATCTTAAATATAAAAAAGGGAAGTAATATCATTTTAGGGGACAACGTCAACAAAAATAATTGACAACGGTAGAACTTTTTTGAATACCCTGATCGGTAAAGATAACGAACGGCATTGCTCTACCCATTTCATGTCTTATTTTTTATTAATTCTCTTCTTAAATAAAGCCTGCTTTTACTGAAGCATTTGTTTAAATTTCCATGGTTTTCATATAGTAAATATGCAGTTAATTGACCCACTGTTACCAAAGGTTCTTAAGAAAGGGCTAGGGGGTGCAAGAACATGAAATATTGGGTTTGCTTGGCATCCTTTGAAATAAATTTTCGCATTAAACGATAAACCTTGCAATTTTTCACATCAATGTACTGTACCAACCATCGTTTCAAAGTATAACCTTTAATTTCAACGGCTCAAATCCCCTTAACGTATCCATGAAAATTACATTTAAAAATGTGGTGCTGTGATAAATTCTCGAGGGAAAATTGACGGTTTATAATTATATGCAATGCAAACATAAGGAATTACTCCAAATTATATCTTTATGATGAAGAAAATGGTTTTCCGGGTTTCCATCCGCGTTTATCCATTTTTGATGGACAATTTTTCGCCAGCGTTCAAGCAAGCTTTCCCAGGTCCGTTGGATTGTCCAATTCAACGGACCTAAGGAAGCTAGCTGTAACGCTGGCAAAATATTCTCCATAAAAATGGATAAAAGCGGGTGGAAACCCGGAAAACCATTCTCTTCATCAAAAAACTCCGCGGAAGCCTTCACGAATATCTTTATGATACCTACCTAACCTTTATAACTTCCCAATCTGAAAGAAAATTATTTGTGTGAATAATTACGAAATCTGCCACGCAAGAAGTTCGTGATCCTCAGATAGAAATCTGCTTGTTATGGTGAGTCACTTTCTTTGCTTGACCGCACGGGTTGATTCAGGGGATTTTATGTGCAAGATACAAGGGAAGAGAAGCCAAAAGCACGTTAAAAAGGGTGTGAACTTGCTATGAAGCCTCTGATACCGCACGAGAAAGGCGAGGAAGAATACAAGTGAGAGGAAAAATTGTAAGCGAGAGGGGGAAGAATTGGAAAAAGAAAGACAATCAATCATAAACTTGGGCGTTATACCGCGTGGCATATGAAATGCCCTCAGTTCCTCACACCCCCTTCAGAGCAGGGATTTTTGGAAAGGGGTAGAGATTGTTGAGGAACTTTGAAAGGGAATTTCGGGCGAAAAAAAGTATCAAGTCAGGGGGAGAAGGAAATCACAACCGAAGCCGCAAACACAATAGTTTTCAAGATTATCCATTTCAACCAACCCATTCGAGTAAAGATAATCTTTAAGCTCTCTTTTATTTGTATATACATCCATGACACACCGTGCAAGATACCAGATCCATCGTGCGAGGCGTAAACTAATTCCACGCCAGGCATGCTGATATTCGCCCCAGTTGAAGTTCAAGCCTTGAACCGCTTCCCCGACCGCTTATTGCTATCCACAAAGCGATCAGGAGAGCAATGTAGGGCCATGAACAAGGCGAGTGCTGGGTCATGGAGCATACTTACGGGCAATAAACAGGTTAGGATACCAAAACTACATCATACGGAATCCCAATCTATGGAGAAATCAATCGTTGCTACGTCGTGTGTTAGTAATAATAATAATAATTCAATAAACACGATTTCCCAATTTCATCCACATGGCGAGAATAATAATTTTATAGACGACATCATTCGCAGACATTGAATCTCCATTTCTCGTGACAATATTTTCGCGTTTCTACAAAAGAATAGACATATCTTGTGTTTCTGACCGCTCCTAGAGTAACAACATGGTTGCAGAATTTATCAAACGCCCTCAGAGAAATAGTTTGCTTTGAATTCCTGAGAAAAAAATGCAACCAAGAGCAGCCCTGGAGTTGATAGAGTTTTCCATTCTAATCCATTTTAAATTTACGAAAGGTCAATTGATAGAAATCACTTAAGATGAATGAACCCCCACACTTAAAGTGAAAATAATTTAACGACTTGATGGCGTACATGAAAAATTAGGTCGAAACGAACCAAATTTGTTCACATTTAATGGATTAGTAAGAAACGATAGTGTATCGTCTGTGCTGTTCATCAAATAGGTTCATGTCCTTATGGATGCTTAGTAGATTTAACATTTTAACCTTTTGAAAGATATTACGGACTTATTAATTTCATAATATTTTGCTTTCCTCCATCAGTGTTTCATTGACACCACCACATTTTTGACAAAGCTATCTCAAACTCATGACAAATAAAAGAGAGATGTGACTTAATTCTACTTGTTATTATCTCAAGTAGGTATGCCGTGAGCAGCTGGGAGTTTACTCGGAAAGACTCACGGGAAGCAAGCAAAACACTAAGTAAAGATGCACATTCGTTAAAAAACTTTTGAGGGTGAACAAAGAGTGTGATACTACTGATAAGTAGTAGGTTGGAAGCTGATAGAGACTCCGAGGCTACATGCTAGTCTTAGATTTTTAAAAATTCAAATCACACGAGTCAACAAGGAAGATATTATTTGGACCCTGAAATACATCTCTGGAGCTGAGAGAAGTGAAAATATAAGAGACACCCTGTCTAAATGATAGGCACAAAAATTTGTCTTCCCAAGCACTATATACGGCTTCAGCAAATATAGGTTGAGACGAAAATACACTCTATTAACTTACAGTTCACTTTTTCCTTTTCCTCTTACAATATCTTTTCCCTATTCCCTCCCTGACAATGACTAGAGTCCTTAAACCTATTGTCGCATTGTCCGTGGGGTCTCAGGGCAATACGCATATGTACTTGTAGGTCTACTTTAACTGTGGAATTGGCGTTAATTGTTCCTAAAAACCAACCCTGTCCATGATTCATCCAATAATTTTCTTGCCACCCTTCCAATCCAGCGCAGACACTTATATGCTCCCTCAATCTCGCTCCCACTTTTTTCGACCGGCTCTTTTCTCACCAGCACCGACACTCACGAGAGAATGGAGCCAAAACCACACCACTGGAGCCGCAACCGACACCACCACCGTCGCCAATTCTTCCCTTCGTGATTTCCACTCACCAGCTCCTTCGCTTCCTCACGCCGCCAACCCGAAAGGGAAAGAATTTACGAGCGAAAGTAAATTAACTTGAGTGTTTTGGAATAGGAGGAGATGTGAGAGAAGCTGGCGGTGGAGACTGGGATGTTGGAACGCTTTGAGGGGAGGGAGAGGTCGAATGCGGAGTCGAGGAATTGGAATGATTTTGAGGCGGGGAACGGAGAGGCTAGGGTGCTTGCGGGCGGAGAAGGAAATCAGGGATATATCGTGTACGATACACATGCAATATTGTAATTCCATTATTATCGGTTGGTTGGTAGGTTAATTCTGGGAGACGACCGAGAAATGAGGCCATTTGAGCTATCAACGTAAGATTGGAAGGATTTCAATGGAAAAATTATCTGAGGAAGGAAGTCAGAAGGAGGTGAAACCCAGCATTGGAAGTATCCTCCTTTTAACAATAGGTGCCAAGATGACGTATCATTCGACTGAGTGCAAAATACTATCAGTACCCTAAAAAATAAAACACAGAAAATGCCCTCCAAGTGACACGCAAATATGGACTAACATTCACCAGAAACATCTCCAACGGGATATGAAACCGAGCCCTCGATAAGGGCATGCAATTATCAGGCTAAAAAAAATAGGACCAATCAAATTTCGGTCATGTAAAGTGATTTTTACAAGCTGAATTCCCTCCATCTTATGCTATATTTTGAAACGTAAAACTTTGAAGTTTCTTATATTTCAAGTAATTATATGCAATTTATTACTTATCGCCATGAATTTATTCGTGTAGCACCACTCACAAACATAATTTATAATTATTACAATATGCGACAGAAATATCAAAAAGGGACACTACACGAATCAAATTGTGAATTAAATTCTAATACTGTCAAAATCGTACTACCTCTGCGATAACATGAAAAGTTGCGATACAACAAGTACGACATCCGATGTTTATATATAATCCCTTAACGATAATTGATCTTGACTGGATTTGGTAAAAGCGCTTAATATTAAAATTCCTCACATAAATAGTTTATGCAGTTGTTAAATGCCTTCCGCAAATACGGCGATGAAATACGTAGAAATCGCCACGAGAACAAAGTTGACCTGGACTGGGAATCGAACCATGGACCTTTGGCTTGCTGGGCCAATGCACAGACCACTACGCTACCCAGAGTTCCTAATTCCCGTGGCAATTTGGGAGGATACAAGGGAACTAGATGTTGAGCCCTTGCGGTCCATCAAAGATGGCAACGCATGGGGGCGGATGACTTCAAAGAGTCGTAACACATGATATCGAGCAAAAAGACTGAGTCCCATGTTTCCATCAATACTTTACTGTATTATACATTTCTTAATGATAATGGCTGGGCTTACGAAGAGTAAAAATTGAGCCCTAGAGATATACCCTCTTCGATGAATATTTTGTGATTCCTTCAAACATATGTACTGCCCCATTTTTGTCCAATTAAAGGCCGTCGTTTGCAATAATTCACTTATTTTCACGGGACATGAAAAACCAATCGGGTAAATGCATTCATTTAGTTACCATTGTATTTTCTGAAAAAATGGCAGTTTACAATTTTATACTCACTAAAATGTCTAATTGATGGTATTAGTCTTTGTTTCTTTTCTCTACTGTAATTTCAAGCATGATTAGCTTGAGTGTTCCACGTAGTACCTAGTGCGGAAGGTTAGTACTGCGTTGATGCAAATAGATACTGCAATCATAGTTTCCAGTTAAACTGATGTATATAAATGACACCGCAACTATGCGACGACTCAGTCATTATCATTAACAATCGTACACTCAAAATCGTGTTTGTGACGCCAAGCGTTAGGCTGTTAGCTATTCATATTGCCAGTGCCACCTTCAGTTCGTCTTCAATATCTCAAGGCTGTGGGGGATGATCGAAGACAAGAAGAGCAGAGGGTTGGGGTGGATCGGAATGGACGGGAGTGACTCCAGAAAAAATAGAAGGTAAAAAAAACATCTAGAGTTAAATTGAGTGGAAAAGATATATGACGTTCGAGAGGGCTAAAAGGAATAGGTGATAGTAAGGGCTTGAATGCCTGGGATTCTTAGGAGGGATAGAGGGAATTAAAAAGGTTTGAAAGGTGACGGTGGGAATCGAACTCTTGACTACGATGGGGAGAATGACTTATTAAAAAAATACACTGGATTATTGATATAACATTCACTTTACCCTGTGACATGCCCCCTAAAATAAAGTTAAAAAATGTATCTGCTCAAAGGGATTATTCATTACTTTTTGAAGATCCTTTGCAAGCAAGAATAGGACAGAAATAATCAAATTAAAGCTACTGAGAGGCACAGAAGCATGATTGAAATTTTCACTGCATACAGAAAAAACTCTGAATAAATACGTAATAAAAAGATAACGATAAAATAATGATGATTGAAACATTTATACATAATAACTGGAATGAGCTGAGTAACGTTTAATCCAGGAATTAGCAAATTAGGGATAGAAAAAATCCTCCTATATAATCAAAGAATCGTGAGCTGTGAATGATTAATGACATGTACCTGATTTAGCAAGTACTTAAATCTTCAAGACGGCCATGGTTGCGTGGAAATAACTCATCATTCCAGTAAACTATTATCTTTTTTAAGTCTCCATACTTTGTAAGTCTTGTTCACAGCATATTCTCAGTTTCTGGACAATGACGTCCCTATTACATTTAATGAGCGATGGAAAGCTGATTTGTGAGGACATAGCGTAAATAGGTAGGTACTTAATTAGTTGCAACGCCATTGTAACGGCTCTATTGCTTGGCGCACGAGAGGAAGGGAAGAAAATGGATGAAGAGCAAAGAGAGACTAAACAGAAGGAATGGAAATGACAACTATGGAGGTAGGCCGTGGGTGTGGGGTGAATAAGAGAATGGGATGGGATAGAAAAAAGGAAGGCCTTGAGGATAAACTCTGCACGCAGTCGGAAAATGGGGTAATTACCGAGAAATTGCGTCAAAATTACGGGGCTTTTAAGCTTTCCGTGATTGCGGTCTGGAAAGAGAGAGGGTAAAAAAAAGATACCCTTCCTAATTTTTACAAACGTTCTCTATTATCAGTCATAAAATAAGTTAATTTCATACCTACGAGTCGGAGAGGGAAATCCGACAGTGGAAATTTCTGCAAATGTAAATTAAACCTCAATTAGAATATTTAAACATTTACGGCGAAATCATGGTGCCTACTTTGATTTACTCTTTCATGAACTGCTAATTGAAAAACATACACTTAAATGTTAATCATAGTTATTAAAAGTTATAATTACCGTAGTGTAAAACCATTCGTCCGAAAACGCTAGAGATCATCAAACGTTTATGATGGTTAGATTTTTTACGGTTTATCATGCTTGATGCATTTGATTTAATAATGGTACATATAAGCAACTTTAATTAATTATTTAATAATAAAAATATGCTGTGTTTATAAGTTTCTCGGGAAAATGAGCTTAAATTCACATTACTTACTAATCTGAAAAACACAGATAAACCCCTTCTCTGTATTTTTTTAACTGTCATCGCCAATAAGCATGTTTAACTTCAAATTATAATGAATGGGTGGATGTATCAAAGACCTGTACAATGATTTTAGTTTTAAAATTAAATATCCATGTAATAGAGGTAATGTTAAAAGTCATATCATGAAAAAAAGGTGAATAAATTCTTTCCCGCTCTCTCTCTCAAAACATGACCGTTAGTAGAGTAAATATAGCTAATTGCATAGAATAGGATTATGGTGAACCACAGAGTCGGAAAACAATTGATGATCAATTTGTCAAAATTGCTTTTACACATACTCAAAGAAGTAAATTGCATACTCTTTGTCATATATGTCAGCCTTTGAATGAAAAACGCTAAATTTGGATGAAATGATGTGGTCAGATAATTTCAGTCAAAGTTGTGACAGAATATTATTACACATAATTGTTAAAATTGCATTTTAATCTTTATTCAATGTCATTGCTCACAATATGGCTCTATTTTTCAATATGCGGGGAGAAATAAATATAATTTGTTGAGCAAAATAAGGCTAAGTTCAGAAAAGTAATTCTGTACCGCAAAGGCTCTGACCGTAAAAGATTATATTGGAAAGTTGGTCCAAGGAAACGGATACTCTACAGCCGTCTCTGTGAAGAGGGTATGACTGAATTTCTAGAGAGGAGCGATAAAACGGCCTTAACAGTGTATCAAGCGAGCGTTACAAAGAAAGTAACGCCAATACAATAATATTTTCACTTGAAATTAAAACTCCCGGATTTGTAACAATAAACATGATTACAAAGTAGGTACATAAACATGAAATAAAACTGTTTACTTAACCACCTATTCATTTCAGATGTGAAATGTATGTCGTAAAAGAAGTATATTTATATTTTATTTAAAAACGTACAATATGAGCTTGTAAATATCTCTGCGTAAACTAAAAAAGATTTTTTCGATATTCGACAATTTTGAAGATATTCATTTCATTTGAACGGGAAGTACGAAACTTTTAATGCAACAACTGTCGTAGTGTCTCTTGAAGCCATAAGAGAGCCAGAGTATTTAGAAAACGGAATAAATTCGTTGTCAAACAGAAATGAAAATAAAACTTGTGGAAATATTCCCCTCTTTTGTTAATAAATTTTAAGTTGCTAAGCTCATTAGCCGAAAGATAAAATACCTTTTCATGATAAAACACTACGTATTAATAGATAATGCGTTGCATTGAAAGAACGGCCTACACTCAATTCAGGCCTTCACAATTGTGCAATTATTGATTAATCGTAAAGAAAACTTTCAAACATAGGTAATTCTAACACTGCGAGCATTCAATATTTCATTTTTGCGAGGTAGTTTGAATTTATTTAGACGAACAGTAAAGCATTCCTTATTGTTCCGGATCCTCAAAAATATAGGTTTAGGAAAAAAAACTTTATTGTAGCTTTGGTACAGGAGAATATACCAAAACGTGAGCGGTCAGCAAACCTCGTGGTAAATATTTTTCATCACAAAAGTAGCGATTAAGTACCTACCTTCAATATTAAGAGAGTCAAATGGTAAACTACCTATTTACTACAGTAAAACTTTCCGTTAAGAGTTTTCATAAATCAGGAATGGGATTGCTTATTAGTGAAAATAATGCTTTCTCTTCTATTAAGCATTCGCAGAAAACCTGATTATTTGAAGCGATTTGTGCAATATACTATTTCTCCATCTAAGTAAGCACTTTATATATATTTAAAAAATAGAAAAGTCTTTAATGGAAACTTTTGCCGAATGCATTGCAGAAAATAATTATGAGTAGTCCCGTAGTTCCACTTTGATATAAACTAATTGAAGAATATTTTTCAACTTTTTCGTTTCTCGGAGGACTAGAGCATCTCCAATGGGTAACATGATCTCGTGAAAATAATAAACTATGTGCGGCCAGTAAAATTTAACAATGTGATTCCTTTTACCTCGTTGACCGTTTAGTTCAATGGTGCGTTGACCTTTCAACCCATACTACACGGTCCGAAGTGGGTCTATGGACATTTTTTGCCAGTCTGCGAAATGTTTTGATTTAATACTGTATTTGCTTTAAATTACGTTCTAGTTTGATGTTACTATGCTTTTGAAAGCAATTAATTCCTTTGGTAAAGATGCTAAAACCTTCAAAATAGAAACAAAAAGCATCAAATCATGGAAGCAGCATAATATTTCGCACTAACTAACACAAATAGCATTTTATAGCATTATATTTAATAAAAAAAGGTAACGCCATTTCGGAACCGCCGACAGAAGTTGAACACTGACATGAGTATCGATATGACTTGCAGTGGTGAGTAACAGCATTTTATTTAAATAAATATAAATCATTTAATTTATATTTCTGTAAATATGAATATGAAAATTATATTCATGCATAAATGATAGCGACATGTAATACACATTGATTTCTAATATTAAGATGAAATTACACTATGGCCTTCAAGTGTTGTGTATAAATTCGAAGCGCTTGTGCATATGTTCAGTGAGTTAACTATGTGAGTGCATATGTTCAGTGAGTTGAGTAGCGACTTAACCGTCAAATAACGGGAGTCTAATGTCGCGTGATGCTAGACTTTCCAGAGATTACCCCAAGCCAACCTTTGTCTTCAACCTCTAATATCAGGTAGCCTTTTCAAACATTCCGGCAATTATTTCACATGCGCTCCTTAAACGTAAGCAACCTTGTCTCACATACCGTAACATCCGTATTTCTCGCATTTTTGGTAAGGTTGCCACTTACGTTCCTAAGAAGTGGTTCACTTTAAAAATCATGATCATACAACTTGGTAATTATTTATGTCTTAGACGTAACAGCCGCTCCAGGAAGCATCTCTCCTGTTTTTCGCCTGTGAGAGTGTGAGAATAAGACAGCAGAACACTGCTCAAGGCAACAGTTTCCGTTACGTAGAGAAGTCCTCGCCTAAGCGATCCAGGGATTTTAGTTTCCCCCCATATTTCCTGCTCCGTTACAGAAGCACCAAACACATACATGAGGCACGAGAATTTTTTCCCACCGAAACCGAATTAATGCGATGGGGACCCATTCATTCCCGCGGTGAGAGAGAGGAGAGGTGACCGGGGAGGAGACGGAAGGAAGAGGGTAAAAGGCACACGAGTAGACGGCACGGAGAGTGAAAGAATAAACATGAAAGCGCCTTTAGCCCTACCACCCCGAGGGTATCTCGACACTGTTGACCTCACCATATCCACTCCGAAATAAACAATGCAGAGTAGCTAGTCTCTCACTCCTCATCTTACTCCTTGCCCTCACCTGCTCGCTTCCGGAGGAGGGAACGGAGTGAGGTCATACCGAAAACAATGGAAGGATTCTGGGCGAAGGGAGGACGATGGAGATGGAAGGGTTTTGAGCGAAGATGAACGACGTACGTGAAAGCAAGGAAAAGGTTCAACCCCCTCCTGTTTTACCCGCTTATTCTTTACCCTTTTGAGGGAGGGAGAGTTTGGAAACTTTGGAACTTTGGTCGGTCCTAAGGCCACATTGCCTTGACATCCTTTTCCCTCTGACCTTCCCCGCTTCTCCCCCGCACGCCCTAAAGCTATAATATGCGGCCAAGGGATCGCGCTTTTGAATATACTCGGCCGCCCGTGTTGGAGCGGACTGACTCGGACATTCGGCGGGACTTCGGCTGCGGTCAATGGGCCGGCCGTCGTCATGGGCACAGGCGGAAGGGCTTCGGAGGGACTTTGTGACGCTGGTGTAGCTATGACTGCCTTCTAGCATTTTTTCCATGAAAACGGTTTAACAACTCATGGAAAATGTTTTCTCTATGAAACATTATTTTTAAATATGATTTTTCATGAACTGTCATATATTCATCATGATCATAAGCGATTCAATCATATGATTGGTTAGATTAAGCCTTCCTCTCTACGCTGACCCCAATGATAACTCCTTTATGTCCTTATCTGTTACATTTTCCGTTTTAGTAAGCCAAGGTCCCTCAGTCATACTAATCGTGTTTACCTTTCTATCATTTTCCTTACGAATGCGTTGTGTCCCATTATCATGTAGCACTCATTAAAAATGTTTGCATTTATTTCTATTTTTATCTATTTATTCAATGAAGTAGCATTTTTATTACCATTGATTTCTGTTAGGTTCATGCTCAGTTAAACTTTTAAAGGAAATCGTGTTTTTTTTAAATCCTTTTTCATTCATATTCCGGGAAGTTTTCACCAATCTGATGTTAATACTTAATTATAAAAATAAAATATGGTAAATAAGCTGCTATGCAAATTTTACTGTGCCAGAATGTAATTATTATAACTGGGTTAATGACGTACGCCGGCAATAGGCGAAAAGAAAATGCTTTTTTTTTTTTTAACTTTTTGCATTACAAAAATATAATTTTCCTAACAGACGATTTAAACGCAAGCAAAAAATCAATTATACACTCTTATTTAATATTTTTCATTATTTAAGTATCTTTACATTAAATGGCGTTGCTTACTTTAATAGATCAGTTTGCTATTCATGAGAAAAAGTTGTGACGCATGTATTTAAGGGATGTAGAATATGCTTAGCAAATGTATAAATAGCTTCCAAGCTGCCCATATTTACACCATACGCGGTCGTTGGGTCGTGGGGGAGAAGGTGTCTTTCGGGCGTAGAGAGTACTGGTGTCGCTACGACCAACCTCGCCATGGATGGTGGAAACGCCGGGAACGGAACCGCAACTGAGGGTCAGCTCCAGGTCCCGAACGGCAAACGGATGTGATGGCAGAAACTTTTTCGCGGTATGAATAGGGGAAAAAACATGAATGGCCGGAAGGAGTTCCTTGTGACGCAGTCTTGCTTTTATCTACATCGCAGCCTGCGAGACTTCTTTTCGGCGTGTGGCAAGTGGCGTTTCCCCATTTGATTCTTGTAGCATGAGGAATAATACGTACGTAAAAAAAAAGCTCTCAAGGAAAACACATAATACGTGAGATTCAATTTATTCATCTGAAAAACTTGTTGCTCTTCGGTACTTTTGGTATATCATCGTAACGTGAGTTATTAATGGAATTTGTTAGCAATTAAAAAATCAAATTTCAAATAAATAAATATTTTGTGCTTAAATGTCTTAGCAATTCCTTTAACCCACAACCAAATTTTGAAATTCCCATTTTTTTATTTTCGCTAAGTTTCTGTCGTTATCTTCTCATACCAGCATTTTCATAGGGATGTTGCATCGGAGAATATTGCTATCAAAAACCTTTCACCGCAGGATATTTCAAAGTAATTTACCAAAATTATGTAGTCAAATTTAGAAAACATTAACCTTTTAGTAGCGCTTGGGCTACTTCCTTTGCAACTTTCTATACTGAATTTTCCTCAAGCAAGGTTGCCCTCAGCTAATTTTATTTAATTTCAACTGTACTTGTTGTTTTGTTCGTGATATTAGTTTAACAGACCATCGATTTCTTGCTCCTACTATGTGTTGCAGATTTTGCGCTTAAAAAGACCATTACTATGCAATTATCAAAGCCATCCCTATTGCAGAAGTTTTGTGATGACTAAGATTTCCCACTTCGCAATCACATAGGTTATGTCTTTAGTTCACTTTAATGCCCCTCACCATGTTTCACGCTTCTCATTCAAGTGTTTTCTAAGAATCCCATTTCTTTTCAATCTACTTTTCAAGTTTGTATTCTATTATATAATAAGTCAAAAAAAAACAATTAGCTCTTCTTAATTGAATTATAGTTTGTCTAAAATGTCCACTCCACATCGAAATACTTCTTCATTAATGCCATACCATAATTAGGACTCAATGTTTCTCGATGTAATCTTATTTTCTCTTTTGATTGGAATATGAATTACATTTCCCAAAGTTTTGGCTAATTAAGTGCTGGTAATCTTATGAGTTGGTGATTCTACGTAAATAATTAAACTCTTATTCAAAGAATACAGTCTCTACTTATGAATGATGAAAGAATAAGAGGCAGCGAAAACTTCTGTATTAACTGTAAAACAGTAAAAGCGAAGCCATAAGCTATCAAGAGGAAATATTTTCAAGAATCGTAATTTGTATGGCATGATTTAAATATAGCATTTCGAGAAATATACCTCCAGACCGATGACTTTAGGGCTTAAATTCAACAAGGGGGGGCCCAGCATAAATATATTCCCAGGGATGTTAAACATTCCTTAAAATCGATGATTTATTTCCTGGAATGACTTCGAAACAGTAGCTAGTGTTCAAACCTCCACATAAAGCAGCAGCTGACGTGATGAATCCTCGGGCAAGATGTAGATTTATATCGCTATGTTGGTTTGGTGAATAATGCATCCGGTCCCAGAACAAAGGTCAACGGTTCGAGTTTCGCCTTTGGGCATGGACGGGTAAACTCCGGCTCTCGACCACTGGGAAGTTTGGTGGCAAGCAAGGGATTATCAGGGTCTCAGGGGGATACCAGCTAACGGATGGGTCCACAGTGTAAAGAAAATGTTTTCTAATGAGATCAAAAATTATCTCGATTCAAACTTTAGAGCTGAGAATTTCGTCCATTTTGGATGAATTTATCTGAAATGGACGGAAATATTTCGGAAAGAGTTCTCTCTTGAAGAAGTTTATATTAAACTTTAAATGATTTGATGAAGCACACAAAAACAGGGAAAAACCCTACTAACTACATTTGAAGTAGAAGAGATCGCTCAAAAATAGGACTAACTTGCTGAAAAATCTTTTCCAAATTTTTCCTTACTAAATGAAATTAGATTCCTCCTCAAGTCTGTAAGATTTGGAACATTTTAATTAAATGAAGGATTGATGTATGACCACTTAAATATATAGGTACTAATACATTTTCATTTAAGAAGAATCGATTTAATGGGGATGAATTCTGATAATTGTTGGAATCCTACAATTTACTCACATTTTAAGATGTTTGCTTGCACTCGACGGGGGATGTGAATGCAAGGAAAAACCTAAAAAAGCTAGTTGCTTATACGTTCTACAGGAAAGTAAAAAACGAAGGGACTTCATGTGAAATCATTCATGGAATTGTACTCATTTGATTGTTTCAACATTTTGCTCAGCTCATTATTCCCGCTTTAAGCACCCAGGCTATGAAGAAAAGAGAGTGGTTATTGTCACTTCACGCTCATTTTGAATATGCATAATAACTCACTGAAATGAAATTTGAAGATTCAAATGGGTAATATCATCACTAATTTCATGTTGGTATTTCACAATGTCTTCAATGAAATATTATTTATAATTATGCAAAAATACTACGTAACGAAAATGTGTTACTGGTATCAACTTTTTCACTGTATTAAAGATACACGATTATTACAAAAGGAAATGAATATTTAAGGCCTTTCTAAGTTTAATATGCTAAATAATTTATGTATTTATACATAAGAGGGAACGAGAAATATGTCTTGTTTTAAAAATAGAAGAAAACCCAAGAAAAACCGAACAGGGAGAGAGTTCTAGGCCAAAGAAAGGGATGTCTGACTGTCGGAGGAGATGGATGGGAGCAATGTGTGAGCCTTGACTTACGAACACCAAGCTCTGACTCGGAAACCTTGTGAGGCGGGCCGGAGGGCAAGGTGAAGACATGATTATCGGTGGGGCTTAAGCCCTCGTACCATTGTTGGGAAGGTTGGAGAGCGAGGGTTTGCTAAGGGGACATTCCTCTAAGGAATCCATCTCTTTCACAAAGGCGAAACTGCAAGGGTTTTGGCAAGCAGAGAATCGGCTTGAAAGGTGTCGACCAATTCCTTTCCTTTCGCCGCCTAAAGCCGTGTATTCCTAGAGACGTGGCAAGTGACACTAAGCAAATTAAGTCTACTTGAGACCTGCAGTAGCCAGTAGATATACTTTCAAGGTCGCAGTTTAAGAGGTATACCCAAAGTATTGAAAGGGATCATTATGGAGACGAGACACCAAAACGCGACTGTTGAATTGAGGATCAGAATCATTCACCACCGATTTACAACAAAAAATTTCCTATCGCTTAAGAAAATAGAATTTTATGGAAAATACTTGTGTCATAAATTGATAAAACCACTTCAAATTTTCATTAATCCTATCACGAGCTTACGTTCAATCTACTCGTCGTATTCCCCTTAGTGCTAATCGCTTTATTCCTTCATGACTCATCGTTTGGTCATCTCTGAAAATTAGCTCCATGTATATCAGATTTTCAGGCCTAACTTGATGGAACCACGTTGCGATAATTTAGAAATGATTTCACATTGTAATATTCCACAAAAAGTTTAATTTCTCTCGATAATTTCATTGATAATGACTGTGTAATAGTCGAAACCCTGGGTCGGAAGAAATTAAACTTTTTGTGGAATATTACAAAGTGAAATCATTTCTAAATTAGCTCCATGACTACCATGAATGGACTTCATTGATATTCTCTTAGTCGCTCTCAAGAATTGATTTATTAACATGAATTAATAAAGACCATTGCTAAAAATAGTTTTATAATGCCCATTTGAATTTTTCAGGGTATTGTTCTTCTCTATTTTAATTGAAGTATTATACATTTTGCAAATAAAAATTGTAATCTGGTAAAAAAATGTGTTCGTTCAGAATTTTTACTAGAAGATCTTCTCATTTAAGTTAACATAAAATGAATGTCTCCACTGAAATATTTTAGCCGGGAAGTTTTGTTGTGAGCCATTGTTTTATTAAAATATGGCAACTAGTACAAGTACTAAATAGATTTTTTATGAAAAGATGTTCATGTGTTTGACAAATTTATTCGTGAAAACTAAAAAAAAAGTTAAGGAGATTATATTACCAATTTTTCATTTATTTTACATAGCCGGATATATTTTACCGGGTCATTAACCAAAACATCCCTTATCGTGTATCCATACCACTGATTTTAAAAGGTTTTAATAAAGTGCTCTCTAATAGGTAATACAAAAGGACTTCCGGTCTCCATCAAGGGGCATTTAAATAATTCCTCGTAAATATGTCTTCCAAGTTTTTTCCGACCATTTCGAAGACAGATCAGAGTGAAAGAATAGGGAGGTTCTAAAAATTTAGTATTAGTTCAATTCGCATCTCTTAAGGGTCGACGTGGAAAGAAAATATATCATTTATTGATGATGGAACGGAAATAATTACGGCTTTTGTATCTGGAGCTGGATAGGTCCAAAGGGATGATTGAAACTTGAAAAGTCTTTCGTTGAGTAGGAGAAGTCACCGGAGAAAGAATGAGCTAAGTGGGTAAAGTTCCAAAAAAAAGGAGAGAGATCGAAGATCATTAGTAGAACAGTTATAAGAAAAGCTACTGGCATTCATTTGTGAACCATCAGGGACAGTTTAACATAAAAGGGAGAAAAACGAAGAGGATGAAAAGGGAAATGTCAAGGATATCCTGAATGTTTTAATATTTCATTGATGATCCATAGTGACATGAAGTAAAAAAAAAACTAATTTTTTTGACTCTCTGATCACTCTGAAAGTCCTGAGGGAGCTGATCTGAAACATGAATTTGGCCCCGGCGAAGTTAGGATGCACATGCCACGCATATTCTGGAAGTGTAGTATTAACCTCTTGTTTTACTTGTAGTGGTAAAACTTAAGTTCCGGTGGCGCAAGGATTTACTCAATATAAAATGTTAAAACTAAAAAGACCTAAGAAACCTAAAGAAATCGATAAAAGAACAAGTAAAATTTCAGAAGGAGGGAGACTCAGAATTTCTTATCCACGCTACCTCTCATTGCTTTTTGTGTCATTGTAATACTGTTTTTTTAAAAAGGCATTGTTTTGACTTAGCCAGTTGTTTTCAATTTTCTTCAACTGCAACAGATGCTTCATGTTTTTCATAGGAACGCAAAATACTAAATTAAAATAACGAACAAGTTCATCACGAACGAATTGATAATTATGATATTTCCCATTCTTTACTGAGGAAATGATATGGAGATTAGTCGTTGCAACGTTCTATTCGAAACTTTAGGTCTCTCTGAAAATGCGGAATAGATCTAAAACATCATGATAAGTAACAATTTTATGAGATCAATCGTTTTCACTATTTTACTGTAAACGATTTTTGAATAAATTGCTCCTAAAATGGTTCACAAAGAGTAATTTAAACTCAGAGCATTCACCATTTTCTCATACATTTACTGATGAGAATTATTATGGACATGAATTGAACGATACCGCAAGAACAATCATTTAACTGTGATGAAAATGTAAACAAATAAATAAATAAAGAATATTGTGGGCAGAGCTGAGAAAATATTTTTCTAAATATTGTATTTTGAAAGCACTTGAAGCGTTTGATGAATTGTCTTCCCGATTCCTTTGCGATTACTATGCAATATTTCGGCCGTCCAAGCAATATTTCTCGGCTCGCATTCCCCGCATGGACGTCTTCGCCAATTTCTCGCATGGCCTGCTCCCTCCAATCTTTCCCTGACCCTCAAAACCCTCCTCTCCACCCATTTTCTCTCCCTCTCCTACGGCCGTGAAGTTTAATTTACTGGCTCGGGCAAAAAACGCTGGGGTGGGGGGTTGAAGTATTATTTATAGAGTGTAGGTAGGGTAGAGAGTGATTTATCGCAGCGCGTCCTCTCCCCCAAACTACTTCTGCTCGGCTCTCCTTTCACCCCTTCGCCATCCCTGACAAGGCCTGTCATGACCCACGTGGGGGATTCCGTGCCTTTTTTCCTACCCCTGCCTTTGAATAACATCGTACATTTTTTCCCGTCTCACACGCAGCCTTCATCCCACCACCCCACCCTTGTTTTGCTGGCCCATGTGTACGTGATTTGGCCACCATGATGTGATAACACACGTTGTTGCGTTTGACGTGATTAGCCATCATGAGGGAACTTCAGACAAAATTAGGAGTAAGCCAAAACTAATAATAAAAATATGGCCGCGGAAGTGGTAACACGCCGGATTTTCATGCGATGGTCTCATGGTCGAATCCAGCTATGGAAATAGATACCTACTGTTGAACAGGAGTTCTTAGTTGGAAATTGTGCTGTCACAGAATTGGACATGTTATGCCAGAAAATGGATTATCTACTAACCTGAGTGTACTAGTATTTCTTTTATAAGAAAAAGGTGGCTTCAAAAACTTTGAAAATTAGCATTAAAAGACGAAAATGTTCACCAAGTGTCAATCCTTTGTCAATCGATTGTTTCCAATGTTTTGGTTCATTTTACGCTGTTGAAGGATTTTCAAGTTCAAAGCACGAAACACAGAGCCATCAGCTGATGGGAACTATCTCTATTGCAAGCTTTCTTATGTAGGGTCTAATCTCACAAGTAATAGCTGATGGTTATTGAGTTAAAAGTTTTATTTCTGCACCCTTCTCCGAGTGTTCCCTAAATCCTTCATACGGTCACCCTTTTGAAAATCCACTTAGCTTACTTGCCTTTCATCAACTTTTACTAAAGTTTTTTAATTTTACCTCGTAACCCACACTCTCTTTTTGCCGAATGTTATTATTTTTTTTACTTTCTCCTGAGCTTAATGATTTCATTTTTCTGCTACCACATTTTTAAAGCGCTTTAACTTTTTATCACTATTTTCCTAGTTTATTGCGAATAAATATGAAAATTTATTTGACCTGTCATTATTTACGCTTTGTATTGGTGCATAAAATAATAATGATCAGGAGTTTAATGTAATGTTTAACAAATGCGATTCATAAAAACATTAAGTTTTGGAGAGTGGAAACAATGTTTTGAATAAAATTGCTCCAAATGCCACCCAAATAAAGATTTCTCTCACGGTATTTATTGGCAGTTCCTAAGGATCCTCTTTAAAATGCCATTGTGTACGGAGATCTAATATAGTGTTGTGTCTGCATGTGGACCTGGTAAGCCGAAGGCTCCTGATACAGTTATCGATCTGGAAAATTTTATACTTCTGGCAATTTTTATCCTTACGATACTCCCAGATTGAAATCTAGGCACCCACATAAGTCTGGATGAGCCCATGGTGACCGTGAGGCAATGTTATGGGCGCGTCCAGCGTTCTATCTCCTGATGCATCATACGCTTTTCATCATTTTTCTGGCCTTCACACGACACTGATCCTAAACCCTACCAACCCGTAAGTTGAAAGCCTAAGAGTAAATTTTACGCGGTTGGGGTTTTTTCAAGGTAACCAAAGCATAATGATCATATACAGGAATTTTCACAAACATCAATAGATGATTTAACTGTTACGCATACCATTATATACACGAACTACCTGATTTCGGCTAGTTCTTCAATTTATTTACTTATGACAATTTAACCACCATTAAGTTTCTCTGTAACTACTTGTAGCAATTCCTTCTTCTCTTCATTCTGTTCAGAGGTCCTAATCCTCATATTATTCTTCCGATTTGGTTAAACATAATCAACCCACCATTCCATTACCTATCAGCGCGTTCCCGATCCTATTTTTACTGGCGATGGGGTTGGTGTGATGGCAATTTGCAATACACAGAATTCTGCATTCCTGAGATACTCACAGAGTGAAGTTTGGGTTCCCTCCTAGAATGATTAAATGATTACATACGCCTATGATGCGAAGCATGGATGTTGGTTGAGGGTGCGTTCAGCCTTTTCCCATGATGCATCCCACGCTTTTGATTATTCTGCGGGGGTTGACACAGCTCGTAAGGGGTGAAAGGTGGTGACCAGTTTCCCCCATGCGTCCTCGTGATCTGAATGCTTGAGGGCGAGTCGAATTTTACGCGGAGGGGTGTGGGTATTGGAGTGGAGTGGGAAGGGAGGAAGAGGTGGAGTTTTATATGTAGCAGTACTTGGTTATGAGGTCCCCACTGAACGCAAATCACGAACCCACCATGTAGAACGTTATTTTTCCTCCACCCTCCGGGGCTAGGCGAGCGTCATCCGTCTGCGGTAGCGGACGCGAGACTCTCGGAGCCACGTCAACGCCGCCCGACCGTGTTTGATACGAGAAGGGATTAGCGCGCGAGAGAACGGCTGGATCCGCACTCGTGCGCGCTGACAGTCTACTTTTTTAAATCCTGCAATTCAAGCATATAAACGTTAGAGATGGAGCGCTGCGTCGTTGGGATGTGTTGCCCGTAAGGCAGAAGCATGTTGTTCACCCGGTAAGTATCTTCCATTATGAAATGGTAGAGACCTCGTAGAATCTCCGAAAAAAAATCACAGCCATGAATTTAAGTGGAGCTTTTTTTAAAAACATCCGCTGAATTGCGCAGCACCAAACTGTCAATAAAGAAAGAGAAAGGCCGTCTCTTTCATCACAGGCATGTAATTATTAGACATTGGATGTTTCAGCCACGATTTCTTCGTCCGGTCGCCAAAGCTCAATTTCAAAAAGTAATTTATGCACACAAATCGAAGAGAAATATAAATAAACTCAAACTGGCTTTCTAGGCTACATCGGCAGCTTAACCGTACCTGACGTTCCACGCCTGGTACTTGTTCTAGAGACATTCCTTCTCAGAGGGCGTCTCTATCCAATAAATGCTCAAAGAACCAGAATTGTACTCCACTTTATTTTTATCTGATTTCCGTTCGCCGATCGCTGTTATACGTTCCGTAGATAGATCTGTTTTGCCAACATTCTGCCGCACGAAAGAGTGGGTCTGCGATGACATATCCCTTTTTTTGCGTAATTCCCGGCCACGACGTATTTTTTTCTACGCATGCGCCGGGTGGGTCGGTTTGATCGGGATGGTGTCATCAATTTTTTTTTCTTAATTATAAAATTTCTGACCACGCACGTCATCATCGTGCTCGGAAATTCAAAATATTTTATTTGCACGGACGCGCTGAAAAAAGCGATGGCGAGTGGAGTGGTAATGACTGACACGAGGAACAAGCTGTATCCCGAGGATATATAAAACTGCTATCATATGCTCGGCGTTTTTATATTGTCTGATAAACGATAGCCATGAGATGATGCAGATTTTATATCCATACGAAGTTTACTTACAGTCAGTATTTATTATAATACATTAGACTGTCATTTAATTGACAGAAACGTTATCGACGGGAGGTGGTAAGCTTATGAGACCCGTTAAACTGAGGTGATACCGAGAAAATGCTTTACATGACATCATGTAACCAGGCCTTAGTCGTTTTTCCAGCTGCTAATATTAACGGTAAAAGTAGAAAACAAATTCTCTTTCGATGCCAACTAAATCTTTCAGGGCATATTTTACAGCAGGTAATCTATAAAAGAAATATTATCGAAATAGAGGCAAGACTTCATTATTGAAAAGTTCAGAATTTTTTATATTATAATGTGGTGAGGTGAAGTGACACGTCTTTTTGTAATTTGATGATTTTTTTGTTTATATTTTGTTTAAATTATCTTTGTGTTTTTCATATTAATTGTTTTGTTAATTAACTTTCTTTGAAATTTACTTATAATGTATAAGGGCTGAAAGATGGCAATAAATATTAAGAAGTCTCGTGACAACCAACGGGGATTGTTGGTAGTTTACAGAGCTAATAAATGGACCACCATTTTAGAAGCAACACGCGTTTTTTTGTGTGTGCAATTTCCAAAACCACAATAAAAATATTTTTATCAATACGATAGTTTAAGAACATGTTACAAAATATTGATATACCTACCGTCTTATTTTTCAAATATTGACGAAAAATTGCTATAACGGATTAAATTATGTATTTCTTTTTTAGATCGGTAAAATTTCGCAGTGGACTCCTTGAACTGGTAAAATTTATCTTTACTAAATTCATTCGTAAAATAATTCGTGAAATGTTTTTGTAATGTAATTACGAGTAGGAGGCTTATACTTGCAGGTAATGGCAACTGTATTTATTTTAAACTAAATAAGTAAACTCTGCAATGGTTCACTCCTGTTAACCCTGCAGTTACGAGCTGGATTCCTTAGCGTGAGTAAAGTATAATTTCTCTCAGGGCACTCTCAGTAATATGAAGGTTCCTCTCATTGAAAGCTCCTTTTTTATCATGGGATTTGAAATTTTGTGGCACCCTTGATACAATTAGATACCCCTGGTGTAGGCACGCGTGGCTGGGAAAAGCCGTGACGCGTGACCCACGAGAATAAATTAAATATGTATATAAAAAGAAAGGAACGAGGGAAGAGCAGGAAAGGGAAGAAAACTCACCGGCCGTCGGGATAACATCCCCAATCAGGACTTCGTCTTAAAACCAGTAAGTCTGAGGAGACGTTCACCACTCCTCTCCACGACGAAAGAACTCAGCTGCAACTGCCCCTCCCGCCTCGTAGGTGCTGGTGCACACTCCCTCTCCCCACCCTCCAGACAGCGCGATGAGCAAGGTTAGGGGAAGGTCGAGGAGGGAGATTCGAATACACAAAAAAAAACGAGCGCGCATTGGCGCAAACACCTGGTAACTTATTAGACATGATAGATATTTAAAAAATATTTTCTCCTTAGCATATACGTATTTGAATGAGACCTTACAGTAACCGTGAAAACCTCTTTATTTATATTTAGTTAAGTCACTGAAGTACCGAAAAAGATGGTAAAAGTATGTCTTCCCTTCGACCTAGCTGTAATCGCAAAATGCTGGGAGGCCTATAAGTTCGATCGCATAAACTAGTGCACATGCGCACACTGCCTCGTTGATGATAGAGTTTGATTCATCTTGCTACGCACCGTTATCGAATATCCCTGTACTAATCGTAAGCCTACACTTCTCCCACAAAATATTCGCGAGAGCTCTCAAATGTTTGATTGATTTTGGTGTCCCATCGCACTTTGGCTCCGCGCAAACACAAACAAGGAAAATGAGTTTGAAGCAACACTCGGGGTGCGATGATCCATACGGGATAATCACAGATTATTTACCATTAATCGTTTTAGTATGAACTAGTGACGGTATCGATGAGCAAACACTTCGCTCCGAATTTCACGCTCATAAATTTCCTTTCGGGGAATCCGTTGACAGAGCCGTGAGGTTACTTTCCTTAGAGAGAGAGAGAGATAACTAGTCAATATTCGTTTGGATTAACGCATCCGTCCTTCCATTATCGCGCCATTGGTGCAGTGAAATGCCAGGGGTCGTGTCATATAGAGGGCACTGCAAAGGATCCTTTGAAAGCATGGAGTGGGCTGATGGGAGACTTTGTTGATTCAACAGTTGGCGCGAATGCGCGTATCTCAGAGCATCAGCACGAGTATTTCTGGACTTCATTTCGGACTGAACGAAAACTACGGCATACTAGTAATCTCTTGCTCTCTAGGGTTGGAAAATGGTGAGGTTTGCGGCTTAGACTTCTTGGGCTCAAACGAGTTCGAATAAACTGATGCCTAATGAGGGGTAGTAAAGACGTAGCAGCAACAGTAAAGGATCATAAGAGCAATGCGTCTACCAATCTCCAAGGCTTGGGACTATAACTTCATTGTTCACCTGACCGGCGCGCCGCGGCGATCAGGAGACCTGGGTTGTATTCCTTGTCAAGTCGGTTGATATTTTCCCTGTGATTTTGGCCCTTTGGTTTTACATCTTGCATCTGTGTGCGAGGATACGTTAATTTTTGAATTTCGTATTAAATATTTGTTTTTTAAGGAAATATTTTAGTAAATTGCATAATATCATTTATTTAACTGACGTTTATATGTAACAGAAGGAAAACTACAGTCTACCCTTTCGAGTCTGTTTCCATCAAAATATTTCATTTCCGTTCCACCTTCTATTTAAAATACCTACCATAGATACTCATGAAAGAAGCTGTTAGTTATCTACTCTCACTCTTACCTAACAATACTGATAACCTGCATCCTTGAGGAAATATTTCGTATCAACGGAGGCTTTTGCTGATCTTATTACCAATTAAGCATCATTGATAGATGAAATACCGTTAGCACATGTTAGTAACGTCTCGTTTGATTCGAATGAACGGATCCTAGGTGAAACGAATTTAGGACGAAAAGGCTAATTACAAAAATTAGGACAGATAAAATCTGAATAGCAAGAAAAGCGAGTGGAGTAAAATAATTGGCCTTCTATATTCGCAGGCAACAAAAATGATATCATGCTATTTATGAAAAACTAACATAACCTTTTACGTATGAAACTGGCAACGTATTATATATGAAGAAGTTAATGTCCGTTTTTACCATCTCTGGTTATATATTCCCCGCTCTGAAAAGTGAATTCAGCACTCACGCCAGCTTAATATTCGACAGTCTGATGTAATTTACAAAATTTGGCCTCTCACTTTCAATCAAGTAATTGAAAATACCTGGTCATCTTTCGATTTAAGGTTACCAGACAGGCATAGATGGAGACTCGCGTGAACGCAAGTTAGTTTGTTTCCACCACCTTAAAAATTATTGAACACTTAGCAGTGTGAACGGGACATAATCAGCGACAACGATGGTGACTCAACCGCAGTTAAACAGATCACTAGGACTAACGCCAAGCTGTGTTGGTACGGAAAAGTTAACTACTTGTGTACTACACATTAATGGCAGAAAAAAACAAGTATTATGACCTGGGCATAGTGGGGGAGAGGAATTAGCGGATCAAACCATTCGGAATGTAATACTCTTATTCCCTTTATTACAGGAAGAAATGGAGACTGAAATTTGCCGCTGCTATGTGAAGTAATGGAAATTACACCGGAAACGTGATGAAAATAAAATAAAACAATAATTCCCGCGACCATAAACACTGATGCGTTAAAACGCTGTAATCAAGCCATCAAACACAGAATCGCACGCTCTGCCGGCCTTCGGATTTAATCCATTATTTTTCTCTGGGTGGCCGCGATTGGCAATTATGTTCCTCGCTTTTGAGAGCACAAAGCAATCCGGGAAACGGAATGGACGAAAAGGTGAAATTGAATCGATTCGACGTTCGGCGGGAATTTTATGCGGGCGGAAATAGAGAACCACGACCGTTAAAATTTGCTCTCTCCAACTCTGGATCTACCTGCTCTTACTCTGCTTCGTTCAAAGAGCGTCTGTTTGGGTGAGTTAAAGCTCTATGAGAGGGATGGATCACCCCGGCAGCTGCGGAGACTTGTGCTTTGAGTGCCTGGACGGCTGACGTCAATTTTGGGCCGAAGATCGTAAAACCCTTTTAACATAGAGCACCATTCGCTCTTAATTCGCTACCAGTCCGCCACATTAGAGTTTCCAAGTAACTTCACTTGAATTTTTGACATGCTAGAGACCAGAATAGTGGGAGTTTTTTGTCTCTTTACTACGAATGATGCCGCAGTAAAACTCAAATTTCAATCAGTAGGCGGATGGTAGGTACTGGATATATCATGAGGGACACCTGTTAAAAATTTAACTTGCGCATTAATACCGGTGAAGCGTCAGTAACACTAACCATACTGCTGAAGATACCTAGTAAATTCACAATATACTAGCATGGTGTACAGGCAGTAACTAGTTTAGAGAAAGTGCTCTACCTTTCAATTATGATTAATGCTACAAATATAGCCTAATTTCATTCAACAGGAGAATGGTGATGGCAGCTCATGAAAAACACCTGTTCCAATTAACCTAGTAAATTTATCCAAACGCTGCATGAGTAGTCTCAATTATAATACGACGGTATGGTTTAAGGACAAAAAATACAATACATCTTGAGGTATAATTCCATAAGTCCGACATGCAAAAGCCTATTAAAGTATTTTTTCAATGATTATTTTTCTAGTTTTTGTTTATGAACGGTGAAAAAAATTAACAAATAAAGGTCATAGAAAGTTAAATATACATATTGCATCAATTTTGAATGCACGCATCGAAATTCAGCATCCACTAAAATACGGGAATAGGTAGATAAGTTTACACTAATTGGCTATTAGTCAAGCTATGGGAGTCGGAATGAATTGCTTTTACGCAGATACCCGTTTTGACACGGAACTTGACGGAATCTACTATTAATTTTCCTAATACGTAGAAATAAACTTAATTATCTCACAAAACTCCATTTAAAAAATACATTTTAGTCTCATACTATTCGCGTGAAATAATGAGCAATGTTAAATTCCCAAGGACATATTCAATTAACTTAAATCCTCCATTTCAATAGTTGAGAATATTGATTAAATTTTAGATGATTGTCCACTCAATAATTGGATAACATTTCAACAGCGATTCTAAAGAAAACAGCTACTTTATTTCCGTGAATTCTGCTTTTGGTACACCCTAATTCGTGCCTTTTGCTAGATGCATTGCTAAACAACACTTCAATTAATCAGTTTACGTAATATCGTAATTGTTGAATACGCGGGATATGTCGCTGATGTTAAATCAATAAGATTAGCTTGATTTTGAGGCAGCGACGAAAAAACGCTCCATGCAGTTTCACCGTAGAGTATATTTTGTTGGAATCATAGTTTCAATGCATGGAATTTATTCTGAGGTGGGCTTGCGGGTAATACAGAGCTACGCCATGCTTCACTATCTTGCAGAGATTGTAATGGAGGATGATATTGGATTGAAGCAAATATGTTTTTCTTTACCAACGACTATTCAACATAATGGAAATTGTTATGCTTGATAAAGCGTGTTGCGCTAATTACAACGCAGCCAATAATCATCCAACTCGTGTAGCCAAACATACATGATTCGTGCATACATGTTTGTAGGATTGTCATTATTCATGTCACTATCTCAGTTTCACTCAGAATAATAGACATTATTACATTTTTATAAGACAAAGGTGGTTGAAAGGAAATATAAATTCTCACATAATATTCCGATTTTAACGCATAGAAATATTTTAGTGCAATTCTCACACACACAAAAAAGCTAATTCTGGAATACAAGGCCATTGAAATTTCATGGAAAAATATCACTATACTTTGGGGGTAATTTATGCTAGCAGATTTTTCGTGAGAACATTTAAACGAGCGACAAGCTACATGGCGATCATTTTACATCGCATTCCATCATCCGTCTTCAAAGAACAAAACAATTTCGGTATTTCCGGAATAAATGAAGATTCGTGCATTAAATATGACAGGAGCGAAGCAAATATGTAATGATAGGGTAGTATGAAAGTAATTGGTCATAAAGAAGAGGTTTTCGTACGAGACATAACCAATAATAAGGCCTTTCTTAATGCGTCTACAGCGCTGTTAAGGGTTAAGCCAGCATGAATGATCGCGGTTCATTTTTTATCGCAGGGTATAGTCCCATTTTATATACGTGGCTTGAGAAATTGACCTACGGCACTAAACTGCACGCTGATTGGCAATTTGTCTCCAAGCTCATAGTTTACGAAAAGTTTTCCTAAAAAAAACAAATTATGCAGTGGTACATATCTTAGATAAAACTGAAATAAATTAAAAATAATACTTAAAGCATTAAGTTGATACTCAAATATTTTGATATTGGACTGGCTACACGGTCCGCGTTCGTGATGGTACAAAATCAACGGAATGCAAACAATGATCTTTACAAAAACTAATTAATACGCATTTGCTTGCACGAGTTATCAATCCTTGGATAATTTATTGAACTGATTGCAAGTTGAAATGCTTCCGTCAAACACCCAAGAAGTTTCAGGGTGAAGGTAAAAGTGCAGCTGACACGGTGATTTCGTCACCCTTGTTTTTTTATCACTCCAATTTTATCAACTCCAACTTGGAAAGACGAGTTGAAAAAAGCATTGAAATTGATTCGGTCTGGAAGGTAGAATTTTTACTTGACATCTTTAACATATCATAAAATACATTTATGACTCGAGACTTGGTCTAAGTTGCTCAAGAAAGTTTACGTATATATTTTATAGCGTCCAACGTTGACATACCTATCCATAAATTGAGGTAATTAAGATCAAACACGTTTTTTATTTTTATTTTTATTGCCCTTTTCAAGATAAGCACCGTGGTAACGGCCTTTGCATCCAAGGATTTGTGATAACGAGTTTGGTTTTTTATGAGCTGGAAAAGTGAGAGCAACTAGTGGACTTGGGACAAGGTGATTTCCAGTGACGTTCAAAAATTAATTTGCTCAGAACATGCGATTTCTTCTCGAGTTCACTGGAAGTGAAATTGAAATCCGGCGAAAATTCGGCCTCCAGACATTAAGGGCCTATGAGGGTAGGAAGCTGCAGGCAATGCAGGACGCAGAAGTGCCTCAGATAAAGGTAATATTCAACCTCTGACTTTTCCTTTCCTTATATTTGTAGTTGTTACTCTGCTGGAATCCGCATATGGCTTGACAAAAGTTGCATTGCACACCGTGTACCATGCCTGTTGAAACAAAACACTCGCAATTTCCACAGTGAAATCACTCGGAAATATGCGCGGTCGAATTAATCGAGCAAAGCGGATTGCAATAATTCTCTCAGCTGATATTTCACTTCCCATTTTGTAATCTGATGCTGCCTTTAGTCGTGCAATACTTGTCGACGTGTGAAACAGCTTTCACAGAAAAAATGCATCTATTTTCATTCTTCCGTCGACTCCTTAACCCTTCAGTACACGCCTTTGAAGCGAGAGGGCTTAGAACTGAAGGCATGGCTGGAGACTTTCACCGGAATCCATCTCTGAGAGCGCATTGCCCCCCCTCCCGCCAACCCAGTCCCTCCCCTACCTTTCTTCGCACCCGTAATGTACACGAGGAGGAGGGACGAAATAAAAAAATGAAACGCGTATTCCGTCGGTGTCTGGCGTCACCAGATTCCCACGCTCGGCGGAGAGAAAGTTACGGCCGAGCAGGGGGAAAGCCACTCATCGTTTCAGTGCACACATGCCCACACCTTTACTCCACATAGACGCGTGTTATTTATTGATCACGAGAATGTCATAGAAGGGATATTGTCTCCGCGACGTTTAATGTCTATCATATCTCTTGCATCAATGCGGGAAAGGTTTCGTGGTTGGATTCAATCATAGGCGACGTCACTTTCCGAAATTTGTTCGGGAGCAGAATTAAGTGTACTTAGTAATTTTCTACACCCATTTATAATTGGTACCAGGCCGTAAGCGCCGGTCGAGGACGATATTTATGGAATTACATAACGCAATTAAGAGATAATTCAAATAAAACTCCTGCGATTCCACATAATTGTACATTTATAATTTCAACTTGTTTGACTACACCACAGCACCTTCAGAACACAGCCTGTTGTTGTTTCCAGAAGTTGATATGGTCTACTTGACCTATTAGAAATAATATGTATATTTTTGGAATCGCAAAGTTTTAAACTCAAGTTTATCTAGAGTTCAATGCCTGATCGGTTTAATGTTTAGTATCTTTGTAAAATTCCGGTAATCACTACGGATAGCATAGTGTGAAACATTACTAATAACCAATTTTATAATAACTGGTTAAATATTTTCTTGGTTTGAGAACCGAAATTGATACATTCTCCCACCAATAGCGCTCACCTCAACTAGCCCAAAGTCTATGTAGTATTCAAAACCCGAATTTTCAGTTAACTTCAGGTTAGCAAGAAGGCTACGCGTATTGAGGAGAACGCTATATAGACATTATAAAACCGGGCCTAGTTAGTTTTTCCCTCGTTAATTTTTTGTGGTTATGAAATAATTTAGTTATGAGCATTTATCAGTAAACAAAGTTCGCATCCATATTTAATAATAGGATTTGGAACCAATTACCATGCATAAAATATATTCTTATTGAATAGTTTATATCATATGCGATACAAGGCACTCGAGAAGTGGAATAAAAAATTATGTGTGCGTTTTGCTAGAGGATTGGAGTCGTCTGATTTCAAGCCTCAACGGGGAGAAAGTTATGGCAAGGGGAACGCCATACATCGTTACCATACACTCAGGCCCACACACCTGCACGACACATGCATGACAGAGATATGCATAGCGCAATACAATACGTGCTTTATGGCGGGAGGTCCTCCGACGTTCCCGAGAATAAACCTCCGAAGCTCAAGACTCCAACTCGTTCACATTTAATAAACGACATTGAGAGTGTTTTGAATTTGATATAATAGTTAAAAACATTAATTAATTTATCATAAGCATGAAATTTTCCCCGCTAAAATGCACTTTGAGGATTGAAATTATAGGATTCTGAATAAATCAAAATATTATTGTTACAATTTTTTGTCAGCGATATACCACACACTGTCTTACCTTAAAAAGCAGTGCGTGGCTTTCAGCTACGAAAGTGGATGGACGTTAAGATAAATCTGTTTAAATCCGGGAAAATATTTTTTTACATTAATTTCCTATAAAACCTCGTGATTTTGCGCGGATATCGACTAATGAATAGAATCGAGTGGAGTCGGGTGATCCACCAGTTACGGTTGACTTAAACGGAAGGGAATCTCTTGACTTTGACAGTACCTATTTCCCCACACGATTCCTTTCTTCATTCCCACATTTGTCCTCTCTTCAACCTGTATATAAAGATTTTTCTTTTTCTTCTCTTTCCATGCTAACCCAAAATCCACCCCTCTATTACAGACTAGCGCATCCCATTGCCCCTAAATACTTGTTCCAACCCCCTACGCTGCCTCCTCCTATACTTCTCCAAAATTGTCCTCTCCTAACTCACCATGTTGTGAATTTTCCATTCTTCTTCCGGGTATCTGCCGCGTCGTTGTGTTTTTCTGACAACGTTTCTCCTCCCGTCCTGGAGGCCTCTTCAGGTCAAAGATATCTTCCCTGCATTTTGGTCCGACTTATGTACTGGAGCTGGTCGCATCTGATTGGCTGTCAATTATGGTGGAAAAACCACTTGTCGCGCCATTTCTCTTAGCGTTACGCGCCAATACCCTCTTCCAAGTGGTAGCTAGGTTGTATCCATCATCCCTGTTGAAATTTTTGGGGCATTTGGCAATTTCGATCGCCTCCCGTATCAGTCGTGGGAAGTATCGATTCTCCCCGCTCAGAACTTTGGTCTCCTCGAAAAATATGGAGTGACCAGGTTCCGACCAGGCATGCTCGGCTATTGCTGAGAGGCGGAACTGCTTCTTTTCGGTCGCTCTCTGGTGCTCCTTCACTCTGCAGGAAATTGCTCTTCCTGTTTGTCCAACGTAGGCTTTCCCACATGTTCAGTTGATTTTGTACACTCCCTCCTTCATGGTCCTAGGGATCTGCTCTTTCGGGTTAGGAAGAATGTCTCTCACTTTCTTGGTGGTGGAGAACCTGGTCACAATGTTGTGTTTCTTGAGTATTCACCATGTTGTGCACTGCATTTTTCTTCAATTTTGGCCACCGCAAATTTTCCATTATCCTCCACGACTACTTCTTAATTTGCCTGCAACCTATTTTCATCGTCTTTTCTCAGAGCCCAGTTTTCTGCACTCTACTACGCTGCACTCCATTTTTAACTATTTTATTTACATTTCGTCTTATCAGCTCCCTCTTTCTACTGACTTTTTCTTTCGCTAGCTTAATTCTCATTTAAATGACCTTGCTACCAATCCTACTTCCAACATTTTTTCTTCTTACGTACTACCAAAGAATGCCCAGGAAAATAGTTGTGTGGGCTTCTCATTGCCATATCCAACGGTACATATTTTTAAGGTGACCACTATCAGGTGAGCTTACTTTCGCCTGTCACCTAACCTTCAACCAATCTGGCATCAGTGGTTCGAACCGTAGTAAGAATCATTTCTAATACTAGTCAAGTACCTACATGGAGTCGGAGGCCTTTCCACCGCGTCAAGGCAGTAATCCTAGGGAAGATATTGGCAAATATATAGGCGAATGACAATTTTCAAGGATTGAAATCTGTGATTTTTCACGAAGACAACTTTTCATAAATGCTCACTTTGCAAGTCGGAAAAGTTCTGAGCACGCCACAGGTTCGTGCGTGAAGTGCAATGCACGGTGTGAGCGGTGAATGTGAGGCAGGTCCCGTTCTGTTTTCTCATTGTGTCGGTTCAAGTCCCAGCCACTCGGCGAGACGGTGCACGCATTAGCGTGAAAGGGCGGATGATGCGGGATCAGATGGGTGCTGCTGGAAGGCTGAATCCGTGTCTGCGCGGCGTGATTCGGTGGTGAACGAGGGTTCATTCACGCCTCCTCCGAAACCTCTTTATTTTCACGAGTGCCCGATCACATTATCGTGCTAGGCTTCGCCGACGACGAGGAAGGCATTGACAGGAAAGCGCTCGATTAAAGCGTTCACACTTCACGCATCACGTATTGAATTACTTTAAATTACATTGTGTGATAAATACTGTCGCTCATTGATGACACTGCTACCATTGGGGGAGGATTTTCAATGTGTCCACTTATTTAACCATTAGAACCACCACTTTCACCACTGAAGAACCCTTACGAAACCAATTATCTCGAAATGGTAGAAGATTACAGGAAAATGAAATAAACTCTAAAAATAAATTTTTTGGTCCAATCACAAAGGGAATATCACTGAGCAGCTTAAAAGCGAAACTTTTCCTTCTTGAAATGGAAAGAATAAAAATATTGATATTGAGTATGGATTTAATTTTAATATTTGCTATTTAAGATGGATGATGCAAATTATCCAACTGAAATTTTTTAAAATGAAAAATAAATAAGTCTTTGTAGCCGATTAATTTGTGTTAACAGAGGTTGGTAAAAGTTAAAGATAAATGGTCATTATTATTCTTAAAATGCTAGTGATTGTATCTGCTTCTCATCGTGAAAGAGGCTGGCTAAATTAAAATGATATGTTATTGATAAAATTGCGTTGATGCTCATTACGTCGCTCAGATTAGAGTGGTATTGGTTTGTCAAAAAAATTACCTACTACAGAAAAGAAACAATGATGACACATAAATATCTATAATCATTTTACTTCTCTCAGTATGAATATATTACATTTCAGTAGCTTCAAATAAATGTGTGTTGCTCAAATAAATTGCATGATTTTTGTGTGTTTTTTTACTGCCCCGTGAAACGTATGGACGCCGTAAAAATCTCCAATATTAAAAAGAATTCAGCACCTCGTTGCTTGCGCCAAGCCACTTCTTTCATGATACACATTACACAGTTATTATCACTCAATTTTAGATGATAACTTACCATTCCAATTCGTGTTATTCAATAAAATTTCCATTTTCCCGTGCGTATTATTAGTTAATGTAGTGAACATGGTCGGCTCTTGGTAGCTCATGAATCATTCATACTTGCTAACGAATGGTAAATTGATATATATGCGGAAAACACATGAGTCGAAGCTTGTTCCTTGTATTTGCGGATACATAAGAGACATTAGCAGGAATTGAAGGAAAATGAAGCGCAAACTTAGGGTATAATTACTTACTCTGCAACGTGAAAGAATTTCATATATTAGCAATTCAGATATAATTCCTCCGGGTAATTAAGCCACCGTATTATATGTTACCCCGCAGAGCAGCGGACGACATGCGGTTATCGCATCACAGAGATCGCGCTTTTCCTATCTATTTGACACGATCATTCCGTAGGAATTTAAAAGTCAAATCAATTCATTCACGGAATACAAACGAGAGAGATAAGGAATATGAGTAAATCGATGGAAACCTTGACAGCAGCTGATAAAATCACGTGAGATTGAGGTGGAAGAATCGGTTATTGATTAAAAATACCAAAATATGATCATAAGCCATTCCACAAGATTGACATAAAATATTTCTTAACAGGAAGGAAATTGAACGCTGTTGTTCAATTTCCTTCAACAGCACAAGAGTAGTTTTAATAGAACCTCTAACTTTAAGTTCAAGAATTAACATTGTAGTGGCTACGGTAGGAGAAGAAATATGCTTAGTTTGGATTTCAAATATATGGTTAAGATACCATGAAAATTCCAGAATGAAGGTTGGCATAATAATTGTCACTTCTTTCTCTCCCGACATAAAACTTATTAGTGAAAATGCAGTTCTTTCATCTTCGGGCAAACAATAAAATGTCATTGGTTAATATAAAATGGTTTTTCGAAAAACAATTTTACAAAAACGTAAAAAAACAGCCTGCAGAGTTATAGGAAATGCATTTTGACAGATTTGAATCGACTTATGATATCGATTGCTAGTGAAAGATCATGAGGATTTCATTGAGGTTTTTCTTTTTCTTCTTCCTTTCATAACATGCGAATATCAAGATCCTAGGCTCATCGCCAAAACACGTATTCCCTTCTAATTGGCACCTTCCCTTGTTTGCCAGCTTTTCCCTATCTGCAGGACCTAGTGTACGTGCCCCTGCGACTACTAGAGCAAATTCTATTCTCCAGTTGGCCAAAGCTAGACCACTTATCGCTAAAAGCCCGGAGAATCAGCCATGGACTTAAGCATGCGAAAACGAGGGTTCAATCCCAAACTAATTTTAAATATAATTTTCTAACATTTGGGCAACTTAAACAAATAGGTGTCCATACGGAACTTTAAACGGTGGTGCGCTGGTTGACTGACACAAAGATGGTTCCACTGCAATATGACTTAAATGTATTTCGATTAACGATCTGATTCCTCAATGAAAACGTATCCTTCGTTTCATCATCATCATTAGAGTAATCTACCGGTTAGAGGTAGGTTATGATGAAAGTCAGAGAATATCCAACGGACTCTTACACGTGCCGTGCCCTATCTACCTCAAGTATTTTTTTCTTCATCTCAGCAGAAGTCCTACCTTTCTTTATCCCGTCCATGAAACCTAATCTCTATCTTCCCCTTCCCAGCATACCCCACATTCTCCCCTCGATCACGGCCTTTAGCAAACCATCGCCCCTCATTACCCCTTCCAGCCACCTACCCTGCCTTCCCCTAATGTCATCCATAAGTTTCCTCTCCTCACCCACCATGTCAAGCACTTCCTCATTTGTCCTACTTTCTGTCCAACCTTCATCATCCTCCTCCACACCCACATCTCGAAAGCCTTCAGCCTACTTTCGTCTTCCTTTCTCAAAGGCCATGTTTCTGCCCCATACAACACCACACTCCATGTCAAGCTCTTCCCCAGCCTCTTTTTTACATCCTTACTTAAGGTCTCCGTCATCAGCTCCCTTCTATTATTCAACGCTTCCTTCGCTAACGCTATTCTCATCCCAATGTCTTTGCTACTATGTCCTGTTGCTTCTAGCGTACTATCCAAGTAATTAAATTGTTCTACCTGCTCGAGTTTGTGACTTCCTACTATTATCATCAGCCTCGCTTTCTTTGTCCTAGAGAATGTCATTACTTTTGTTTTCTTATGATTAATCTTCATCCCGTATTTATCGCACTGCTTTTCCAATGCATCTATTAAAGTTTGCAATCCTTTCGATGACTGACTGATAAACGCCTGGTCGTCCGCGAATCTAACCGACTTTATCCGCTGGTCTCCTACTTTCATTCCCACATCTAGCTCATCCCGTGCCTCTCTTACCATTTCCTCAGTATATATGTAAAAAGTAACGGCGACAACGGGCACCCTTGCCGCACCCCGCGACCTGTAACTGTCGACCCTGATTCACCGTTAGCTACCCTCACCTGAGCCCACTGCCCCATATATAAGTTTTGGATGAGTCTCCTATCACGCCAATCTATTTCTATTTTCCCCAGTATCTGCATTATTTCCTCCCAGTTTACTCTGTCAAACGCCTTTTCGAAATCCACAAAGCAAGCGAAGACATCTTGATTATACTCCATGTTTCTTATTATAAGTGTCCTCATTACTGCAATAGTGTCTCAGGTGGCCCTTCCCTTCCAGAACCCAAATTGGTCATCGCCTAAATAGTAGTTTACTCTGCTCTCCAACCTTCTATTTATTATTCTGAGTAAAACTTTTCCACGTGCGAAATTAAACTGATTGTTCAATACTCCTCGCATTATGACGCTTTTTTTTCTTAGGGATAGGTACCTATTAAATCTGTTTTCACGAAATCCTCTGACCATACTCCTTCCTCGTAGATCCTGCGAATAAGTTCGAAAAAGGATTCTCTCCCCTTACTACCTAGATTCTTCAGTAGCTCCGATGGTAGGTTATCGGTTCCCACGGCTTTTCTACCCTTCATCTCTCTTAATGCCCTCTCTATTTTGCAGTCAAGTAGCTCTGGTTCGACTTTGTTTGAGTGAGCATCAAAATACACTACCTCATCATTCTATTTTGTTCGCAAATTGATGTCGGATTTACATGGCGGTAAATTCAAGAATTGGTAAAACACGCAAAAGAAGTGGTATTTTTCTGTCAAATGCTAATATTATTTCCATGAAAAACTGTTTATAAGAAGCAAATTCTTTCAAAAAATTGAACCACGAAAAAATTAAGGTCCTAATTCATCTTTGTTTTCACTACAGTAAATAATTCCAGCAACTGAAGTCAAAATGCGTTACCTAATTTTTATAAAAACTGCGCTGAAGTTGGCTCCTTATCTAGAAAAAAGGCACTATTAAAGAATTAATTTGTCGAATAAGGTTCTTATTTTGTAGGTATCTAAATTATTTTTTCAATAGATAAGGTCTCCGTCATCACTATATATGTTTTTTTTAATCAATTGAAAACAAATGGGTAAAACTCAGTTCTTTTTTTTTGTCTTGCCCAGTCGCGGTGGAATATCCTTATGAGTACGGTAAATGCCGTTGCCTGGTAATAACCTCTCCACCCTCCTCTTCCGTTTGACAAAAATACTTTCCCAACCCACCCTTCCTACATGGCGTAAATTATATCAGCTGCCCATCGTCTACCCAAGTAGCCA
Organism: Pyrrhosoma nymphula; assembly: GCA_963573305.1. Classification (NCBI taxonomy): domain Eukaryota; kingdom Metazoa; phylum Arthropoda; class Insecta; order Odonata; family Coenagrionidae; genus Pyrrhosoma; species Pyrrhosoma nymphula. The sequence continues at coordinate 96,543,102 of OY754335.1, read as the reverse complement.
ACCCACCAATGTTTTCCTTAATTGATATCATTCACCACAATCCTGCCTTGGAATGGATTCAATAGATTGGATGCCATAGACCTTTACAAAAAACAGGTCCTTCTTCGCATTTCTCACAGCATATCCTTGCCACTCTGATGCGGATTACCCCAGTTATTATAAGGAATTGTCAATTATATTGAAAAAATGAAAACTTATGTAGGTTCGATTGATGTGTAATGCCCATTGTTAATACCATGGGGAAAAATAAATTCAAGGAAAAATGCAGCTCTCGCAGAGGTTTATGGCAGAAGGATTCGTAGAACGCTTAGACACGGAAGGAATTAGCCATGGTGATAGGATGAAGGCTAAGAATAGAAGTTACCTAAGTCTTTACCTAGGTTAACCTGATCCGCCATTTAGTTTGAATTGTACGTGAATCACGCACAGGGTATTTTAATGCAATCAAAGGCACAGAGCCACAAACTATTCATCGATAGTTACCACCTTTTTTTTTAAATAGACCCATCGCCGTGTTCCAAAATATTCCATTCCACATCTGCCACGAGCTTTTGCGAGCCCTGAACACGTAACGCTGCCTCCTCGCGGAACGTGAGCCAAGGGTAAACTCGGTTTCTCGCCGGCGAACCCTAAACCACCGGCTTTAAATCACGTAGGGCCGCCTCTTAACATCCCCATTCCGCGAAACGTACTTAGGTACCTACTACGCGAGTACGTGAACTGAATCACTCGTGTCGTGAGTGCGTCCAAACGAAATGCTTTCGATTTTTTCCGCCAACGCCACTCTGAGGGAGAGTCGAATGGAGCCGGTCGATTTTTTTCCCTACATTCTCTGAGTGGGAAAGAGAGATAGAGTCGAATGGGATATTTTGATTTTTTCGTGTTCCTATGTGTTGAGGGAGTTGAATGAGCCTAATGAATGCGAGTCAAATGACCTCCCGAAAGAGGGGAAAGTAGTGTGTGAGTGCTGATTTCCGAACGGGTTCGGACGTGTTATCCAAACCCAGAGTTTCTTTTAGCGGGATGTTCCGGGTGGGAAGGGGAAAAAGGCAAATCCCCTAAAACGCTAAATCCCTCTGCGATAGACGGAATAACTTCCGCTCGTTACACCCCAAGGACGGAAGGAGTGGGGTACATTTGATTCCCCGCGCATAGCGAAAAACGTGATTCGCCATCTAATCCCTCTCACTCTCTCTATTTCACTCATCCGTGAACTCCTCTCGGTCCAAAATAAATAAATAAAGAAAGAAAAAAGCGGGAATAAGAAAGGAGGACGCAGATGATATAGAAAAAAAAGGAAGACAGCGATCCGCCCCATCAAGCTCGCTCACCCACGCACCCTCTGCAATTTGCGACGGGAAATAAATAAACGAAGAAAAAATGACTGTCGCAGCCCGTAGAGGAATAAAAAGGAAACCTTGAAGAGAACAAAGAGGGGGAAGGAGAAGGAAGGAGATGAGAGAAAAGGAGAAGAGAGTAGTGAAAGGGGAGAAGAGTTGTACGTGAAGGCACGAAGGCTGTCGAAGGGAGTGTAAGGATTTCGGCACGTCCTCCTCGTCGACTACAGCGCCGAGGGCGGTGGCGAGAGGGGAAAAATTGAACTGCTACCACCACCACCAACACGACGGCATCGCATGTGGAGTTATGGAGGAAGGATAATGGTTTGAGCATGGGTTTCCTGTGGGATGGGAGAAGTGCTGGAGTATTGGGGCCCTCCTAGAGGAATAGGGTATGCAAAGAGGATTTTGTCTCCCTTCTATGATGAAAGCAGTGGTAACCCTTGTCTAAAAGTACGAGAAGAAGGAGTTAAGACATAAGTAAGGGAAGAAAAAACGTACAAATTAGAAAAGGAACAAAATGATTCACCTAGACTGGGATTTGAGCATAAAGACGTCGAATGAAGAGGGATAAAATCTGTAATTTGAGTAATAAGCATTTAAGGACAGAAAAAAGAAAAATACTAACAAAGCCTAGCATTTTCTAATATTTGCGTACGGGTTTAAAACGATGCTGGCATATAATTCTTTAATCAATTAGGTACCTCCTAGAGTGAGCTAGTTCAAAAAAACAATAACAACATTACAAAAACAGAGGGCAATAGGCGTGTAAACTTTGTATATGATTTGCTCTTATAAATCACTTAAACTATAACATGTATTCAATTTTTGTAACCAGATATATTTTTATATTTATTGCAATTTATCCTTGGTCAGGAACGTGAAATATTGAATTAAATAAATTGAGAGAAATAAAATATTTTAAAAGATTAAATAAAGTGCTATATCGAAAACCACTACTTAAAGTTGAGTCGTTCAGTCATTCACTTCACGTGAACGACTGAACGACTCAACTAACTCAACTGAAGGATGGCACTAAGTACTGGTATTCCTACGCTAAGCGGGTGAGTTCCTGAGGTAAAAGCCACAATTATAAACTGTGGTGAAATTTAAGCCCCCGAGACTGAAGCGCGCTTCGCTGGTTTGGCTATGTGAAGAAGATATTTGAGAGCCGAAAAACGAAACAAACTAATGGTAGAGCATTTAAAGGTGTGAGATAAAGGGGGCTTGGTTGAGTGCGGTGGAAGAGACTCCAAGGGTGCTTGGAGCGATCTTTGTTAATGTGTATATTTTCATGAAACTTTATTTCGTCTTTTTATTAGTGATATCTACAAAATAGTGAAAAAACTATAAGAAACCGGTTTGGCTTACTGAGGATTCAATGCTATTTTAACACGTAGCCTTATTGTAGAAATATTGTCCATGAAATATAATTAGTAATAATTTGATTATATATACATAGACCGTCTTCTAATCACGAAATGGCACATGTATTACAAGTATAATTGTTGCTAAAATACCAACGTATCACGCCCTCTCCAATATTGGAAAAAAATATTTCTATATGAGTTCGTCTAAATTGCAAATATCTAACAGAAAACTCTAGTCATAACATGTTTAAATTAAGGAAAAAAATAAATATATTCTTGGCATTATTTCCATTACTGTTCGGATGGAACGTACCAACGCAAAAACAGAATTTGATTATTGCATTTTATCGGCTTAATTAAATAAATATAAAAATTTGCACTCAATGACCCACAATTACTGCTCCAGCAGCTAAGAGGAGGTTCATAAGGATGGGTAGGGAATTATTTCAAGGATGGGGTACTTTGGAAGATGTAATTAAAACGGAGCCAGTTTTATAAGCCGAACAAATAATTTCATTTCATTTGACTATGTCTACTCTTAAAGGGAGTGGTGTAATGGGTAGTTATGTATTAAAACCGTAGGAAAATTAAAAATACTGCAAGAAACTAAAATTGTGCATACCTAGAAAATACGAATGTTTTTATTTTGGCGGGGGGCGGGGGGGGGGGGGTGGCTAATACGATGGATCCTGAGTTGAAGGTAGAAATAGGATAGATAAGGGATGAGAAGGATTTCGGAAAAAATGGGGGTGCATTGGGACCCTCGGTTAAGAATAGAGTATGCAAGTGAGAATCGCACCCTATTCTGCGATGACTGCAGAGGTAACCTTTGTTGGAGAGTTTGAAAGGACAATTGAAAGAAGTTGCTGTCCTGTTTTTGGAGGATAGGACATGATAGGTAGGGTATTTATTTGCAGCTTTAGCCTCGCACTCACTCATTTTTTCCACCCGAAGTTTGGTGAAGGTTGGTTGATAGGTGAGAGTAGAGCTCACCCCGTACTACGCCATTGGCTTGCGAAATTCATACAATAAGGTTAGGGAAATTCATACAATCACACACTCGCACTGCGAGTATTTTCGGAGGGGGTTTCCAGAGAGGCTTCACCCGGGACCCTCAAGGCCCCCCCCACCCTCAAGACTTACCCTATTTCTTTAATGATCACATCCTGACCAACCCACTCTCCATTATACTGCGGTGAAAATTAACTCACTTGTCGGTCAAGTCCCCACATGACCAACCCACAAATCTTAAGGGAGAGGAGTGAGATGTGATGTGGGTAAAACAAGCGTTTGGAATTAAATAATTCGTCTGGGCTGAAATTTGAAAAATGATTTTGCGTATATGCACTGAGTACTTAAAAAAATATCGGCCGCATTTATAGATTACCGCTAAAGCGAGTTTGTAAAGGCGGCTAACTAAGTCGGCTACTAAATCGGTTAGTACAATACTAAAAAATGGTGTCCATGTATCCTTTATAGTATGCCACTAGGAACTACTAACTTATGCCTGTTGCTCACGGTAAAATTTTCCATAAAAGAGTTTTATAAACAATTTTATTGAAAGTTTTATGAATCGTACGTAAAACGTACTTGCTTGCTCACGGTCAAACTATCATAAAACCGCAATATCCTGCCATCTATGAGACCCTTGGAAAACACGTGATGTGATAAATGCACTCTCTTTTGGATGACTGTTAGGTTAAAAACTATATGTATTGTTTATTTACTTAATTTCTGATCACACTCAACGGTGCTAAAGCTCTAACGCATTCTTCTAACAAGAAGGATACTGCCTCAACGTTCCATGAACTTCCGGCCATGTTTGTTTACGTTTTCCTTGTTTGGCTTCCCATGGATACGAGGTTGTTATCAACGCGATGATCAGAACGTCTCATTGGTTGTTGCATAAAACGTTTTTATGGAAATAAAACCTGCCCTATTCCGTAAAACGTTTTATAAAACTAGGTTTTATAAAACGGTTTTATTGTTAGTAAGCTCATTTTTATAAAATTATACGATTTTATAAAACGTTTTAGCGAAAATTTTACCGTGAGCAGCAGGCATTAGAATGCTTCTATTGCAGCGGGGTGCATAATTTTGGGTAGTGACTGCCCCTTCGAACATTAGGGCTTCAATGGTCTAAAGGCTTCCCAAAAACAAAGCAGCAATGCTTGGCAACACTGTTACTAGATTCCATGAACGTGAATTCACATATTATGTATTAATCATGCTCAATTAAAGTACCAAAATAAACGTCAATTAAAGTAATAAATGAAAGGACAGTGTAAATAAAATACAGCGGGAATAAATATAGGTATGCTTATTTCAGTATTCCATAGCCTATAGTAAATCCCCTTTCATATTACTTGCTTTCTACCCTAGTACCTTGAATACTAGTAACCATCATTCCAAACTAGTAACTCTTGCCTGGTAAACAGGCTTACTAGGCTTGGAGCTAACTTGCGTTCGCACGGTGTAATTGTTACTTGCATTCGAGTCACTAGCGTAAGAAAGCTAGTAACGTAAACGAAGAATAATCCTTGTGTGGTGAAAAAAAGTAAACAATGTCACTTGAGTTTGCGCTAACTTGCGCTCACAAAGGGGACATTTTACTGGAATTCGAGTTGCTAGGTTAGAAAGCTAGTAATGTAAACGGGTCATAAGAAAATATTTGTGGCTATTTTCCTTATAAATATGTTTTTGACCGCATTGTTATGAATTAATCCACAAATTTACTAATTTTTGCGAAACATCTCTTTTGATTTATAAATCACATGCAAATATAAATTAATACACTCATGGCATAAAAATACAATCGATATCCTGTAGGACCGTCTCTGTAATACTTCGTTTACGCACAAATGCATTTCATACGGTCTATATGCGTACTACGTCTATTCACGCAGCACCGTTCTTACCATGCCTCCAAGTCATTGAGGTAGATGGACAATGCTTTAAGCTGTAACATCGGCGTGGTCGGTAGGCCATCTTTGTCCACCCCGATTTACTTTAGCACTTACGGACTGACGTACTAATTAAGCATTTTTGGTATGTTTTTCATAAAAAAACTCACTTGAAATCAGCATTAAATTACTTCTCAAAAATGTATTCTTCATTTTTTTATATTTTTATGTATTTAAATTAATAATTCTCGTTATTTCCAGGAAATAACCATTGTAAATCGAGTAGAATCGACAGCTCCAAGTAACTAATGTATGTTTAAAGAGGTAATTAACTTATTTTCCAAAATCAAGTAGATATTCTTGCTTTAAATGCTCTAATACGTCCACTCCTCTGTGCTATCCAAAGGCAAGCAAGGAAAGAACAGAAGGGAAGCAATATGCTTTTCGGTTACCCGGTAACAGTTTTATGACGTCATGCCCTCTCCATCTAACTGAATACTCCAAGTACTTGTATTCTTAAGCTTACCGTCGTAGTCAAGGTGCTCATACCCCATAATCATGAGGGTTAACCTAAGCTACTCTTTGTACGTGAATGTTTTGAGGACTACCACGGCTTTTCTGCATGGTTGTGGAGGGAAGAAAGGGTAAAAAAAGGGTAAGGTGAGTTTGGTTGAAACGTGGAACTGAAAGGGGTGAATGGTGAACGGCGAATGGAAAGGGAACCGTCTTCCCATGGTGACGAAGGAAAAGGAAACCTTTATCGGAGAATTCGTAAGGCGGAGGTGACAGTGGTAGTGTTGAATATTTTTGGGCAATATTGGAGTGGAGAAAATGGAAGCCGGAGGCAATAGGAGAAGATTCGGGACTTGCAAAAGCTGAAGTGGAAAATATGAAAGATGGAGACATTTCTACGTAAAGGTTACAATTTTTTTATTTCCACTTTAGAAAATCAAATATTTATTTTGAAAGCACTGGGAAAGAAAACAAAGAATAAAAAAAAACATTCGTAGCATTAAAATTGCCACAAAATTTCATTAATGAGCACATTCTTGAGGGACAGAAAAAAAGAAGCACCAAAATTATAAGAAACTTAATAATATTCAATAGGAATTAACGTTGGATAATGATGGGCTGAAGCTACAAGAAATTCACATGAAACAATTTACATACCTACTGCAATTAGAAATACTTTCATCGCCCAATCACTCAAAATTCATTAATAAGTTTTATAAATGAGAATATTCACGAAGTACCTACAGTAAGTTCATTTCTGGCATTGAGGAGAAGGCATTTTAGATAATGGGTAATTTTTCATTAAAACAGGAAAGCAGATATGACTTAGTACAAAGTTTTATCATATTAATATTTCTACTTTATGAAAAAAATGACACATCACTTGATAAAAAGAAAACTATTTTCTGTGCCCGTCACTGGCTGAGGCCTGAAGGATGGTAGCTGGAGTAGGGAGGCGAGGAGGGAGGCGGAAAGGCATTCTTTGGGGGACTCACGTTGAGACGTTTCCAGAATGCCGATAGTCAGTCCACGTGTTTCCGGGGAGTACTTCCCCCATCCTCCCTCGGCTTGCCTTTACGCACGTCCCGAGCCCTGGGAATGGGGGGAGGACAGAAGGGGTCGGAGGAACTGGGAAAGGAAGGGGAAGAGTTGTCGATGGGGTTGAAAAGGTTACAGGATGAGACGGGAGAGGAGACCGAGAGTGCTTAGGGAGGTGGAAATCAAAGTGGAACGAGGATAAGACCCTGCGTTACTCAATTCGCATCGTTGTCTCTCGGCACGAAGAGATGATCGTGGTGGCGTGACGATATATCAACGTGATGATAAAAATTGCATGTGTAAAGTTTTGTCGATGATGCCGTTCTTTCTGCAGCCACTGACCTCGAACATCGTCATTCTCACCTTTTTCTTAACACTTCTGGTATATTTCAGCTTGAGCAGCAGCAGTTTTTAAATCGATATCTCCATTTAAGGATCAGAGATGTCTTTAATGGTTGTAATCCATATTATCTTTGACAAAACCTGCTAGGTAAAACGTATTTCTTTAAGTGTTTATGAAGAAATTATAAAAATAAAATTTTGATTAGTGACAAAGGTCCACCAAAATGTTGAAGAATACATTTTCCGAATGGTGTTATTTAGTATCTTATGTATCGTTAATTTGAAAATGCCACAAATGCCGTCATATCGACAAAAATTATATATGGTTGATTCGATGCATAACAAGTCCACCATTCTATCTAATTGAGCTTGCGAATGGGAGGGCCTTTTTAAATTTCTCAAAGCGATTCACTCAATATGAATAAATTTATTTATGACCACCCCATTCAAGGTGGTACCATTATAATGGCACCTTACAATAATGGCAAGATATTTGCAATCACTTCAGTTTAGTAATTTAAAAAGATGCCAAAACCTAGGTCGGTTAAAGAAATGTTTTATTTTGGAAATTCACCAGTATATTATTTAAAATTTTTATCATTCCCACAAATTGACGCGTGATACTCTGATATTTCCAATCACTACGGTTGCATAAATGATGTGATACAAAGTCACGCGCACGGGTGTTAAGATGTACATCAAAAGGAGATGAAATTCGTCATGATATATCCATTTGACTTGACCGGGATCCGAACCTGGATGTTCCAATGTATTAGCCAGATACATCACCAAGCCATCTTTATTCAAGGCTAATGTTAGCGGCGGATTATAATTCACCTTCAATTCAGATGACTTGGTGGTGTAACTAACTAATACACTTGACTGCCATTTGAGAGATCCGGGTTCAAATCCCCATCAAACCCAAAAGTTTCCATCCAAATCCATCGCTAATTTCACCCTTTTGGCAAATACTTAAAAATCTTGTTAAGATTATTTCGGTTAGAGAAATATCGGCATTAAGATATATTTTTATCTCAATAAGTAGCATAATTTTTACGCATAGGTAAATATTAATTAGCTTAAAAACAGAATTACATCCATACAAATTTGCTAGAATAAACGAGGGAATATAATGTGTAGTAACGTTGATGGTGTTTAGAAAAACCATGGTAAAATCAGTTCAGTAAAGTAGAAATGAAACATCGATAGCTTCGTGCCATACCGATTTATATTCAAACAGAAATGTAAAAAAGAATTTCTAAAACCACTGCGTGAAATATTGACAAATAAGGTAATTCTATTAAAACAAATGTTCTCTCGGAGAATAAAATCTTTGAATCAATATTTACAGAAATTTTGGTAAAGAAGATGTCTCCATGATATAGTCCATCCGTAGAGTCATTTTTTCTGGGTCTATTTTTGCCAAGATCTGATCAGTTGATCTATACACAAAGCTGCTCGACATAAGAACAGGCATTTATGTAAAGTTTTTTCCGAGTCTTCCGGGCCACAAAGATCGACGATCTAAACAGGAATTAGGCGCTCAGAAAATTGGATATACATGGTTCATAAAATATTTTAATCACGTCCAGGGATCTTTTTAGTTTATACAGTGAAATCATGGATTAAGTTTTTTGGAACGGAAACAACACTCACTCTCCCCTATGCAGGATACGGAGAAATTAAAAATAGAAAGAGATAGAGGAAGAGGTCTGTAACAAAGGACTGGCGGAGGAGTCTGGCGAAGGGAATTGTAGACAGATTTGGTCGGCGATAGTGACTTGTTTTGTCTGTCCCCCTCCCCACCACCATCTCCTTCCATTGGTACACATCTTCACCTCTCTCTCTCACTCCCACCACCCCTTATCTCATCGTTTGTCTTTTTTTTATTTTTTAGTTCCCTCATTTCTCGCAGTGACGACTCGGCACGAAGGCGCGGAATGAAAGAAGGCGAAACGATTTCGACCCCGCATGGAGTCCCTCGTCCGTTATTTACTCAAATGCCCAAACCCTTTTCGTCTTATTTTATTTTTTATTTCACTCACTACTGGGCATTTCAATTTTTGTTTCCTTACTACGACGATGGCTTGGCGCGTCTGCCATTTATTTTTTTGTTGCTTTTTTGATTCCCTATTTACCCAGAAAGAAAATTCAATGGGCGCTCGCGATTCGCTTGGTGAGCTGAGCTGAGTAAGTTAATTTGAAGATTACAACAATCTGAATAATGAAAGGCAAAAAATATAGAGCCCTCTAGTAAATAAGCTCAAATGTGAAATTCAAAAGCCACTGAAACACGCGAGAGGCTTGCTTGAATGGACTCAAACTATCTCTCTCTTAGGCTACATGACTTTTTGAAGTATTCTCCATTCCTACAACTTTCACCAAAACACTCGTCATTGGGAAAATCACACATCTAATAAATCACACGCACATTATGGTTTTATATCAGGAAAGTTATTTTGTGGCTTAAACAACATGAATACATATACTTATATTCATAAAAATCATTCATCACCTTTGTCTAAGATTGGATATTTTTTTAAAATAATGCCAGCCTACAACCTTTACTTTACCTTTAAAAACAATCTTTATTTTCCGAGTCTAGTGGATACGAAACTTATGCTTAAAATGTAATAAATCATCTAAAAGTAAGGAAAAAGTGTCTTTCTATAATTACGAAGGAATACTCAATAGTAGAGTGATCTGCTTTATTTACTGAAAAATGATAAAAGATTTCACAGTTCAAGAATGGAAGCTCAATAACGTATGTAATATATTATTACAGAAGATTAAATTTTTCCCCATTTATATGCTGCTATGTCAAGTTTTTCACTCAGATCAATCATTAAAAACTCATGGCAAATTCAACTTAAATTTTGGCTCAAATACTAATGAAGTTTTAGCGGTGGTTTGGAGGAACTGATTCACAGTGGAGAAAGGAGAAAAGTTTCAGTTTTATTCTCACTTGAGTTTTACTATTTCATTTGATATAAAGCCTCGAAACGTGTTGAGATATTAAAGCCAATTTTCATTGATGAACTACCACCTATTTCTGCTTCTATTAGGTTAAAATTTAGCAGTAAACATTGTGAAAATAAAGAAATACTATTGAAATACCAATGATAAAAGGTTTCCTATCGCCACATGTTTCTTTCTTGATTACATTACCCATCCAAAACTTAAAAAACGCCCAATATTTCTGGAGGGATTATTTAAAACGTCTTTTACAATGGAATATGCGCCTCTTTTGTAATATTTTAGACCCTGGAATTGGAAAAAGGTACGAGAAAAATTACGCTACTTCAGGATTACATGCAATCTTAACAGCGCACTTTAGCTCTGGAGTATACGCTTTCTTGTAATATTTCGGACCGTGAAATCGGAAAAATATAAGCAAAATTACGCTACTTGAGGATTACATGCGACCATGACGGTGCACTTCGAAGGCGCTCGGAGAAATTGCGCCGGTTTTATTACAACTCCCCGACGACTTCGCAGTCATAACCTTCTTATTTTATACACACACACACACCGCAGTGTTCCCTCGGGACATAAGATTAACGCAGCCGAAAAATTTCGTACTTCGCGGACATTCCACGGGCCATTCTTCCATCATTGAAATTACCTTATGTTTGGCACTCTCTTCCTGCGCTCACGGCTCCTTGGACTGATTTGCGTCTTAAAAGAAGGGAAAATGCTGTTTTCCACTCATAAGGGGCCCGGAAAGGAAAAGAAAATGAAAAAACTCGCAAGAAAATAATAAATGATAATAAAAGAAACGTCTCTTACTGTCGTAAGAAGAGTCTCCATTCTTCTCGCTTGAGAACAGTTTCCTCAATTTCCATGCAGAAAGTTGGCTGCGTCCCCTTAGGCCTCAGGAGCGATAGAATAACGAATGAAGGCTAGAAGCTAGAGGAGGAAGATTAAGCCCACACATTCCTCAAAGGGGAGTCCATATATTTTTATTTTTGCCTTCTTTTTCTTTATCCGCACAATTCGTTGGAAGTAAACAAAAGAAGCGGGAGATGTGAGGAGAAATATGGTGGGAGTAAAGGGTGGTTCGCATCAAACAAAACTTAAGAGTTCCCCTTAACTTTAGCGTGTTCAACAGATGATAGAACCTTCACTACGCATGTGGAGAACACGTGGGAGAAGTTACCCTTTTTCCATTTGTTATGCTATGTCCGGCATTGTAGAAGAATCATTTACAATGATTGGCTTAAGAGAAGAGAGGTAGTTTCGATGGCTGTATTTTTAAGACAAGCTTGATTACAGTCACAGCCTCAATTGACTTCCTATTCTATATTTTTATGTGGAAATGACTTTATAAATGAAGGATAGAGGCCATAAAAGGAAGTAAACGTTACGGGAGACATTCAAAGAACTTATCTGGAGTTAAGGTTAGTTGGTATTGACCTTAATAACATAGCTTAAGATGGTTAAAAACACGGACTCTTTGTTTGGGATAACGCGCGTAATACACAGGACGTTTAATAAAGGACTTAACAATCAATATATTTAAGTGATTCTGGGTAACTTGCTCTTGTTTACTTGAATCTATTGTAAATCATCAATAATGATTCTTTACATGAATCTATGCCTTAATGTTTCACAGAATTTTTAACGTGTAACGTTTTGAGTAACTCGTGTTTTATAATTATATTATGGCATGGTTTTACTGATGGTGTACCTTCTGGGCTACCTTATGCGTCAAATTGAAAACTACTCTTTTATGTTCAAATTTTCAAGTATATAGTTTATTATTTATTATCTAAACTAGATCATGTGAGACTGATACTTTTACACACGTCGCCTTTAGAACATACCATAGGAGATGAGACTCATTCATCTCTTAAGCCGAGAGAGCTAGTCACAAAGAAGGGTGATTTAAGAATCAAAAGGTATTCTGAGGAGTAAAAATGCCCCACCAGCGATAAGGAAGTGATATGAAGAATTCATTACATGTATTTTAAGATGAAGTCACTTCTCAGTGAGATGGTGTGCTAACGACCATATTTGCACAATAAAATGTGAAGTCAGTTCAGTTTTAGAAACTGGAACCATTCTCGCACGTTGGGCATTATTGTTGAAAAAACCTTATTGCACAACTTGAAGAAAAAGATTGCACGTCTCAATAGTTGATTTGAGGACGTTGGCAATATCAGCCTGAGCTTCAGTCGCGTTAACGTCTTTAGGTATCATCCATAATTGTTCCCTCCAAATACACTTGAAATTGCGCCTATTTTTTTCACTATTACTTTGCCTTTACTACTAAAATACTACACACATTTATCACCCATGTACAGAATGATGACAACCTACTACTCATTTTATCAGAACGTATCTTTGATCTGTCAGTAAAAATTGTAAACTTTTCTGTTTTTGTGACTACAATGACTGAGAAACTAATTTATTGCTATGCCTGGTTTATAGCTTTAAACATAAACGTTTTCACAAGAAAACTATGGTCAATACAATTAATTAACGAAATAAGTACCAAGCACAATACTTCTTGCACGGGGCATTAATAATATTCATGAAATAGTTACCATTCATTCGTATATTATCGATTTATAATTCTGTTATAGTACATACACACTTATTTATAACGTAATAATACGTATAAATGTTTCTGTGGGTCATGCGTGATTTTAGAACGCGTTTTCACATTTCTGTTGAGAGAGGGTGATTCCCATTAATAAATGTATTGCTATTACTATGCAAATTTTTAATGGGACTTAAAGGGTGAAAAGTAGAACTTGGAGAAGAAGGCTTTTTCCTAAACTTTCGTCATCAGTTACAAAGAGTAGTTCACCTCTTTTCAAATCGTCTGCTTCTTTTCATCCATCCTCACTCTCAGAAGAATGGGACAAAAGAAACGACAGACCACTGGGGATCTCATACAGCTGGGAGTTATGCTGCCGAAATCGCTCTCCGGTTCGTGTGCAGCCGTTACGTATCGCGATTTATGCTGTGGAGACCTTCTGAAATTGTCCTGCGGGGAGGCATTAAAGATGAGGTGGCCGCTCCTGGCGGAGGCTGTAGTTTGTCGTCCCCACCCCCGCTCGGGGTTTCCCTCTCTGAATACCAAATGGGCTGAAATACGGGGGCTCTGCACGCGGGGTTGGCCAGGGGAGAAGGCACAAAAGAGGAATGGCTGGAATCTTCCTCGTCGGGGAAATATTGGCCATAGTTCAAACAGCATGTGAAAATAGTTTAACACCTTGACTACGGAGAGTTTTATGCAAATAGCGTCTATTTTGTGGGTAGACTTTTTCATTTTTTTGCATGATTTCACGTAAAAATAATAATCAGCTACAAAAAATGTTAACGTGTTCAAAAAAGTTAAAAATATTTTGAATTGCGCCACATCAGTGATTCCATACGTTCAAGAGCGAATAATGTAGTATACGCATTTTAGTATAACCACTTGAAGCTTGAAAATGATTTTATATCGCTATATTCATGGGTGCATCAAAATTATTTTCATAATTAGCTTAGAGATATACAATAAATTTAAATTTAATTAACAATTACAAAGTAAATTATTGTGCGATTAATATTATCCCTTGCATAATGTGAACTAATTGTACGTGACTCGTAGGCCAAGTTTTAGGTCCATCAATGCATTTCGAGTTCCAATATCGTTTCAAACATTAACTATGGCACATATGTGCAAAATTGGAAAACACAAGATATTTTTATTTTAGATTAAACATAGTCCTCTATTTTTAGCTGTAGCATAATATCGATTTGTTTAAAAATAGTTATATTTTTTAATTAAATGCGTAAATAAATTTTACACTTGAGATACTAGGAGTCATCAATGACAAGTTCACTACTTTTGGAGGGCCCTAATTACATATATAACAGTATCTGTCATAAAGATTTCATCGCAAACTTAATGCAGAATGTCTTCGTACCAACGTTCACTATATAATGGTATCAAACCCATCAATTCACAGCTAAGATATCATTTCCCAGTTTCGCATATTATGCCTTCATTTATCATACTTGTTTGTTGTACAACATGTTTGATTTATAAATTATATTCCAACATGTAGTTCACTGCATTTCAGGATTAAATTAAAAATAAGATCTTCATATTAAGGACAGAGATGCAGAAGAAACTTTGGGTAAGTGCTTAAAAAAGAAAAAAATTACTTTCGTTAGAAGCACAGCTAGACATGGGAGAAGACTCATTTGTGTCACAGCAAGCCGAAAAAAGTCAAAAAGTAATTATAAATTACCTTAAAAATCAAAATTTTAACATTTAAAAATATTTATATTTATTTGAAGGGATAACTATAATTGTAATGAGTCGATATATGTTGGAATGCCGTAAAATTGAAAGCACATTAATGTGTTGAAATACGTTTAGTCAAACAACTGCTATAAATAAATTGATACATGACAGACCGTTAATGACTTACAATGAAAAAGGCAAAAAATTAATTTTTATTTAATTAAATTTTTTTGAATGAAAGGAAAAAATGGAAGAAAACATGGAACGTCAAAATGACCACTTCCGATGCTTACAGATATGTGGAAAATTTGGTGCTTTTAGTGTTCATGCTACTGAACATGGATTTCAAAGAAAAAATTTTGTACCATCTACGAGAACACATGATTTATGGGAAATCTTGGATCTTTGGGTTAAATGATGCTATTTCCAACTATTTTCATGTTGATAAATGTCATGTGATATTTTTTATGCGGCTCTAAAGGCCGTTTTACACGATGAAGGATTTTGTACAAACGAATGTACGTGAGATTGTACGTTTGTCTCAACGAATTTAGAACAGGTTCTATTTCCCGTGCAGGGATTGAGACATTCGTAAAAGCATTCATACAATTTGCCGCTTTACACGATACATTTTGCCTCATGCAAGAGTTCACGGAAGACTTTGTACAAACAAATGTACCGTGTAAAACGGCTTAAAGAAATAAGTAGGATTGTAATGAATGGAATTTGGTAACGGAAACGCAAAAAAAGGCGAACTGTTCTGCAAAAAGAATGACAATTATTTTTACTCGTTACATGACGGCTCAAGATAGTGAACGGTATTGAAGACCGTCGATACTACTGGTGTTGAAATTACAATTTAGGATAATTTCCGCGTCAATATTTGAATTCCAACTATTCTCCCCAGTTGCGGAGACTACCTCAATGTCTACATCTACATATTACATCTCAAACCGCCACAGAGGAGAGTGGCAGCGGGTGTTTGGACCAAAAACATGATAAAAGGAGGGAAAAGGAATGCCGAGTTGGAAGAGGTAGAGGACGAAAGTATATTAATTGAGCATTGTGGTGCCTCACTATTTGTTGTAGTCACTAGTCAATAATTCGTGGAAAGAAGAAAATTTTCTACTAATCAGTTTGGCAGTGCATATTTTTATTATTTGGTAATTTCCATCAATTATAGAGAAAAAATACGGGGTTAAAATAGTATTCTCCGTTCCATCCTGAGTTCACGATTTTTTTCAAGTAATATTAGTCCAGCGTGTAACCTTCTAGTCTCTAGCGTCTCCGAACTTGGTCGTCCATCAACAGCACAACACTTAGTTTACTCGTAGCAGCTTTAAAACGAAGCGTTCAGCTTTTATTTTTATTTTTTTAACTTTTTATATTGAATATTTCTGTGCGGGGTCCAAATAGCTTCCGGCGCTAACTCATGTGCAGACTAACTTGAGCAAAGTAACATCCTTCTTTAAATTTTTAATACGGAATCTAACACGGAGTTATGCTACCGAAATCACTCTCCGGTTCATGTGCGCGCGTTTATCAGGACAGAAAATAGAATTACTATTCATGGTCTGCAACTCGTGTAAAAATATCTGAACTGACACAAAAATTAACCCAAAAATTTGAGTACATTTTTTTCACACGGTGCGCGAAATCTTGAACGATCCGTTAATAAATGTTTGCCATGGAATCACTGAGGGTTGTAGACAGTCAATTAGTAACGTTACCATTTGGTTTTTAACTAAGCCAAGAAACTAATATTCAGAAATCCTGTTCTTTATATTGATGATGTAAAACATTAATTTAACGCACTGGAAAAATGAAATTTACTTTGGAATGGCATGTTTCATTTCATGTATTTTTTGTGTGTTTACAATATTCTTATTTTGTATTATTATCATAAGAGGAATATTTTTATATTTAAAAAATAATCATTTAAGGCACTTTCTACTGCCGAAAGCCGTAACCAAAAAGTAAACTTTAGACTCCACTGCCTCTAAAAAGTTACCCGTACTCCACATAGGACCCTTTTTTGTATCAAACAACATTTAAGTTCAGAATTATTAGTTTTCGCACGTTCATTACATTTTAGTTTTAAATTATAAAGCGTTTTATATACCAACAAGATGAATGATGCAAATTATAATAATATTTGATATATCATATAATAAGGCAGCTACTCCTAAAACACCACGAACATTGATAGCCAAAGCCGTATACGCTCTCCACCATTGCTAAAAATCGACCTCAGATGGGAAAAGCTTCATTCATGTTTCAAATAGTAATTTTGTGTGCAATGACTGGTTGATAAAAGGTAGTTTACAGTTTATGGAAGCCATACAAAAATTGAAATTTCGAACTTGGCTATTGGCCAAAAGTTTATTACTATAAAGAACATGGTCTATGGTCAAAGAAGTTCCCCTGCGGAATCAAAATTCAATAAATGTACACTGGAAACAGCACACGAAAAGGAAGTTCAATAAATCAAGTTTGAGTTGCCAATTATTTATTTTTAACAAATAATTTTGGATTATATAACTAAACAAAATTCTTAAAATTCCAAAAAGAACACTAACGGTAATATTGAATGATGATATAAGGCGTGATGAATTGTGTAAGAAATTATAAAAACATGGAGATTATATGAATTTTTAAGCAATATGAGAATGCATCATCGCATAATTTCAGTTATGTTGATTCATTCCGTTAGAATTATGGACAGTGGACTAGATGCGGTTAGCTGGACGTGTGTGCAAAACGGAAGAGATAACAAAATTATTCCCGCTTGATTCACTGATTTTATCACTTCAGTAAAGATCAAAGCCCACATCCGTCGAATTTTGAATGCCAACATTAGTGTTGGGAAAGCTAAACTGCAAATGGAATACGTCGAACACAAATAGAAATCAGGGTGAAATATCCGCTTCATAAAATTCGATTTGGCCAACGCGTGATGAGAATGCTTTGTGTGATATGCAAAGCCAATGCAGCGGAGCGGAAGTGATGTGAAATTCAAAAGATCGAGACTTTTTAACGTTAGCTGCGCCCGCACGTATGCATGGCGATCATTGCTCAAATAACATTGGGTTCACTCATAAAATTTGCTCTCCTACTAATCATGCCATAAAAAATCAAGTCATGCGATTTTTGTGTCAATTCCAAAAGTGGGAATATGACAGGAAATGGTCAAATCGATATGATCCTGAAATGATTATCTTACGCGATAATATGATCACATTCTAGTTCAAATACTATAAACTTCATTGAAACTAATAATAACTGATGTAAAAGAGTTTTTAATCAACATTCAGGAGCGCAATCCTCACGTCTTTGTGATCAAAAGCTATAGGTTTGAATAATACCACTTTCATTGATGCCACTGGGAAGCAAACGGAGAGCAACTGCTATATAAATAACAGATACTTTGTACAAAGTGTATAAGTAATAAACACAGTTGGCTGATAGATTTTTAATCAACGACTTCTCCAGCAAGAGGAAACGACTTTTCTATACTACAGTGAGCGTCAAAAATAATGACCCAATTTGAAACAGTCTGCGATCTCTTTAAAAAGTCCGGGCTTAAAAGGAGAAGGCCGGGAAAATAAAAGAGACAGTCATCTTGGAAATTAAAACATTATCGTAGGAAAAAAAATTTGACAGCAACGAAGAATGTGAAATTCTAGAAAATATTTAGACAATTCTGACGTCGTAAAAGCTAATATTCTGCATAGTCAACTTCAAATATTTTCTTTGTACTCCGCAAGTTCCGACAGTGAGAAACAATTTCAATGTTTTGGCATCGACGCACGAAATTTTCTGTCATATCAAAGATTCGATGACGAAAGATGAAAACTGACTCCAACTTGGCCGCGAATGAATTCTGGCCCTGACTGCACCACGTTGCCAACACTTCGCCAAGCCTCCTTGCTTCCCGCTTTGCACTACGCCGCTGGTATTTTTTTATATTTCGGATGGGGATGCAAGGCTGTGGGGGAAGTTTAGCAGCTGAGAAAGAGAAAGGAACAGGAGGAGGAGAGTTGAGGGAGCTTGAAAAGAACCTTCATGAATAAAACAGAATCTCTTTTTTGGGGGAAAAAATAAAGTTCCACAAAATAAAAGAAGACGCCCTTGTGTAATTGTCTTTTATTGAGTTTCCTCCGCGACATGGAGCAAAGTGGGAGGGCGGGGAAGCGTGCGTGTGTGTGAAGAAGGCAAGCTCTGGTTGGATGAGACTAAGAAAGGAAATGAAGGCAAAACGAGAGAGGGAGTGAAAGACTAGAAAAAGGGAAGGACGGAAGAGAATGAAGAGAGATGATAATTAAGGCGACATTTAGAAGAAAGCCTTGGAATCTTAATTGAGGAAAGAATCTATGGCGAAGTTGTTATAAGCTCCTAACTGAAAATATGCGCGCCACTTCATACTGCTCTTCCAACTAGTCTTTTTGTCGTAGTTACCGCGAGTAAATGGGGAAGAAATTCAAATTATATATCACGATTGAGAAGCTACGAATCACTAATTTAAAAAAAACGAGTATGCAGGCTATTGCAATTTTTTAGTCGTCCCTGTATTAGGCACAAATGAAAAGGATTAGATGGTAAATTTGTCTACAATCACATATTAAAGTGCCCAATAATTATAACTGTGAATTTTTTTATAAGTGGCACGAGCGTTAATTAAGCTGGAATTGAATAAGCCCTTCAACTTTGGCCATTAATCTAATAATCTCTCATTATATTCTCATATTGTAGATTATTAGTTGGAAAGTTACTTTATCTTTCCAACATTTTTTATCTTTTTACTTTGGAAAGTAACAGGATTGCAATTTCATTCCAATTAACGCTTAACCTATACTTGAATGCATATTTAAGACAGTATGGATGGAATAGTATTTATAAATTCAATCGATATAACTATGAGCAATTAACATAAGCAATAACTTTATATGTCTAAAAATTACCAAATTAGTAGCAAGCACTCGTCATCTGACCCCTTCACCTAATTCTACAGAGCTTAAAAATGCAAGAATGAGATTTGTCTAACGATTCAGTACCCAGATGTCCCAAAAATCAATAATGGAGTGACGTATAGGAAAAACGCATGAGAATCTGCTAAAAATTAACGTTTCCAAAATTTTTAGAAATAATAATTAATAAAAAGATAAATAAATTTATGATTTTTGAAATCTTGAGTTTTATAGGGGTATTTCTCCTGTCAAGAGAGAGTTTAATATTTTAGTATAAACTGCACTGAAAATAACGAGCCAAAGTTGACTTAAATGTTCCACATACCGCATAAACGATTTTGACAATGCTCTGGGATAATAGTTGAAAATATGATTCAGGCTGGCTTGAACTCAGTGGCTTGTTACAAAAACATTTTACGACGGCATTCAGATATTAATCAGAGGTATACTACATGAGTTACCAGAGAGACTGTGGCCAAGAACATAAATGTATCAGATTTGCAAAGCATTTGCAGATATCACAAAGTGACAGAAAAATCCTAAAATCCTTACAAAGGGGTTAGAGATACCTGAGCTGTGCCTAACTTTAGAGATACTAAACTTTGCTTTTGTTTCAATGTCATAATATAATGGAAAATTTCATTCTATTTTAATTTGAATTTTGGATTATTTGAGTCACAACGTTATTTTTCTTTCCGTTTAACAAATATAATTGGGAGTCTTGCACTCCCCATTTCACCTAAACTCATGTTAAAATTGATATTTTAATGAAAATTTATGTCCGCTAGATTATTGCCCAAATTCCGCAAAGGCCAAGTTATTGGAAACCTGATTGGAATGGCTGCTGAAATTCCTTTAAAACATGGTCCTAAATGAGTCCAAAGTAAAACTTGATGCTAAACGATCTTTGAGGATGAAAGAAAAGAAGCAGTATTGGAAGGAAAGCATTTCTTTTACTTGCCAAGCGTTGTAAGGTACCTTTCATGACAGGACATCCTACCATCCAAACTTTCTATTTCCTAAGAAATTCTATATAACAGCCGAATAGTCTATAATTTGAATTTTTAAATGTATACATTGAAAAGTACGGAGTACAGCATTCATAAGGCAATCAAACATGCTCATCATAGAAGAAAAATTATCAGATTTAATGTAATTTTATGTATGGTGAGTAAATACACTGACCAGAGAGGTAGTCATTGCTGACAAGACGTGAACTTATGAGAATGTAACGAGTGTGGCAAGCGGTTGAAAATCGATCCTAGAGTCATGTATGGATGGCAATGGTAAGATGCAAAGTAACCTTGTAACGGATTTTTCAAAGGGAACATTATTTCAGGAATAAAAGAGAATATTTATGAACATATAATGACCCTTCTGGACACAATGAAGGGATTCTGGGTTGGAAATTATTCAGACCATTGAAAAGGCCTAATCACAAGCACTGGATATATCGAAGCTGATAAGATGAGAGGAGACGGAGACTATGCAATAAAATTAATAAAATATTTTCGCTTATGTAATGGCACGATAATACTGAGACAAAATTTCAAAAAAATATTAAGTTAATATTTTTTTGTATTTCAAAAATTGTAAATTCCTAATTCAGGGAATCATCAAGGTGCCAGAGCGTAATCTAGGACCACATTCATGGCGATTTTGCAATTCACGTCCACGTTCATCCCTTGGGGTACATGTGAAAGGGGCGCATGTCATATTCGGGGCCAAAATTAAAATCCCCCCCTGAGCTTGGAGAGGGGGGGGGGGTTAGTATCCCGGGTGATCCCCTGGCCAATTATCGCATCCTTCCACCGCTCCCAAAATCCCATTCTTCTGTCTCGACGCGCCACCATCCCTCTCCCACTTCTTTCGCCGCTTAACCCGTCACCAACGCAACGGGCTGACGAGGTTGACTGCAGTGCCATTCGATATCGCCAACATTGACTTGTGAAGAGAGCTGAAAAACCGGGCTCTGTAGATGTGTGGGCCGAAAATAGAGGGGGCAAGTAATGGTTTAGTTTTATTTTCCCATTTATATACATCTGTGTACAGGCCTAAATGCCTACACAAAGGTGTGCGGGGGAGAGTGTGAGGACACCAGTGATGAAAAAGGAAGGGTATTGGAGTCCGCGGAGGAGAGGGATGGTCATTTAAGTGTGTTGAGGTAGAATTGGCGTCTTAATTTGCTCTCGTTATGAGATTGGTTAGCGAGAACAAAGAGTTCTAAAATCTATCTGCTCGATTGTGAATTTATCGTATATTGCCTCTTCTGCCTCTCCGACAAGTGTAGCGTGAGGCTAAATAATATGTTTCTTCTTGAAGGCTGTGAGATACATATTTTTTCAGTAACCTATGAATAGCATGTAAAATGCGAGTCAACTTAGACGCTGTCAAAAGCAAAGACAATCTCCGAGGCAAAGTGAGAACATTATAAAGATCAACTTATAAACTGAAAGGAAATTAACGATTGATGTATAAGACGTGATATTTTTGTTAGGGTAGATTTGTGAGCAAATATACTAACCTTACTCCTGCCAAAATATACTACTGATATTATAGTTTTTACTTGATGATAATAGTAGTAACGACAATGCGAAGGGTTGCGTTGGTAAAGAAGCGTGCTGAATTGACGTGAGGAAATTTGAGCAAATACATTTGGAGAACATGAAACATAGGTAATTTAGTATTGTCCAGAAACTTGGTCGTTAGGGAAGAATAATGAGCTTAGATTTGAAGCTTTCGCGATGTGGGAGTGGGAAGTTAAGGAAATAGTATACTAAAAAGATGTAAAAACAAATGAGGAAGTGTTATATAT
Source organism: Pyrrhosoma nymphula (assembly GCA_963573305.1). NCBI lineage: Eukaryota > Metazoa > Arthropoda > Insecta > Odonata > Coenagrionidae > Pyrrhosoma > Pyrrhosoma nymphula. The sequence goes on along the minus strand of OY754335.1, from coordinate 96,520,571 downwards.
TGTAGAATAACAAAGGAAAGTGATAAGAAAATGTTAATTTTATGAGGAAATAAAGTGCCTGGAGGACGTATCAATAGTAATAATATGGTCTTTCTGACGAGCAAAATTAGAACTATCTAGTCAAAATTTCACTCTTACATTTAACTCTTTTAAATGGACGAACACACACAGTCATACCCTGGGAGTTAGATATCCTACGCAGGTGTGATTCAAATCCGCGACTCTTGGGTAGACAGGCAAGGAGTTAAACCCGCCGCACCGGGGCCGGCAAGTTGAGGGGCAGTGGCATGCTTAAGAGTCTCACAGAGGAAGGAAAGTTGGTTAAATGTAGCAAAGTTGGTTAAATGTAGCAAAGTGGGCGAATGATGGGGATATTTCACGTCATGAAAGGCCGCAAAATATAGGAATAGTTTAAAAGGGATTTAGTCGATAATTTTTTGTAGAAAACGCATGAGAAACCTTCTCGCGTAAATACGCCTTGGGTACATTTTCGACAGGAAAGCTTCACTGTCATACGCGTTCATCTTCGAAAATATGTTTCAATTAAGAGTTTCCTTACATTCCAAGCTAGCTGTTGATAGCTATTGCTAGATTTCTCTGTCGATAGAGTGCCCTCTGAGTATTCACTTTGCAACATTTCTCCTAAGCTCTTCGTGGGGAATTTTCATCGTTGATTCTCTCCGTCCACTAGTTCTTCATAATTCCTCGATAACACCTCGTTTCCGATTCGCGGGGTGTGAAGGACATTGAGGGGAACAGGACATAGTGAGTGAATACGGGTGACTATTGGATATGGTCGTTCGGGAGTTGCTCCGGGGGAATAGAATAGAGTTACGAATGACGAAGGAAGAGGGGTGAATAGGGACAGTGTTTGCGAAATTCCGGAACATTTCCTGCCCACGGGTGTGAGCGTTCCAGTTCTCATCCGATGGTCAACCGGGAGGTGATAGGAGGGGGTGCGATGAAGGGGTGGAAAATAGAAGGCAGCTGTTGGAGATATCACGATAAAACGAAACGAATTAAGGATAAATGTTTCATACCCTATTCTCCAAAATTGAACATAATGAGGAAATAATTCTTCTAAAATCGATAGTTTAGGTCAATATAAATGAGTGGAAAATAGATCTGATATCAAAGGGATGATAGACCTTTAACATGAAGATATAGTGAATATTGTTGATAAAGGGGTATATTCCGTGGCAATATTCACTGATACGACGATTGGAGAAGAATATGCATAGCCATTTTGATGGAAATATCACTAAGATAAAGTAGCTATGTATCTAAGGAAAAAAGAAAAATGGAGCAATTGAAAAAAGCTAATGATTTTTTTCACCAATTAAGCTGTACGGAATAAGAAGAAAGAATTAATGTATGTGTATAGTGTCAAGTAAACGAAGGATGAAGTGAAGAGCAGAGAAAACCATATATTCCAATTGGAAAGCGCTGATGATGGTGATAATATGGTCGAAACACTTCTAATATTACTAAAAGGTACTACTCAGCGTCACCATAATTGTGGATACAGGGTTGATAAGAGTTGCGTGAAAAGTTATGCCTCTACCTATTAATACTCGATGGCGAGTTGGGCGTGGAACCACTATGAATAACGAAAGTTATCGCCGATGCACGATGTACCTATCTGTAACGAAATATACTTGGGCAATGACATTCAATCTCATCGAGGACGTTATTTGGGATAATGCTGATAATTATCGCGTAGATTCAATTATCGATAACTATGTATGCACCTATGTCACTCTCTTGCAAAGGGGAGTCCACCGGCTTTTCGGCAAAGATTGAAGTGCATAGCATTCGGTTGGAGGATGATGAGTCAAGCGCTTCGCCAACCTCTGCTTTGACACGGCACAAGAGCTTGAACACGGAGAAAGTAACGGTATTCTGTTGCTCTCTGGGTAGGGAGAGTAACTGGATCAGACCACCACCTTCCGTCGGCCAAAGAGGGTCTGGCTTCCAGGTCAAAGGTGTGAAGAAAGATACTTGGAATAAATTGCGTTTTTCTGACCACGCCTAGGGTGATTAAATCCCAAGTTTTTGACGGGATTCGTTCATCCTACATGATTCTCGGGTGCTAAACATTGCGGCCTTTACTACCCTTCCTCTTCCCCTACCCTACTCTTCCCCCCAGCTGGATAACCGGGTAAACAGTTTTGTAGGTACCGGCCAACTAGGTTTTCCCTGACGGAGTAGCGTCCTTATTTTTATTATTTCCCAAGTCACTCACCAAATGTAATAATTGTCGTTTATTCAACATCTTCCTTCACTTTCATAAGTGCTTGCCTGGACGGATGTTTATAATATCGACCGAGGATCTCGTAGCTCTTTCTGATGCAGTATGTAGCAGAGAGCGGATAAAAATGCAAGGATGGCCTCCCCGCTATACCGGCGCTACGCTCCGTCAGACGGACGACAGCACAGGGTGCTGATTTCGATACGCGATTTTTGACGGCGACCAGCGGCGTGTGACCCACGTCCGCCCTCCCACCTACCACTCCCCCTCCCTCTTTCATCCGTCCACCTCCGTTGCGCCGAGGCCCCGTGAGATGCGTTTCGCGGAACTGGCTAGGCGGCGGCGAATATTAATGCCGAAGGCCCCGCAGGGGACAAGTGCTTCCGGGGAAAGAAATAAAAGCACTAGGCAGTAATAGCCTCCTGAAAATTTCCCAGAAAGTACCTGAGAGCTAAGAGGGATGGAGATATTAATTAATGCGCACAATTTTACTTATTTTCTTTTCTATCCGGTCAAGCTCACGGGCGCCATGGGGAAATGTTCCTTCATACGTAATTTTTTCCGTGGCTCCATTTATTTCTTTGAAAATTATGGAGAGATAAAAAATTAGATGAAGCTCTTCGAGGATGTCCAAGGGTTTCAGTCCTCATCCCGGATAAAGAGAAATGTAGGAAAAAACGAAGTAATAATGAGATTTGAAGCGGAGCAAAAAAGAAAGACCCCTGCAGTGTGATCAAGGGTTTACGAACTAAGGCTGCAGGAAGAGGGTTGCTGGAATATTTAAGGATCAAGGTGACAAAGAATGATAGAATTGCAATTGCCTCAAGCAAAACTCAGACATTTGGTTCCTATTTCCATTTAATATAAATTCATTAGGCAATAATCCTGCGACATAAAATATTCAGATGAAAAAAAAACAAATACTTTACGTAGTACAATATTGACCCAACAGGCGGTTAGCCAAATTCACACATAAAAAATAAAAAAATTTAATACGAGGGTACAGTTATTGAAATTAGCGGAAAAACAATTTTACATAATAATTTTAACAAAATAACTAGGGTAGGAAAAATGATTAATAAAATATGTAGAATAAGAGAGCTGCAGATTCAAACTCCCGGCACTAAGTAATGACAAACGAAGAAATTTTCTTACACTCTAAGGCAGTGTATACAAAGACTTTCTCTTCGCTCTAAGCTAAAATAAAGTGGTCCAAGTGTATAATCATTGGGCATACAAATTCTCACAGGCTTTTTTTAGTCTAATCACTTTCGTCTCCACCATGGAGCCTAAGGGTTCAGCAACTTTCACGTACCCTTAAATTTATCAAGGAGCAAGTAGCAACAGAAAGAACAATGGTGTAACTTTCAAGGTCTAATTGTATAGCTGGTACACAAAAACATCCTCTTACTCCCTGGAAATAGCAATACACGTTAAATTTTCCCCTTTACTTTCACTGCTAAAAGATTTCCAGACTCATACTGCATTTTCACATCAGTCTTATACAAGCTATATTTTCGATCAATTATGCAGACACTCGGCTACGCATTAAATTGGGAAAAATTTGTCACGAGAAATCGCTCCTCATTTACTTCTTTTGGCTCTGACATGAGAGTCCAGAAACCTAGCACAGGTCCAATGCGTATGTGATTAGGCAGTCCGCCGTTTGAATACGTGATAGAATTCATCATCACTGTGATTTGTTTAATTGCTGCTTATATTAGAATGAAAGGGGAAAGCAGTTTGATTCTTATATAAATCCATAAAGACCACAATTCTATCTTTCCATAATGATGTAGTGTCTGTCTATTCAACAACTCTAAAAATAACTACATATTTTAACTTTTGAAAATAGCGGGTGCAAAAAACTCTAAAATAGTTGGATGGAAAAATTATATAGCGTGATTTCTTAACCAAATTACTCAAAACTGCTCTCTATACTATCCATTTCACAATTGTAAAGAAAAAATGATATTTTAATAAAAATTTCCAACGGAATAAAATTCTCTTCACCACATTAATGCTTTTTGGATGGACAGTCGATGTAATTTACTTTTATTTTTCACCATGATAAAAATAAATGATAAAGGCGCATGATAGCTAACAACAGATTTTTTATTAATACGAATTCCAATTTTAGCGCTATTTTGGGAAAAAATGCGTGTTAAGTTATTGGTTCCGGAGACTGAAAAAATGAAATATTTTCGACCATGGAATGTAATCCGCCACCATCCCGTTGTTTACGACACCATGGGCGATAATATCGTGTTATCTCGCTTGGGACAGCTTTGACCCGGAGGAGTGGAATTTATTTCTGGTCTCTATTTATATTCTTTTCCGGGCGATCCGTTTCTATCCTAACTCCCATATCCTTTCTCGTGGCGCCACCAACCGGTGGCTTCTCCCGCACACTTCTTATCGCAACAAACTTCCTTCTACCCCATTCCAATTCCTTTCCCTCATTTCGCAACTCCTTAAGGGCTAAACAAATATTAGATTCTCACAAAAGAGCTTTTAGTTTTGGTAATTGGGCCTAAAATATTTTATCTAGAGCCTAAAATATGGAAGATTTTTTCAAAAATGTCGAAAGAATCTTTTTGTCTTATCAAAAAGCTGATTGGTAGTCCTCAGTATGCTTCATCACAAAACAAATTTTGATCAGTGGCACTTGTATATAATTATGTCTGGCATGCTATAACTGTGATGATAGTGGGTTAATTCAGGCCATATTGATCTTATAGACTGGCTGAAACTGTTTGTATTTATCTTACTTTAATTTAATTTCCAATCACCTCTTAAGCCGTCCATTATGCGTTCTTTGTCAACGATGTGAATCAGCAATATGACAAGCTCACACATGCCTAAAGACCAGTTTATGGTGAAAAACTCACTAAGATGGAACTTCAACTCGTGACCCTTCAGGACTAGGGCCACCAATTATTTACACTTTTATACATACCAGGACAAGTAGGTATTCCGAACCTTCCGTATACATATCGGCTAAGGCTTTGAAATAAGGAAGAAATTAATTATAACATATGAGTGTATCATGCTCTCAGATGGTGATGAAATACGAATGAATAATTGCAGCAGAAGAAAAGAATAGCCAGAATGAGTAGTAGGTAAGGCGACGATAAATGAGAATAATTGAAATAAAATAATCGAATAAAAGCAATAAAAAAGCCCTATGATGGGCTGAGGAGGTAAGATGTTTGATGAAAACTCTCCAAAGAAACAGAAATAAACTCGTATGGCCAATACCGAGGCACTATAGCCATTAAGCAGCAATCTTGGGAGGCAAAATGAATGTGATTGGTTGCGAAAGAAGATCAAGGCTGAAATACAACAAGAGAATTACGAAGGATTCTAAAATAAAAGCTTTTTATAAAAAAAGGTTTTCTGAAAAGAGAATGAAGTCGAGAGCCGAAGAAAATAGGAACTCGGATTGATGTCAGCTGCCGATGGTGATTCGGGTTGTATAATTGTTATGCATAGCATACAGAAGTAATTCTTAACTACTTGCAAATACCTTATGCCCCAAAACATTATTCTCTACCAAACACCTTCCCAGGGATGCTAGCGTAAAGATTTATGATGGAATAAAATGGTTAGCAAGGAAGAGCGTGGAGAGTTGTAGCAAAACAATTTTCCAATTGATGACTGCTGCTGACTGAGGAAGATGATCTATATTATATAATTTAAATTAATCCAAAGTAGAAATAAACATTTTATTACCAAATTCCTTAAAGTGAAGGTAAAAAGACCAGCCTCCCGCAAGCCATTCCTACATGACATTAATATAAAAACTCACGAAGGAATAAAGCGGTTATAAACTAGTATTATGAAGTAGAGAGCTACATTAAACGCATCCTCTGATTGATGGCTGCTGATCATGTAAATTATGAAATCGTAAAGGATTGCACGTGGCAGCAGTGGATATGCAATAAGATTTGCTTAATACTATGACTCTCGAACGATACCATCCTCTAAACCCGTCCCAGCCAAAAGCCTCATTCCCCGGTTAAGCTCCCAGCCTTTCTTTCCATCCACCGTCGCGTCGGGCCTGTGAGGGGCGGGATGGGGGGGAGTGGGGGTTGGGGGACCTGCACCGACCTACGTGACTCGGTTCTGAATGCTCTGGGAAATTGGAGGCGCGGGAGTAAGGGAGGAGTGGAGAGAGAGAGAGGGAGGGAGAGGGTGTAAGGGGATTTGCGGGAGAACACCGGGGCCCCCTCTATTTGTGTGGCCATGTGTGAGCGCACATGTTGTGTGGGTACCTGTGTGACGTACAGGCCCGCGGGAAAGGCGTAGGGTGGGGAGTTGGAAGATGAAAAGGGGTCCACGTTTTCATGAGGAAGAACCCTGGTAGGGATTCGGCCGTTAGGTAGCGTATTCCGAACGGCGCATCCGGAGGATGGTGATGGTTCGCGAGGAAATTGGCCAGAGTACGCTCCAGTTCTTTTATTTGTATATATAAAAATAAGTTACCATCCTTTTTTGTTCAAAAAATAAACCCTAAACTTGCTTATTTATTTCCTTTCGTCGGTACGATTTCGGGACCCCTCTTTAAAAGAGGATTCCGCGAAAAGTGCGAAGCTGGAGCTCTGACCGAAAGGAAGGGATGTCCGGGGAAAAAAATGAGCATCGCTACATTTTCGCCAGGGCCGAGTCAGCACGAAGTCTGGCTTTCCTTCTGGTGCGGGCGGTGGGGTTTCGGCAAATTGCGTCTCCAAAGGATTTAAAATACGTTCGCATTCCTCTTCGCGAAATCGAAGGTATTTTTTTCGGAATAATATATCCCCAATCCTACTCCAGAGATGGATCTGTAGCGGTAATTTCATAGATACTTTGCTTAATGCAAAGTATCTAAACGCAGTAGGTAAAAAAAAATATGATACGTTATCCATCCTGAAGAAATATGTTCATTTTGTGCCGTTAAGGTTAGCGTTACTGTAATACTAGAATAATTAACACATTTTGGCATTTAATAGTAGGTTGGTAGTGGTAGGATTATGAAGGAGCGAGGGAAATGATGAGAAAAATCAGCCGACTCATAAAAAAATGTGACAAGTGGTCTCCTTTTACTGAGAGAGTATTATTGCAACAATAGCGCTCTTCACATAGTAAGAAAGGGGTGGGGAGCCAATAAGAAATCAACGACTCTGTCGGGGCTTGAATCCTGGCCCTCACGATAGGAAGTTACTATTTTAACCACCAAATAAAGGAAATCACCAAATAAATTTGGATTAAGCTGGAATAGAATAATACGGATAGGTTTCTTTGAGGGAAGTAAAGTTAGAAACAGAGAAAAAATGTTACTACTGATTAAAAGTGACGGCTCAGCTGCAGAAACACATTAAAAATTACAAACTTTACCAAGAAAGGTGAGGATTTTCCGGGAGCTATGAGCTTTGATGTGACCAATTAAACTACAAAATTAACTTCTAGGCCAAAATTATCTGGGCCCCAATCAGCCAAGATTATAGCTAAATATTTCATCCACTGGCATGAGGATCAATTGCAAGCTTGTCCCTTGAACACTTTATGTACCTAAATCAAGCAAATGCATTGTGCAACAGTTTCAATAATGAATCAGACAATCTGGTTTATGAAGAGTCAGAGTTTAAATAAAAATGGAAAAGATAATTGATTAAATAGAATAAAAACCGTCCTCATGGGAAATAAAGAGTATTCAGAAGGGTGCGGAAACAATAAAGATGATAAAGATTAACATTTTTTTAAACGAGGTGCATTCGAATGTGGTGTACCGCGAAAGACTTGGGTGAATGTGGTGAAAGAGACTTCAAAGAGGAGGAATATTAATAGTCATTAGAATAGGAGAGCATGTGTAAAGTAATGCATGATTATAATTGTAGAAAAAGAGGCATTAGAGTACAGGGTGTTATGGAGGAATTAATTAATAAAGAGCCTGTTTTATAGACCTAACCCAAATAACTAAGCTCTTTTACTGTACCTCCCGTGAAAGGGAATGACGTGATAATAATATATGTGTGTATTTTTACGAAGCAGCCTCAGTAGGTGGTCACAATCATTCGTCGAATCGTTCCCAAAGAGTTACTACTCGCGGACAAATTGAAAATACGCGCATGTATATTGGGTATATTTGGGAGTGTGGAAGCTGAGAACAATACAAACGAAGAGGAAAAAAGAGCAAAATTAACGTCATGGGAATATATATTAGATACTTAGTTACTCAGCAAAAATACTGCGAGGATCGACAGTGTGTTTATTAGCTCCGGCCTTGGACTATTCGTAAAGCAGCCACCATGATGATAAGCATGAGGCGAAAAAAATAAAGACATCGTAAAATAAGAGAGCGGTGAAAAACTCCCCGCCGAATGAAAAACAACACTCGTGGACTGGAATAATAAAGAAACGCGGTGAGTTCTGTTTGTCCTCTTTGCTCCTGGAAATATACGCTGTTTCACGGTTGCGACGACGATGACATAAAACCTCTCCGAGCTCTGCTCACTATTTATTTTTGCCAAGGAACCGCGACATTATTTTTCCTTCCCCCCATTCAAGCCTTTTGTTCCATTCACGAAAAAATACAACGGCACCCTTTTCGTATTCTTTATTAATATTGTTTTAGCTCGAGTGTGTGTTTGTCCTCCCCATCCCCTCTAGATTTTTCCAGAGGTTTTTACTTAAATAGCCTTCGGTCTCCGTAATCCTTGTTTTTAATTATGCTAGGGGAAATGAAATATTTACGTGACCCATAAAGTACATCCTGCCCGACCGAAATGTATTTCTGTTTCGTCTCTCCTGCCGACGCTATCTCATGCAAATTTATCCCGAGGGGTCTTCGTTTTCACAATCAATCACCATGGTACGCGGTGCTCATTGTACAACCTAGTTGGTATTGGCTACGTGGACCACGGATTGACATTAACGAATTGGATTAAGCTGGAATAGAATAATACGGATAGGTTTCTTTGAGGGAAGTAAAGTTAGAAACAGAGAAAAAATGTTACTACTGATTAAAAGTGACGGCTCAGCTGCAGAAACACATTAAAAATTACAAACTTTACCAAGAAAGGTGAGGATTTTCCGGGAGCTATGAGCTTTGATGTGACCAATTAAACTACAAAATTAACTTCTAGGCCAAAATTATCTGGGCCCCAATCAGCCAAGATTATAGCTAAATATTTCATCCACTGGCATGAGGATCAATTGCAAGCTTGTCCCTTGAACACTTTATGTACCTAAATCAAGCAAATGCATTGTGCAACAGTTTCAATAATGAATCAGACAATCTGGTTTATGAAGAGTCAGAGTTTAAATAAAAATGGAAAAGATAATTGATTAAATAGAATAAAAACCGTCCTCATGGGAAATAAGAGTATTCAGAAGGGTGCGGAAACAATAAAGATGATAAAGATTAACATTTTTTTAAACGAGGTGCATTCGAATGTGGTGTACCGCGAAAGACTTGGGTGAATGTGGTGAAAGAGACTTCAAAGAGGAGGAATATTAATAGTCATTAGAATAGGAGAGCATGTGTAAAGTAATGCATGATTATAATTGTAGAAAAAGAGGCATTAGAGTACAGGGTGTTATGGAGGAATTAATTAATAAAGAGCCTGTTTTATAGACCTAACCCAAATAACTAAGCTCTTTTACTGTACCTCCCGTGAAAGGGAATGACGTGATAATAATATATGTGTGTATTTTTACGAAGCAGCCTCAGTAGGTGGTCACAATCATTCGTCGAATCGTTCCCAAAGAGTTACTACTCGCGGACAAATTGAAAATACGCGCATGTATATTGGGTATATTTGGGAGTGTGGAAGCTGAGAACAATACAAACGAAGAGGAAAAAAGAGCAAAATTAACGTCATGGGAATATATATTAGATACTTAGTTACTCAGCAAAAATACTGCGAGGATCGACAGTGTGTTTATTAGCTCCGGCCTTGGACTATTCGTAAAGCAGCCACCATGATGATAAGCATGAGGCGAAAAAAATAAAGACATCGTAAAATAAGAGAGCGGTGAAAAACTCCCCGCCGAATGAAAAACAACACTCGTGGACTGGAATAATAAAGAAACGCGGTGAGTTCTGTTTGTCCTCTTTGCTCCTGGAAATATACGCTGTTTCACGGTTGCGACGACGATGACATAAAACCTCTCCGAGCTCTGCTCACTATTTATTTTTGCCAAGGAACCGCGACATTATTTTTCCTTCCCCCCATTCAAGCCTTTTGTTCCATTCACGAAAAAATACAACGGCACCCTTTTCGTATTCTTTATTAATATTGTTTTAGCTCGAGTGTGTGTTTGTCCTCCCCATCCCCTCTAGATTTTTCCAGAGGTTTTTACTTAAATAGCCTTCGGTCTCCGTAATCCTTGTTTTTAATTATGCTAGGGGAAATGAAATATTTACGTGACCCATAAAGTACATCCTGCCCGACCGAAATGTATTTCTGTTTCGTCTCTCCTGCCGACGCTATCTCATGCAAATTTATCCCGAGGGGTCTTCGTTTTCACAATCAATCACCATGGTACGCGGTGCTCATTGTACAACCTAGTTGGTATTGGCTACGTGGACCACGGATTGACATTAACGAATCCGGAGTATTTTTGCCTCCGATATGGCTTTATCTCTATTCCTCTGGGAGCAGCCTAGATTTATTGCGACGTCGAAATGGACGCATGACCTCATTTGAATTTTAAAATTGCTGAGTTCCCTTCCGTCCGCGGTATAGCTTCAAACGTCGAGACAATTTTATCGCAGAAACGGTTTTAATTTACGTCGAGTACAATTCATTTGTAACTGTAACTGAGGACACACATCGACCATTTCCGAACAAGTGTATCAGTTTCCATAAATATACCGCAATGAAGTGCATACACCCAGATTCATTTCAGTGGCTAATAAGTTACACTATCGGTGAGATAGATTTCAATTAGTTGATATCTTCATCACTCGCTACCCCAACATTGACAACTTGCACATTAATGAGGCTGTTATGAAATGCTATTATTCAATATCAGCCAAAAAGAATGATGATGTGTTGCTAACTGTAGCGACCCAAATAATTACCCTTATTAAACTTTCGAACTTGTCATCTGCTACCGACTTGGACGTCAGTGATCCAAGCTCAGGATTAAACACCAGAAAATCTCACCTGTTAAACGATAATATCAACTATTTCATCAGTTATACCTCAATTCCTGGGCCAAAATTGATATCCACGGAGAGTTTTTCTGTGGAACGCTTAAATTACATAAGTAAGTTTGTATTCATAATAAAGTAAAATACTTAGTACTTTGAAGGCTGCATACTCTCGAGTGTTTCACTGCGTCGTTGTTTTTTGTGACAACAGTTTCGCCTGCGTTCCAGCAGGCGTCTTCAGGTCGAAGTAATGATGCCGGTAATTGACCACCTTATATAGGCCCGTTGCTCAGTCCTGATTGGTTGCGTCATTTTTCTCGTTGGCGCCAATATTTCCCCGTTGTCGGTGATTGGCCAAGTCGACATTTTCCAAGCGGAAAAGTCTGTTACAAGTGGATGTGATACCCGTTTTCCAGGTTGAAGTTCTTCGGGTGTTTTGATATCTCGATTGCTTCCCAAAAAACAAACTTGACAGTATGCAGCCTTCAACTTCTACGCACCGCGGAAGCCTTCGCACCTACTTAGTACTTTTCTACAAAATTTTATTTATGTGACGCGTTCCACCGATTTACGGCATCGTCAAGTACAGAGTTTGCTAAATCCGGTAATTGTAATTGTAGTTACGAGGGAGGAGGATAAAAGTACGAATATTCAGGCAGGGTTGAGAAAGACACGTAGATAACCGCTGATGAGGCAGGAAAGGTAAATTTTATTGGAAAGGAGTGGGAAGTAAATCGGAAATAATAATTCATTACTAAGGTTACAAGATTGTCAGATAATTTCTAATTTTCAAATTAGTCTATTTTTAGACCGTTGGGATGAACGTGTAAAATTGAATGGTTTAAATTCGCTCATATGATTGTTTTCAAGTACCTAGGTGTTTAGCAAAATGTGTTGGAATCCATAATTCTGTAACTTCTGGCGCGTTCTTTGATACGTGTGATAAAATTTTACCAGATTGGCCGATTTACGCCTTTTTGCAGCTATTGACTTTAATTTTATAAATACCAGAGTTTAAGGTTAAAATTTATAAAATAAAATAAGTAATATATAAATAAATAAACATATATTTAAATTTTGTACAAAGTTCCAAGTGATTTTAAAATAAACTTGACAGTGGCAGGCACTTCGTAAAAGTAATTTACGCTTGCATTCATAATAAGAAAAATTTTAAATTTCGTTGAAAAGTTGGTACCTACTAACTATTTAACTTAATTGTGAATACAAAGTAAGTATTTTACATAATCATGAATGCATATATATGAATGAATAAATAACTTCTATTTAGTGAAGTCTGCCAATGTCAGGTTTTTCCTTCAGTAAGGCTGCATGATATATCTGCAGCCCTATCTCCTCCATGGATTGAACACAGTATTCAAATCACCTTACTATCTAAATTACCTTAACTGCTCAACAAATATAAAACATCGCAAGCCACCATAATCATTTTTACGATTAATACAACTGAAGTTTTACAGTTGAAGTGAGCTGAAGATTTTAACTAGGTTCATTTGAGAAGACATTATTCCGTGTAGTACAGTCACATTAAGAAATGTTACGTCCTATGGTATGGTTGAATGCATTTTAGAATAATAATGCTTGTTACATCTATGGGAATGAGCATATGCAATGTCATTTTCCGCATCGAGCTGGACAACGTTCGACGAAGCGTTGGAGATTCCAGCAATCCCAGTCCTAAGGCGCGATCATGTATATTTCCAGCGCGTTGTCGCTATTGATATTCAATTCGCGAACATCCATTGTTGAAAATTGCTCCCAGCCATGGCTTGTGTGAATCGCTCTACCAATGGAAGAGCAAGAAGTTTTTTAAGAACAGTCGTAGTTTACATAACTTTAATTGAATTTCTCTTATTCAATACAGCCGTAACAAAATTAAAATGACGCGATCGCATGCCCATAATCAGGGGCCTTGTTCAGGAAGAGCTAGACACGGTTGAACCTAGGAAACATCGCGGATTTCACGTCACAGCAGCCCTTTACTTCTTTCAGTCACAGTCACAAATCTCAACTTATGAATGGCATTCTTTGAAATTGTCGAGGCTGTGATGTCAAAATTACGCCTCTGTCGAGATTCCGAGGCTATGCAAAATAGAGCATCAGGTAGGTCCGTAATTTCATAAAATAACATAAAACAGTACATGTATTTATTGAAAAATTATAACTGTACTTTAAACACGTCGTAGATTCTTTGAGCGTGAATGTGCCATGCAGTTAGTCTCATGGTGGTTCACAATCAGTGAGAAGCTAAAAAAAAAGAATATCCTTGCTGCTGGGTTCTAATTTACATGTGAAAAAGAACGTGAAGTAAAAAATAACGCAATGTTTCGCAAAAAACTACTTCAATCCTTTATCATTTATATCAAATCCGAATATTTTCGAACGATGAGTAACTTACTGAGATACTCGAGTTAAACCCAAGTGTTCTCCATTTCGTTTTCTTTTCGTTCTTGGCGAGAAAAGTCCCAGAAGTTTTTCCTCTCACCTTCGCTGACTCAAGCACTTTTACCCGTAAACCCCTCAATTCGTTAAACCCATCGATGGACTTGAGCCACTTTGGCCAGGAGAGCGGGTGGGTAGTACCTGCCTCCCTAATGCACGCGAAACACGTGCGAAGCTTTGATTGCCGAATCCCATCGAAACCTTTTACCGAATCCAATCCCCAATTCGACGTTTCGGACGCTTCCCCACCGACCAAATCCCATTTGACGCTTAAGCGGGCGTGCGTGACGCCGAAGCAACAAGCATCTTTCCACTCGAGCGCCTCTGTGGCGACGGTGGCCGTTCCGGGAAGTACGGGGGCTATGGGGGTGGAGGGGAAGGGGTACTTCTGGGATGAGGTGGCGCTGCAATTTCATCCTCCTTTCTCGTCTCCCTCCACAGCCATCGTTATCAGCGGAGGGGGGCGGTGGGAGAGTTCCTAATTACCCCAGAGCCGCCCAGGGTTGAGGGGACAGGACAGACTGGTTTGGCGTCCTAGGGTTGGGTTGAGGGTGGGTGAGGGATGGGATGAAGTAAGGGCATGATATGGCCCAGGAAACTATCGACTGACATCAGGAGCCCGAACGGAGATAAGGTTAGGGTGTGATTACACACATTTCAGTCTTTGAAGGGGAAATCCGATATTTTATTGAAAACGTTTTGGATATATATTTCTTGAAGGGTTCTGCAGCGATTTTTTGAAAGCGTTGACTTTGAGCTTATATTAAGCTGTTGTAATTTGGTTTTAATTCACAGAAAAACTGACAGTAGAAACTGCCAAATTTGGATAATTTCATCGGAGGACTCTGTATTGATTTCTTCAAAGAACTGACTTTCAATATCATTGCGCTGTGTAGATTTTGTTTTCTGAATGGTGGCACTAAAAAACTGACAAAAAACCGGCAAAAGTTTCATTTGCCATAAAAACCGGGTAAGTAAAATAAATATGGAGTTTCAAAGTGTGTGATCAGGTGTTATTGAATAAATTTCGTGTTACATACTCAGCACCCAACAGAAATCGCAATATTCCTTCGGACACTTCAGCATAGCATCTGACCGAAAGTGTCAGACAACCAAATACTCCGATCCATTTTTCACAATGCGTTATAAATAACTCATGACTATGTTCTGCAACTACACCGTGGAAGACTAATAAACTAAATCAACAGATATACCTCTTTTGCATGCTAAAACTGTCTCGTCTAATTTGGAAGGGTGACGGTAATTATGCCATTGATCCCGTGCACAAAAAAAATTCCAGTGAGATGATTTCTCGGTTAGTCAGTAGACCGGTGCTTCTGGGTCTCCCTTGGGACCACCTCGGTTGGGGGCAGACGCCCTTGGTCCCTTGGGAGGTCTTTGCACGGCAGACAGGAAGGGTTTACCGGGTTTACACACCATCTAGTGCGGAAACGTGAGGGAGTAGCGTGCCCACCCCTCGGCCTGCCGGTCGAGAACCTGTTTACGGGACCTTACACCTTGGCCGGTCCACGTTGGCATTAAGGGTCGTTAGTCTGTAGTAGGAACGGTCATCTAAACGGAAACATCGATAATTGACTTCAATGGACCATTTTCGATGTTAGAAAACATTGATCTGTAACCGTAATGACGTAAAAAGTCGTCAATGATTAGTCTCGACCTCCTGATTATTTAGCATTTGATTTATATATTTTGTAGAACATTATATTTAATTCTCCGAATACTTTTGAGAAAATATTAAAAAGTGCGTGCAATTATGAAAGGAGAAATCACATGAATATAGTCAGCGAAAGATGTGGCACGACGGACAGGTTTTAAATTTATTTTATTCAGCATAGGATTAGACTCCACAATTGTTGTAATCAAATCAAAAAGATACATGTACTCTATATCTTCTTTATATTATTATTAATTGCTATGTGTCCGCAGTTTTGTAATAGGTTTGGAAGTTTTGCATATGTAAATGATCGAATTTTAATAAATGGTCCCTGAGATGTATGACAGACGTTTCCATCTCGCATGAGTAGAGCGATAGTTACAAGCCATTTGGCCTGTGAAATATCCTTCCACGCTCATAGCATAAAATTATAGTCAGTAAAACAGTCCATGGCAGTATGACAGTGTGTTTCAAGGCTAACTGCATGACTAATAAGGTGTCAACCCCTGCCATAGAGCCTTGAGATGGTTTGCAAAGTACCACGCAGATGCAGATGCGATTTTTACTGGTCTTATTTTAACTTGCTTCGTGAGTTGAATCGCATATCAATTACCATTTTTTTGAACCCATTCCCGTTGTTTAATCTTTCCCAAATTTTGCATACTTGTTAAATTTTGATGACAAAATCTTTGTAAATTTTTTCAAATTTTTCACGTTGCCAGATTTAATTTAATTAAATATTTTTTATTTAAGTACAAGGAGAAAACATTAATAACGCATTACGCATTGAATTGTTAAACATTGGAAGCATTGCAAACATTGAGACACAAAGAATACGATCACTAAGACAGGAGTAGTAACGGAATTTAAAAAAGCTACAGAAAATTTCAATGATTGTTAAATTATTAAATGTGCGAAGACTAAAATGTACAAAATGGTGCATTTTGAAATAAGACCAGTTTAAAAAAAGTGTTTTTAAGGTATATTATTCAGAGATAACTTGATGGGGAAAGTTAACCCATCAAAAAGTGTCACAAGCTCCATTAGTCCCCTTTCCCTGATTATAAAAAAAAGATGCGTTTGGGTCCAAATTTTTCTCCTATCCTACTTGCTGTCTAAAGAAACGTTTTCTTTTGTAATCAAGCGTTTAGAAGTCATGACTGACGTAATTTTCATCAGGTTTAACGGAAAGTCACAGAGGTTTTTAAATTTACTGTACCCGTTGCTATTGTTTATAAATAATGCCTATGAATGTTGCCTGTTCAGTTAAGAACCTGAGATTTATGATTTTTATGTGAAAAATGAAAATTTAAAAGCAAAAAGTTATTTATGAAATGTAAAAAGGGTACAGTTGGACGAAAACATCTTTTCCACGGTCTACACCGAATAATCGCGGAACAATCGAATAATTCGTGTCAAAACTTCACAAAGTCAGGAAATGTACATCTACAAAACGCCGTGCAAGACATCTCCAGGAAATGTGGCATAAGTATTTGTCAATGAAGTATTGTTTTATATTAAAAGGAAAAGACATCATCATAAATGAAAAACATTCATGAAAATAATGGAAAATATACGTGCTTGACAACATGGCTGAGCGGGGATGGTAAAAACATCGGCCAATGAGCTTCAACGATAGATGTTTGTCGAATATCGATGCTCATTTCTTGCTCCTGCCCTCTTCCGGCTGCGCACGTACGTGTTAAGAGGGAGAATCTTGAGTGTCCGAAGCTGGCATCGGTGTGCGTTGATAGGAGTGTGGGTCTGTGGTCTCGAATCCCAGGTGGAAGTTGTGGCGTACCCACCCTGGTGATTTAAGCATGAGCGGGGGTGGGGCTGAATTACAGCCCAGGGTAGTCTCCCAGTCGACGACGGCTCAGCCGAAACGGAGTGTTGACTACAACCACAGGTATTACCAATGCACTACGCGGAAGTGATTTGCCACATTGCCCTGCACAAGAGGGCATGGGCCATCAAATCCAGTCGTCGTGGAATAATCAGAGGGGCGCGTGAGTACCGCCCACAGGTCATTCGATAGCCAAGGGGCTAATCTAGGTGAATCGTATATCTTTTGAGTGGAAATGTGAATTTGTTGACTCATAGTTTAGCTAAGAGACGTTAAACTACGAAGAGTTTACCTCTCTCACGGCCCAAAACGATGTGTTGTATTCTTCTCATACATAGAGATTTTAAAGAATACTAATACTGCAGTCCACTTAATATTATTAAGATATTTTTGAGGAATTACACTATTTTCACTCGAATTATTTCCATTAATGTTTTCTAAAACATTATATTTTGTAATATTGAACACAACTGATGATTTTCGATACGCTTGATAACTATGTATTTAATAACAGACTAATATTGTACTGTTCACTTTATTAATTATTATTTTACACAAATAAAGCGGACAATATCAGTTTGTTATTCATTACAACATGCTGTATCAACATATGCTGCTAGACACTGTCGAATGATACCATGGTTAGGAAGGACTCAACATTTTTGAACCTCGGATATGCCATGGATATGACGTCAAATCCTCGATAAGGCGTCTCAACTTTTAAATTGCATCACTTAAATTATTTGTTGCACATTCCAAGGCTTTCCTGAACAATGCCCGATGTTGGCCAAAACAAACAAACAAAGGTATGTTTGTCCTTTTTGTCTGGAAATGAAAACGCTTTTTCTTAACCACAGGTTGTGATCAGGTGTAAAAATACCATATAGTCTAAAATTACTAAATAGATGTTACAACTATGTAATTTGTTTAGCTTTTACCTGAGTATCACATACCACAACAATTTATAATCAATTTCGCATTAACTAACTTTATCCTATGATTTCTTACTAATGAATTTCTAACAATAATCGCATTTGATTCAATTCATGATTTCACTTAAGAAACACGAAAGCTGACATCTAAATTTAATAACAAAAAACGATTGACGCCATACATTATAAAGACGCCATACATTATATACTACCCTACTAAGTGTCAAATTCACCCACACCATGTAAAATACCAACATGATTTTCTAATGTATACCTAATCTTCTACATAAAAGTTACCTGGTTGACACACGGAATGAAATTACTCCTTGGAAGTGACGTAATAGAAGCCATATTTTGACAGGCTTTGGCAATCGAGAGGATATTTGGTTACCATGGACTCCAATCATATCAACAGTCCCACGGCTTCATTTGATCTGTCTCCGATATCCTTTGAAGTCGGCCTATATGATTCAAATTGATTAATGCTGAACTCAAGCACTAAAATAAGGGGGCATTAATTCAGTGATCCATGGGATTCTCATGGTAAACTGCCTGCCGTCCTACTAAGAGCCGAATAGCCGAGATTGGGTATGAGCTACACATTTTTTAAAAACGGGCTGCTTATAACTTCCTTAATATTTGGGAAAATTGCTATAAGAATTATCGTCTTCATGCAAATAGCATAGACCATTCTATTAGGTAAATAATTCAGCTCCAGAGAAGTAAATCTTGGGTAAACTTTAGCTTGACATCTTTGGATACACCTCTGACATGTTAGGGGTATACTTTTTCTAGATTTCAGAACTTCACCAAAAACCGATTGAGGGGTGAAAAGAATTGGTTTCGCTTCCTCAATTGAGTGATGACCCACTGGGGCATAGCAAGAGGTGAATTCAATACTTCTCAGTCGAACCATCTCCAGTTGACAGATGGTAAGAGAAGTATATTTACGGAAAGCCAGTCATGCATGCTCCAGGCTTTTGGGAATATGGAAATGTTTAAATATTCCATTTCCTACTGTAGAATCTCCCATTAAGTTAAAAATGTCGAGTCGAGAATAATGGTGCTCAGATAGCTACAGCAAGGTAACTATATTCGCTAAATAGCACAGCCATTTCAAAAATTATAAATTGCTTAGAATGTATAAATGTTTGAGAAAAACACCACACTTCCTTTTTGACTACAGAGAAGACGAATCGATTTAGGTTTTGTCTGTCCATCATAGTAAAGCACAAATATCATATTTATACTTTGTATAATATAAGGGCAATGTTGATATTTAATTTCCAAGAAGATTCATATGAAGAAATAAGAAGCTTGGCTTGAAAAGGGTAGCACTAAGTAGCAGTACCACCTGCAGGAACTGATAAAGTACAGTTTGAAACAACCGTGAATAGTTACTCTAGTTTATGTGTTGCCTCCTCAGAAGATGTTGAAAATTAATTAACAGAAATTGACCTCATTATGAATCCGAAATTTACGTATATACAACGGAAAAAATATCTATTTTAATGATGATTCATGTAACACCTTGATTTTCAATTGTATCCTAAGACATGACGTCATTTCACCAATTTCATACAATGCGGTAAAAAAGTGATCGCCCCAACTTGAGAAAGATAATAAAAACAATCAAGTTTTTTTACTGTATGCTCATGGCTATTCTTAACGTATTCATAGGAATATCATTTATGGGGTTAAGGCATAGAGTATCGACCATTCTTACGAGATGAAACACTTCTCTACAAAGATTTGACGTGTATATGTTGTCGAAGTTCGGCTTACATCGCTCTTTTGGATTTAACTTCAATATAAAGGAGTAAAAACTGAAGGAAAGAAGATTAATTTTGTGTATCTGCAGTTGAATGCTATCTGGTCAATACAATGATAATATGAATAAACGCAAATATTAATAATTTTCTTGCTAATAATGTACTAATGATATGCAATAGCCTATACTTGGACATTTCTACGAAAATTCCTGGAGTTTTTCAACATCAAAACACAATCATATTACACAAAGTAACAAATACAATGATTCTCTATTGAAGTTCCATTAATATTTAAATTTGCACCATGCTCCTGCGAAGGAAACATCGTTGAGTGCTCTATTCTCTCGGCGGGGATATGAAAGGAATATTTGTTTTTGAGTCGACTCACATTCTGCCAGCTCCCGATGAGGGTAGTATCTTTCGCGAACTTCAATTTCCGAAAGAAATTGTGGCTGAGATACGAGGATAGGGTGATAAATATTTTCACGAATTGATGGGTCGAGGTAATCGAAACTTTGATGGAAAGAAATGGTTCGAGGATGAGACCCCTGGAGAAACCCACACCGGGGAATCCACCGGCGGGCAAATATTGAGGGAGCCAGTCCTATTATCCTTCCCGCACTTCCAGTTTTTGAATTTGCTCGGCCTCTCCACGTGTGGTATATCTTTCCCGGGCCAAGAATCAGATCGTTTATCCTCAGTTTGCCTTCCTCTGTTGCCAGAATTGGGCATTGAAGAGCTTCCAGTGACCCAATTTCGGGGCTTTTGAAGTCCGAATGTAAAAAAAAGTCTTCTTCTGAAATGATTTCGCGAGCATGCATCACTCGTGACTCCCATGAAAACAAAGGAGATGGAGAAAAAGGACAGAAAAATGCAGTTCCACGATCCAATAAAAAAAAGAAATCCTGTGCGTAGCATAAGACCATGTTCATTTGAGGAATACTCCCTTCCAGCTATATCTGTTTGACTTCACATTCAACATCTTCGTTCTTCTCTCCCAGTTAATTTGAAATATTCGTTCTGGACATTCATTTGAGGGTACGGATGCTGCCTATTGAGCTGTAAGGATCCTATTTCATTTTACAAAGCAGAAAATGTGCATAATCAATAAATGAAGAAGACTTTTGAAGTATCCGATTAGTGGGGACTCAAAGGAAGGAAAAGATTTAATATTAAAGTATGATATGTCGTGAAAATGGCCTTGGAAAATCCGTTTAAGTTATGATATTTCTCTAAAATATTGAAAGAAGTCATGTTCAAAAACTTAACGAGCAGAGAAATATTAGACTTAAAATAATTTAGAATAAAATAGTTTTTAAACAAAGCAAAGTTTACTCCTTTAGGTCACATGGAGGTATTATAACGGTTCCGTCACTTTGTCACATTGAGAACAAGACCTTCGGCCATGACCAGAAGACTACTATCTCCCGACAGTTACAGTAATTTGTTCTAGAGAAAAGGTTTTAAGCATAACTCCATTCCATTCTGTTTTCAGTCGCCCGCTTTTTTTTGCAGATATCAGATTATTTATGAAATAGCTTTTGGGTTCTTCTGCGTCTTTGTTTATTGATCTTGAGTTTTGCTGCAATTGCAGGCAGAATCTTCAGGATAAAAAAATAACCTAATATACCTGCAATTGAAGCGAAAGCTCAAGATTACCAAATAAAGACGCAGTGGAACCCGAAAGTTATTTCAGAAGGCGTACATCGCTGCAAAAGCCTCCGATCCATATGCAATTAATCATTATGTTATTCTTCTAAATATGCTTCATGTATTTCATCCTTCATCTCCCTCAGTAGTTCTTCGCATCCTCTTCAAATTTCCTATTCAAATTTCCTATTCAAATTAGTTTAATCCGTTCAAGTCCTTCCCTGAAAATCATAATACATTATAGCTAAGTTATTGGCAACTTTCTCTACCTGGTAATAATGCGTTGATTTTTTATAAAAATAATGATCAACATAATTTCAAGGTAAGATTCACATTTTGACCATTAAAAAGGAAGCAAATTAGTTGAAAGCCGTTAATGCAAAAATGACAAAGTATTCGTCTGTTTTACTTACGTTGAAAAAACCCTCGGGGATATTGGGGGAGCGGAATCACGGTACGATATTCAGATAGTGAGTTGAGCATTCAAATTAAAAATTGTATTGTAACGATGATGAAGGCAAGAAATAAGCAGTTTTTTAAATTTTAGCGTGATAAAGAAGTAGTACCTGTTAAAACATTTCAAATAAAATTTTCATTTTATTTGCCGCCAAAGACGCAAGAAAGAGCGCCGCTAGATTACGGGGAAACGTGAAATGCATTGCGAGACTTATAATTACGATTATAAAGGGTTACGAGATGGAAATTCATGCAAAGAATTCCATTGTGAGTATGACAGTACCTTCTCGCTAATGTCACAATGGGAGAGAAAAAACATGTTTTGGAGCATAAGTTTATGAACTCCAACGATGCAGAAATGAGTATTTGCGAGACTGGCGGAGAAATGGAATTACTGCGCGAGACGAAAACGGGCGGACGTGTGTGGGACGTAGCCGCAGCCTCGGGCACGCCGCCGCCGCCGCAAGAGGCTTGTCCCGGGTCTTTCGGAGCTATCTGCCGTGGTCCTCCTTAACGCATGGTCGGGCTCTTGTCATGGAGGAAAAGTCGACCCCAAAGCGTGGGCCACCAGCAAATAAATAATAAAACATTGTTCAAGCGTCGCACTCCTGTCCGTGGGAAGTGGAAGAGAATGACAGAGGAATGAGAACAGGAAGTAAAGTAGAGAGTCGTGAAAGATGGAGAGGTGCGTGTGGAAATGAATGTTCTCCAAAGCCTGTCCGGGAAAGGCCGCACTCCTTTTGACGGCGCTGGATTGGACAGAAATGGACAGAGGTGCGGCAGAGAGGTAAAACATTCCGCCGTGATATTGTAAAGACCCGCACAGGACGGTTTAAAAGGAGGAGAACATAATTACATCTGTTAATCATATTAATGGTACTTCTTATAAGAATAGTCGACTAAAAACTGATCTCATGCGTCCCATTAGTGTGTGCATTTTCCACTGCGGTGTCGGTTTAGCTCACAAAAGTTATGCCCTTGTTCCAATAGGGGTTTTCAGGTTGAATTGCTGGAACTTTTATTTTGGTAGCGTGCCGGTGATAATCTCCTTTACCTGTGCTCTCATTGACTGTTTTTTATCCGCAAAACACTCGTCCATTGGCTTGTTGGGCGATAACCGTCTTCTTAATTGAAATTTATTTTTGATGGCACGCAGAGAATTTCAATGGAGAAAGTGGTTATCGCCGAACAAGCACATGTAAGATGTTTTTTCGGGTGAAAGGCAACCAATCAAGCAGAGAAAGAGAGGGAAAGACCCAAAAAATTGCAGCCAAAATACAGAGAACTGAAGATGCCCGTAGTGGCACGAGTGAAACTGACCGCACCGAAATTAACGAAAGTTGTAAAAACCCGAAACTGCAGACTTCGTTATATTAACGCAACGGAAACCTACGATTAAAATTCAGAAGGATAGGTGGTAATTACGGCAAAATTAGGATAACTTGCAGAATGAAGAAAAGGAAGAAAAGAATCATAAGACATTTTCAATGCGCTGTGACTGACTGATTTATTGTTCCATCCGTTGAAGGGGTTAGTTTGCTCCTAATATTTTTCCGAAGTAGGGAGAGGGAAATTTCTGACCAAATCTCTTTTACTACCAAATTTCGAAGCCGGATTCTCGGTATAGAAGCCATTACTCCAGCCACCTCACCAACTCTTTTCTCATAATCAATGGAGCTATATTGGTATTTTTTTTAGGTAGGTATACAAAAAATATTGCATTAAATCCCCTATGAATATTGTATCGGAAAAAATCACGATTCTGTATTTTCCCTCTTAATTGTCCTATAGCTATGCCGTGAGTCTTGTATGGCTCTTTCAATAAAAATTATATAAAATACGAGTCATTCTTTGAGCAAAAAACCGAGGGAGTAAAAGCAGAGATGGACCTATTACAATCTACAGGGATTAGCGGAGTTGGAAAAATCTGAGAAAGTTTAACCGAGGGCACAAGTTTAACCGAGGAAGATGAGAAACTATGAACGTAAATCGTTATTTTATCGTAGAAAAAAATAAAAATAAAATAAGACGGCTTCAGAGTAGCACACGAGATTAGCACAGGTAAAAGGCTTTCCCCAAAAATGTAAATGAATATTAAATGATTAGGGAAAACTAAAGATAACCGAGCCAGGTAAGAGACTGGGAGTAATGGAATGGTACTATGTGGTTTCGTGGCTTTGGAACTTCGGGGATGTCGAGGGACGCTTTAGATATGATGAAACGAGCATCAAAGAGGAAAAGGATTCATACAGGAGCAGGGCAAAGATTAAGATAAGAGGACAGAGGGACAGGAGGCCGGGCGGGTGAAGCCATGGGTCGCTAGCGAAAGGGGTCAGAAATGCAGAGGAAAGCGGTTGAATGAGACTGAAAACGGGAATTCGAAACACAAGAGCACAGGGATTGCCTGCAAAAGGGAGTTGTATATGCTAATCCTTCCAAGAAACCTAGCACTTATGCTAATTCAAGTAAAAGGTGGAGAGAAACGGGAAAGGTGAGATGAAATTCCGTCGTCTATTGGTCCACGAGAAGCCCTGGAATACGTGGAAACACACACTAATTCTAGAAAAAGAGCGCTCGCAATAGTTCCAAACGTGTAAGAATGACAAGGCTGTAAATATTTGCATTCCTTTTTTACAAGTATGACTAATTGAACATCGAATTTTAATTAATAATGCTTTAAGTAAGCTTTTATGAAATAAAGGTATGTCATGAATTATTTAGTGAGTCGCCTTTTATCGATTCCTTGTTTTCGCATACCAATGACAGTATGTTTGAGTCACATCCCTTCGCCGACCCTTCTGCCAGCATGGTCAGGTAATGTTTTCATCTGATGGACTTAACATGTTTGTGGGCTGCCACAATGGAGACCGCTAACCGTTACCATTTGAATTTTTCATCATTCGTATAGCAGTTGGTATGCATTTTCCCTGTTAAAAATACCTGGTTTTAATATCTATATCGCTGAATGGATTAGTTTCGGGAAATATTTGATTTCTTCAAACATGTTTAGCCGCATTAAATGTAAATTGATTGCGTTTCCTCTAAGTATATGTCAACCGCGAGGACAGAGTGATATAAACCTGTCTTCCTTCTCGCCGTTTCACGCTCTTAATTTGTTTTCTTTTCGAGCGCCCAAATTCTTACATGCTTCCAAAACAGCTAGGCATTTCATACACATTTTCTAAGATTATATTAGGGAACTTATCTTTTGCTCCAGGAAGAATGTTGCTTATTCTCACTCCAGTATTAAAAGGGCAAAAGGACAAGTCAAGAAATCGAAATAAATCGAGATAAATGTACAAAAAAATAATATGAATCATTAAAATTGATGTTTCTTTCGACCATGTTGGTAAATAATAAGTACATCTTAGTTTTTCCACGTAGATTTATTACAACAAGACGTCCTTGGTCGTCTTGTTGTAATAAATCGAAGTGAAAAAACTAAGTTATATTTATCATTTACAATGCTAAGTAAATTCCACGAAGTCATGCCCGAAACAAAGGAACACATGTTGGTTCATTATTATTCATAATTCATTATTCAAATACGGTTATTGAAACCCCGCACTGAAAATATTGTAGTTAGACCAGTTTTCATGTAGAATTCATTTTCTCTTTCCAAAATTCTTATGCCTATGAGGATTATTTTCTGGCCCTCAATTTTACAGTTATGACCCAAATAATACGCACTCCGGTCGACAAATAAACCTATATTCTAAAAGTCTACGATGCGATACACGTAAAAACAGTACTTTCTGCCTCAATGAATGGCACACGATTTATCACAATTTATACCCGAATGGGAAATATTCATACCCTTCTACGCCCAATCATTGCTCATATAGACTCTCTTTTATATCTATTAGTGCGTTTCGGGAAAATATTGATTGCGTCCAAGTAATTACGGTGTGTGAGATAGCAAACAATGTTAACTGATTTTTAATTTCAATTCTCGATTGGACGTTACCTGCACGTTACATTTTGGATTTTAATTTCCATACTAATGGCACTCTACTATGAGGGTAGCATGTAAAAAATAGCAATAATGCAGTAGTTAACAACGCTAATGGTTATGGTATTCAGGTTTATGGTTCTGCGAATAAATTATTTAATATTATGCGACAAGGGGAGGCGATTGAAATAGAAAAAAGACCAAATAACATCAATTGAGAGGATAGTTATAAACTCCATTATACCTGGAAGAGACTAATTTGAAATTAAGTTTTTTACTTCTCAAAATCATAAACTGCTGGAATTGTTTATTTACTTTTTGAAAAAAGACCATTGTTGTTCTTAAAAGCCCGACGAAGCCTGCAGCATAGCACGGTGAAACTGTCGCATAATATTAAATAATTTAATCGCAGAACCAGAAACCTGAATACCATAAACATGAGCTGCGAAAATCTTCAAAAAAAAACGCTAATGGTTAAACAAAAAATATAATGGGGACATGAAACAGCAACCACCTGATTATATCGCATTTTTTAACGCTTATCAGAAAATTATCCTTATCTTTTAGCCACAGGACTAACTTTTTTTAGATTATTTAATTGCTCTTCAACATACAAAATGGTTATTTCTCAGGTAGAGGCTGAAAATATATGGGTCATATTAGGGTTTCTTAAGAAGTACAATTGGGGAATAAACATGGGGAAAAAGTCACTGCTAAGGCATTAAAAAGTGAAATTTCATTGTTTTTTTAGTCACTTGTCAGACCGAAAACTAACTTATTTTAAAAGTTCGTTGAAAGATTATGACGCGTTTCATGTAGGATGAGACAACGCTCTCTGGCCAATAAATTTCGTAATTGAAAATATGTCAGTAGTACAAACGACCAAGTGAAAGGCAGGAATATCATCACAGGACTGAGAAGTGTGAATAGAAGGAAAGAGACTTTCTCAGGAAAGATAAATTGAGGAGGAGCCAGAAAGGACAAGGGAATCCCTTTCTCACCCTCTTCGTCAATATTAACTCCGTAATCGAGGAAAAGATAAATCAGTTTCTTCGAGATGAGCAGCAGGAAAAGGGCGATGGAATTTTTATGTTGAATAGCAGGAATGGGGAAGTAAAATCCCATTGTTTCCTAAATAATATTGCTGTCATAATTTCGATGAAAAGTTCCTTTAGATAATCTCAGATAAAGCTTCGAGTACATCATTGTGTAATTTTCCGAATATTCTAGTTCAGCATTGTGACAAGCAAGAAAAATTTCGAGGATATTAAAAAAATATATTATCCATTTCTACCAGTGCTAAATACCCGATTTAGATGCATTCTAACGCAGGGCAATCACAAAAATTATAAGACTTCACATTTGTTCGCCTCATCTGAGAGGATGAACGAATTGATTTAATTTTGTCCAGAGAAAAAATAAATTTGCATTAAATGCAGATTCTATATTTCTCACAAAACGCAAAATTGTTACCAGAAAGTAAAAAAAAATAATTTTAAATGATTTTTTTTGCTGTGTTGTTTGAAAGCTTTCCTCGGATAAATTTAAAATAAATATACGCAGAAATTGTGTATATTCAATTATAAAAATGTATCACCATTTTTAAAAGTGAAATAAAAACTTAAACAATAAATTTTTCCGAAAAGGATACTCACGAGTAATGATAGGAGAAATTCAATTGTTGACTATAAAAGTAGGGAGTATGAGAGTTTTCAAGGAATTAACTTAGTTTTGTTTAAACAACATTAAAATTAATACACCTAGTACATTGAAGCAATTTCATTGAGTCAGAGATTTTGTTCATTGGATAACAATAAAAAAATACACTCGAACTATTTCACTGCGTTTTAAATAACTTTTACTAAGCAGATACATTGTGTAGAAAGAAAAAATTTTATTTGATAACATTTCCCAAACTTATCCTTCATGAAATCTTTGCCTTGGAAAAATGTAATAAATCACTTTGTATATTTTGTAACACAGAGATACGGGTAAAGCCTAAGTATCACTTGGTTTGTGGAACCCTAAACTTATCAACAAGCGAGTAATGACATAACTAAAGAACTAGTATCAATAGTGAAGCGAATAGAAATAGATTTCGAAATTAAAAACTAATGTAACGGATTTAAAATGCTTTTCCGATCTTTTTCTAGTTGTTGAGACTTGCTATAAATTCAAACTACATGTTAACTCACCAGGGGTATGAGGCATTCCCCCTGTATTCACAGAAGCCAGAATAAAACAAAAACAACATTTCAAGTCCATCCCAGTTTAAATATTCTGCCATCTTTCTTTTTATTGATATTTTGAACGCGGTTTGATTTTTTTGTTCAGGGAGCTCCGTCAGTCTTTTTCCATCCGATATCTCACTCCAATCCTGCTTTTAATATTCTAACGCATCTGAATCTTATAATGTGTGATTGCTTTTTTCATTTTCTATAGCTTTGATAACCATAACTGTTGCTAAACATTGAGATTATTTTACGCATTAATATCATAAGAAAATTTAAAGAAAAAGAGCAATGCATTGGCAATGGTGGATAGTTTCATGTATTCTCAGATTTCCTGCCAAAGGTTCGAGACTCATAATAATTTTCAATTAGTCACTATCCATTTATGTCTTCATCACTCGTAGTCATCTCTTGGTAGAGGTTTTAAGTTCACTTGGTAGAGTTTTAATTGAAGATAAAGTTGGCACCTCATGGAAGTAGATCATGAAAAGTCTGACTTAGATTCCAGGACGCTGAAGCATGTTTATCACTAATAAATGCCTACGTTTATTAATAAACTAGATATTTTTAACGAAAAAACATTTAACAGAAAAGCATCTAAATCAATACACGAAGTAATATATAATTGTGAAGTTAAATAGATTAGCGATACATATATATACGCAATACTAACGGCATGCTATATTACCTGCCAATCTAAGTACGCGTAG
This sequence comes from Pyrrhosoma nymphula, assembly GCA_963573305.1. NCBI lineage: Eukaryota > Metazoa > Arthropoda > Insecta > Odonata > Coenagrionidae > Pyrrhosoma > Pyrrhosoma nymphula. Next base: position 96,491,497 of record OY754335.1, on the reverse strand, counting down.
GTAGGTAGACGTTGGTGACATACTGGTAACTCTAAGCAAGAAATAACCCATCTCTGAATTCAAATTTCTTTTTGTAAAACTTTCTCTGATTTCTCAGATTTTTATCATTTGATTCAGATTATTTTGCAATTGATATATTGAAAGGGTAACTGAACAAAAAGCCTGGATGATAAACTTAAATCTCATGCTCTTAAATGCGATGCACGAGGCAAATAATAAATAATGAACTGAATATGATTGAAGTCCTTTGAGCAGCTCTGTTTGATCGGAACTCGATAGTATCAGGTATCTTATGGAATTTTAAAGCTAAGGAAATGCAGCAAAAGGTGAACTAATTTAGGTTACTCGCAATATTCTCGCGGCAAAAACCGATGGACGGAGAAAAGTTCATTATTTTGTACTCTTCCTGTCTTGACTCCATGCTTTGTCTTCCAACGACCAGCGAACGTTGTATTCCCGGCCCGGACGAGATAGTTCGCGAAGAAGCCGAAGACGTCGCTGCCTGCTTGTCGCAGAATAAATGGATCCTTAGCACTGGGGAGGGGAATTTGCTGGGAGGAAGTTACAGCGGTGGCTGGATATAAAGGCACGAGATGGCGCAGTTAATCCGATTTCGCAAGAAAAAAGAGACTAAGGAAGTCATTTCGGAGCGAATGGAGAGTAAAAATGGGTTCATTTTAAATATTTATCGCCAAATTCCTCTATACTTCCACAGTTCATCCAACTGATTCTCTACTGAGCTTGTAATATAGATGAACCGGCTAGGACTCAGACGATACAGGTTTTATCCGTGGCTGGAATGCTTGGCAAACGGAATGACGGCACATAGAATAAAAAGGCAAGGACAGTTCACATTCTGATAATCTATTGACATAAAATCATTATTATGAATGGTTCTATTTCTTTTCATGCTAACATTTTTTACACTTGAGGGGACTATTAAAAAGATTTTTTCGACATATGAAATGAACTAGAAAGGCATTCTAGCATTAGGTATCAATATTTTCTACTCGAAATTGTTTGAATTATATGCAATATGCTATTACCTTACAATCATTTACATCAGCTTCAATGCCATAAAATTGACATTTAATTTGTTACTGATAAAAGTTTCTAATGCTTATGCTAATGGAAATGATGCTATTTTAGTTGCTAAATGTCAAGAAATATTATGTTTCCAATTTTTAAAGCGTTACGTGATTTTCACATGTATGCATACACCTATTGGATTAACTCAAAAATAGTACCAGGGAGTAAATATTTGTAGTATATTTTTAAAGCTAATTTTGTGCGTGGACACGCAGAATTATTGATGAAATGTCCATTTATATGTATTAATAAATCAGCCTCTTCCACCATATAGGTGGCTTTATATTGACAAAATAATTGCATTTCATTACCTAACGAATATCAACAATAATATCCTAAAAAGTACAGAAAATAGAATCTGGCGTTTATAATATTTTCAGGTCAAATTTTTCAGAATGGAATAAACATATTTTTGCCCAAAGTTTGACTAGTGTGGTTAATGATAATATTATAAAATGCAATGTAATGATATTTTGGAATATTCAATTTGATTTTCATGTGCTTTGGATCATGTTTCCACCAAACGAAGTGAAGGATTTATTTCCAAATCATTAAAATACCATGGATTTCTTACAATACTAAGCATGTGTGGTACCATTCCTGGTTTTTGTCACTGCCACTATATGCTACATGTTCTTGGTATTAAAATAATCATGGCGGGAAATAAATCGGTTCCGTGGTATAATATCTCCAAAATATAAAAGTAGAAATCATGTTTGAACAGTAAAACAGGTGCACTAGTTGATCAGGGTAAAGGATTGAAGACACTGCCACACAATTTGTATAGCCAGGACAAAAGTTTTTTCACGGGAAATGAACTTCAAACGAAAGAGAAATGTAAAATAAAATAAATAAAGGTTGTAATACTAAGAATGCTTTTTCAGCATGACAATCCTGGTTGCAACTTCCCCTTGGAGGCTCGTTTATTTTTGCTCGCCTTCTCATTCGTGCATTTACGGGAATGGTGAGTGCTGACGTACAGATGGTACCTATTAGGCGTTCCCTTTGTGCTGTATTTTTACGATTAGGCAAGGAACAAAAGGTTTGAGGGAAGACTACATATTCTGCGGAAATGAGTTGGTTCTCCAGAAACGCAACTCTACATCAGTGTGCCTGCGTAATGAATGTACAGTAAACGGGCGAATTTCGCGGTAATACGTTTTCGAGCCTGAGGGAAAATATTTTATATGCGGGCCAGATGACGAAAACACTGTATCTCAAAGGCATTTGAATGAAAACATAATTAACAAAGATAAGTCATTTTAGTTGGATTTAAGAGAGAGAATACGCAAGCGAATGAAGAATGAACCAAACCCTAAGTACCAACTTTTGAACTTGGCTCAAAATGGAGGGTGCGATGAAGTCTTCTTGATGACTTAAAGTTCTAGAAAATTTAGGTATTACATAATTAAACAATAATTTATTGGATAGGTATTGATTTTGGCTGAGAACATCTTTTACCATGGTGAAGTTTATATGGTAAAATAAATATCATCTAACTATAAACAGCTGCACAACTTAAACACTAAGTAGAACAATTTTTCTTGGCATTTGCTCTATACTCCTACTAAATAAGCAAGTACCTATAGCTATCAGTATTTAGTGTTACTCACTTCGATTACGACTTTAATTTAGATTGGTAAGTTTTGCAAGCGTGAAGTGATAATTAAGAGTCTTGCCATTAATCTATAACCATTTCTACTGCCAAATACCCTTGCTAGCCATTTACTTGCTGGAAAAAAAATAATTTGGTGTAAATGAATGGTTGAGAAACTACAATACCGCTCAAGTATTCAATTTCATACATCATTAAACTTGTAAAGTAGTTATTCTTTCAGTTTTCTAGTAAGCAAAGGTAGCGGAAGCTCTGAGTTTACAGTAAAGGAGGATTGATCGATGTAATTTGAAAATTTAAATGAGCTAACGAGGACGATCTTTATATTACCTACGTGACCAATTGTCTGAATATTTAAATTTGTAATTTATTTAAAAGTCTTTTTTAGTTGATTCCAAATACTCAAGTAAACATTAAATTCAGAGAAAAATAAGTAGAAAATATTTTGCTTACATAGAAAATAAAAAAGTAAAGAAAAATGAATGGACAATTTGACAATTGATAACTACTTTACGGCTTAACTCGCAATAAATGTATGAAACTAATTAAATATGCTTAAAAAATCAAGCTGTCATAGTTCTAGGAATGCCAATAATCGCAGATACCTAAAATATCCAACTGCCATTACTGTAAGAATGCCCAATAAAAATACACAATATTATTACAAACCTTTTGCATTACCTCACGGTTGTCACGGATAATCAAGTTGGTTATTACCACTGGCCACTCTACATAGAAGGTGTCAGAACTCACAACTAGTCATACAGAAAGATAAAGACAAGTGAGCAAACACGCCCATAAATATGACCGCCGTTTTGGTAATATTGTCGAGGCACCTGAGCCACTAAATGTTATTCTCAAATTGGTGCCTTATCGAATTACAATCGAAGGAACTACAGCTTTGAGCAGGCAACCAGACCAAGAAAAAACTTTGGTACCCTGTCTTGCAAAAATATATATTTTTAACTTATATGCCATCAATTTAGACTACACATATCAAATGTGTATGCGTTACACGCACTCTATCCAGATCTGGTAATAGATCTGGTAGGTCAAGATGTGGATTTGAAGAGGAGGGATGTAGGTCAAGGAGAGATGGATGAAAATGCCTTCCCAGTTGAAAGCTGAAGAGCCAGGTAAGGGATTTCCTTAAACGGTGACCATTGCCGTTGTGCTTGAGGGCTACGTGGATCAGATCCGAGGTGTACCTAACGCCGAGGGTTGTGGCGAAATCTTATGGAGGGATGCAGCCGTAAGGAGACGGGAAATTGCGGCGTTCGAGCGATGATGGGAAACGTCTGGGGTGATACGTGTCGAACAGATGCTTTGCACTTTCCGCATCGACGCAGGGAATCTACTGGCTCCTAAAGCGAAAACAGCCCACGACGACGACGGCTTTAACGACGGAGTGACCCAACGAAGGACGTGTTTGGACGCAGCAATGAGGGTCCTCAGGTTTCCAAGCATCCATCTATCTCAATGTATAAAGCAATGTAAGAAAAACGGTAATCCAGGAAGCGATTAAAGAAACAATCCGGACAATACTCGATATTTTAAAACATTTAACAGAACCATTGATGTGACACCGTAAAAGCTTGACTTATAAGCGTAAGGACAGCACTGAACACCATGCATAATATAAACCTACAAATATTTTATAAAAATGTTTTGTATTCTAATTCAATTCTAAATTAACTAAAAATGTAGAAACGGTTTTGAATACTTGAAAATGAAAAGGTTTTTCATATAAAAGTGGTGAAATTCTTGTGTTGAATTAACAAATTATACATTGTAATTTAGTCTGTCTTTTGATATGTCTGTCTATACGATGAGAATTATCTTTGACTAGATATATATGGCTAGTAATTTAGTGAAAAGCAATGAACAATTCCCAATGTTAGCGCAAGCAAAGACTTTATACAAGGGATTTTCCTTAAAAAGAGCGTAAGTAAAGGAAGCTCACTATGTTTAAGGCAAAAACCTCTCGGAGGATTACGCTAAAAAAGAGTTACGATAAATGAAATGTTAACAGAAGCCTCTAATTATACCATAAGAATGCACCGAGGTGAAGTAAAAAGAACATGAATCGTGATGAAAACTTCATTATGGCAATCGGAATAAACATTTGATGGAGAACGAAATGATGGGAGAAAAGTGAGACTTTAGGTGGAATCTCATTTCCGAGCAGAATAAACATACTTTTTTGCATTTTACTTCAAACATCAGATCATCAACATTCGTAATGAATTTTTAAGAATTTACTAAGCTAGTTTAAAAAAAATATTTTTTTTTCTCTTAGAATCTTTTGAAAAGTACCCTAATTTGGAAATGTGAAGCGTCTCCTTAAAGTCCAAAGGAAAGTCAACTTGCTGCCTAAGCTCCTTGAAATCAATGCTGCTGATAATTTCTTCCCTTTCTGAAAGAAAAGCCATAATTGGCAGATGAAAAAAAAATGCTACACGTGCATCAAAAACTTGAAAAAAATTGATTTTATACTCATTGGTAATCTAAATGACTTGAAGTGCATCGAAATAGTTCTGCATCATGACTTTTCTTCTGGATATCCGACTTGAAAGGTTTATAAACATTCGTTTGATAGAGCAAATATTTGGAACTATCGAGAAAAGCAGTTTTCCGAGGTATGCGGCGCGTAATTTTTATCAAGCAATTCGCCTCTTGCCTAGAAAATATTTCATTGGAGATAAAAGATTTCTCCTAAGATTTTAAGGTTATAACTGTTGTTGTACAAAGATATCCTAATAAGGCCTTGAACAATTAAAAGCCTTTCTTTTAGCACAAAATCAGTGTTATTACCTACTCTTTGTCAGTCTAAATTTTACTCGATGAAATAACCTAAAGATCATTTGATTCTAACATTAATTCCTTCGGCAAAATTAAAAAAAAGAGGGCTATGCATAGTTGGTTGGTGATTGTAATTTAAGACCTATGTATGCATATTTATTTAAATAATTTACAAATGAATGGATATAGGCATTGTACACTCATAGAAGATAATTTTAGCTCCAAACAAGTAAAAATAAGACTAAATGGAATAGGAAGATATTATTTGAGTGGTTGGGTAGTACGTATGAGAATAATGTGAATTGTATAAGGAGAAGAACGTTAGCAAAGTAGGCGTTCACATATGGAAAAAAATATATTGCAAACTTACTCGAAAAACTCTCGAGAGTTATTGCAATAACTCTCGAAAAAAACTTATGTTGAGATGGTTTTGCATGCTGTAGCACCATTGGCTTTTTAGGAAAGAGGATTAGAATAAACTAAGCTTTAGGGGGATGGAAATTTGGAGGAGAATGGAGACAGTGCGCTTGACGGTAATGCGCTCGGCATAGTAGGGAGGTGAGGGAACTCTTGGATGAGATTAGGAGGAGGCAAAGTTGGCTGAAAGAGGTAATGAGGAACGAAGGGATGCTGAAGTGATGCTGTGATGGAGTGGATGATACTGGGAAAGTGGTGAAGAGGAGGAACTATAGTTGGCTTTGAGGACGCGGTGCCTGTATGTAGATAGTTTGTCACGCTGAAGAATAAAATCCTTTTCGTAGACAAGTTTCTGTGTTTTGTTAATGTTTATTAGAAGTGATTGTTTATTCCATTAAGTTTATTGAAGGTAACCGCTTGTTGCACCTGAACTAAAATATCACCTCAGATAAATACTGATAATTCGAAAATCAATGGAAATTTTTCGGGGTTCTTTGAATTCTGAAGACTAACCCACGTAAAAACTGAAGATTTATGCGCAGAAAGTACGTACAGTGGGAGACGTGGGCTTTTAAACGCTACAAAATCTATGTTAACGCAAGAGCAAAATGTTCGAAAATACCAAAATCCATGTCTTAATTGAAAGTTTCCACCTAAGAGTTACCAGGCCAGTATGTCACCAGCGTCTACCTACCTGGGCGTACTTAGATTGGCAGGCAATATAGCATGCCGTTAGTATTGAAATCCGGCAATATTGCAAGCCGTTTCGATTTTATTAATCATCAATGTAGCCACTTCATGGAAATAAGTGGGCAGGTGGAAAATAGACGATATGCCAACAGTGTGGGTAGAATCGCCGCGGTGAGTAAAAATAATATGAGACGTTTTCCGCTTTGGGTGACCCCAAACTTATGACGCAATGTGACTTTGCAAGTTGCAAATATATTTTTTCCACAATTCGCCCAACTCGCCTCTCGAGGATATGCAAGGGACGAGGATTGGCATGGGAAAGGCGGCCGGTGAGTAAAATGGGGCATAAGGGATGATTTGATGTAGGTAGCGCGACGGGGAACCGGGGAAGTGGGCTGGTAAATGGGGCAGGTCGCGAACGCCATCTGAGTTTCACTCTTGGCGTTGTCATTTCCCGTCGCGGGCGGCGCGGCGGCCGTTTCGGGGGTCGTCAAACACCTGCCACCGTCAACGCCGTAATTTCCCACCCACCCGAAATCTCTTTAGAGATACGAAAGAAGAAAAAATGAAATAAAACCCAGCTTATTGTGTAACGGGAGCGTGTTCTGAAAGCCAATACCTGGGGCCGCGACGGAGTGGTTTGAGGATAAGAAGAAAAAGAAGGAAGAAAATTTCCTTCTGCCCTAGACGTAACCTTTGAGTAAAGAGTAGAATTAAGAGCAATTCTTTCAACGGCACAGTAAGAGTTAAATGTGATAATTAACGGGTAATTAATAATCATAAACAAAAAGAAAATATTAGTTGTACTGAATGCAGGAGTGATCTAGGTTTGAAGTTTCAAAACTTCGCATTGCCTAAGTGAGAATACAGAATGCAGGAGTGATCTAGGTTTGAAGTTTCAAAACTTCGCATTGTCTAAGTGAGATATTACTTAAAATTTACCGACTTGATTATTAATTTATTATAAGATATAGTGCTAGATAGAATAAAGTCTTCTTTAAATGTAAAAGCTATCATTTAACTAGAGGTACTTTTGCGAAATTGAACATTATCTTAACACGCAATTTAAAACACCAAATGACAAGTTTGGGCAAAAATCAAGAAAACATCTTGCGCCTATGCCGTAATGCACTGCAGTGGTTTTATTATTCTAAATCTAGAAAGAGTTTACTCCGAACGAATTAATTAATAATGTACTCCGATGGCTATGAAAGTGTTATAATGCCTGAAGATTGCTAAATGTGATGTATTGTAAAACTGATACCAATTTAATCAGGCCAAACAACTTATTAGGTTCCTTTTGATTGACTAGCCAGCACAATTTAACAAGTTAAATATTTAAACGCCTATTTTTTTTGCAGGGAGTCACTTAAATTGTGGCTTCCAAGGTAATATATATAAACCTCACTTTGCAAAGGGAATATGTATATCAGATAGAAATTTTGTATTCACTGCTACTTAGGAGTTCAGTACATCCGTTCAGAGGGTGAGCCGCGTGAAGGGTCCATTGTTGGACGGAGATTGGGTGAAGGACAAGGGGGTAAGGCACAAAGGATGGGTGAAGGAGGGCGTGGAGTTAGTGGCAGCGGTGAGAAATTTTGCTCATTAAAGGACAGGAGAGCGGACCCCGGTTGAATAATGGACTCAATACCGCAAGTGGCGAGCTCTACAGGGAAGGGAAAAAAGGCTGTGAGATGGCGGCGGAGGGAAAGAACCAACCAGAACGATCCGTAGCCCACTTTCATCATCCTACTTTAGACGACCTGGCACTGGGCCGGTATGACGATTAGTAGAGTTGAACGATTCCAGTTCGAAATAAAATATATTTCTGTAGGTTCCCTTCATTTTGTGCCACTTTAAAGAATTAAGGAGGGACAATTTGTTTATAGAAAATAGATTCGGGGATCACCATCTCGAAATGAGAAGGATTGAAATTTTGACATTCAACAAGAATATTTTATCACTGACTTTGCACGATATTTTTTTTGTAACTCTATTTTATGCATTTTAAGCTTGTCATGTAATTAGAGAATAATGTGTACACATTTATGATCTGAAAATGAGATTCAGATCGGTTTTTACAGCCTAACTTGATATTATTAAAAAGCAATTTCTCATAATTGTTATTCATTACGGCATTATCACTGCTCATCAAAAGTATAATTCCTAACCAATTAATTGATGAAAAATATGATTTTTCTATTGCAACGTCAGTAAAAATACAATATTTTTATATTTGTATCAAAAGTCTCGAATATAATCTCCCGTCCAAGTTTTCTCTAAAAGTTTTAGAGAGAAAAACACTTGGACCTGAATCTATGTATTGCAATGACATTAAAATTACGTTCAATTCATGGAAAACTCAAGAGCATCAAACTAAAAAGTCGATTCAATTGATGATGGTAGACACAGAAGGAAAACTTCTTAGATGCGTAATATTAAGATTATTAATAAGAGGGTTTAACATCACCCCTTTCAGAGACTTTCGCCACCAAATATATTGTAGCGGTTGAGTTACAATTTAATGTCTGCATAGAAACTTTTATTTCCAACCCATCATAATGAAAAAAAACATGCAACCTCTCTACCTTTCCCTCATTGTTTAAGAAAATCAATGTATTCACATTGTAGGCTAAGCCATTTGAAATTTATATCCTTTCAATATTTGGAGAGCATATGCTGTATGCATAACTAAACAGCTAATTGATAAAATTAAGCGTCACAACGCATGTTCCAATCATTAAACTACAAATACATACATATCAGGGTGGTGCACCCCATCAAAACCCATTTCTTCCATCGATTTTGCTTTATGTCGCTGAACAGCAAATACTCACCTGAAACAAAAGAAAAGTGCACATTATTAATTAATAAAAGATACTTATTTACGTCAGGATTAATAAATATGAAATTCAGAAAACTCTCAGCAGAGAAAATTGTTTCAGGATTTGTTTTGTAAACCTCTCATAAAAAGAATAGATTCTTTTACAATAAGCATCAGTGTGTATTATCAAAGGAAAGGCTGGGCATATTCAGTATCAATGGTTGGAATTCGCGCTTTTCGTTTTTTACTAAGCTCCAAGCAGGACCATGTTTTAAGAATATTTCCCTCGCGATATGATTTCCCATTTATTGAACTCGTGAAAATAAAAACACAATAAGGCTACAGTATTTTTTATTTTTACAACAGAGTGTTTTACTCAAAATGAACTCTGGGTGGCTAATAAATAATAATAAAATAACGTAACGCACAACAATTGCAAATAGTAGAACCCGTCAATGTAAAATTGAAAAATATCCATAAATGTGGACAGCAAAGTAATGGCATCGTCATAGATTCTGAGCCTGAGCTATATGACACTCTGACTAATCAAGGAAACAGTAATTGGATAACCCAGTCACTGACCCTAATTCTCTTACATCATGATCGAAATATGCTTTCGATATGCTTATGATCGAAAGTACACGAAGGCAATTTAGAGAATAACTAACTGAACTTAGGGAGGAGTATCGAATACAAGAATTATTGGGCGTAATACCAGGAATAATAATTATTAACTGTATTTTTCGATTTCAAGCAAAATTTACCATAAAATCAAGTATTTATGTTTGACTTTGAAAGAAATTGGCACTTAAGAACTTAATACTTGAAAAATTGATACAGGTTTAATATAACCTATTTTGAGACAAACGGATTTGCCCGACCTAAAAATTGAAATGACAAAAACTCTATTCTTGTAGACAGCGATTGTGACTGAAATCATAGCAAAATCCGAATATTACGATACCGGCTTAAACTTGAACTGTGCTTGATCAATTCTAGCAGGTGCTTTAAATTAAATCGGAGAACAGGTGACTTATACCTGCGTGATTATGAGGCCTGTATTTTAACAACAAGTGGTAAACATAATTTGGGTTTGCATTGAAAGTTGTCCAGAAAGAATAATATTAAATCACATTTATTTCAAGCATATTTCTACACACATGTTTAAATATACAACTGCAATAATGAGAATCCAGCCAACCTTTCCGCAAACAGTTCATCACATTGAAATGTAATATCTCAGGGATCGCGACAATTATTTCAGCAATACCGCTATAATTATGGTACCTTTATAGCATGAAGTGAGATGCGCACTATGGCCAGCTGCGTAATGAAGTTGTTGAATTACTTCTTTGTGTTAGTGTTCCATTTTCTTATCCTTTTCTTAATCAATATATTAATGGAAGTTAGAATTAGCTTTATTAATATTGAGATGGCTTCTTGGAGTGAGGCCATTGTTAAGTTCTCACGCTTCTTTGGTTAAAAAACGAAATTGAAAAGGCCAAATATAATATTCCCACTAACATTTTAAAACATTTCTCTTAGCAGTTCTACTTAAAGCTTAACATGCCAAAATTATGGATTATATAATTTAACCACCCAATTAAATTAGGGTTTCTGGTTAGGGCTTTTGTCCCTGAGAATCCCACCTCACACTTTCACATGGAGCGGATCAATTCGTAACATGAAGTGATCCGCTCCTTCTAGCAGATTGGGTAATAAAGTCGTTGAATTATACTTCTCTGCGCTATCGTGCTCCATTGTTTTATCTTTTCCTAATAGAATATATTTTTACACATTAGTATAACCTAAATGCATACTGAGATCACTTCTTAGAGTCACGTCATTGTTAAGTCCTCATGCATATTCGATTATCATAATAACCAAATTGAAAATGCCAAATATAATATTTCCACTCTAACATTTTAAAACATTTTTCTTAGCAGTTCTACCTAAAGCTCAGCATGTCAAAATTCTGACACATGTAATTTAACCACCCAATTAAATTATGGTCTCTGGTTAGGCCCTTCGTCCCTTAGAATCCCACCTCATACCTTCACACGCAGTTTGCAGTTACCGATTTAGAGTTTAGACGCTCGCCTGTCACATGATATCACATCTCGCGACACGATTTTAACTCCATCGGAAGGATTTCACGCGGAGAGGAGCAAAGCGTGGTTGCTCTTCATCCTACTACCGTTACCCCCCATTTCTCCCCTTCCCCAACATGCGGCAGTCCCCTTTATAATCGCCTGTCGCGTGTGGTGAGTGGGAACGTCTCTCGCCATTCGTCTGCATTTAGTCGCAGACGTTCCCGGCGACGCTTCCCCCTCTGTATCTCCCCGTCTCTTTTCACCTCTCCCCTTCCCACGGCTATCCCGAGGCCGTGTTTCAAACTCTGGCGACATATTCCCGAGCGCAGGATGTGCTCGCTCTGCGGGAGTTGCCTGAAGGGGGGCGGGGGGGACGCGAGGCTTCGGTGGGAAGCGTGAGCAAAAATATCGGGCGACAGGTGGCAGCACAAGGACTCTCGCGTGTTTCGGTGGTTGTCGCGGGGACGGGGTTTGGAACTAAAAAAGACGAAAAAAAAATTCAAGGGAATAAAAAAAGAGAGTGAGGGATGCAGAGGAATGTGAAGGAACCCTACACTCACCGACTAATAAAAGTTTCAAGGTTTATTTTTCTCGGAAAATGAAGATGTATGTATACATGTGGGTTTTGGTACGGTTAAGGCAATTATCTCTTTGCAATCTACATTTGATAGTTTTTTGGCTCTTACCGAGTTACTAATCAAATCTCAGGTTCTGCTTCAAAATGGCCTCTTCGTCAAAGTATCTCGTAGCCAAAAACACTAGTTTTTCCTCCGATTTACATATGTTTAGATTTTTTTACAGTGAATGGCACATTTTGTGAGAATGCAGTTAAGTATGTGAGAAATAATTTGAACTCTATCATAAATAATATGATTTATTAATTCTAAGAAACATTGCTCAGCTTTACGAGGTATATTAAAGTTCTTAGACATTCGAGGGTACGAAATTGTAAAACTTTCTTCACTTAATATGCTAGAATATAAAAAGGTCATCCCAATAATTGCACATTTTCCTCTACATTGAACTTAATTGATTGATTAGTCATTTATTTTGATAAGGTTTCTAATAATATACCGGGAGTATTGTATTAAGCGTATTTAAACGTATTATCATTTTCTTTGTGTATTTGACTCCACTTTATCCTGCAGCCAACCGTTTTGAATGAATTGCATGAACGGAAATATTTACTTTCATTTAAAATATAGAAGTCATTTGAACCTTATTAGCTCATATAAAGGTTTTCCAATAACATTTCCGATATTCAATGCCTTGATTTATAAATTAAATAGATAAGTCTGTCCAAGGATATCCATTGTGGAAAAATATAATACCGTTAATGAAGGAGTGAAGTGTAAAAGAAATAAGATACTTGAAAGTATTTAATAACACTTAACCACTTAAAAACATAATAATTTCACCTTTATTACGCATCTAATAATTATAATCTAAACGTATTTGAAACTGTGGAAGACAACACTAACATTCAGCAGAATCAATCAGTATAAAATCTAATTATCCAGTAGAAAAAGAGTCCATTACATATGCTAATAAATTACTTTTTCAAGTAATTTTCCTAGTTACCAAACACTGCACTAAAATTATAATTTTTAGATTAAACGAGTTTTGGTCTAATTCGTTGAAATAAATAACATAAATCTTATACGCATTTCAATACACTCGTAAATAAAGGTGAACCGAGTTATATATTTTTCAACGCTTAAAAATATCATTCATAATACCTACTTAAAAAAGTCTGCGAGTCACAAGAATGTTGGCCTATTTCATATTGGATTAACAACTACGCCATTTAATCTTTGAGTTTATGCCATTTAATAAAAGTCAATATTTTAAAAATTTGTTCAACGGAAAATCAATTTTCAGCTAAACATTAATAAAGGTAAAACGTTTTTCATGGTATGGATCATTTTTTTCCTGTAGGCCAATTAATCGATGTAAATTTGGTAAACCTTAAACTTTAAGCTAATTTGCTCAAATATTATTGTAAACCTTTAGTATTTTGAAAATATAAAAAAGTTGAAGTTCATCTGGCCCATCAAACTTTGGAAAAAGATAAATTAATAACCAAAGAAGACCTGACCTGAATGTTTCAATACCTCCCCTCACAAAGTTCGAAGTAATTTTTTACCGTCGCCGCGCCGCGACAGTAAACTTGTCACTTACGACCAAGAGCATTATTTATGGACGATCATGGTCTACTTTCGGGCCCTCCGTCGGAAATTCAGAAATCCGTCAAGACAGACAGAAGGGTAGTTTTGCGTCATTTTGAAACACAGCAAAAAAAAACAATGGCAAAAATGTGTCCAGAAAAAAAATGGGAACAGAATGAACTGGGAAATAAACGCGCATCCTGTTGCGATTTTCCAGAAGATACGAAAAGCAGAGAAAAAACACGGCCATTGTATCATAACGGGGAAAGCTGGGACGCAGGAGATATAAAAGATAATAAAAAATGACAACGGTGAAGCCTTGAGGCAAACCAAAATTCCTCTGGAGTCATCAAAATGCATTGTGTGGTTGAACCACTCTATAAAAAAGCATTGGTAAATAAGGTAAAACAAATGTATGCTCCTGGTGTAACTAAAGACGCACTGATAGGCTTAAATAGCACGTATAGATATGGGGCAGCAATTCTTTCCGAGTACATATATTCCAAAGCATCGGAACTGCCTAACAATAACACCTCACTGAAGATTCCAACAAGTTTGAGCGAGATTCTCCATGAAAAAGTCACACTTCTGAACAGAGAATCAAACACAGAAACCTTACACAATAGATTCATTGATTAAACTGGTGAGTAACACACGAAGAACAGTTTGATGAACCAGCCACATCCGAGTGAATATTTTCATCGTGTAGCCTTTGTGACTACTTTTTTGTCTTTTGTGTCCTCCATTCCGTGGCGGAGATACCGCTGCTAAATGCGCTTGAGGATGGCTCTCGAACGACGCATCGGCCATGTATTCCCAGAATGTGATTGATGTTGCTCCACAACGCTCGGTTTCCCGCATATAGGCAATGGATATCGTTTTTGCTCCGTAGAAGTATTGACAAGATGAAAGCATTCTTCATGTGGCATAGTGAGGAAAAGTTTTCTTCTCAAAAATTAGCACAAATGATTGGCTATTCTTTAATGCATTTGAATGTAATATTTTGTGATCTATGCATAATTCCTTTAACCAAAAGGTAAACTCAATCAATGTTGGGGAAATTTAAAAAATAGAGGATTTAAACCTTATAATACACAAATTGTTAGTCATTGAAATGTATTCTTTACGATTTGATAGCAAAATTGTTGCAAGGTTGAATTATTAAATTTAAAATTGAATTGAAATTTTTACATTAAAGAGCCATTGCTAAACCGGACTGTCAGGACGGAGTTTCAAGTGCAGAAGCACCAATTTAGTTGAGAAAGTAACACATAACCGGATAAAAATTGAGGGAAATGGAAACCTAAGATTGATGTTGAGGTATGAGGGAATGGAGACTCAGTTAATGTCAATGGTAATTAAGAACTGATGAGATGCTCTAAATGTCACAAAAAAGACTACGAAAATAAAGATTACTAAACAGGTGATACGTATAAAAACATTTTTAAAATCATGATTACTGTAATATTCGCGAATTAAGGTTAAGGGAGTTCCTTGGGATTTTATTCCATTACAGGTAGCCTTAAAACTTACACTTACACACTAAAGCGTAATTAAGTCTATTTTATTCAAGGACTGTGATATTACCTTATTGTTACCATAAACGGAGAGGTGAATGCTTTGTAAATACATGTGATAATGCAACATAGGATAATAAAAATGGTAAAAACTCTGTTGACCCACATTTCTTTATATCCTAAAATCACCTAGGATGCAAGTGACAACTTATCTTTTGAAGACGTATGCTAATAAGTGAATGGTCAACAAATTAAGAGCAATGCAACAGGTGATAGTAAAATAAGGTATTACTAAAATTAATACATTCTCCTCTTCAATCCTCATTTTATTTCAGGGAAATTAGAAGGAAATATGAAGAGCATAAGAAATTTTGCTGACACAAAATATTATATTCCAGTCATGCAGTTCTTGTTGTCCCTTGGCAGGCAATTATTTGACGTGGAAGTCAAATTTACGTTAGAAAGTAACAAGCAGCAAAGTTGGTAGAATTGATCGATGGGCACAAAATGTTCTGGTGTGGACTTCTTTTATGACTTCCTTCGGGTAATTTACTCATTACCAACAGGAACTGGGTAAATGGGGAAATATAGATAACATCCTGAGAGTTATACACAAAGTGTACCACATATGTTCAACAGTGTTGCAGGACTTCAGGATATCTTCTTCCTTTATCCAGCAACAGCTCAAGGGTTAGTATCAGGGACTAGGTAAGTAAGGGCTTAAATGTTTTAGGAGGGCTTTTATGTTGTTTGATTAATATAAACAAGAATATGTAATATGCCAGAATTTTTAATAATGGACCTAAAATGTCGTAATTCTAGTCGCAAATTAATCAAAAACTTGAGGATATATCACAGAAGAACGCGGGATTTGTACAGTAATTTCAAGTATTTAGTTATCATGGTTTACGATGCATTGTTATAATTGTATGGAAACTGAACCAGTAAACAAATATGAAACTAAAATTATTTCTCACGCGAAAGTAGCGATGCAAAAAATCAATACCCATCAAGCTCATTGAAATTAAATTACATTAATAACGTCACGTTTTCCTATTTTTATGACTATGGTAAATCCATAACAGTGTCATGCGTTTCTTTCTGACAAATTTTTGCACCATCCCACTAACATGATATAATGACTTTTGAAATTTTCCGCCATACTTTGTAATTTTCCAGACGTAGATATTTTGATCAACATTAGTTTAACGAAGTATTATAAAAAAGGGGAGGAGGCAAATTATATCACAAGGAAGAATGATTCAAGTAATAAAACTGCCATCGTGTTTGATAATTTGCGTAATATTTAGAGCATTCAGCCGTATCCAGGATACTATCATCACTTATATTCCTTAATTGGAATATGTGAGTACATGAGAAGTAATAACGTAGATACAAGTAAATACTATTAACAAACATTGTTATTAATAGTAATAGCGTTTGAGCTTCAACTATTTAAGTCAAAATAAGCAGTTATGAGTCTTTAAAAGAATGTTTAGTTCATAATTAGTAAAATATTAAAAAAAAATGGTTAACATTCTCAATGCCTTACCATCGGAATTCTCGATTGAATTTTACTCACCTTTTACATTCACTTAAAATGAGAGTAAACCATAAATTCATTCATTATTATCATTCTCAAAAATTAAATGACTCTGCCACCAGCGTTTGTAGCTTCGAGGGTAAAAATCTGATGGTCCTTTCCCTGGGAAAAAATCTTAATATAAACCTGACACCAACGCGAGTATCGACCGAATTTTATTTTTCCCAGGATGTTTTCTAGTAGGGGAAAAAGAGAGGCCTTAAACCGTCCCCCTTTCCCGAGGGCCATAATTGGCCTCCATCCCTACTCCTAAGATATCTCCGTTAAGCATTCTATTTCGTCGCAAAAGGAGAAAATTGAGGGGTCCAGCAATCTCCATATCTGAGTGCCTCGGTGGCTGTTCATTAAGTCGGAGAGTTTGAGTGGAGGGCTTTGGGGGTGGAGGTGTTCCTCTTGAGAAGAGCGCGGGCAAAGAAGGAAGGCTTCGCGAGAAGAAGACGCAGGCGTCGCCTCGAAAAACTCTTAACCCACCCCCGAAACTTCCTCATCGACGATTCCTCCTTAAAGACTGCCTCTAAAATTCATTCACTTTCTAAAGCTGTCCTTCTATCCCGTGGCTTAACATTCCCCTTCGACCTTTTGATTCGGAGGATATTTTAAATTCAAGTTCTTCAAAGAAGTAGTCAAATATTAAAATGAATAATAGGAGCTACAAAAATAATATTTAATAGCAAGCTGAGCTGGTCTTATGTTTAAATGATGATGGAATAAATTTGGTGCCAAATCCAAGTATGTCAAAAGACTAATCATTTTCCCTATTGAGGAATGAATTCTTCTAGGGTTTTCCACCGGGTAAGGCTCTCCATACTGGCTTACGTTTCAATTCCCGACTGTCGCATAATATTAAAAATTATGGTCGTCCTTATATACGGTCTGTCAGGGTCAGGTGAGATGATATCCGTAGCTCCATTAAAATATAAATAAAACAATCCTTCATCATGCGACAGGAGTATTCACGACAAAAACGTACCTACGTGATGAAAGTGCCTCTAATAAAATATTAAACCTTTCTCTCTGAATTTTATAAATACAAATAATAGTTGTTAATACCGTATAATGTAAGCTTAAATAAGGTCGATCAAGTGTATTTTAATATTTTTTTATTAAAACTTAAATAATCAATAAATAATAAAATTTCATATAATAATCGGTTTTGGGGAAAAATAATTGGACTATATTTAAGAGCATAAAATATACTAACCATGGTATAGTTATTTTTTTTCCTCATAACGGCAACATATAAGTTAAAAAAGCAAAATTTGTAAAATAAATAAGTAAATGGTGCCACTTCTCCCGCACAATGTCCCTGATATTTTTTGCAAAAATATTACATTACTGTGCGTGTATCAAAAATGTCAACCGAAGTGTCCTAATAACTGACTAAACATTTTTTATGAGCGAAAAGTTTTTAAAGGGACCACCAACTGGACAATATTCCAGTCCTGTCACGTATATCTCGTCTCTTGGTGGGTGAAACAGAAGGGGAAATATTTATCATTCATTCCCTTCAACCTATTTGTTTCCTCCGACATCATTCCCACTCCCTACTTTTATCCAACCCTCTTCTACCTCCCTTCCTCCCCATTTACCCCTTCCTGTATCCCACACCCCCTCCCCCATGCCATTCTTCCAACCAGAGTCCCTGGCGGCACTTTTATTTTTATTCTATTTCCCGAATCTTCCACCGCCGCCGCCGCCGCGTATTCCAGGAGCAACTCCTGCAACCCTTGCTGCTTGACGTGGGAGCCTTCCCTCCTCCTTCAACCCCAACCTCATCCCTTGAAGCCACACCCTTTGGAGGAGAGGAAGGGGTTAGGCGGGACTCTGAGATAAAAGAATGAAAAAAAACCTTTTTCCATGTACCACCCGCCATCCATCCCCAGAACCCTTACGCTCCACCCCCAGAAACCGTCGGCTTCCTTCGTGAGATCTACACACTCACCTCAATCCTGGAGACTTCTTTAAAGATTCAAGGGGAGATTCAGCTGGTAAAGGAGGGGGTGGATTTTCGAGGAGGCAGGGGCGGGGAAGGTAGGAGGGTGCGTGTATAAGGGGAGAGGGGGCTGAGCCACCCTCTATCCCCACCCAAAACACACCCGCCATCTCAAAAGAGGAGGAAAAGGTTTTTTGGAGTCGGGTGAGGAGAGAGGGAGTGTGAGGAATGTCGGAACAGCGCTGAGGCAGCGATGGGTACGCTTAGTTGAAGCATATGTGCATTCATATTTGAGTGGAATCCATGGGGGAGAGGTCTTGATGTGAGGGGAGGAGTGGTGGGGTTGCTGGGGCGTTGCGAAAGGGAAGAACAGTGGCAAAGTAAACATAAAAAGGGGAGGAAGAGACTAAAAAAGAGAAAGAGGACGGAAGAGGGAAAGGTGACAGAGGAGAAAAAATACCTTCCCCTTTTTCTGAACACTGCGTGCGTTTCTGTGACCCCCGGAGCGCGTCCAATTAATCAATAACGCTGTACGTGATGGAAGTGGTTATCAAGACCAACGGATCGCTTGACAATCACTTTGTCAACCGGACGTTTCCCAAAACCAAAATGTTTTAAAACCAATCGGCAGGTGATTTATGGCAATCAAGTGATTATTTACATACGCAGCAATGTTGCCTGAATGCCGAAGAACTTTTAAGTATGTAGGTTAATTTTGATTAGGTTGGGACACAGATATTTATCCCGAGATAAATGTGATAGATAATTGGTACATAGCAGATTAGTACAAAGCATTTAATCCCAAAACTATGTAATGATTATAAATTTGCCTGTGTCATAGCTTGAAATCCTAAGATTTAAACGTTGTAACCCTCTCATCCCTAAGACTGAATATGAAGCATTCTTGGGAATGTAATACCTTGATAATTATAAGCGACCAAAGTTGTCAGAATTTTTTTTGATTTTCTGGTCTCCGATTTTGTTCAAGCAGATAATCTATTAACTTAATCGAACATTACACTTGTTTATCATCCTGAAATAATTATGCCTCGGTGATTTAGACAACCACCAATATAAGTATAATTTAAGGCGTCCAAACTTTACTTTCATATTTACTGCATATTCTGCGAAAAAAAATCGCTTCGTGGTACATTGTATGTCAAGTGGCATTTTAGCATTAGCATTATCCAGTTTATTCGAAAGGGTTTTTAACCATTTTTTTACTATATTTTATGCGAATAAAGAATAATTTAGGACATCTCTTGCTGATGCTGGGTATAACTGGAGTAAATACACGAAAAAGCTTAGTGGTGCTTGCACAGAATGTCTTACGTGGAGATTAAAATCGTAATCCAGTCTAAAATATATTTAAATAATTTATTCCACTAGATACACTCATATAAAAACTATCCGGAACCACAATTTGTAATGCGGATTTATAATAAAGCTAAGCACATTTATAATAATGAATTCAATGAAAAATACAACACATTGCATTTTTTAGGGCTAAGAGGCGAAAGACAATTCAATCGATAAAATATACTTGTTTACGCTTATTTGACTGAATGCTGTAATGTTAAAACAAGGGGTTGGTTAAAAAAAGTATAAATACATATGATACCGGAAAATAAAACACAATTAAAAAGAATACAGAACCCAATTCAAAAGAATAAAAGTTTTAGCTAAGCACATTTGCCTGCAGCTTGCCTCAATTGCCGGCTCTTTCTTTCCCACGGACATAAGAGGGGCGAGAATAGCAAATTTTCCTGAGTTTTAACGATGCTTGCTAATCTTTCCAGGATATTAACGAGGGTAATTTTTAGTTCTCACAAAAAATAGCTCGTCGTTGCTCGGTACTGTTTACAGCCTGTTTGTAATGGCGAAGCATACCTTCTGCAAACCCCAGAGTAAAAACTAGTTACCTAGCTCCACGTGTCTGTAACGTAATGTGCTAATCTGCTTGATGTCCTTTTTAGCGAGGGTGTATTGCTTTCAGCAGACATCAAGAGATATCAGTCAAACGGGAAGGGGGTGAAAACATTTCTCAAGAAGTGAAAAACGTCTTAGGTTAGCAAGGGTTTTTAAATTAAATAAAATTCTTGTTGGGATAGTTTCTGAATGTGAAATGCATGATTTCACATCGTTTTATGGAAATTTATTACATTTATAAAATAAATCATTCTCCACTCTATTAACACTTATCCGTAAATATATATAAATATATACTGGAAGTAATTCTAAAGGAAAGATACCATGTAAGCAATTTGTTCCTGACACCAACAGCAGATTCTCATTCCGTCGCAACTATATCTCATAAACCTTCATTTATGCTTAAACAAATGAACGGTATACACATAGAAGTTCAAGGGAAAATAAACGATGAAATTGTTTTATTTCTGTCACCAACAGTAATCCCGAGTCCATTTTTACAATTCAAATCAGGCTTCTCAAATACTCGTGATGTAAACTTGACTCACTCAAGAATAAGGTGATGATGCTGGGAATCCTCACGCGCTAGCATTTGGTGGATGAGTAAAAAATGATGGCACATTAATCGTGAGGTTAAAAAATATTGCGATGGAAATAACCCAGTTAGTCGTTCGAAGAGAACTGATACACCTAGGATGGAATGGCAAGAGTGACGAAAATGAGCACGCTGAGAATAAAAACTGAAAAACGCAATGCGTCTCGCAACTAAAAAATGTTCAAAATGAATGTATGGCGATAAATTCCCGACTCAAATGCATCAAAGACCGTGAGGCGCATGCTCTCGTGCAGTGCGTGTTTCTTTTGTCTCGCAAAATAGAAAGCAGTAGGAGGAGGTGGCCATGAGCAAACCGCAACGGGGAGGAAGAAAATAATAAAATAATAAACTTAAGGTGCCATACTTTGGTGCGCGACAGAAGCAATTTGTTGCTGCCGGGAAATAGAAAGAAGAAAAGCAAACCATTGGGGTTTGGTGGATGCTGACGGGTGAGAAGAAGCAGAAATGGATGGGAATACCAGAGTTTATGCTTTTGTAATGGGTGGGGGAGAAAGAAAGACTGCGTGAGAGATAATTTGGAGACCTGTGTTCTCTACCACACCCTTGTCCTCACAATTACGTGTTATAATTTACCTCAGCTAGAATTTTGCCATTCATTGATAAAGTAAGTTTTCGTAGAAATAAGTTTTCTTTATGGCATTTGAATATCCTTGCGTTATATTATGTAATATCTTACTGCGTTATCTATTATGTAAAAAAAGAGTATGTTCGTAAAATTCTTTGATTTGCGAGCGTGTATCTCACCTATTGAGAACGATTATTTTTCATGGAAAAATCTATGTTTCTCAATATTAAGAGCTGATATATTCTCAGACTTCTGCACCTAGGTAAAGTTTCTATTACCCACCGATATCAAGTAAGATAGGTAGATAGATATCAATGTCCATTCATCGGGTCCGTTCTGTTCCCTTCTTGCGGTGGGGGTTGTTTTGGTGTAGCGGCTAGAGTACTGGCATCCTATCACGAGGCCCCGGTTTTAATCTCTGCAGTGACGGAATTTTTCAATGCATACCAGATCCTTTCATGGGCTCTTTTAATTTCGTACTCCGTCTTATGGAATTTCCCCATGTGGTAACCTCGGTACGTTTTGTTGATTGTGGGTTATTGCCGACGCTGGGTTTCGATCGTGCGTAGATTAACATTGAAAATCTCCATTTCTCGGTACGAAGATCCATGGATACGATCGTAGTAATGAAGAAAAGACTTGTTGATAATGGAGATAACATGATACAAATCAAGAGAAAATGATGTGTAAGAGACAAAATGATCAAAGAGGTGCAACGCAGATGCACCAAGATGTGTGCTTTCATTTAAGATGTAACCAGCAGAGTGATACAATTAGAATTTGCCATGATTGTAAACATGATTACGCCTATAAATTCATGTAAAACATGCAATTTGAATCAACGAAGCTGTAAAAGCAACAACCAATAAATTAAAATAAATCAGAATACATCTATATTGAAATCACACCAAAAGTATAAAACATTAATATATTGAGAGGTTATGTGGCGAATTTGACAGAAGATATTGATTTAAATTGGAAACTGAAGTTATTGCCCAATGAGTTAGGTAGGTATCAATAGTAATAGAAAATTTGGGTTCAAATGTGACCCCACTTGACAGGATTTGAACCAAATGAGGCTTGCCCGCTTAAGGGTTAAATTGAAACTGAAAATAAAAACATTCTGACTTTATCAATCTATCCACCTGTTCTAAATGGTTCACCGCGATTGAACTCTGTCATCGGTTTCTTCTCATGATAACCAACCTACCATCCAGGACCAGGAATGGATGGGGAAAAGAGAGGGGAGGATTTTAAGAAGGGGAGGATAGGAGAAGGCACGTTAAGGTTGTTGGCCTGGGATGATGGCCTCTCCCTCTTTCTCTCGCACCCTTGTATGCCCTCAGAACTAGGGGGCTCCCACGGCGGGATGCGGGAGGTATAGAAGGGGTTTTGATGTGGGCGGGCGGGCGAGTTTGAACGGCAAAGCTGGCGAGAAATAGAAAGAGAAGCGGTATCGGATTAAGACCTTTTTTTCCTTCCCGGGTCCGGGGATCTATTGGGATAGAAATGATTCCTTTGTCGTGGGAAATGGCGAAGCAAATTCGATTTTTGCCGAAAGAGACCTTCACGCTCTCCAAAAGCTTCCACGCCGCGAGTATAGAGGATGAAATTATGTATTCCAAGGGTTTCCTCACCCAAAACTTTCTGTAGAAATGGATGGGGCGAATGGACTGTTCGCATGGAGGGCAAATGATTACTCAGCGAAGCATGGAGAATTGTGCGGATTTTCCTTATAGTGGCGGGTTCGCGTGAAGGGACATTCGCGAGCCCCAAAGGATTCGCGAAGACCCTGTAGGCGGTCGGCGGACGATGATGAACGAAAGCAGTTGAGTGGCGCCAAGGTCGCCGGATTGGACGGGGGACTCCTATATAAGGCGGAGACCAGCTTGGAAGAAATCAGTGTGCATATTATCTTTGCCCGTGTGTGTGTATCGTAGGCACAATGTATTGACGCCGCGCTCATGCGGTCGTGCTTGCCGAAATAAATATAGCCTCTCCCAGGAAAAGTCGCGCGTATTAATTATACCAATCTCAACACACTTATGAGGAAGAAAGATGGCTTTTATTTGCTGGGACGACAGAGCGAGAAATTGTTTAATAACTAATTTTCAAAATAAAAAAATTCATGACCATATCTTCAAATATTACGTCACAAAAATACTTCATAAACCATGCTTCACATACGGCTGAGCGTAAAATAAATCGTCAGTAGAGCCTTTTCCTGCCTTATGATACATATTTAATTTATACACCAATAACGATGATAGTTAGAAATAAGAACAAATAGTGTAATTGAAATCACATTCCAAAGGGGAACAAAATAGAAAGAAAGGGCCCTGCTGTTTGCTCATTCGGCCATTATCCTTATTGAAAATGATTGAATAGGTCTCCACCGTTAGAGAGAGAAAATATGCACAGCTATTTATTTCATTGAAGCGGATTCATTTCCAATGAGTTTAAATTTCACAAAGTAAGCTCGCCGAATATTGACAACCTTTGCTGAAGCTGTCAAGGGCAATACTTTTCCTTTCACTATCAGTATAAATGATTTAAAAAGAATAAACCTACTCTTTTAAGTATAAACTACCATCTTCTATGGGATAATTCAAGCTGTACATTAACTGTAGATAATATTAAATAATTAGCATTGATTCTACATTTTACGTAGATAAACAAACAAATTACACAGTAAAAATGCTTGGAGAAAAATTCTGGCTGATATACAAAATTTAAAGTAAGATTGAATACAAAACAATACAATTGAGTTTCTATCAATATGATCATCGGCTATAGTAACTGCATTTTTAGATACCAACCTTTGGAAAACCTATTGTAAGCTTTGCCTATCGAATTGCACTTCTTAAACGTGAAAATTTGGAATGTAGCTTTAGGTTATAAAATATTCCGAAATAAAACAAAAAAGAAACTTAACTGGAGCCGTTAGAGAGTAAAATATGATACTTTTTGACTTTGAGGTGCAATAGAGGTCCACACGATTCTGCACTTAACTTTAGAGTGTCTCTTCACTTAGATTTGGGCAACCATAGATCTTCTCTTTCTTCATCTATTCGGTTTTTGAAGTTTCATTATAAACAATTATTAGAAATTTCTATTTCTGTTATTTGACTATATCACTAATGTCAAAAATATTACTTCAAACATTACTTACATTACATTACTTCAAACCTTCATTTTTTGGCAATAACCTTGAAAACTAAGAGACCTTCCGCATTACCGCAATTCAAATACTCTTTGCTGTAGGAGGAAGAGAATAGTTGGCTGGAGTGATGCGAATGTAACATGAAGACATATGTACTTTTTCAGAAAGGTTTTTAAAAACATGTAGGTAATTAAAAAACTGGAGGATAATACTTCGATATATCAATAGGTATTTTGTAATAGGTATAGTTAATAATAGATGCCATTGAAACTATCTAACCGTGTTTTAGAATTGCTCATGACGGAAAGAGACATCTCAAATGAAAGAGAGACACAGCTTCGTAACTCTCCGACTATTCCCAACCGTTTCCAACCCCTTGCATGTCCAGGTTTACCACTTCCCGCAAGGCTGAATCACTTAAGCTCTTGCCAGGAGTTCGAGCCAGATGACGTAATTTTTCCCTTTGTCTTACCCATTTGTCCTTCGCCTTTACCCCAGGGCCCCGGTCAACCCTTTTGTCCAGTCCCCGCAATAACCTCACTCTTCTGACTGTTTTGCTCCACTTATCCCATTTCCCTCTCTCCCACTCTCTACCTCCAACTTTATGAGTTCACTAACTCGGGAAAGTCGGTTAAGACCGGGTGAAGAGGCGTTAGACACCAGACTTGAAAGCTTGAGTGATGGTTTCTCGGAAAAACAAAAAAAACACAGATTGAACTACATGGCGTGCCAAAGAATTGGCTTGTAAACCGAATTGAAAAAAAATATTCTTTTGCGCTAGAATAAAAATACACGCTTCCGTACACTATCAGAAGGAGATTAATGTCCAGAGTGTATAGATCGATACGCAGGATGAAGTTCTCTCAATTGATAATAAATAACAATTGCTGCCTACATGGCGCTATGAATAGATGTTTACTATTTCTAGTAAAAATATGCATTCTTTTACTAGTAAAATATAAACTAGGGAAAATGTCCCGATGAGTTCAATTAAGCTTTTATATTTGACACAAATCTCTTTCAGATTAAGATTTTAACTGCGACTCGATGAAAAATTGGTAAATCAGACTTAGTTATAATTCTCAGCATGATTTAAAAAAGGGAAGAGTTTGTGTCAATTGAATGTCACATGTATTTGCTTTAACCAAGGAAGATGAAGTACAATAATTCAATCGTGATTTGGCTTTTAGATGTACCCTAAGATTGAAGTAAGGTGAATTGACGGCATCTGATCGCACGAGAGTTTATTTTTGTGCGCAAAATGAATCTTAAAAGTAAACTGTATCAGGAAATTACGTGGTAGCATGAAATGGTAAACCTTTTGGTGAATAAATATTGGTTAAGTTCAGATAAGTTATCAAGGTATTGCTAACTATTCCAATATTCTATCATTTAGTCACTACTACTATTCAGGGCAGTAGTTGCTGAATCAAACCATCGATATGTTCGATTACGCATTTTTTGTCACGCATTTTTGTTACGCATTTTGTATTACACATTCATGATCAATAACTTCAAAGTGCTAATATTCCTAAATGGCTTAAACAATTATCGTTTTTCATGAATTGGTAATTTACCAGATTCAGAACTAGAGAACCTCTTATCTCATGGTCTTTGTCCTAAGGCAAACAAAACATCCGTGCCAGAGATAAGGTCCGAACTCCGAACCTTTGGAGTATCAAGCGGGCATATTTTCAAGCTGAAATACATGGTCACTGAAGTTCGGTCGGTGAAAAAGTGGTAATCATTACTTATCTCTAAAACGTATATCAGGCCTCCAGCGTTGCTAAAAATAAGAAAAAAAACATTCGTACGCCTATACACCCATCGAATTCAGATTACGCACAGATAATGCGAGATAAATCCCTAAATAACATCATTCAAAGCGCGCGACCTTTATATTTTAACCCACTGTCACCTCGGGTCGGGAAAATTTTCCAGCTGTCATTTCCATCGTCCGCTCACATCAAGGAAACTCATTCCGACATTTACGACGCCGGGCTTTCAAACCGGGCGAGCGAAATTATTATTTACATAGAAAAGAGCCGCGTTGGAAATTTTGTGAATGGAACAACGACGTCGGCCTCGTGAAAACTCGCAGTTCAAACACAACGGGAATTACGACACCGTAGAAGTTTGGCAGGGGGTGTAAGTGGACGGAAGGGAGAAGAAGAGGCCGGAATTACAGGTTTGGTCGACGCTAGTGGCGCGGGGCTGAACGTACCTACGCGAGGAACCCTTGCGGTGTCGTAAACGGAGCAATAACCCCTGGAATCACGCCCCTTCTCCTTCCGAGAGGGGATGGAGGTACCACTCTTGGGGGCACGAGACATGCGAATGCATAAATATCTTCCTTAGGGGAGGCATGGGTTGGCGGGACCAATGATAACGTGACCCATTAATTGCATTTTTTATGCTTCTTCCCAGAAATTAGCTTTGCCATGAACGACCGTCATTGCTCAGCCTTTAAAACTATGACCTTCGGGTCCTGGGTCAGTGCGGGGGATAGCTGTAAATCATTTAGTTCGTGTGAAGCCTGGAATTTAGGAAAGCCTTTGAAATGGATGACAATTTCAAATGAAAAGAGCATCAAGATAACCTGATTTATATGGGATCTTGGATATTTTAGGCGTTTTCGGTATAAGAATGTTAAATAATTGTACTTCCACCGGATAAAACAGATGGTTGACAGAGGTGTTTCCTGGAGAAATTGGAAACACCTTATGATGAGAAAACAAGCTTCCGGACAACAGAATCCTAAGCCTCCTACAAGCATAGGGAAGGTTCACGACCCTCATTCCCCAACCAGCCTTGCCAAAGGTGCTGAGTCAACGCGGTGTTTGGCCGTAAATTGTTCCTGAAAAAAATTGAAACTTACGCAGACCTGTAAACTAGACGATGCCATAAAAGAACAGAGCTTGAATAGGCTGACTAGTTTGGGCAAGCTTGAATATCTTGATAAGCGATGGTTTATTTATAAGATTTTTCCGCTTAAAATTATCATTTTAACGTTGAAAACGAGAACTAAGCGCGAAAACTCATGTTTTGTTGCTCAGTAAATTACCCTGGACAATACAGAGAGAACGGAATCTTTTATATTATGACGCTTTAATTATTTTTAATTCTCTACCTTTCAAATATTTTTAGCTTTGTAGTCAGCTAATAAAGTTCTCACGTTTTGAATGAAGTAAGGGCGGCAACAAAATTAAAATTATATAATTATTCCCGGAAATGGTTGGCTTTAGGGTATGTATAATTTCACTTCAAAGAACTGAAAGAATGAGTTAGACATTTTCTATCGTCCCCAATACTTAATTCTCCCCAAAAGTTATACTTAAAATGTTTCCTGAGGCATTTACATTCGATAATAATGAAATTGACATGTAACTTCCTTTCTCAAATAGTCGCATAAAACTTTGCAGCCACAGCTTTTACGAATCTGAACATAGTAACGGTCTATAGCTACTAAAAAGAAAAGATTTAAATAGATTATAACCCAGTAGACGTCAGCCATTATGTCCATATCAATTTCCACTGCCACGTACACTGTACAGGCGAAATAAACTTTCGTAAATGTGTCCTCCTCCAAAAGACGATGTACGCGCAAGAAAGAATATCTCGGATAATTTCATTAGACCGATATTAGCCGCAGGCTGGCTAAGAACGCGCATTAATCTGGCCCCACGAAGGGTAGGCGAACGTTTATTACATCTCTTGGGAAGAGAATATATTCGACTGTGCAAATCGAGGTTGATGTTGGCATGTAATGCGGAGGGCATTAGAGTAAAATATGTGTGGTGATATTTCACCCCGAGGCCCAGCCGCTCCGTCGCAGGTATCACATTTGACCTAGCTTCTTAAGCGAGCACGAAGGGAACAAAATAGACCGCATGATTAAATCTCCAGGGTGGAATATAATTCATAGTTGAGTTATTTTGGCTAGTTATTTGGCTTGGATAGTGTCATGAGTGACGGTAAACGCTTGAGTCGTTTATTACTACAAGAAAAGGCGCGAGTGGAATTTACTGCTACGTGCATAAGATGTTTCATCTTGAATAATTTTCTAGTAATACACATACATGAGTAATTCAGATATTTGAAGTGGGAAAAAGAAAATAGCACAAAATAATCTATTCTTCTTTAAAAAAATCTAAAATTGAAATACTACGGTTAGACGCAGCAGAAACTAAGGAAATACTACATATAATTAATTTATTCATTGGATAAATTTATGCACAAAATAAATAAAAATCACTAGATACAGTGAGAGATTATTGAATAAGCGAACTCTATTATTCTATAAGAAAGTGATGGCTCATATTTTACAACCTGGAAACATATTAACAACTTTGTCGTGAGAGGTAAGGAGTTATTTTTTATTTTCGACAGAATCACATAGTAATTATTTCTTTCAAATAGAATACCCTCTCACTTAATGAAATGCTTTCAGCTACTCAAGTTGCACCTACCCAGATTTGACAATTCTAATGCACATTCCAGATCTGACAATTTTCTAAAATTTCCTCATGAGCTTATGCATACCTCTCCGCATATTGATTGCAGCATTAACGCAATAATCGCTATGATTTATGAGAGATACCACGGTAGATGTTTTTGCAAAGAAATTGTGAGAAAAGAGAACAAATTATTCGACTGATTGGACATTGGTAAAGAGATTTGCTATTTTTGCGACTGCAAAATCATAATTCTTTGCATCAAATTTGTTTAATTACAAGGGTGTGAGTTTTATAAACTCGCAGTACAAAGGCAACAGGACTGAAATTATTAGTGTCATAAAAATTTTATAATAACTAGTTTGGTTCGGGAGAAGAATTGTATTCCAGATTTGTGACTCTCTGCTTGATAAAACTCCAGATAAACTGAAACTTCATCTCAGACATTTTAGAAAATGTTTCCTTTCCGTTCACAGAATCGGATCTTAATTATCACTTAATTACTGCCTCAAACACTCTTTTTCTCTTTGTAGCATTTTCATCGCACATTCCACACTTTTTGTATTTTCTTCAATAAAACATTTTCTTCTGTAAACCACATTTTCTTCTTAAGCATCGCATTACACAAATTTGTTAATCTTTTTGAGCATCTTATTTTACTTCTTATTTCTTGTACCCTATATTTTTGTTAAGCCTCCTATTTATTTAGGGGAAATATTTTGGAACAATACCCTCCATCGCCCATAATATTCCCCAGCGATTTTACAAATGCCTCCAATAATAAATTCTATTCTCCTCAAAGCGTATGTTTTGCTTACGTTATTTTTATCTTCACGTCCCGAATGTAATTCCAAACTGAATGATAGACAAACCCGGTTTCATTTATAAATAATCTTTCACTGAAATCTACGCCAAAATAATTCTAGACTATTACCGATTAGAGGAGAGTACAAGAAATTTTAAGTTTTTCGAGTTAGGGCAAAAAGTTAACTTTAAAGCCGATAATTTTCACAATGTATTTGACTTTTAACGGACATAGTATCATTACTAGAATTTTTAGGTTTGTCTAGCGGTTATTCGATATTGCAGTGCTTTGAGTTCACCTTCCACTTCAAGTGTGAAAGATTTCCGCATAGATATGCCTGGGATCCTGTAGATACTATTTCCATACCACCCAAGGTATTAACAACGTAAATTTCTCATTGAAAGTCACTAGCTTTAGGCGTTCTTCTTGAAAATTAAAATGAAGAAGTTGAGTTATTATCAGAAATGCACACGGTATACGTGTTAACACTAAGGAAGTAAAAGTGAATATGGAGAAATGAACAACAATCCCAAACAATCAATTTATAGTGAAGAGAGAGATTGCTCTGCTGATAAGTATCAGTCATTCTCTTAATTCTTTGCATTAAATATGTTTAATTACAAGGGTATAAGTTTTATAAACTCGCAGTACGAAGGCAACAGGACTGAAATAATAAGTGTCTTAAAAATTTTATAACGAATAGCTTGGTTGGGGAGGAGAATTGTATTCCAGATTTGTGACTCTCTGCTTGATAAAACTCCAGATAAACTGAAATTTATAGATAGGATAGACATTCTCTCCGAGATATGTGTGACACTCTGAGAGGCAGGGGTAAAATTTGTTTCATTTAAAATTTCTTTCTCTTCAGAACTTTTTTCAGTGTGAATTCGTGATTAAGGAATTGAAAAATACATTTATTCGGTGAATATAAAGGATCAAAAACACTCCGCCAAGGGTCGTTGTTGTATAAACTTTGACTTAAGCCCATTACATACGAACGGCTTCAAGGCGTTAATTGAATATCCACCAAAGGGACATTTTCCCCGCCCTCCTCCCCAGCTAAATTTTAATGGCATTCCCACCATCCAAGCCTCGGGCCCTTCCTCCTAAAAAGCTTTAGATATCTCGCAAACGGGACCGTTATTATTCCATTGCCGCTCCCTCGCAATTTTCTTCCCAGATTTCCATTTCTCTCTCTCTCTCGTTCATCCTCGCTTCTTGCCTTTTCCCCTCTCGACAAGGGGCGCCTCTTGCGGTGAACCGGCGAAGTAGGAGGGGGTAGTGTGGCTCCCACCAGCCCACCTGACGCTTTGACCGCATCTTCCCGCACCGCAGCACCTGTGACCATTCCCACGCCGACATCTTAAAGCCGTTACCCTCTACTCCTTGTTGCTCTCCGCTAACTACTAGTCCTGATTTCTCTCCTTGCATGCCCTACGGGGGGGATGGGTGAATGGCGTCTCCACATCTTCTTCGCATTAGTCATATCTAGGCGCTAGATGTTTCAGAAACTAATGCATAGCAGCATTAACCCTCCAGTTGGCAAGTGAAATTTTTTCACACATTTTGGCGCGCGAACCACAGTAGTGGCCCATATTCAATTTTTTAATACTGGCCATAATTTTCTATCACTTTTGATTGAAGTATTTACAAACATTAAATTTTAACCTTTATTTGTAATATAAATAATTTTGTGTCCATTTGAAACATTATTTTAATTAAAGGCGGGAGACAACGGTAATTTATTGAAAAACCATGTAGGAAAATTTTATATTTAGGCACATTCTTGAGTACAATTCACACATTAGTCTTTTAGGTAATACTTGCATGCCTATTTCAGGTAAAGATGTATTAGCTTTTTTTTTATATCATCTTTCTTTCATTCTATAATCTTTATAATAATAATGTCCTGGGGGTTATTATTTGCTTTTCATCCGCTAAACTAACTCATTAAAATATCACGGCCGTTGGTTTAAAGTTAAATAAGGTAAATAAAATGCATAGAAGTGTAGCTAAATTTTTTCTCATAATGTCATATCTAGGTCAGGTTTATTTAAAATTACATACAAATTCTTAAAATGTTCACTTTCTGTTGATATTAGTTGGCTTCATCCTTTACAGTGATTCATTGCTTTATCACGGCTGTCAAGTTTAAGGGATCGTAGTTAGATGCATGGCATTCAAAGTTTTAAAGGGAGGTTAAAATACTTTTCCTAGATAATCTTGAAGCCTTACATTAAATGAGCATTACATGAGCAAAGCAATGCATGACGATATACATATATGATAAAGTGGAAGAGTGAAAATATACTTCAACACAATCTTTTTGCCATCAGTTTTATTGAAATTAGCACAGGACATTATTGATAAAGAAAAATATGACGAGGGAAATGTAAACTCATCATGAATAAAGCTGAGAAAAACATCTCAAAAGCGTATACTGTATGCGCAATTATCTGAGTAAATGCTCGCGTGAATGAAACTCATATCATCAGTTCTTTTGTAATATTCAGATTTCAAGTAAGTTTCGGGAGACCCTTTTCATGAGCCTTATTTTAATTCCTCTGTGTATTAAGACTCATTTAGCGTTATTGAGGACTATAGTAGATGTAGTAATACACTGAATTAATAAAATGAACTTTCAAATCTCAGGGAAGAGAGAAGACATATATTGATGGGTATAATTCATGCCTAATATTTCCTAAGAGGATCAAATACATGTTGACTTAAGCCATCAGTCGAAGCTTCACGACCATTTAGCCATTTAAGTAGGCATGAGTTCGAATTCGAAGTTATGTGGTAATGCATGCTTAAATGAAACTTGCCGGAACTCTAGAGGAGTATAAGGGAAAAAGTCGATAAATTGCCCTGAGATGGTAATGGGTATGTAGTTACCTGCATGCATCCCAATTTATAAATAAACTTGGCTCTGAAACAATGTTGCTGAGAATGAGACCCGAGTCTCATATGATTATGTTGAGAAAATTTCCGATATTCCAACACTATTTGAAAATTGCCACGTGGTTGACTGGCACAAAAAGAGAAGTATCCGGCAAAATATGGTGGAAGTTTAGCATAAGGCACTGCATTACATCATGATGCAGTGCGTCGAAACCATGGTCGTAATAAACCTTATCTAGTGGAAAATTGCCATTTCTGTGATTCATAATGAGGTTGATTGGGTTATTCCTAATTAAAAATATTTGATTTAATTGCAAATTCGCTTCAAAATAAATATACATTGTTAATTTTTATCTTCAACGGATTCCTCATTCCAAATTTTTCATTCACGCGTTCAAGCTTCCAAAGTGTCTTCAAACTGATGTCTTCCTCTGTGACTCAATAAACAATATGCATAAATTCAAGAAATTTGTTTAAATGCAGCAGTTCCTTAAAGGAAAAAAAACCTTGATAGAATAAATTAAGCAAAAAACTAGAATTTGAATTATGAAAGTCTTCTAATGCTTGTCCTTTGGTCGATTACATACACATAATCATTACACTCCTAATCTTTTCTAATGGGAAAATTAAAAAAAAGCCTCACTTTGGCGAGGGATTGAAGACTATTTCCTCCTACTCTCTAGCTTCTTCAACAATGCCCTATTCTTGCACATTTCTCGCGTCTACGTTACAATCATTCCTTACTTGCTTAGAGCTTCTTACTTTCTACTTCGCTACATACATTAATTACTCTTTCTTACTCTTAAAAATTCTGATTATTCTCCCGTGATTTGGGAAAAACTGTGTTTGTAAATTTCTCTAAATTATTTCTTTTTTATTGACAACTTAAATATTAAAGAAGGTAAGTAATTTTTGAAGGAAAATGTTTTTACGAGTTAAGCCTGTCTCACCCGCGAGTTTCAAGGCTGTCTCTCTGTCGTCCCACATTTGGATTTTTGGTTTCACGAGATAAAGGGATGGAACAAGTTGGATTTTTCCGAGGGAAGTGAAAATGTAACGTCAGCCTTTGAATGAGCTGAAGTATCTCGAATTATCTGCGAACGGCATCAAAGAAATCGACGCCAGCCAATCGAAATGATTATTAGAGGCGACGAACTGTAAAAAAAGGTTGAACGCTTATTGAAGGGGGAGAGAAAATATCTCTCGCAAGGGAGAGCTGAGCATAAAAGACTCAGTAGACTGCAGAATGGAGCCGGCATTATAAAAAAATAGAGGGAGAATATAAAAAAAAGAGAAGCCGGCGAGCTTTTCCGCAAGCATTTCCGAACGATCGAAAAGGATTCCATGCAGCTCGTGAGATCTTTTACGACTCCAGATTGCTTCCTCCCCTTCTCTTCCTTGCACACACTCCCTCTGAATGCACTGCCTCAAAAAAGGAAATAAAACGATACGGAGATGACCGCCGCTGCCCCGGTGGACGACGGAATAAAAATGGAAGCTTGGCGCGACCGCGGCGACATGGGAGGCGTAGAGGAGAACCATATTCTTCGTCCGAACGACGCCTTTAAAGCCGTGCTTTCATATCGGGCGATTAAAATAAAAGACCACGGTGAGGGAGACCATTGCGGTGGAGAAGAGGAGCGTTATGGCCCTCGATTGTCGGTGCCCAGAGGATACCGGACTTGTTCCCTCCTCCCAATGAAAAGAGGTGAAAATATAAAAAAATGATAGGAAAATATTCCACACATGAACTGCGAATCCCCCAATCTTTTCTTCACGCTTTTAAAGACAAGAGGGTGACCGGATGCATCAATGTGTTTGAACTAAAAATTTAGATCAAGAACTCAAAACACGCAAACAAACGCAAAATCCAAACGATATGAAAACATTAAAGTTCTCACTGTAGGGATAAAATATGAAGCCAGGCAAAACACCGAGGTATGATGACGTACAGAACCTTATTAACTATGTAATATTGAGTAATGTGTATTGTGTATCAATGTTAACTTTTTAAAAGAATGTCTATAAGAAACGTTCGCATTTTTTTGAGAAGCAAAAGTAAATATACATTCTATTTTCTCCTCTCGTTGCTCTTATCGCTAAGCACATTCTGGAGAATTGGCAAAGACAAATTTTACATGAGATTTATACGATCGTTCGTACTATTCCCTTAACTGGGAAGGTTACAAAAAAAAGAAAAAAAATACTATTCTCATTAAACACTGATTATCATGTTTTTCGCTAAACACAATTTATAATAGTTTGGTCGACCAGAATCATAAATTATTAAAAATGCTGTGGTGTCATTAAAACCCATATAAGAGGCTTATGAAGAATTTAACTTGCCACATTTAAAACTAGGAAAAAATATAAATCCTGAAAATTAGGATAAGAAAGTCCTAGAAACGTGAAGAATCTAGTATAATATAATTATCGGATTGCAGATATATCTATAATATGTTTCTAGTTTAGAGAATGCTAGATGAAATAAATAATTTCGAATTCTTACATCATCGGAAAGTCGGACTGGAGATACTTATCATATAAGTTGGCTTTTCCCAATTGCTACTAAGAAATACAACGCAGAAAAGGCAAAAAGGCCGACAGCAGCAAAATAAACAGAGTGAGACGTTTATCCACGAAAAGAAATATCATCATTCGTCCCTTCCTTATCTGGATTACATTTTTTTCGTTCCTTCAACCTTCTATGACTTGAAGTTATTGGTGGCGGACGATACTTTGTGGAATTCCATTGCAGGAAAAGGATAAATTACTTTGCACTATTCCACTGGAGAAATATAATTTAATGAGTCGACATGTTCCACTGCACTGCAGCATCATCAGGACTCCTGATGATGCTGCAGTGTCCTCCAAGAGTCCTGATGATGCTGCAGTGCAGTGAAACATGTCGACTCATTAAATCATATTTCTCCAGAGGAATAGTGCAAAACTGCAAAGTAATTTTGCAACTTCCTTTCTATGACTTGTTCTCTAACACCAGCTGCCAAACTGCCTTAACATGATGTTCAGAATAGAACAAAGACACTTACCATCTTCCGCTTAAATCGGATGGAAAAAATAGGAGAGCGAAGGAAAATGAAATATAAGTGAGGAATCGGGTAAGAAAAATAAGCGAGTTACTTGCTTTTTACCTGTTTAATTGACTCATTAAAATATCACGGTCTATGTTTTAAAAGCAAAAAAGTTAAATAGAAAGCATAGTAGTAACACTAAATTCTTCTCAAAATATCATATCTAGCTAAGTTTTTAAAATGACTACTATTTCGTACTAGCTCTTAAAATATTCACTTTCTGATGGTAATGGTTAGTTTCATCCGCTAAAGCGATTTATATTTTTTAAATCGCGGCTTTCAAGTTCGAAGAATCGGAGTTACATACATAGAACGCAAAGTTTTAACAGTAGGTTGGAATACTTTTCTTAGATATGAATCCAATTCTACTTTTTCTATCTACCATTTTAAGACTAGTGCTCTAACACCCACTCGATGAACCACTGATTGAAGAAAACCATTCGATGCGTACGGAAAGAAATGTGCGGGAGGGGTTAGGAAACCGAAGTGGAGCTTGTCAATGAAAAATCTCCGCTTCTGCCGATATTTGAACCCAGGCCCTATGGATGGGAAGCCTGTGTTCCGGCCTCCACAACAACCCTATCCCCAGCACCAGATACAAAGAAATGCGAGGGATGAATAAGGAAACCGTGGTGAAGGAGGTCAATGGTTGAGAACTGTTCTCAATCTTGGGAGTACAATAGGCGTCGGGGAAAAGGGTGAGAGGGTTTGGGGGACTTTGATCGTTTAAGGGATGGTGTGCCCTTTAAAGGTTTTGGGGGGGATGGGTTGGAGGAGGAGGGATCGCTTCGAACGGGGTGAAGAAAGGGGGTAGGGTTTTCTGGCGATTCCTTTCCAACGTCCTAGCGTCGTAAACGGAGATTTATTGGCTTCGAAGAGTCCTCCATCTTTTATCCTTTCCTCCCTTACCCACTTCACCCCACTGCACCCCTATCCCTTATTCCTTCACCCTTCCTTTTCTTGTTCACCGCCTTATCACGAAAAGTTGGGAGGAGAGAGAAGATGGAACGAAAAATAAGGAAAAATGAAACTGTGAACAATAAGGTGAAGTTGAAGGAGATAGTTGAGGATGTCTTTAAATGGGTACATGCCTCTCTGAGTACATGGCAGTACGAATCAGGTTGATGTGGTAAATGAAATAATAGATACCCACCCTTAGGGTCCTTGGGCTAGAAACCCAATGCAAGCGGAGATATTTCACCAGAAGAATAAGGAAAATTAGAAGAAGAAGAAAATGATTTTTCACTTTTCAGGGTGCATGCCAATCAGGAAACTTTGCGAGGGGGATTAACTTGGTGTGGTGAATAGAGTACCGTCTTTCCATCTCGAGAAACTTGGATCGTATATTAGAGGAGTCGGAGATGCTTCAGTGGAATACGATCACTACTTATGTGCAATTTTGAGAGCACTTCAGCTATCAACAACCCATCTTTAGGAAAATACATTAAACTGCACTCTCTGTTGACCTTTTCGTGGAGCGTAAGCTAATATTGACTCCTGATTCCTCTCCACTCTTCCTCCATTCCCCATGAAATCCCTTCTCCTCCCAACCTACCCATTTATACTAAATTGTAAAAATGATCTCACTTGTAAGTCACTACAACAAATAAACCACCAATCAATAAATGGTAAAAATAAATCCAATTAGGTAATAATCAGGTGGAGTAAACGGCTAATAAAATATTTTGCTAAAAAATGTTTCACCATGAGTATAATTCGCCAGGATGGTCAGTTGTATTGAAAATTTAAGTTTGCATCAACATCCTTAGTCAAATCAAAAATATGAATTTAAAGTGCTATCACGTATTGACGAAAAGATCTCACACTTCTCTTTCTTAGAACTCAAGTGCTTTGATCTTTATTCGGGTATGGCGGCATAGGATTCAACGCCAGTGTAGACTTAAAGCCAAGTCAATCGCTAAATTTCTGTTTTGTGTACAGAGAGGTATAGCAATGAAAGATTACTTCGAGTAGTAATCTCCATGATAAAAATACTTAGTATCAATCCACACAATTTATTAGATACCTAGATAGATATGTATCCAATAAACTGTGTGGATTGAAACTTCGTTGTTTTTTATCGTGGATATTACCAACTTCCACAAAGTTAAGCCGGAGACGATTACTCAAGTTCGAGTAGTAATGCACTCTGAAGTGTCTTGGAATAAAACAGGTTAAACGTATTGTAAGGTATCTTGTGAGAGGAGAGGAGGGAATTGAGGGAGAGAAATAAATGAGTAAAAGAAGAAAGGAGAATTAAGTCGAGGAATGATTGGGGAAGAAAAAGGAAGGGATAAGGAGGCCTCAATGAATTCTGGGAAGCACTGCGATGCGGTGGAGAAGAAAGAAAGGTTTGGCCGGTGAGGTGGGAAGGTGACGGAGGTTGGGAACGAAACGGCGAGAAGCACAATGAATAAGGACAATGAATGATGGTGAAGAAGGAATGCCTGCGGAAACAGATTAATGGATGAGTCTGAGATGGGAACGTGTGTGGATGGATTAATAGACGCACGCGGGAGACGCCATAATTTATTAGACGGCTTCACCGCTCCGCGAGGTTATTGAATTAAGACTCCCGCACATGGACACGCTGCCAACGCCCTCAAGGATAACTCGTCACATCCGCGAACAGGTCGTTCGTCTTCGGACACTTACTTTCAGCGTGAATTCAACTTTTTGCTAATCAAATTACTCATCACCACGACATTTCTGAAGCTCTCGAACTCGAAATTTGACGGAAGCAGAGAACATCACCTCACTGAGGGAGCTAGTCCTTTCGAAATGGTTAGTATTAAGGGCGAAAATAAAGAAGAGGAGTGGAGGTGAAGAAGACTTTGAAGATATAGGTCTTCAGGGTTTCCCTCTTGATCAGGTTCATTGTGCTGGAAATACAGTTTCACCGGCGTTGCAGTCGGCTTCTTCAGTAAGTGAATTTAAGTGAAGATGCAGGATTGTGGCCGTTTTGAAGACGTCGACTGCAACGCCAACGAAATTTGCACGGCCATTTTAGCTCATGAATGAAGGTGATACATGAACAGGAGTGCGTGGGAATGATTTGTGCTGAGGATGCATTGGCTGCCAGGCAATCGACATCGCATTGCCAGTCAAAGGTTCAAGGAGATTTTAGGAAAATAACAGGAAACATTGGAAGCCTTAGCTAGAGTAATCCTAGAACTATCTAAATGGCTTAATGAACCAGGTGGAACGTCGCCTCTACCATTTTTTGTGTGTATGAGAACACCTGAGAAATGAGTAGTGTTTGAGAACACCTTTGTGTTCTCAATACTTCTCATTGACCTGCAGTGACCGATTTTTAAGCTGTACACACTTCTAGTACTAAATGTGTCCAAAAGGCAACTGCCATGAGATTTTGCGGAGTATAGTCAACGTCAAGCGTGATGCTCAATGGATTTTTAAATATAAGGACAGCTTAAACTATCTGATGAGGTCATTGAGTTACGAGCATTCCAGGGAAACCATATGGTGAGGGATTTTATATCTGACATGATTGCCCTTATTCAAAGTAATATACAAACTAAAGTTAACACTATCTGAAACGTGAAAATAAAGGTGTACATCGACGCTACATTAATATTGACAGAAGCAGACACTGAGAGTGTTTAAATGGTGGCACATTTTAAATGAACAAAGTGATGAAAAGTCACAAACAGATTATACGTCATGTGAACTCTTATCATATCCCTGACGATGATCAGCGAGACGCCCATCGAAAAGTTGGATGAAATGGAATAATAGACCCGGTGTGTAACCCGAGAAGGGTTCACAAACAGTATTCACCGGTAAACAATTAGTTCTTACATATATCAAACGTCATAATACGTTAAATGGGTTTTGAAAAATAAATAAGCATTGAGATAAGGGGTACATAAAATGTGCTAAAATATTCTCACAGTTACAACTTAATCATCGATCCAACGTCCTTAACTATCGGTTCTCAAATCATCCATGCAATTGAATTTTAAAAAAACGTCCAAAACATTCCTGTCGAGTTTCCATGCAAATAGAATGTAATATTGAAGTAAAATCGTATTAGAATCACCACTGGATTTGTGCAAGAAGGAAACTCCATATTTTTTAAATACCTGCGTTACTTCCTATCACATGCGATCAAGGACATCAAGAATGAGTCCTAACTAAAAACTGCAGCCACTCAGAAGGACCATGACTGATTTTTCAGTAGCATTTCTTGGGTATTACAGCCACCCTCGTTGTCGGCCTCAGTGGTGGCGGGGTAAGGTTCTCGCTTACTAACCCGAAGGTCGCGGGTTCAAGTTCCGAGATAGTTTTTCCCCATCCAGGGCCGAGATGTGAGTGAGTGATTGTCCAAATAAAATAAAGAGATAGTAATTGGCGAAAGCTATTAACTATGGAGAAATTATTATTAATATTTCCAACTACCAAGGCTATATATGCCATAAGATATAAAATTATAAATTAATCACCAGATAATCATAAAATCCCGATGCTGTGTATTGTCTAATGCAAGTCCGATGTTAACTAGCCTGAATGTGAACCCGTTATCTTCCATTTCCGCGTCGGTGTGTTACCACTCTGAATACCGAGGTCGGCCCTAGGATAATTTTTTTTCTAGGGTTTAGGTGCAAAATCCGATATATACATAGTCCCACATGCCGTGATTTTTATTTAATAACTGCCATAGAATCGAAAATATAGTTATATCACCCAAATATATATATAGGCCGTTTCAACTGTTTATTATTCAAAATATGCAATAGTGATTGGCGTCATGAGAAATTATACGACAACAGTAGCAGAGCGTGCATCCAATCACAACCCTTAACGCCCGAGCATTTCGCGTGGAAAATAGTCCAATAAGATGCGGATCAACTCATGCAATACGATCAGGTCACTATGCGACTCCTTTGCCAGGCATGGAAGTTACGGTTTAACTGAATCCTAATTCTCAGTCCAGTTCAAACGTTTCGTTGCCTTTACCTGTGGTATGTTCAGAATATAAGGGATCATAACTTTGGGGTAATGGTTTTCAGACATAATACAATCCCCATATTTGTTTTGTTCATTATGGAAAGAGTGTGGTTTAGTATCTAGACCTGCGGAATTGAAACAGGCCACTCTTGAAGTGGCAAAGCACACCCTTTAGTAGAGTTAAATGCGTGAAAGTGTCACGGGGTTATTCGTTGTCTGCGATTTTGCAACGTAGACTGCCGAAAGAAATATATACACAATAAATAAACATCTTTTGCGTTTTTAGGAATACCAAACGACAATAACGACCAGCCGAAACTCTTTAATGCTGGAGCGTTGAAGTGGCCAAATATTTTACGTTTGAATTACTAATGAAGGATACAAATAGAAACAAGTAACATATGATGACGTAATTTTCATTCAGATAAACATTTAAAATGCCATTTGTGCAGGAAGGCGGCACTCATATATTTCGATGTTGAGACGTGGGGGAAGAGGCAATAATCGAAGGAAGTTTCGGAACACACCGCCTTGTGCTGACATCTGACGCCAAGGCTTTGAACTCGAAGAAGAGAGGGCTGCTCCATGCGGCGTGAAGCGAAACTAATTCCTCCGAGCAAACGAGGCGTACGAAGAATTTGAATTTCGGAATTTCACCAATTTTGATGTAGGCTAGGAATACGATGAGCCAGATGAGGAATAATGAAAAAAATAAAATTTAAATTTTCGGCATACGTTTTCAACATGTTATTGAACATCACAAACGGATTAACGGTTAAGTCAGGGATTAAATTCACTTTAAAAACACTCATTGAGGAAATTCATCTTTCACCTCTGCTTCTAATAACGACAACTTTTACAAATGTATTTTTGATGACGTTAAATACCTACTGGTAGTACTACATAAATTGAAAAAATGTGTGGAAAATGTTGATAAAAGCTGAAAATCTTTCCGAGTGTAGTTACATGTCCAAATTTTGATGTTGCTGGGAGCTACTTAGTTTTATCTAAATATTTCTGAAGAAAGTATTGGGTTATGTAGGGCAATATATTGCTAGCATTTCTGACGGAATAAATAATGCGATCCACAGTGAAAGCTCTCAAAAATTCTCATTAACAAAGGGATCGAGTAAAATGTAATTTCAGTTTCTCTATCGTGGTGAGACAAGAGTAAAGATAAGCAACATTTATATCCATATAAATGCCTCATAAACTAAATTTAAATTGACTAAGTAGTGCATATGGAACTATTAATTATCTTATCTATCAAGCAAGCATTTGACTTTAAGAGCAGAGCAAGGGGGAGGTTATCGAGACATAAAGATAAGGACGAGAAATACATAAAGTATACAAGCTATGCATGTTAAAAAATGTTATAAATGACATCAAAAAGGTTAGGCGGCACCTGCCCGGTTCAAAGGTTGGTGGTTGATTCTTTGTCCAGGATTACTTTGTCCAATGGCAATATTCTGATAGAGACTACTAACCTTAAACATTTACATACCAATGGGATACGAAATTGGTACGGAGGCTTCCGCGGTGATTAATTGGAAAAGTATTTTCCGGGTTAAGGACGCGTTGGTCCATTTGGATAATGGGATACGTTTGTCATAACAAATTTTTCTATGGTAAATGACTAAATCACAAATACCTATGAATTAAAAATCTAATTATTTCAAAAATGCTAACAAATTAACCTGGAAGGGGTTTAGCAGCATTGACTGATAAAATAGCTGGCTAAAAAGGTAAAGGATGGCAAAACAATGTGTCAGACGGTACAGGAAAAAGTATAATACTCACCGAGAGTAATGCCTAAATTAATCTCAAATTGCGTGCTTACACCCTATAATTATGTACTTGTCATGAATGCTATTGTTGGCTTTAAGTGAAGGATACGCAAATTTTTGCGTTGTATTCCATGAGATCAGAAACGTATCTAAGAATTCGAGATACCTCTGTGTAAATCCGTCAATTCCTCTGACGGAACGAGTAAACATTAAAAAAATAAGCAACGGTTGGTTAACTCTTGCGATATCATAGAGGCAGAAGGAAACAATCACACTGCCGTCAAATTGTAGAGTAACGCGAGAATTATGACAAGTAATTATTTTTGCAGAATATTTACTGGTAGCTACAACGGATACTTCTAAAATAATTTCCCAAGATGAACGACAATTTATCCAAAAAATCAATTTATACCCGGCAGTTAGTAAGAATGAACTTCCAATTAATTATAACGTGGAGATTTTGAGTATCAGTTAAAGTAATTCGAACCTTTATTCATGGAACTGATTAAACTAGGATGCCCAGCTTTAAAGCTTATCTGGCTATTTTGTTCATACTTCGAATCATCAAGCCCATCTTGAGGAAATTTAAATGATATCAACATACTGTTTACACGTGGTCCTCATCCAAAAATGTTAGAAAAACATGTTTAAGTTCAATGAGATTTGCCGATAGGGTTTATGCTATGAGACAGCTCAGTTATAAACAATCTTAACTTCCTGAGGAGCCAAAGAAAGACGAAGTTTGTGCTAAACGTTTGGTAATAAACCTATCTGGGAGGATAGAAAATCCGGGAGGAACGATAAAAAGTTTTACTAATGTCGAG
The DNA here is from genome assembly GCA_963573305.1 of Pyrrhosoma nymphula. Taxonomy (NCBI): domain Eukaryota; kingdom Metazoa; phylum Arthropoda; class Insecta; order Odonata; family Coenagrionidae; genus Pyrrhosoma; species Pyrrhosoma nymphula. Next base: position 96,447,642 of record OY754335.1, on the reverse strand, counting down.
GGAAAAGGCTTTAAGTTCAATATGTGTCGGCAAAAAGCAGCTTAAATCACGTTTGAATTAAATGTGGCATAAAATGAAGGATTAAATGATAAAATCACATGAATATTGAGTGAAGAGAATTTAACTTACATTAATCGTGGTGAAGTTGATTGAATCTTTCGCATTTTTAAATATATTTTAAAAACTAATGACGTAAAATATACCATATTGTTCCTATAACTAAATAATTATGGGCCATAAGTCACTGACATCACTACTTTACTAATGTTATCCCATGTAAGGTTCGTCTCGGAGGAACATTACATCGGATGATATCGAATGATGATCGAAATGACCAAAGTATTATCAGAAGAATATACTCTGTTTACTTATATAACTCATGTTTTGCAAACAGAATGGAGCATGGAAAATAAATATCCAGCCCTTTGTAAGCTGTATAAGCTGAGTACGATAATGTATATTACAAGGTAATATTACCTAACTAACATAAGTTAGTGCCATACATAGTAATTTGGAAGATTGAGAGGGAATATTTATTTGCAATTAAAAATCGGAGAATACGTGAGAATAAGAAAACAAAGGAAGAAGTAGCGTAAAACGAAGGAATATAATTTTGCAGTTTGTACACAACATTCATGAAGTGGCAGCAATCTAGAAATATGTTAAGAGGGCGATTTTGGCTGATGACTACATAAAGAAATATTTTTTAAGGTTAAGTAGGTTGTAGTAAAAATGACAATGTTCTTTATCAGCAACTTACTTAAAGATTGAAGTGAGTTTGTAGGCAGCAGCCAACTTAAATAAAAAAACAACCAGGAAGTTAATTAATGGTAAAATTAAGAACACGGTTTCACAAGAAAACACGAAGATGAAATTTATCTCAGAACAGTACGTAAACTAAGTCTTAGAATTTAAATTAGATTAAAAACCTGCAAAAAACGGAGTCAACTTTTCCATAGATTCAAGTTAATGGCGTTGGAATAACTGGGAAATCATGATTTTAATAATAGGAAACGTGATACCATACGAAAACGATGAAGATCACTTCTTTGATTCGAATTAGGGGGATCCTTTCAGAGAGAGTGCGAACATAAGAACACATTTTTAGGGCGTTAGGTACGTCTTGCAATAGGCTGCTGTGTGGGAGAATTAGAAGGCAGACTACAGAGCATGATAGTCATGCATGAAAGAGTCGTTGAAAGCAGCGAAATACAGAGAATTACTGCGCGCAGATGAAGCAGAGGAGCAGTTAAGTTTTCATTTAAAAAATAAGAGAACGTTGGAGGTGAGGTGTCTCGGCGTTTAGAAACACGCTTTCTTTGAAATACATGGCACGTAAAAGAGCACGCATTTTTAAACCAGGTAGATATTTCATAAAATGATGAAAAAGCAGCTTTTAGCGTGGGATGTTTTTCCCCCGCCTCGGAGAGGGATCAATAAGCGGAATTTAAATGCAAACGTTATGGAAGCAACGGAGCACTTTTATCGTGAAAGGTTTTAGGTGCTTTTAAAAGTTTTAAGTATTTCAATTGAAAGTGCATTAAAGTCATTAACGCTCACGAAACGCGAGCACGACACTCACTCGAAAATGTTGTTCTTGATTTGTGTCCAAGTAAGGGCTAAGTGACTTTTTTTTATATTTCAGTCGTGGTTTCCTTCAGGTTATTAGAAATGCCTGAAGCAACTACACCTCTAGAGGAACGAAACAGATTTTATGACGAGGCATAAATATTTACATAAAATTTACTATTAATTCTAAACCTAAGAGGCCACCTTTCTTAAAACGGATCTAGGTGTGTTGAAATAGCCTCAGTAACCCCTTAAATTCGCCCTAGCTTCAACCTCATATATAAGATATTTCTTCATTTGTGGTGAAACACGGTAGATAAATGGAGAAATAGAGATTATATTCTCGTGTTCGTAGTTTAATTAAGGTGATAGTTTATTATACACATAAAAACCAAAATGCTCGTATATTTCGTAGTCTCGGCATTTTTGATTCTCATTCAACAGCTTTTAAAGGATGCAGCCTTTTTAGTTTTAAAGTAGAAACTTTTCTTAAATATTGATGAAGGCTTCCGCGGAGTGTTGGGATAGGAAATTAGCCACGCCTAGGAATTTTTGTTAACAAATCTGGCGGATTCACTTAACAGTTTATTCAGATTTGAATTAAATTTTTAATGATTCTCCAACATACAATATATTTAATTTGTCTCAATATTTAGCTTAAAATTTCTCTATCAAGGGTCGTAATCATGATTAATATTTATTTCTACTCATCCGACGAAAGATGCTACTGAAAGGATTGAGAAGGTTGTATGATATCACCTAACTACTGTAACGGGTATTGCACGTTTACTATCACAATTTCACTAGATGAAAAAAGTCGTTGAGGCGAAATAGTTTATCTAAGCGTATTCAATAGCGAGAAAATGCTTTATAAACAACAAAATTATATAATATATTAGAGTGCATTTAATTATGTCAGAGGGATCGGATGAGTAAATTAAACTATTGACAAAAAACATCATCAGCACTGCACGATGTAAATAAAATCCACCATATGTACTTTCATGTTGTGTCTATGGTGCCTTCACTTCCTAAAAGCGAGATTTTTTACGCTGCAACAGCTATAGCATTTTATTGAAAAAGCATTTACACTCTATTAAGTATGTACAAAATTTCGAAATGACCTCGTTCACAAAAGTTGCAGAAATACACAACCAATATTTATATGCAACAAGAGACTGCATTTTCTCCTTCCAAAAATTGATGGATCAATGCCTGAACATTAACGCCAAAGAAATAATACTTTCCGGCCCGGGTGCTAAACAAGTATTGCAACTCATAGTGAAGTCTGCATCCATAATTTGTCACATGAAACGTAGTTTTCTGCAGAATAACTTGCAGAAAACTAATACCTGATCAACGGTGGCTTGTATGATGTGTCGCTACAAAAAATCACTGCTTCACGAAGATTATTTGCTTATCAAGGGAATGATCAATTGAAACGATTGTCCAGCCATGAAATCGCCGCCAGCAGTGTAAAATTACCTTTGTTCCATTCAATACAACGACAGGAAATAAAAAATGGTTGTACATGTGCTTTTGTGGAATATTTCATAAGTGTTCATGGAAAATAGGTTAAAAGGAAAGTATGAATAAACAATCTCATTTTAACGAAAAATTCTTGTTAAGAGTAGAATTCTGGCAATTAGTTTGCATGAAACCACCGTGTTATACCCAAAATTCAGCTGGCATTCATTTTCATTTTGATGATTGAAGAAGGCGTAAATTGTTAACCAAATAACTGGAATGAGTCCAGTGATTAAAACAGAAAAAATTGTGGCAGTTGTTTTTTTTGATAAATTAAGCATCACTAATCATTTCTTGAATGAGATGCATTCAAATGCTAATTTCATTCAAGTATTCTACCAGCTGATTGGTAGGTTCTTGGGCAGTCCCCATTTTGTATCCCAACCTAATAGAAATTGTCTCGCATTCCTTCCAAAGGATGGCCCGTTATTAGATCCCTCTTCAATTCTTCATATCTTCTACCTCCTCTTATTTCGTCCAGAATTCCTATCCTCTTCCTTCCTCTCCCACGCTTCCCCAGTGTTCTCCCCTCTATCACTCTCTTCAACATGCCCTCTCCTCTCAAAACCTCCTCCATCCATCTCTTCTGCCTTCTCCGAACCTCTGCCACAAGCTTCCTCTCCTCTCCGACCATATCCAATACCTCCTCGTTCGTCTTTCTCGCCATCCAGCTAACCTTCTCCATCCTTCTCCAAACCCACATCTCAAACGCCTCAAGCCTACGCACATCCTCCCTTCGCAATGACCACGTTTCCGACCCATATAGCGCCACGCTCCATATTAAAGTTTTCACCAGCCTCTTCTTTACGTCTCTTCTCAGACCCCCCCTCATCAATTCCCTTCTCTTCGAAAATGCTTCTTTAGCTAGCGAAATTCTGCATCTGATGTCCTTACCACTAAACCCATTCGCCTCCAAAATACTACCCAGATACGTAAACTGCTCGACCTGCTCTATCTTCTGCCCTCCCACCCTTATATTCAGCCCCGCCTTCTTACTTCTAGAAAATCTCATTACTTTCGTTTTCTTGTGATTGATCTTCATCCCATACTTTTCGCACTGCACCTCTAATGCATTCACCATTGACTGTAACCCCTTGGCCGACTGACTAACCAATGCTTGATCATCTGCAAATCTCACTGATTTTATCAGCTCCCCTCCTACCTTTATTCCTACCTCCTCCTCCCCCCAAGCCTCCCTTACCATGTCTTCTGAATACACGTTAAAAAGCAACGGCGATAGTGGGCACCCTTGCCTCACTCCCCGTCCTATCGTGGCCCATCCCGATTCTCCATTGGCTACCCTAACCTGCGCAGTCTGATTCATATACAAATTTCGAATCAGACGCCTGTCCCTCCAATCGACCCCTAATTTATTCAACACTCCCATTAGTTTCGTCCATTCCACCCGATCAAATGCCTTCTCAAAATCTACGAAGCATGCAAAAACATCCTGTCCATACTCTAGGTTTCTTTCTACTAGCGTCCTCATCACCGCTATAGCGTCTCGCGTTCCCGTCCCTCTCCTAAACCCGAACTGGTCGTCACCTAGGTATTCATTTGCCTTCTTCTCTAGCCTTCTGTTTAGAATCCTCAGAACTACTTTGGCCGCGTGGGATATTAAGCTTATTGTCCTATAGTCTTCGCAAATTTTTGCCTTACTCTTCTTCGGTATAGGAATTAGTACAGTCTTCGCGAAGTCTTCCGGCCACACTCCATCCTCATAAATCTTACGAATTAGCGCAAAAAGTTTTCCTCTTCCGTTCTTCCCCATGCTCTTTAAAAACTCTGCAGGTATGTCATCTATTCCCACCGCCTTATTCCTTTTCATGTCTCGTAGAGCTCTTTCGATTTCGCTATCTAGGATACTTGGTCCGATGCCATATCTGTCGATATCGTCTTCCCTTTCTATATCTAACCTATTGGGCCTTATTTCTTTACCATACAGCTCTTCAACATACTCCTTCCACCTCTTCTGGATCTCTCTCGGTTCAACGATTACCTTTCCCGTCTTGTCTGTTATCGTTGTAATTCCCCTTCCCTTATTACCACCCGTCAGTTCCTTTACTCTCCGATATAATGCATCTGCTCTTCCCTCTTTTTGGTATTTCTCTAACGCGTCGATCTGTTCTCTCCACCACGCCTCTCTTGCTTTCTTTGTTTCTCTTCTAAGCCTGTTATTAAATTCTCGGTATTTTCTCTTACCTAGCTCTGAGTTTACACTCTTCCATTTCCTTCTCTCCTCCATCTCCCTGATCATCTCCTTCGTGATCCACGGTTTTCTAATTTTAGTTGCACTCACTACGCCTACCGTTGCTTTCGCCGCTTCTATAATTCCATTTTTCAAACTTCCCCATTCATCTTCCACTGATCTAACTCCATGATCCTCACCCATTATCTCATCCACCTTCTCCCGATACTTCTTCATTGCCCCAGTTAATGCCTCCATATTCCACTTACGTACCCTCCTTCCCATTCTTATCTTTTTCAGTTTTACCCGACATTTCATGACTAATAAGTTGTGGTCTGTGTCTGCATCAGCTCCTGGATAAGTATGCGAGTTTTTAGCACTATTCCTGTATCTGTGACGTACCATTATATAATCTATCTGGAACCTGTCTGTGACTCCCGGCTTCTTCCAAGTGTACCTACGTCGAGGATGATGTCTGAACCATGTATTCGTAATTACTAGGTTATTTCTGCGGCAAAACTCCACAGCTTTCTCGCCCCGGTCATTTCTTCTTCCTAGCCCGTAATCGCCCACCTCCCGCCCATCTCTTCCTTCACCCACCACCGCGTTCCAATCCCCCATTACTACCAGGTGCTTACTTCCTGGTATCCTACCAATTATTTCCTCTAGCTGATCGTACACCCCATCTACCTCCTCCTCTTTATGATTAGAGGTAGGCATATAAACCTGGATTATAACTAAATTCGTTGGTTCTGCTTTTAGTTCCACGACTATTATTCTATCACTCACCTGTTCTGCATACACTACTTTTCTACCAAGTTTCCTATTCATTACGAATGCAACCCCGCGCTGACTTTCATTCCCTCCACTATAAATTACTCTATAGTCGCCGCTTCAGTAATCCCCGTCATCCTTCCATCTAACTTCACCCAGACCCATGATGTCTACACCCACCCTCTCCATTTCTTGCTTTATATTCTCTAGTTTCCCTGCCCTCAGCATAGTCCTAACATTCCACGTGCCTATTCTAATAGTTTCGTTCCTCTTCTTTATCTTCTTTTCCTCTGCTGCTGCCGGGCACGACACCCGGCCCTCTTGGCCGAGTCCCGTAGTTGCCAGGATTCATTATCAATTGAGAACTGTCCATAATTTCAAGGTTTTTGTTTTAATTGAGGTAGTATTCCTTGGCCTTACTCAATAGTGTTTTTTACGTGACACCATCACTTCAGAGGCCGCCCCACTGGGGTCAGACGCCTTTTGCAGCCGCCTCACTGAGGTACAGACGCTGCGCGGACTACCATTCGTCTGTCTCCTAACCTTCGACCAATCTGGCATGGGTGACCCTACCAGGAGCAATGCTCCCGCCAGTGCAGCTCTAGGGGTCATCGGAGCACGCAAGCCCTTCAACCACGACAAGGTTGTAGTCCAAGAGCTAATACTTCATCTAATTTCATTAAGTTTTGTAGCACTCCTATCCAAGTTTAAAAGTCGGGTATGGAAAATTTAAGAATAATAGGGGGTGAACAATTAAATTTTAATTGGCAACTTAAGATTCCAGTTTGAACTTTTCAAACAGGGTAGTCACCTAGCATCAACTAACACAACAATTCTTTTTCATTCTATTTGTGGGACTCACCTTACCGTGAAAATATTTGTTTCATGAGCCCTAGTCCCTTAAAATATCACTTCGAAATTACAATACTTGCGGGTTCAACTCGTTTGAGAAATGAGTGCGATAGCAGTTGACTGCGCAGTCTGTACCGTTAGAAACGTCACGACGCAAAGGAAATTAATTCGGCGATAGATGTGGATACGAGATAAAATACGACGGTTTAAAAGTTCTTGAACAAACTTTATCGGGAGAGAGAGGGTGAGAGAACTTTCGCCCATTAAACAAAACTCTTACCTCTCCCCTCTCAACTTTCCCTCCCGGCTGACTCTCCCCCAGAAAACCTTTCCCCGCTCCCGGGGACTGCCTCCTTTGCTTCCGCTCGACGCTGCATGCATAACTTATTGTGACACATTCAGCCGTGAAGGCTTGATAAGGAAAGAACATCTTCCGTCGCCTTTCGCTTTATTTCATTTTGCCATTTCCACAGATATCGCTCCCTTTCCTGTTCCCTAACCTACCTCCATCTCTCGCGTCACGCGTTTTGCGAGAACTGCCGCGGGCAAAATGAAAGTGCGACAAAAATTAAGGATTGGGCACGAGAGCCGCTAGAAGCTCTTATATTACACTCAAAGTAATGTTGCTGGAAGCAATTGAATTCACACGAGTTTCAGGGTGGCACTACAGATATTCCTTGAAACCCCCATGTAATGTACATTCTATCCGAATAGAAAGAAGGAAAAGGTGAAAATTCAAATATATTTTCGATGGGATTCACTCGGGTTCTGTTACACTGAAGCGTGAAAAAAGAAATATTGTACCCTTCTGTTCCACTGCGTATCTCTCTTTTGTCACTCCTGAAAGTTTCACAATTGACAAGTTAGGACAATATAATATATTCCATGTCAACACAAGTTTTCTACTATTTTTAGCCTACCGCGTTTCCCCCGGTTCTTGAGCGCTCTCAAAATAATCTTTCCATCTGATTCATCCAACCTTTTATTCGCTGATGATAGTATTTATGAAGTGCTTGCCTTTCTTTTGCATTTTCACATTAAATCGCTATAAATATTTTTCATGGCAGTGTCTCGTTATCCTAGCGAAATGTGGCCTAACTCGAGCGTAACGACATGTTTCTTTGCAGTGCAAACGTAGCTGATCGAGACAGTACTTACACGAAAACACCCCTCACTAATCATTCGTTTGATCTCCTTAATTATCTTCTTCATCCACTGCCTTTTTCATGAATGGCGTCCCATAAACCACTGCGGCTTGCGGGGCCACTGCGCAGGCGTAGATCTCTCGCTTCTTGAAAATCTCTCTTCGTTTTCACTTTCCCGCTTTCCTGTTTTCCTTGGCTCTCTCTCGTTATCTCTGACGTTGGAATGCTCTCCTCTTCCCTTCCTTCATACGCGAAAGTGAGTTGAGCGCATCAGTTTCGTCAGGGATTATGGAGGCGCAAAATGTCTAATGTCTGTTGTGAATATCTCCCTGCGTTTCCCGCTACTAATTTCACTCTCCTCCGGACGAAGGCGAGTGAAATATGCGGTGAAAGCACGCGTGAAGCTGGTCTTGCCCATCACGGTTGACGGGGAGATATTTTGTAAAATTCCCCTGTCATTGTGATCATCTGACAAGAATTTGAGAATGATCATCCTTGGCTAGTTCCCTGCACTTAGAATCATTAATGCCATTTTTAAGGACATCCGCGTAGAAAGAGTCTCAAATTTTTCTTGATAGTTAGTTTCATTTTAAAGCAAAATCTAACTAAATCTGCATCTAAGCCCTGCCCTGAGAGCCGACACCTTTTTTTTGTGAATAAAATACACACATACACAATACAAATGAAATTTAAAATGTGTTTTTGCCGATACCATATTGCGGGCTGACGACGAGAGTTTGAAAAAGCAAAATATATTATGGTACTGGCTTCACCTGGTGAACGCGAGTGAAGAAGTCCGTCTTTACTTTTTATTCAACCGTTTTAGTCACTCATATATCTAACGCATAAGCAAGCTTTTCATAAAATTCATATCCAATTGTGTCCAATTGTCCAATCGAATGCTATTCACCTAAATGACATTTCTTCCTCTTTTTCTTCTTCTAGCCTTACTTTTTTTCCCACGTAAGGACACGCGCAGCATCCAACCATGACATAATTAAAAAAGTGAAAAAAATTCTGATTTCTACTCACATTGATTTTGAAGAGGGAATTTTAAAAAAATTACTAAAAGGCGCTAAAAAGGGGAGGGAGTAATTCAGAATGCACATTATGCATACCAATATAGTATATATAATATAAACTGATATAAAAATTATATTTACAGCTTCCAATATCATACCGCCCGTTTAGTTTCACACTTTATTTTATAAATATTAAAAAATAGACGCAATTAACTAATCACATGATTTTGTTTGCATGAATCTTGTTCAGTCAGGACGATGATGTTTAGCTGTTTCGTTAAATAATGCCATGATTAACTTTACTCGCGATAAACCACCTATGATCCCAAAACATTACCCCGTGCCCATTTTGAAAGTTTTCAGGATGCTTATGAGATAGATTTGAGTAAGATAAGGGACACGAAATGTTTTCAAAAGCCACACTAAGGCTAAAATGAACTGATCACCTCTATAGCATCGATTAAGTTTTCAGTCAGTCAGAGGGTATGCGATAACTGCTGCGAGTCAATCTCCAAACCTTCGATCATTCGTGAAATTCTTTCGATCCCTTTAGTCCTAGCAGCGTCGCGCTCGACTTAATGAGACTTTTGCATACTTTTTACGCGGATGGCTGGCGGATTCCATTTTCAAAGAAATATCGCTTTTCGCTCCGTCTCTCTCGCGGAAATGGATACAAGAAGAGTCGAAATGAAGTCAGGCATCGCGACGCTAGCGAAAAGTGATGTTGATGGAGTGAGCAGTTTGCTGACTCCTTGCTCCGTCAAGTACATATATGGATGCATGCATGTAACGAGAGAGTACATAGACTCGTCGGTTTCGACTTTTCCGTCGCGACAAAAGCTCAGAGGAGAAAGCAGTCTTATCCCCTTTTCCATCTCTCGACTCTCAATGTTCCCTCCACGAGGAAGAGATGATTTACTTGTCGTGTCTTTTCTCTCGGCGTACAAAGCGACGAAAAAAGTGCAGCTGCCACCAGAAATCGAAATTCAAGGCTGCAGCACGAACCCAGTCTTATTTTCTTTAAAGAAGCTTTTCCACCAACTGAAACGGATTATGTTTTAAGTCAACGACCGTCGAGTAGGATAAAATCCGTCGTAAACCCAAGAAAAAAGCGATAAAAGTAAAACTGAAGCACTGAGCGCCAGCGTGACTTTTTTTTAGGTACAGGCAACGACCGTAGACTTAGTTCATTTTCGCCATCATGGATGGGTGAGTAAGGTTAAGACGAGAATTTATATTCGCGGAGTTGGCGAAGGATGAAGAAAATCCCGATGCCTGCATAAGCTACAGTCAATTTGCTAAGAAGAGGAGTATCAGTCGTGATATGGTGGAAGTTCAGCATAATGAATCACAGAAATGGCAATTTTCCAATAGATAAGATTTAATACCATCATGGTTTCGATGCACTGCATCATCATCAGATACATACACAAAAACAGATCGGATATATTTACAAAACCTTCCCACCTCCTCCTCTGTAAATTTTGTATACATATCCGCTCTGTTTTTGTGTATGTACCTATCTGATAATGATGCAGTGCATCGAAACCATGGTCGTATTAAATCTTATCCAGTGGAAAATTGCCATTTCGGTGATTCATTACGTCAATTGTCCAACCGAAGTTGTCCAAAGTCCAGCTGAGAGACAGGATAGCTATTGCACCTGCAGTGCTCCATTAAGCCAAGAACTAAACGGATTTCGAGAAAAATTGGCGTTCTAGCGTATCTCTTATGAGTCGTTGGAAGAGAACTTATAACCATTATAATTACCTATATTATTTAATTTTACTGCAGGATACGTTCTTGAAGTTAAATTACTACCATACACTTCAAAATAATTTGTATAATTCATCTGGTAACAATGCTGCATGCTTATCTCGGCCATAAATACCCTAATAATTAACTTGTTTACATTAAGTTATTCACAGAGTCAATAAAATTAAAAATTGATAAACCTGTTTAAATTTTGTTCGCACAAGGCCATATTGCTGATGATATGCACAAATTTTACCATCACCATTGAAATATTTTAGTTTCTAAAAACGATGTTTGAAGATCGTTGTTTTTACCAACATGAACTATTTAGTTGCGATCGTTTTCTCTTGAAGAAAACGCATAACTGACAACATCGCCAAATGCTATGCCTAAATCTATTAGATTGCTCGAGTAACACATACATGCACAGAATAAGGAATGCTGTAGAAAAATGAATATTTATTAGCTGATGTGTACACAAAAATCACGTATCTCCGAATAACTATTTGTTTTTTACTTCCACTGAAATATCTACATGAGGAAAATTTTAGGGCTAACTTTTTATTGCATATATGTACTTTATTGCAACTTCATGTTTATCACTCAAGAGGAAGTAGTGTTTTATAACTGTTTAGTCAACTTTACGCTCAATAGAAATATCGGTACTTTTGATTTCTTGGGGTCATTACATTTTTCGTATCGCCTATCAAACGGAGAAGTTGTAACTTAGTCCTTTGGTTTTTTCCCGATTTTCAGGTTTAAAAAAATACATAATGCTGAAAATCATTATGAAATGATACACTGGCAATCAAACTTGACACCGGAAATAACACTGACCTTTAGAAAAATTTAAATCTGTATTTGAGAGTATGAAAGCTTTGGTATAAAACTTAATTTTTAGATAAATTTAATAGAAAAATAACATTAGAATATCCTTACTATATTGTTTTTTTCTGTGTAGCAAGGAGAAGAATTTTTTTTGTTGTAGGAAAAAAGAAATTTTTTATGTAATTTTTAATATTTTTTAACGCATATGCAAGTGAGGTTTGACGTGGTATAAGGTTGGATAAGAAATTATTATTTCGTTGACGGTATGGCAGATATCTGAAAAAGAAAAATGAATACCAAATATGAAATATTCCTCGGCTTGATAACTTTTGTTTGGTTTCCAAAGTTTTACTCCTAGACATTGATAATGTGCGAAGATGTTCCGAACTTTCATCAGGATATTCTGCTTCTTTAAAAGGTTCATATTTGAAGGCTGCACAGGCCACTTTGGCTTTGTTCGGCTCATCACCGCTCAAACCCGTACCACCGGAACTTCGCCGGGTCGGCCTGCCGGAGGCCTCTAAGAACATCTTCACATATCATAGAAAAAATGTGCTATGTGAATTACAAACGGAAAACTCAACATTATTAGATGTAAAAATTACGTGGGATTTTGTTAATCGGTAATATCAGTCTTCTCAGCCTTAGAGAATAGGGTGGACAAATTGGTTGCTTTGTATGCTGATGAATAAATTTGCAATGATTATTGGGCACATCCACCATAATACCTATTTACTAAGGCCAAAAGCATGTAAAATCATTTCCGTGCACTCTTTAGCATTTGAAGGATTATCTTTATGGAAGTGACAAATGGTAACGTTATTGACATGGAAATTAGCTAAAAGCAAAGATCTTTGGGCAAGTGAAGGACGTAATTCCAAGATTTAAAAAAAAATCTTCAACCCTGACAATTCTTAAATGCAATGTATACTTTTGCTGCTAATATTTTTCTGATGTGAGGGATATATGAAGGAAATATTGGCAAAACACCTGGTAAAAGCACTCATACCAGAGCACTTAGTCAAACATCTAGCGTATTGCTTTTTCCTTTGCTTAACTTACGTCAAATTCCATAGGTTTTAGATTTAGACTTTTAAAAAATCTTGAAATGAGACATGGCGCTGATGCCGGACCTTTATTCTGAGATTATTTTTCTTTAAAAAAAAACCATTACTCTCACCACTGTTCGCTATTATTTAACTATTAACTAGCCGGGATGGAGTTGGCTAAGAACATGGCGACCTGCGCAAAGAATTCTTATAGTCACTGTAGCTTTTAACCACTATGAATATATCCTGCTTTCCAGCATTCTTCTTAGTTAATAAAGTGCAACATGGGTCAAGCCTGGCTCTCATCTAATGCTGGCTTGTCTCGCAATCTTGGAATGTTTCCGGACGGGAGGAAGCCTGCGGGCAAAGCACTGCATTAGTCGCTCTCTACCTCGTAATAAAGCAATGATGTAATCTCTCAGTGCTTTTACAGTACCGTATATTCTCTAATAGATTTTCAAACTTTAAATTTGGTAGGTCCTCTCACCTAAGACCGACGCAAATGTCACGCAAATAAATCCACCCTCACACTTTTGCTCTCCATTTTGAATTTGCACTCAATTGAAATTTACTCATAATGGGAAGCAGAAAGAGTACTTAGGTCACACCCAGAAATTTACCAAGACACACGCGGAACTTATTTAAAAAAGATTATTACTTGAAAAATTATGCTTTTGGATACTTCTCCATTAGTTTATACTAAAGAACAATTACTCTTATCTTACTGATATTAATATCAATATATTAACGTTTAAGCTATTCTCATAGTGTACAGGTTAAAAAAGTCTATGTTATTGAGTATCATTTGTGTGAGTTTTACCCGGAACCACAGTTTTATTCCAATTACAACGGCGCTAGTTAATTTTTTAAATTGCAATTTAAGTTGTAAATTACCTTCTTCTATGGCTAAATAAATATGTACTCCGGTTTATTTTAGTTGAAGTATTTGATGTGAAAATTTAAAATTAAGCGCTCATAAGTCACACCCAGAACCATTGGAATGGCTGTTGTGTAAATCACCTTAACCGTGAATAACGGTCTTAAAACGCAAAACTTAAACCCCACTCATGTTGTTTCCCTGACTCTAGTTTCTTTAATTCTCAAAACGGCGACCTTAATCTGATTCTTTTTGGATTAACTGATTACGTCTTGGTTACTCGTACAACTGTGCTCGAGCTCATCTTGCTTTGTGTAGGCTTTTGATACTTGAAGCATAATGTGAAATCTTGTGAATGATTGCAATGGTGCAAGTGAGATATTTTAAGATATATTTTCATGCGTGGAGATTAGCGTTTCGTTAGTAGATGATGGTATTAAGAACTCCTTTCTTACGGGTTTTCATTCCGTGGCTTTCCTTAAACACGCAAAGTCATTCATTAAAGTGAAATAGTTATTTATTCTGAAATTTATTGTATGCAGTAGTTCTCACTTTTGCAATACGCAATGATTCATTTCCTACACCTAAGGTTACCAGTGAACTATGAATACTCAAACGCCGTGTCACAGCTATTGCATTCCTTTAGAATTTCCATGAACATATATATAATAGGTGACTAGGAACATGAGCAGTAAGCTGCTATAGTGACCTGGTTAATTATAGTAACCCGAAAGCCAAATCGTTTTCAGGTATCTAATTTGGGGAATATGTATAAAATAAATGCTGTTTAGCATCGTATCAGAACTTTTTTTCCAAGCTTATCCACCTCAAGAATATTCGTGACACATGGATGACTATTTTTCTGATAAATCATTTTAATTGTAAAAATCATTAAGTGCATTATCCTTCTGGCTGAGATAATACCCTGCTCACCAGTATTTCATGATCTATTCTTCAAAGTTCAACCCCTTGAGCCACAAATGGTGTTCGATACAATATATATGTCTCTTATAAACATTAGGTACAAGGAGAGAAGGTCATATCATTTAAAAAATTATGCTTTAGTGGTTGCGCTGTCTCTTTATGCAGAGTTCTGTCATCGAAACAAGTGAGTGAGGAAATGTTGTTTATAGTAGTTTTAGTGCAGTCTTTTGCTATAAGCTTCTAGTTACTGAGCTCCCAACGAAAGAAAAGTTTTACAAATTAAAGATTTTCATGATGATAGATGGATTTCAGGATAAGAGATGATTTCGTGATTCATTTGGACGATGATATTTGTATTCAATTCAATAAAATGAGTCCTGCGTGTCTTCATATACCAACAATAGGATCCCATTTCAGGTTTTCCAAAGATTGAGCAATTATAATAATGAAAATTCAATACACCTTTTTCAACTATATCCTCCATGCATTGTCCAGTTTAAAATATATGATAAATATTTCCACATGACCCCAAAACTAAAGTGGCACTCATCATGAGCTCCATCCAGCGCGGAAAATAGCACCTTTACTCGCATTTATACGACCTTAGAGCCACATTTTGAGCTCGGCTGGCACAATCAAGGAGAGCAACCGTGAAAATACTTGAATCGCGCGAATTTTACCATCTCAGTTCAGAACATTTGGCGTTTCTTTTCCGTTCCCGAACACGAAGTTCTTGATAGATAGTAATTAACGTTTAGGAATCATTTGAACCCTCCGATACTGTTCATTGGCAGCATTTCTCTCCACTGTAGGACATTGGCAATTCCTATGCAACGTCAATTCCTATCCACACCCTACTAAATACTACATACCCTAGTAGATAGCCTCCCCAAAGCAATCCCCTGCGGATCAAATAAACCATCGCAGCCACATAACAACCATCAGGTCATGGTAGAATAACATGTAGGTATAAAATGAATAAAATCAAATATAATAAGGCTAAACGCAAAATAAAATTCATGAATCCAAAAATATTACAGTACATTAAAAAAATGAACCAAGCCCTTGATTTTATTATGCAAATGCCCCAAGTGATATCTACATACTTCTCAGAGTTAAAATCACGGATTGAATTGCTCTTTTAACTGTATTAAAATATGTATTAACATTATTTCGTCTCATTTCTACTTTACCTCTACCGAATTTCGCCTCATTTCTACTCTATCGAACATGGGAAAACTCGTAGTTAGACACAAATACTTTCAAAATTTTAAAAGAACAGGTTTGCTAGAGCTGCTTTAAACATTTGCAAATCTTAACCTGAAAACTAATAAAATGATTGCATTTAGAGTTTAAATGACGACAGCATTGCAAATACGTGCAGAAAAGTTAAAACTCACCGGAGTCATCAATAAATTAGTTTAATCACGCGTGTGTGAGACTTCACGGGTTCAAAGTTATACACCAAAGACGGTTAAATACGCCATGAATAAATCAGAAATGAGGAATGGCCATAGCGTTTTTTTCATGGCAAATTTCACCGTATTTTGTGTATAACTTTGAACCCGTGCGCATTTCTACGTACTACATCATTTGTACAATTGCAATGGCAGGAAAATTGTGAAGTTAGTTGTTCTAAAGCGACAATCTTGGGTTTATTATCCGCGACTGTGGCATATGATGCACGACAACGTCTCCTGTGCTACGGAGTAGACTGGGTACGAGAGCAACTTGTTCGCATAAATCCCCGCTGAAATTCGCCTCGAAGTAAGACGGCATATGGCACCGGTGGTGTAACTGGGGGGCTACTCTGTATGCTTCGGAATTCCCGAGCGTCGAAAGTGACGAAATTTTGACGTTACAGCCTATAAACTTTCAAATAGGGCCATGCAAAATTTGAGATTCATCGGGGGTTTTGACGTCACATCCACGGATTTTCCGGGATTCGATCGTGTCGAGTCCTCACTAAATAAGGCCCCTGACCGGCAAATGGGAGATCCGGGCATCCCGGACAAGTCAAATGATTTTAGTCATGGCGAATTTCAACGCTTTTGGTGTATAGTTTGTGAATGTGCGCGTTCGTCGTAACTGGGGCATAGATTTGTTACGAGCCTTCCTTTCCTTGCGACACAATGTCCCGCGCCAACATTTTACACAGTGAGAACGTGAGGGAATAGAATAGGCCGCCGTAAAACGTTTCCCTTCATTAAATCCCTCGACACAAAAAAGAAGAAAGGGAAGTGAAGGTCGGTAGAGGTAAAGAAATTAAACTTAGCATTTCTCCCCCCCCCCCCTTTGCAGCCTCTTCCAATCCTCCCTCTCCTCAACCCCCCTGCCTCCACCACGTCATCGCCACACTATTCTCTCCAGCCTCCCTCCCTACATAAGCACGAGAGCGACGTAAGATAGATAGAGAGTGAGAGAGAGAGAGAGATGGATGAGGAGGTATTTTAAGTCCTACCCGTCCTGCAGAGGCTACATAACGTCACTCCTCATTAGCTACTCTATTAGAGTGGCGTAAATGGAATTTTCCGAACGTAATCACGTTCACCCAAAAAGGTGCGGAGGAACAGGAAGGAGGAAGTGGGTGGGTGGGGAGGAGGGGAAGGAATGACGAGAGAGAGGAGAGGAGTAGGTAGGAGGAAGAATGAGTATTACTGTGGAGAGCGGGACGATAAAGTGAAATTGGGTGCCAAGGTACACCAGGTGAGAGAGGAGCAGTGGGAAGAGAACAACTACTCACACATTAATAGGTACATGCATGCAACCTACCACTCTCATGAGAATCTGGATTGCTGAAGCAATTTTTACTCACACGTAATGCAAGCCTAAATATAATTATTATAGCTATACGATAATACAGGAGGGAAAAATTGAGGGTAAAAATTGCAGAAGAAGACCCCGAATAGACTACATGAGTCAAATTTTGAAAGATATACAATGCAGAACATATTACGACCTGAAATGGAAAGCTGAGAAGAGAGATTAATGGAGGTCTGCTGCCAACCAACTCAAGTGTTGAAACGGAAGAAGAAGAAGAATACACACAGGGTGTCCAAAACGGAATTTTTCGGTCGTTCGGCATCAAGTTTTCATCTTCATCATTGGTTCTTCTGTCCGCAGACAGGTTTCAACGGTAGCGTTGTCTCCACAGCACATCAAATAATACCTCCTATCAAGTGATCACTCACTCAGTGATTCAACCCGAAGGTTTGTTTGGATAGTTGAGGGTAGAGTTCAACCCGGACTAAGCCACAGGCGTGTGAATTTCACACATTCAGGGTAGGGGGGCCAGTTCCTTTCCCTAGGCCACCTCGCACTCCGAGGATTTTTTTGTTCGGGGGCGTTCAAAGGCTTCACCCGGATTTGAACCTGGGACCCTTCGATCAGTAGCCAAGCGCTCTACCCACTAAGCCAGAGCTCCCCATCAACTGATAGGAGGTATTATTTGCTGGCAGATTGCACACCTAACTAACCTCAAGTGGAGGGGTTTGTCCTTGATCACTTTGCATTGAAATGTGGCAACATCGTAAAAATATACTAAAATAACTGCTCTGGCCTGTTAGGACATTTTTTCTCCATTTACTATTTTCATTTTGGTAAAAAAGATGATAAGAAGAAGAAAACAGAGTGATTATAAATATTACTTGTGGTATTGCTGATCACAAATGAACCATCAACTAAATAACTAATAATTATTAAATTTATCTGCCAAAAAGTACCTGAAACATGTAAGATAAATGTGAACCTTTTGAGGGAAAATTGCTAAAGCTTTAAGGGACGAAAATCTTTTTGACATAAAGATTAACATTAAAAACCAATTTTTATAATTTACAACTAATGTTTATGCGAAATCCACGACTTCGGCAAAAAAGGAATTATTTAAACGAAAGGCATATTTAAAACGTACGTTTCAGTATCGAAACCACACTTCAGTCGACTTCGGTCCGAGATCGACTGGGGTCAGTTTTCTGAATGTCCAGCTATGTGGACATGAACGGTGGTTTTCAGCGAGACCCTCTCAGTCATCTGTGGAGCAAGGGTCGGGGTAATTGTTTCGTTCGATGGCAATTTTGAGAGCGACCCCGACCGTTGATGGGGGTCTTCTCTGTCCGTTCAATTTTTGCCACTGGCTAATCGATCCTGGGCACGGTATTTGATGGGTCGTACCACATCCCAGCGCAAACACATCGTTTAAACCGATGGTTAATGGTTGACCCTGCCATTCTTGGTAAGGTATTTGTTCCAAAGGTCATATTTTAACGGCTTTTGACGACGGAATGGTAGAATTAGCACCAGAGTACGGACCCTAGGGTGACAGTTAGTTAATAAGAGCAGTAATTATAGGGCTCTAGAGACATAGAAATATCAACGTTGTTGACATCGCAAATTAAGAATCTAAAAGTTTCTATTTTTTAATTAAAAATGGCTTGTAGGAGAATAAGCAAAATTGCCGTAAGGTATGAGATCAATGCATACATTAAGAAGTTTACCGGTCAGAGTAAGTTGTTATTCAAGGTTTTAAAACCTACGTAGTGGTAAGGTAGGTGATGTCTTGCAACCGGCAACAACAACCACTAAATACCAATTACTCACCTTCTGTAAGGCAATAAATATAAATTGATTGCTTTATGGTCATTGCCATATAAATCACCATAGTAGTATCTAACAATTTCAATTCAAGAGAGAAAGGATAAAAACAGCAATGTTTGTGAAAACTCATACTGCCATTAAAAAACAAAAAAGAAGCATGCTTTTAGTATTTCTTACTTTAGAAAAAATCTCCGTGAACATAAGCTATGGTGTAAAAAACTCACAGAAAAACTCCGAGATTTCCGGAATAAATGGGTCCAATTCACAGGAGTTTAACACTTACCTGAAAACAGAAAAAGATAAATCATTAATAATTACTCGAAAATAAATATTAGTGATTAAATATAAGCACTCAGAAGGTCACATTTTATGTATACTGAAATTCCACCGAAAACATGATGCTTTAATTTTTTAATTGTTAGATTTCAGGTGTAATCACAAATACTTAAGTTGCAATGAATAAATATGTTAGCTTTAATAAACTTCAAAAACCTTTGTACCTTTAAATTATTAAGCCGAGCGATATTGAAATTCGGTCCTGATAGCTTGCGTGCAAAAATTAAGCCTTATAAACAATGAAATTTCTTCAGTAGAGCTCTAGATTTTAAAGGACTTGACGAATCTATTTCCTTAAGAATAATATATTTTAAATTCTCAAGTTCACAGATATTATAATAAAAACCTACGAGAATACATATTATTTCAATATTATCAATGATTATTGATAATAGTCCTTCGCACCTAACGTCTCCAGGAATGAGGTATGACCCAAGAGCTAGAACTAGTAGGGGATACGGTACATATGATATTTTCGCTATTAAGGACAGGTGCATAGGTATAGTAGGACCAGTTATTGAATTGTAAGAACGGAGATAAACCGCACTTCGGCTTCTGCTTACATTAAACGAAATTTGCTGTGTGACCCACAGATTTACGCACCATGAGCATTCCTCTTGAACTTCACTCTCTTGAACTCAAAAAATTTGGATTGGCATGAGACGTATGATACCAATGAAATAATTCAGAACTCTGGCAATTAACTGAACCAAATCCCAGGTAAAAATCATAAATTATCAGGAATTTAAACATTTCACATTAGATTCAATGCTTGCTTTCTTTAGATGGAATGATAATTATATATTGACGGTAGTTAGCAATAGTACTTAATGACTCAATGCAGAGACTTAATGAGATGTTCAACTTAGGAAAATCACGGTACCAAGAATGGATTCCTGTTCCCTTTGCACTAATACTAATTCTACTAAACGTCTAGTTACTCTAGTTGTAGAATTCGATTTTGAAGACTAAAATATTTATCATTTTCTTGACTAATGAGATTTAATAAGATTTAGGTAAAAATTCTACTGGCTGAGAAATTGGTGCTTATACCTGCTTATATCATAGAAAAAAATCTCTAGGGTAACATTGTTGACTAGCTATTATTTCAAATCATCAGCTTCATATAATATGTAACGCATGGAATATCATGTGAAAAATTTACTTGCATCGGAGAGTGAATTCCATAGAAATATAGTTATTTATAGTAATATTATCTCATACTTCCTCAACGGTGAGTGCAAACTCTCGGCTACTGAAACAATTCCCCAACTTTCCTCAGAATACTCAATTGTTCAGTCAGTATACATCAAAGGAAACCATCTTTTTCAAGCGTAACAAGAAAAGTCGCGCGATGGAAGGCAAATAACTGGAGAGAAAAGTGTGTTACGGGGATGAAGAAGACATTTGATGGGCAGGATGAAGCGATGGGAGGAAAAATGGAATGAATAAAATAAGGAGACGTTGAGGAAAAACTAAAAGCATGCTGGAGTCCTCTCCCGATTGAACCCATCCCCATCCCATCCCTCTTTCTGGCAAAAGAGCACCTCACTCGAGCGAGGAAATTACTCTCTCGCCCTTAAATGAATTATTAAATTTTTTTTTCAAAAAGCTATATGAGATAATTAAATATTATTTACTTTAAAAAAAAAAAGGTATAATGTGATTTCCGGGATTTTCAGGGACTACCTAACAGAATTTACGTCGACGTAAAAGGCATTTACGGGCAAAAAGAAATGTGACCTCGATAATTTGTCAGCATATTTCGTGTCTTGGCTTTTAAGATGTAACTGGAGCGTATTAGGGCTAAAATATGTAAAGCTTTTCTAAGCGAAGGACGTCACTATATTTTTGCAAAAAATAATATTATTACTTGCCATTTTAGTTTTCACAGTATAAATAAATAATAAATAAATTGAAAATATGCGTAAAATACTTAAAAGAGTTCTTCGAAAAGGTAAACCTTGGACCGGGGAACAAAGGGCTTCTATTTGTAGACTGCCTCAGGAAATATACAATATGCTATCTGCTCCTTTCCTCAAAGGGGGAAAAGATCATAGATTATTCAGACAGAGGCATTAATGCAAACTTTTTCAAAGGGATAGTGCCTTGACTTAATTTATGTCTCACTAATGGATGCTCTTTCTGTAAAATGACGTCTTCTTTTTACAATAGCCTTTTCTTTTGCAAAAATGTTTGCATATATCAGTCACTCGATCTAATAAAATAACGCTCAATGTAGGAGATTGAAATGATTTGCACTTGTGTCCCTTCAGAAATACGTGAATGAAGTAATGTAATTATTTGAAGGTTAACCTTGATCGTACGGATTTAAATCCCTGCTTCGGACGCTGCCGGCCGGATTTTTTTTGAACACTCAATAGAAACTCTATGGGTTTAAATACCATATCCAGCGTACAAAATATTGTACGCGCGCTGGGATGTGGGGTCCTCCCGCCGCCGCGGTAGGACCCCACATCCCAGCGCACATTTAAATGTACGCTAGTCCTGTATAGGTTAAAACAGAATAAAAGAGAACCAAGATTTTGAAAAGAGAAACAGAGTGAGCATATTAATACGGAAAGCTATTGCTGAATAATTACGCAAAATCACTCGAACCTTTAAAAAACTTTTCCCAGAGATCTATAATTATAAATAAGAATTTTATTTCTGAAAGCATCGAGTGGAATGAGTTAAAAAATGCCATTTAAATATGTTTAAGCATAAACATTGGAAATTGGCATGAGTGAGTCACTGGGATTTGCATAGGCACATTCAAACTTATTTATTCCTGAAAAAGTTGACACTTGCACAGAGCGCCACTGATGGAAAATGAATCCGGATAACATTCAACCAAGAAATTAAGGTAATCATATCCTTAAAAAATGAATGAATTTGTCGGTATCAAAAGTATAGTAACGAAAACGTAGTTGCTAAGCTATTTAAAATGTTATCCAACTGATGCAGGCTAAGGGCCCGTTCACACGGAGCCACACAGCAGCGCTTCTCAGCAGCGCTGCCGTTGTCTAATAATGGGGTAGAATGGAAGTGTTGACACAGGGTCACAGCCACCGGATGGAAGCGCCACAGCCGGTTTCAGTGGTTCCCACCGCCGCAGACGCCGGCGTAGAAAAGTGGCGCGTCTAGTGCGTTTAGCCGTAGCTAAATGGTGGTGTTCTCACGGAGCGGCTGCCACGCCACTATTCAAGCAGCGTGTTCGTGGCCCTGCAGAAGCGCTGTTAACGAGCGTTCGAATTTCAAGTAAAGCAAAGGTTGCAGGTTCACGCTAGTTAGAAGCCCTTCTCACGCCCGTTAGCAGCACCACGCACGCGCGTGCGCGTTTCTGAAAACGCCGGTTCGACGCTCGTCAGTGGCGCTGTGGAAGCGCCAATAACCAACCACTTAGAAGCCCTGCTGAGTGGCCTCATGTGAACCCGGCCTAAGAAAAACGCCGGGAAACGCAAATATTTGGCAAAATTTGAGGATAAGTTTAGAAACTTGTGTTTACTCTCCTGGTTCTGGAGTTACAATGTTAGCATTAAAAATAATCGAAGCCACGTTTCTGCACCCTACTCACTATAACCCATAGTTAACTCTTTGCCAACCTTTTCTTTAGAGTTTACCCAGGCTTCCCGTCATCAGATGTCTCTTGTTAATGAATGATTATATCAATGGTGACAATTTTACTTAAATAAATAAATCCTGCTAAAACGCTCATATTCCTCCATTGTACACGCCAAGTAATAAAATGCTTCTTCTTACTCCAGTTTGAGCGCTCTTTGTATCTTAAATCTAAAAATTCTGAAAAAATCTAAAAACAATTATCTATACATTGTGTCTTAAATCTCATATATTCCTTAAATTTTCAAGAAGTGAAGCGTGATCAACTGATAGTACATATTGAAATGACTTGTGGTCCTATGAACTTTGAGACTCAGGTGTTATGACCTTGGAGACCACCTAAAACTTCTGTTATTTTGTTTGTAACCATAATTTGTGCCAATCATGTGGGAGTACATAAACTATTATTGTTATTAGAAGCTCTAAAACTATGACCAAGTAGTTATTTCACTTAATTACCACATAATGTACGCTCTCGAATCTGTTTGTAAAATATCATAATAAAATACTATAATTTGTACTATTTCATTCATTATTTCCTTTAAGGGTATGTATTATCTAGTTTTCTTGTGAAAGAAAATACGGTGGAAATGATTACCTTCATTAATATCCTCTTTTTATGAAATTTTCTCCAAAACCACAACCCGCGACCATCTACATGGGCGATGAACGTAAGTACAACAGGAGCACCGACGACTACGGTTCATCGAATACGAATCGGTAGGACGCAGAGAGAGTGAGACTCACGGCCGGCCTTCCTCCCCCAATCGACGCAATGGTGACAATGGGGCGTCGCTAACCCTCGATTAGCATCGTGACGCGGCGTTCGGTACCATCGGATGCGACTCAAGCGAGGCGCGTCGAGGCTAGTATGGGTGCCTCCCGCGCCCCTATCTCACCTTGTGTCCCTGGGGTCCTTTTGATACGAGTCGAAAGTCGTCGGAAGTTACTTCTTGTATTTGTTTATTTATTTATTTATTGCTTTTAATGTTTACCCAACATATAAATATAATTACAGGGTAAACCATGAACAACCTAAAAAAATACAAATATCATTTACATTGGTCATAGCTCGTCAAATACTGCATATCGACAAAAATACTTCACTAACTTTGAAATAACCTCATTTTAAATTTTTTTTCTATCTTCATACGTATTACGATCACTACAATATTTGTTATATGTAATACACAATCTGTTAGAGGAGAATTTTTAAAGTATTCGCTATTAACATTCATTACATAAAAAGTCATCATATTTCTACCTTTTTCCGATGGAACATGAAAACTTAATCGATTCAACAGTATGCCACATTATCCTTTGTTTATTACATCACGTAAAAATTGAAGATCATTCAATATTCTCCGTTAGAATAATGTTGGAAATTAAACATTCAGTCCTCGTATTTTATATGATTCTCCATGATTTGCCAGTCAATGTTTCAATATATCCTTTCCTACGTGGCCACTCAAACCTAAGAAGGTATTTGGACCTACCTTACAGCTCGTTGTCATCCAACTCTGTCTTGCATCAGCTCAGGCACCACATTCAATATCGCTATGTCCTTCCACAGTTGGTCTCCTCAACGCAGTCTTGGTCGCCCCAATGGTCTTCTGCCTCGTAAAACATTCTCTGCCACCGTCTTGAGTATAGAGGCCGGCTCCCTCCTGCTCACATGTCCAGGCCTTCTAAATAATCTATTCTTAATCTGGGCAATGATGTCAGGCTCTTGGTATAGGTCCCTTAATTCTGCATTGGTCCGTATCCTCCCAGTGCCTTGATCTCATATTGGGCCAAAAATAGCTCGTAGAATTTTGTTTTCAAACACAAATAGTTTCATTTATGACTTTTTGCTTAATGCTCAAATTTTAGACCGATATAGGACCACAGGTAACATTGTAATTTTGTAGAGCCTTATTTTGATTTCTTTAGATAGAATCCTGCTCTTCGTTAGTTTTTGGAGGGCCCAGAAACATCTATTTCATTGCATAGCTCTGATTTTGATTTCCGTTTCTTCATTATTGCTCCTGTCTTATATATCCTTTCCACCCAAAGTTTATTTCAACAACCTTCCGTTCGCATGCATAGTAGAGGAATGTACCTGGAGGTGATATGGGATATGATTTTAAGCATCTTGTCTGATGAACATGGAATCACAGCAGAACGCTTAGGGAGATATGGCGATGCAAATATTATATCCAGCACATACCGTGCAGTTTCCTTCAACGCGCAGGATATTAAGATAAAATATTGATAATAAATTGCTATTAGCATGAGGGATAGCAATGAAAGATCGATTAATACCTTGTGCGCTAGTAAGACAAGCTTTGTAAGTATTTAATATGAATGAGTCACTATTATTTGGCGTTCTCATGGAAACTTCAATCCATGCCAAACAAAATGTCTCCGTTGTTATAGCTCTGTTACTGAGGAGTTGCAACTTTATGTCCCTAAGACATAAAATGCTAGGAAATACATTGTCGATGACCTCAAGCAGCTATACAGATTCCTCCGGAAATATATATCTCTGTCATGCATATGTGTAATATACGAGTGTTGCGTTTTATCGACTAATTTTTCCAGCCAGAGGAGCCCACTCAAACCCTACATTAGTTTAAATGACGCATTTTGACATTAATAAAAATTTGCATATTATTATAATTTTTTGCTTAAAACTCAAAGCTTATGAACATAGTGTACTATTAATTATCCAGGACAAATTTGATTTATATGCTTTTTTTAAGAAATATAATTCCCACACTGTATAATTATGCAATTTATTCTCTTTTAGCCACTTTCCAATTTGAGTCACTGAAGCCTATAGTATTGCTTCTAAAAATGAATGTGGAACGGCAGGGGTTTTTAAAATGTTTAGTTAGATTAGCAAAAAGTAAACAGTGCAGCCTTCTTAAATATATTGGTCAAAGGGTTCACTCCAACTAATCGACAGCTTTTACTGTAGCGTATGAGGAGCAGTTTATTTATTCTGGTTGTGTGAGACGGGGTTCAAAGAGTCAAAACTCATAAAGGACTTTAAAAAAATCAAAATTCAAAAAGGAGATTTAATTACTTTCAATATTATTTATTACTCTCTTCTTTTGCCCCTAATCTTTTTCATATAAATATGACCTGATATTGGAACGTGTAACAGAGGGTGTCAGGACACCACCCATGAACAAGGTAGTACATAGGAAAAAGGAATCGAAATGGGTACAGGACGAACGTGAATTGTTGTTCACGGAGGTTTAACAAAGTCTCACTAATATTTTGTTACATCCATGCACAATAATAAGCAATTTTTGTAACTTCCAGTTTGGCAGTTAATTTCTCTTATTTTATCTTGTTGATAAGTTCGAATTTAAATTAATATCATTAATCAACATATGAACCTTAGTTTTTATGTTTATTTATTTATTTATCGAGAGCAGGTAAAAACGTATAACTATTTTTTATTTATTTTGACCTTCCCTCGATAAATAAACTTCCATAAAATAATATCTTCTGTGACATCCTGAAGCTCGCGTGATCTGAATTTTATGAGTAATATTAGCCTATCCCACATTTTCTCCTGGCCTGCAGCCAGTGACGAGTGTCCTTGTTCAGCTGAGTCCCGTGCGACAAAAGCTTGGACGAGCACGGTCCATCGGATCTGAATTGGTCAGACGCGGAGACGCGGCAATGAGGCGCGCCGAGGCTGAACCTCGATTGGCGCCGCGACACGCCGGCGCGGCGTCGGAAAAGACTCAAGCGGGGCGTGCCGAGGCACTACGGCTGTCTCTCGCGCCCCTTGTCTCTCACTGTGTCCCCGGAGCCCTTTGGCCGGGAAGCGGGACTGGCAGCGGGGGTAGATGGAGCATAAGGGAGCGCGAAGCGGACCGCGGTGGCCCAGGACACGGAGACGCTTGGCCGCGTGCACACTGGCTTACGACCGAGGGAGCGACTTAACTCTCCCCTCGAGGTCCAGCCCTGAGAGTGGCAACGAGAATGTTGGCGTCCAAGCCGAGTGCTCCCGCATAAGTACCCATTCACTTCACTATATTGTCCAATTTATTTACTTTATTTAAATGTACTGTTATTAATTACTGTAATTATCGGTGAACCTCGTCGTACAATAAATAATTTAGTAGAAAATTACAAAGAATTATCATTAATCGTTAGCACTAATACTTTATTTCACTTTAATCTTATAAACAACTATTGAACGCTCATTACTATTTGTTTTTCTATTTCTCCCCCTTTTAATGCACCTAAAACTATTGTCCGCATAGTATTATTTTTAAAAGCTTAATTCTTTTCTTATTTTTCTCTATTTTTAATGGAAATATGTCGTGTGTATTTTTTGAAAATATATAAATTGGTATAGTTGACTTTGATTCAGTAGGTTTTGCAGGTTTTTTACAACTCCCCCCCTTCCCATGTGGTGTTTTCCTGATGTGGGTTTTTCATGGATCCCGTCCTGTCATCTTTAAGTTTTCCCTAAACGTGAACTTATGTTTCACTCACCCCATTTTTCAACTATATATTTTGTACACCAGTACATATATACACATTTTATCCACATAGCATACATGTCATCTAAAAGTTTATACATTTATTTTCATCGATGTAACTTAAGACTAGGGAGAAAGGAGTTATTTTATAGTCTCCATATCACTCCAATAAACTCGTTTATCTAGATCCTTGAGGTCATCCGCTAGGAGAACGTTAGCGGTTTAGATTTCCTTTGAAATTGCTATAAGGTAGCTACAGTGTGATATCACGAGACATAAATTTTAACGATTACCGAAATGTTTTTGGAAAAATATCTCCTCTTTCGAGTGATACTAAATATTTAGCCACTCATTCCACTACTATCTGAGACATTTATCATAAAATAGAAGCCATCTTCCATGGGATACAGTTCTGCTGTGTTCACGAAAGAGGCATTATGATATAAATAAGCATGTTTTGACCCACAGATCACGTTAGCAATGTAACGTTGTGTAGCATGTATTCACGTTTGTTCTGAACTACGTTGAATTCCATCACAAAATATTTTCTTTTTAATTTTTTGGTGCTCAATGATTATTAACATATTTTGTAAATTTTAGAAACTTGCCTAGCCCTGATTCTGAATAAAAATTAAATTGAAACGTTGGTGAAAGCACCGAGACACAATATTTGAAACCAAATATTAAAAAAAGAAAATATTTTGCAAGGCAGCTCGTATGTTTCCTCAAGTATTAAAGACAATATTACTCACATTAGAAAACTGGCAAGGAACTCTTGTGTTGAAAAAGCATTTTCAGCGCGCGGCGCGATTAGTTATACCTTCTATGCCTACTTATGTTCCTCTGGCACCTATTTATCTACCGTCGTTCAATGGAGAGAGTGTGAGAGGGTATTGCCGGCTGTGTCCAAGTAACGGCAAACTCACTCTGCTTTCCCAAAACGTGAGGAGGAGTGAAGCGGAGCGAAGCACGGTCGTGACCGAATCGTGTTATCTCATGCACGGGAGGGCATTACACCGTCTGCGGTTTTTGAAAGAGTATGAGGGCAGATTTAACTATGAAGGGAATGTAAATGTGGCAGAATAGCCTGAGTACTCACTACGTTTTGGTGACGGAAATGGAAGAAAAAAATGTAGAATTCCGAAGAAGTGCGACATGGGAACGAGCAAAATATTCATACTTAGTGAGATATTGAAGGAAGATGAAGCAAGGAATGGAGAAATTATTAGTTATTTAATCACGAAGGCTGAAAGTACAGAAAATATGGTAGTGAAAAATAATCATATTTTGTTGCCTTACAGGATGTTAAGTAACAACTTTTCATTGCTCACGCTATTCCAATTAAAAGTTTCCTACCCTAAAGTACTAATGTTCCGATAAATTATCATTCCAGTCTCATCTGGGAGTAAGTATCCTAAACCTTAGAAAGGAATGTTAGACTTACGGCTGCAGTTTGTCTACTGTTTTAATAATAAAAAAATATTTTGCACCCATGAATGAAACACTATGGGTAAGTGATGGAAATCCCATATTAAAAATCAATGCACTCGTTGCGCTAGTTCACTGTTCTTTCTCTAAACTAGCAAATAAATTAAGATTACACCTTCATCCGTTTAAAGTAACTGCCACGTAGACGTACCAAACCTCTCTTAAATATTCTAGCTGCGTTTATCTCTTTACCATAACACCACTTAACCTGGGAGTAACAAATGCGGGCTGCTAGATAAAACGTTTCATTGATTTGCTCAGCAGGAAGCATTGAAACGATCGGCGAGACCAAATTAACGCAGGAGCGTGTGATTGCGCTCACGGCACAGCATTATCTCGTCGACGGAAACGGTTTACCGCTAAGGGTAAACACCGTCAAGTGTTGGAACCGTGTTTCGGGGCCGTCGTTTCACTTAGTTGAGCGCAATATATCCTGTACGGCTTTAAGTTCCAGGTGCTTAGGTCGCTGGGGCAATTAGCGACTTAGTTCTCCACGGGGTTTGTTGCCAATAGTATTACTGATCAATTGAACACGTGTTTGGCAGTCAACCAGGGTACTCTGGAATTCTCAATGTTACGCTTATGACCTGTAAGTCAGAGAACAATTAATAAGTGCTCTGCGGAATTGGAAATTAGAATTAGAAGTCACCAATGCGCAAAGTAAATTCCTAGTTATATCTACCAAAGTCGTATCTATATATAATTTTAAAAATCATTCATCAAGTTAAAAAAACCACGATCCTTTACTAGGACAGAGTTTCCAGATAACATGAGATATCAATGAATAAGTACCTGCTCCCTGATATAGGGGTTGGGTAGCAAACAAGTTACTGTATCATCCATTCCATTGGAAATGAATGTGTCCTGCCCGTGTGAGCGATCCTAAGTAGAACCATGCCGGAGGCTACTTTCGCACAATTAGTTTACCAATGGCTATTTATGTAATTAATAATAAACTAGTAATATTCCACAGTAAACCACAAATATTGTAAACAGCGTTTGGCCTTTTCTTTCCTGATCTTAAAAGATACGCATTAAATAATTAATATGTATTGTGAATTACAAATGAGTTTTTACGATGAAAGGTTTTTGCCATGGAGAACAATAATATCTCTAGAAATGATTTGATATAAGCCAGCAAATATCTACCAGGGTTGGCTGACAAGTTTGCGCATTGAGCGAGAAAACCTGGTATCAAGCCCAAGCTAAGGCGTTCTTTTGACAACCCAAATTGTTAATTAATCGAGTTAATTATTACGCAACAAGTTAAATTCTGGTGTGGTAGTAAAGTGCGTGACATAACATTACCGGCATGTAGAGAAATAAATCAGCCATACCCGATTAATACGATAGCCTTCGAGGTTGATAAACCGATCTTACCGCACGAACAACAGTGAGTACTCCCACAATCGTCAAGTGAAAATCGGAAATACATATATTTCTGTCACAAGTGCAGGTTAATGACTTGGATCTTACCTAAAGAGAAGAAGCGTTGAATATTTGGTCAAAGTAAATATACAGAAGCTTAAGCACAGGACTATAATTACATTATTATTGATTATTCCGCAGTATGCCACCTATTTTCCACGTCATAAAATTACCGCTGAAGTAGCAAACATAAGTATCAATTAAGCAACAAAAAATAGTTAAGAATGAATTTTATCAAAGCTCTGAGACAAATCATGATAAACCAAGAAATTGTAGCAAGCCTGACTTCATTCAAAATTGCAGCTTATTTGCAGTATACACTTTCCCCTAGACTTGCTCACTCCTAATCTGAATTTTGTGGATAAATACAAAAAAATTAAAGATTATAAGCATTAATTGAATGTGATAGAATAGACTCAGAGGGAAGCATGTTTGTCGATTAGCGGTATGAAAAAACAAGCGAAAGGAAAGGGAAAACCATTCGTTAAAAAACCTGTAATTAATTTGATCAAATTTTTTAACGAATCTCTTAATGAAGAGCGGGCAAACTTCAAAAAGGCCGAACTTGCCGAAAAACACACCAAGAGGGGATGAAAGGGAATCTTACTTGTTCCCTTTTCACCCGTCAATAAATGAACAGCAAACATAACCGAAAGTTTTCGCCCCCCTTGAGAATTCAAAGAGAGGAAAACAAAGTGGCCCATAATCGTTATTCTGGCGCAAGGAAAATGTAAACAGTCATGATCGACGTATTTACCGATCGGAGGAGCGAGGGAAACGAAAAGGTAAAGGCAAAGAGAAAGGAAGAGGAATTGGAAATCTTTAACGTTGAGTAATTACGAGAGGTATTCTGGGGAAGAGGAATACAAGCCCCAATCCTTCAAACCTTCCCCAGAAAACTGCGACGCTCTTGGGTCGCTTTTTCAAACGTCCCTCCACCCGAAAGATAAATAACTCGGCACAAACGTGAATGGGACAAACCCGCAACATTTTTGGCGGTTTTCCGTGTCCTTCGGAGGCTTTCGGATAGCGAGCAAGGCAAGAGAAAAAAAACGCTGGGGGTGTGGGGACGGAAGGAAGGATGCTCCAGAGGGAGAAACATTTCCATCACGCGAAAATCATTCAAAAGAGAAAAGATAGAAGGGAGGAAGTTTTTGTCAAAAATAAAACTTGCAGTCACACGTAGGATGGAACTTGGTGTGAGATAAAGAACACACCGTGGGACGAATCTAAAAAAATAATACTTTGACTCACAGAGAGTCACCCCTTGCGGAGGAGGGAGTGTGAAGGGGGAGAAACTTTCCTTTACTCTCACTCCACAAGACACCGCAATGGGTAGGAGACGGAGAAATAAGAAGAAAAGACCCGAAACCTCACGAGACAAAAGTAAAGAAAGAACTCGACAGTTCAAGTCATACGTTATCTCCCATTTTACCCTCACACTTCACACCCTCCCCTCTCCAGAGTGACACTTCCACCTTTGGAACCAACCCCCTGAGGGTCGAATGAGACGGCAAGCTACCAAGGGAGAAGCTCAAGGAAGGGGAAGAAAAAACTTGGAAAAATGCGAATTCGTATATTTTCCCATCTCTTTCTCTCTCTCTGCTTGCCATTCAGAATGAATGAGTGTTATCCTTCATCGGTGTGATAAAACAAGATGACACCCGTAATGGGACAGGGGAAGAGACGCTGCGAGAATTCTCCATTATTTTTTTATTTGAGTGGCGGGCGAGTCAAGGGCGGGGCAGTCGGGGGAATGGAAGGGACACACTGGAAAACGGGGAATGGCGTCAGAAATCGAGAGAGAGTTGAAAAAGCGAGTGAGCAAGTAGCAAGCAGTATTCATAATCCGGTCAACTCATATCTCCTTTTCTTCTTGTCTTAATTAAGCTGATGATTGAGGTATTCAGCAGAGGTTATGTGAACAAATTCCATATTTTTTATACTGACATTTTATTATTCGATCATATGATATTAATTATTTCACTATTAATGTATTGTAGGCATCGGTGAAGGCAGAGTGAAGTCCTACATAGCAGTTAAGAATCCAGAGGTTATAGGTTTGAGTGCGCCGCCTGGGTGGTTTTCTCACTTTATAAAAGAGCTGAGTGTTTATTGCTGGCCATAACTTGTTATATGTCGCCGATAAGTAAGTACTCTTATTCGAGATGTGGTAATATCTTTTTCATCTCATCACGTCGCGTCGGTACTCAATACGTTGTTTCTCAGCTCTTTTGCATTTAACCCAAGACAACGTGACACAGAAGAAAACCTCATAATAATGTCAAGTAACTAGTCAGTCTGCTAAAGTAAGCCAACTAAAGTCTTATTTTAGTTTTTTTTTTCGTAACTGAGCCATAGATTGAGCTCAACTGGTGCTCTTTTTGCCTGAATTTAAAAATGTGTTTAGCTAGGGATGAGCAATTCCAGCGAATTCAACTGCCATAAAGGTATCCATTCTCTAAGCGTTATGTAATGACTTGTTAATTAATGAGATGATTAATAATGAAAAGAAATATTTCTCATTTAATAAAATTACTACTCATGAAACACATAGATTTCCCTATTCTACTACTCTCATCTAAGAACACAAAAAAACTTTGCATACAGAGACAACTAATTAGCCAAGCTTGTAAAACAAAGGTAATTAAAATTTCGTAGTGCCTTAGGGCTGCACCCAGAAACCGCGCTGAACTTATAGCATAATCTCCGCTATACACGGTACACATAAATCCCGCCACAGCAACACTCCACATTGTTAGGTGGGCGACCGTGTTGCCGCATTTACTTTTACGTATTACATTGATGACGTTTCGTATGACGTAGACATATGCAACGACATTATTTCTTCCTTGATGCCGGGATTAGTTGAAACTACGGGTAACAATTGACTTACGAATATACAAAATTCTCAACTTGTAAATAAAGAATGGCCGAATGTTGTGGAATGTAAATTATTTTCGGCTATTGAAGTCATTACCGTGAGTATTCAGGCGCATTATTCACAGTCGCATTTGCTTGATGAAGATCCCCTCAAGCGCGAGCTTGGATCAACTTTTGTTCCAGTCGTCATCGTCAAATAAGGCGGTCTCATGATTTTTCAATAAAGTGAGCTTCATCAAGCTATCCTTATTTCTGTACGAGCTCAACTGGCTTCGTAGTCGAGAATAAGCTCGTCTTTGTCATGTCGGCCTCATCTTAAGCACACCATTTAGTTGATTTTCTGCTGTGGATATGTTCGTCGATTGAAGTTGAACCGTATGTATTGTATCTCTTGATTGAATCGAACTTCTGTGATAATTATTTATTATAGGATATAATTAAAAAGTGAGTATCATGCCAACTGAATGCAACTAAATTGGAATATAACGTAATATATGTGGAGCGAATGGGATAATTTTCAAAATGAAGAGAACACGATGGTGGGTGCCTTTTCTTCTGTATCCTGCAAAGTTATGCATTCACTTTCGTGTATCTATCTATTTACTTGTGCCAACTGATCACATCCGTGAATCCAGCACCGAGTGTCACAAAAGGTCGACGCAAACTCGAGTTGTTAGTGATTTCAGGGACAAGAAACTGTACCATTTAAGTTTTGGCTTGATGTTAGTTAGTTTTGTTTGATTTTGAGTACTGCATGTGAAGTTTGGCTCTATTTGTCGAGTTTCATATGCGGTGTGCATATCTTTAGAACGAAGGATACGATATCATGTAATGCCGGTGACTTAATGGCTTTCATTTGCTCGTTAGAATTGGTGTTTACGTGTTTACCCTTTGCCTCGTTTTAAATGCTCTTATCAGTGTTTAAATAATCCGTGTGAATTATTTATATGAAACGATAAGTGAAATCTTGACATATTTACCAGAATTTCATTGCAGTCCCTATGTACACTAGTTCACTGTGTTTTTACGTTGGTTTAAAGAACTTGTACCGTATGTATTTAATTAAAAATCACTAATAGCAATAGCCAAAAAAATAGTTTCATCTTTACTGGTTAATTTTCTTACTCCCTTTTATAACCATCCACGGTGGAATTTATAATAATAGTTTTGTGGTGAGTGACAAACCATTTTTTGTTGCTTGTATATGTTCCTTGATAAAGGTGTTTTGGATTTGAAAATAATATAACAAAAAGATATAATTGGCTTCATTGGTGGAGTGTATATTTTAGTTTTTGAGATTTGGTTTGCTAACTTTTTCACAGGTAAAAACTTTAACTTCTTACTTTGTACATCATTGTATAACTTTGAAAGGCTACTTGGTCTATGCAAGGAAAGAGTTGGGACTATTGGTAATCTATCCCTTTACCTCCTGCAAAGCTTTGAAAATATAAATATGTTGCAAGCATATCCCAACAAGAATTGAACTATGATATTTTAAAGTTTTGTGGACACTGGCTATTGTTTGTCAAAATTATTTAACTTTGGTGATGAAAAGATCATAATTGACTCATCTAATATTCTATTCAATAGCCTATATATAATAAATATATATGGAGATGGTACTTCCTTGCTTATTAAAGAGCTGATTATACATCAGAATTAACTAATACCTATAATACAAGTTTCTACCCAGGAAATGCAGTTGTGTGGCTCTAATAATCAACCCACCCCTATGATAAAATGACTGCATATAGTACCCAAGGTTTCAAATAAAAAGTTTTCAAGTATGTTGTACTGGAATCAAAGTCAATTCATCCAATATCAGAATAGTAAATATCTGAATGTCTGGGCATATTAATAAGTGAAGTACTCAGCTTGACACCTCACATTGATAGCATAGCCAAAACACCATCAACTGGTGTGTTAATATCCTCTGGGCTAGCTAACACTATGGGACTAGACACTCAATAACTGCAATATTTTGAAAAGGTAGGTATCTACATAACTTCCTGTCGCATAAAATCGTAAGCGGGTGAGTAATTTCAATATTGGAGGCAGAAGCAATCCTCGGAAATCTCGATTTTGTGGCGAAACCATGGGTAGAATGACATCTCTCACAGTTTCCTTGGAGAAGTGATATCTGGTTATAAATTCAATTTCCGACAAAATTTCTATGGATTTTCTCGGCCTCTCACTATTCTTCGTGGTCTAGGTATTCGCTCTACAATCAATGCAAGCCTAATAAAGTTACTAAAGTTATCGTCAATCACCTGATGATACATATTCACGTTAGGTACAAAAACCCACTGACTACTCTCGATGCAATTTCTCATGTGAAAAACTGGTGTCACGACTTAAGAGATGATTGCTGAAATAAAATGCTATCCCTGCAAGACATCTGCTAAGAAACGCTTGTGCTCTCATTTGCAGTAATGTAAATCATTGTTCAATTAATTAAAATCTTTGGCATCGCCAACATGATTGTGGACGTCAAATTTTAGCATAAAACCATTGATTGCAGTTTTGCATGAAAGGGTTATGAGCACAATCCTCCAAACATGATGTGTGTTTTATCGCCCAAATATCTATGTGACATTCATTATGAGATGAATATCATAAGACATGGTGTGAGGACCCAAAAGTATACCCACTGTACTGTTCCATCGATAGTAGTAACATACCTTTAAAAATTTACTCATCAAATCTATGACAATGTCAATAATATATTATACGTTTTAAAGTAAAACAAAATGGTTTTCAAGGGAACGGAGCTAACTATACATAAAATAACAGTATAATTGAAAGTGAGCCGAAGGGGCACGAAAACTGCTTTGTTTACACAAGTATTTTACGCAACATAAGGATTTATTAGGCACAAAGAGTGTGATTGCAACATTCTTAATGCCTTTTTACATAAAAAGAAATTGTTTTTAAGAAATGATGCAGCCCATACGTAATTTAAAAGCAAATAAATGGTAAAGTTGAAGAAGCTCCAATACGTTTTTGTTGACGTAAATACTTATGCGTGAAATATTGTTTTACGAGGCTCAAAACTGGTAATTGAAACATTCATGCTATGTTTTTATTTAAAAAGAAATGGTTATCATGAGCATATGGCATTCAATACATCAATTATCAGCGATTATAATTGCGATACGTACAGCAGACGAAACCCGGCGGCCATGTTAGTTGTAGTGAATAGCATGGTCTGGGGTTCGCTACTTCTTGCAGCGCGCGTTTGGGTCATGCTGCAGCGCGCCTTCGCCGCTAAAACAGACGTGGATAACGTATACAGCGGAGATAATGCTATAGCGAGGTTTCTGGATATGGCCCTTAGTGCTGGAATCCTTTTACTTTAATAAGACATCAAAGCAATATTGATCAATTATAACCAAGAAATGGATTCACTGTTGGAAAGAGGTTTGTTCCCAAAAGCTTACAAGCGCACATTAAATCTCAGCGTTATATGTTATTGACTTTGCAACTGTTCGGAATTTTTTAATACGGCTTACTGCATGGAAGATTCAAATACTAGATGTAATAAGCAAGTAAGAGGAAACTTATTCTCCTATCATTCTACGGATTTCAGGAATTCAAATTGAGAGAAAGATGCCAAATCTTCAAGCACAAGAGACTTTAAGATATTAATTTATAATTTAATAGGCTACAAATATGGACGCCGTGTGTAGGTAGTGACGTCGTGTTGTGGTAGTGACGCCGTGCAGAGAACCTACTTTTAAAAGAAATTTATCTCTTCAAAATACCTCTTGTTTTAGTGCATCTTAATAATTAGCGGATTAAAGAAAGCATGAAGATAAATGAAATCCTTGAAGAAAAGGGTATTTATCTAGTAGAAGACAAGAAATTAATGCTATCACTACTATTACTAAGTCGCCATAGAACAACTAACTTATAGAAACTTGTAAACATGGAAAAATAAATATTAGCTTTACTTATTGTCTTTTTTTATAATTAAAATTAACACACATACGTTAAGCAGGGATAAAACGGTGTAGAAAAAAGTGATGAAGTAGATCGTCAGGAGACATGAGTCACCAGGGAATGGGAAGAATGGAGAGATGTAGTCAACCAATATCAGGATGACAAATAATGATCTCATTTTTTTTTGTTAATAAAATGCTTTTACCAAAGTTGGGAAAAAGTTAACGAAGTATTTGAAGATAATAATCTATTATGATTATTCAAGCATAAAGTAACGAATAAAACATAAGCAGGTTTCCAAGGAAGGAGAGTATGTGTTGATGGATGGTAAAAGTGGATAGAGTGGACATTTTGACTGACTTGACAAAGTGAAGATGGGAGGACACAGGTCGTAAGGTCACAGTAGTGAAACGACAGGAGAGAAAGCAAAGCGTAATGGAA
The DNA here is from genome assembly GCA_963573305.1 of Pyrrhosoma nymphula. Taxonomy (NCBI): domain Eukaryota; kingdom Metazoa; phylum Arthropoda; class Insecta; order Odonata; family Coenagrionidae; genus Pyrrhosoma; species Pyrrhosoma nymphula. The sequence continues at coordinate 96,409,910 of OY754335.1, read as the reverse complement.
TGCATTCGACAAAGGAAGCCGGTGAAACCGATGAAGGGAATGGCATCCAGGGGAGAGGAACAACAGGGAACAATAAATAGCGACGGAAGGTGCAATAAACAGCTACCGGCTGGGGAAGCAGAAGGGGCCTATGGGTGTTAGAGGAGATACAAGGGCGTGACACGGTCCAGATATGAGAGGATGCAGGAATATGTTTCTGGGAAATGAATGAGGAGACGAGATGAGAGAGGAAGGAGGAAAGGAAGACAAAAGGCAGGTTGGAGGGAAACCATGCAAGGGGGCGCGGAAGCGTTGGTATGTTAGTCTTCCGAAAGGAACGGCGCACATGCTCATGTTCTGGGAGAGAATGGGGCGGTTGTAGTAGTGGCGATGGGCATCTTCAGGGAAGCCTTTCCTCTGTTGTGCGGAAAGCCAGGAAGGAAGAGGGTGAAAGAGTAGGAGAAGGGGCGGCTGAGGAGGAGAGGCAGAGGCAAAAGAGTGACATTGGCCACTGGAGTATGCTCGGTGAGGGAATATTTTAGCGGGAGAAATCCACTAACAGAGGTTTACCATAACATTAAACAAATAGGATAGGTCAAAGTAAACCTGCACAATTTTTGAAGTGTAAAATTCTATAGGCGCATCACGCACAGAAAATTCAGCAGGCGGTAAATCGGATTCTGGGGGTCACGCTCCTGAACATCACGCTCTTTTTCTCACGTGATGCTTGGCTATATATAGTAACAGTAGGTACGTATATAAATATTAGCTATAGCAGAGCGCGGAAGAGCGCGCAGTGCTGATGCTGTATGTATTTCCTTTATACCCAAATACTTTACATAGTATTTTTTTAATATTATATTTATCAGAATATCGCCATAGAAGTTTACACTTCTCCAGTGTGGTCTTAATCACACCAACTTTTTTAAATCATGGCAATGTTTTTGGAACAATATTGTTAAATGACCATAAACCAACGAAATATTCACTTCTCCATCAACTCACCTCACATTAGACAATGTTTTCGTTAATTCGACCTTCAGTCCGTTTTTATAAGTAAGCGTTTTGGTAAGTACGATGTGTACTTACAAAAACGGACCGTGATGTAAATCATAATTTTGTAGCGACCGTAAATGGCGCCATCATCTTTTATATTGTTGCCAAGGAGGCCTTGCTGATTTGTTTATGTTTATGTAACTAAGCCATGGACTGAGATTGTAAGGGGCATTGCATATAAGCTCTAATAAATTGGTTCGATAAACGTGTAGATCTTCTCACTTACCCATCTCCACAATAAGGTGCCGTCCCTTTAGCATCTCCATATATCTCCACTTGCTTTGTCCTTCACCCAGATCACTTCTTCCCGAAACCCCGCTTTCTTATGCTTGACAGGGTCTAAATAAAATCCATGTTATTGAAGAATGTAACTTTCTTATGCAAAACGTAAGAGAGAGAAACGAAAAAGATGTGAACACGTAGAAATTGATTGGAATGCGTATGATAAAATAGCGTGAAATACTCTAAGTTCATTCATTTAATTAAGCATTCAAGTACAATATTCCACAAAATATACTCGCAAACTATTTTGGTTATAAGCATTTGAGGGCTTACTCTGTTGAATGATTTAAGTGTAACGTTTTCTTATCTAATAGTCTTAATTATCCCCGACGCAGGCCACTGTGGATGCATGCAGGGTAGTAAGAAGATGTAGAAATATGTGAATGCTGAAGAAGCGTAAGTGGAAATGTGCTAAAACTTGAATGGAGAGGCAATATCGTGGACCTTTAGAATATAAAAATGAGCGGTTATCATTCATTTTTATGTTTCGATTAAAATTTTAACCGTAGGTATTGTAACTGGTACGGACCATCCATATTCTACATGCATTATTACTTTTCCGTCTTCTTCTGAAATTAACTTCCTCCTGAGTTATGTCCGCCTGTTACCGAATCACTGTCGTTCTACATTAGATAGACTACATGCCACTTCAAAAACCATGTGTGTACCTGTTCTCCCGCTGAAGCGCGAAAAAAATAAAATTTGTCTCTCTCATCACTAGATTTCAAGTCCGTTCCTCACGATCTAGCATTTCCGGCAGGGAAGGATTTGGTAAGCGCAGGAGGGAAAAGTAGGGAGGGTTGATTGGAGGATTATTTTAAGGGGCATTTGACTGTCCGTAGGAGATTGCGGTGACGGACGAGAAGGGAGTCTCGGTCTGACGTCCCATTCAACGGACGGAATACTGTCATCTCCTCATGAAACCAAATTATGGATCAGAAAGACAACAAAATTGTTTCCGTCGTTTGCCAGATTCAAACCCCGGTCCCTCGCGAGATATGAAAGTTCCATTATGACTGAGTGTGAAGACAAGTGCTGAATTCCATTTTTTCCTCAGCATTGCTAAATAAATACTGCTTTATCTGATGGCAAGACTTAGCTATCAGGACACTAAATTAAGGTAAAAAGTATGCAGAATATTCGAAGAACATATTTTTATTGAACATTCATACCATCCATAGGAACCAACTGCCGTGCAATTTCCATTGAACTGCCGAATTTCGGTTTCAGTTCTTGTATTAGTCCTCTAATAACTAAAAGAAAGTGGTAGAGTGGTGCCCAAATAGCATCCGATTCTTTCGGATAAATTTGCGTCTTATAACAGTTTTTCGTGGAAAAGGTATTTATATTAGAAAGATAAATATTTTCCCCATGAATTTACCCATACTAGGAATGTTATTTCAAGTTCAATTAGCAAAAATATAATTGAAAAGGTAGGATTTTGCTCTTTATATAGAATAAACCCCTATTCCACTATTCTCTACCAAGAGCCAGAATAGGAATAAAATTACATTCAATTCAAAATTACAAGTCGTTTTGCAGTGAAACTTTCTCACGTAAGTATTCGATCACACACGCTCATCTGTAATGAATAACCTATCGTGTTCTTCTCCCGTGGGTGTTTTCACGAGACGTATTATTTTTTCTTCAGAGATTCAGCCTGTCACAAGTTGCTTTGTAATTTTTATTATTTCATTCTTGTGCTTGAAAGTTGTTTACGATTCGAGCAGTCATTTTTCAGCGCCTAACCTTTAGAATGACAGCTCATCCGGTCAAAACAATAGAATTTTATTTATATTTGAAAAGGATTGATAACTTAGACGTCTTTTTATTTTATATGGAAGCATTACATAACTTCAAGGCTTAATCTCTCTGTTTTTTAAGATATTTTGCAATATTACTGACCATTCAGAAGAATAGGTGAATCACAACTTGCATGATTGAGACCCCTTAATAGTGACTTTTGTCTCATAACGCGCACAAAGACTCCTTTACGATCATGTTAGTCTGCAAAGATAGCAGTTTCTATTGATCTCGCAATCAGGGAGGCAAATCCCTCATTGCTGATTACGCGGAAGGCGAAAATAGCGCACGCACACTCACACAAGAAGGTCACAACTCGTCCGTGTTGTTGGATAATTACGGCTGCACTCCACTGCAAAGGATAGAACTACATCAGGCAGATTAATGGCAGAGTCGATTGAAAGAGGCACATGCATGGTATGCGCTCTTCAGCGAACTAAAAGGTCATTACTTTGTTAGAATCTTTTATTTAGGAAACAAGGTAATTCTTTTTGTGGAAGTGGTGCGATATGTTTAATAACAATCGGAGAATATTTAAGTGCCCATGCCTATCTCTAAAAGTTTACCAATATATATTTCACAACTGAAGAGTAATCACATGCAGTGAGCTAGGCTCCATTTACTCGAATGGAATGAGGTGTGCATTGAGATTTCACAGCATTATAAACACTATACAATCATAAGCATAATTCCCTATATAACCATTAAAAATATCCTATTAAATTTGAACCTTACAAAAATGAGGACTCGACATCCCTTCGAAAGCTATGTTTTCTTCCGTTTGCGTTTCGTATATTTTCCATATGCCGGTTGTCTACTGTGCAAATTGTAATCCACTTGTTAATTCACTGGCGGCACAATTAACGAGCAAGTGGTAACATGATAAGCCAAAAATATTTCAATATATCGGACCGAAATGCACTCAATGGTTTTTTTATAATGAAAGAGGAATTTAGGGCATAAATTTCAACATAGTGAATTCGCTATATAGCTGAAATGTTTAAATTTTTTGTAAATTATGAAAATAAAGCAAATCAAAGTTTAACATATTAAAAACGACGGCACATGGGAAAGTTTTAAAATTACAGTACAAGTAGAGTGTTCGAATCATTGTATTTTTTCACGGGAAAATGTTGTATTGTAATGAGTTTTCCAGTGTGACGATGTAGAATATTCATCTCTCTCACAAGCTTCAAGGGGTAAACGAAATTACCAAGGCGCCTTTTAAGGAAGTCATATATCTGAAATAGTGGCTCCTAAACTTGACTGTTATTGTTTTTGCAAACTACTTAATATTTATCCATCATTACGGACCTTGTTACCATGCCATGTGAGCGTTCAATAAACATATATTTTCACATACATATTTAATCATATTTTAAATATCTATTCTTTAAAATAGTAATGTTTCCGTTATAGTTCAAAGCAGACAAAATTATTCATATATTTTGACGTAACCTGTCGTTCCGAGACCGACTAAAACATTGTCTACCGAGTCCCATAGTTTAGGAAACATTGGTGAAGAACTTACGCTGATTGGCTTAAAAAATTAGGAATGAATTAAGCAATATCCATTATTCTCGCCAACTTATTAAAAATAATATTACTTCCAGGTTATGAAAAATGTCTAGTTAGCGTTGACTGCTACGTAATTTTCCCTTTTCATTAACATGATGTCAATTAAAAGCTTGGTTTTTGCATACTACACCAAAGTGTTGGCTAGTTGACGTGACTGTTATTGTTGAAAGAATATTTTAACTTTGTTTTTCACACAAATAAAATAGTTAACCAGAGATTATAAAATCGGGCCTCAGTATCATACATGAAAAAAACTGGAGGAAGATAAAATGACTGATAAAAGTGAAATTGTGGGAAGTTTTTACTGACAGTAAAGAGGAGTGAAGGGAAAACTCATCCAGCTCTCAACATTGCAATAGTATTTATTTGACCCGCAGTCGTGCCGCAGACATACAGACGGGAGGAGTTAACGCAAATTAACGCGGGGAAATCACGTTACACCAAACAGCGTCCCGTAATTGGTAATCGCAAGAATTAGGGAAGTGAATGGCGTCTCAGTCACAATTTTGTGTGATATTCATGGGGCTGCCCACGCGCCGTATGTCTCCATCCCAATCAGAGGAAAGCATGAGACATCATTTGGGTACACTTCTCTGCCATCTATTTGAATAAATTCCCGACTCTCAGCAACACTATGAACCCCATTCTTACTAATGTCAAATGTACCAGAGTCAGCCTAACATCTGTAATTGCTTCATTAAAAACAATACAAAAAATGAAAACTTTCTCTAAAACAAAAAAAAACTGCCAAGAATGAAAAAAACACCGAGAACCAACTAAGAAGTATTATTTTTCTTTAAATCTATCGAGTATTTTCAACAGCATTGTGGAGAACTCTAAATATGGCATTTTTAAATTGCAGCTTGAAAATAACACCGAGAACAAACTAAGTAGTATTATTTTTTTGAAATCTATCGAGTATTTTCAACTTCATTGTGGATACCTCTAAATTTGGCATTTTTAAAATACGGCTTTTTTGCGTAACAGTGAGTCATAAAATTAACATTTCCATTCTTCGGTGAAACACGTTCAGCCCTTTCAAAGGTACTTACGTAATTTAATAGTAGAAGCTAATGGATTATGAGGGATGGAATGAATAGATATAATGATATCAATCATGCATCAACGGGATTTTTAAGTTCCCTTTTCAGGTTAAGGATAAGACACTTTTCCAAATACAGAGGAATGGTAGAAATGTATACATATGAAGTCATATGGTTATCACTCGCAAAGTATTTGGAGACAGTTTGTCAAAGTGGTATATCCATAGAAAGTTAAAAAGCAATATACTAATAGCAGATTGGGCAGATAAGTTAATGTCGAGTTCATATACATTGATAAACCAGGGAACAGAGTTTCATTTTGGTCTTATTGTGTTCAAAATCTAGAGAAAAAAAGTAAATAAATATTTTGTATTGCAAATTCCGTCAAACCGAACGTCAGTCAAATTTGAAGACGATGAATGGAAAATCATCAGTGGCCTGCGTGGGATGTTTTTCCATTCCATTTCCGAGTAGTTTCCGAGTATTCCATTTTCACACTGGGCTGCCGAGAATATGGGGAACGCCGAAAATCATAAATATTTGGTCTTAGAATTTGAACAAGAAATGGATGGGGAGTCTCACTAAAAGGTTGTGAACTCTAACCGGTTGAAGCAAGAGAGAACATGGAACTCCCTCAAAAGCTAAAGAAGCGAAGACAGGTAGGGAAACGTTGGGCAGGTAGACAGGTAGGGAAACTCACGAGCTCTGGAGAGGGCGGTATGGTTAAGGTGAGGGAGACGGCGGGGGAATTAGCATGGGTGGTGGAGGTCAGGGGCTAAAGGTCCGGGGGTGTAGATGGATTGGTATGTGTCATTGTTAAATGGGGCGTTGCTGAAACTGTTGGGGTATGTCTTCCACTGAACCTCTAGTCACATGTGTAAAAATACAGACAGCGACACCAAGACAACGAAAAGAAGGGTAACTAGTAAACAAAATTAGTAATTGAATTCTGCAACCTGCTCTTATCCAAGAGAAACATTTATTATCCGGGAGGGCATATTATTGAATTGGTAATATTTTTGTAATACAATGCACAATATAGAATGTTACATGTTGAGCAAATAAGAGAGTGGAGTGGTGGTTTAATAATGTGCGAAGTTTAAAAGTTGTTCTATGGCTGGTTCTTGAAAACAATTGAGCGTTGCACAAAAATGTTACAGTTTTAGATTTATCTTTTTATATAATGTAGGATACATGTACGCCCTTTTTGTGTCATGGGAGGTATAGGGGGGGGGGGTAAAAGAGGGGGTGAGAGGGGCGGGGGTCGATGGGAGGTCGTCGCCGGGGATGAGCTGGAGAACGAAACGGGGACGCAGTATTTCTCAGTTAACGCCCCCCTACGGCACCTCCTAGTGAGACGCTTGGTTTAATTAACGAGGGCGGGTGGTTTTGAGGACAAGAACGAAGGGCAAAGGGAGCGAGGGAAAGAGAGAATGGGTGGGAGAAATAGTGTTGGGAAAGGGAGAACAGAAGTGAGGAGACTATATGGTTTGGATAGAGGGGAAAGTTTTACGGGGGAGGGGAATTTAAAGGCTTTGATAGGGGTTGAGGAAGGACAGAAATGAAAGGGAAAGTAGAAGAGGACTACAAGCATAACGACTTTTCTTAGGGACGATCTTTTGATTAAGATCGCCATCTCCCTGTGCGTTTGTCGCATCGGAGACTTTGAAAGAAATTTAAACGACGAAAATTACAGCGACATCTCGATTATCCGGGATAATTGAGGGTAAAAGGCCAAAGATATGTCGGGGGAAATAAAATGCTAAAGCGTGTAGAAGGATCAGAGCAGTTTAAAGAACAACTTCATTGCGTGAGACCCGTAATTCACCCGGAGGAGGTGGGCGAGAAAACCAAGCTATTATTGAGCAATGTACTGGAATGAGTTACAGTACACCACTGATGAGATTTTAGCGTGCACAGTGAATCTGGGGTAATTACCTATAGCTATGGTCCTTGAGGTGAAAGAACACGGTAAACTAAAGTGTGTCTTCATTGTTGGTGTCGCCAAGAATAAGGCATGGAAGATAGAAAAAAGAAAAAAAGAACAACCCATTCATTCATTTACTCCAAAAAATCATCATCATCAGTAGCTCATCTCAGTATTAATTCCGTCGCGAGCTCATTCACGAGTTTTACGTTAAAAACCTGGTAAACGCAAAAGGTGTTTCCTCAACGTAATAGATATTTTTAAAGTAAGTAACAATAAAAATCCATATTTCAAGTGAAATTAAAAAAATTACCATCTCAGAAGGCAATGACAGAAATATAATAATAACCCACAAACATTATACTTAACATTTGTGAAAAAAACGACATTCACATGAAGTAACACCTAGCTAGCACAAAGAAAGCAAGGTTTTTATTGTGATTCATATAGCAAGTATATATTGGCTTATTAGCACTATGGTATCGAAAATATCTACTATAATGGAATTTTTAAAAGTGACTGTAGATATCGTACTTTTGCTTTCAGTTACTTTCTGAACTTTCTTTAATACTTTCAGTACTATGTATCTCTATGAATGGACAAGGAAGTAAACACCTATGCAGGCAGTGATGAAATATGATCTACAATACCAAACTATAGCAAAAAACTAATACTTAACTTTCAATTTTTAGGTGCTATTTCAGGCTAAGTTTACCCAGGTGGGAGAGACCATGCAGGAGACATTCAAAAACTAATTCAAAAGTAGTCCATCACTGAATTATTCTGAACATTCAACCATAGAACGTTCATTGAATGTTCAAGTGTGAACTATTCATTTGACCCTGTTAATAGATCGTTCATTTCCTGTCTACGAAATATTATTAAAAAATGCTTCTTGGTTGAACATTTAAAGAACATCTTTAAACCATGTATATTTGAATTGTCATAAACGACAAATATATTCATTTTACATTCTAGGGAATATTCTAACATACCATATATATGATATTATTCCTAAAATTAATGCCTGCATGTGATATCGCATTATGTGCGTAATGAGTTTAACTGTTGATTTTAACGGATGAACACTGAACTGTATGCATATATGCGTACTTTGCGTTCAAATCTTGTTTATTGACAATAATATTATGTGGCATTATCGGTTTCAATTAATAATTGCCAAATAACTGTTATTGAAATTTGAGGGTATTTCCTCAAACTATCAAGGAATTGCCATTTAATAATTATTGTTCTCGAAGTTACATTTATCCACGGAAATCACTAGGTATATACGACTTTCTTTACGTCTATAACGGGTGCTAGAAAATGCGCGTAGAGTCGTAGGGTGCCTAATATTGTGCGACATGGGAACAATGACGTAAGAAAGATGCAAGAAAGGATGTTAAAACTTACTAATATTATGTACACGTAATTGCACATTCATAGTGATTAATTGCAAATCAGTATTTTTTTATTTGAGAGAGCAGGGAAGTCAGTGGAGAGGTAATTCGATATGAATCGAAAATCATTTCAAGAGAACTATTTTTTTGAACATTCCTTCATGGTTCATATGTTATTAATTAAAAAATAGTTCAGCCGCAATTAATCTACGTTGAACATTCATTGAACATTCTATGAAGTATTCCAATGAATGTTCTTTGCACTATCAAGTGCATATTGCCAATTGAACGTTCATTGAATGTCCTTCTTGAACGATCTTTGAACTTTTAAATAGTCTTCACTGGATGTTCTTTGAACGTCTTTTGGACAATTAATTCCCCACTGGGTACCTACTACTCATTGCTTTACTTACGTTAAAAAAATAAATATTTAACCCCAAAATCCCAGGATAATGGAGGAAGTGCATTTAAATTTGAATACGTTATAACTCATTTAAAGATAATATTTGCGATTAAATTGAATCAAAAAATTGGAATTTTCGATTGCTCCAGCTAAACTATAGGTTTTTACTCTTAGATTGGCCTTTTACTCTTAAATATGAAATACTTAGGCTCTCTACATTTTAAGTATCATCTTCTAAATACTCATTTCTTTAGTAATAAATATTAGAATAGTGAAGTGCTCATTAGGATCAGCCTTTTATTGCAACAGGTATTTTTAATTTTACAATGCCTAGCACGAATGCAGAGTAAATTATCATTATTACCTCGAAGTGCTATTCTATACTCACTCTTGTTAATATTTTGGTCTCACGATTTGAAGTAAAAACCAAAGAGTTTTCGTTGCAGATGATCCAAAATGAATTTCAAAGAATTTTGTAATTTAACTTCTGAATTTATTTATCATTGCAATTTCTTCAAACTAAGGCATTCAATTTGATGGCGAGTAGAAATTTTTAAATTAATTCTTGGACTTCAACAACCTGAAATTAAACAGTGGTAACAAATGTAAAATAACAGCTATATGCAATTTTAATAAAACAAATATACACGGATTACACTTTGTCGTGATATGTAAATGTAGCGTGATAAAAAGTATTGAAGGTTATCACAATGTATATACAAATACAACGATCATGGAACTCGTCCATTTATTTTGACTTTTGTGTTAAACCACGAAATATTAATATTGCCATTGAAATTTTCATCAACAGTGATAAAAGTTACCCACTCCATCAAAAAATATGTTGCGAAGAAATTTGGGTATACGCAAGGAAATAAGCTGGAATGAGTTAGGAAAGTGGAAATATAGCCCTCGGAAATAATAGCCATATATCAAGGGCAGAAGTACAAACTCTGCATGTAATGTGGCTTTATCATATGAATATATCTCACCGCAAAATATAGCGTTAAATATGCGGTGATGCGGAAGTAAAATATCAAATGAGGTTGAAATTTAGCTCGAAGCCCCACATACGAAACATGTACACTCGTATATTACACCACAGAGACATGACCTAGGGGAAATAGAATTCCAGCAACTAAGCTGCATCGAGTACAAATGAAATGATGAATTCCGGGCGGCTTATAAAGATGCCACTTGGAAGGTCGACCTGGTTCTATGAAATGGAGTTCATGCTTCCATTTAGATGAAATGTCGGATCCTGGGATCTTATAAATTCATCCGAAAAAATGTGAATTTTGTGGGTCACTAAGTCAGCTCACGAAAAGCCCACGGCGAAACCGCGTCAATGTTGGCTCATTGGAATTCCTCCTGTTTGTATGGAATGAGTGCTATCATTCTACTGGCAACATTGACAGGCAAATTTATTTCTGCTTAGGAGAAAATATATTCATTGAACTTATAAATTTATGCTGTTGAAGTTAGTGAATTCCACAACCAAGTAAAAGTACACGAATTCAATTCAATTCTACTAATACTTGCAAACGATTTTATTCTTATATTCATACTATCGTTAAAAACAATCTATCAATGGTTTATACTTTGAACTCCGAATAATTTAAGTACGTATGGTTTGAAGATATAAATCGACGGAAATAATGTGTTATCAAAGAATGCTGATAATAACTGGATGGAGAGATTCAACTATGAAATGTTTGTGCAGAATGTCAGTCAGAAAATAGATTAACTGGAAACTCTTTGAAGTTGAAGATACAAATTAAGAGAACTTATCCAATACATAATTACCCCTCAAAAACGATACCCATTAGGGTGAGAGGTGAATGGAGAAAACTACCCAGGAGACGAAGGATAGACGTAAGACAAATAAAGCACATGTTAAAATGAAGAGATGAAGTAATAGAACGGATTGCTACGAGTAAAAAGGAATGGCCAGCTGCAAAAAAATAATTTTTGGATTAATGACTAATGATACCGACGATGATACTCTCAAGGGAAAAATTATACGGTTATTATTTAATTTTGCGATACACGCAGGTGTATTTTTGTGAATGGAAACAGGTTGAACAAAATAAGGAAAGAAGCATGCTCTCGTAAACAATTTGCGAAGATAAATTACCACATGCACAAAGAATTTGACAGATAAATTTCTTTGGGTTACCCATTAATCATTTTTGCACATATCCCATTCAGTTAAAACTGAGAAACTTCAAGAAAAGACGAAAACCCTTATAAGCTAGCTTCCATTCAGATAGAATTGTAAGGAATTCAAATTTTCAAGAGACAGAATCCTTCTCTTGGAGAGTGATACGTTTCTCGGCTTAGCAGGAATTCTAAAATACAGTTTTCCGTCCAAGTCACCCGGTTTTCCTCGCTTGGAACGTGACGAAAAGTTTGGAAGTGTATACTCCTTTAAGGGTTCGTGAATTTCGTATTCTTTCCACTAGAAAAAAATACTACTTTCCTGAGCACCCCAATGGTGGTGGAATCCCATGCCGCCGCCCCCACCACGATAAAAATACAGCAAAACCTTCGTTTCTCGCCTTCTTTTACGCCTCATACTTTTTGACTAAAAGTTATCCGTCTCTTCTCCGCATTCAACTGCCCGAGGAGGAGGACTCGCTTGAAGAATGGCCCCTCTCGAGTGTCCCCTCTCGCCCTTAGTTAAGCTCACAAAAACCCCCTTTCAATAGTTTTCCTCAGCGCTGTGAATGGGAGAAATGATGAACTGTCGTTCAATATATGGCTCTCGATTCATTTACATGAATTGTGTTCAACATGTGAACAAACGCTGAAGGTTATTTTTAGATTTCTTGAGCTTATGTATTTTTTTATTTTTCAAGAAAAAGTTACAAATATTTCAAACCCACTAAAGGCAAAATTTTTGCTTTTCAACATGCCATGTTGTATCAACGTATATTTTATGCCCCAGAGGTCCACTATGTAAATAGATCTAAGGAAATATTTGTGTTCTACTTTCCATTATTAATATCTCCAGTTTATAGAGATTTTAGTAGGTTAGTGCGCGCACAAACCATAAAAACAAATCTGCGAGTAGCGTGTGAGAGGTGGTGGATTGAGGAGTCAGTATTGCTACTTTCCGAGAGTTGTTCTGTCTACATTGCTTCCGGAGCTTTCCCAAAATAACTGAATGACAGAAGTGAGAAATGAGTATGAAAATTTCAAAATGCATTAATATTTGTCTCCTATGCGTTTTAACAACGCACTCTTCGAGTTCCACGATCAATCTCCGAGCATAATCGCAGAGCCACATTTCATATAGCAATAAGTGCATCAATAAGGGGTATTAGACATAAGAATTAATTTATTATGTATTTTTCAGTGCAAAGTCAGTCAACAGTCTAACCTTTAAGCAACCTCTAACAACAACAAAAATATTTTACAGGTAAACATTAATATTTTCTTTTACATAAATGTCTTCTTCCGGAAAATTTATTTGTTGTATACACTTTTAATCCCCACTAGCAGTCACGTGATGATGATTGTACGGGGTGCTGTTTAGTGCTATTACTGAATCGATAGGCTACTTGTGGGAAAAATAAGATGAAGTCACTTCAGACCTGATGATGCCTGCTGCAACGCCGGTAAAACTGCAGTAAGATGATACAACGCGGAAATACGGACCATGGAAATCCAGTTTCTTCATTTAGACCACTCCCTCATAAAAATAGAAACCAGTCTCTATTCCGTCCGTGGTTGATTACTACCGCTGTCGAACCCTAATACCATAGTAGTAGGTGGTTTCACATCGAAGTTATACTCGCAAGAGACTTCCGAGGCTAATGTCATATAAGTAACTTTCAGATTTAAAGCCACTTATTAAGATTCTCTTGGTCCGACTACTTTCCTAGAACCGGAGAGCGTCACCAGGAGCGCTGAATCTTCACCGCAAAACCCATAAAGTGATATTTTTACATGCCACTGAACTTGGATGGACTGAGTAGTCTACGTTCAACTATCACACCGATCGTCATCCAGTTTGAAGGTTATACTGGGATGAGGTCTCGCCGATATTGTCTCTTTCCTTTAGTCTGTGCACGCGCGTGGAATAAAGTACACGAGTTCATTCCAGGGGAACGCCTGCAGTGGGTGAGTAGGTTAAGGAGAGAGGGGTAATTTCACGGGGAGAGTGGAGGTTTATTCATCTTTTGCTTTTATTTTGAATGCAGCCCTTTTCGGCGAGAGATGGGCTCACGGGACTAGACGCTAGATGGAAAGAAATGGGGCTCGATAGTCGGAGAACCGATTTGGCGATCTCCGGAGAAGAATAGGAGCAAGGAGGGTAAGAGGATTACGTGCGATGGAGTAACAGGGTGCGGACCCTTACAGGAGGAGCCTCAGACCAGGGCGCTCCGACTTGCAAGTGCAAAAGAAAGGATTAGTTTGGGGGAGTAGGAAAGCATCAACCTATCAGAATTTAGGCGTTTCATCATAAATTGAAATCAGAATACGCGCCAGCGTGTGTCGTAGTGATTAAACTTTTAATAATTAAATAAAATTACATTATATTCTGTGAGAAAAGTCCATGGAAAAAATATAGCAGGCGAAGACACGGAATACGTAAAAGTGGAAAGGAACTTGTATGAAAATCATACAATAAGATATATATAAATGATAATCATCCATTATTGCATTCCAAAAGTCGACGCTTTGAAACTATATTAATATTCTTGTGCGCACTAATAGATGAGTGCCTATGAACAAAATAATGTAGGAATGCCTCGAAGCTTATAAAAATGTCGGATTAGAGAAATTAGGTATCTTTAAAACTAAGATTTGCTTATTGAAGTCAGGTCATATGTACTAACCAACGGAAAAACAAAAAAAAAACAATATGAAATATTCGTTTCCAAGGAGTAGGTTTAAGGCCATTCCAAAAAAATCATTATTGTTCAATAAACGTAAATGGAAGATATTTAGCATTGTCAGTTATTAGAAAAAAAGTACTTTCATCTTTTAAAAACTTTTTACTGGAAATTTCTGGATGAAAGACAATACATTTTGAAGATACGGGCTAGTCAGAATAAAAGAAATCTAAATGAGTGGAACTCAAGCAAATTAGCTTTTTTTAAATGGAAATCTTTATCTTAGGGAAAAAGAATTCCCAGGTAATATAAAAACATAAGAAGGCATTTCGAAGAAGAGGGAATAAAGTGAATACCTGAATGTCGATGTCTCAGATGAGCATCTAAGGTTGAAAACTATAAACAATGAAGCAAATCTGCTTTGAAAATTTTAAGAAAAATACGCTTAATTCGACATCGCGTAGAAATTAAGCATTGAGAATAGTGTTGAAACCAGGAATGAATCTAGCAACAATTTATATGTTGGCGTAGGGATATCTGGGTGGTCATGTAGTGTGACGAGACTATTTTTATTAGCGGAACGGATGCCACAAGGATGCGCGAGTCGCAGGATCAGGAGTCAACATATTGCTATCTGCCTCACGGCCTGGTAAATAGCATGGTCTTGCATGTGTTCTTGTTCTCTGAAGTATAATTTTCTGTGTATAGTATGTCTGATATCAATGAATTTTAATTATCTAATTATCTCATCATTTAGTACATAAAAGTTACAGTTTCAGGCTTAGCTATGTGGAAACACGACACATGAAATAAATTATCGCTTTGTACATTCCACGCTTTAGTGTTCTTAACGAAGATGTTTCGATATTTAATGGCATTATCAAGGTAATTATAACTTCATTATCAAGGCAGTGAGAATGCCATTATAATTTGAAACCATGGTTGGTAACAATAATAGAGTGTGGAATGTACAAAGCGAGAATATATTCCATAATTTAGTCTTAGTATTCTTTCTCTTATGAATTCATACATTGTTTACATAGCAAGTGATTTTATTTGAATCAGAAGCCGATCTAGTGAACCTAGTGAGAATTAACAATATATACTTTTTACAATATTATACATAAATATTTTTTTTATTTTATATAGTTTTCTGATAAGTTAAAGAATTTTCTTTGCATTTTATTCACGAGTGAGGTCAGGCAAGATCGCGCCAAAGCCCAAGGGTAAGAGAAGCGGTGAGAAGAAAATGATTGGCAAGGAGTGTGCGATGAAGTGGGTGGGGGGTTTGCGGTCACCTCTCCCGCTTCCTCCCCGTAACATAGTCGGCGACGCTAGAATCTTCCTCGCTGTCGTTGGCACGCGGAATTACTTGTCGTATCGGGGCTTCAAAAAATAAGCAAAACCCCGCAAGGGAGATTGGCCGTTCCAGAGTGAGCTTATGACAGGAAAGGAATACATTAATTTTTATTTGGTAAAAGATCGAGGACAAACACCAAAAGTCTCCTTGGCAGCTTCTTCTACAACAATGCTTAAATAATGCCTACGCTCCCATTCAATCAACAAAGATCACTTCAAAGCCGTTTTTTTTAAATTCGCGATCGTTTACCAAACCTAATACAAATGTCTTTTGTCGTGTACCTTTTGAAGCACTTTTATGGCACATTAGAATGAAATTTTTTAAATAACATCGCTTCTTTGAGTCTAAGCAGTTAATGACCAACTGTACGATATCTAAAGAGTGTTAAAGATTCTGTAAATGAGGTAGTGAATCTTTGTGCCAATGTAAACAACTTTCGACCTTTAGTCAAAAAGGACTTTTTTCTGCGCAAGCATTTCTATATTACTTCATACAATTGGGGAATAGAGTACAATACAATTTTTTCCCCTAATCCTCTCATTTTATGAATACGTATTTGACTTGCTATGCTTGGCTATGGACCATGTTATAAAACCATAAGTATACTATACCTGCTTCGGCCACGATGCATTTTCATAAATTACTCTCTGACACTTAGAACGGTCATACTTGATTCCACCATTGCCATAAAGGGAATTGGAATACAACATTAAACTAAGAACAAAATATGAGATGGTTTCTTATAAAGCTTTGCGGATTTTTTTTGGCTGCGGAAACTTAAGAGACTAACACAAAAATGAAGCGGAAGTTTTATTGAACAAACCTACAGGATACACCTGATACGGTTAGGCAAGCTTAAAAAATTTAAAAAAATTGCTAGTTACTGCTAGAAACTCCGATTATGATTCGAGGATGGGAAACTGCTCTAAACAAACGTAGCATATGGTTATAGAGGTGAAGGACGGGGCTGGGATAAGAAGAATCTACCTTAGGTCCAAGAGAACATAGCTGTGGGGATTGTAGAGTGGAAGGGAGGAATATCTGAAACCTCGAAGCGGGCACCCAATGGCCGACGGAGTAATCCCTTAGCCGATCCCCGAGAAGGCTTTGCCCCGTACCGTCCCTCTATACGAGGGCAGACCTCATCTCTAAATCCATAAACTCGTAAACCCCTTAAGACGCGAGTGCTCGAAACAGAGGAGGTCCAAGGGGGACATTCAGTTAGATAAGGAGGGCGAGATTGGCCGGTTATGGCCATCCAACGGACCGGCGTAGGATGGGCGTAATGATATGGGATAGGGGGCGATGCTATTACTTGTGTGTGGCGTTAGCAATGCGTCTCGGGGAATAGAGGCGGCATTGTTGTGGCTAAGCTCTGTGGGCACCGCTCGTGGAGAAGAAGTCATAGGTAAGGGTTTACCGACGTCGGATGCAAACTAAAATGGAAGGAGAGGGAGCGAAAATATTCCATTGCAGTCAGCGAAATGGAAATGCGATATTAAATTTGAAAGCGGCATAATATTCAGTGTCAAATCCGGAGAATTAGGGGAGGGAACGGGGAGAACTCGTATTAATGCGATATCCACCCGTTATGCATGGCCTTCAAGGGAATTTCCTTAAGTCAGCAACGTGAACCGACCCTTTGGTTAGTCTCGGAGGATATTTTCGGACGAATGGGAATTAATGCATTCTTAAAACTGAAAATTTGAGAGAACACTTCTTGGGTTCACTCAGAAATTTGATCATCCAGTTTCAACATGTGTGAGTTCAAAGAAGAGCACGTTCTGGCGTTCGAAGCGATTTATAATGAAACATTTAAAATTGAACATAATCGGAGACAGGTGTAGTATCCTATCGTGTCCAAACTCAGAGGATATATCTGATAGTCATGCAACAGCAATAAAACATTATATTTTCCGTATGCATGATGAGAAATTGTTAATATTATAAAATAAAAACTGCCGTTAGCAAAAATACTGAAGTTTTTCTCATCTCAAATGATTCAAATAATAAATTACTCACTTACACTCAATTTTGACCATTGAAACAAAAAGAAAACCGTGTGCCTGTGACACATACTTATTTTTACGGTAACGATACAAATAGATAATTTCATCAAGGCAAACGGTTTATTGCTCTGTGTTAGTGCTGACGGAGAAAGAGAATAACATAATCCGTTAAAATATAAGTTTAAGCCCTCTTTATTTGCGTTTTATTATGTAAACAGTGGAGCTAATTCATCCTTTTCCAGATATGCCTCGAGTTTCAACATAAAATATTTCGCGCTGCTCAACATACGTATTATGATTTTTCAACATCAATTGAAAGTCTTCGACGAAAAAAGATAAAACTCAGCTCCGTAGCTACACGTTCATCAGGATTGTCAATATAAGAAGAGGGCAGGAAGTGGATGGTAAAGTTAGGACACATTAAGATATATAGAGAGTACATTTTCCAGGCGGCACATTTATGTTATCGGGAGAAGACACCGTTTTCGATACCAGTCACAAGATGGCGATGAAGACAAGGAAAAAGAGAGAGGATAAAAAGTGGAGAGTAGGGGAAGGGATCTTTTAAGGGCCAGCGTGGGCAGCCGAGGGGATAAAGGGCCAGGATTATGGACTCCCTCCCAACCCTTCCCCCTACCTCCCTCCCGCCGGAATAATCCCTACTATTCCGCTTTTATTACCCTCTGTCTCGGATTTAACGCTTCCCCTTGTCTCCGCTGCTAGGCGCTAGGATCGAGGTATTATACATTCCTCGCGTATATTTTTTTCCTTCAAGTTTTCCCTTCCATGTAGTGCTGTTTTGTTACTCGTTAGGAATTCTTATTTTGTCCAACAGTTTTGCTAATGGTCACGTATAAGGAATTTCTCTAACCAGCAACGCACTTTTGCATCAGAGCATAACGACAGGCAATCGTTACATAAGACCAAGCAAACTGCCATTTCTAAGCAGCTACGCAAGATAATTTTATTAAGCTCTTCTTAAAAGCTGCAAAGATTTTCAACCATGCATTTCCGATTTGCACTGACGAGCCTGACCTTTTTAGCCAATCAACGATTGTTTCTTAACCGTGCTCATGGTACGTCCATATTACCTCCTATCTAAGCGGCGGTGTAACGAAGGTAAACGCTTGCGAACGACAATTTTTAAAGCAACTGATGTAGAAATAGAGGGCTCAGTGTTAAAGTGGGCCAAATAAATTTTTTCATTTTATAATAAACTACTGTATGGGATTGCAAGAGACATATATCTTTTAGCTGCAATAAAGATCCTAGCCCAAAGTTCGAGTACTTTACATGACAGCAGTTTTAGATACCTAGCACCAACTAAAGCTGATTTACGGCACGAATATTTGGAGCTAAAACGCCTTGTCCTAAAAATTCTCTCTGATGACTTTGAATTCCTTCAATTGTGGCTTATAAAATACTTAGTAATTTTTTTAACTCGCTGTAATCAAAGAAAAAACAAGATCGCATGAATTTATTAACGAGCAATTGAATAGCGCCAATATTTATTTACGCCTGGTTAGCGGAAATCGCTATTATGCAGGCTATTTGAGGATATAAGTCGGCAAAATCGACAATAGGAAGTGATAGCCTTTGATGGACCTTCACTTAGAAGCTAGTATTAGCGATTGCTTTGTTTCGTCTCTACTTTTATTTTGCTTGATTTGAACAGTTCTTTCTGATTTGATCAGTAGTGACTGCAGTAGTGGATTATGTTTCATCATTAAGAATGAAAATTTTGCAAGGAAATAATGATTGCCTTTTGCTAAGCTGTGGCATGAAATGGTGATGCTGAAAGTTAAGATGCGTTAAGAGCAACAATATTTGCTATCGATGGACTGACGATAAGTTAGTTCTTTAGAGGAAATGCAATCGGCCATCTTTAAAGTTAATACGTAATTTGTTGAGATGTGCATTGCCTCCTCTACCTCCACACCACCTCCTCAACTGACCGTCTGTTACACGGCTGTCCAATGGTCACGATATTTCCTCATTTATATCCTTTAGTCCTTTCAATAGCTTACCTTCCCCCACCTCGGTCCTTCCCTCAAACCCTCCTTTCTTCTCAACTTAATTTTCTTTTCCCATGCCCATATTCTTCTTTGAGCAGACCCACTAAGCAGGCGGAACACCTGGTGTCAAGTTTATTTTCAATTCAACCCCTCTCCTACTTGGTTCACCGTTTTCATATTTCTTGAAGTGTGCGCTTATATAGGGATAGAGTGTGATTACTCTTAGCGTGCATCTCGGGCCCTGACGCGAGGTTAACTCCCTAGTAAATCCCAGAATGTGTGAGTGCTTGAACATCTTAAGGGTTACTGTGGTTAACATACCTGTAAACTGAGTGTTTTGCTTTAATGGCAAATGAATTTTTAGTAGTACGTGAGTTATTTTCCATTCCTTTTATTTGTTTTATGTCCTTCAGTGTGACTGATGTGTCCCTAGCGCGAGGTCAACTCCTGCGCAAACCTGATTCCGTGCCTATTGTGCGTTTCTCGATGGTAACTGTGTACCACATACCAGAGAGACGAAGTGAGTGTTTATCGTCGTCCTTTATGCCTCACAAGGGTCACTGTGAATATCTCACACACATATGTGAAGTATCAGAGTAATTACTTATTTTTATTTACCTCTTCCACCCTTTTACTTTTAACTTTGTGACAAAAGATTTTCTTTTAATTAATTGATCCCGTGTATTGTCTCAATTTTACGTTCCATTTCCCCCCTATTTCACTACTGGTGACTCTAAAGATTATGGCTTTCTGTATTCTTTTCTTTGTATAAACTCCCCACCGTATGTATATTTTCTCTACCGATTGGTTTCATGTTATTTCTCAAGATAATGTCATCAATTCCAACATGTCCATCTTTATAGTTTCTTAACCTTCCCCTTTCGAATGGCTCAGAGATTGTTTGGATATTTCTTCTGCTTTTAAAATTATTAAAAAAGTGTGGTAGGTACTTAGTCACAAGTCTGTTGCACTACAAATGTTGATGACAAGGTTGAAAAAATTGAATAGTGATTATTTTTAGATATTGAATTGTGACGTGTTTAGAGTTTTTTATTTAAAAAAATTGAATTGTGATGGTTTTAGGTCATGCCATATGTCTATGTTCATGTGAGCTTGTTCGCTTTATTTATTGGACTTTTTTATATTTCGGTTCATAAACATCTATGTTACCACCTGACCAAATGGTCGACTTGTAACTATTGCAAAAATAATAATAATAAACTACCAGCAACCATTAGTGGCTCACATTCCTCACTGATTCATAAAACGGTTCGTAAAAATTATCACCACCGGTTCCTTGTCTTGATTACCTCCCCGTCTAACCCTTCATCTCGTTTCCTTTCCACCCACTCTCAATCTCCACGTCTTCTTCATCCTCTCCTCCGCATTCCGTCTCCTCTCACGGCGGTGAATGAAGCGATCATCGCTCGTTTCCCTTTTGTGCTTAATTAACGCCATACTCCATTCATAAACCCACTACAGGTCCCGTGATGAATTCCCCACTCGGTCTCGCCGTGAGACATTTTTTTCTCGACGTCGCGGATTTCGCTCTTCTTTTTTATTTCATTTTTTTCAAACACAATGCATGCGTCTCGCGACCCCTGGAACCCCGCCAAACACAACGTGCTCCCTTGACGGCGGTAAAAGTTTTGGTGGTCCATGCATCTCTTCCACGTGACGAAAGGCCGTGGATTATCAGCGGCGATTTGCACTCCCGCTTGGGAATTCTCGGCCGTGTTAACTTAGCTCGGCAGTGTGGCCATGAATTTTTACTCTCTCCAGCACTTTAGAAGGGTCTGTAAGACCTGAGAGTTAAATGACGCGAAATAACTAGTAATATTGTCTCGTAAAATCAAACAATTCTATTATTTGCTTTCTATTTTTGAATCATATGTATGAACGATAATGAAATAAAACAGCAAAAGTTAGATATAATAGTACCTACTGATAAAATACGATGAAAAAAGAGCGTAATTCTTGTTTGTAAAGTTCTTTGAATTAAACACGTTTTACAACAATTATTTATTAGATCACAGCCATGGTAATATTGTATTGCAACATTCTCATATGAGACCTGCAGACCTTGCCATGTATTGAAACCAAATCTCACCAGAAGATGTTCCAAAATACTCAAGCCGTGGTCGTGACAAATAAAATCATTCTTCGGAGTAAGTTTGATCCAATTTTCTACACTCTTTCTGATCTCGAAAGAATTCCAGCAATTTGAAACAGCTACGATTAATTAAGATTGTGTTTAAGAAGTAAATTTTACACCTCATTTCTTCAAACTTCAATCAGAACTGGCTAGAAAAATAATATTTGAGAGTAAAACAATATACATTGAATTTATTAACGTCTTACCAACATGAATGGATATTGTATTTTTGCAATACCCATTGTGCGTATTTCACTAATAATGAAGTCACCCAAAGAATAACGCTCCCAGACCCAGAGGACACTATACTAGATCACTACGAAAAAGAGAAGGCGTTTAGACTGGGAAATAGTTGTGGTAAGTAATGATAATCTTGACAAACAAGAACAATTATTTGGCGTCCTATCGTAAAGTAATATATGTAGTTTGCTAACAAAAATTAATCAACTACATATCAAAATATCGAGGGTTAGCTTATAATATGTACTACCAGTTTGAACCGTCTTTTAAGATCCTGATAGCAATTAAAATATAAATAGTATTGAAAGATGCAAGGCCTAGGATAGAAAATAGTGAGCACACTATATAAAATTCTTAAGCATTACGCTATAGGTAACTGTTAAATGTACTTCATTTCCATATATGGCCATAGTAAAAATGCTAAATTTTCATATTTTAGAGTTTTTATAGAATTTTGACAGTAGTAAAAGCAGTAGGGAGAGAATTGTGCTTATGAAAGAAGCATTTAGCAATAGGATGTAGCTGATGATCTTGGGGATGTATATTTAGAAGAGGCTGGTTAAGTGTTTGATACACAATATAATGTTGTATGGGGCAGAATGTGGACTAAGAGGATGAAAGACGAGAAAAAGCTGCAGGAGTTCAAGATGTGGGTGTGGAAGAGGATGAAGAAGGTTCGGTAGACGGAATGAAAGACAATTGAGAAAGTGCTCGGTATGGTTTGTGAGAAAAGGAAACTTCTGATTGAGATTTGTAGGAGGCAAAGTAGGTATTTGGAAGAGAAAATGAAGGGTGAAGGGTTGATTAAGATTGTGATAGAGGGGCAAGCGATGAAAGGGAAGAAAAAGAATAGGTTATGTGGATGGGATGAAAAAGGGTTGAATTTGAAAAGGGGTAGTGCTAAGATGAAGAAAGAAATATTGGAAAGTATTAGAAGATAGGGCCCTCCACATGCAAATATCTAGACTATTTTTATTCACATTTAAACTTACCATACCTGGCATATTACGAATTAATAGTTAATGTGCCGACGAGTTGGTACTTTTTCCAGCTGTGTCATCGTTATTGACTCGGTGAAAAGAAATGTAATGGTGAAAGAGTGTAGTGCTTGTATCTAAAATACCCAATACATCAATGCAATACATGACTTCATCTTACAAAGTAACGAGTGTAGTGTATTATTCTCTCTTGTATCTGGAGATCTCATCGTTACGTTAAGTTGCCTATTGAAATATTTTCCCCTTAGTTGTAATTCATTTTTCCATTACTATGAAACGATACCGTCCACTCGGGCATCAAATTAATATGAACTCCCACACAATAACAGCTCCACCTATGGAAATCCTCAGCACGGTTACGGTCCAAATAAAAACATTGTAATGAATACAAGACCGGATGATGGGGAGAGAGAAATAGAGAGATTGGTGAAGAGGAATGGGTGGGGGCGAAAGTAGGGAGGGAGAAGAATAGAAGAGAGATAGAGAAGGATGATACAGGAGGTAGGTAACGTAACGAATTTCTCCACTTTCCTCAACCCCAACACCATCTTCATCCAATCTCTTTTTCAAAAAGCGGTTCCTCGAAAGGGAACGGCGAATAACATTCGAGAGCGCAAATTGGTTCTCAGCTGTTCTCGTTGTTTTCCCGCGCTACGACCAATTCCTTCCCGCGCAAACAAAATATTCCCCACCAACCAACTTCCTCATCCTTCCGTTCCAATCTCCCTTTTGATCCCAACTCACTCTCTCTCTCTCTCCCTCTCTCTCCCTCTTTTCGTTTGTCTGTCCTTCCCATCCCAACCCCCCTTTCCTATATACCCCCCTTTCCTATATTTCACTTTCCCCGCCAGTCAATACGCACGCCTTTCTCTCCGTTCACCTCACGCCGACAAGGCTCCCGCCTACAACACATTTGGCTTCGCCATTCCTTCATTTTGGATTTGGCAGACGGCACAGAGGGAGCGAATGAACCGGGAGCAGTGATGTGGGTACTTACACGAGTGCTCCGTATCATTTGGGGTAATCATTAATGGAGTCGTGGTAAAATAGTGTTACGTACAGGTACGTATGATCGCTGAAAACAATTTATATGAAATTGTAAATCTATGTTCATTACCACGTAAACAAAAGCGGAAACTCAGGCAACAAATACATGAAAAAAATCTCAATAACAGCTTAACTATTAAAATCGGTTGACAACGATATAATAATAGGTTAAAATCCATCTGTTTCATTTTATTGATAGAAAAACAAAAATCTGTTGAATGAACAAATTTGTATGAGGATTTTAATTCATTGTCATCCAAGTATCATGGATTCCTCTATATTTAAATGATCACCAATATGTTCTCGACAATGTTGCCAAGCGTGTTTGCTTAAACATACCTACTCAAGTCTTCGTTCATTATTCGTCGTGACATCTATGTCTATTATTAGAGCCATAGTTTTTCATTTAAACAACTTATTCTCTCACGAAACCAGTTGTTCCGGATTAGTTTTATTTCATGTATGAATTGGAGAAGGTTGGAAGGGTGTTGGGCCAATGTGTATTATGCACGTGTGTGTGAGTATGAAAGGTGCGAATATACTAGAGTATACGGAATTCCTCCCGGAAGAATTATAAGCGTGGGATTGGTGCGTAGGTGGAAAACGGAATGAGAACGAAAGGGAGAACGGGGGAGCGAGACGCTCATTTTAATTGGTTCCATGCCCTCTTCTTTACCCTCATCCCTTCCTTCACTCACCCTCTTCGTCGTCCTCTCTCTCTCTCTC
Organism: Pyrrhosoma nymphula; assembly: GCA_963573305.1. Lineage (NCBI taxonomy): Eukaryota > Metazoa > Arthropoda > Insecta > Odonata > Coenagrionidae > Pyrrhosoma > Pyrrhosoma nymphula. The sequence continues at coordinate 96,385,045 of OY754335.1, read as the reverse complement.
AATGCTCCCCCTTTCGTTGGCTCAGCGAAACCCTCTCGCCTTAACGTCGATCACCCAGCACATCGTTATACGAGCACAGACATTTGTTTTATGATATGCGATACGACGCTATATCGACGCTATCGCGTATGATCGATTATAATGTACAAAGTATCTAAGTGGCCCCCTGCCACACACCCCTGAGGTAGCTTACAGGGTATTTTGTACATGTAGATGTAAATGGAAAACTTTAGGCGGCTTTACACGTTGAAGTTTCTCTTCAGCTAGTAGCACTTAGATGAGTACGCACGAACTTTCTTTTTATAATACCGTTATCATTTATTTTCTGATATAATATTTCAAGGCATCCAGTGAAATCTTGATCAAATTTCTGAGTGGATATTTGTGAGTGAGTGGATACGGCATATCAAATCGACAAATAAATTGGCTGAAGGAGGACTTAATGTTATAAATATTAATATATATGTTTATATAAAGGTATTTGTAGTTATCATAGATGACCTAAAAGAAATAATTATGAATACTCCTGCCTTGAATATTAAAAAATAATAAGGTAATTATTGAACTTAATACGCTTTCCAAAGTATGCGCATTTATAAACTTCACAAATGCAATTGGAACTCGAGGAGTCTAGTGATGAAGCGCACTGAATGGATAAATACGACAAGTTTCGATTTTCCATATTAATATATTATGTATTCCCGTCGATAATGTTTCCAAATGAGCTGGAAGAAATACGTAAGCAGAGTGATGACCTGCCAGTAGCCATACCTACCCATTGATATATTGGTAAACTCGACGTTTACATGAAATTCAATTTCCATATAAAGCTGCCTCTAATCTTATGTAGGTACTCAAGTACCTCTGGCCGCGATCATGACAACATTTTGACGTCACAACCCAAAAGAATTCCGACGATGACGTTCAAGAGTTTAGATTGCTCAAGTTTGTGAAATACCTATTGAGCCTTAATCATCAAAATTGAGGCGATATGGACATCATTTGAAAACACATAGCCAAGCCTTGTTTAAACAGAAATAAACTTAAGGCTATTTGTATGGGAATGTGCCGATCATGGTGTCGATGGTAAAGTCGTTTTATTGTTTTAATAGTTATACCATCACTGTCAGGTATGTACAATTCTATAAAAACTTACAGATACAAGTAGAAACAAGTAGATCGATAGCACAGTCCCTATGATGACTTAAACAATATTTTTTTATGTAATTGGAGCAATAATCGTGAATGTGGGCAATAACCTCGTGAATTTTTGAAGAGACATTAACAATTATGGCGAAATAAAATCGAAGAAAGGTTTGCGTTTTCCCAGATCATTGTACAAGAATTTCTTTCATTCCAGTGTATCGTCACGTAGTAGATAGATTAGGAGTCGATATTGAGGACTAAATATCGCGAATCCCTTCTTATGTATACAAACATACGAATCACTCACTTTGCCACACTCCCACCAATTCCTATCCCCGCTTCCTCCCCACACAATCCGTCTCTCCCACTTTCCACGTTAGCGTGAAAACGGCGGAATTCCTCCGTTAATGTCTTCTCGCATGGTTCCCCCCTCCTAATCGCGGTTCTCTCTCTTTGCTCTCGCCCGAAAAGCCCTCTTCCCCATCCAACGCCTCTCCCTCTCTCCATTTCACACTTGCTACGCTAGTCTCGGCAAAACCGCGCATCGACATTTGCAGTTCATCTGAAACCATCAAGTAACAACTGTCTTCCGCTTCCCCCTTCACTTTTGTAGTAATCATCCTTCTTCAACCACTATAACTCCTTGAACCACTTGGTTTTCAACCCTCAAATTCTCCTTTAAATTTGAGATAATTAAATGCACCCACTTTTTTATTCAACAACAAACGGCGAAAACAGTTCTTATCTGGTCTTTATATCGGGTTAACAACGAGGTAATGGCATGCCACGATGGGAACACCGGTTCCCGAACAGTTACCGAAGTTAAGCGTCGTTGGGCTCGGCTCGAGTTTGGAGGGGTGATCATCCGAATCGACCGAGTGATGTTGCTCCTGTCTGCACGTGGCAGACAGTAAGTGCGAAATGACCTTAGCCGTTGAAGCACGTTATACAAAAATACTATTAATAGCAAAGAACAAAGGACAAGCACACACGACCATGAGGCCTGGGAGGAGATAAATCCTACCCAGGCGGGACTCAAACCCGCGACCTTCAGATTAGCAGGCGAGGACGTTACCCCGCCGTCACCATGGGTTAAGTTGTGAACTTTCAACAATAATAATATTTATATAGTTTTTATTATTTTTTATAAACTTAATGTTGCATCAATTCATGAGGTTATAGCTTATTGCGAGGAAATGTTTTTTATAATTTCAAATAACTTATCGAATAACTCATGTCAATATACTAATTTTTTTAACAGAGGAAGCTAAGCAGCAATTAATATTAATTTTTTGCTAATAAATGTTTTAGAAGAGTAAATCACCTTTTTGTAGATTACAAAGAGCGTATTTTTGCTAAAACTTTCTGCATTACCTGCCGTGTGGTCGAATAAGACCGGACATAGTGAGATAAATATGAAACCTTATCTGTAATATGCCCACCCGTCAGTTGACATAAAATTGGTCGTATGGATTAAAATGTAGATGTCGCTTACAAAAAACATTATTAGGTTTCGAGTTCGACGGTAACTACAACATCGTGACTTCGGGTTTATGCATAATTTTTATGGAGTTATACATTGCATTATATTCCGCTGACAATGAATAAGGTTTATTTGCCAGCAAAATTTGCAGGTCTTTCTCACCCCCCTTTCCGAGTCGGTGTCTTAACGCAGTTGGTTTTACAAAACCAATCATTAAAAACAAATATTTAATTTTAATATGTTTTATAGTCAAGGAGCCTTAAAGAGCTAGAGGGACAAAAAACCGACGCAGGTTGGGCGACACAGCTTATCGTTAAGTATATGTTATAGATATTACATAAATTTGCAATACCCAGTTAATATGCATAATACCTTCCAGAAATTATATCGGCATTTTTATATTGATAAGACTATAAACAATTTAATAATGATTCGCTTTCATAAGAAGGATACATATTTCGATGATTTACCCACCTAATCATTTTAGGCCAACGTCAATTCAGCAATCGATTTTATATTAGGCAGGTGGGTAAAGTTTTCGGCAGATTAGAAATAATATGGTAGCAACACAAAAGTTTTAACAACCAGCAGCTAAAGCTTGGAAAAATAGGTACACTTGTTTAAAACATATTTCGCAAATTCTCTTATGTAGCCGCGAAGCATAGACAGAACAACAGAAAAGCAAGGTATATAGAAGGAGAGGATATATTATAGCTTTATAAAAATGTTAAGAACGAAATGGACCAAGGGAATCACCTGTAAAAATGTCATACGAAGAATCGAGGAGAAGAAATGCCCTATGAGAACACGGCGGAGTAGAAGAGGCAATCCAATTTTCCGTATTGAACTACAGTAACACTAGATACGAGATTATCTGTCTCTTATTGCCAAAATAAAAATTGCGTTTAGTATAAAAAAAAAGATATAAAGGAGGCTCAAGGCATTTTCTCAATCTTAGTAGATAAGATTGAGAAAATGTTATCATTTGAATGCAATCGGAACGAAAACTTTAAGCAATGGAATAAATCAACAGGACAAAAAACTGAGAAATGAAATTATGTTTAGGTGTAAATGGATTTAAACATTTACTAGATAAATTAGTAACCAAATATCATAGCAGGAATAATAATTATATAATAAATCGTATGCAAAAAATGCAACGTGGAATTGCATGCATATCATTAATGTCCGAGGTGGCGGAAAACAAAATTAACGTGGCTAAAATTTTCTTCTCAATAAACTATAACGGTTTTAGCAAGATGTATATTAACATTTAAACTGATTTATTTAGCAAAATGTATTGAAATTTACCTTTAAAAATCTGAATCAGTCTCTTGAAAGCATTAAAGGAAGGAGCAACGAATATATAGAATTACTGAAGAGGACTATACATGGAATAATTGAAGCAGGTAAGTTAAAAGGAGTTCAAATTCATGGGCTAATAAGGATTTAAACGGTTTTCTGGTAAATAAGTCGAGTGAAGGGAGCGACAGCAAACCTAACTTCGGAATAACAGTATTTAATAAATCTCCAATGGCCGTAATAAATGGCATTCCACGGCAGCGACCAACCACAACCTCTCGAACAGTTGTGGTTGGTCACTGCCGTGGAATAGTCCCTTTTTTTCCGCAAACCAACACAGCAATTTTTGTGTACCTTTGACGAGTGGTGGCAATTTATTTCAGCCATAGGCGATTTATTAAAATTGTTACTTTAAGAGACCGTAGAGCTCATGTTCCCTAGATTCCAACTTCAGAATGATGACTGCAAAGGATGTCTATCTGTCTATCCTTCTATGTTCCACTCATCCCTTTCAACCTGCCTTCAACCCATACCCAACCCTTAGCCACGGCTGATCTCTCCTTGATGTTTGCAGTTGATCTGAAACCGTCGTATACGGACGCCACACGTTGAACCCCCTCCCTTTCACTCGTTCCCGTGCACAGCCTCCTCCGAGATCCACGTCTGATCCCGCGTTTTAAAGGAGAGCAAGCTTCCCGCAGCACAGAGTGGAATGCGCGATATTCACCGTCATCGTCGTAGGAGTGCTCGCCGTGTCGAAATGCTTCGAAGCGGGTGCTTAAAACGTCTGGATATGCCTCAGAGGGGGGATGGGGAAGGGGAAGAACAAGGGTGATGGGGAAGGGAAAGGACAGGGGTGATTCGGTAGGCGCAAGCGACGGAGAACCCCTGTCAAACTTATTCACCGGCAATACTCGGGCGCAGCCAAAATGGTACTGCGCGGGTAAATTTTTGCTAAACGTCACATTTCGGATCGATGGCAAGGATTCAAATCATTGCCACGCATCCATACCAATGAACAAAACCGCTTTCGCAAAATTAAACTCAACAATTTGGAAAATAACCGATTTCTACTCATCTACACTGAAAATTAAAGCTTTTATAAAAATTTTGCTGAAGTGATGCATATGCACCGTTTGATTGATAATGCGTCGACATCATCATGCTGAGCCTTATATTTCGGCTTGGAAGCCTGCACCTTTATATTTGTTGTGAATCCTAACGACTATAAAATGTCTCGTAGATAAAAATATGCATGATAAAAGCTCATCATTGCACTAATAAATCAGTAACCAATTAAAGAGATAAAATTCTGTGTTTGGAAAATGTAAGAAGCTGTTTTCTCTATCGGAACCAGCTTTGTTCACTAAAACACCGCTAATAATGACGAACACCGGCTCATTTTTGCAAATATATGGAAAAAGCTCAAGCGCCTTCGAACATATTTTGCTAGAACTATTTAAACCACTGTTCACGGCGTTTATTAGATAAAATGTGTTAATGTAGTGAGTCCTCCCTTTAAGACTCCCTTTCAAATACGTTATAGGTAAACAAAGCTCCAAAAATATGTGGAAAAAGCTAATCTAAAGTCATTTGATTAAATTTGAATTGCTTTAACGATTATGGTGATATTTACAGAACTCCATCGCAGAATTAGACTGAGTATTCATTAACTTTCAAATAATTTTCGAAAAACACAGCTAGATATCGACACTGAAAATATCAGTTTTAGAATTTATATTTTCATCATACTATTGCTAACGAATTCCAAGGTATTTTTAAAATTATGATATTAAAGATTCATCAAAGGAAGACGAACCACGCATACAGTAATACATAAAATTTTCATACTCGTTTATACGGTAAATTGGTAAAATTTTCCATTAAATATTTAAACATTATTGTATTAAGTAGCCATATTTAACTCATAGTTCTGTTAAGTAACTTAGTTCAAAAGTTTCTTCATCAGTGTGTACAACGCATTATTATTTTCAATTTAATGGGGTTTATAACTGACGCAAGTTTATTCCTAGATTTATTTGCTGCTCTATCCAATAAGGCTCGACTAAAGCCAGTTCTGAAATTCTAAAATGCCAGACAACGGAGGGACTTGGCAAAGAATTCCATTTCTCCAGTGCAAAGAAATCCCTTGGAAATGAGGTTCTTTCTCCTGGTTCGTGCAAACACGCGCGGCGCTGCCGAGGTTGAAATTGGCGCAATATTAGACAGCTCGGTGAAAGCGAGTCTGGCCGCGCACATGATACTTACACTTTACACTTCAATTCTTCAATCACGTGAAAACAGGAGCTGCACAATGCATGTCCAAAGCGGACTCACGCTGCGTTGCGTCGGTCGGTATTTCTTGTTTTAATGAGTCTGTGCCGAGCCGTGCGTTTGTTTGTCAAGCGTTACATATTTCTTTGCTTCCATCGCGCTTTCCTCCCCCTAAAGACCGTTAATTGAGGGTCATTGCAAATGCGACATTGTTCCACCAGTCATTGGTATGCACCAGGTGATAAGCCAGAACCATGGTAAATATCTAACCAGGAATTGAGACTGATCACAATTTCATTTGGTTCCAGGTAAAAGCGTTGATAGCATCATACCAATTCCAGAGCAACCGCATTTTCGTACATTGAAATGAGCTGATACATAGGAATCACGATAGATAAATTGCTTTGATTTAATGCATTAATTAATGGGGAAAATGTACTAAGAGAAAGGCTGATGATAACCACCTTATTTGACGAATAATTCACCTTAAAAGAGACTTGACCTGACTTTCTCGCTCAAGAATGCCCATCGTACCTAAAAGCAAAAAACTTCCACCTACACCTTATATAAACATGCATGAAGTAAGTAAGCAATCCGTAGTTTTCATTCACTTCGACAGTATGCGTTGTTAGTGGAATAAATTAAATAAATTCATGGTTTGAATAAGAAAGAGAGCAGTGTGGTACCTATCATTGTTGTTCCGAAGAAAACCTAACAATTCACGCACTCATATTTAACCTGGGTGTCAATGTTATGATGAAGTAGGTAGTGGTTTAATCTTTTAACCACATGAATAATAAGTTTAAGGTGGAAGTAGCTTCAAGGTTAATACCTTTGCCAAAATATCTAAACTTCTTTTTATATCATTTAAGAGGCTTTGAAGAGAGCGTCAATTGTGATGCTGGAGCAAAATCTGTAAACAAATGCCCAAAATATTCCAAAAAATCAGGCGAGGATGAAAAAACAATTATAAAAATCTCGTAAACAAGTGAAGCACTAATCGATTGTGCTGTCAGGCATCCGCCTGTTTTAAGCAATATCATTTCCCTAATCATGAAAGGGGAAAAAAGAGGGAAGAATAAATATAATTTAAATTAATGAATATTATGTTTTTCTATATCCTAACGTAGCTCTGTTCGTCTTTTGGTTGTGACTAGTTATTAGGAAATAGAAATATTGATCTTGTGATTTTATCAGCCTATCCCTCGCATTTTGTCGTGGTGGTCTGACCTACGAAATTTGTATCTTAAAGGATAGCCGATACTCTCCGCATGAGACTTCAGCTTGAATTATGAGAATTTTTCTAGAAACTATCATCCTGCGGGAAGCAGTTGAATCTCTCACTCCTACCATTCCATTTCCTCCAAAACCAGTCTCTTTGTGTACTTTTGTTTCAACTCCGAACTACTCGCGCGGCTACCCATAGCACTTATGTTTCATTGATTAAATCTTTACAAGATGGATCCAAGAACAGATTAATATTAAGTTAATAATTAAAAATAGCACCATTGGAGCAGGATAAAAAATTTAAATTTCATGAGGATAAAATGAAAACTCTCGATCCGTGTTAAGTATGAGCTTTCATGTACGATGATGAGCCACAACGGCGCTGCATTTGCAGAACTTCCGGTAACTGGACGTTGATAAGATTTTTAACGCACTGTCCTGGCACTCCAATGGCCGCAATACCGAATTAAGCCCAGTTTACGATTGGCGTCATCGTGAACTTCAACTTCAATGTCGAGATGAACACACGGAATCTTAAGGACGGGTTTAAGATTGCGTGAAAGCGCCAACCGCGAACTTCAACCGTCATCATGAAAGTTCAGCCAATCTCAACTTTGATGCTCACGGTTGACGGTTTGACGCCGGCGCGTGCGCAATATGAATACACCACAGACTAGCGGGTATCGCGTTTCATTTGTCTGTTGCCTTGAGTTTTGGGCTACATTTATAACCTTCCTCTTTGGGCCACGTTGTGCTGTGGTACTGCGCTTCATCCACGTTTGTCCTGTGGAAAAACTTCAAAATGGAGAAGTCGAATAAATTTAATAAGCGTTCGAGCATGAACGGTAAAATCGTCAATGGTGGCGCTGAGCTACATGTAAACATAAACACAAAGATTGACGTTGTTCACCGAAGATTGCTGACGTGATCCCAGTTCAAGACAATCATAAACCGGTGCCGTGAAACGTGAAATCAATTCCCGTTTAACGTTTGAAGTTGACGCCAATCGTAAGCTAGGCTTTAGGCCTAGGGTTATTGTGAAAGTTATTTTGTTTAAAAAAGGATTAGGGACTGAAGTAATATGACTTTGGTTGAAGTAATATGACCGAAACATTAGGATTGCCTAAAACCCAAGACTGATAATAATATCGAAACGCTCTAGTGGCCTAAATAGCCTTCGATCCCATTCGAAGATAATGTCCAACGCTGCTGCTACAGCGAATTTTTAATATTCTAAATATTATCTCATAATTGACATAGCTTAGTACTTTTCTACAACATTTTATTATAGCACGACGCGTTTCGCCGCTTTACGGCACCGTAACTTCTACGAAGTAAAGCCTTCATCAGTCAAGTATATTCCAAATATATAAATTTTTTTTTTTCAAATGAACTGTTTCTAAAATGACAGCAGAAGTTAGGGAGGGAAAAGGTAAACCAGACGGAAAGCAGATGACTATTCTGTCGAAAAATCAATACCGATGCGTGGAGATTCACCATAATTTCTTCAAGTCATTTCCGTGATCAAAATGTGAACCTGAATCTATCGATTGCCTCGTCAGGTGTTTTATCACCACTGAGAGTGATGGGCCATAAAGTCTAAACAGCAAACTAAATATCCGGGCTCGTAACCCTGTCAAGTTTAACGATCTTTCTCGTAGTGAATTTATTTACATTACAGTTATGTCTAACACCCGCACGAGTGGTTAAGTCCTATGCTAATCTGCGCCACTATCATAGAAAGTTATCGTGTTTTCAATTCCAAAGAATGCTTGAGGATCAGCATGCCGCGATATGCATACCCAATTGCTTTCCCACAACTGTTCAAAACCCCACATTACACCTCCAGATATGCCAAAACTAACTGCGGGCCCTTTTAGTCCCCTTCTCTCTAATGCTAGTCCCTCCCTCGAACCAACCGGTCCCAACTCCCTTGCCCCTGCTTTATGCTAATCTTCCTTTTGGTTGCCACCACCCCTCCCTCCAATTCAGCATCCTTGCCCACCCCCACGTGACTGCATTCCTTGTCCCGAAAGGAAGGAAAGCCGCTTTTCCAGAATACGGGAGCGATTCCTATAGTCCAAGCCCCGACACCTAGTCACTCCCCCCTCTCACTTCTGTCCCCTCCACCCTACTCTTACCAATGCCTTTTCACCCTCAGCCCCATCTACTATTGCCTTACCCTACCATACCACGCCCGCTCGTAGCCCTCCTACTATTCCAAATCCCACCAAGTTCCCTTTGTCGTCAAGAGAGACCCTTTCCCTACATCCCAAAGAGCCCCCTAGAGGAAGGTTCTGTTATTACCCTTGAGTGGGGATGACTAAAAGGGAGGAGCAGGCTGAGAGAAGGGGTGCAACAATCGTCGGTAGGGTTTTGGGAGCTTTAAAAGGGAGACGACTACGGTTAAAATCCTTACGGGAAGGGGCAAGTGTTGGGAAAAAGGGAAAGCTAGCTAGCGGTCATGTCCGTATGTGTGAGTGTGTCTTCGTGGATGTTTGTATGAATAGGTGGTTTCAAGGGGGCTTTAGGGAGGAAATTCTATTTCCCGTCGGAATTATGGGACCGATGGAGTCTATGGGGATGGATGTTTACACTCGAAGAATTGGAACCTGCTCTTTGGCCCCTCGATCCTGAGTTGCCTGCTGTCCTCATCCCTTCCTCCAAGTGCCGGGCATTAATGACTACCGCCATTCGTTGGACGGCAGGTGAATTGCATTTGCCGTAGTAGGTGATTCAGTCAAAAATATACAAATGGACATTGCTGGTAGTTACGTGCACAGAGTGCAATATGTGAAATCAGAGTAAGAAAATGAAACCTGAAAAATTATATTCCCCTTTGATGAACGCATTCAAATCCTACAATACTTTACAAGTATAAGCGTAAAATACCTAACATGTTTATTCCCTAACCTTGGTGATTGAAATTACCTCAGTTATCCGTCATCTCCTAAAATAACCGTTGAGCCGAAAATCATATTCTCCTTGACCCAAGGCTAATCAAATATGGTCGTGCCTCATGTGTGGCTGTGCAGTCTGATAGCATGAGCATCTAGATCCAAAAAATGTCCTCCGTTTTTCACCAAATGTTTTGATTACTCGGTGGCATAACTGGTTATCACATATGACCGGCAATAGGGATCGAATTCTGGTGGATTCATATTAATGAATATGAACTATGTCATGACATTCGAAATACTTGTGTATTTACGGCCGATGGATGTTACAGCAGCGGTCTAAGACGTAAGGCGTTGCAGAATATGCCTCGATACATTCCTAGTTTTAGAAATGTGCCCGAAAGGGATTTTAAGTGTTCCAGTGGCTGCAATGTTGTCCTCCATCACACAATAAAAATCTAAAAACACTGCAGGCATGAACAACCATTGTTTAAAAGAAGCTCAACCTCAATATGCTGGACGATATAGTTGCGATTAATAAACAATGAAACGAGGGTCAGTTGAAGTATTCAGCTAAATTAAATAAATGCTTTTTATTCTGATATTAATATGCAATCTTTTGAGGAACTTTTACGGATATATGAACAATTTTAGAGCAAAGTTAACAGTAGTGGAAGATTTAAAAATAATTCCTTCAACCTTGATTGTAATATCTTTCGGATTCAATTAAGATTGTACGCATTTCATTACAACATTTGTAAATGTTTTTCTAATTAACGTAATCAGGTTTAAAAATATTTATCCAATACTTCTATATTCATCTTGACTTTTACCTTTATTATGTTAAAGTTTTTGCAACCAAAACGTTTGATGCGTGATTCTGTTTTCCAGGCGGAAATTCTATGTTCTTGTTCTATATTTATTTGATAACTCGAGTTTGAACTCAGCTGTTGGTAGTTCTCCACTAGTTCCCCACACACTATGAAATCATTGAGAGCAAATTTTTAAAAGCTAATTGAAGACAATTGCTCAGAATAATTTTGCAGTAATTATGAACTCATTGAAGACCAAGCGGGTATACACAAAGGAAATAAATTCATATTGAAAAGGGACTTAAGAAAAAAATATTTATTAACCAGTTTCAACAATCGTGGCTCACTTCTGAGCGAAAAATATTTGAATAATTTTAAAGTTCTGCACTATTTATGATTTTTTGCAATATGCGTAAGTCAAGAATTATTTTATAAATTTTCGCAGCCTGCATTTTTAAGCCAGCGGCGGCTTGTGCCTAGGAATTTTCTTCCCCTCATTCTCAACGTCCTCCGCATCTTGAGGCAAAACTTCATCACAATATCCTTGTTCATCCTTCCCATTTCTCCTACGCCTCCTCGCCGTTCTTTCATCTCTCCACATACGCTACCCAGGCTCTTCAAACTCTTTCGCTACGTCACACAGCCCGATTCTTTTCAATTCCTCGCCCCCTCCCCCAGTCAAAATCCTTCCTTTCATCCCCCCCCACATCGCGAGTGGTTTTTCGAGATAAGTTCTCCTCGGGGGATGGCTGAGGGGAAAAAAGGAGCAGAATTAAATTTTCCGAGAGGATGTTTCGGTTCCCTTCTTCATCCCCCCTTCTTAATTTTTTTTGAACTCTTTTATGCAATCACCTTTTTAGCTTCAACGCTTCCATGCTATCGCACTCCCTGCACGACCCCATCTCGTTTCTTTCGGGATGGTAGTGTTTTAGGAAAGGAAGAATCTTATTTTATTAATTTTTTTCCACGAACCAATCGAGGGCAACATGCGCATTATTTGGAGTTCCGTTTCTCACACACCTCTCGAGTCTCCCATAATGCCTCACTCCACGGCTAATCTGATATGATGGTAAAATTGAAAAAAAAACGTATGTTAGATATTTTTAATACAGATCACATAATGAGCAACCATACCACGAAGTCCATGCTCATGAATACTACTCTTGAATATTATCGAGGGTCCGATAATCACTGCTGATTCAAATGCTGGTACAATTTCTCTAAGCGCTACCTAGGGAATGGCTTTTGTGGTTAGTTATTTTGGGAGAAGACCAGCTACGGAAGTCATTTTTGCCATTAAGGATACTTGGGTAGGTATGGAAGAAAGCTAAAGAGAAAGCCGACATCGCTATTAGCCTATCTTTGACAAAAAGCATCAAGGAGTCAAATACTGAGCGTCTCATCTGATTGTGAGTACTGCCCTTAAATAGCACTTCATATGGCACTGGAGCGGGGGTTACGATTTCCCAAAAAAATGTCTCAACCACGGTCGGGATACGAATCCAATCCTTTCGAGGGAGGAGGTTTTACATCCACCATATTAAACCAATTCTCACAACATGTACCAGATTAGAACGAAAGACAATTTTTCAAGTAACTTAGCAATACATACCTTGTAACTAATGTGACTCTCACCGTCGGTGAAAATGAATGATAACGACTAATTTGCTAAGTATATAATGAAGCAATTATTTCGAGAGTGAACGTGTCACAATTTATGTAATATTTACTCATATGAGTATGGAAATGCCAACATTGTGGATTAAAATTCATTAATTTATACTCAATAAATACATATTGCCTTGCCTGATATACCACGTTGGCAAATGCTCGTCGTCGAATTTGTGTTATCTATTCATTTTAGAATTTTCAATTAAGAAAAGGTTTTCTACTCAGTTTCAATTCAAATTTTTACGGAGGTACTTTTTTCCATCTTGGAATCATTATTTCTGGAAGCCCTCGTTTTAATAAAAATCTCTTTTAAAGGAAAGAGAGACATTTTCGCCTAATCCTTGAAGCCAGTTAAATGACGTTTTTCTTCTTCTTATGACCACTTTTTCCAGTCTCCAAACAACACTCAATCCTCTTTTTCCAATTTCCTGATAAAAAATGAACTAATTTCCTTTTGAATTATCCTATAAAGCTATGACTCCTTGTGCTATCACATAAATTTCGCTTTTAATTTTTATTATAATATGAAATTGCTTAAAAACTTTCTGATGCAAAGAAAAAGTTGCCATTTCACTTCGTGTATCACACTCATTGAACAAGGTTAACGATATTGCAAAAAAACTGAGAAGTGAAGTGAAAGAGCACATATGTCAGACTCAAGAAATTTAGGTCATTTTTTTGCGAGTTGTGCATCTATCCATTCATAGAACTCATTTCGTATGTTGAGTTCAGCTTATAGGAAACAGAATTATAGTATAATTTTAAAAGATAATTTATAGTTAGCACTTAAATGATTGTTGATATTTTAAACCAAATAATTTGAAAAAAGTATCTTACCCTGCTATAAACTTCAGTCACTATCAATAACATATTTCCTGTAGAGATTGAATAGATTGTTCTCCAAGAATTAATTTAATTATCGAAGAAGCTGGATACCTGAAGCTCGCTGATTCCATCATCATATAATTTATTGGATAGCCACATCGTATAGCATAATGAGGTTTCTTCTACAAATAATTACATTTGTTTTGAGGTATAATACAATGGCTAGAAAAAATTACATTCAGGAGAGCGCGTAATTAGCTGAAGGAAAAGCGATATTCATCCGGAAAAAACAGCTATGACGACAAATTCTGGAGATTCCACAATGTGTATTTTGCAGGTATGTGTACACTGGGGAATTTATTCATATTAAAATTCTTCCCCCTCAATATTGGCAGAAATCTTTTTTAAAACGAAAATATTATAATATAATTCAAAATTATTAAAACGTATTTATTATAGATGCGATAAGATAAAACTATAAATTCAGCAGAAATTATATGGATATCAGAAACATATACAAACATATTTATGGTGAAACGGATGAGGTTAACATCGATTCGTCGGAATTCATCTCGGGAAATCCCATTTCCTTCGGGATAATCAAACCGAATTCCTTTCATCTTTGGACTTTACCTGTCAACCTCCCCTCCCCGCATTCCAACTCGTTTTCATTGGTCCATAACTCATACCATTTCCTTGACTTCTCTTATTCCCTCCCGACGGACTGGTGTCACGGTTTTACTTCAGAGGAACAAAAACTTTTCCCTTGAGTAAATCTTTCCTCTTTTGAAAACAATTTTTTGGCCCATTTCATCACAGACTACTTAAATAATATTCAGTATATTTATTCTTTTCCTTCGCCATTTCCCTCCTGGGTGGAGGTAACTAATATCTCGAACATGCTAACTATATGCGCTTTTGAATTTGATGTTTGTTTATATGTTCACTATTGATCTACCTTAAACTTAAAATAATGGACAGATTAGCTAGAAAGAGATTGAGTTGGAGAGTCACAGTAAGTAACTTCCAATTGATGATATCTGATGACGATGATTCCATTCACACATTTGAATTCATCAATGTCCTTTGTGGCAAACTGACTTGGAACGTTACAGCAACGGATCTTGCTTGAGTGATGTGAAGCTTCAATTAGTAGAAAAAAGTGAATTCACGTCTAAACAGAAATATTTCGTTCAATCTCATTGAGACAAACTCCATGATCACAGATGCTCCCTAATTCTCCAAAATTCTTTGCATACAGAATTTACGGAAAATATAGCATATTTAATGGATTTATCCACATAGATTTCAACAAATAACTGTCGTTTGAAGCAACTTGAAACCTGTACTTGTCGTCCCCGATTCCGATAAATCTGCGTCCGTAAGTAATTAAAAATATCTTGAAAATGCGTGTCATTGGTTGAAAAATGGACGGTAAATTAGTTTTTAAAAACAGTTAAAAAATACCTTCAGAAGTGATATTAAAAATATCTGTATTGTCTTGAAATTGACTATTGTCACAAAATAAAGCCCAGAATCGACAGAGATACGTTGATTTTAACATCTTTATTACACTATGGTTGGAATGGCCGCTTTTATCTCCCATCACTTATATTTTAATTTGCGCATTTCATTGCATCACTCATAAAAATGCAATTCCCCTAGCTCAGTTTGTATAAACTTTTCCTTACGAATAGAACAATAAGAGGTCCTCATTGTCCTCACCGCCACCTCCCCGATGTTTATTCGTCGCCTTTTGCGTTCCCATTCCGCTCTTCTCACCGACCCTACCCCGCCCGTCCTATCACTTGTTTCATTTTCCTCCCGAAGGTTTGACGGGAGCACAAGTTGAGAAGGCGAGACGAAGAGTGCTCGTTAGGACAGAGATGTTTACCGATTCCTGCGTCGCTTGGTGCCGCTGTGTGCCTCTCCAGACTCTGATACTTTGAAGTGTCACTCGGTTGTTTGGGAAACTGTCACCACTCACCTGGGTTTGAAAAATATAAAGAAAAGCTGTTGTGTTTACTGCCGACGGCTAAAATTGGATCAAGAGTTAATGGAGTTTATCGATGTGATATAGGAGGAGGAGTGACGGAGAAAATGACGTAGGAGAAGAGAAACTGATCGAATCGAGCCAATATTCATCTCTGGATGTTGTCAATCATGCGGGAATTTCGATCTTCATTTATTGACCTGTCATAGGAATTCCCTTATAAAGTCGTAGCCATCGCGGTTATGGAATGAGTTTAAAGCAAGTGATGTGTGTATTAAAGGCTGGAAGCCAACGATCCACGATCAACGATCACCTGGGGAGAGAGATTACGGAAAATATAAGATCATACCGGAGAGGGTAATAGAGCAAAAAAATACCAAGGAAGCGCAGCGTGAGAAGAGGTAGAGGATACAAAGAGCTAATGAGATTTAATAAGAGAATAAATTAAATTTTTGTAAAAGAAATTTCATATTAGACTCAGTGATTAAAATGCAATAGGCAGGAGCCCTCCAAGGGTATGCGAATCACTAAAACAGCTGAAGAAATCGGTGGGTCACAAAGAGGTCACCTCCGTTTACCACCAGATGCTTTTCACGAGTGCAGTATCTCAAACAACTAGAAAATGTAGATGCACTGGATGAAGATGTATCGGTTGTTGGAAAGTATGTGAATGTTAGTACCTACCTGGTTCTTCTAATAAAGTTTTCCTTAATCTGAATCGTAATTTTTTGTAACAAATTTTACATAATTTCACGACAAGATTCTTAATTGAAACGGATTTGTCATACACTGTATTCATTTGTGCATATAAAAAGTCAGATACCCTCTTACAACTTATTTATTAAGCGCTACGCTGAAGAGTTTTTGTTTTACATTTTTCCTGAATCTTTTTTGTAAATTTTGTCTTCAGGTTTATAACCTATCAAATCTCATATCCCAAAGGGTGACAATGATGCAGGGATGTTCATAATTGGCAAGGATGATCTTTATGAGAGTACAAACGATACATATTTCTGTTTAATTCCTGTGCAAGCACATTTTAATGAATGCATTACCTTTACGAATGATTTTGTGAAATGTATATGTTTCATTAACATAAGTTAACTGGCATCTAGTAGGAATGTCCCTTATTCCCACAAATTAGAGGTTATCATCGCGAGGCATATGGAGCTATAAAGCTCTTTAGATAGACGCTTGTGTCTCGGAATTAAAATTGAAAATGAAAATCGAACGGCCAAAAAAAAAATGTTTTATTTATAAAAATTTCAAAAGGATTTGCCCACATAAGGGTGATTTTTAATAATTTCAAAATGAAACAATTAATATAAAACACGTTAATTATGAAATAATCTACTTTTTTCCATCTTGCAAAAATATATTTTTGGATCTCGAATAATTATTAATTGTTTTAGGCAGGCGCAGCGGGACTGGTGTCTCTTCCACCTCAAAAGTTTCCCCACATCCGTTACATGGACCTCCTCCCATTCTCGGTCATCCGGCAGCGTTCTCAGACGTGCGTCCCTTACAGCCTGAGGCGCGACGGGTGAAGTGTCACTCCCCCCTCCTCCCCCAAGGTGAGGTCGTCCCAGCTGCATCCAATTCCCACTCCTCCGCATCTTTGCACTCCTCTTGCATTGCGTCAACCGCTTGCATTTCCCGGTGAACAGCGCCCGACCCAGACGCACTAATTTGTCCCATCTACCTCTTATTTTCTCATATTTCTTTCCTCAATTCCAGTCTCCTCTCTCTCCCCCACCTTCATTCTCTCTCACATAAAATTATTCGTCAATTTCCAAAAGCCTAATTTGTTCCTTGATTTTTTTTTCAATTCCGAGAAATGTGCGAGACTAAATTTTATTTTTTTTACTCCTCTGAGTCCTCAAACTCCTCACCATGCTTGTTTGGCATCTGAAAAAAACGTGCTTGCTGCTGCTTTAAATTATTTTTTCTTCCGCCTTTGTCCCTAACAAGCCCCGCGAAATAAATGAAACATTAGCTCGCATCGTAGTTTTTCATGTTCCCAATTAGCAAGTGCTCTTTTGTAAGGGTTCCATGGGTAAAAATTAAAGTTTTGAATTACGCCCGAAATTCTTTTCTCAGTCGACCGTAGCTTGACTTTTTTCGTTTCAGTTTTGCGTAGTTAAATCACCTTCCCTTGCCTTAAGCCTAGTGGCTTGCTTAATGGCTACACATTGCACAAATGAGGAACCACAAACTTGTCGCGAAACATGAGCCTATTTGCTGTTCTAATGGAAAATGTTTAATGAGCATATGAATTCGGCAAATGAGCTATTCAAGTCATGGCAAGGAGAAATATTCTTCATGATTTTGATTTTTCTATTCATCCAACTCATTTATCGTATTTTAATTAGGCCTGTTCACGTGTGCATTTCCACAGCTCAAAGGGAATCTAAAGGAAATAAGATGGTGCTTAGTCTACATGTTTCGGTTTTCGGTTTTGACATCACTATTCTCAATTCTATAGTAGTGAAATGATATATAGCTAAATGCTTAAATTGATCTCTTTTATGCTGATGATTGGGTAAATTAATATTCTGTAATTAGTAAAAACATTTTGTCTGAACCAATTAAAAAGAATTTTTTCAGGGTCGGTTGAAAAAAAATCGGAATCCATTATCCAAAAATAACTTAAGAATCCTATCAAAGCATATTCAATGTATGTAATAGAATAGTACGGTATCCTACTCAAAGAGCATGTTAAATTATTTTTCAAAATGGAATTATTAATATAATATATATTTGACATAATAATCTACAAATACTGTATCGGATTGAGTTTAGGCACTAGAGTTCACATGTGACGCGTATATTTCTTGTATAGCAATTCACATGATCGTAACTATATCTCATTTCATAAATAAGGTTCTTCTTAAGAGGCATCCGTTGCAATCAAGATGCTATTCAAAGCGTCCATACATGTTTATCGCCAACTATTTACAGCCTACCAGTTGTTAAATGTCAAACCTTTGTCTTAGACATATTTGTAAGTATTTATCTCCTTAAAATTGATTCCCCAGGAATAGCAGCATATCACTGACTTCCTGCTGTTAGTTAAGAGTTTTTCAGCGTTCATAAGTACCTACACTGTTGCCAGTTACGTAAAATCTATGTAATGGAATAGTGTAATCGGAATATAGCTCATGTAAGTATTATTTCTATTAACGATGTAGGATCAAGGGAAAAGTCCATTTTGGTATATATAATCAGTTAAATGAGAGAATTTTTCCTTTATGATTAAGGAGTTATATCTCTTGACAGCCCTCTAGTGATTTCGGTTCAGTAACCTTCGTGGTGCAGGGTCGCAGAGAGGGAGCTTATAAAATTATTTTAATTAAAAGTTACAGCGACGCAAACGTAAAGGAGAACGAGGCGTTAAACTTTAATCGCTTCACCTCGTTTTTACCCTACCTAAAGTCACCGTCTTTTAATTGGATGTCAACCAGTGTTCTACAAAATTCGTATGGAAAGGCTAAAACTGCTCAACTCTGTTCGCAGGACTACCCATAGGGACATATAGTAAAACAAGAAATCAAAATGGAGCTTCTCTATTGTGTATGTATGTATGTGTAAGTGTGTATGAAGCCGAAATTCAGTGCGTTATTACTGTTTTCTGTAATTTCGTGTGGCAGTGTATCAAAGATGGAATTGTAAGCTTTCCAGTTGAGATTTTAGAATTTTAGTGTGGAAGAAGGCGCCTGGATTTTTTATTCCCTGCGCAAATACAACAAAGGCTTAGAAATATATTAACACTAAACTAAGAATTTTTTGCGAATGTTGTGGATATGTTTACTAATAGGTTTAATATTTATTTCATGAATATCGAGTCCGAAATATACGTATACCTTTTTGAATAGTATATTATGTCTAACCCATTGTAGTATATTATTGATTAGAAGATAAGTACATGATTGCTGTGATCTTCTGTGAACGCAAGGGATGATACAAGCCTACCGATAGGGATTCAAGTTGTTGTGAACTATTATGACTGTGACCAAAATTTTCTGTCTCAAGAATCTCATGTAAGGTACTGTAGTGTATAAGACATTCATGGCGTTTTTTTCTATCCAATGTTCGGTATCTCGACGACCTTATAAACTCAATTAGACATCTCCATGGTTGAAATAAATCTATGAACTTGTGATTTTAAATTGACTGGTGACCGCTAGAGAAAGGATTCGACTCTTTTAAAATATTCGGTGTGTTATCAACTTCTTCATTGGTGTATCAGGATATTTCATAAAATATTGTATCCTTAACTCCATTGAGGGTGCAACTGAGATAACTGGCGTGTTTTTCATGTTATTCAGTCATTGAACTAAAAAACCACACCCTCGCTTGTAAATTTGATCAAATATTGAAATTCATGCGCTGATTTTGCAAAAATATTTTCTTAAAAATAATAAAATAAAAAAGGCTCAATTCAGTTGTACAGGAATAATCTGGATATCGTCCATGAGAAATGTTTTAATGAACAAGTAATCCATGCATACCGAGGTTATAACAGAGGTCGATTAAATTTTCCCTGTAAATTTCTCAAATTATTTATACCATAGCAGTTGATTCAGGTCAATTACTGAAGCAGAGTACCCTTCATTACTTATTAACGGGTAGTTATTTGTTTTCGTCGCGCCTAAAAACTTTTCTGCTGTTATTACTAAGTAAGTACTAGGTCCTCCTCACGCTGCCATAAGAACTCCACATTCATAATTCAGCATGAGTTGTCATATAAAGATAGAAATTGAGGGTAAAGTGTAAAATGCATTAAGATTAAGAGTGTTGCTCTCCTGCTCCTGGGTCTAAATTCAGGTGGTTTCTCTGAACATTCCACATCAAAGCCGGTGAAAAAGCTAGTGATTTTCTCAGCGAGCAAACTTTCGTGAAATCAAATGAATTATAAAGATAGGAAATGAACACTTACCGCTGGATATGTATGTATAACTCGGCTACGGCCAAGTACTTGGTATTGCGCTTTCTCTCCCCTCATATGTTAAACCAGCGCTGGCGTTTTAGCTAAAGATAGATTGGAAAATAGCTAAAAAATACCAATTTGGCGACGAGTACACATCCTCAGGCACCAATGCTAGCTGCTGTTATCCCGTTTCGACTGTGGGGTAAACGATTGATGCTATAAAAAGTGTAATTATGGCTGTGAAGAATGAAATCTTGTTAAAAACTTTTCCTGTTTTTAGGCCGCGTAAGTGATGGGGAAAAATATCTCTGAATCTCTGAAACCAAAACACACGTACATTTTGCTCGCATTCAATTCATTCCCATCGAAGCTCCCCGTGCCTTTGAGCACGTCTTAACGGACGGGCTTGTTTCGCGTCAAACTGCGGGCGAAGGGAAACGGTGCCAGGAAATTCGCCACACCCTAATTCACAGATTATTCCGCACAGCTGCCCCACCAACTCTGCCCCGATCGCCGGAGGCAATTCAGCACCCCTTAGAGGATTGCGGAAAAGAAGAGAAAATAAAACGTACACCCTTTCTTCCTCCAAATCCTTTGTGAAGAATTCTTTTTCTTTTCAAACTAGCCTCTCCCCCACCGTCTCCTCAGGACGTCCAGATCTTCCATCCGCAGTACGGAATTCACTTGTCCCCGCCTTGGCCTCGTGAGCTGAGGTGCCGCCGGCCGTTTTGCCGCGGAGTAAAGACCGCTCCCACCGTTCCACTGGACAAGCTGACTACCCCTTCCTGTTCGCTCTCCTCTGGCAAAGTTCCCAGAAGCGTCAATCTGCTTCTCACACTGTAAAACCCCTCTCTCCTGCGCAACCGTTACGCTCCCACCCCCCGTCCACCATTCCATTAAACGCCACCTCACCCCCCCCCCCTGCTCTTCGCATCCCAATCCCTCTCTGGGGAGATCCAAGTTGTAAATCTAGACACGGAGAGACCGATCGACACATGTGCCCCGCCTCCTATATCTCGGGAATAAAATGTCGGGCGTGGCCTACCTCACCCGCGGCACCATTTTCCTACTATTTCTCCCAAACTCTCCCTGGCTCCTCACATCTAACTCCGCACAAAGGATCCGCTCGCATTTGTTGGCCTCATAGCGAGTCGCGTGTCGCTGGTTAGACCTGCACCATCGAAACGAGAGCTGTCAACCACAGCCGACATTGAAGTGGCTGGAGTGGTAATCGGGGGTCATTGAGCAAATATTTTAATATTTTTTTAAGTAAGTCAAAAAACCTTTTGGGACCACATTTCACTAAATTGCATATTCTTATGCGTTGAAACTTACCATACAGGTAGTCATGGAAATTATATAATGATTATATTTTAAATTTATTTTCCTTAATTAAAGCATGTTATGACTAGAGTTTTCGGCGCGGCATTCAAAATGTTGACAAAATCATATGGTTAATTGGACTCAGCATGCCATAAACAGTTTTAGCAATAATACATGTATTATTTCTCGTTTAGAAGAAAATATGTACGTATTTATTCGAATTATTACAAAATATAGGTCATGTTCCATCTGGTTACGTGTCGATGTATTGAATTGCCAAAAATACCATGTCGGTATGATGAAACTGTTTTCACTTTTATCTATAAATATCAAAAATGTGAACATGAATGAACAGTTTCACGCAAATCTGTACATAAACAAAAATCGCTCCAATGCATATTTCAATCGTATTTCACAATGGCGAGAAACTGGTTTGTGGAACAATTACTAATTTCCTCTGCTCACTTTACCTGGAGCGACACTCCTAAACAACTTAGCCATTTAAATAACCTCCACCTGCATTTTAATTTCTTTAAACCACTCAATCCCCATTCCCCGTGAACACTCCACAGCCTTATTCATTATCGATATAGTTCCCTTCAACGCCCCTTCCGCTCCCCACCCTACTAAAATATGAAGCTCTAAATTAGAAAAGAGCGGACAACGTCTTTTCTTGACCGATGTCGACAACTGAGGCAATTGGGGAAAATAGAACATTGAATAGAGTTTAAAACATCGTAGTTTTAAACAAACATCACAACTGATGAAATCACATGGCTCAAACTTGCTAAAATGGTTGGAAATTAATGTTTCTCGTAGAAACATGTTTATTCACTATCTTCCCCATGTAATTGATGAGTAAGTTTTGCCCATTGCAAATTGCCCATAATTTACCGATCTAGAGCTTTACCAAAATATGGATGCATAAGCCTTGAGAATAATTGTCCTGAATATTACTCTTAAAGAGTTCAAACTGCAGTCGACGTAATAAACAAAGGAGTGGAAATTTCAAGTGCTCTCTTTTCAAATGCTTAACTTCCACGAGGCAGAGCCTATAACCTTTAAATGTATCAAACTTGCGGCAATAGCTGCTGAAATCGACGATAGTGCATCATTTGACAGGGTTAAAATGCGAATTTTGAAAGACATGAGCCAATAAAACATATCCCAAAAATAAATGCGAAAAGTCTCATTCTTCCTTATGGTAGATAATACAGAATCGCAGACCGAAAGCAGGCCGGGATTTTACGTCACAATATCGTTTCGTCTCTTACCGCTTTAAATTCAACCCCCCTCCCGCCGGCTATCTTTACGACGGTTCTTTTCACCGGCCAATCACTGCCCCTCTACCGCCGTCCTTCCCTTCATCTCCGGCTCAGAATTGAATGCGGCATCAGGAGTCCTCTCCTTCCTCGATGCGAAATGGACATCCTCAGAAATAGGTCGGCCTCCGAGTTTGGCCTTGGCGGCTGCAGAGACACGGGATTCGCGGTGAAGGAGGGGGCTTGGAGCAACGGGAACGGGAGGGGGGGAGAGTGGGATAGATATCTTTGGGCTGGGCCGCGATAAGAAGGGTTCCTTCTTCTTTTTTGAGGAGCTTTTATTTTCCACGAGTGGCTCCACTTGACGAAGGCAAGATTCCATCGAAAATAGGAGAATATGATCGAGTAAGGAATCAAAGTATCGAAAATACGGAAGGAATTTTAAGGTAGATATAGTGAAATTCTTCTCCAGTCATAATAAAGACCATATTATCAATTAATTTCCAATATCCAAGCAATTGCTAGATGAAAGAAGTAAGTATAGCATGATTAATGGCGCAAAAAAAAAAATTTTTGGCTGAATTTATCAATCATTCACCAAATATCCATGTTTAATGCTTTAGCCTGTTTCGTACGATATTTGATCCAGTACAAGTTCGAGGACACTCGCTAGTATGATAACTTACCAGTATCGTGTGATAAAGAACCAGCATGCTGGCCAACAAGAATTATCACTATCGTACTGGCTCAGAAACTTAATTTCATAATTGATGCGGCACTAGTTTGCTCCTAGCTCTAGTAGAACCTAGAGCCTCCCAGTCGATCCTAAAAACTAACGTTATTGGTCGAAAGCTTCAACGTTAGCTTTTACAAGCCACCTTGCGATTCGCTAAATTTTACACCTGATTGCAGAGGGTCATTGGAAGTAATATATTCCATTAAGTTTTGGAAGACAATTCACTGCCAGAGCTTTTGTCTTCGCACAAAGGATGGAACTCGGCCGGAAATTAGAAGGAAATTTCGGAATTTCTATCTTATTTATCGGACGGAGCCTTTTTTCAACGTTGAAGGAAATTCAGAGTGATTCGAGTTATTAAATATTTCGGGGATATATAGCAGGAGAGCATATTTTGAGAGCTGAATAATATTTATGGGAATGTCATCTCAACTCCTGTTTCATTAGATTTCGGAAGTGACAAATCTTTTATCAATGTCTCAGGAGTTACATGTTTACAAAAAAAACTTGTTAGCATCGAAAGGCGAAAAACTGCGACGCACTGCGTATTTTGCGAGGGTAAGATTGTTCTGTTGACTATTCTCACCTAATGTAAAGTACAAGTTCAGCTGATCAACAAGAACAGGATGAAAGAATTTCTGAAAGAATTTCTGGAATAAAGGCTGACAACCAATACGACGAAAGACGCCTAGTAGGTACATAGTTTCATTCTTTAATCATAGCTCTTATGGCCTCATTCATACATGGGAGTGATGGGCATTTAGGGCAGCAGGCGCGTTTAGGAAAAAAAGATGCATGCGGATTTAGAAATAATGGGTATAAGAATATTAAGTTTTGAATCGATAGAACAAGAGTTGGAAACACTACTCCAATTAATTAAGAGAAGAGCATGAAATCTGTGGGAATAAACGTCTTTAAAGTCACGAAGCAGATGTTAGTGGGCATAAAAGGCCTTGGCAGATTGAAATTATACGTAACCGAGACTAAGTCGTGGGCAGAAAGGTAAGAAATAGGTGTCTGAAGGTATTTGGACACTTTCTAAAGCATTAAAAATATAGAGATCTAAGAGGGTGTGACTTGTCCCTGCATGTTGCGTTGTTTCGTATGGCACAATATGTATATTGTTACAATACATAAAATTATGTATACATCTACTGTCATAATTAAAACCCAAAAAATAAGTATTAAAATCACCAAATATTACAATATTTTTGAAACATTAAAGTAAATATTCTCAAAATCAGTCGTAAGAGCCATTTTAGGAGGTCGATAAACAAGACAACAATAATATATGTGAGGTTGCACTTCAAATTACCAATATAATGAATTCAGGTTTATGACCTGGGATTTATGTCTGGGGATGTGGCGAGGGTTTAGATACATTAAGAGTCTCGCGTATCCCGAAACCTCCACCACCTTTACCAGTTCTGCTATGTCTGAACAGATTAAACCCGTCCAATTTAACCATTTCATCATCACCAAATGAGAGTCAACATGGGGTAGCTAGGGCGTTGAATGCAAAACCGGGGATGAGGGTTGTAAACATTGACCAGGTAAGTGACAGGATATTAGTGGTTGAAATAAACTACTTGGGTGATAACCAGGTTGGGTTCCGGAAGGGAAGGGCTACACAAAATGAGATTGCGGTGATGAGGTAACACAAAGAAAGGAACACAGGGCATAATCAGGATGTTTTTGCTTGCTTTGTGGATTCAAAATAGGCATTTGACAGAGTTAATTGGGGAAAACTAATGCAAGTAGTGATGAAAATAGAAATAGATTGGTGGTGAAGGAAAGTCATCCGAAACTTATACATGGATCAGAGGGCATAGGTTAATGTGGCTGATGGTAAATCAGTGGGGGCAGTTATAAGTCACGGTTTAAGGCAAAGGAGCACTTTTTCATCTTTGCTTCGTAACATATATGCATAGGAAATTATAAGAGATGCATTGAAAGGGTCAAATGTGAGAATCAATTTAGGAGGCCAGCTGATAAAATCGGTGAGATTCGCGAACGACCAAGTCGTTGGTTAGTTACTCGATCATCAAAGGAATTGCAAGCTCTAGTGCATGCATTACAAAAGCAGCGCGGGAATTACGGAATGAAGATTAATCATAAGAAAACAAAAGTAATGAGATTCTCTTGGACAAAGAAAGCGAGGATAGTCATAAAAGTAGGAGGACACCAAGTGGAGCAATGCTATAACTTGGGTCGTAAGCTGGAAGAAAATGGGCATAGTAGCAAAGACATTTAAAGGAGAAATGTGCTCGCGAGGGAGGCGTTCAGTAATAGGAGGGGGATGATGACGGGGAGAGTGAGTGAGGATAGAAATAAGAGGCTGATGAAGAGCTTGATTGGATTGTCGCATTGTAAGGGGGAGAAACTTGGACTATGAGAAAGCAGGACGAGAATAGGTTTCAGGCGTTCGAGATATGGGTGTGGAATAGGACGGAGAAGGCGCAATGGACGGAAAGGAAGATTAGGAAGGAACGAGAACGAGGAAGGTATGGTGGGAGAAGAGAGGAGACTTATGGATGAGACTAGGAAAAGTCAAGGCAGGTGGTTGAAGGAGGTGATGAGAAGCGACAGGTTACTTAAGCTGAGATGAAATAATAAATATTGGTAGACAGTACCCTACACAAGTAAAAATCTAGAGGATTTTTACTTACATACTTCTATTTAAACGTACTTTAACCGGTAGATCACTTAATAAATAAAAAGGCCTCGGAGTTCCACTTAAATATCTCAGCCTCCACTGGCTGGTTTGGATCCCGGGCCCTCAGGATGGAAATACAGTACTCTAACCACCACAATCACGTCCTCAGTCGCCAGAAAACTATTTTCTTCCTTGCGATGAAGGTTCTGTACGAACGAAAGTTGGTTAAAAACAGGCCACTCCTCACAAAATCTCGTGGCAGCTGCGCAAGGGGCAATTTTGAGACTGAGAAGTCCTATGATCTGTATATTGAACACAGCGGGTGAATTTGTTCTCAGCTGTACGACGTTTTTTACATTCTACTGCCATGGGTGAAATGCGCCTACCATCCTAACTCATAGGTAAATCAGAATTTCAGCTCTTTCGTCTACATTCCCCTATTTCCCCGCTAATCCTTTCAAAACACTAAACTCCTTGCGCAGCGGGGCGTTCTACCGAAAGCTTTTGCGAATGCTGTAAATCACTTCCGATGTGTTGCATACCAATCCGTCTTTCCGATTTGATCATTCGCACGTGTAAACTATTTCCGTGGAAGTGGTATAAACCGAACTCAAATAATTTCGGTATTACGCTTAGGCCTTTTAAAAAGCAATTAACTGAGTAATCGATCACCGAGTATTCGGGTTAGCAAGGTGGAGCCAGTTTTATTGGTTTCGAAGGCAGTTTGCGTTCGGTTTAACGGGCATCCTTGTTGCACGTGTAGTAAGAGATATAACTGGCAAATCGTGACAATGCAATTAACAAAATAATGCGTTTATCATCGGAATAATGAGTTGGTAGCATAGCATTTTGTGCCACTATTCTTCAAATATACTACTTAAAACAACTTTTATTTCGTCCATTACATTAAGAGTGAATTAAATTTTACATTAAACGATATTCACGCCATCCCCAAATGTTAAGCTAAGGGATGCTTTAGCATTAGTCTGGGGCTCCTTATTCATTTTTCTTTTTTATTAAGTATTATAGAGGTAGTCATACAAATGCTCAAATTTTAAAGGAAAATTCAATAAATTACAAAATGTTGTCAGAAGCAATTAAAGATAAAGAAATGAATAAATTAAATACTTTCCTAAATGGGGACTTAATCTATGTTTTTCAGCAGCAGCTCCGCTTGGTTGCCGCATAAATGGTAATTAATCCGATTATTTATGTGAATCGGTATTTGAAACTCATTTTCACGTTTCGATCAAAACACAAAAATATACCTATTATCGTTATCATGCAATCGATAGTTCGGAAATATGAATAAAATCGTGAACTCGTAGCTATTGTTCTTATTTTAACTCGCGTAGCGCATTTATAACATTTATCATGCGGAAATTTGCAACTATGACGGGACATTACGATTAAAAGGTCATCCTTGACTCACCTTGTATACTTCAACTATTATATGTGTATTTACACATTTAGAATGTCTGATTACATCTTCATGACTCACTTATGGGCATACGATCACTCATTGTAGTATCATATGGAAAGGGAGATAGAGCACAGAGTATTTACCAAAACTTTATTGTAGTCAGAAAAATGAGTGGACACAACCTGGACAATATATTTCGATTTGAATTTTAATGAATAGAAAAATGAAGGAATGTAGAGAACCAAAATTGGCCTTTAAGCATTTAGGACGCTAAGAAGGGAAATGGAAAGACGTTGAGTCTGTGAGAATTGGATTTGGGGGCGCATGTGGGGGTTTACTAGTTTCAACTTATCACCTGCCCCTCGATTGGTTTGAACTTATTCAAGCTAACAGGGAAAGAAAATGTCCCTACGTAATTGAAGAAAACCTCCATCCGGGAATGGCCGTGTAACTTAATTAATTTTGATGGAGTGAACTATCGGATAAATATTTTAAGAAATTCTGAATGAATGACAGAAGGGATGGAAAAATGGTTTGACATGCAAACAATAATAAGAATACAAGGCAGTTGCCTTATTTTATTTACCGGATAGATTCTTTTGTCTTTTTTAGACGACACTGTTCTTCCCTAGGGAAAAACACGCAACATTCTATGGAAAAGAATCTCATATCTTTGTTCTACACTCCACAGATTTTAATAAAAGGGGCTTGTAATTACATTTTTATGTTGATGATGAACAGAAGTGAATACCTTGATTCATCCTGAAACGCCCTGCACATACGTTTTAAGGCGACTGGAGTGGTAGTCGCGAGTCATTAAATGCATACTTTAATAACTTTTCAAGCGAGTAAAAATGTTTTGAACAACATTTTACTAAAGCACACTTAATTTATACGGCAGAAATCAACATACATACAGTAAAGTAGATGATACAATAAATATATTCTAAACTTTTCGCATTATTAAAAGCACAATAATGAATAGGGTTTTTGAAATTCCGCTTTGCGGAGAATTTCGCTTTTAATTTCGACGGAATTCGGAATTTAAGCGAAAACTCTCGACAAAGCACCTTTTTACTCGGAATTATAACTTGATATTTTAGTAGCCTTTATAATAATATTTAACGTATTATTTTTCGTTTAGGAGAAATTCTGTACATATTTCATCGAAGTATTTCGAAATACTTGTACGGTATGTGCTATAATGCTAAGCGTTAAAATGCATTAAATTTCTAAGAAACCATATTGGTGACATGCTATTTTTTAAGTTGTATCTATCGATATTACTAATCTAAATGATTCCTCTTCATAATCTATTTTTTATTATGAAATTTGTTTCTTCTTTCAGGAGATGTAGTTAATTTGAAAAATATTTATTATTTTTGCCGACGTTTAGCATTTGTATACACGCTTCTTCAGGACTACAATTGGGATTTTTGGCCAACATACATATTGTCACAATCATTACATGGTATTGAATAAACAACGTTACTTTTCAGTTCTTTAGGAGTTTCAGATATTTAATTTCGAAAAAATGAGTTTCTGTGTTATGATTTCTTTGTTTTACTTTATAATCCGAGTTATTGAAGAAACTTGCTGTTTATTCATTTAGACCAGTGGTTCCCAAAGTGGGCGCTACCGCCCAGGGCGGTGCCATAATCTAGGGGGCGATAAGTAACAAAAGGCGGCATGGGGGCGCTGAAGGCAGGGTCCTGACCTAATGGTACCATACATGTCCTGGGATCAATAAAATATCAATCTATTGTATTTGAAATAAGCATTAATTTAATCATAATTGTTTTATATTTATTTTTAAAATCTTCCTGATTTGGTCACGTAGTCTAGTATGATTTTAGAACCCACGGTTGGGAGGCGTTTTGTGCTTTTGTGGTTACAAGAAAACGTTTGGGAAATACTGATATAGACCATTTATATAAATAGCTCCTCCAAACTGAGCAGTTTTATTGAAAAATAAAATATCAGAGAAATAGAATCTCCCAGCATAAAACTTCAGTAAAATCCAAAATTCACTGATGTGCACTAGCAGATCATGCAATTAAAAATTATCACACATTAAATTACCAACTCACAAAAATAATAGATTTAGAAACCTTCTAAGAGATTATTTAAAGAAATGGTGCACACCACCAAAACATTCCTGTATTAAAAAAACAGGGATCGCCAAATTAAATAAAATTTATTATAATTTGATATTTTATAACAACACTATTTTATTATGATTTTGATTGCACCTAAATTTACAGTAATTTACAAACAATGAATAGTAATAAATAGTAATAGTAATAGTATAAATAAGGTATAATCATCAAACAAATAATATAGAAGGAACTCTCTCTGAGGTAACATGAAAAACCCTAAGTATATATACTTTTTAACATAATTAACTATGTACCAAAATTGTAAACCAAATTCGATTTATATACAATACGCCCAATTATATTCATCGTAGTCCAGAAGACGCGTGTATACAAATACGAAACGTCGGCATAGAGAATTAATATTTTTCAAATTAATAGATCTTAATTAAAGATAAATATCTCCTGAAATAAGAAAAAAAATCATGATATTACTAATGTGGACACGTACGAAAATCTTCACGCCATTCTGTATATACAGAAAAATCACTAGAATCACCTGGAAGTTATCAAGCATTGTATCTCAATGCCGTTTATTATCATCAAGATGAGGGTACTTCAATGTTAAGGGTAGATTCCATTTCCATCGCTAGTCACGCTTGGAGAGAATCGTCGCAACATGGAGGAGATCGGCAAATTCTGAATGTTCAGTGCAGACGCTAAAAATCCACCCACCCCTCCCCCCACCCGAGTCCCCCGTTGGCAAGCAGCACTAATTAACCACTCACAGCCACGCTTTTGTTTTTAAAGGGCTTTCGCTGATGTCTTTCAATGATTCGGATGCCGCCACTATCGCGAGGCTGAGGACCCTCTTCCACAGCTCGGGACGTTAGAATTTCTATCCTCGGGGTTACTGGCCTGCTACGCATGACGCGGCGTTGACGAGAATCAAAAACGACCGATAGGATAAGCCAGAAATGCCAGTTTCTCACGCAGCGTTGATTCGATCGCCGCTGTGTTTGCGTAGCGGAGCGTCCGGGATGCGTCGCCTGTCAAGCACGCGGGGAAAAAAATGCGAGACTGTGAGCACTGGTGGCATTTTCGGCGCGATATGGACTTCGTCTCACTGGGAAATTCGTATCTTTTTCAGTAAAATTGCGAGAATTTCTTAACGAGAACTTGATGTCATCAAGAGGTGAATTCATTGTAAATGAAAAGTGTGACTTAGTTATTTCGCATACATTTATTAACACAATACGACCTAGCAACGACGAAGCTCGTCATCATCAGGTGAAATCGTAGGTGAGTTCGTATCACGAAATCAGCCGCTGAAAAGGCTACAAGCTACGCTAACTATACAAATGAAACGCCTAGATCAGGCAAAGTTGAAGTTAACACGAGGATGATAACCTAAAGCAATTTTCTCTTTTGTCTTACCAGCCTGACGCTAAAGTTAAGAATATATGGGATGGCAAATGTAAACTTTGTAGAAGTGTGAAAAAAATAGTTTTTTTTCTCTTGATTGATCTCAATTTTATTTTAAAAATTGTATGAAATGGTAGATCTCATAGCAGTTGTAATTATCTTTATTCAGCATGTAACTATACCAGCGTTAACAAAAAGTTGTTATTATTACTTATGTTGCAACACATTCTATATATTTTTTTAATAAGTAAAAACGAGTCGGTAACCCCAAAACTGAGTTTCTCCATAGGGGTACCTATATTCCCAATGTTAAGGGTCAATGCCAATGTAAAAGGTATATGATGTTGTGGAATAAATTTATTATTATTATTTTTCTATGCACTCAAGACTTCATAGTACTTGGAAAATCGTACATTATTTTGGAAAAGTTCAAGCATTTCCTGATGAGGCTTTATTCGTCAATTCTCAACTCAGGATAAACTGTTATTGAGGAAGAGACTTAAGTTATCGAAAATGCTTCAATCATTCGGGTCAGACTCCTCTGTTTGGCATTCCACACAATACTCCCTCAAGTGATAAAATGGCAAACCAGTATACTAATACGGTTTTTGCATTTAGTATAAAGAGCATGGTGGCAAATTCTGCACTCTTTGGTCTTAGTTTCTCTTAAAAAATAATGTATATTCTCGGGATAAGTTCTAGAATTAAAAAAAATGCTTTTGGATCCACTATCAAAGGATAAATAAAAATCAGAAGGTGTTCTGCATTAAATCTGGAGATATCCGCGAAAACAACGTCATTAGAAAGCACTTCGATCATATGAGTTAGTGGATAACGTGAGTTTGAAACTATCCCAATACTGCGTCAATTGGTGAGGCCAGTTGGTAGAGTGAGAAATATGACCTATCAAGCATACAGTTTCAAGATGGAATAGGAGATATCTTGCAGATGTAAGTTGAACACGGGTGTAATCCTATTTGGGCACGGGTGCAAAAAGCTATGAGAGAACAACGGTTTTGATTCCGTCGCAAGAAGTATTAAATAAATTATGATCATGCTATAAACTAACTGATGGTTCTTAAAACAACATAGTGACTATCAAAAACTTGCTAAATGTAAAGTAAAAGAAAAATATTAATTATCGAGTGAGGAAACACTGCAATGTAATACTCGATTGAAATATTTTAATAGAGAGATTTTTGCTCATATTTGTATCACTCTGAAATCAGACTCAGGGGAAGAAAATAAGTGAAAGAAAAAGGCAATTTCTAATGAGATAATCAGGCAAATATTGATAAGAATGAGGCCTAAAATTCGCACGTACTATTAATTGAGTTGAGTGCGTTATATTTCCTCCCACTCTTGCGAAGAAAACCAATAAGACCATTGTCACTTCAAGTATCGTCACCATGGAGTCTTACCACGAGCAAAAAAAAGAGCGTTTGATATGAAAAAAATATGCTCGTACATCTGCTAAAGTCACTCGTCGATCATTTTCTCACATTTTCCCAATTCATTTCGATTCAAGTAAGGAGATGACTCAATTATTGACTATGAAAATAGACTAGGAATATACCGTAAATCATCTTTCTCGAATCATTTCGGTAACGTTTCCATATTCCCTCTCGCTCTTCCCCAACCCCTAAATTTACCCTCTCTTGAATTTTCCTTGTTCACCCCTTTAAACTCCCTTTGCCGTTGAGATAATCCTCGAGTCCCATTCGTTTGACCTCCTCTTTCAATTTCGCTTTGCGCGCCCCTATTTCCACGCCCTCTACTCAAGGCTTTGATGGTAAAACGCCCCTGCCGCCCATAACCCCATTATCCGAAATTTTAAACCTCTTGACTTACGGCATTATCATCAACCCTTTCTACCTCGCCCTCACTCTTCCCAACTCCGCAGCGTGTCTTATAAGTAAATTCGCCATTAACGGATAGTTGGAGGGTCCCAACTGCCATGCCTGGAGGTGAATTCCAAAACCGAAGCACGCTATGAGAGAGAAAGAGTTGTAGAATGTTTTTTTGAAACCCCCAATCACTTTTTATCGGTAAGTGTATAGGTTATGCATAAGTGGATGAAAGGGACATACGACATGATCCCATATAAGCGAATCTTTTTTAGGATGAACGTAAACATGTAACTGAAAAATAAATTCACGTAGATATAAATGTAAAACGATACAATACTATAGTCTCAATTGTGTAAGAACGATAATTATATCAGAAAATAGAATGTTTAAATTAACGGACGTGTGTTACATGACTGATACATATAAAAAGGGCTTAGAATAGCACAGCTCAGAATATCCTATGGAGATATAGATCCTCAATAGTGGGAGGAAAAGTAAAAGGAAAGTTTCACAGAGGAAGACGAAGGATGAAATGAATCAGTTGAGTAGCGTTGGATGATTACGATAAGACCGAAGAATTAATGGGTTTAGCTGAAATGATTATTGAGTGAAGAGTTGTAGCAAACCAATCTGAGGGTTGATAAAACTGGCAATGAAGAAACGGCCCATCACATCACTAAATTCATACTGTTGTCGATTGGTGATTAATATTTTAATAGCGTGATGACCTTAACTACCGACAGTACTGAGAAGACATCCAAATAATCTGTTAAAATTACGTGGACATTACTAAATTTTGTAATAATTAGGTTAGCAGAAACATTTTTCCAGCTAATGTCAATTGTAATAGTTACACAAAAAGCAAACGGCTGCAGAGAATAATCCATTTCAACCTATTCATTCCACTTAAGATTTTTACCAGGAGAATGATGGTTTAGATGAACATTTGTTAGATATTTTGACCTTATAGTTATTATTTCTCATTTCGTGGTACATCATGGATCCTTTCGGCCAGCAAAGCATTGGATATTGGCGATTCTATTCATTATCACCCGCGAATGTTACTAAGACAGAAGTAGTGATTATTGCAAGAGGATCTCTAAAGAGAAAGACAAATCTATTATTAGGGTTACGGACTGGTATACGTGAATTTTAAGGGGGAAGTGATTGCTCTGGCAAACACCAAAAAAAGCCTCCGCGAGGTGATTTTCTGGAACTAAAACTTGGGGCAAGAAATAGTAATGTAGCTTTAATATCCTTTTCTAAGAGTACTTAAACGGAGACTTCATAGTAATATGACGTCCGGTCCTAGGTTTTAATAATATATATATTAGTCCTGTTACATGAAGGAAATTGCACTGCTGCCAAGAACGCTCTAGATCACAATAGATATAGAGAGATCACTAGAGAGCTTATATACCGTGGGAGTCATTCAGCTAAGATATCACATTGAAGGAGTTTTCATAATTGTACGAATAAAATTAACCATATGATTGAAGTCATTCTTCCTAAGTAAATCAAGAATAGAATCATACCGAATTATTATAATCAAATGACTCATGTATTCAGAAAAATAAGGATCTGAGTTAACATATAATATCTTTTACCTTCCTAAAATAGTGCTGGATTTAAAGGTTGTATTAGAATTATGTTGTTAACTGTATTTAAAAGGAATTCTTCACTGGTTATTCATTCGATAATAAATGGACACGACGATATTAATAAAGTGAAACTCGAATTTGCAGTAGCGCGATGGATATGAAGCAAATTGTTGTTTTGCTGTAACCTTCAGCTTTCTCAGCTAAGTATTATGCTTGAAAAAAGTACTGCATTGAATTTAAAGAACACAGCTGTCCTTGTCCTAAAAAACTGAATGACTAACAGCATGAGGATATGATGAAATATCAATATGCGATAAACATAGCAGCAAGAACTGTGAATACACGAAAACTGTGCTTATAAAAATTATTTTTCTATATAAGAGGACTATTTTCAGTGACGAGGAGTCAAGAAAAGTTGTATAATCGAGGAAAGGAGATTTGAAAACCTCCTGGTCATTTTTTATTCCTAAAAAGCGGCATTTGATTCATTCGATTGAGAAGCCTTAGCTTCAGAAAAATTTATGCATGATTTTTCGTTCACTGAAATATTTATCCATTACCGCTTCTGTGCAGCTTGATAGTTAAGTTCTTGAATTAAACGGTCGAACGCCGTTTCAGGGCCACACTCACTCACAAGCATGTTTCGAGTACTTCGCTGTATGCATCATTAACGGCAATTTGCACTCCAATATTAAGTCCCTGGGTATCGTAAATGTGTAATTTACTTTAGACTGGGATCCAAACCAAGATCCTCTGAATACCCGCCGAGTAATTTAACCAATTAATTCTTCCCAAGCATCCTTTTTCATCGTAAATTACTGTCCAGGTGGATGATTGTTGCATTGTGAATTTCGTACGCTCGTGTTTCTCCTAAGTGGGTGAGAATAAGATGGAAATATTTTCCGCTTTATATTTGAATATCCTTTCATTGTTCTGTCATATCTTGTAGGCCGTTCCGTGAATACATTAGTACAACTACAAACACCTCATGCTTATCACACATACATCTCGATAAATGCCATGAATGTTTACACAAAGTTTTAGAATTCAAGAAGAATTTTGAGAGTTAACACATTTTTATGTTTAAACTTGTTTGATACATCTTTGGATTTGAATTTGAATATCCTCTCATTTTACTGTAACATCTGGTAGGCCTTTCAGTTAATACATTAGTACTACTAGAAATACCTTATGCTTAGTACACATACATCTCGATGCATGTCATGGATGTTTACACCAAGTTTTTGAATTCAAGAAGAGTTTTGAGAAATGTTAAAACTTGTTTGATACATTATTATTAGCTTTTACGTAGCGGAAAACTGTGTTCACACGGCAAATGTTCCAGCGTATGAGCAATCAAAGTAAGTTTACTGAAGCAAGAGTACACTCTGATGGATGTATTCAGTCCTTTTAGTGGTAATAAAATTGAGTCACCAGCGTGGATAGCTTGTAGATTAAACGGGGCTTAAGGCACTGTTACTATCCAATGCATTTATTACGCTATCACGAGTTTGTCTCTCCCTCCACGTGGAGTCATTTAAATCATCACAAGAGTGCTGATTTTTTCCGAGCGACAGGGACAGCAACACGCGTACAAGAGAGCGTCAGAATGTTAAGCGCACGGCACGACAGCGGGTACTATGTACCTCATCAGCTCAGTCCGTGGAGCAAAGAGGCGTTAAGAAATGCAGCACCATGGGTGGTGTTTGGCGCAAAACGATTTACGCGGTCCTCATCCGAAAGTTAGTGCAAACCAATCGGGAGGCTTAATCGTTGTGAACGTTCAAACATTTGCCTTACGCCCTCTCCTCCTACAAGTACGGGAAATGCGACTACCCGCCGCCCTGGAAACGAGTCTCGTCAAGCCGACGTTTATTTTTTCTATTCCACCAGCAGTGGGTACTCAAATATGCTGGAGTGGAATATGGCTACTTGGGGATTTTTTTTTGGGGTTTAGCATCAATCAGCAGTTTGTTCAAAGTAACTTTTACTCCCGTCCCTGACATAGATAGGTATTTTTTATACCAATGCAAATGTTTACGATTTGCGTTTAAAAAAGAAACGCTTTTTCTACCACGCCAGGAAATCGAATGGAAATTTTAATTTTATCGCAATTGGCATGGACAATTTTCTGACAGATGTCACTGCAATTGACAAATACAGTTATGCAACAGAAATATAACGAGACTGCCAAATAATGTCCACCCTCCTAAGTAGAATGTATCACCAGATAGTTAGCGTCTTGAATAATTATTTATTTATAAGCATTATAACCAGAGAAAGCGCTAGGTACATTGAATAAGACTTAAAAGCAATAAGTGTTAGGATCAAATTATCTCGATAATTTTTAGTTCTTGAACTATAAACGAGTCTGAAGGTGACTCTTTACGAATGAGATTCTCCAAAATTTATTTTGGAAAATCTCATTCGTCTTTGGCACCGTCAAATTATTAGGGGTGCATTTATTATAATTTTTATTTTTTAAGTTTCTTCTATGTTGAAAACGTTAAAAGTATCTCCTAAAACCTTATAAAGAGCCATCAATTGAAATTTAAAATATTAATTTGAAAATTTTCTATCATAATTTATTTGCTGAAATATTTTTGAACCTTTGGTAAAATGATTTTTTGCTACATTGAACAGAAATATTTACGTAATATATCTTTGACCCAATGTGTTAAGGATGTCGGAAGGCTTTCAGCTTAAATTTTTTTAATCAATATAAATTTATGCATAATTTGACACAATATATGAATTGGCAAAATGGCAGGAAAAAAATGATTCCTGACCAGCTAGTCTTGCTAAAATATTTCCTCATAAATTCAGCATATTTAGAACCTTTTACTATCAGAAGGAAGAGAGGAAATATGAAACAGTGAGAGAATATAGGTACCAAAGCACAATGCCAACCACTCATATTTTAAATAGGCGTTTTCCTAAAGTGAATACGTCCAAAATTTCGTGTGCAAATTCCAGAACCCTTTAAGGTGGCTCTATACCGGGGCTAAGATGCTCGTTTCAGACGTTTCCCTCTAACCCAGTAACGGCTCTGTCGTGACAGCTGCAGACTTGCAATTTCTGTCTTCTGTAGATGAAGAGTCATTTTTTGATTTAAGTGGAGTAACTTTATCATGAAGTTGTTGTGTCTTTTAATAAAAAATAGCAAAACTTTGGTTTTTACAAAATTTTGGTTTTTTTTGTTGCTAATATTCAGGGGCACGTTGCGAAGGCTAGATTCCGAAATGAGGATTTTTAGCCCACTGAAATCAAAGACACATCATTCATATACGCAAAAAATCAACAACCATTGAAGCTGTTTTCGTATTAAGGCTATAGCAATGTTAAGCGTTCAAGCCTGCATTGATAATGGAGTGAACCTTTTCCATCCCCACCCAAGGATAATCGATCCCCACTCCATATTTGTCAGTGCCGCCTTTTCAGTTTCCCGTAGGGCTTCTACCACCCCAGTAGGCGACCACAGGATGCGACCGTTAACTTGAGTTGGCTTGGAAGTATAGACCCACCTTAAGGAAGAAATGTTTGGCATAGCGCGAAGGAACAACCTTCTCATCCTATCTCATAAACAATGATGATGTTGCTGACGGCGCACTGTAAAAATTGATTAATTGAATTTGAAAAGCCCATTCAAAAAATATAAATGACTACTTAACGAAAAGTTAGAAAATATATGACGGTGATAAAGACATGTTATAACACCATTGAATAGAATTATGCCCAAAGTTTACCTTTCATATGATTTTTTCCCGAGGTTAACTCGGCAATAATTACCCACACAAAAATTTAATCATATTGAACTCAATCAGCCTCAATTGTAGGGAAAATCTCACCACATATATAATGACTGTGAATTGTTCCCTAGTATCTTAAACATCCTCAGTATCCTTATAATAAAAGCGCCACATTAAATATGGCAACATATGCAATGTTTAAAAGACATATCGGTACTCCAGAAAAACCAGCACAACATTCACCTTCGATAAAAAGCTTCGCTGCATGATTGTGTCAAATCGAAATTGTCTCCTGACACCTAAGCTTTTCTCGGCTGTAGAAAGTCTTGAGATGTTAATACATTACAGTACAAGATTAAAAGGCATCCAATTGCCCTATAGCAACCTCCGTATGACTCATCTTCACCAAAGATTTTATCCCGAAGTTAACATGCGTCATTTGGATATTTTTCTCACCAAACGAGTGAAAATGCAGGACGTAGAGCCCCAATTTGATTTATATTGATGGCCCTGAACTATGAAGTATGCACTAATGTAAGACTTCCATAGAGATTTCAGAAGAGAAGTGATTAATCCGATTTGATAAATTATTAAAGATAACTTTTGATGACAAGTTTCACTATAATGGACTACAAAGACTATTAGTATTTAATCAATATGTACTAAAAGATAAGAGTCATGACATCAGTATGTAGTACACACACGTTCTAAACGCATACAGTCAATACATCAGCATTGACTTTGTGTTAAAGTCATAGGTTTGTTTTTGCGCGGCTACACCGAAGTCAAGCTGCCCGCACACTACACATTATTACACTACCACATAATTAATGAATATATAACGCTCAAGACATCATCCCTGTGACCTGCGGATCAGTTTTTTCTTGTACTTGGTACAATTTTCTGTCATAAATTCAATCCAATTAATGAAATGCACGGTTAATGCAATTGAGGAAACGTAACACGGCGAGCAGAGCATAGTGTGCGGACGTGCAATAGCATAGCAATTCCATAAAAGATTAATCTCGGGATATTTTTTAAGGTGGGGGGACCATGAGCAGATTATAAAACAATTATGAATTATTGATCCTAGTAAAATCTATGACATAAAATATGAAAATAACCTCCTGATTTTCTATGCATCGCCAGATGATCGTATCTCGTCCATATTATACTCTTAACTCTTCGAAAACTCACCATGGTGAGCCAAATGTATGACAATAAAAATGCTGGAACTTACTGCAGATCTAGATCAACTCGCACCAACTCACCTCATCATATGTGATAAAGCATCTGTATTTGTGAGATGCATTGTAGTAGTAACACTTTACACTTTAGGTCTCGTTCTGACAAGTTTATTATGTGTTCAAGAAAATAAAAAAATAATGAGCGAGAAGAAGAGCAAACATTTATAAGAGCGACAAGAATGGATTGAAAGGACATGCAAAAGAACACAATACCATAATAAAGTTTACCTAGTTTTAGATGTTTATAAGGTTAAAGTGGCTATGATTGCGTGCGCGAAACTTCGCAAAAAATTTGCCAAACATACAGTCTCCAGTCCAGGGCATAATTATCATTTGAAGAAACAAGGGCTTTGGTGAGGATTGAAGAATACCATCCGTGATTCATACGCAAAGCAATATAAATCGCAAAACGTCCTCACAACTTCAACAGAGAAGGCGGTAATAATCTCACAGCGATTTAGAAAATATTACTTGCAACGGAAAATTAACATACCGTTACTTAAAATATTGAAAATTCCTCCCAAAAATGCAACAACTCCTAAACCGTCTTTGAATCTAATTTTGCTTAATAGACTGAAGCTGTTTATTAATCTCATTTTCCTGATGACGCTCCTAATAAAAGGAGCAAAAGGCCGAGCTAAAAAAAATGAATACGCATAAGTACTTGAAAACATTATACAATAGATTCATGAAAAATAATTTAAAGGGCGATTCTATGACATGAAATCTAATTAAAACCTCCTAACTATCAAGGTATTGGTAGTTGATCGTAGTTTGTCGATATAACTCCCTGTATTCTTCAAATTTTAAGATCAAGAGATAAATAAACAAGAGACGAAAAAGGTAAGGTTAGAGGATATCCCGCAGCTACAGACCAACCCGCACAAAACTCACCTTCTCCAAAGATGTTTTCCCGAAGTGAACATGCCCCTGGGATGTACGAGATAATTCCCTTTCCTCCCATCCCACGAGTGTATTCGTAGGAAGGGCATCCCACTTCCTCCGGCCCTTGCAGACGAGCAGAAGAGGCAACACAAGGGGTGAAGGGCCCGGGGTGTATAAAACATTGGTTGCTTCCGCTGATGAGATGAAGGCATAGTGGGATCGTGGGGCGGGGGAGAAGGGGCAGGAGGGAGGATGAGGGGAACAGTTGTTACATTTACACCCTTAAGGAGCATCCCATCACCCCCATGCTCCACCTTCCTCCCCCTAAACTACCACCACCCCTTTCCCTCTCGCGCCCTACATTAAATATTTACACATTTTCCCTAAGGGGGAAAGTAAAGGGGGTGGGTTTCGCCTTTACACCCCATGCCGACTACCTCACCCGAATACCTTTCCGGTTTGCAGGGAGCTTCCAGGTTCAGGTTCTACCACCAGGTTGTACCCGCTTCGGCGTAGGATAAAAAGAGAAGATAAAGGAATAAATATAGGAGATAAGAGTCGTGCGTACATCTGTGCGATAGGTATTACGATGTATCGACTGTGATATGAGTTTTCGGAGCCACTGTGTTTTTCGATATATTTAGCATCGTGCGATATCATTCGATGCAAGGTATTCAACGTAAATACAATGAAAAGCAAGGCAACATACCAGTAAATCGCGACATGACTTTAACATCAAATAGACGCATAAAATGAGAAACGAGAGAGTTTACTGCGACGTCGGAGATAACCATGTGGCACAGAAGAAGGAAGATAATAAGATCTAGATGGATTGGCGTCACCCTCAGGCTCGTTGAAAACGTAATGAGTGTGAACATAGGTAGTTAAAATATCGGCTGAAAGATCGAGGGATATATGAGCCAAATAAAACGGGACATGAGACAGATGAGCTATCATGGCATATAGGACTTGGCAGACGACACATATGAGTAGAGGGCTGCAGCCAACCAAATAGAGATTTGGATTAATTATGCTGATGAATTCGATATATTACCGATTTTTATAAGATTTTAACGCGTTTACTTTACCAAAATTTGAAACACCCAGCCAAGCCATAACTGTAACATACATTAGAATTCCATGGAGTTGCAGTTACATGTCAGTTGTATGCCATGCTTCAACTTATAACTCATTCAATACCACGGTCGACCCATTGTGTGAGAATAAAATACGGTCAATTAGAGGAAAAATATTTTATTCGAAGTAGTTATTGCAACAATATTGTATTAAATTATCTGTGATACAATTAAGCAAATATTATAATGATACTTGCCAAATTTTTATATGATAATTATCGCTAGGAAAAAATTTGGTTTTCAGATTTTACTTAATGCTTCACGTTTAACTCAGTAAAACCTACTCCTTCCTTGTAACTGCTGTTTTCTTATTCCTATATAACCATGCCAGACTCACTATACTATTTATTTATACTACGCATTTGTGGAACTCACTATACTATTTACATGCTCTCAGTTATCCACGCAAATATGGTACAATGGTACCCATATTTTTGCTGTTAAAGATTTTTCATGGAGGATTAATCGACACTCCATGGAATTTGAAATGGCAGGAGGGGAATTGATAACCGATAATTACAGTTTTAAACATCTCAAATGCTAAATGGTGTAAAGAGGAATATCATAAACTATACGATAAACTTCATTTTCCATGCGGCATTAATACAACAGGTAAAGGTAATACAGCGGAATATAAAAATAGAATGAAAAAGGAAGAGATTAAAGATGTAATCTTTTTCCGCGGAGCATTAGAGTCCATAACAGTTGCAACATATATATTTTCTACAAATTGCTGCTCTCACTAGGTAGACTAGATATTGTACTTATTTATACTTATTTTTAATTATTGTTTAACCCCTAACTACACAGAAATCAGACTTATCATTACTGGGGACACCTATGCTCACATAAAATAGTGCTTAC
Organism: Pyrrhosoma nymphula; assembly: GCA_963573305.1. Lineage (NCBI taxonomy): Eukaryota > Metazoa > Arthropoda > Insecta > Odonata > Coenagrionidae > Pyrrhosoma > Pyrrhosoma nymphula. The sequence goes on along the minus strand of OY754335.1, from coordinate 96,342,232 downwards.
ATAACACTCCCTGCTAAAAACTGTCATCAATTTTCAATTATTATTGGTGTCTTACCCTATGATTTACATGTATAAGCATGTTTCACAAACTTTCACTGTCCTATAATTATGGCCTGGCCTTTCTTCTCCTGACAGCAGACCCACGGTCAGCGGGCAGGGGAGCATGTGGTGCTTTACATTATACTTTGTCCCGGCATCGGTGGCGGCGGGGTAACGACCTCGTCTGCTAACCCGAAGGTCGTGGGTTCAAGTCCCGATTGGCGGGTTGGCTTGAACCGCTCGAGTTAAATTCCGATCGCGTAACTACCGAGTCACGTGGTACAATAACGAAAGATTCGAGATGATGGTGTATTTGAATCACTCGGCTGGATATTGTAAGAGTGTGATACGTTAAATGAAAGACTTTGTACTATTCCACGATATGATATATATTTTATTCCCAATCGATTTCAACGTCTTAGCGTCATTGTCAAGGTATACATTGACAATGACGCTAAGACATTGAAATCGATTGGGAATAAAATATACATCATATCGTGGAATAGTACAAAGTCTTTCTTTTAACATGTTTAATGCAACTAAATTCCACAAAGTATCGCCTGCCTCCATTGACACGTGTGATACGTTGCTTGTCGTGTCTCAAATCAGGAAATTCAACTCCATCAACAATATTCCAGCGAAGAAAAACCGATCGGAAAGGCTGCGTTAGTTTTTTGCCAATGGTTCAAATGCACGAAAATCTTGCACCCTTCGTGATTGCTCCACGTGACTCCTTGGTTACGTGTTGGGAATTATCTCGAGCGAATCAAACACAATTCCCCAGTGGAGGATTTTTCACCTCACAGGGCATTTTTGTGTGTGCCCGTCCGTTATTAATTATATTATTAATACCCCGATGTAATAGTCCATACAAGAGCTGTTTTCGGTGGTTTTTGTTAAATAATAATAAAAAAATTGGGACGAGCAATGAATTGGTGGCAAGGAAAAATCCCACACACCCTGAAGGTGAACTTTCATGGTATTTTACATATACAGTAGCATCGCAAGGCAATACTAAAATTCGTAACAGCCAAATTCATGTCTATATTGTATTGGTTTGGAAGAAAGGAAGGAGCTGCAATGTAGTAGTGCGTGTGTTTCTGGCGCAGAATTTTTAACCAGAGAGAGAGAGAGAGGGATGGGGAGTTTGGAAGGAGTAAGGCGTCGCAAGATTTTGAGAAACGACCCATGATTAAGGAGAAGGAGGAGGAGGCAGAGGAGGAGAACGATTCCTTTAAACCCCTAACACTCACACCACTACCGCCACCACAGCGATATTTCAAGATTACGAAGCAAACGCACCTGGCAGTCGGAACGGATGAATGTATGTATTGCGGAAGTGTTGGGCCTAGTGCGGTGACGGGCGTATGTTGGAGAAGGAAGCAGTAAAAGACTAAAGGTGCTGTTGGGTGACGAGAATTCCGAGCGGGAGGAGGCTAAGAACATCCCTCCTCAGCTGACCGTATATAACATCATAGTTGGTAAGGGGGCGGGGTCCCATTCATTCGCTCAATTAGACGGTTTTAAAAATGATGCACTAAGGTGATCCCAATTGAAAGAGACTGTAATGTCAAACACTTAAGAATTATTATTCAATCGAGTTCAAAACAATAGGCCTGCATGAGAGGAAAGTGGACACAATAACTGAATAAATTAGTAAACTTTTATATTTTGTGTTTCTTTTTATTTTACTGCGATTTTTTGGACTCAGTCTTCATCAAGCGTTCTATACCACAGTAAATTGGTAAGTCGAATCGTGCGATATTTGGTGAAAAATGTTCAAGTTTTATTATACAATAGAAATAATTCCTTTATTATAAAACGTCTCGATCCTATTCTACTGTCCTACATCTAAAACCAGGCACTGCTCTATGCTATGAAGTTTATTAAAGGTAGTGTACCAATAGTGAAGGGTTTGGATGTGGAAATTACTGCTCTGTCTGATCATCTACTTCCTGTAAAGAAGGAAGAAATAGATTCCTTACTTTATTACTTATTCCTTACCCAACACACTCCCTTCTTACACTACATACGGCTAATAATAAAACCCTTACATCTTATTACTCGGTTTAAAACAGGATTTCCTGGAAATCACCAGTGTGACTCTGTGTGCAATGCTTTTGGGGAGGAACGACACTCCTCACAGGAATCTTGGAGACAGAATTATACCGAAAGCTACGGGAGAAAAAAATGAGAACGGTTGGTGTGGGTCGAAGTATATAACGGGAGATGTGGAGGAAGAGAGAGGGAATATTCCAGTCACAGTTGCCCTCAGGGGTTCAAGGTAAACGCCCCCGCAGGTAATTGGAAGAGTGAAAGTGAATACACGCTGAGGGATCGTACGTGGACGACATTTGGGAACCGTGTCCATTTGACCAATACTGGAGATACCAGACTGACATCATATCCGCTCCATCATACCGAAGACCGGTGTAATTTGTGAGGATATACCCAGTTATACTAATGTAAGACCGACAGCATGTGAACGCGGTGATGTTAGTTTAGATACATGTCTGAGGCCCCTACGATTCACCATCAACTTTCCGTGTCATAGATTGACCACTAGAAGTGATAAGGTGTGAGAAACATTTTAAGAGATATATACGATAAAAGTTCTCATGACAACTTTTTATAACAAAAAAACAAATCAACAAATAAAAAAGTGGTATTTGAATTAAATGAAGTAAAGAGAAATAATCAAGGTATGTATGCTTTTATAAATAGACATTATGATCCATGCAGGCTTAGCAGAATTTATGTCTGATACACTGACTAAGCATACCTAAAAAATAACAAGGTATCTCAGTCACACCCCTTAATCTGAAGGGTGGTGTTGCAGCCGGATGACTCGCTCATTATTGTTTCTCGATATCGTCTGATATAAGGTTTTGCTAAAATATTATTTCCTCAGATAGCACTAGACGGCTAACTAATGGTCTATCGAATGATCCACAATTTTACAGAACTAAAAGCTGTGTTATATATCTGAACGTCACGGGCTGGGATCCTGCAACGAAAATATTTGTTTCCCAACCTCAGCGGGAGCAGATGGATACAGAAAATTCTGACTAGGAGTCGGTTGATTATTTGGGGGAGGCGACCGACAGCTGAGATCATTTGGGCCTGTGAGGATAGGTTGGTAGGTAAGGGAAGGATTATCTGGGCAAATGAGGAGTGGAGAGAAACCTGGTGTCGAAATCAGCCTACTCTAAACTAAAAATGACAAGTGGTCTACATAAGGAAAGTTTACGAAATCAACATTAGAGAAATGACTAAGCAATGTGTGGTGTGATCTCTAACCGTGTATTGCTAAATAGGTGTACTGTTATTTGATATACTGGCTAAGTATCTAAAATTTAAATGAATGGAAACCATCTCCAAACCTCTCGTTTGTATCGCATATAAATCTATGGTCTCGGGGGAAGGGATGAGTCTTCAGATAATCCCACTGGCTGAAGGAACCAGTGAGATTTCGGGAAAGAACGTCTAGCGCATCCTTATTCGATCAATCACTTCTCTCGCGCGCCATGTTGCTCGGGAGAAAGGGTATCCCGGCCGATTTATGGCCAGCAATTCGGTCCAGGGGACCCCGCTCCAGTGTCTTCCGCAGTAGTTGGGACGGGCACCTGCCCTGAGCCGGCGAATGGCGTGGGCGAATAAAACTTGGAGAGGATGCAAACGTGGGGAAGACGAAGGTGACACCCGTGAAAATAATGGTTTCCTGAGCTCCAAGAGCCTTCATCTTTTAGAAAGCCATATACCATTTAACTTCACCATTGAAAACTTCCCACTACAACCCACGGGTCCACCCCTGAAAAGGTAGTGATGTGATTACCATAATGGGTGACTTTAGAAACCAAATCCCGATAGTATAAGGCATTCCACTCTCACGATTGACAATGGATCAACCTCTTAGCAGAGAGCACTGGATACATACACACATACATACACAAATCATGCCGTTCCTTTTCGAGGTAAGAACAGTTGAAATGCATTAGCCACAGCTGTTCTTCCATGCTACCATATCCTTGAATACTTCCATCTTATCTGATATAGCCATCTAGCCAGAGCTTCGTGCACGTTATTATGGTCTTCATCTAAGTAATTCTTGTTAACTTGATTTAAATTCTTCCTCTTCAGAGACTCTTCCACCGCATTCACCCATGAATTTTCTCGGTCTAACACTACCTTGTATATCATTCGTTCTGTTATCATGATTTTCGTTATTCGACCCTCATTCATTCTATTGGCATGGCCAAACCAACGGAGCACACTACTTTCACACATGTCCATTGTCGGAGAAAGTATTCAGCATTTTTCCAAAATCCACTCACTTCTATCTCTACCCATTCTGCCTTTATCACAAGCACACCTCAGGCACCCGTACACACTTGTTTTTAGCCTTTTCTTATTCTTATCCAGGCATACCTAAGTTACAAAATGGAGCAATATAACAAATTCACTACCATTCAATGCTTTGGGGAGGGACAACAGGAGGAGACAAACATTCAATACTTGAATTCTCTAGTTGGGTATGTGGAGCAAATGGTATAGGAGGGCGTTAATTTAGAAACACAATTCACGTAATCATCATCAGAAGTCATAAATCCGAAGACTTGTTTGCGAAAACTCTCCACCTTACTCTGCATCTTCATTTGTACATTATTATTTACTTTCACTTCCTTAATTATTTAGCCTGATGTTTCCAATTGATAATTTGAAAAAACTAACTTTTACGATTTTCTAGGCCTCAGTCTATTCGCAGTTTTTTTTTAGACATCTATTCATTATTTATTTTTTTTTCTTTTTAGTAGAATATGATAAATACCCACCAGAATGGCTGAAAATTAATTACCAGTTGGAGATGGCACTCTGCATATTTAAATAACTTGATTAGTACATTAAAACTCACATTTATCAATTGAGCACTTTGAAGAAAAATTACTGCTGAAATATTTTCCTTACCAGAACATAAAATGGATCTTCAAAATTAATTACACGCAGCCTCGAGGTAAAGACGTGACCTTGGTTCTAGAGTTCAATCAGAAACACAACGAGAATCATTCAACACAATGACATTCCACAATTGTGATGAACGATTAGCCGGAAACGATACTAGAACACAAACAATGCCTGCAGCACACAATCAAACAGAAACCTTTGACACACACGGGATACGGTTTGAAATCCATCAGCAATTTTGAAGGCGGAAATAAAATGCAGTTTTCAAGTCGAATGAGTTTCACGGGGTGGGAACCGACAGCTGCTTTTCAACATCTAATGCTTAATTGACTTTTTCTATGCCCGCTGGGGTCGCTTCCGAAAAAAATTAATTCATGCACGGAAATTCCACGAATTCCTTTGACTTCCTGGTGCGGCACGAATGCGGACCAAAGGGCTCACGGATCCAAAGAATAATGTAAAACGGACGAATAAAAATAAGAAACGCACAAGTCCAACCTCCTCCCAAACGTACCTATACATCACTTCCGATTTTTATCGCTGCGGGATTTTTTGACCTCCTTCTTCCCCTATCCACACTCAGTCGATCGGGTTTAATTTATTCATCGTCCCGGGGAATCCTGTATTATTGATAGAATCCGAAACATTCACTCGTCCATGGACGCGGCCCTTGCCTCCGTGTGGAGGCGGAAAAAATTGAGTGTTGGTTGAATGTGGAGGGAGAAAGAGAAAGAGAGATAGTAAGAGAAAGCGACGAGGAAGAGGAAAAAATATCGACTGGGGACTATGGTGATGACAGACAAACAGGGAGGATTGTGGGCTGGATAAACTTTTTTCTTATTTATAGATGAGCGGAGGGTGAGAATGATTGACTAAAGACAGCGATGAATAAATTCCATAAATATTTTATGATCATAACACATCCTTCCAAACTTATTTCATATATACTAATCGCACCATTATTCCCTCTCGGCGTTGGCAAAGACAAAAAATTTAGTTATTGCTGTTAGGCCTAGGAATCTCACTGTTTTTTAAAAAGTATTTCCTCCATATACTAACTTTGTATGCAGTTTTCACATATGTAAAATTCATGCGTATCTTAACGCACGTTTCCCTTTTCTTTAGAAATCCAAGGTCCTTCCCCTTAAGATTCTCTTCCACCACATTCCAATGTTGATTGTCCAGCGTGAATCATTATGTCCATTTCTTGATGGGCCACCCATCTAAGGCCAAACATTTATATCACGTGACAACTCTCCATCGCAAAAGTTACGATGCACCACATATTAAACATAAATTTTATGATCGTAACATATCCTTCAAAGCACTAAACAACATATAGCTTTACTCAGCACCTCACATGATGATATCGTAATGAAACGCACATCAAGTGATACCTTACACTATCTTGTGATCGTGCATATGACATGATTTTGCACGTCAGTGAATGAATTCATGTATTTCACCACTTCCTTGTAAGCGATCTTTTTAGGGTTTGCTGAGAAATATGTCTACATCCTTCTAATTAGTTTTGGAGTTTCATTTAAATATCATTAACATGCGAAGGGAGGAAAAGCTTAAAATTACAACATTAGCTGTTTCAAAATCTTTCTTAAAGATAGAAGTTTTTTCTAGTAAATTTTCTCGAATTATTTCATTAACACATTCCAAAGACTAGATCTCGTACTGCTTAAACAATGGCAGGTTAAAACATCACATTATATTAATTGAAATGATGCATTCATATAATGAATTAGCGCTCAAACTACATAATAAGATACGTCATCACATCATAAAATACTTGATATTATGCAGAAAGTTTCATATTTCATAACGCCGCAAAGCCTGGAAACAAAATGCTGTGATGCGATATTTCATGAATATCCTGTATCAAAGAGTAGCTGCAAATTAATTAGGCAAAGATGTTGCGATGCAGCAAAGAATTGAACATAAATATATGTACAGTATTAGCGAGAGTGGAGTGCTGAAAAGTAAATAGTCGGAAACAAAATCAAAGCAAGCAGAGAAGCAGATGGCGGGAACCTGGCAAGTTCTAGCAATTGGTGGCAGCGATTTCTTTATCACCCTGATCCAATTATTTTTCAAACCTCCGTACCATTCGATTACAGTTAAAATAGCAGTCGTGAAAGTCGCCGAAACGTCGCGTCGGTTCGTCTATTACAGTCTGCATGCTAGAGAAATGGCCGGTGTGATCTCTTTTATTTTTTGCAACGGGGAAAACTATTTGGATGCGAGGAACTTTGCTATATTAACCTCCTCTCTACGCCCCTTCCCGGTAATAAAATTAGTGGATCAAGAGATAGAGAGCCACTTTATGGCAAGCGGCGCAAAAAAATCTGATTAAAGAACTTCGAACGGTTTAAATCACAAAGTTTACCCGTGGCGAGGCGCGGTGGAAATGATTACACTTGAGTTGGTCGGATGGACCTCACTGAACAGCGGAAAGAGTAATAAATCATAGAGGTTTAAATCGGTTTCACTTAGGTCATAATTACTCGCAAGATAACTGCTGCTGGAAACGGATTCAAAGTGCCACACACAATTACTGTGAAACGGATATAGGAACACGGATAGTACGACAACTGTTCTTTTAAAACTAATTCTGTCAATAACTGATTACTAAACATTTTGAATGACCTTCTAAACCATTTTTGAATCACTCATTAACTAATGGCATTTATAATTCAGAATAAACATGTTGCATTAAAATGGTTTATCAACCAGCAACAGAGATTATTTTGTTGATTACTTCACTCTGGAATCCATTTCTGGGCCATGAGTTTCAGTTAGTGAGGAAGCGAGTAAGGATATTCAATTTATTTCAGGATGTGGACTATAATGAATTTTCTATTGTTCTTTTAGTGCAATTTTGTTGCGTTATTACGTATAAAATAATTTCAAGAATGTAAATCTATGGTTGGACGCTTTTAGAATTATAAAACTGCCATTATTTGTACTAAATAATATTGTGAAGTATTGAACAGGTGTATATCCTGCAGCTTGAAAATTAATTTCCAGTTTCCTCAAGTAGTTAACTTTCCATTTAATTGTAAATAAAAGAAGGTCAGGATTTCCATATGCCTACGTACATTGATCGGAAAGTGTATTTCTCCGACAGTATTTCTTTTTTATGCAGAAAATATTTATGAAACTTCATATATTTCTACGAGAATTCAACGTTGCCTACCATGCAGCATGTAATTTTCTGTACTGACAGCTTAATTCAACAGTTTTCAGTTAAATTTCGACTGACCTCATCCTTTCGCTTTAATGTATTTCATGTATTGTCAATTTATGTTGCTATATTAAAAGTATCTAATGTATTCAGAGAGAAAAACATTTTATGCCCTATTCTCAGCTGTATTGAATCCGTTTGCAAGGTTAATAATGTAAAAAACGATTAGTTGCCCATCCAGTGAAGCTTCATCTGCCCGCTGTACATTCTAAAATATTTGTGACGTAGTAAAAATAAAACTTAAAATCAAATCGAAGCATTCAGTAAAAGTAATCTAAATTCATATTTTGGGAAATATTGAACTATTTTTCAAGCGATCTCAAAATTCAAAATTGGTTATCAAATAGATAAGGACTTCAAATCTTCTATTCAGGCTTTTGGTTCTGCGATTAATTATTTAACATTCAAAATATTTCTTAAAAGCCCGACGAATCCGGAAGTATATCACGGCGAAACTGTTGCATAATATTATATAATTAATTGCAGAACCAAAATCCTGAATTGCATATACAATGAGCTGCTTAAATCAACAAAAAAAACTTCAAATATTTTTTATCCATTTGCAGCCCAGATTATGGTGAATGGATTTATCCATGACTTATATCAGTTACAATTACTTTCACATTGAATGGCTGTTGACTTTAACTGATTGTGAGTAAATGAATGAAGCCAAATTGCCTGATTTCCTGATATTTTTTTAACATTGACAAGAAAACTCAGGTTACATGTAGAACCATCCGCAATATAACCTTATTTTTATTTATAAAGTTAACCTAGATAACGCGCTCTTTTGGTGAGTAATGCAGTTAAGTCAAGGGTTATTAATGTCTGAGAGAGATAAGATTCCCTTAGTAGGTACTCTTTTCTTACTCAAAGGTCAGTTGCATATTGGAGATGGCAAGGGAAAGGCAATCAATAATTTGCCCAAGACATTTACGATAATTAATTTTCGATAGCAGTTTTTGAAAAGATATATATTGCGAACCTTTGATGTGGTAGAAAGCATGTGAAAGCTGATGTTGATGGTTTCTTTCGCTTCGATACTTACGGGGTATACTCTATTTGCTGCATCAATTACTCCTTTGTGACTGCTATTAAAAGCTTTCATAGAATCAACGACGCCAGGATATGTCACTTCCTCTATTAGAGATTATAATGAGTTCGCTGAAAGGCATGTCGTCATCATGTGCAGAGAAGGGCTGGAGAACTTTGCTGGCGAAAGTAGGAGAAAGAGATGACAAATTACTCATCACTTTCTATAGTATCAGCTGATGTAAGTAATGGATCAGGATGAGCAGGGTTATATCGTAAAAGAAAATTAAAATGTCTACTTTGAGGAAAGTAGACAATAATATTCACTCAAAGATATCTGTAATGCTTTATTTTTTATGATTTAAAAAACGTAATAACGATAAAAAGAAAATTAGCAAGGGTCCACATATGCTTTTGAGTAATGAGAATATTAGACAGTAGTGGATGAGTAAAAGTTAACCACATATCTGGTGAATAATTAAGGAATCACCCCGTTAAACTATAAATGCTTCTGAACTTTTAAATGGTACCGAGATAGGTATTTGCAAAACATGCACAGGAAGGAGTAGCAAATAAAAAAGTGGATGGATATATTTCGGTAAGATATACTCCGTAAGGAAATAGAAAGGAATATCTGAGCGTAGGAAAGTGTACCGAGGTTCTGCTCGAGTTATGTTCTCTCTACTGTAGTGATGTCACGGCTAAAACAGCGACGTCAGCCTTTCCTACCACCAAACCGAGGCACAACAGCACAGCACGCCTTCCCATTATGACGTCGTGGTTTGACGGACGAAAATCGGTTGGGAGTCGGACTGGCCACCCCGCTCATGTTAGAATGGCAGTTTGGTTAATTTCGCAGCCAATTTCAGAGAGCTGAGAAGGGTTGGACACCAAAGTAGAGTTGGGATGGTTTCAGAAGGGCTGTAGCCGAGGCAATAGGGGAGGAATGCGGACATTTTGGTTTGGCGTTCTGGTCATGGGGTTAACGTTTAGCTAGGGTCACAATGACGCCGAGTCAAGGTAGAAGGGCCGGTGGGCCACACCGCAAAAGTGATTAAAACCAATGAAGGCCAAAAGAGGGCATGGGTCTACTACCTATTAGTGGAACTGCTCGAGAGGAAATTCAGGGGAATGGTCAGAAAGTACTGAAATCACCCACTTGCTATTCGCGGCGGAAATTGAATTAAATGAGTCAGCCTGCACGGGTGGCTGAATTTGGTCACACTATGATAATGAATGGGCGCAGTAGATGACTCCAGCTAAAAGCAATACATACATGCTCCGACGAAAATTATTTAGCCGTTCTCTTTGGTATCACTACACTCGAGGAAGCCATTCAACATTGAGGAGACTAGCACTGCATTTAAGATCTATATCGTGAAACGCGATATTCAGCCAAAAACAAAAATTCTTCACGGAGTATCAAATTTCTGTGACACTCGTCTTCTGCGACTAAATCTCGAATCGTCTTCTACGACTACATATAGAATAAAATGCATGTGTATGGCCGCGAAAGAAAAAATAAACTCCATAGAAAACATATATTCTAATAAAACACAATCCATTTTTGTCTTTATGGTATAAAATACACTTGTCTACAAATAAGCTACAGCTTTTAAGAATTCCTTTTGCTAGAAAATTAGGTAAAATTTATGGCCAATGGTTTACAGCGTGCTACAGTTTAATTAGCAGTCTAATATGCCATGGTAAAACAGGTTCACAAACAGTGCATCAAGATCAAGGACTTTTTATTATTCTATAATATTTGTACAATTGCAGAAAACTACAAATTATTTTATTTGATCATGAATGGAAATATTTAATTAAATGAACGAATTGAAGCCTAGCACTGTCAATTTTAATAAAGGATCTGCAATGCAGCTTGTTAGAGCTAAAGCATACTTGTGCAGAAAGATTTCAAAGAAGTTCATTAAAATATGATTATATTCCAAATAAAATGTTTTTGAAACTGCAAATAGTAACGGAATTGGAAACAGTGCGTAGAGGAAGAAAGTAATAGAAGGTGTATCTAGATCAACTCAATTTCTGCTGGCATTATCGTGAAATTCAGGCATTCCATCAAATCATGCCTACTTTTGTATTTAATTTCAACAGGGATCATATGAAGTGGATTACATATTTATACCTTCGATTAAATACTCTAATTGGGGAATGGCATTTCCGAAAATGTATAGGTGTGTATTCAACAACAAAATCCACATCAAATCTAACCCCTCCTTCACTAAAATTCATGCGTATTGCATGCGCTGCTGGGCTGGGAGAATGTATTTCAAACCTGTAATATGGTATCATCAAGTATGTGATATTAATTGCATGGTGACGAAATTAATAACGACTGCACATCCTTTCCATCCGCGTTTGTTTTTCGAGAGGAGTTATACAATATTATTGCAGGAATACAGTGATAATTTGATGTAGCACTGAATTTCAGATCTACGAATGCATTCTCATCCTGGATTAATTTTGGAAAGTAATTAGTACTGACATTAATTAATGGGGAACTGTAATTACTCACGGATATGGCATCATGCACCAAAAGGCCAGACTTAAACCTTCTTAAACCAGATATTTTTCATAAAAGGTTTAGTTCACGAGTACCGAATAGAATGCATTCATTATCTTCATGGTTTTCCGAGCAACGAATTGTATGCAGAGCAACGTCAAAACTAGCAAAATCACAGAAGGAAAGCGAGCAGTGGGCATGGATAAGTCGTTAAATTGAAACACTCCATGATAAACATGATGGATTTAAGGATATTATTCTTAGGCTTTTAAGTAAAATTATGTTGGTTATTCAATAGTTATCCTAATTGATGACTTATGACTATGACTATGAATTCTTAGAGCGGGAATGTAACGAAAAAAATTGGCACTTATACCATTTATATGTTCAAAGGTTAGAAACTTCATAATAGAATAGAAATATTTTATTGTTCTTGGATTTCTTCGTCCACTATGAACATATAAAAAATGCATTTATGCTTGAGCTCAAAACATAGCATGTTACATCCATATGAAAGGCGGTTACATATTAATCAGATGAAGTAAAGTCGCACATTCTTTAAATTATAACATGCAAAATATAAATTATAACCCTTCATGGTTAAAATGATACCACAATATATTTTTAAACAAATATTGAATTGGATTCCTTAATAACAACGCAAATACTATTCCTTACCCTTTTCGCCGATGAAAGTGATAACTCAGAAATATATACTCTAAAATCGTCATCTAAATATCACGGGTTTCTCAAGTTCGTGAAATTGGTGAATGCTGGATAATCTTCATCGCGGTTCACTTATTAGTGTGAAAGAAATTATCGATATGCGGTTGGTGGGATTTGACGATGACTCGTCAGGAATGTTTCGGCACGTGGGGAAAGAGGGAATGCGGTTGAAGATACTGAGTCACGGAGATCGTAGATTGTTCAAGGGTGAATCTAGAATGCTCAGGAAGAGTTTTTTTTTGTAAAAAGTGGTGATGCGAGTGAAGAGGAGGCAGTCGTGAGCGAAGCAGTCGGTGAGTCCTTGATGAGTTGCAATTGCGACCAGGGCCTTGAAGTAGAGAGAAGAGCGTTGACCGGCCGTGAAATGAGTGCCGTGAAATGGCGCGGAGAAGCAAGGATCAGGAGCGGAGAGGAGTGAAAAGGCATTACATTTGGGGGGGTGTACCGAAGATTGCATAAAATATGCACGTTAATTCTGAATTATTATTTTAGAAAACCATTGGCTCATTTCATTTCCCCGATCCCGGTAACGCTACATTGTATTATGTATTATGATAAATAAATTCTGTTGGGATAATTTAGTAGTGAACCATAACCTTTCCCTGTGCATAGTATAGATGAAGTCCACCTGAGTGAGGTAACGGGTCAACCTTTCCGTTGTCAGCGTTTTCTCGAGGCACTCGCTCACCGTCCCTTGGGGAAAACTAAGATCTTAGTTATAAAAATGTACTTTATCATAAAGGGTCAGCTTTGTTTTCAATTCAGCATGAAAAAATTGTTGGCTATGATTTTTCGCCACTGCAGCTGGCATATTCCATCAAATTTCCCTGGAACCCGATTCACTGCGTATCCACCCCATATAGTAGTTTTCAATTTGATCTGTCCATTATTTGTTCATTGTTAATTCCAAAAAAATCTCCAATGCGAAATGATTACATAGCCGATAGACGATCAAGAAAAAACCGCATCTCAATTTCATTTCAGCCATTGAACCTAACGGAACCTTTTACCTATATTTTAACTTCCCCGATATTCAAACAAATGTCGCTTGTCATTATCAGCAAGAATTTTTATTCATGTATAAGATTAGGCTTAATGGAATGGTTCCTAAATTTTTTCTTCGAGATGTACCTAATCGTATTTGTTCATTGGTCGGATATTCCAAATCAGGAGACTAACTCAGGCTTGACTTGGTGATACCTTTCCATATTGAGAAGAGAGGGAAAAAAAAACTTTGATATTCCACATAAAATATGTTACTTCACGACCCAGGTTTTGCAGCTATGCAGCATCTTCAGCCTTAAGATGCTGCACAGAAATGAAACCTGAGTCATGAAATAAAATAATAAATGTGGAATGGATAGAGTTTTTTTCCTCTTTCCAAACTGGTCCATCTTTCACTTATTAGGGAATCAAAAAGCTTATAGAAGGAAAAGTGAATATTTAAGCTTTCTCTGGAATGAATATATTTCGCTAATAAAGCAAAAGCAATTAAGAATGCATACTTATAAAACAATCAATTATTTCATTTTCTTTGGATGTGATAACTAATGTCCGGCGAAGCAATACCGATTTACAAAGATGGAGAATGGCGTTGTACGAACCGTTAAGTACCGTAGAAAATATCGCGCAAGCATCGGATAAATACTGACCTAAGGTAACCTTACGTTCCATGATAATTTGACGTGACCCAATTAAATTTCTGAAACCGAAATAAGACTTGCTCCAATGAACTGATAAGGGTGCGTGGTTTTTACGCTCACATACTTCTTTCTAAACAACACCCCTCACTGACAGTCTAAAATAGCGACTTCCGAGCGGAGTAAAGTATAAAGAGACCTCGGCGCGATAAATTCCTTTCATCCTTCGGTGTAACAAAGTTTCCTCCCTACCTAGCCATCACTAAATCATCTCCACCCCGATAATTTTACGAGAGTCTAAAATACCGAGAATTTTTTTTAAAAGGAACTCCCAACATTGGCGCCCGAAGAAAGTCGCGACCAGAGCGGGATGAAAAAAATACTGTTCGCGCAAGCAAGGAAAGAAAAAGACTCCCAGCTCTTATATGAGCACCCGGGATTCCCGCGGACCAAGGTGGGAAGGGAAAAAAAGATTTCTATGACGGAGAAAGGTGAACCTCAGCGGTTTGAGTGTGGGAAAAAATGAGGAAAGAGCCGAAGGAAAAAAAATAAACCGATGGAAGGAAAAAGGAAGAGAGGGAAGGTTTTGGGAGCATTAACTCAAGGCCTAAATTACGTGCACCTCTTCATCCTCCCCTGGCACTTCTTTTTTGAGCCACAACCTATCCCCCCAACCCTCTCGCTATTTTCTCCTCCACGGACACACGCACAGGATCTCACCTCATCCCGCCCACGTACGTAACCATTCCTCACACCACCCACCACATCTCCAAAGCCTCTCCGGGCTACTTAAATCCTCGGGAGTGGAAGGAAGTGCGAAGCGCAAAAGGCTGTGCGGGCGGGAGAGGAGAGGACGGGCAGTGGGTGAGTAGGCAGGCACTGTGGAGAGTGGAGGTAGGTTTGGGAAAATACCGTTTTCTGGGCGGGTGTGTGGAAGGGGACCGGGCGGCCTGGAGGATGCAGGAGGAGGAATTTTTTGGAGGCCAGGGTCGAGAGAAATATAATTCCCGGGGAAATGGAATATGAGCTCACAAGGGAGAGGTGGGGGGGGGGGAGGTAAGAGGGGGGCGGTTAGAGGGAGTGTGAGATGAAAAGGGCGACGGTGGAGGAAGGCGAGGTGGAGGAAGGATTGGTGTCGGAGCTTGCGTGTAAATTCTTCTCGGGGCTTTCCGGACCCCTGCATCATTCCCTTCCTAAAGTGACCCTTTGGATATCCTCCCCACCCCACCTAACTCACTCCATCTCTCTTAGAAACACACACATACACACGTGTACACACAGACATCCCGGTAAAGGCTTTCGCCCCTGACCTCTTCCTGCTTTTTTTACACGAGTGATATTTCCTCCAATCCTTGGAGGAACGATATTTCCTCCAAGGATTTACTTATCCCACTACAATACTTTTCAGTACTTAACAAAAATGATATTATTATAAGGTGAAATAAAATTCCTTCTTTCCTAACCACCCCTAATCTTACCCCTAATCTATGCTATTTTAAGCTTAACTTTTCCAAAAAAGTATCGTGGAGGGTTGGAAAGTTCTTCACACTGAGAGATATGGATATATTTATGCATAGTCATTTAAAATCAGCGCACCGGTTATATACATTTAAATAGATTTAAATGGCATTTAAATACTATAAATTTTATATCAAACAATCTGCTGCCAAGAATATTTTTAAACGAGAAAAATAAAAAACATCTTAGACTAATTACTGGTAAAATAGATGTTTTATCAGGATTTCAAAATTAAGAAAATGGAATTAAACCACTATTTCTTTCAGGCTCTGATTTGCTTCTGAATGCCCCATGAATATGTTCATAAGTGTTTCAGTCAATGTCTGTTTAAAAAAGGCTATATTACAACTTCGTAAAGAAATTGAAGGCTTCGCTATGAAAACTGATCCACCCAGCTTTGGCATTACAAGGAATTTGTCCATGATCTAGTTGCTGTTGATTCATATACAACAAAACTATAACGGAAATGTTATTGCGAAATTAAACTTTAATTAGGAACTATGGAAGCAATTAAAAAAATAAGTACATAAAATTTTATGGAATAATTATGAAGATAAATTGATTGAGATAAAACCTGTAGAGAAGTCTTTCTAATACTTGTAGAGAAAATAAAGTTAATGAAAATTTCATGAAGTAGACAATGCAAAGCTAGAGGACACGTTTCGAGGCAAAAGTGACTCTCGAACGTAACAAATGGAAGGAGAAATAGATGAAAAATAGTTTTTAGGAAGATAAAAGATAGAAAATATAAAGCATATCATTAGGGTCGTCAATATGAAGAATTGTGCTCATACGAAGGGGTCAGCTGAAAGAAGAGTGGCGTGGTGAGCTGCAGAATTTCAATTTTGGGTTGATGACAGCTTATGGTCACGATGTTTTCTGCAATTTATTTTTGTTTAACATATGTTTAGATGAATTGTTACAGTAACACGGAATTTATTCATGTAATAACTCTGCCTTCGGCGTAAGCGCTGCTGTAAAATCACTCAATCTTGAACGACTCGGCTTTAATACTGCCGAGTACATTAATGGATGAGGATTAATATCTGACTTTATACTTTCATTCATTCGGAAAAAAACACTCATATTTGCCACATATTTCTAGGCACCATCAAATAGATTTACACAGAGACCTTCGATGCTAAGCCACGAGGTGTTGCGCCTGTTATGACAACCATTTAATTTAAGTATTTAGTTAATTCATGCTTATCTATTATAACTATTTCATCGCCTGTTGGAAACATAATGTACTGGGGCCGAAGAGCAGCAAGAGCATCAGAAACTTTCCTAAGACATCAACACATAGTTGTATAAGACACCCCGATTAAATCTTATTCTACAATTTGAGGCATCCTGATGTATAAGATGTGTTAGAGGATTGTTACGTTTCACTGTAAATTGTAAATTTGGTCAAGTATTTTCTGCAATGAACTCTTGTATAGTCTGTATCAATCGCGAAATTTGCTTTCGTCCAACTCATAAAAATGGTCAGCGACCGCCTTTCTTTGTCGTGAATATCTTCTCTCAATGTTTTCTAATATTTTTAAGTATAATATTTTGGAATCAGAATTGTCAGCCAGCATGACGAATTCAATTTACGTCTCGTTTGTTCTTGAACGGACATAACTCTCTTCATTTATTGGACGAAAGTGTTAACGGCACATAAAGCCTAGTGTGTGCCGGTGAGTCATAGTTTTTTTTTTCTAACGCGCCGTTACAGCTAGCTAACGATTCGTTAACCGTCTAACAAAGGTTGGTAAAAGCCGACATTACACTTATAATGAGTCTTACAATGCACTTTAGTCAGCTGAAAAAATCCTTCAACTGAATTAGGGTCATTTTATTTAATCAGTCAGTCAGTTTACAATGGAAAAATATACAACAATATGCCTCTGATAAGCATTCACTAAAATAATAATTAGAAATTATTTTTTACTTGTACAATCAGCTTGAAAACCTGGTTCAACTTTTCAACTTGCATTTTATGTAATGGGATGTATCATGGAAGCTAGTTTTGCAGCATATTTCATAATTCAAATTCTCTCTCATGAAAAGTTAAACCTTTTTAGCCAAAAATTGCCAAGATTTTAGTTAGCAAGGAATATTTTTCCTCGATGTAAAAATAACTTCACTTAAGATCCACAGAGAGCTTCAGAAGAACGGAACATAGAAAGTAAAACTTTCCCAGGTGACGTCAGCAACGTTCAAGTTTCGGGTTCGATTATTTTGTCTGAAAAACTTGCTCTTCCTAACACCGCTGTTGAAGAAAATCAAGTCAGGCTATCATAACATTGCGGCGTAATCACATATTATAATTAGATTGTTTGTAGGGGGTCTTCGACAGGAGCTCGGGCACTTAGAACTTCTTGGTCCATTGTGCCAACCCCATGCCTGTCTGCCACATGCAGACAGGGGATAACAACGTCACGGTGAAGGTATCTATGGCCACCCATCCAACCCTCGTCCGGGCCCAACATAGCTTAACTTCGGTGATCTTATGGGAACCGGTGTGCCGATGTGGCTGGGCCCTTGGCACAATTTCATATAATACTAAATGTTCAACCCTCAAAAACCCGAGGGAGAGAGGGCGGCTGGTTTTTCTCTTCTTTTAAAGCCAATTCTTTGTCCCCTTAGTTTACGGGCTGTGAACCAGGTCTGCATCTCTCTTCCGCCGGACATGCATGCTTTAGTCATGGAAAGGCCTGGAAAATCGGCGGGTCAATATTTAGAAAGGGAGTGTTCTCTTACGATGGTTGCGAGGGTGGTATGGAGACTACAGGGCTCTCTTGAAAAATCCCATAAGACCTCAAGAATTTCCCCCTTGACCTTCATGAAGAAGAGTCCAAAAGGAAACCTCACGGTCTTTAGCATACCTATTATATCTCATGGAACTATGAAACTAACGACCAATTACTCTTACTCATACATAAATAGCAATGGTTCAATAAGTAATTGTGTTTTGAAACTATGGCTACATAAATTTCCTCTTCCCATTTAGCTGTTACGGAAAAATTTCGAGTTTTATCGTTTGATCTCAACACTTTCTTCAATTTCTTGTACCCGTAACAAATTTGGCGGATGATTCCTCTAACTAGGTTCTACTTTGGTTTAGCAAAATTATTATTCATTGGATTCTGATACCGCATCCCAGCCGTGAGTTGGCTAGTGATGTATTTGCTCAGAGCAAACTAGCTTTCCATAGAATTGGCCTGTCCTGAAGAATCGATGACCGTAAAACTTTCATAATACAAAGTTCAGCAAAGCATCTGGGATAACGTAAAACTCTGAAATCAAACATATTTTCAAGACTCATGCACAGTGTACAGGAGAAGCTCTGATTTTCATTTTTCAATGCATGAAATTATTTTAACAACCAGCTTTTATGGAATATCTCAGGTCATTGGAGGGTGATATTTTTAAGTCATCACAAATCCTGATGATCAGCGTTCTTATCCTCGTGGATTAACAAAATGCTGTAAAGGCTGAATACATCTCCTTGATACTATTCAGGAACTAATGCACTAATATAAGATTTCAGTCATTTTATGTTCACATTTTAATGAACGTATAATAATGTTACCAGTCATTATATTCCAATAAATACGGAAAAAATCTTACATCCTCTCATTGGAATCAGCACGATTTTTTAATTGAAATTGTTCAACTTTCATAAGCAAAAATTCAGTTAGTTAGTTACCGTTAGCTTTAAAAAGGATTGCCATTTGGTAGAGAAAAACTGACAAATTATCTATATTTTAAAAACTTTTCGGGTTTAAATGCATTGAAAACATGTGAAATACCTAATCATTTAAATGAAGAGGATACTTGTCGTGTAGTCCACAAAAGCAAGCAATTAAATGGACCTCTCCTACCTCGGCAAATATCAACGGAAAACTTGCCACGAGTGCAACAATTTAATAAAAGTTCGAGTGAAAATTGCGTACTTCAAGTAACTTCAAGCGTAAACACTGCGCTGAAAGTAAAACATATTTATGCCATTCATTTTTTTCAGTATCTACTCTCTCTCAACGCTGCAGAATTTGAAATCACATTTACTTCGCCCCTTTCTCCATTAGTACTCAAGTAAAAATAAGTAAAATGGAGCTCAAATAAAAAAAGTGGAAATTCGTACAGGCTGGCATAAGGGAACACAATTTCTACACACTTGTGAGCGGGTGCAGAATAAATCAGTCGACCGCTTTACCTCCTGAACTCCTCGATGAGCACGAGCGAATCATTTTAGGTTCTCGGCTCATGTACTAATTCCATACAATCGTGCATTTGGGGCCACTCGTGCAGAAGGTTCCCAGACAAGACGTAAGCAAAATGCTCGCCCGCCATTGCACATAAAGGACGAAGTCTAAGGCGCGGTCCAAGCGGACAACAGAGCCAAGTGGCACCGAACTTTGTTTCGCAGCCTGGGACATACCCTTAACAATCCTTAATGTTTCATTCATTCGTTCGCTCGATGCGAGTTCCTCCGTCTTGAGTCCCCAGGGTTGAATGGTGGCGAAGGAGCGATTCCGGGAAAGGAGGGGGGTGGTGAGAAATCCAGAGAAAATTGCTCTGATTCACGACGAAGCTAGAGAGAGGACTCTGAAGGAGAGACTGGCTGGTGGTGGAGGCAAAAAGGCAAGTCAAGTTTACCAAATTTCTTGAGGCAAGTACGATGGAGATTCGTGTAAAAGAGGAAGGAAATGCACTTAGCCATGAGAATCTAATCCGATGAACGTGGAAAATGGGGCGAATGATTAGTTTTAATTGGAATTCTCGGCGCGACAAGGGCATTGTTATAAGGGTCAGCGTATGAGGAAGAACCTTTGTTTCTCCTTAAGTCATTGTGCAGTTGCATCACAAGAAACACCGATAAATTGGCGCTGCTTCGAAAAATGTAGCCAAAACCTATTTATTCATATCCAGCCTGGTTGGAATTGGAGAAGAGGCTGGAACCACCAAATTTTTTGGGATAAAATGACCACCCGCTGAAACTAAAATTAAGGAGGCAAAAAACGAATGCTGCCAAATACTCCTTCTTAAATCGTGGGGTCCTGGAATGGAATGAATTACCAGAAGAACTCACAAAACCTTTACCAAGAAATGTAAATATTTTTAAAAAATTGTTACTCATAAAAAACAAGAAGATTGTCTGATGTTGAATGTAGGTATACTATGTATTTTTTAAACCTTATTATTAATTTTGTTTCAACCGAAACTAATGATATATTGCCACCAGACAACGTCTAATTGCAGTATCAGTGTAATAAATAAATAAATAAATATCAATTTATTTCATGTCGCAACCGATACATGTATCCAAGTAAATAAATAAATGGTATGATATAGAAGCATAAGATACTCAATTTTCTTAAGATAATGAAAGGATGAACAAAGATTTTCGTTTATTTCTATACACAACGAGCAAACATCAGTTAATGAAAACATTTTTATCGTAATTTTTTTAAGTGCCACGTTCATGTTTAAGACAAATCTGTCCCTTATTGAAGACTATTCTTTTCAGAATATGATGCTTATCACGAACCAGAGTCACATTGAAATTTGACTCTGAACTTAAAATAAAATACAAATTGCTTACTATTTCTCGAGTCAAAATATAATAACTTTATCAGCAATTCTGTATATACATACGGGTCAAAACACCTAGCAATGCATTTATTCTAGAACTTTAAATCAAAATGAATAATTCATAATCATCAGCACCGGCGAATAATTCATAAACGACTATCTTTATGAAGGTACCCGTAACTAGGTGACCCTAGGAAGAGAAAGCTTTAAATTACATTAAAATGAACTAAGCCACAGCTATAAATAGTGAATTATAAAACAATTTTTCTGGGGGAATATCTCTTTCCAGAAGAGAAAGGGAAAGGTCCCATCCGGTGGCCTTGATGTTAAACAGAGGCCGTTTTAATTGCATGAAAGACGCTAGAAATTTCCAGCTATAGGAGTGTTAAGGTCTGCAGCTAATGAATAATTCAACTCATGAAATATATTACAGTTTTATTACTATTTACCATTAATACTATTATTTTGCTTTGTGTAATTAAGGAATTTTTGAGTCAATGAATTGAAAGGGATTTTCCTCATGGCAGATTCCTTAAATAACGGCAAGACAACGCGTATGAGAGTTAGAATAAACGTTTTAATACGCGTGAACTAGTGAGTGGCATGATTATAGCGTAACTATTATGCATTGCTCTGGCACCTCTACGCGGTATTCAGTAAGGCCAATTATACCGTTACATGTTACACCATTATTAATTCAAAAGCTTCAAGCTATTTCCTTATTGTTAGAGTAACGATTCACGTGACGAAAAAACAATCGATTGAAATATAGTGAATGTACTCAATCAAAGGAGCGGAGTGATTTGCATGGATTGGGTAAGTACGTATGGCAATGGGTAAAATACAATTATAATGATGGTGATATAAATGAAAAAGGAGATTATTTTGTTTACTTTGGCCGAGAGATTTTTAAAAATGGAAGAACTGATGAGAAGAAATGCTGGGCGTGCGAATGCGTGCAAAGGCGTGCGAATGCTGGAAGGAAAGTCGTCGGTAGTATGTGGATCATATTGAGGAACGAGTATTACTCTAAGGAAGTGTTAAATTGTATTGGTTATCTATATTTCCAGTATTGTCTGCTGATGAATTTAGTGTTTATTTTGTTTTTCTTTTGTCTTGTATATGTGGCGCACTTTTCGTACTCTTTAGCTCAAAAACTTGAAATACGTCATGGTGCGAATAAAGACGCGTTCGCAATTTATCTGCATCAATCTCATTTCTGCGATACCAAGTTTGCCTGAATTATCCATATTCTAACAGGAAGTAAATTTGCCGCGTACAATAGTGCACTCCTTCAGAATTCATTCAATGCCAGCGAAACTCGGGTGTGTAACTTAAAGGCAGTTGGTATGGATTATCTAAGATGCTTTCGCGGCAACAGTTTAAAGGATAGGGTTAAGAACGAGGAATGAATTCTCCGGTAATGGATCATATATATCTAGAATAGCGTGTATCTTTGATTTGGCTATCTCGAGGGAATGGATGAGAGTCAAGTACTGATACAGACTTATGATTAAGGTGTGACTGTTGTGAAATGAAGGGGTAGACCACGAAACTCATGGGTGGGTGTTGTTGAAGAGCCGCTTTAAAGGAGGAATAGCAGTAGTGTTCAGAACAGGATTGGGTAAAATAATGAATGATCGTAGCAGAAGCAAAAATTTATGTACAGATGTTACGGTATATATTATAGAAGAAACTATGTAAAAAGAGCTCATTCAAAGAACAAAATTTCACTCTTTCAAGTGTGCCTTTCATGATAGGCAATGGCGTGATTTATAAGTAAATATTCTTGAGACTCGGGAAATTTGGTAACTGTTATACCGAAAACAATGTAAGGCGTTTTTATTTAATAGCAAATACCTATTTTCAGCGCAGTTTGAAGTCAGATAATCAATAATAATCTCCTAAATTACTCAGTAAACACTCAACGACGTAAAAGAAAACAGAGTGGGGTCACCAGAGGGTAAAACCCAGCGCTCACTGCGGAGTAATATCAATAGTTTCCTCCCTTAAATATTGTGATTTAAGCGGCATGGCATAAAAAATTAAGAAGTAGATTAATTTTATATCTTATAGAGTCATATAAAGAAAACAGAAATAAATTTAAACTATTTATGTCACAACGAATTCAGCTACGTTTTATTTTGTACGAGAGAAAAGACTTTAGATAATAACTCGGTTGCCACTTACCGGTTGGAAAACATGGATTAAATATTACTCTTACTCAAAAGGACTCTCAAGATATCAGTAGCATTAGGCCTGTTATAGTATTTCCTTTAATAAAATCCACTATTTATCTCAATAGTTATAGTATTGTACCTGGTTACCGAGCGTTGCTCGATGTTTATTTGGTGTACTAAGAACTGGTATACCCCTATTCAGCTACTTTTTGTCGATTTGAGTTATATTGGGAATTTACATAGTGCGATTAAAGGTTTTAATAAAACAAATTTTATAAAGCATATCAGATATTTATTTTTGAAATATAGTAGTGATGTTGAAATTCAGTAGTATAAAGCAAACTCAAAAACGCCACTAACACCAAAATGTTCTTCGAACGAGATTCTGAAATCATCAATAAATCCAATATTCACATTGTTTTCATTATTTATAATGTTCATTGACAGATTATTGTTATTGTTAGATTAAATATTATTGTTAGATTAAATATTATTTGATACTTTTTTCCATACAACGATTATCGTGTGTCGAATTTATTGGGTCAGGATGCTCTTGGGCAAATTGTTGCAAGGTTGAACCATCTTCAAAAGTTGTACGAGCTGCTTCCGAAAATTCGGGCCATTGAGGATAGCACAATATTGTGATAAAGATGTATGATGATCCAAGTCGTCGGAAAATGGCCATAACTTCTTCAAAATGTTCAGTGTAAAAACGTGTAGATCCAGGAAACGAAGAAGATCCATAATAATCCTTTCACCAAAAACAACATTCTTTTTTTCAGCCAATTCACTCAAAAATTGAATCGCTCTTGTACAGTTTTCTGCAAGTATTATTTTTAATGCTTTACTCCATTGGATACTGCCATGTACCACTTTTATATAAATATCAACCAGATATTGCTGAAAATGCCGACCACTGAAATGCAAAGCATTGAACTACAAAAGGCGGAGATCAGGATTTCTTAGGTTGATGTCTAAAGGAAAAAATTTTGCAAGTTGAGGTCTAAATGCTAATCGGTACGGAGCTAGTTCAAATCTAACCATATATTAATGACTGGTATTAGATGTTCTTAAAGCAACATTAATACAGATAATCTAAAACTGCATAGTTTAGGTAAAACAGTGGATAAGTAAAGGGCACAACACGACTGTCAATATTGTTCATGGTAACTAAAGATTTCCCACGTTTACGAATAATTAACTTTTTATCTGGAAAACTTTGGTCAGCGTTGAGGGTATCTTTGGCACAAACTTCATTCTGAAAGGGGATGTTAAACCTTCTGTGATCAATGGCATCAGGTAATACAAAAAACAGCTTAACATCAGGCGGCTCTACACTTTCTGCAGCAGCGCGTGTATTAGCTTCTTCTTCTACTTCCCGCATTATCATGAATCCAAGTGCAAACGGATTTTCAGATCTAAAAATATGTTCCGAGAGACGAATTAGAATCTCCCTGATACCATGAATAATGGCATTGTTTGTGTGTGCACTAAGGGCATCCTGATTATCCAAATGTATATCTGTCCATATTGAGGCCGTTCAAATTTTCTATCATCATTTTGAGAAGGTGAGTTACAACATTGTTTGTGATAAACTTGATCGCTAGCAATAACTATAAACTCTTCGACCGTTGACTGTTCGATCGTCATCTACGGTGAATGAAGCCATTGCAAAACATAAATTCAAATTTCGAATCCTTTCATAAAAGTCATCAGAAAATGAATGACGTCGAAGAAACGATCGCGCTTACTGGTTTGAAAATTCTGGACGTGGTAGATCTATCCTACCATGCAAGCAGCAGTCCCCAAACGAATCTCAATGAATTCGATAATATATATATACGTTCTTCGGGAAAATACAATGCACCATAATGAATACAAGAAACACTAAAAGGTTGCAAACTATGGTAAGAAATAACAGCCGTTGTAGCTAACTTGTAGGAACTTATTCGGTTATTATTATGCTTGTTGCCGTCTTGAATTTCTCCGGCGTTCCTCTTCCAATCGTTGATGATGATGATCATCAAACTCTTCTGTACGCCTCTGAGCTGCTCGTTCACGTATGTCTTGAAGCCGCTAAATTTTTTGTGAGTCCGATTCTTCTGTTCTTTGGTTATTTTGTCCTTGCCTTATCTTTTACAACGTAGTTCCCTTAGTTCGTTTGACTCTCCACTTCTCTGGATTCGTGCAAGATCACGTATCATTTTGAAATGTTCTAGACGATCATCGGAAGACTCATATTCTTGTCTCATTCTTTTCTGATCGTTCCTCTCTTGAGAGTAAGAATAGTTTAGTTCAGTCATAATTTCAAATAACCTATTTTTACATGTGGTTTTTGCTACCCGGCTTGGTCTTGATGATGTCAGATAATGATATTCAATTTTAGGAATTAAACTACTTGAGGAACCTGGAGTTGAGTCCGGAGCAAACAGATCAACTTGATCTGTTTGCTCCGGAACAAAGGTTTTGAGATATTGGGCATTCGGTCATCACCTTGTACCATTTGCTCCTGAAGTTCTCTCTCAAGGTTGTTCTGTAGATCAGATCCATATTCTACAGCCCCTGGTGGACTCATGTAAACACTTTCAAAATTACGAGACCATTTACTATGTAGCAGCCATTAACCACACATGGAGAGGTTGGGTTGAAATATATTCCAGCTAAAATTTCAAAGTACATCTGAAAAAGAGATTTTTTTAAAGAGGCGTAAATATCTCAGGCATAAATTTCCATTCCATTCCTATGCTGCGGTTTCCAAGTAAACAAAATATTCAATTGTTGAAGTAGTGCAAACATTTGAGATTTTCGAGCTAAAAACTAAAATTCCAGGAAAATTTGATGGGTATACGGAAATCGAATGCAAGAATTAAAACATTCGTTCTTTCATTTATCAAAAAGTAAAATTTTAAATTTGTATCAGGAGTGTAAGCAATTAAACAAAGTAAACAAAGAAACCTCTGTATAACAAAAATGGAGTAGCCTAGTCTTTTTACATGTTAAAAATGCAAATGTTTTTTTGCCATATATCTTGTAAAAAAAAGAGTTTTCCCAGAGTCAAGACCAAGGTAAATCGCTTTTTCGTACCCTAAATTAGTAAATTTGTAACTTACATCGAAATCTTTAGATCCGTTTTCGATATAATGTTTTCCATACATACACACTCACACACGTACACACATATATATAAGGAGTTACCCACATCTGCATCCAGTACTCTCTCCAGTTCAGAAGAAGACAGCAGAGCTGTCGAAAATTGAACCGATCGAGTGAGTTTCTTTTGTTTGTGCCACTATGTTTTTTACATGTCGCGCCTATGACTCCTTATTGGATATATTTTCACCACGTGTGAATTTCCTTGATTGAATATATATATATACACACAAGATTCACTCGTTTAATAGTATAGCATTTGTTGAACTAAAGCCAAGGTGAGTGCCTTGAATGGCAAATGCCAATTTCATTCGTAATAGAATGAACAATAGTGTTGGGAACAAGAAAAAACAACTGACATATATAGGAATATCTATCTTTACTTAGGAAACATTCACTTTGACTGTTAAACTGACAGACCCAGATGACCCAGTGGGACACAGGTATGAAATATCCTCACAATACCTCAAAACCTCACCCTTTTTCCAAATTCTCAAGAATTTGCCCTTTTAAGACCCATATTAAACAAATATCTTGTCAAAGGTCAGAGGGCATGTGTAAAAATGTTTAAATCACGGTGGTATTCGCATAAATTAATTTGATCCATTAAAAAAAGAAAACAATAATGCCCTTGTGTAAGTCTTTCTATAATAGTCCTTAGATATAAAAGGTAGTTTCAATGTCATGCTAAGCAAAGTCTATGCAAGTTACATAAATTTAACGTGAAAGAGGAAAATCTCCTAGGAGTCCTGATCTTACCGGCTGGAGAACGCAGCTGGGAGCTTTCGCCTACCCCTTGAAGTGGCACAAGACAAGGCTGGAGGGGACGGGTTCGAATATTCCCACAATACCCCAAACCCTTGTGCTTTTTCCAATTCCTCACGGTCCTATGGCACCCACACCCTAAACGTCGCCATACCCAAGCTTCACCGCACACCCCAAACCCGTCACCGCCGCATACTCCCCCACTGGCCTTCGGCGACACATCCCCCGAAAACCGCCGGCCCGCCTTACCCTCTTCCTCTCTCATATGGGTTTCCACTGTCCACAGCTATTTTCCATATCCAAGAGTGTACGGCCCAGATTTTGGCCAATGGAAAGGAGCGTGGGCCGAGGTTTTGGGTATTGTGTTATCGGGGAGGGAGGCGAGGTTTCTCAGTTATAGGGAATGGAGGAAAGGGTATCTTCCCGGGAAACCTGCTTAACAGCACCGCCAACTAGTACTTACACGTTGAAGTTACGCTCCAGCCTTAACCTGCCTGGTAAAAATATTTTAGATATTTTGGACACATGTTTAAATTAATAAACTCCGAATATTCTAATTTTTTTATGAAACGAAAATCCGTTTCGTTTCAGCGCTTTCCTTTTTCCAAGACTGCGTCTAATGAAAAGCAGTGCGGAATATACAAATTTTATCCATTTAAGTACTCCCACCGGACCGTTAAAAGAGTCCCTATGGGGATATCGATGGAAGCCTATTATGGATTTTGGAAGTCTATTAAATATTTACCATTTTAAGAGAAATAGTTAGTTGCCAAATCACAATCCTGATGATTTCTTTCGTTTTGTTGTAAAATTCTAACCATTTAAGTAGCCTATTAATCTTATGAAATAATGCAAGGAATATAAATTAATCTTTAAGTTATTCACTCAAGTGGAAAAATCATGGGGCAGTAAATGACTGTGGGCTGTAATTGACAAGTTTTGGGATTTAATGACTGATGAAGATGGTGAGTAGGGAGAAAATCTATGCTTGAAAACAGCCTTGAAATTAACTAAAATAATTAATTGCAGCCTAACTAGGACCCACTACGAATCTATTTTTGACTCAATCCAATCCACCCCACCCCCACCTCTTCCTAGTAATTTAAATTATGCAAATTATATGGGGATCCTATAAAATGGGATCCTAAAAAATATACCCCGGGATCGATCCCGATCACCGTCTGTGACTTTTTCGATTTTTTATGCTGTTTTTTTCCTGTTTAAACTTTTTTCTATATCTTCGTTTCTTCTCTTTTCAGGATACTGTGAGGAGCTGGCTCCTTCGCCTCCAGGAAGAGGCGGAATTTCAGAAGAAGGAGGAGTTGGAGTAGGAATTCCGGTACCGGATTGAAAAACTGGTGGTGGTGAACTCCCGCTACGGGGTATCGGTGGTGGCGACGATTGTTTTAAAAACGAAAATTGAAAAATCTTCCTCCCCCGGTTATTCAAACTAACGGGGGAGGAGTTGCAGAATATAATTTAGGAGATGACGTAGAAAAATTATATATGATGAAAAAAAATTATAAAATGAATTTAAATATTTGCTTTTTATCTTTTTTCCCTTAATGTGTAATTTAGTCCTGAAAAGGACCGGTTTTTGGAATTCCCCGGGTACGCCGGGGCAATGGATAATTGCAAAACCATTTCAAATCTCGGTAGAGGGAGTGTGCAGTTTGGCTGGGGATTAGATCAAGGACTAGAACGGGAGAAAGGATTTTAGCATTTGCAATACTAAAAGGAGTCATCTGAATGTCAACTAAAAGGAGTCCTATGGATCTGAAAACATTCACATTTGAAAGTACAGTTTATATGTTCATATTTTAATCTGTATGGGTGCATATTACGTCATATGATTGCTCCTTGGAGGAGTCATCTAGCCTTGTAAGGTGTGCATGTAGCTTATAGGTTATTGGGGTGTGGAAGCATTGCGAATCAAGGTGTTGACTTCGCATACAATTAATAATCCCACAAACCTGACGTTTCCAGAAAACCCATCCCGCAGACACTCCGTATTAAACTGCGTAATAATAAATGGCCAGTTAGGACTAGTTCATTGGAACGGATACAAATTGAAAGTGTTTCCTTGGATGACTGCGTAGTTTTTCCGTATTTTGGAAATGTTAAGCTGGGGTTGGGGATGATTTTTTTACGCATAATTAACTCCCCTTTTGCATGCTAATTGTTCATCGTGGGTATTAAAGCGAGATAATTGCTATTCTATAACGTCTGTAATGATAAAAGTAAAAATAGTATAGGATACTCATATAATTTGTATCATTTAAATAACTAGAAAGAGGCGGGGGGCGGGTTGGAATGAGTCGGAAATAGATTCGTAATGGGTTCTAGTTAGGCTGCAATTAATTGTTTTAGTAATTTTCAAGGCTGTTTTCAAGCATAGATTTTCACCCTACTATGGTGAACCATTTACCGTTTACTTATAATACTTTTCGAAACCGACTTCGATTTGTGGAATCGCCATTTCGCAAAGAAGAAGCTCAAATACACTCCAAGATAGAGTAAAAATTAACTCTAAAATTGTATTTACCAATTCAGTATCACTAGCTGCACAAACGTTACCAAGGATAACCTTGAAAACGATCGTTTATCTGTCGATTATCAATGCCACTCCATTGTTTTTGATAAAAATATTTTCAATCAATTTCGTTTTTTTCTCTCTATATTAGAGGTTATATGGAAGAAGGGACTTAACAGGCTCAATTTCGCACCAAAAAAGACATTTATCTATTTTCATTTAATAAATTGTATAATTAGGACAAGGCATTTTACTCAGATTTTACGCTTGAGCTAAGCGGTCGCGACAAGCGACCTTTCAGGTTGAATCTTCCTACACTCGGAAAGAACCGATGTCTGCGGTCAGGATAGCAGAAGTGGGGATTGGAGAGGAGGGGGGCGAGGGACGGATCGCATATGCCCAGGGACTAGGATATGGGGAAGAGGGATCGGATCTTAGGGGTGGAGGTAAGTGGAGGAGACTGCAGGGGGAGGCCGAATGGAAAAGGAGGACGGAGAAGACCCTGATCCGCGGAACAATGGAACCGGGGGAGACATCTGCGGCTACACGCATTCTGTTCACCGCGCGGTGGGGGAAGAGGGAGCAGAGGTAGGATTCCAGGTTGGTTGGGGACGCGAGGGATTTGGGAATGCAGAGGGAGTCTAGGGGTGAGATAAGGAGGTGGGGGTGGGGTAGAAGGGGGTCTGAGGGTGGAAAGGTGGAGTAGAAAGGTTGGAGTGGAGTATGGCGAACGAGGCGGAGGATGCAAAGGTGTGCGCGTGACGTAAAACTTGTTCAGAAATCGAATGGAATTTTGGAAGAGGACAGCAGTCTAGAAAACGCAGACGGGGAAGAATTCCTACTATCCGAAATGGTAACATCAATATATTATAAAAAGAATAGGTTATTTATTAAGTTCTGCGATTTAATTCTGCGAATTCTGCAAGGTGCGAAAATAAGATTTCACACCTTCCATTTATAATAAACACTATGTACTTTTCCATAATTTATTTAAAAATTGCGACAGGTTTCCCCTTAATAAGGGTTAAGGTGAAACCGGTCGTAGTTTTTAAATAAAGTGGGGAAAAATACAAAGTTTTTTTTATGAAAAATGGATGGATATCTATCACTTCCATAAAGTCAAGCCTGAAACAATCAAATTTATTTCACACCTTCTTCAAAAGGTATAGCACCACGTCAAGAACGGTATAATGAACTAAATACATTAACGGATATTTATTCCCTTTTTATTATCGCACTATACCTTGTAACAACTCCTCAAGCTTGTCTTAAAATTTTCACATGTTCATGTGGTTCTAAATAAATTCTTTCACTTCATCTTTTCCGTCTTAAAACAAAAAAACGAACGGAATCAATATGTTTGACAAATAGTACAAACTATGTCAAGGAAGCAAATTATGCGTGAAAGGTCATCTGTAAAAGGTCATCTGTCTATTTTATGGTAAAGGGTACAGCAATAAGTAAACTTGCCTTTTAAATCATGAGTTTCAGAAGGAATTAAAATGCACTAAAGTACACACAACCGTGGAATTTATGTTTATGAATTATCGTATTAATATGTTTCATTTATGCTTTTCTTATGCATATAATGTGTTTCAATAATTCTTAAAAATAGGAATAAATTTTATTTTACCGTAGAAGTTATTAACCTCTCAAAAGACATTTTCCCTTCGGAAATTAATTCATTATTTTCTTGTTTAGTAACTAAGGGTCAACAGTGTGAAAGAGCTAAAGGGTTCAGAATTTGTTCAGAGCATGAAATAAAAGCCCTTATAAGTCCACAATACTTCGCACTTTAGACAAGTTACTGACAGCACATAGAGGTACGATGCATGTTCCAATACTATTGCAAATTTGATGAAAAGATAACAAAAGAGTTTTGGTGACCCCATAGTACATAAAAGGACTATAAGTGATCAAGAAAAGTATTTGTCGCTCAACCTTTTATGCACGTTCAATAAAGATTGAGTGATTATCACTGGGATACAACACGCACCTAATTTGGTGCGTAAAAAGCATCACGTTTTGCAAAGCAGCAAAACACAAGTACCATGTCATTGATAATGGATACAAAATCTTTTTCATACAGGAGTCAATGCTAATATAAAACAATCTGATTTAACGATACGATGAAGAAATGATCACCACAGCCTTCAATCCTAGTCAATTTCCTTTTCCTTACGGCGGTATGATCCTAACAAAGAATAATTATATTTTATTGCGTTATTTATTAATGAATTCATTATTTAAATATCATTAATTAATCCACATAGGTACATTTAATAATTTTAAAAAATCCAATAATGAGTTTTTGTAATGAATTTTTAAACTAGGTAGAAGATCTATCAAATTTTTAATACCGACGGTGAAAATCACCCAAATAAAGAGAAACATTTACTGAACATCATAAATTTTAGAGTAATTCTAATAGAGACAGATTTTGTTGGCCCGAGAGCTCAAAATGTAACTGTCTCCTTCTACCTCTGAGTTGAACTAGCTCACGTGCCGATGAAAATGTTTTTGGTCATAATGGCTGCTTCACGTTAAAATAAATATTCAACTCGAAGAGTAAGGAGGGGATGTCGGGTGGCCCGTGGTGCGCAACGTGCACGAGAGAAAGGTATAAACAAAATCGCAGCGCCGTGCGAATCCTCGCAAGTTATATATCCATCTCGTCATCCGCTACAATCTCCACATCGTGAAACTCTTCCGTCTATATCTGGCGTGTTCGTAGTTTGCAGAGGCAGCTCCTTCCCTCGTGATATTCCGGTCGTCATATGCACGCGCAACCTTCTCTCCTTCCGGGAAGAGCTTTCGTTCGTTCGGCCCACAGACGGTGACGAGACGTGACTCGTGCGAACGAAATCCGTCAGATGGCCTCCTTTGCGTAGTTAATAGACGGGTGGAGGGGGGGGTGCTTGAACAGATGCGACGCGGGAGTTATAGCATGGTAGTTCGGCGGAGAAGTTCGCAGCAGAGAAGGATAGGGTAAGGGAAAAGGTACAGAGCTTAGGCTGCCTCAGAAGGCATTTTTTCCGCCAGAACATCGAGAGAAAGGCGGCTTAAACCAAAAGTTTATTCCGAAGTTGCAAAGACTCAAAGTACCATGAAAATGTAAATAGGATCTAGTGTAAATAATTAAAATTTTATAATAATATATAATCCTTATAATAAAAATAATAATATATTTATCCTTCCATGTATCTACCTTAGCGGGTCCTCAGTATAAAAATATGTGCAAATTGCAATTTTTAGGATAAATAACTGACGCAGACAATTCAATAAAAAGTGAAAATAAGCGTTTTGTAAAGTCACTTCTTTTATTTTTTTCACCAATCTATTTGGTAATAACCATAGTTTCTAGTAGCGGCTCCAACATCAAGGTCCATTAGGTATGGCACTTCGTGTTGACACCGTGGTCCAAATAATGAGTGAACATTCTAAATGACTAATCAACAAGGATAACTGGTAATAAGCTACTCTTTCTTACCGAATATTACAGAAAATAGTGAAGAATAAAAAAAGTGATTGTTGTGACATCAATCATCATATATATGAATAAATTATAAGTTGCACCATATCTAGATGGATATAGGTAGTTAAATGCAATGGAGTGAGTTGAGATCTATAAAGAAACTGTATGCTCCAGGTATATTAAAATATGGAATGTACACACAAGGATATAAATTTAATAAAATAAGGAAAAGCAAAGGAAGGACCGTCGACGTTTATTGGGATCAAAAGGTGACAGGGAATCAAGAAGTCGAAAAACACAATGTGACTGTCTTAGAGTGGCAGGAAGTAACAGATTTCTAGAAAAATTTCTCCTAAAGTGATCGGAAAGGCAATCGACTAAAAATATCGATTAAAAATGGAAGAGTATCTTTCTTTATCCCCAAATGTTTTGGCAATACCTACATTTGAATAGAAGAAACATAAAATGTAACCGTGAGTCACAAGGATGGGAAAGTACGAGGAAATATATAGTTTTCAGTAATATGTGGGACGGCACCTACCCGGTATCAAAGTTAAACTTAGGTATTTCTGTATTCATCATATCGACCTGCATTATAAATGGGATGAGTTTTCTCGAGGTAAGGTCGGAAAAAACAAACCACTGCTATTCCTCACCAACGTTTCGATATCTACTTCCATCATCAGGGACATCAGGTTGTTGTTGACTTTAAATATACATTTAAAGTCAACAACTACAACGCACCTCGTACATATTAGATATATCAAAACATTTCAACATGGTTGTCATCAAAACAAATGTACA
This sequence comes from Pyrrhosoma nymphula, assembly GCA_963573305.1. Taxonomy (NCBI): domain Eukaryota; kingdom Metazoa; phylum Arthropoda; class Insecta; order Odonata; family Coenagrionidae; genus Pyrrhosoma; species Pyrrhosoma nymphula. The sequence goes on along the minus strand of OY754335.1, from coordinate 96,308,045 downwards.
CGTCAATTATATTAGAATAAAACCATTAAAATCGTTAAACTTCACATCACGAAGTACATTTTGTAACTTTGTTTCGGATTACCATAGAACCCATGATTATTAGCACCATTATGTGCATTGCACTCATGTCCGTGTTTAAGAACCCTCTGTGTACAATAACTGGCTCCAAAACATCAGCAATTATTTTATAAAGAACACCTAAACATCATAATATGTCACCTGGTATACATACAAAAGATAAAACAGAATTGCTATAACAGGCTTTCAATGAAAAATTACAATCTATGTTATATACATATATATTTAATGAATATTATGTAGACAATACGCTTGGGAATATTTTACATTAAACATAGGGTTGTTCAGTTATGTAAGAATATTTTGTTTTACAATATAGCTGTAGGCCTTGCTAACTTTTGCTTCATCTGTTTTTGTTGCATGCATTGGCATTTCTGGATGTGAATGATTTAAGTATTTCATTATGATTGTGAATCACGTAAGTATCACTTGGGTATCATCTTAAGTATTTCGTCATAGAAGTAAATTATAGTTATTCGGTTTTGGTGATTGCAACTAATCAAAGCTGAGAAATGCGGAAGACAGACGGAGACACGCCTGAGAATTACAAGGATAAGGAAAGCGAGCGGAGGGCGGCGATAAAAGAATAAAATCGAGCGAAGGGCGGAAGGGAAAAAAGGAAGGTGTTTTGGGGACATCGCTTATGCGTCGGTGCGAAGCGAGGGGTGTCTCGCCGATTCTGCTCGCGTGGGCACGCGCTTTATTTATTAGCCGAGGTCCTCGTCAGTGTCACCCGTGGTTTTTTCTTCCCGGCCGTAGCGACGCGGGAAGGGGAGAGAAAAAATGGTAGGAAGCCTGACTGATAAATTTATGACGCCCGCGGGTTGAAATATATTGCTCTTCCGCGTGACGGAATATGGTTTCCTCTATGCGGACATCCGACCACATTCCTTCTTTTTCTGTGTCATAGGTATTTTATACATCACTCAATGCACGTTACCTGAACGAAAATTTTCGCGATTTTTTTGTTTCAGTCAGCAATATTCGAACGAATAATAAAACGTACTTCTCTTGCTCCAGAATGAAAACTGGAAGAGGAATCTTTATCGGTTTCCCCATCGAATATTTCATCTCTTTCCTGTGTATCATGTCGTTGTTTCAGAACATTGTCAACCGAAGAAAGATATTTTAGTCACAGCTTATTTACATAATTATTTAAAGAAATGGCGCTTGCCATTCACAATAAATCATGTTTTTAAGCTAAGTTATGGAACAGTGAAAATATATGCTAGCAGTTTCAAATGGTTTTATTGAAATAACTTAACGTTTTTATATTTTATATTAGATTAAAAGGATTTACCCTAAGATCAAGTTGTGTGCGCAGCAGTTATTTAAGTGCGTATAGCATTACAAATGTACTTCCTAGTCGCTAGAGTTTGTGTGACAAATGCTGTCAACGTTCATTGCTTGAACACTTGTAGTTGGCGGTGAATTGGCTGTCGTTTTGAGTTTCTATCGCTCCAGAAATTTTCTTCAATGCCCTGTGGACAAAAATCTAGGATTCTTAGATTCAGAACTAATTTTTAAACCTCTAACTTCATTATTTTGGCATTTACTCACATATTTAGGAGATATTTAGGCATTTTCTCCGAAATAAACAAATTTTTATATTTCACAAGCTGGATCTCTCAGTTTTTTAACCCTCATAAACTCAGTTTTCTGATTTAATCCTGAAGTGAAATTTAAACGCTTTCAAATTAGCCTACTTGCGTGCTATTTGCACGATTTTACTGTCAGCTGCACTACTTTACTCAGGTGGAGACAATTGATTTAGTACTTATATCTAACATCACTCATATTTCGTCTCATGACGTCATAAATTCACAGAACTGCAGTTTTATATTTCAACCTTCCTCATTTGAATTGGCCAATTCTCGTTCGGATATCTTTGATGCTTTCTGAGTAATAAGCAAATATTGTTCATACAATTTTGTTGCATCGCTGCTAGTCAGGCACCTCCATTCGTGCCCATTTTTAAGATGCTTCACGTCATAACTATGGCACAGAGGAACTTCATCAGTTGTTTAGTCAAATACTTTACCCTACTTTCTAGTTTTCCCCACCCACCGTAATTTCAGAGCATCATCAGTCTAACAAACAGACAGCCAGTTTATTTCATTGATCTTTTATTTAGGTCAAACGTTAAGACAACGAGGTTAGATTTTTCAAAAGAACCTCACTCACTCTTCATATTCATAAAGCCACCGCATGGTTTTTTGGTTGGTGAGTTGGTTTATAACATTCCCGTTAAAATATCTTGTCGTCACACAAGGCACATTGCTGGGTGCCTGAATCACTCATTGTCAGACCTATCATACTAAATACATCGTAAATGATATAATCGACATTTTATCCTGAATATTAGATTGAATACACGAAAAATCACCACAAACATCTAATTATAATTAATGATTAATACTCCTTAATTGCATGCAAATAAGTGTCCTCTTCATATAAAAGAGTATGGCAGTTTTATTAATAATTTTGAGATAATTAAGAGTTAAGAATTTTGGAATAATTATTTTTTTCATTTTACTTTAAACTTGGCGTTAAATAGCACAATAGAGAACTCCATTAGTATTGAAATTTGTTGAACGAATGTATTAAATGTGGATAATATGCTGACTGATGTATTAAATCTACTTTTTTCGCGATTAGCTTAAATGAAAAATTAGTATTTAATTGTTTAAATACTTAAAGGTGTCTAAACACTTAAATTTTACACCGCTTAAATTGTTTAAGCACTTGAATTTTATAATGTTTAAATTGTTTAAGCATTTAAATGTTTTGATGCTCAAATTTTTTAAGTACTTCAAGAAAACATTTTCAAGCACCTGATGCTATGCGAAGTCCTCAAAGGGCAATATTGAGCCAAGATATTTGCATCCGTTAAACCGTGTGTCGTCCATAAAATGTAAAAAGTAAAGTTTATAAAATGTATAAGTACTACTCATGGTAAGTTAATTGGGAAAGAAAAACAATATGCTCTCTTTCTACAATCTATGGAAGACTCGTTTTTTTCGGAAATGGAATGCCTAAGATCGATAATCAACACTCTTCATAGAGGTCTTCAGAAATTTATACTAGAAATGATAGTAATGCAGTAATACTCACTTTAGCAAACATATGGTATTTTTAAGTCCATAGATGACACTAATGCTGGAGATGGGTACTCACCTAGAAATAGAAAAAAATCATTTTAGTAAATGCACTAACTATTCCAGCAGTAAATATTGATGTTAGTTAACACAGTAATTTTATTCCTAAATAATAAAAAATAGAATGTTAAAAAGGCGTCAAACATGAATGACGAGTCGACCAAAAATAACTAGCGATACTGACTTCCCCACGCCATTCAAGCAGAGCCTTTCATGAATGCCATAAAATATGATGATACGGAGGAGTTATTAAATCCCATCAGTCATTTCAGCATGAAGGTGAATTCTCTCCCTCCAATTGACCTTTTTACCTTGAATGAGTACCTTTCACCTCTCCAATTTTGCTAAAAATCCCATGAGTTGAGCAGAAAGGAATTTGCGGCGATGCAATAAATTGTAAATAACCGAGCCCGCCCGACTCCAGATTTACAATTCGTTCCCGCTTAGTGAAAGGTATTGCTGGTGAACCTTGCAGAGCATAAATAGGGACCTGACCAGGTCTCTTTTTTGTATTCCAGCCATTTAACATGAATCGTGATGGGCCGAGGGGTACCACAATAAAAATGGCTGATGTATGGACAAAAACTAATAGGTTTTACATTTAAATAGAAAATCATATTTTTTCCACTACTCTAAAAGAAAATGCACACGACACATTACATAAGCGTTCCGCAATCATTAAACGCTAATTCCGGTCAGGATATATGTTTATTCTTTCAATCTTCCTGGAAATTTGTAATACCGACAGTAAATTTTATTTTTTACTTCACTGTTGGTATTACAAATATATAAATTACGTTTACTATATATAATTATTACAAATATATACATTACGTATACTAATATATATATATATATTTATTTATTTATTGAATCCATTGCAAATATTAGACTTGGAAAAATAAATAATTACTATATTCAATACATATTTAGAATTTCTTAGTCTTAGACTGAGATGGAGCATGATTCATGACCGCCAAGGGAAAGTATTACATTAAAACTATTATAATATTTGCGGCAAAGCATGTTATCCGCAAAAATACACTCCCACCTTCGTTATGTTAAACAGCTCACAATGGCTTGCCATTTTTACCATATGTAGTTATAAAATGCGTGGCCTGATAAGGGAAAAATCGTGCAGAATTGATCCCAGTTTAAGACATCCTAGGGAAGTAAGTAAGAGTACCAAATTTAGATGACTGAGTCATCTCTTAAGAGTTTCTTTAAGGATTGAATTTTCTCACAAGAATAAATAGCAAATATTTAAATGGGCATGACTGAATAATTCTCAAATAAAATATCCAGATTTGCACCCTTGTCCTAGGCTTTAATGATCTACCTTTTTGGTTAAATCGAAGGCGATCTATTCCTCAATATGATAGTAAGACCCGGCACATAAAATTCTGCATTCTAAATTTCTTCCTCAAGACACTAGGAAAATGCTCATTTCATCGTTGGTTTTCCCCGTCATTATTTACTGTTGTCCTTTTTACAACGGCTTAAATGAAGAAGATAATACCACACTACACCGTGCTCTAAATTCATGCATTAAGTTTATTTTTAAACTTCGCAGAGATGTCCACATGACCCCCTACTACAATGAACTTAGATGGCTTGATGTTAAAACCCGAAGGAAATATTTCCTCGGAATCTACTTGTATTGCTTATTTCAAGAAAAATCTCTTGAATATTTATTCGACAAGTTTTCCGTGAAACCTTTCACTAGGGATATGTGCACTAGATGTGATCCTGAGTATCTTTACTTTCCTAGTCATCGCACAACGAAGTTCCAAAATTCTTTCTTGGTCACTGCGTGTCATCTATGGAACACCCTGCCCAACAACATAAAAAATTGTTCTTCTGTTGCTTGTTTTAAGATGAAATATTATAATATGTTAGTTTCTGACCATTAAATGTTGTTATTATTTTGCATATTGTTGTAATTCCTTGTAGTAGTTGTGTTTGCGTATTAAATAATAGTATTTAATAGCTGTTATTCTGTTTTTAACTTTGAAAAAAAAAATTATGCAGATGAATTTGTTATACGATATGATTTCCAAAATACTCAGCATTCAGCATTGTAAAAATGGTATTAATTTATATTTCATTTTTTCATTATGTAACTGTCCAAATTGTTGATTTTTCTCTGTATGTTGCTCAAAAAATGTAAATTGCTTTTGTTCTTAAGGGGTATATCCCCAGGAAAATTAATAAATTATTCATATTCATATTCACATCAATTTTGCCATACGAATAGGCACTTATTAAGAAGAACGCATGAATGTAGGAAAAGCTAGTTCTATCTATAAACTTTATTTTCCGAGAATATTATCAGAACAGCATTCACTAATACGTTGTCGTAAAACAGGCCAGCCTGGTTTTATTAAATATATTTAACCTTATTGAGACCCTCAATGCTTGGGGATATTTTCAAATTTCAAGCACTATGGTACATGTTTATTTATTCAAATGCCGGGAACGCATTTTCATTTTTTTTCCTAATTCCTAACTCATAACTTATGTCGTGAGTAATAAGTAGCTTATATACAAATGCAAGTTTCATTGGCATCAATTCAACACTCAAGCGGTGTATTGCACGGTATAATGCACAAAAATATCTTATTACCATATTTTTCATCATGCATAGGAATGATGGTAATTGAATATAATTATAAATAGAAAGAAGTTGCCCGTGAAAAAAAAACATATTTTATTTTTAGCACATTTCACTAGCAATAAAAGATGTACACGATGAACATAAGTCAATACCGAGGTAATTAATTAGATGTCTCAACTCTGCAATAGATATTACTACGGTTTGACATAATGTAGAAAGCAGGAAAAATATTCTAAGCTTTTTGACAGTATTGTGTGGGTGATACTCATATAAACAGTTTCATTAAAGAGGAGCTAGATTAACACATGTCCCAAAGGGAGTAAAATAAATACTGGAGCTGTTTGAGGAGGGACCTGAAGAAAGGATTGAATAAGAGAGTAATATACGGCAAGGTGCTGAATGGTACAGAGACTTGGGTTTTAATTAAACACGATGAGCGTAGGCAGGAGTGTTTTGAGAAGTGGATTTGGGGCAAGGAAACGTAAGTTCAAACGGCGTAGTGCTAGATAAAATGAGAGAGGTTCTAGACATTATTGCAGGGAATTCAAAGAAAATTTGGGAAAAGGGCTGCGCATAAAGAGAACTGGTTGATGAGCATTTTGCGTTAGAGCATATTTATTTATGAAGAGGAGAGAAGACGGATATTGATTACGACACCGTTTTGTAAGACAGGATAGAGCAATTTATAATACAAGGCAAAGAGAAGATTGCCGTGCGACACTCAGGTTCATATGGTCGAAAGGGTTTCACAGACCACGAAAGATTATCCATTCAAGCATCAAAAGTATCTGCAGAGTTATTTAAATTACAAATGCACCCAATAAATAACATCATAAGATGAGGAAATAGAGTTTTAAAGATTGTTTGACAGACGTTTTAGATGTTTCTTCAAGTAAATGATAAATTATCAGTAATCTTAGTCGAAAGACGCATCGTATGATATCACTTAAAAAATTAAGATTGACACAATGAACTGAATAAACTTCGTCCAATTCCTACTTTGTATTACCCAAAAGAGGATTTATTTAAACTATTACTAGGTTACCGTAATATTTAATACATAGTCGGTTCGCTGAAGATATTCTCGTAATTTTTCGAAAAGAAAGTACCTAATTATAATTAATCACGTTTTTTCCCTTCTGATTTATATTATTGGGATAAAAATGTTCAAGGAAACATCATGAACAGTACTTATCATGAGAGATATGCTTCATATAGAACAAATAAATGGAGCAGGTGGATTTTATTGTACAGTTCTTATATGGCCAGCTAATATTCTACATGACTGAAACCTCGAATCCAGAGAGGTTGTCTTTGAAACTATATCTAAGTTTGTAAGAAACTAAGAAATATTTGTTATTGCCAATACCTTGATCTCTAAGACAGTCATATTGCCACAAGTTATTCAGATATTTGAATGCAATGGCGATACAACTGTGTTACTTCTTAGATTCACGAACGAGATTAAGCATTGTACCTACCTTCAAACAAAGTGACGAATTATGAGTGCATATCAACTCTTGTGAGAAAAATGTTTTGGAAAAATGCTATTCATACCGTAGAAATAAAATTCAAACTGAGGATGCCGAAATGTAACACTTTCTAGTGGCATTCCTTTGAAGATAAAAGAACAGTTCCGTTTAATTAATACAATATTAATAATTCTAAGGAATCACGCCTCATCAAAGAAAAATACTGACATGAAACATTTTATCGTGCGGTGGAACAAGGAATGTGACCAGGTGGAAATATAACGATTCTGTAATCCAGGGAAAAAATAAATACATTTTCCCACGGGACTGGATGAGATAGAAAAAATAAAATCGGCGGTTCCTCGGCAAAAGATTAAGAGAACGCGGTCAGACGATGAGAGGAAAAAGGCATTTAAGTTGCCCGTGGAAGAAGGTGCCAATGGGATATCTCGCTCTCTTCCACGTAGATGAGAAAATAAAGAGCAAAGATATCGTTCCCGAAATTCCACCTCTCCGTGTCATGCTCTTCGGGATGGCCCATTCAACACGCCTCGGGCACCATTTGACTCAATGACTTTTCGTCGACGTTCCATCCCCCTTCCCTCCACCCCCTTCTTACTCGTCTTTCCATCACTTATCCCACCTCATTTCTCTCGACGCCACTTCTCGTCCCAATCCCCGTCTTCATTTATCCCGACAGCTCCCTAGTCTTGCTGAAGGAACAACGTATTTCCCTCGTGTCCGAAAATTGTTTTTCTGCGATCAACGAAAGGCCGGCAATAGACTTGCCTTCTTCACATCCCATCCTATCAACCAAAAGACGTGTTTCTAGACGAATGGAATGGGATTTATTGATCGTTTAGTTTCATATATCGTCACATCACCAGTCACATCGGGTGTTCCACAGGGGAGTTGTCATAGGCCCACTTCTGTTCCTTTTGTACATGAGCGACATCGGTGAAACAGTTGACAGTAAGCTTAGATTATTTACAGACGACGCAGTGGGGTATAGAGAAATTCGTAGCCTTAATGATAAGCAAGCGCTAACTAAGGACCTAGAGGCAACACAGGAGTCGTGCTATGCGTGGCAGCTAGAATTAAACCTGAAAAATGCGTTGTTGTGAATTTTTGGAAACAGAAAAACGCCCCTTGTAACAGCTATTGCATAAATAACAACAAATTAGAGACTGTAGAATCGGTTAAATGCCTCGGAGTTAAACTGACCAATGATCTCTCGTGGAATAAACATATTCGAGAAATTACCGGTCAAGCTAATCGTAAATTGGGATGTGATAAAAGAGTACTGGCAAGTGCGAAGATAAAGTTAGTGAAATCAGCTACTTCTCCCTCGTCAGACCCCATTTGGAATATGCTGCCAGTATTTGAGATCCTTATAAGATTGGCTTGGAAACTGAGTTAGACCACGTGTAGCGAAGATCGGCAAGATACGTTAAAGGCCGTTATGATAATCTCGTTAGTTTTACTGACCTTTTGCAGCAACTGGTATGGGAAACACTTTCAGACCGTTGATTAAAATTTAGACTCAATCTTTCATGCAAGTTCCAAATCGGTCTATTCTCTGACTACGTTGATAATATTTTACGAATTCCGACATACTATAGTAGATCAGATCATGATAATAAAATTAGGGAACTAGACTGCAGAATGGTCAGATTTAAAATGTCATTTTTTCCCACGATCGACAAGGGACCATAACAGCTGCCAATGAGACTTTTATCTAGGTTTGTCGCTAGGTAGTGTAGTTCTTAGTAGTAGTAGTACTCCCTAATACTTGAATCCTTATCTGTTACCTAGTACTAACAGCACGCCATGCATGTTTTCTACATAAGTCATGAGTCTCTGTCCATTTGTGCAGTTGCAAAATACATATATATTAACGGTCCCTCTCCATTGTGATAATGTCTGTAGTGTAGTAATGCATGCTTGTGAGGTTTCGCCTCGTGACAAGCATTAGCGATTTATACTAATGCATAATTTGTCGTAGTTACACTAACTTTAGGGTATAGTGTAATGCATGTTGGTGAATACTCACCCCCTGCCATATACCCCTGAGGTGGCTTGCAGGGCATTTTGTACATGTAGATAGAAATATAAAATACTCGGAGGTTCGAGTGAAAATATGTCATTCTCTCTTATGAACACATAAAAAAACGAATTTGAGACTTTTTCCAATTAGAGGTTTTTGCTTTTCATATTTTTTCAAAGTATTTTCAATGGGACGGACGTTAATACCGTTCATTCTAGGCTCCAATTACATTTTCCATTTTACACTGCCCCGCAAGTATCCTTTTACAAGCGGTGAATCCGTACCTCGAGTAATATCAAGACAAATATGGGGTCTCTCAGGAAAGCTGTTGTAAGTTTCCCATGAGAACTTGAGGATTTATCTGTGATTAACTCATCGCGTAGGAGATGTGAGAAATTAATTTTATGTGCAAAGTCATATTTCTCCCTCCAAAATGGGAATATACTTTTATCATTTGTTGAGAAGAGGGCATTTTCCCGTTCGGTTTACGATCCAAAAACATTGATGAAAAAATGCAGAGAAATTATTACAATTTAAAATGAGAAAGTACCTACACAAAACAACCAAATTACTAGTGGACTGGGAAACAGAAGTGGTTTACCAGAGAAATAATACTATATGAAGCTATAGTTCATTGCAATGTGGTTCATGTATTATTTTATACAGTAATTAATGAGGCTGAAAAATGCATCATCATTATATTAAAATTAACCATGAAAATATCATTAAATGTTTTTGCTCAAACAAAAAGTTTCATGGAGAAAGTTTACACTTTTTTTTAAACATGGAGGAAAATTAATATGCGTCTCCGGTTTGGCTGATTAAATTATACAAACGCTTTACACTGTCCATGTTTCATCTCTGTGCACTTCCGAGGTGATCTCTAGCCGACCACCGTCAATAAATTCAAGTGATTATCATTCGAGGTGATCTGCCTCTTGAAGAATTGGAAGTGGGAATACCTATAACAATCTCTTTTTGAGCGGAGCATCCTTCATACGCCTTACATTATTTTATTATTCTATTCTGCATGCGTCGTCTCTTCTTCCCATACTTAAATCATATTCTCTTTCTTCCTCTTCCCCACTAACCCAAAATCATACCCTCTATCAAAGTATTCAGCATAAAAGTCCCCCTCATTATCTGTTCAGTCCACTTACTCCAAATATCTTCTAACAGTTCTGTCTCCTGATCCACCATGACAAACACTTCCTCGTTCTTATTCCTTTCCTTCCACTTCAATTTAACCATTATCTTATAACCAAATTTGAAGCACATACTCTCTTTCCCCAAGCTTCATGTTTATACATCGTACCACGCTACACTCGATATTATACTATTTGCGTACCTTTTCTCAATATTTTAATAATATACACGGTCGTAGTAATTAATTCTCCTTTATTAATGAAAACCATTTTTGCAAATGCAATTCTTCTTATAATATCTTTTTTAATATTCCCATTTTACTCCTGCACAAAACCCAAGTAGGTATTAAAAGATATAAAATTAAAAATTCGATAAATCCCTCCAAAAATAAAGGAAACTCTTTCTTTAGGCTTAAAGCAACTGAGAATAAATAATTACACCGACAATTGTGCCACAAATTAGATAATGTTGTCGTTTACAGTCCGTGTTTCGAAAATCTTTGATAGTTAAATTGTTATAAATTTTCTAGTTTATTCCCTCCTACTTTTTTTTCCTTGGGAAATCTTATTACAATTGTTTCTCATGATTGATTCTTATTTCGTATTTCTCGTACTGATTTTCTAATGCATCTATCAATTCTTGCAATCTCATGAGTAGCTCACGCCTGGTCGTCAACAAATCTAGCCAACCTTATCGGCTGTCTTCCCACCTTTACTAATTTCTCATGATCTTCCCATCCCTCTAATACCAATAACGCGGGGTAAACGTAAAAAATCAAAGGCGAATGCAGGGAACCATGTCTTACCCCCGGTTTTATAACTGACTAAAGCCTCCGTCAGCCACCTAAATCTATGACTCTGGGCTATGTGCAAGTTGTGAATGAGTCTTCCACCTTGCAAAAGGGATCATCATCATAATCATCAGAGTAATCTACCGGTTAAAGGTAGGTTATGATAAAAGTCAGAGAAAATCCAACAGACTCTTACACGTACAGTACCCTCTAGTATTTCTTTCTTCATTTCAGCGTAAGTCCTGCCTTTCTTCAACCCGTTCATAAGCTTATTCTCTTTTTTCCCCTTCCCCACTTGCCCAACATCCTTCCCTCTATCACGGGCTTCAGCGAACCATCGCACCTCATTACCCCTTCCAGCCACCTACCCTGCCTTCCCCTAATCTCATTCAAAAGTTTCCTCTCCCCACCAACTAGGCCAAGCACTTCTTCATTTGTATTCCTTTCCGTCCAACGCACCTTCTATATCCTCCTCCACACCTACATATCGAAAGCCTTCAGCCTATGTTTGTCTTCCTTTCTCAGAGTCCACGTTTCTGCCCCATACAACGCCATACTCCATATCAAGCTCTTCACCAGCCTCTTCTTTACAACCTTACTTAAGGTCGCCGTCATCAGCTTCCTTCTATCATTGAACGCATCCTTTGCTAGCGCTATTATTCTCCTAATGCCATTGCTACGAAGCCCATTGTCATCTAGCGTACTACGTAAGTAATTACTTTACTTGCTTATTATAGCTTTACTTGCTCCAGTTTGTGCCCTCCTACTTTTATAACCAGGCAAAAGGGATATAAATTTAAAATGAATCTTATTAGGGTTCCAAAGGAGTTGCGTCTGTTACAGCGGGAGATTTCCCATTATAAAAATAAGAATCGACCCTCCTGCTGGAACTTTATGGATTGAGCGTGGTCGCATCGATTTATTGGGAAAACGCTGAGCGCAACGCCAAGCACCAAAACCATCAAATGCACCCTGGACCTCTCGGGAGCGACGCCACCTCACGGTACACGCTCCTCCACTCCACCTAGGGAAGAGCCGACACACAGACACATGCAACATCCACGATCAACCCCTTCAGCCGCAGCCACCGCTTTCCGCACATCCCCGAAATCCGCCCTTCGCCAGCCTCCCGTCCACATTCCACCATCGACGAAATTCCGACTACCACCCTCTTCCTCCCCCTTCCCAAAACCTTCGGGATAGTCCTTATCTCTTCCGTTTTTCCCACCTTCCATCTCCACTCTATCCCGGAATCCGTAGAAAGCCAACTCATCGCTAGTCTGCTAGGGAGTAGCCTCTGCTTCAGAAATCCAAACCCACGCATACTGACATAATGATACTCCATAAGTTTGGAGAGCAGTAAGTACTTATTGATTATAAAAACATAAAGTAATTCTATAGGCGTCGTTATCTTTTTACATTACTTAGACACAGGTTTATCATCTGTGGTTAAATATGTTCATGCCACTGAATTAATTCACTTGTACGGTTAATACGTTCTCACATCAATAGCGCTCATTTCAACTAACCGACACTCTGATGCAATATACCTACGAGACCTAAAATGTAAGTTAACATTATGATAACGGACAGAGCACGTCATATTGCGTTAACTTTAACCAGACACAATAAAACCGGGTCTTAATAATGTGCTCTCTTTACTACACCTCAGTTCCATTCAGCTTTCCAACTTTCAATTTAGTAACTGGAGATGGGTTTACTTTATACATGTGTGTCATATGGAGAGCGTTCTCAACACACCTTGAGAATAAAAATGAAGGAAAAAGATGGCTATCGCTCATCTCTTGTCATCGTTACATCGTCCAACAACATAGAAGAGTGATTTCTTAAGCTCGCAAAGCTAAGCCTACCCTGTCGGGTTGACATGCCCTGTCAACGATAAGTATTTGACATGCATTTGTATGGACAAATTATTTGATATGTAATTACTTCTCATTGAGATCACTCGCGATTTACAAGAATACATATTGCATTTTTATATATATTGGACAGTAATTTTTAAAAAGGGGCCATTACTGTGAATTGCAATACTTCGTAGACAATATATACTCATAGTTCCTAATTACGAACGGTAAAATGAGTTAAATATAGTAAGACCGAATAGTAAGAGTAACAGAGCATATGGAAGGACCAGGCTGGAAATCGATGGACTCGGAGGTCGAATGCTGTGCTAAGATAGCTAGGAAAATTAATAGCTCAATAGTTTCAGGATAACGTGGAGGGTATTGATTTTTATCCCGAAATGAATCTATTAAGCTTAGAGTAGTGGCAAATAAAAAAACAGGCTTGCCGAACACATAAAAATTGCAAAAATTCCTTCATTCCAAGCAAGATTAATGACTACGACGAAAATACTAATTCTTTAAAACACATTTCACTTTTCGTCCTTTCCTTCTTCCAAGGTATTTTCTCTAATTAATCCCTTCCTCACGGCTCGTGCCTAAACAACCCCTGTCATAGAGATAAGCAGTGGTTCTGTACAACGCAGATGATGAAAAGAAATTACCATTATCATTGCACAGTTTGAAGGTATGGGTAAACTGACGTTTTGCTCTTATGCTCAGTGTCTCTAACGCTTTCAACAAAAGCCATCGCCCGCCAACATCCCCTGCCACCCTGAAAATCTACCCTCTTGACTGTTAAGCTCGCTGCCGCCCCCTCTTCACTCCTCAGAGTTCTTCACGTGACCAGAGAACTTGTTCTCATGCGTAGCTTTTTTCGATATCGGAAGGATAAAGGAGGCCGAGGGTTGCGCACGACAGAGAGAAAGGCGAAGGAGAAAGAGGAAAAAGCAGTTGCGAGAGGCGCTGATGACTAGGGACGAGACTCAAGAGAAAAGTATATAAGGTTTATAATATATATATATATATATATATATATACATATATTCAAACAACGAAATTCACACGTGGTGAAAATATATCTAATAAGGAGTCACAGGCGTGACAAGTATAAAACATAGTGGCACAAACAAAAGAAACTCACACGAATGGTTTAATTTTCGACAGCATTCAACTGTCTTCTTCCGAACTGGAGAGAGTACTGGTATATATATATATATATAATAAAAACACTTGACAGGGGGTGGGGAAAGAAAAGTAAAAAGAGAGAGAGGACTTACTGGACGTTTCGGGCGTGTAGGCCCTTCTTCAGCTGTAGAAAATGGAGTAGTATTTTCTACAGCTGAAGAAGGGCCTACATGCCCGAAACGTCCAGTAAGTCCTCTCTCTCTTTTTACTTTTCTTTCCCCACCCCCTGTCAAGTGTTTTTATTATATTGTGGCATATTGGCGAAATTTTCGTTACGTGTATATATATATATATATATATATATATATATATATATATATATATATATATATATATATATATTTTATATTTTTAAGGTTTCACACTAGAAATTTCCGCTCACCGTCAATTAATGGTACATGATAATCAGAGGGTTCTACTATTTCAAGACAAAGAAAATAAAGGGTTTTGTGATTTTCAGTACTTAATTGTACACCGAAATATCTTACTCCGTATCCTTTAAATGATGTATCCTTGAAATGGTTAACACCCACGAATAATGCAACCGATAAATCGACGTCAAACATTTTTTTCTCATCTAATTGGGTTTCAATCCTTAATTTACGATGCTTGAGCATGAGGGATAACAAGAAAAGAAAGTGGAAAATTATTTCATAAGAAAACAACTTATAGCAACAATGATAACATATTTTATATTTACTTTCATGTTTTGAATAGTGGATTCCAATTTACTTCATTTTCATGCAACTGATGCGTTGGGAAAATTTTATTTAGAATGATGCTCAAGACTAGGGTTAGCAAGGGAAGTGGTTTTAGGCTTGACCTTGTGGAATTGATCCATTACGGAATAATTAAGATAACTTTCATAACTATTCCGTACTAGGGTTAGCATAATTTGCCTTTCCTTTGCAAAGTGCGGTTGGGAAATATAGTTTGAAACTCTAGTACGTTTGGCACGGTATCCACGGCCTCTAGCTCATGATCTCTGACCCACGAGTGCGACAGGAACGGCGTATGGCAATGGTGAGAGGTCAAAATGAATGCGGAGGATTTTGCATGAGTTCTTCATGGGACTTAATTTTCCATTGTATGAATCGCAAAAATAATGAATACTTCATTATGAGAAAGATACATTGAGAAATGCGGTCACCTAACCCTCACTACTCAGCATGGCCAGGTCATCTAAAGATTTAGCATTCGCAGAAAAACAAATTAAATGTTAAAACATATACTTGATTAAATGCATGACTGAATTGCGTCATGTTTAATGAAAAACAAATATCTACAATAAGTAAAGAAAATCATATGGCAATCGTTAGGAAAAGAAAATGATAAATGACCACCATTTGATGATTTGATGCCTTACTTGAGTCACCAATCTTCTTGGGTCAGTAATTTGAAAATGGACGAAAAAATAGAAAATTTTCGAAACTCGGAATTAAAATTACTGCTCTTAATAATTAATCTTTAGTGTTTTCAACAAGCGGAAATTGCTTGAAATTCAATGTAACCGACAGGCAGCATCGTCTTTGGTGGGAGACGTGATTTCGAAGGAGACGTCTTAAAGAAGGGGGAGGGGCAGGGGGGAATCCTCATGTCACGAAAGAGGAGTGGAAAAGAACAGGGCGAGGGCCAGGGTATGTGGTGCAAGAACATAATGCACATATGTGCACGGAAAAAAGGGGGTTTACGATGGGAAGGGTTTTGAGGGTTCATTTCCATCGTTTCCCCTTCTCGGCCACCTTAGAGCTCACGAGAGCCATTTCCCAGGGCACGAGCGAAGAGTGTTGTCCATTACGCTGGCAGTAATAGATTACTCCCGCTCCACGAAGTTCATTGCAACCGAGGGTGGCGTTGTATAGGGTGGCTATAGAGCAGGTGGAGGTGCACACGTGCATGTGAATGTGTGGGGAGTAAATGGCCGGCTCCGGATATCTCATTACCTCTCCTCATCGTCAAGGATGGAATTTTAATTAGCGCGCCCTACTGCTACAGAGCACAGCGAATTTTTAACGGTATGGCCAACCTGGGACACGCCATCCTATTGTTAGAAAAATCCAGAGGGTATAGGGAAAAAAGAAAAATTTTCTCTAGTCTCAAAATGAAATTTTTAGTTTTAATAAAAATTATCGGAGTGTTGGTAATGATTCTCTTTCTGCGGGAATTATCAAAAATGGACTCACTATTTTAATAAAGAGCCAATTTCCTTCGATAAAAAAAACCTATGCTATATAATAACTTCACGGAAGAGATTCATTGGACATGCTGGCAATTTATGGATGCCAAATATATTCAAATCGCACCAAATTCCACGAAAATAGTCCCGAGGAATAAACCGTGGGTTTAGTGAAAGAATGCACGGGAGTGTTTAACACTAAACGTGGTATTTCACACACACAACCACAAAAAGGAAACAATTATTTCCAGTCAGAGGTCAACAATATCGAAAAATCACTCAAAATCAACACGCACACACGAGAGAACTCATTCCGGTGATACAATATTTTTCCTAGACTTACTCACATACCCCAAACAAGAAGGAAACTCTGTTGCTAATGGTGCGTGGAGGAAAAGATTACAGAAAAATTACAAAGGGCTAACTTTCAAAACGGATTCGAATGCAAAAAAAAATTTGCCTTTTCGATTTCCGCAAAACTGGAAAAGCCAAAGCCCTGTGGCTGGCGGAAGGAGTTAGACTTTTTTTCATTCAAGTCAGTCGAAGAGAGCTAAAAACGTGGCTTTTAAAAAATGAAAGGTAACTCGAATAAGGGGACCCCGAAAATTCTTCCTAGTTGTGTTTACGATGCTAAGTAGTTTGGCGTCGGGCGAACGTCTTTCCTTTCAGTGCTCCCGTCATTTTTCAAGAATGTTTTTTTTTCTGTTTTACCTCTCCGTTTCTTCCGTTCCATACTTGCTTTCCTCGTCCCCAGACACACCCCGGCCTCAAATTTCAAACCCCTGTCTCGATCGAGAAGATTGCTTTTTCGCCCATCCACTGTCCTCTCGGATATTTTTTCCCGGGTACGTGGAGGTCTTTTCCCCCTTCCCTCAATCTCGCTCATCCGGTAAGCCAAACGCGCGCCCTCTCCACGAAGCCCGCCACCCAACCGTCTTTTATTTTCCCCTGGTTCCTCCTTTCTCCACCTCAGTATTCCGCCGTCTTGTGTTACTCTTTCCCCGCTCTTATCCTCCACCTCTTTCGACTTCGACCCCGCTGACCGTGCAGGAAAACAGCAAGCGGTCACTCATTCAATTCATGGTTACGCACCAAACCCTGAAGCGGAACATAACTGATGTATAATATTGTCGCCTCCAACGCCCGAGGCTCCAAAGGCGATTTACTTCGGACAAAACACAAAAGAATTTTTTCCCGGTATATTCAAGGTTTTTAAGCTAAAATAGTTGCAAACCTGCTTAAACATTGGAAAAATAGCCAAAACGTAATTAAAAGTGTAAATAATTATAAGAAATTATTTTTGTTGAGTTTATTTTTCACCACTTGATTAATTTAATGTATTTTATAGGGAGGGTTGGTCAATGTTAATAAAATATGTCAAAAATATGTCAATTGTAGAAATCTTAGTTATCATTGGCATTACCCAAGCAAGAAATAGATTTTCAATGCTCTCGTTTTCCCCTTAAGCCCTGATGATGCTAATATTAAATAGCGAAGCGTTGGCGATAGGAAGTTGACATATTTTATTAAACATTGATCAGCCCTCCAAAACATACATACCATAGAATTTTTTTAAAATGAAAACACTATATGTAACTATGGTAAGGTAATTTGTATTATCTAAATGTCTGAGATTTCTATGACATGACAACATTTTTGGTTAAGCACGCGGAGCATTACTATGCAGTTTACCTTGTATTTTGAAAAATGCAAATGCCCGCGCCATGTGTTAGTAGAAAGCGTATATGGGAGCTTGATTGCTATCTATTGGCGTGCATCTGAATCACTACGCCTAGCAACTAAAAATACGTACGTACGCGTAGCTTTTTATGTATAATAGATTCTCATTGGACATTTTGCTGTCATTGCACTATATTATGATTCCTGACTGCCAAATTTACTGCACTTGCCATATTAATTTCCTACTGCCTACCGAAATTCATATTTCAGTCACCTTGTGAAAATAATTAGTTAATCTATTGTTCTATGTGACTAAACTATTAATCGACCCATATCAGCAAACGCCATGAAGCTGATCTCGCGATGAACGCCTTCGAGAATACAATAATGAACATATAAACACGATCTGCATCCATATACAATAATATGTCAAGCTATGCATTTTTTGTTTCTGTATTTCCGCGAAATATTTGCGATAAATAAGGTTTAGCCATAAATTTTAAATGAAGCTTCGTATAAACTAATATGAAGATCCTGAAACTGGTTTTAAGAAATTAAATGCCTTTATATTCTGATGAGATCGCCACTCAAAATTGATTCTTATATTTTGAGCTAGTAATTTATATCGTATCGGATTGTAGACATTTTTGGTACATGTGGAAATTTGAGAATATGTGAGTGTGAAATCTTGGCTGCCACCAAGGGAAACAAAGTCTGTCAGGTAATATTATCTTCACATTTAGGCTTCTTAGTACTAGCTCCTCATGATAAATTCGAAGGTCTTGAAATTATTTACTCTCATAGTTTACCGGCTCCTCTGTGTAGTTTTTAGGACGGAGTTTGTGGCATCAAATAATTCTCTTAAATCTCTACATCAACTAAGGGCATAGAATTGAGCAATACATAAGTGTGCTGCTCTAACGATCCCTGCTTAGATAAATTTTCCATGTAAGTACGAAGAACATCTGAATTATTTTTAAATGCTAGTACGATTATTTTTACGACAAGGCCATGGCAGTGTGTTAATTAAATATATAAATTGAATGCGATAAGTCAGGCAATTAAAAAGAGACTGAGGAAATAAGATACGAAATAGAGCATAAAAAAATATATAAAAAAATTGATTTTATTTTCTATTATGGTAGTGAAAACCAAAACTTTGTAAAGATTAATAGGTGCTGAAACAGTGTGATGAAAGTTTGAAGATTTAGAAGTATGACATGCAAGCAAATAAGCAAAGGCGTAATTTCATAAACTTTTGACATCTACGTAAATGATTTTTCGACTAAGATTGATTGTGGGAACATTATGAATAACATGCAGCACTTTGAAACGTAACACAGAGCAAATGAAGCAACGGAAAGAGAATTTCATGTGAAACAAGGGTAACCGGGTTGGACTCTGCTTTTGCTTGGGACTTAGAGCCAATCAATCGTGGCCGCTATCGCGCAGCGAGCTCATTAATAAATTAAACCTGCGACGTGAGCAATTCTTGCGTGGTATAGGTGGCGCACTGACACGTTACGCAGCCATTTCACGGATGAGGGTGAGTGGGTCACTATTCATTTGCAGTGACCGGCGTCTTATTGGACACGCAAACAACCCGTCTGGTTGTACAAGATGACAGAGACCGATGGTCTGCGCAGGGGTGGAAAGATATTTGCATCTCTTTGCCCGTCCAGGCGAGCCAATTAGAATTACGATTCGTGGAAGTTCGGATGTTTGAAAACACCGTGTGTGGCCATTGGCCATTATCAAAATCATCTCTCTGCTGGTCCCGGAGCTGGATCGCATCACGTAACTTCTGTGCCTGGGAAAAGGGTGGCAGAGCGCGGAACCCTTATGAGAAAGATATCCCTCGACCTTTATATTGCCTTCGTTTCGAGGTCCCGAGATTGAAATAAAAACGAGTTTTTTTCGGAGACTTAAAAAGAGGGGCATTATTCTCCACGATATTGGTTTTTTATCGGAATATGAAGGGATACTGGACGGAAAGAAGGGAACGTAAGTTTGTTCCTATTTTCTCCCCCACCCTGTCAACTAGATTTTTGTCTCTGACCTTTCTTTGTATGTGATTAACATGCTTTCGGTTTACAATCTGAATTCATTATTTACATTTCTTGCTCTCCTACGTTTACTGTTCCGTGATTCTCCGTATTCGCGGGTAAACACGTCCTGAAATCGTCCGCTTCTTTCCAAGAAACATTTTGTCTTCCGTATCCTTTTGAAGGATAGGGAAGCATACTTCTTTGACATCTGGCTTCCGTTGAAATGGATTTTGTATCCTGTAACTATCGCGTAGGTAAACTGAAGCTTTGAAACTTGTGTATATAAAATGCTTTGTCGCATTTAATTGACATTATTTTATCATAATTTCCTATACCATCTACCAGAATTTCGTATACTACCCATCGTAGGGAAGTCTAAAAATAACTTTAAAAACATTTCTTTGCACTATCACTGCATTGAGCAAGATAGCAGGTAAGACGAAAAATATTCAATTATTAATTTTAGAAAACGAGCAGTAAAAAAATGAGATAAAAATCAACTTCATTAGGACAAATGGTTTTTAGATAAAAAAGAATTTTTTTTTGCTTAAGAAATTCCACTTTGACATTACCTTAATTCAATCAGTTATTTGAGCAATTAAGGAAACACAACGCATGACAATCTAACAATTGGCACTATTTATACATTAGCATAGTAAAACTGTTGTTAAATCAGTACAATAAACCTGTTTACAATAGGATGTTACCATTTAATTAACGGTGAGATAATCCTCTGAGTGGCTGCTGTTATGTTTGCTTATCACTTGTCACTAACCTAGGAAAACCTCACGAGCGATACTTCATTAATATGCTCCATGGCTTCCCTTTCATCATCGTCCCATTCCCCGTGTCCATGTCTGATTCGCAGTCCCTTAGCCCATTTCGCTACCAGGCAACATCTTCTTTGATGTTTCGCCCTTTCCACGATTTAGCGTCCCTAGGTCCGCCCTTTTTCCTCCGTCCTGTCCCTCGCGGTGCTTATTTCTCCGAATTTACATCTCTTTTGGAACCTTTGTGCTCTCACCAAATCCTCTTCATCTTTCCCTTTCCTCTTATATTCCTACCTAGCCAAAACTTCACGCTTTCCTTTTCTCTGCTCTCTTCTATACTTCCAAGAGAACACTAATCTCTGCAAGCGTTTAGTCTTCCTGTTCTCATATTTTCCATGGCCTCGACAAGCAGTCCCGGAGGTCTTTCCTATAACTTCGCTTCCGGGAAAAGGAAGCAGAGTCGAAAAGTCGCCGGCTGCTTATAAATAGACTGGAATCTAACTTGGTATATTGTCCCCCCATCGGTGACATTTCTCCCACGGATATAATTCCGGATTAACTCTGGCGGCTCGCAAAATGTAGCTTCTAATATATTTTCTAATACGTTCCGCTCTCAATGAGTGTGCTTTTATTTCAGATTCATAGAACGAGTTCCCACGTCAGGGCAATACCAAATTATGCATCATTGGCCTGAGATCAACTTTAGGATACCAACTCGATCCACCCGCACGCATTCACTACTCCACCTGCCTACTCCTAGGATATCACTCACCCAGCGCTCACCTCTATTTCGCCTCTCCTCCCTTCTTAATTCACTCCCTAACACTGTCGATCCTTTTTATTTATCATGTAACCATTTCACCACCCAAGCTATGTCCCACCTGTCAAAAAATTAAATATTTCCCCTTTCCATGTTGGGCTCAGCGTTGTTGATTTTTATGTTGTTATTGTATTTTTGTCCTCTGTCATGTTTATTGTTAAATGTTTCATTGTAAATTGGCACCACTGCTGTATGTGAACAATGTTTTTTAAATAAGTAAATAAATAAAAATCATGTTAAGACAAAAATTAAAAATGTTGATTTCGCCTGATTGGTATATTTCAAAATATATGTTAAGCAGGAGCCAGATTGCTTAACAATTGGCAACGCTTGGCTTGGAAAGCTGTTCAAATTCCACCTGGAGCATGGACACTGTGCGCTTTTTTAGATGCCTTATATTTGAGATTGATACAGCCCTGTCACCTCAAATACCTAAAATTTTCAAAACCTTGCTGTGCAAAATCACTGCCTATCAAAGTAGGAATATGGATATGGAGCCCTATCAGTAAAATTCTTCTTTTCTGATGCCAGCATTATATTTTTAGCCGTAAGTTCAAACAAAAATGATAAAAATAGTAACATGCAACCAAACAAAATATCGTAATTTCAAAACAATCACAGTGTAACCTTTAAAAGTAGTAAGTGATTGCTCAAAATTACTTTCTCTGTGGAAATGCAGCACTAAGCTACGTTATCAGATTGAGCACTATCCTAAATTTCTATAGCTTGCCAAGTAAATATTCACGGTGATTGCGTTATAACATGTACAGAAAGGAGCCCTAGATAGTAGATACCTACTGCAAGCACATCTATTATGTGCTCAGCTTAAGTAACATTTTAACGATTACAGATAAACTGTTTTCTGTTTTTGGTACACCAAATTACAGCGCTTGAGTACTAAAAGTAAGCTTAGAACCGAGGCTATTTTAGGGAAATGGTGGAATCGTTAAGAGAAAGATCTCATTGATGAGATAATTTAACCACAATTATCCGATGCCATAAAACTGCAGCAAATTCGAAATGGGACAAATATAATTTCCCTATCATTGTGATTTGAGATTAGGTGTGTAGCAATAGCGAAAAAAGATTCTTTCGTCCCCGGAAAGTTTTTCCAACAACGTCCACAGACCCCGTGTCATTCTGCGGTCTGGATCCTACAGTGCTGGGCCCACATCTCGCAGACCCGATCTTAATCTCCCCAGAGCCCACCTTAAACCTGTTATCCACTTTCCCACCTCCGTAATAAAAGAAAACATTCCCCTTTCTATTTATTCCTCCTGTGGGGAGGCACAAGCGGTACTCCTTACCCTCGTCCCTTAGCCACGGCATTCACGCACACCATACTCCCCTCAAGTAAGGGTACCCACCTTTACACAGCAATTCCACTCCCTCTACACATTTCTCTCCCAAACCACTCCTATCCCGGAAACCAATTTGGTTCCGTGCGTTATCAGATGGCGCACATGTGTGGGAGGAGGGGGTGTATAGGGGTCGGGGAAGGGCCGTAAGGGGAGGGAAAGGACAGTGGTTTGGATAAAAGGAGTTATAGTAAAGGATTTTTACAGGAGGTTATAGATTGGGGATTTTTAGATGCTTGAGAACAGATGGGTAAAACACTTTGCTTGCCGTGGAAGTTGTAAAACATCAATATAAAACGCTGTTATACAATAATTATTTATTATTTATTTTCTACTTGTAAAAAAATATACTAGCAGAAGAGCCCAGCTTTGCACGGGAAGCTGTGAATTAATGGCACCGATTTTGCACAAAGAAACCATACTAATGTTTGGCATTTACATGTTTTCGGCTAAAAACTAAGTGTACACATGGCATGAAATATGAGGCTCAACTTAAAAAATAATTCCAATGGCATATTCTATAGATATTACAGAGAAAGGGAATAAAATGGTACGAAAAACCACCTATTTGGTAAGATTATCACAATCTGGGTCCATAAATATTGCTAAATAGTATTAATTAGGGCTAGATGGTGGTGTACATTGAATTTCAGTGGGAGAAGTAATTTACCAATGGACTTGCTAAATACAGATATTATCATATGTTCATTAACCACATATGGGGCCTTTGGAGTCAAAAATACCTCAGATTAACTCTCACTGAAATTCTCTTATATGAATTGATAATCTTATAGATATTGTACAATTGCATGTATGTTTATGGATTTATGATGGCGTAAAATTAAAAAACAAGATGTGGAACAACTTAAATGTCTAAGAATTGTAAAATGTCTTCCATGCACAGATAACTCGCAATTTTTCATGCTACTAATGATCTCCGGTTCTACCCTTTTCGTTCGAATTTCTCGGGGAAATAAATGTTTCTACACAACATGGTTTTAAGTACTCAGAATTTTCTTAATGGCATATTCTATAGACATTCCAGAAGCAAAAAAGTACCAAATGTACTATTCCATAACGTGAATGCATACTGTGGCCATAAATAATGCTAATAAGGGCAAGATATGGGTGTCCGTTCAAATTCAGCAGGAGAGAGAAAACATGAAAGCCGCTTTATGCTGTGAATTGCTGTGATTACAAGAATCAATGTCGCGTGCTAAATGCAGATACTATGTAAAAAATGTAAAACGCTAATTGAGAGGTTGGGGTACCTACACAATACACCAACTGAAATCTCACTGAAGTTTGCTTTAATAATTTATTCAATATAATTTAAGCCAGAAAATGCCCGGGCGGAATTTCCTGTTCATAGTCATTAATTAGATTGCCAGAGATATGCATTATTGCTGAAACTGGAGAAAAATTGATAATTTTGGAACTAAAAACTTATTTTTTAATCAAAAAAGAAACCTAAAACATGGTCAAATAAAATACTCGATTCAAGTGAAATCGCATGAAATATTTCGTTCTCTCAGCCATCCGATGGTGAAAATTTGATTCATGTAACATGAGTGCAAATAATTTAAAATGCAAAAAATCACCACATTTTTATATGTTAGTACTACCAGCAATGCTTTGATTCTCAACTGGAGAGATAAAAGTAAGAAATAATGCAGTATTTATATTCATGCAGAATATAATATGAATTATCATTTTTCATGTTAGTTTTATTTTGCGAGGAAGAAGTTACCCGTTTTTTTGCTCAATAATGCTTAGTTTTTAGCCATTTTACTGAAATTGTTTATTTTTAAAACCGTAAAGCAGAAAAAGTACTCCAGTTGCGCGAGGGGGTAGTGGGGAAGATAGCCGTAAATTTTGAGCATATCTTCCCTTGAGTGAATTGATTTTTTTCCGGTATCAATAGAGACCATATTCGAATTTTATTTTAAATAAAGCAGCTAAAAAAATGAAATAGGTACGTATTAAAATATTGAAGACGCAAAACAGCAATAAATTATCATGTGAGGAGCAATCTCAATAAATCCAATGTTTTCAAAAGAGAACTTTTAAAAAGTCTTCAGGCTTACCTTTAAGTCACCTCTACTAACAGAAAAAAACTTCTATGAAAAAATATATTTTTACATAGCAACAATAGGCCCTTGTCCTCGAAAAAGTTAAAAATGGCCGTAAGCTTGAAATGGTGAAAAATTTTAATACGCCAATACGCCATGTCATGCATAATTTCAGCTCATTCGGTTTTGTGGTTTTTGCGTGATTGTGCAGCAGACACGCGCACAAATAAACCACATCACCGCCACCAAATTTTGATGTATTAGTATGATGATGATATTAATATATACAAACTTGTGGCGATTTCTGCGTGAGCGTGTATGTCCGTTACTTAATCACAGAAAAACGGCCGAACCGATCACTTTGACATTTTGCATGTGGGTAATTGCATGATCACTGGAACGCACGTAGGCAACACTGAAATTTCCTCAGGGCGCAATGGGACCCTGAGAATATAAGAAAATCATTACAATCAGTGCAGAGGTTGTAATGGTACTTGTTGAACTATTTTCACTCATCATATATGATTAAAGTTTTCATTTTCGAATGGCTGAAAGAATGAAGTATTTAATTCTATTACGTTTTACGTTTCTTTTTTTCGTAAAAATGAGGTTTTTACTCATAATTTCAAAATAATCAATTTTTCTCCGATTTCAACTATAGCACATCTCCCTGAAAATATGATTACTGCCTATGGATGGGAAATTACCCCCGGGGATTTTTAAGCTTATATTATATTGAATAAATAATTAAAGAGGAAAGGAAAAGCGTGGATTCGGTCTATTTGGATTGCTATATCCTCATGGTCGAACGGGGATCGGCCACATAACTGATTAGGGTGGCGACATGAGACGCTCTATTTTTGCAGGGCCGGGTAAGGAGTTATTTGGTGGGCACGAGTGGTTTCGATAATCAAGTAAGAGAGCAGGATCACAAGGCAGAAAAAGAGATTAAATGGATCCGTGGTAGTTTTGCCGGTCTAACGCGAAATAGAATCCCTAGATCATGCTCGAAACTGTATCTAAATTAAGGTGAGTGCTATCCAGTTCTTGTATCACAAAAAGAATCCTGACACTGTCAATGTTCATTGAAACGATAATAGCAATAAAAGCATGAATTGTATTTCAACGCGACTTCAATATTTTGCAATTTGTAAGTGCAATTTAACGGTTTAAACTAGATATTTCATTAGGTTAGTTCCTTAATAGCAAATTAATCCATGAAATTGGACAGCATTGTATTAATTTGATAACCATATTTGATTATAAGAGCAAAGTTAAATTTTAATTCATCATCATTGGTCGTTCAATCCTAAGATTGGTTGCCTGCAGCCCTCTATACTTCCCGATGTAATGCTAGTTAACTTACTCCTTGATAGTTCTTCATCTGCACTTTCCTATTTATTTTGTCTATGTATTTATCTCTTGGGACTCCCTATTGGGAATTTCCGCCTATTTTTCCATCAACTATATTCATCAAAATCGCCCTCCAAACTTAAAAATTCAACTACTGAACTAATATTTTCTGTAGATGTCTTTGATTTCAAGCATAATCCATTTATGATTATATAGGAAGTTAAAAAATGATAATTCTCATCTTTAATATAGAAAAATAATCGAATTTTACAAAGAGTTAGATTGTATGGGTGGGCGAAGGCTTTCTGAAGCCCTCCTGGCACTCAGACCTTTTTTGTCCATTGTGCCATCCCTCGTTTAATCTGCCTGCCACTTACAGACAGGGGACAAGAGCACCACGGTAGAGATGTGAAGGAGGGGCCACCTCCAACCTTCCGGGTACAGGTATGGAGGGAGTCCTCCCTCCAAGCGCCACGGTCTGGGTATATCTCTCTCCGGCCTCCCGGTATTAGTCTGGAGGGAGTGCCACTCCTCTATCCACCCCGGTAGAGGTATGGAGAAGGGCCACCTATCCAACCACCATCCGGGCCCAACGTTGCTTAACGTGATCTGATGGGAACCGGTGTGACAACGTGGCTATGCCCTTACCCTTACAAAGAGTTACTTTTACCTCAAATATATAAATGACGTTTAATTTGTTTTCATAATTGTTTATCTTTCGAACTCCACCATTTAAACATTTAATATAGATAAGAGAATAAGTTGCTGATGGTGAAAGTACTGTTTAAAAACAGTAAATTTAAAAAGAGAAATAAAATCACAGTGTGACAATGACCTCTCGACACTATGAATTTTCAAGGTGAATAGCAGAAATGCTTCTTCGAAGAAGTTGATTGTCCATTTATGCTATTATCAATAATGAAGGACTCAAAAAAGCATGCTGTGTCAAACAATGATGAAGGGTAACATTATCACGACTAAAATGAAAGAGACAAATATAGAGCGACGTTGGTCTCAAAATGGGGTTATTCTAAAAGATACAGAGAGAAACACGTTGCAAGAAGCAATGAGTTCAGATCATTGTAAGATTTTACTGGTAGAAGTTGAGAGGAGGAACTCCACATTGGTGGAATAAATGGAAAACGGAGAACAAACAAGACAAAGAATGACGTATTGTTGCAGGTAGGCGGGGGCCATTGATCGAGTGGACTCCAGGGTATGCCATGCTCTGTTTCTGTCGAGACAGACATTTTGAACGAGCCACTCCCAACATTTTGTTTTCCTTTTGGGGGCTCTCAGGAGCGGCATGAAGACCCCGAAAAACTTTCAATTGAGCTTAAGGTGGAAGAATGTTTCGAGAAACTTTTTATTGAAATTATTGGCAAATTCAGTCGCGTCTAAAATGTTCTACGCGATAATGTTAATTTGAAGGAACTCAAAATGATGTTGAAATATAAGATTAGCTACTTTATTTGGCAGAGTAAAAACCCATTTATTAGTTAATGTACAAATATTTGTACAGATCGCTGTGAATAGTGCACCTTGAACTTTCCATGCAACCATCGTTTATCAATATTTATTAGTATAGTCAAAAATATCCACGTTGTCATCTGTTCCATCCATCCGCCTAGTCAACCTTAAAAATGATGAAACATAAACAATTATAATACTATGATCATAAAATTAATCTGGCGATTCCATTGACCCACGTCGTTAAATTATTAATACAGTAATAATTTAAAATTATATTCTTTTACTGTAGCTAATGGTTTATTTACGATAGGAATTTTGTTTGAGTCTTTCAGACAATATCCATCAATAATCAACTTCTTAGATGTTAGGTTTAAAAAAGATTACACAGAAGTGGCTCTTGGCCATTGTACTGTTCGACAAATAATTCCAAGAATTAAGCCATAAGTTATGGTGCGTACTAAAGATAGGTTAAAATATGTTATCAGATTAGTTTCCTTCAAATCTGACAGTATAGCGCTAAAATTGTCCAATTAAGTACCTCTACAGCACTTGCCGCATGGTATATGGTGCATTGAGTTCTTGCTACTAGCTTCTTTGCTCAACTCCTTATACAGGGCGATAGGTTTTTTTGCCACTGGCCTGATAGAGAAAGGTAGACAATGGGTGCAGAAACTCTCCGGATTAACAAAGGAAGATATTGAGATTAAGTAGGAAGGGGATATAGTGAACCAAATACTAACTAAAGGAAGTGTTATGGAGATGAAGTCTAGAACCTGCGTAAAAAAATGTGTTTGAGTTTGTATCTTGCTCTATCTTGGCGGCTGATACTTTAATAAGTAACAGAAATGAAATGCAAGAATCTCAAATATTCTCTCAAATAATCCCAAATAGTAGCTAAATGTTTTTCACGGAGTTAAAAAATATGTAATAATAATGTTTCGTTTCAACCTTTAATTTAGTTCTAGTCGAGGAAGTTTTAAACCCTATTAATATCGATATCTAACGCTATTTTAAAATGTAAAATAAAATACCTGAACCATTTAAATATATAATATACATGACAAACATTTTAATGCATGTAATGTTTCAGTTTGTGTATGATTCATTAACAATAATATCACAAATCTGATATATCCAGTGCTTAAAAGGGGCATTTCTTTGCGACAGATAGGCACTTGCTACTAAACACAGTACGATTTTTTTCGTAAGCTAAGGTCATCATCAACACCAAAAGAAATGTTTATTCATGAAATACCGTAGGATTCCCCGGTGGATGATACGGATGAGGTCTTCTCGGGGTTAGGCTTTCCATAGCCAACGTTCCGACGAGTAATCGCTCATCTTTTTCAGGGAAAAACTGAGAAACATCGGCTATTGGAAGCCTAACCCAGTGCCACACCCGAGAAGACGTCGTCAAATTTTTATTGATCGTTCCACCCCGTCCCCATTCCATGCACAAATAACTAGCGACACAGGGTAATAATTCCAGTGAGGGCAATTAAAGTCAAGTTTACTAACTGTCTTTTCCTTTCACACATAGAAGTGCTAGGAAAAAAAAAACTAGAGATGCACTACTATTTTGGTTGAAGATAAAATTCCTACCAGTAGCTATAAGATAAGAACCAGGATGCAACCAAAAATCAATTAGTTTAAGCTAAAAACGGTGAAACTTACTTGTTACAAAGTAGTACCTTTTGAGGTGTTTCTAGGGAACCAAATTAATCAGTATTTAAGACCATTACTCTCTCTCTCTCAATCGGAGATTATATCTGGTAAAGACATGGAAAAATTAGTGCCACAGTTTTAATCTTGAGGCTATTGCTCAATGGGGTGGGATTACGTAATCCGAAAAAAAAACTCTTAGGCAAGAAGATTGACGAATATGACCCAAAATACCCCCTTTGAAAACATTATCCTCATTGGATTTATTGCCTCCGAAAAACACGCAGCCTTGAGAATGATGAAGGATCAATAAACAATGAGAAAAAAGCTCAACACAAATGCGTATTAAGCTTAAAATCTCTGCATCCAAAACTCACAAGCCTAAGGCGTTCCGCAGCATGATAAAAAAATTGAGTCTTCGGTGTACCCCGCACGCGTGGGACGGTAAAAAATTGCCCATCTCTAAGCGATATTGGTATTGAGATATGCCTGTGGTTCCTTAATGGCAAATGCCCTCCAATTTATCACTTTGACGTATTCCCACTTTTTTGTGGGAAAGGAATTGAGCCTGGGGAGAGGTTGGTTGGAAGATTGGGGGTGGAGAGAGAGAGAGAGGACAGAAGCGGTCACATCGGTGGTCAAAAGCTGGCCCACTCGTGAAAGATTGGTGTCCAGGCATCCCAGAAGGAAGCAAGGGGAAAAAACGTGGGAGGGGGGGGTTGCCTTTGACGCCACGGTAGCTTTTTTTATTCACTTTTTTCACTCTAAAAATAAGGCCCTACTTGTGTCCCCGACACCACCACGGTAGCCAACCCCGACCCAAGCTCCAGCCATTGTCAGCCTTCCTCCTCTCTGCAGTGACCTCATACTTCCAATACTTTCTGAAGAGATGGAAAACAACGGTCGACGGTGGTGCCTCTCGCGGAATGAAAGGGCGTGAGGGAGGCGAGCGGGAACAAAAATATCCCGTGTGGGATGACCAGGCGCCTCTGCACTCCCCGAGGGCAAAGGACGATGCGGTCATTCTTCCCCGAGCATTCTCTTCCATCCAACCCCACTCCCCATGCCTCCTTTTCTCTGCAGAACCTTCCCCCCGGTTCCACTTATTCCGCCCAACTTTCCCTTTCTTCACCTCTCCTTCTCCCACTGACAAAAGCATCTCTTTTCAGAGGGTGACCTGTATAGCGAGCGTCGGATGAGATTCGTCGCGTTATAAATCCCACGTCTCTTTGAGAAGCACGAGAATTCGACTTTCCGTGATCGATTAAAAACTTTTGTCAAACTTGAATGAGCACTGATGAAAGCCCAACAATGGGAGTGGATGTATTCACAAGAAACGCGGACGTTATTTATATCCTGTTTACGGAAAGATTTCCCTTCAGTTAGAAAAAAGAATAATAAAAATGGCACATTATTCTCCATAAAATATAATATTTTAGATAAAAGAACAATGAGTATATCACGTCAACGATTGAGCATTGGTTAATTCTTACCGTTCCTAATTAATGCTTTTTGACGAATTATAAATTTAAAGGTGTGGTCAGTATAAAGGTTCAACCTTTGTGCATATAACTCTCACAAATAATAATATATGGAATGCATATCATATTGTACAAATTGGAGAAATCATGAGTTGAATTGAAGGAAAGATGATTTTCATGCGAAGCTATCTGTTAATCAATGTCCTTGACCGGCATTCGAGCCCAAATCACCAAAAATCCGGCTGATTTTGCTATTCGGTTGTGTTGACCGTTTAAAATCACCACTTTCTTATGCAATTGTGAACTCCTGGGGTAGCAATAAAATAATTAGTGACTTGAACTATGAGGCCAGATCCCCAGAATTCGTAAAAATTCACATTAAAAGAATACACCTAGCTAGCTTAATTGGTTTGTGAACTTGGCGCAATTCCTGGTGATGTTGGTTCGATTCCACATGAACGCATTTATCATTTTGAATTTAGTGTATTCGGGTATATCTCCTCAATGGGTGACACCGTTTAAAACATTCACCTTTATATCTACGGGATAATTGGAACTGCTGTCGCTACAAAAATAATGTAGAGTTTGATTTTCGATAAGAAACTAACTAGCAAACCTTCATGAAAGATGGAGTCATCAAATCTTAAACAATTTGATTTCGTTTTTAGCCACTCTTTCCAATTTATTTTGCAATAGACTTTTGATTTATTATCACGATTAAAACAAAAAGGGACGATTTTTAGGCGTTTTCTAACTGACTTCCCTCATCGAAATTAAAAAATTTACTCTGATCATAATTAATTTCCACAGGGTGCAAATAAAATGTTTCAGTGATTTGCTATTTTATTTTCTTTGTAATCAGCTAAAAAATGTTATTATTACTTTGCGAAAGATGTTTTTCTCAGAATTGAATGGTTCCAAAATGACGATCCCGGTCTTGTTTTAAAACTCTCGAATAAAATCACCATCACTAACTCACATTAAGCAATTGATTATAAAACTAATTATTTTTAAGAGAGTATCATTTAAAGCTCAACGATATGGCAAGCTAGCTGTATTCATCAGTCTTAAGGTGAATGTTGGTTCAGCATTGCCACTTGAGGGTTAGGAAGCCTTTAAATAGTTGATGCCTCTGAGAAATCGATACCGAAAAGATTGACAAAAATGATAATTAAGGAATTTCCATAAATGCAACTTAATGTAATTAAAATTTACGACCTTGTGGTCACAAATAAATAAATTTTTATTTATTTATTTATCAGTACCCAATTGAGACAGATATCTTTCATAACTATAATTCAAGGGGTTTAATCGTGTAGAGCGGTAAGAATAGCTCAAGAGTGTTATTTAACGTTTTGAAATATTCTGTGTGCTGTGTAAGTTAATATACATCATTTATCCCTCTCAAAACCTTTCTAAATAACCTCAGCGTTAGAAATTAAATAGTATTTACTCAAAACTTACCGAAATTTAAGAATTTTATTTTAGGCACATGAAAAAAGCAAAAAAAAAATCATGGTTGAAATAATAAAAACCGGAAAACTCTAGGAACCGCGATTTCAAATTGATCGGCGGTATTATTAAGGAATGACTCCTGTGGCGTAGAGGCAATTTAACAGGCAGGCAAATGTGCGAGTAGCGTATTCTCACGAAACAACATGACCGACTTTGGTGAAATGAAGCAACACTTCTGTCGAGAAAAAAAACAACACCCACTGATTTTGCCTACCCACCAAGGCTGTGGTTTTGCATTTTTGAATGAATTATTAGAAGCAGTGAAAACGTTACAAAATACAGTGCCTCACACGAAATAGCCTTAAGGAAAAGAACCAAAGATTATTTTCGTATAAAAAACTCGAGTATCCTGGAAGGCCCAATTATGACATTAATTAATTAAGTTTTACTTCGCGGAGACTCGCTCTTACCCCTCAAATTCCTTGAATTAAGGCACAAATGAGAAATAGCTGCGGGTAAAAAAGGGCAAAGTTAACGAAAAATCGCAACCTCATTAAGGAGAAGATTGAGATAAGGAAAAACCTCGACTTACCTTATACCCGATAAAGATCTTTTAAGCTATCCCACCGTGGCAGGCGGAACTTAATTAAATCGCTACAGTTTTTGCGTTATTTTTTTTATTTGCTTTCTTTCTCCTTGGACCATCGTCAAAACCCAACCGCTACTCCCAGAGATGCACGTGTTCTCTGGGGGGTGGAGAGGCTGGGTGAGGGATGATTTTTCTGTTTTGCTCGGCCATAATGAATCTCTGACGAGATGCCGTGAAGCAAGATGGGTGGACCCCAACGAGAAGGAAGGAAGCGAGGGTTCCTGCCACTAAGCCGGTGTCGGGAGGGGAGAGGTTGGGGTGAGGAGGGCGCGGGAGGGTGGAGAATTCATTTCCTTGGCGTCTCTAACGAGACATGAAGTATATATCGCTTCTCAAGCGCTGCGTGCCGCCGGTAGGGCTGCAATTTTAGAGTTTATGAAACGTCTCGCGCGCTACGGGTGGGTCTCGGAGGAGGTGAAAGATTGAGCAGAAGAGGCGAAAGAGAAAAGAGGAAAGGAGGAAAATTAATATACGAAGGCTATAGACGATTAGCAATAGCGGACGACGCTGTGGAATACGTGAAACAAGTATTGGAAACGAAAGATGATGAATCACAGGCGTATGTCGCCCAAAGAGCAACTGCAGTAATGGTTGACTAATTGACGGATAAAACTACGAAAAAATAGCCTCACAACTAAAAAAGAAACGGAAATATTTTAAGGGTCGTCGACAACGTTTTTGAACGAAGGCGAGGAAATGTGAAAGAGAGAGAATATTTGAACGATGAGAAGTGGAAAAATTAATATACGACGGCCTCAGACGAAGAAAAATAGTAGAGGACGCTGTAGAATATGTGAAACAAGTTGATAAATTGCAAGAAAGAAAGAAATATTTTATCAAAGTTAAAATTTAAAACAATATTTAAATGGACATGGCGCATTCTATATTCCAGAATTTTTCATTAGACCAGGTTTTTTAAAAATGGTTTTCGCGGTGAGCAGTGAAAAGTGAGATAAAGAAAAAATTAATGTATGAAGTCCGCTCACGAGGAAGAATTGTGGAGGACGCTGAGAAATAGTTGAAATCAGAAAATATAAACCCCTCTATAAAACCCTCTCCTGTCCTCAACATAAGCCCAAGCTATATATTCCCACTCAACCTTCCGCTAAATACACATGAGTATGCCACAGTGTGGTGAAACGCGCGTCATGCCAGCGTAAGAAAGTTTGTGGAATTAACAAAGGTGGTTTTCTCATCATGAAAATAATCGTGCTAAAAAGAACAAAATCCATAAGAAGTGTGATTAACAGAACTGACACTAACTTCTCGTTTCAGCAAAGAAAAGTCAGCTTCTTTCGCTAAGAAGTACAAGGAAATCTTTTTATTGTAAAAACGATATTAATTTCACTTGAAGGGGAACAAATTGGAAACAGTGAATATACACGGATGGATAAATGCATTGATAATTAGTATTTGTAGTTGAAATTAAATTTGCCTCTCGCAAGAGCGAAATCAAAATAGAAGGAATAGGTAATTTTTGCCGCAGGTGTTGCTCACAGCAAATAGGTAAAGAAGCGGAGCACGGCATTTCGGCAGGCTATCAAAATTTGGGTTAATTTTGACTTTCAAACAGCATACAGTCCTCGAAGCGAAACATATGGTATCAAACTGGTTTTCCTTATTTCCTATGAAACGCTAGGCAATAGTACCGGAGCCATTTTAATTTTAATGATCAAAATTCCTACTGAGAAGGAAATTAATCTCTGGAAGCCAAGTTCAATTATACGGGACCTATTTGCCGTCTTCATTAAGTCAATAATTAGAAATTTCAAGAAGCTTCATTAAGCTAAAATAAAGAATGTGACCCTATGAAAAAATCTTATCTTGCCAAAAGGGAAATTTTATATGCAACAATGAAAGTCATTATATAAGCTTAATAGAGATAAATAGAAAATTTGGGAAGAATATTGCTTTAAATAACGTAAGTATTTTCAAAAGACATGTTCATTGGAGCCTCACTGCAATACTCATTTTTTTTAATCATAGCAATTTTGGTTCATACTACGAAAAGTACTCGAGGAATGTTACATATGTATATGAATTTGGAAAAGCTTCTGGCTAACAGAACGTTGGAAATTTTTAATAGGCTTTAATTAAATCATGGCAAAGACGGATATCCTCTGGTTTTTATATGAAAAACAGTAATAATCAATGGTAGGTAAAAAATTAAAAAAAAAACAATTCCTTGCCGAGGTTTCGGACTTTAATAATTTTGAACTTCAGGGCTACAATACGGTACAGGCCATCAAACAAAAACATCAACCACCGATACCTATGCAAGTATAGCCATGTAAACAAAATATATGTGTTATCAACAGTTACACTCAAGTTGGCAATTAGGCTGTATACAAGTTTGAATTGTTAGTTTTCATGGTAAGTGATTATGAAATGTACTTCACAATAGCGGAGACGAGAACATACACTAAATAATGTATAGTTTTTTTAACATTTCCAAGATAATACTGAAGAAATGACATATATTTTACTTACATATCGTGATTTACGCTCTGACGATGGAAATTATTTAATTTCGACACGTCACCACCAAATAGCTTTTTTTGAGTTTTTGACCTGCCGTTGATAAACTATTGTTATTGAAAAAGTGGTCAAGATGCGAAACACTGAATTTATTCAAAACTTCATCTCATAGGGATTTGTAGGAGAGGAGTTCAATACATATTTAACGCCGGGACGAGGCCTAAATATGTCAGATGATAAGAGATCACCTATATTATCTACCCCATCTCAGCTTAATATCAAGCAAAGAACTGTCAAAAATAAAAGCTACGTAAAAATATCTTCAATTGTCATTACTGAGAACGTGAGAACATCCTATGTATTAAAGAAATACGTCTTAATGAACTGATTTCTCCTTCTCATCATATTTGTTAAATCATCTTTAACTTTTATTATTTCAATTAATTGTGACGCATATTGCTGAGTTATGGTGGCACAGGTTTTGAATTTTATGTCTAGAGTATTCGTTATTATAATAACTTTCTAGTTTTTCAATAAAAGTTTGAAAACCTTAATCCGATTACTGTTGCTTCTTATTCCGTTGATAAAATATTATTAGAAACTAAGCTGAACTAATGAACTAAAATTTAAAGTAACTATTTATGAAATATAAATAAACAATAATGCCAAACAAACATGTATGATTAGCAGAAGTTCAACAAACCTATGTTTAATAACCTATGAATTAATAAAATAGATTTAGTTCTGGTCCTAGCATCTACAACCGTAAATAAGGCATTCTTATTTAAGAAAATGTGGTGGTCTTTAGGACTAGTTTCTTCTAGAAAAAAATGTGCCTAAAAATATCCGTAGTCGTTATCCTTTCCAAACAGCCATTCATGACTTCCACTTCCATGCATCCTTTACGTGATTCGCATCCATTTTTAGTGACGTAAAACAATCAATAAGTTATTATGGCCCCTTCTTTTTTCGAGAGAAATTCTTAGCACCTTTTTCCCCTTTCTGTGGAAATTTTGTTATTCCGTACATTTTTTTGCATTAAAGAATCTCTGCAAAGATGTATTGCAATGCCTATTTGCCAAAAACTAAACGAAAAAAAAAATATTCACATATTTAAAAAAAAAATTCTTCATCAAAAAGAAGGCTTAGGTGAGAGAATTACGTGTGAATTAGAATGACACCCTTCGTAGAAAATGCATCAGGAATGATTTCAACCTCACCATCTCGAGTAGTAAAAATACCTTTTTAATATGGTTACATGTTACTCTAAGTTATTCGTTTGGTAATTTTATTCTTTTTTAGTCAATTTATATTAATTATAATTTATTCTAGAATTACCAGCTAACTGGAAGGTACTTTTCGAGAACCAGCAATATACGGATAATGATAATAACAAACTGTTTTACACGTAGTCAATTAAAATATAGTATCAAACTGCTTATATTGACCACCTAAATCATGAAAAGCCACACTTGAACGCCATAAATGCCAAAACTGAACCAAACTTCCGGATTATACAGAATTATTAAAAGGTAGATTGCGTCGAAAATATTTAGAATTCGGTAAAGGCATAGAAATAAACTGATGCTACGCGACGCCTATATTGTTTCTTGTCACGCAATAAGACATGCTCTATCCTCGTGAAAAACAGCGTGCCTCCTATAAAATTTTTCCTCTCGTGGAATTAAAGAAGGAGGGAGACGGAAAACCCACTTTTGAGATGGATATTGTAGTGATGCCTCGTTTACTACACGAGATATATATTCAGAGAGCAGAAATCCAGCGTTTTATCGCACCTCCTCGATTTGTGTAGCCAGGCAATGCAGGTATGGAGGAAGTTGGGAGGAGGTTTAAGGAGACGGAAGAAGATGAAGTATTCAACAGAGTAGGGGAAGGAAATCCCGTTAACCGTTTGAGGAGGCATATACAGCTTGCTATCAAACCATCTTTCGTTGTTTCTCCAGGACATGTATCGCACGGGTTGTAAGGCTGCTCAAGCAAAGGTTACAAGGGTGGTTGTCGAGTAATGCCCCGAGGGGTGCGAAAGAGGGAGGTACGTGAGACCAAGTGCAAGATCAACCCCGCACAAATATATGACCCGAAGGAGGGATTTTACGACGTCACGTGGTGCATGGCCCATAAACGGCGAAATTGGATGCATGTGATTAAAAACGACGTCGAAACATCAGAAGGCTTAACGAACCCGGTGTTAAGTCGTCGAGCCTCTCACTCGAATATGACGCTGCTCAGACCGGCTGAATAAAAGGTATGGAGGATGTGTAATTAACCATTGCGAAATACGAGTGCAAATAGCTAGCAGGGAAAGAACATTTTTACGGGATTCCCGAGCAATGCTGGCGTCCAAAAATTAATTGGCATTGCTCCAACAGAAGGAAGTAACTTTTTCCTTGAAGGACAATGATACACCTTTGTGCCTCATACGAATAAATGACAAGAGCGGCCTAAAACTGAGCGGCTACTAGGTTTTCACCTAAAATATTGTATCAGAATTACTTCTTTAACCAGCAGTGCATTATATTTCCGGGAACACTCACTAGTATGGGAAATCAAGTCAAATTATTTAAAAGTATTTGCTGGCATGATTTATTCTCACATGGCACTTGCAAATTATGGGATAACATTTATGCAAGCGAATTACAAAAAACAATGGATAAAAATTTCTACATTTAATAAATTCTTTTATCAGTAAATTCTACATCCAACATGAGTGAAACCATTATCCCTAAGGAAACTCAATCCATTGTGATGTAAACGCCAAGTAATCAACTTGGCATATAGGTATGTACAATTGTACATTCCAATGGATAAGTATACCCATTACTGTCAACAAAAAATTCCTCCATAGTTATACGTAGAATGCAGTGGCTTTAACTCGTTTACGATGGTGCATTCAAATATGCTTGACTGTATTATTATTTTTTGCATATTAAACGCAAGTGGTTTAGTGTCAACCTTAAAACTAAAATTACTCCAATAAAATGAAATTGTTTTATCAACAAAGCGCATACACTCTACATATATTTAAAAGTACTTGCTCCTACCTCATAGACATTTTGGTGAATTCAAAAGTAGCTTTAAATATCGAGGGAAAAGTATTCTTAGAATCTTTTTATTAAGCAGGAAGAGGAATATAAATCATTTTATCCATATCCTACAGTGAGATTTGGCAACCAAACAGAAAAAAGCGAAACTGAAGGAGGTATATTTGCAGAACATGTTTTATTTTTAGTTGGCAAGGCAATTGAAGATTATGTCGGCAGTTAATTCCTAATAAATCCTCTCCAACACACAAATTTCCTAGTTGCGTTAAAATACATCGTCTTACTCCAAATAAGTAATGTTTTTATTGGATTCCTGTTTCGATTAATATTTCTGTGATGACTCGCTGAACTGCTATTTAGCTCTAGAACTTTGATTTTTAACATGGTGAAACGTTATTTGTCCATGAGAGTTAGTGTTTACCTGTGATTGCCCATGATGAAATCGGGTCCACCACTTGAGGTATTATTTGTCCAATCATATTCAAACCACATTATTTTATTTCAACATTCGTGGAAGAAATCACATAGTCACCATCTACATTTTACATAATATTAAGAAGAGTTAAAACACTATCCCTACGCCTGGAAAAACTGAAATGGATGCAGAAATATTTCTTTAACAAGAAATGGGGACATTACACCACACCAGTATTAACAGACTGAGACTCCACATTTAGAGACATGAGAGATATTCATTTCTTCATTTTGGATTTAAAATTAGTCGTCCCATGAAAATCTGTACACTCATTGTGCGAAAGAACGGAGATAAAACATTTTCATTTCAAATTTCCAAGCGAAATTATTCTTCATTATATCCATCATAAATATCCCGCATCCTGTTTAACAATGGAACTGAACATTGGAATTCAGTTAACGCTGTGATTTACAAATAACCAAGCCCGACGAATCCCATTTGAATCGTTAATTTACGCGCGTAAAAAAAATAGCACTTAAATCCAACACGCGCATACTTGTCGAGCCAAACGATTCTTTCGGCACGGAATAAAACCAGAATAAGTGATGGGGGAGATGGGTAAATGGCCTCATGAATCGATTCCTTCAGTCCCAGCTGTAACGGAGATGTGCGCGGATCATGAGCGGTCCACCGCCTGCTAATCCCGCGCTAAAGCTGGCAATACAAACGGTTGATAACAGCGTGGAATACATCCGGGTCACGAATCATCCACGAGGGCATACTTTCACTCCATCAAATATTCAGCGATAGATTTCCGATCCTGCTGTCGCTCTTAATCGTGGATTTGCGCCGCTGCTCTTTTTATAAACACAATGAATGAATAAGTGGTATATAACGCAGGGATAATTCCACCACGCACACTTACGCATTGAAAACTCAACTGCTCCCACTCCCATCCGTTTCGTTATTTTCCGGTGAAATCTGAAGACACAGCAAATGGCGACACATTTACACCGAACGTTAGAAGGGTGGATAGAAACCCAGCGCTGGAATAGGAGTATTAACGAAAGGCGCGAATCTTAACTAAAGGCGCCAAAAAGAAGGCGGTTTTACAGCCCATCCGAAGAAAGGAGTACTGCACTTGAAGAGAGAGAGAGAGATAGAGAGCACACAGAATCCAAGTACAGGTTCTAAGTACACTTTAAAATCCCCGCCGGAATTCGAACGTGGGCTATCGGGAGGAATATTCAGAGTACTCTAGCCAATACATCAAACCGATCTTTTATTTTTAGTATTTTGAACCTATTGCCATTTTTAAATATTATTATCCCTGAGCCTTATGTTATGATTCACAGTCACACCCACTGTGGTTTAAATGGTGACCAATCGGTTATTTTTTTTATTTTAAGCTTTCCTCCGAATGTCATTATCGTTACCTATTCATGTCTAAGATTGGTTAACTGGAATCCTTAATTTTACCCTGTCCTCTAATATCTCTTGTATGCCATTGCATACTGTACATTCATTTACCTGTCGTTTCATATAACATTTTATCCGGCCTTTGTATATGTTCCTCGTGGGACTTTCCAGGATACTATTTTCCTTAAAAGACCGTTTTGAGTTCCGACCGAATTGGTGTCTCAAAGAGTCACCAATTCTTTTGGGATTATGTCTTCCGGAGAGTTTCCCGCCGAGTTTTCTGCTCTTCTAATCTTCTGAACACTTCGTTTCCAATCTAATCCCTCCATTTGATCCACTGCATCCACCTTAAACCCCAGTTAACAAATTTCTCTCTCCTCATCTCTTCCAGCTTTCCAATAGTTTATATGCTTCAGCTTCAATGGCACATAGGGCAAAACATCACTAAAATATTTTCAAGCAATGCTTCCTAGCTGGTAATCTTATTTTCTTTGAAGACGACAACTGCTTTTCGTCGTGAGTGCTTCCTTGGCTTAATTTACTATTTACTTTGTTTCTTGAATTTCTTCCATTCCATATACACAGATTCCAGGGTAGATGAAGGATTTCAGTTGTTCTATCACCTCTCCTGTTAGCGAGATGCCTGCCTTCAGTTTTCCTCTTTCCCATATTAGGTTTCGTTTGTCTTCTACAATCACTATCGCTGTCAATATTTTGTCAAACAATTTGAACGGATTGCATTTTACGTTGTTCAATGCCTTCTACAGCCAACGAATGCTCTTTTGAACAGTTTTTGACGCCTATAATATTTTCTAAGCAAATCCGTAGACATACAAACGTATTTGAAGTCCCTTTGTTATTCCTAAATCCAATTTCGTAGTCCTTGTCCTGTGGATGATTATGCATGTGAGTATTTTGGACGCCATAATAGCTAGCTCAACTTTCTATGTGTCACACATCTTTGGTTCCTTGTTTTCTTTAGTACTGCATTCATTACACTTTTCTCATATCCTTCCGGCATTTCCCCACTGCTTTAGCCCTCACTTACGAACCGATAATTGAGTGCGTACATCTTATAATTGTAAAATCGAATCAACACGGAGGATTGCATGAAAATGAATAAGTGCATATTTTCTCCCACAAGTAGAATATCTAAAATTAATAATATTAATGTATAACTGTACTGATACAAACTAAAGCAAGGAAATCTAAGAAGGGCAAAAAGCTAATTGTTCCTAATGATTTTGAGCAGTTTGAGCGTAATTGTCAGCGGAGATATACAACCAGAATTAGAACATTG
The DNA here is from genome assembly GCA_963573305.1 of Pyrrhosoma nymphula. Taxonomy (NCBI): domain Eukaryota; kingdom Metazoa; phylum Arthropoda; class Insecta; order Odonata; family Coenagrionidae; genus Pyrrhosoma; species Pyrrhosoma nymphula. The sequence goes on along the minus strand of OY754335.1, from coordinate 96,266,016 downwards.
ATGAAATCGATACATTTATGCAAGAATATGTAAGCGCGTAGCTTATTCACTTTGTAGTAGCACGTAGCTTGCTTCTTTCCAAAGGTATTTATGGAAGCCGTACCAGAATTTTAAATGAAGATGTTTCCCTCTGACCTTAAGCTGCAAGCTTCAACGATGACAGATGGCTTTGACTCGGAGTTAAAGTCCTAGTTTTATTTAGAACTGATTTTGAATGTTCTTTCCAGGTGTGGATTTTCGCAGTATTCGAAAGTTTTGGATGCTGACATTAAGCTAAAGGCCTACATTTTCGGCATGCGAACTCCAGTTTTATTTACGGGGCCCTATTTTGTTTATAACCCTCCTATGCTGCTGTAATTACCACCTATATTTATTCTATGTCCATGTTCTTATGCAATATCGGTACTTATATCCCTTAAACCAAATACTTGTAATTAATACAGTTTCGATCTATTAAGCACATAGTAGTATCACATATCCTTCGAAGGCTGTCCCTGGCCCTTGGGACATTTTGGTTTGAAACTTGAGAGATTTCTTTGTAAATGACGTGGCATTAACATCTCGTCACCAATTGCGTGGTAGTCGTGAACTTTGATAGAAATATATTAAAAGACCGTCAACACTACCATCGATGTTGGTAAAGCAATTAACTTTCACCAAGATGTAAAACGTATAGAAAATATGGCTAAACGATAAACGTCGCCATCGTTATTACACAAAATACAAGAGTTAATGCCATAATATATTCGTTTAGATTCATAATAAATTCGTATAGCTTCATGATAGTAAAAAAATACTCAGGATATCTCCTTTCGAGAAAGGTATCGTTTACAAACCGATTTAACACTGTCATGAAAGAAATGAAAGCATTATGATGTAGACCGAAGTGGGAAAAATAGATCAGAAACCATTTTAATTGTTTCCTTTGGGGAGCACTACAAGATATTGCAATATGATCCGAATTAGGGGGACACCAAATACTCCTTTATGTTAAAAACAACAGCTGCTCTTCTATAATATAAAATTATATTGTATGAAAAAGATACATTTTAGAAATAGATTGGAAAACTGTGACAGAATGGGGTCAGCAATTCCAAGAGCTGAGAGTTTTTGAGGCGCTCTAATGATGACTATATTAAATGCCTTTGTGAAATATGTTTAGATGACGTCAATGTCCTTACCAACATCTAAAGCTTCAGAAATTGTGATAAAAATATAAGAAAAACTGAGGTACTAGATTTGCCTTTTGAAAAATTATGATAGTCAAGAGAAAATGCATATTTGCATAGAGGCGCTATTATTTGGGCGTCAAGCATTTTTGTTACAACTGATATCTTACTAATTGATCGATGATTTTCACGTTGGAATTATTCCCTTTATGGTTATTTCGTTGAAATGGAACCGTGTGTTCCAATGTAGGGATATGCTCCAACGTTAAAGGATTAGTTGAATAAAATCATCGATGGCATGGATTGAGAATATTTAGAGTTCTCGACAACAATTGATTGTACATTATCTGGAGCTACAATTGAAATGCTCTAGCAGAATGAGAGAAAATAAAAGATTTCAGCCACATAATTTGTGTACCCTTTGAAATAATTAATGTTACGAATGGATGATACTGGCAAGAGGGAAATGAAAGAGCTAGAATTAGAGCAGTTCTCGGGGAAGAATAGGCGTCAAAGTAATTCAGCGATAGAAAGATCAATTTTAGTTACCTAAATCATTATTCAAACTCAAGTGCAAGTGGTTATTGTTCTTGTTACAGTTTAGATGTATCCATAAGGACTTTACTGCATATTTTATGCAAGATTAAGTCTTATTCACATAACTTTTAAAGCCAAATTTGCCCAATGATTTGCATATGGCACGCATTTAAAAGAATATATCATAATTTTTGTAGATAGAATTTGATATATGAGAGCACTCGAACGAAAAGAGGCTATCTTAAAATTTCCTCTGGACCACAAGGGCTCCTGAGCAGACCCCTAACAATTTACTCCCAATATAAAAACATTGCAATGAGTACAGAGGTTGCTATTTTTGCTTTTTGAAAATACTTGTACTCTTGATGTAGGAATGAAATATTCACTACGGATAGGTGAATGGTAGTAGTATTTAATTATTGCATTTGATTAAGTATTACGTTTAGTTTTAACATAAAACAAGGGTTTTCCCTTTCAAAATTATCAATTTTTCTCCGATTTCAACAATTGCTCATTTCCTTGGCCAACTGAGCAATTGCTATGCACGGAACAAATTCATCCGGACAATTTATTGCTTATATTATATTAAATGATCAATCGTAGCTGATTTATGTGATTTCTGTGTATCGCTGTTTTTCAGTACAGATGATATGGGTTATGGATATAACATGAAAGTATCAAAATACTAGATGAAATCAGAATATGAACAAAATGGAGAGTGGAAAGTTACAAAATGAAAAAAAATATAAAGTTTCTAAGTGTATCAGATTCTATTTATACAAATTCTACAAAATTTTTCTCACGAGATTTAAAGCAAGGCACATTCACTATTCCTTTTAAACTGAACATTCATGTCTCATGCAAAATTACTTTAATTGGCATCAAATTGAATACACTTATTTCCAATACTTTTGAAATAACACCTAAAACGTTATGTTGATCCCTTTCTACTTTCATAAGCGCGTGAAATACTACGATACACCATGCAAACTAAAACCAAAAGGGCTTATGGAGAAAAAAATCTATTTTGGCAATCAATAGCTCCTATGTTCAGCTCTACTTTTTTATTAGAAATTTCCCTAGAAGATTTATTCGCTGGCTCTTTTTCATGCACCAAAGGATTGCACGATATTAGCCGAAATTCGAAACAAAGTTTTGGCATATTTTGACGAATGGCGCAGCCCTCCCGAACTGCTCTGAAGTTGTTTTTCCATTAAAACCGACAGCCTCCAGATGCTCACAAAGTTTTGCGCGAAGGGCAGGAGGGAAAAAGGAGAGGATACACGTTAACGGAAGATTTCCTGGAAAACGCAACTATTTTTAGGGCCATAGAAAAAAACGAAATTAGACCACATGGATAAGTACGCCTATGCAATGGAGCATGTATCCAAGCACCCGATACCCCACCCATAGTGCAATGAAAATAATCAGATCGCTATCGCATTGAATAAAACAGAATAGAAAAACAAAAAGTTCACATTTTTTTGACGCTTCCATTTCCCCAAATCGGATTGAAAACTTTTATAAGTTTACAACACTCGATGTCCACGGTTCCGGGGGAACATGTCTTCATCGAAGAAAGATCTAGGAATGCAGATTGGGTGGGTTTTTGGAGCATCGCCACCCACGTACTCACGCCCTCTCCTCTCAACCCTTTCAAGGCCGTTTTACACGGGGCACGAAATTTCACAACTTCAAACTGCATGTTTTTCTCAATCGGGCGTGCAATCATTTTCGAATTAGAGCAGGGGCTATTTTGCCATCTCGCGTTCTTACATTCGCGCATGCGTTCTCGCAATTCACGGCTTTACACGATGCAATTAGAAATGCACGTTTGTACGTACTACATCAGATTGTGCAATTACGTGCCCCGTGTAAAACAGGCTTTGGACCTGCAATGATGGCATGGCCCAAGGCTTCTTTGTATTGAGGTGCGTACTCGTAATCTCAATCCCTCAGTGTTCGTGCGGCTCCCCCTGGTGGCCCTGCCTCCCCGGAGCACTCCCGACGATCTCGCGCAGAAACCCCGTGGTGGGCCCCGCAGCGGATCTGGTTTCGGTTTCATGGACAGGCGTGGGTGGGGAAGAGGAAAGGCCCAGGGTTTATAATTTAGGGGAAAAATAAATATTCAATTTGGTGAGGACGCGTTCGGACCGGGAAGCTGGTTCGGGTGGAGGGTTGCTCCAACGCTTTATAAATGAGAATGGAGTTTATATAGAATCACTCGTGTCTACGCAATTCAAAAACCAAAGAAAAATGTAACCTGTCAGCTTCTCCTTAAATGAAATACTAATTTATTTCAGTGATGACATGTCTCAAATTCAGGAAAGCAAATTTTAGATACTAATAGGTTGCAGGGTAGAAAAGCTTATAGATATTTTTATTAAAACAATCCTATCTGAGGAGGCGACTGTTAAGTAATTTCTGTTGAACTGACGCGTTTGCCTTTAACTACGGCAGTAATAATTACAGAAATATTTGCTCCTTATACCAGCTTTCCTCAAAACTCCCATTTGTTTAATTGAGAAGAAAAAAACTTTTCCTTTGTTTTACCAAGTTTTTACTTGAAGCCCATACAATTGGAGTTTAATTTATAAAAATTTCTTAAAAGTTAAAACGTTTTGGATTATGAAATAGAGGAAAGGTTTTTGTAAGTAACATGAATATGAATATTATTAAATGAACTCCATTTTAAGTTTTTCCAAGTTTTGGAAAAGTACTCAGCTCTCTAGAGTGTGTCTGTTCCTTTTGCCCTAAGGCCGCATAACCATTCTCCATCGCTGCCTAGTACTCCCGTTGAAATATTCCTTCTAAAAATCCGCAAGGGAAACCAACTATGACCCCTAACATGAGTCATATCCCCTGTGTCATGATTTGGAAAAACATTATACGAACTACCCCAATCCACCGACCCGAATTTTCTCCCAATTTCCAGAGAAGTCCCCAGCGTCGATGAGACCAGTCTCCCGTCTCGTCAGACCGCATTCCCAAAAACAAACGTTCGAATTCAAATTTGGAAAAATACGCAAACAAGGTCATGCAAGCACGTTTCCCCGTCCGCCAATATGAAGGCCGGCTCCACGCGATCAAACTGCTGTTTTGACGCCAAACACGCCCTCGCTCGTCACCTGTTTTTCTCTCCCATCCTCCATCGCCCCGTTTCCCTTCACCCGTTCCGCAGTACGGAAAAAAGGCAACGGAAAGGACTCTGCACACCCTCCCTACGCCCGCACTGTGCCCTTGGCCCTCCGTCCGAAATTGACCTCCGCACTCAACAATCCTCCACTTCACCCTCTCAATTCAATTCTGGTGACCTTTTCCGGACGGCATAAACTCATTTTTTTCTCTCACATTTTCCAATATCGCTAGGGTTTTGCAGGAGTGGGCACTGATGCAGTGGTGGACGTAATGACGGCCTCAGATGGAAAAGGTACATTCTAGACGGGCAAATGGACGATTCGATCGGTGGGCATCTAGTTTCAGTCTCTCGCCATGGCCAGGAAATGTCTCCTCAGGCCAAATGCGAAATGGAAGTGGAACTGGTCATAAGTACTCAACAGTGCTACAGCTTTTCTCGTTTCTACTCTTAAATATTTAGTCGGCGACAGTGTTTTTTTTATATTACTATATATTTTCCCATATATGAGGATTTTTTTTATCTACATGTACAGCTACTTTGAATCGAAGCCAAAACTGATGCTAAATTACGGCAAAAGATATAAAATTTAACCATTAAGACGGTTAGTAGGCAGGGAGTCATCATCAGTGAAATTAAAACAGTAATCTCTTTTGAATTACATAGAAACTACCGCATCTGGGCGAGTACGAGACTTTTTTTGTCTTAAAGAACGTTGATGCAGTTAACCGCTTTTAATCTTGTTTACAGATGCAACTACAATTGTTTGAGGCCAAAACTGATTCTAGATTATTCAAGGAAAATAGAAAAGACCGAATAATGATAGGCAAATGGTATAAATACATCCTTTACCTGCGCTTAAACATTAACGCTGCCCACTTTCACGAATGAGTGAACTGAGGACTAACGCAAGTAATAACGGTCATGGAAGGAACGGAATAACGGACTGAGGATAGTTGGACTAACATGTATTATCGTTGTGGCCGGAGAAAAATGCCTCCTACGGCCAATGAGAGAAGGAAAAAGGAGAGGATATAATTCCTCAAAGCAGTAATTTTCCTGTTTATATTTAAACGTTCATGAAAATGAATATTTTCCGCGCTGAAGTACTTTGAGACAGCTGAGTTATGACGGTATTTATTTTGCATCTGCAGATGCAATCGTGACGCAATGACCCAAAAAATGGTTCATCATGAATGACGACGTAGGAGCACCTCGAAATATTGTCAGGAAATTGGTATGCTTAAAGAGACTATGTGTTTAATGTATCATTTATAAATCCACGCCGTGAAAAGGGAAAATACTTCCTTCGGTCAAGATAAAATTTTCAAAATTGATAATACTCCAATTCCACAGTGCTGCCGTTTTTCCTATTTCTACTCATTAAGTTTTGCTGATGACGAAGGTTTTACATACTGAATTTCTTTAGTGCAGCTAAAATATGAAGGTGATGCCAATTAAGAGGTTCATTCTGATAGCGGGATAGCCAAAACTGTGCTGTGAGATCGACGGCATAGGAATTCAACGGAAAAAATACAGATACAGTGATTATAGACAATATTTTCATTGATCTGTGTATAAGTGTATTTCATCCACTAATGCTTTTATTGACAAGTGCCTTGCCTTAAAATACGTAGACAAGAATAAATTACGACGACCTTATAATTTATAGATTAATGAATTGGCCAAACACGGTAAAACTAATAGTTGTTTAAAAAAATTGTCAATATTTACTGATAGTCATTTAAATACTACAACCGCGTTAGAAATAAATGAAGTAAGCACTCACATCAATGCTTTCTAAAATTTAAACACAATTTGGACTGCGAAATATACGTCATGGAAAATTTCATTCTCCTAAAATTGTCATAAACCTTAATGCTGGGAACAATTAGGTGATTGGACATGGCTTCCTTGAAAACAAACTTAAGGAGACCACATTTTTTCATGGTTCAATTTTTGATCGATGTGCGGATGTAACAAGATATCGTAATGGATAATACCCGTTCTATTCCGTTACACGCACTCAGGCAAACATGGCGTACTTTTAGATTGCACTACGGTGGTTTGATTCCTAGGCCTGGCCGGATTACATCCGTGTTCCCCAGGGGAACATCCTAAGCGCAGAGCGCTAACGATGGAATTGGAAACTGAGACGCGATTGCAGCGGCGGCCCTTGTTGCTGAGCACCGTGCTGCGCGCGCGATAAGTCAAGGGCACGCCGATCACGGATTTCTCTGTCCGTCACGCTAGCGTTATCTCACTGAGTCACTCGTTAATAACAATGCATGGAAATAATTTGGCATCGTGATAACTTCGGCATTAACTGATACATTTTAGGATGTATATTAGTATTCTACTTATCTAATTAGGCATTGGACACATTGGATGATAGAGCAATTGACAGTGATTGAAATCAGATACTAAGGCTGACATAATAATTAATCGAGGGTAGAGAAATTAGGGTATACCATTAGGTAGCGAACAATTTGATAAGTCACTTTCAGGTTGTAGTTTCGTGGAAGGAACATGTAATTACCTGGTTCAAAGCCAGTTAATTCCATCACAAATTGAGACTATCCAAATACTATATCCCACAAGATATTGAGCTCATTTCATTGCTTTCAGCTGATGATCTCTCGTTGATTTAAAGGATTTCATCGCAAAAAATCTCTTTATCAATCGCTACTTTTGAAAAGTTATCAAAATTTTGAAACAGCTAATGGCGCAAAAAGAATAAATAAATTTTTATAAACAAATAAAGAGGAAGTTATGGTACTTTTCTCGCTCAAGGTCCTTGTCAAATAGCACAAGCAATAAAAATGGATAAATGAAATAAGCCGATTAAAGATGAATTGATCGCTGTCATTAGCATTACCGATAATACTGCCGTTGATATCGCTACTTTTGAAATCAATTCATTTATTTATATTAAAACTTATAATATCTCTCATTGACTAAATGTGAAATAGGATAAAATATCTTCTTTATTCCGTTGCTATTTTAACTATACCCGTACTTCGACTAAATGAACCACTCAGTATAAGTTCTTCAAGAGAAAACTTACTTCAAATACGAACTTATTCTCGGGATACAAACAGCGATCGTTTTTCATTTCCGAGCCACAAGTATAAACGAATTAGGTTTATAAGTCGAAGTTACGGCATGGGAATGCAATATATCTTTAATTAATTAAAGCTATTTGAAATAATGAGTGAATTTTAAACCGGTATTCGTCCATTGACTCAATTGATCATAGCAATAATGACCGCGGCATATAACCCATATGACAAAATTTAGAGATAGTGATAGATTTATCTCTATAAGGCAATTATTTCAAATAATAATTTATCTTCCTGGCCGAACCTCAACAAGTTTTGTGCCATCTCCAAACAAAAATTTAATTCACACTGAACTACAATATACTAGATATCTAAGCGGCTATGGTAAATTTTATAAGGTTCACAGCTATTATAGGACTAACGCATTAATAAAATTTATGGTTCCTTAAATTCCCATTGAATCAAAAATGTCAATATTCTCCCATCACATTAATATTATGGATATATAACCACCACCGTTCTACCACATTCACTAAAACTGATACGCTGAGTGGCACCGCACACAGGCACACAATGAGCATAAGAAGTTTTGAGGATTCCACCGTCTTAGACGACGCCTCATGCAATCGTGACTCGTCAAGGCGCCCCACCTCGCCATCCTCCGTATTATCATGGTGAGTGAGAATCGGATTTCAGCGCGAACATTCCAATCACGCGTCTCTCGTGACAACGGTCGACCCAGTTTAACCCTTGGCGGCTCTCTGAGGAGTCTGTCCCTCTCCCCCCATCACAAAACCACCCCCGGGACTGCGAATCTCTTCCTTCCCCTAACCACCAATCCTCACATCTTCGTTTCGCCTCATTCTGTCCTCTCTATTCCCCCTAAAGAATGTGGTAAAGGCCACCTACAAGTCAAGCCGTGCGGTAAGATGGGGACAAAGCGAAGAGTAAGTGAGGTTAACACTTTATTAGTAGCACACGCGAAGTTTTCGAGATATTCTGTCATCTCAAATAACGCCAGAGTTAAAAAAATGCTTTGATTTGAAAGCTACGCTAGCATCACAAATATAAGAGAAAGTGACGTCACCTCGTGAAAATTACTTAATCGATCTGGAAGAAAAATTACTCAATTACCATTACATGCTATTTAGTTAAAGATTACATATCCATCGATTGTTTCCAGGCTTGTTAAAACATTATCTCTTTTTTTCCAATGTGTCGAAATCTTTTAAAATTTGTGTGAACGAATGAACAAATACATAAGAAGACCTTATTATTCGTAAATTTCGATAAGGCTTTCTGCATTTTCATTTTTCAACTTTTGGCAGTAAAAATAAATAAAACATAATGCTAACTTTAACTAAAAGGTACCTATAGCATAATTTCACTTTCATAGAAGATGGTATTGAATGCCAATTGGTAGGCGTTGGTAAAATAATGTGAAAGCGTACAGAGAGATATATATAAGTGATAATGGCATTGTGGTGCAATGCCACTTATTCCTACATTCACAATGCTAGAATAGCGGTAGGAAAACTTGAGAGAGCGATCATTACAAAGAATGTGGACTCATGACTAGTTTAGTCATTGTCGCACTTATTTTTCTGACAATTGTCAAAATGTTGAATTAATTTTGAATGTGGTACGGCAGGGCGCACTGGCGAGACATTATTATAAAAACGAAGTTGTGACACTCACGTTGTGCCAGTTGGTGGGCTGTCTTCTCAATTAAAATTTTAAATAAATTAATCGATCACATAAATTCTATTAAAAATAACAAAAATATTGTCGGTAATTAATATGGTCTCAGCGTAAGGCGTTAAATAAATGAAAAAGAAATAAAGTTTATTCATAGCCTTAAATGAGTCTATTCCTTATTTTATGAGAGTTTATCCAATTAACAAGGAATTTTAGTCATTAAAATGATCATTTTCACTTAATGGTCCCTAAAAATACTTGCATATAAATATTTAATTTAATATGTTTTCTATCTTGACCCGAGAGACCTTACGGTGAAGCTATTTTTTAAACTATCAGTATATGAAGATCACCATAATGAAGGTGGTGTTAACACATGAAGATAAATAAGACTGATGTCACCAAATCGAAATCAGAGAGGAGGTGCTACTGGGAAGAATGAAGGACAGGAGCAGAAGAATACATCAGTGGATTATGAATATTTTAGCGAAAAGAACGCCCATTTTAGCGTGACAAAAGTGAACAAACAAAAGGAGAGGCTCTTAACCACATACGTATCTCATAGATATCGCGCCCGGTATATTATAATTTCCTTTGTTATAAAAAAATTTCATGGCCGAGAGAAAATACATCTAGGCGAGATGGTTTGAGATAGAGAGCTGGTACGAGACGAGGGTTACCTCCAAAAAGTGTGAGCTACTTTGGGATGGTACTCCTGTCTCCAGGCACAACACGTTTTTCGGGGAGAGGACGTCTAGATATGCTTCGGGTAATGGGTGGGTCGAGGGAGGGATGTTGAGTGAAGGAGATCACGCACGACTTTCAACGCCTTCTGGGAAATTAAAGGAATACTAGCGAAACAAAAATGAAAATTTTCACGTCTCCGTGTGCGGGTACGATAGTACGTTTGCATGGCGAATGGGAACGCTTTGAAGACGGAGAAGGAGGCAATGTGGGGAGAGATTGGGAAAAGTGGCGAAGAGGAGGAGAAGCAGAAGAGTTAGGGGGAGAAAGAGGGAGAAAGAGAGCGAGTTCAGGAGACGAGATTGCAGAGCACTTTTCCGGTTCTGAGGAGTTGGCGTGACGTAGAGCTAAATGAGGCGCGGAGTAATTATTATTGTTTAAATTTTTTATTCCAGCTCGTCGCAATTGGGGTTATGCACCCTCTCTCGCTGGAATGTGTGAAAACTGCGAGAGCGTTCTCCTTGGATCTGGTTTTTCGAGACGTGAGAGGAACGGGCTGCTGAGGCGCCTGAAGAGGGAATAAACGCCATTGAAAACAACAACTGCATCAGCGAATCATGTGAAGAAAATGAACGAACGAGCTTAAGGGATTAGCCATGATAAAAATATTATGCGAGTGATTTAATAATAATGCAATGGTAATGAGAGCAAGAAAATAAGTACTTCAATGTGGTTATCTGTTTGTATTTCCAATAAGGCTTAATTTTAACTGAAATTAAAGATAAAAACTTACAATAGCTACCCCAAATGCATTAAAAAGTAAACTAATATTTTATATTTCCGTATTCTCGATAACCATTTTTTAGGAATAAGCATGATTGTGAAATCTTTCTCTGATAAGAAAAGTGCAAAAGAACTTGTAAGTCGAATACGGCTACTTTAAGAAGCCCGATTATGAAATCTATTTTGATAATGAGAGCAGCGAACACATGTGAGTCAATTGAATACGGCTACTTCGCGGTAAAAATCATTAGTCCAAAATACTTTGGTGCCAAAAAAGCAGCATTGAAAATAAAACTGTTGCAAATTGGAAATTGCGAGCCAAATTACTAGAATAATTATGAAAAAAGAAGTGATACATTTCTCTGCCGAACGACTTTAATTGGAGTTCATTCAGAAAATGTTCGAAGTAAATGGAATCTCATTTGTGAAAATGTGACAAACAGCGACAGGAGATTATTATAAGGAATATTATGAGGAATATCAACTTTATTATTGATACTTTGAAAAGTGAAAACCATCTGGTTGGTATAAAAGAGACAGTAGGGATTTCGAGTTCCTAAACGATTGAAAGGTTGAAAACAATAAATGTTGAATTACAAGGTAACAAAATTTTCCGTTGGCTAATTTGGCTTCAGCAAACCTTTTGACAGAGAAATTAAGAGAGAGGTAGACTTTCGACTTAGAAGATGAATACGCCACACTGTTCAAATATTGAATAATGACGAAACTTAGTGGCTGTTAAATGCCTATATCAGCGGGAAAAAGAAAACCTACACGTTAAGGAGGTTCCACTATGTGAACCAAATAAAAAACGTGAATCCACGTTTTAGTTACCAAGTTTTAAATTTACTGTTTTCATTTATGACAAGTTGTCACGATTATAAAAACGAAATTAATAAACAAAATATACAGATTATTCCACTAATGCATTTTTAATTAACAACTTTTCTATCAATTGGACGAAACACTACATCGACACTTCAGCAGACCTGAAGAAGCCGTCAAGCGTATTGTGGGAAGATTTTCGGATGAAAAAGTAAAAGAGAGGTGCTATTTCGCACTCGTCCGGCCACACCTTGAATATGCAGCGAGCATATGGGATCCGGTGCAGAAAGACTTAGTCCGGGAACTTAATAAAATACAAAGGAAAGCTGCGCGATTCGTCAAAAACACCTACGGGCGTACAGACAGCGTTACACAGATGTTAAACGAATTAGGCTGGGAGCCGCTAGAGACTCGGAGGCTGCGCGCTAGGCTTAGATTACTTGAACAATTGAGAATAGATATCTTTCAGAGCGACACGGAGAACATCCTATTAGAACCCCACTATATTTCCAGGTCCGACAGAAACGATAAATTAAGAGAGATATTTTGCCGAACGGATAGGTATGGGAATTCGTTTTTCCCCCGAACAATAAGGGACTATAATAAATGCTAGGCGTAATTTCACTAGAGCGTGTCCATTTTATATGTGAACGGCTGGTGTCCTAACACCCCCCGCCACACGCCTATTGATGCGGCTTGCGTGGTAATATGTAGATGTAGATGAAGCCAGCTGGAACGCCGGCGAATAATTGTCCAGAGATTATGGATTGACGCGGAAGAAGACCCGAAAACCAAGTCTCTTCAATTTTTCTATTCGAATGCAGACCTAATGTTATTAACTAACGAATTTTAATCCAGCCTGTGTTGTTATTTAACTATTACAGTGTACCCCGGCTTTACGATGGTAATCCGTTCCATAGGACAGATCGTAATGTGAATTTCATCGTAAAGTCAATCAGTATACTACCGGACGACGGATTGGTTTAACTACATCATCGCCAATGCGTTCAGTGATACACAATACAGTATAGGTACGAAATATGGTGGAATGAAATGATTTAAAATGCTATTTAACCAATATTTCAACTTTTATTAAATCGTCTAAATGTGAAATTTTAAATGGCGCGCGTATTATCAGCGCGCTTTGAAATTTCTAGCATTCAGATCGTAAAGTGAATGCATCGTAAAGTGAACCTATAGTAAAGCGGGGGTCCACTGTACTTTTTAAAAATAGGATGGATTGGTATATGTGTTATGGGTACTTTGTTGTTTCAAATAGATTTTGCAAATAAAAATTACGACGAGATGTAACATTTTGCCATTCACATCAGTGGAGAAGTTTATATTTAAGAAGACAGAGTATGAATTCAATGACATTTACGTACTTTTGCGGTGGAGTCTCCTCAGGAAAGTAAATGCGACACACGGCTATTGTCTCACTTTTGCTTCGATGACAATTTTAACTAATGAGTAACAAGGATTATAGTATATCCAACGATCCAAAGACATTGGGTATTATTGATAGCAACTTGTAATTAGTACCGTCTTCTTGTCTTACAAATGACGCCTACTTATTCTTGTGAATATAACATTACCCTTTAGGAAAGGCTTTGAAGTAAAATATGTGTCACCGGGTGTTAAAAATAGCTCACAACAGGAGACGTGAGTACGATTCCCTTACCTTCCCTCAACACTGCACCGCATATGACTGGAAACCAAGTGATGTGGCTCTATAAATATTATGACATGAACCAAGAGATTAATATAAATTGTCTCTGGTTTCTCCTAAAATACCCGAAGAGGAACCTGGGTTTTTAAAATAAATCAATGGTGCATCTGGCACAGCATTTGCCATCAGTGGACCAAACATGGAACCAATGGGGCTCCACACCACTAACATGAGAGAAAGAAAAGGATAGGTGGACGCTGACTGGGTCACACATGCTTTCTGATCACGCAGGCTTTCAACTGGAAAGGAGATATGGCGAGAAAATAAAAATTGTCATGGATAGCTTGAGGGTTTCTGATTTTGGATTTCTTCTCAAGCCACAACAATTTAACTACAGCCCTAAAAAGTGTTTTCGTCAACTACATGCTCCGTCAATAAAGATAACTATCGTTTTGTCTCACTAGTTAGGTTTCATGCAAACCTCAATATTCTTTTTAAATTATTTTTCGGGCTAAATCCGGGTGTCAATATCATAGCTTCAGCATCAGAGGACGTTAAAATATACTTTTTCTAAATTTCTATCACCCTAATTTAATTTACCTAATATTTCCATGTCCTCATTCCCTGCTTTGTTAATTTACCCTTACCCGGATACTTGACTATTCTCCTATCCCATCATTTTACCACGTTTAAAGCCGTTCCATCTCTCCATATTTGACTCTCCAGAATAGATCTTACCCGCTTGTATCGTGCGCTAAGGCATGACTTATAAACTATTAATATTTTTAAAATATACTAAGTGGAGTTGTAACTCAGTGAAACAAGTCAATAGTGAAATATTTGATGGACAAAGGAATATTTAAATTGAATCATCATTTCACAAGCCAAATTGCTCAAAATTTCCCTAATATTTAACGGCATAATTAAATAGGGTAATTACGGTATTGGGGATGTGGAAAAAAACTGTTTTCATTCGATCTGAGGTTGAAGATGACGCTAATATATTGCACCACAGGCTTTGATCTGTTTTTCATCATTGTATAGTGTGTAAAATGTATTTATAAATTGAAGAGTACAGAAGTATCTGCCATGGTACTGTTTCTTTCTAGCACTGGTTAAAAAATACTTTCAAGCGAGGTAATCTAAAAACATTGCTTGAGAAATTTCATGCTAAGAAATGGGAGAATAGTTTGATCGTTTTGCATTCGATTTCTAGGCTACGTAGGGAGGTGGCTGCATGAAAAAAGGGAAAGAAAGGAGATGGAGATAGAGGGAGCAATAACTCTTCCGAGAGGCGGGAGATGGTGCTGTGGTGCTGACGCCGCGAATCCCAAGATTCCTCGCTTCCGGAGGCAATGATTTCCACGACGCTCCCCCTTGCACACTCCCCTAGTCTACCTGAAGCTCTCTCTACCTCGTGAAGTGGGACACAGCCGAAAATTCTAAATGATCTCGAAGACAATTGTTTGCCATCCTATGTGCACGCCTCGGAGATGTTTAGAATTCCAATTTCTACCACTCCCCCGCGGAATTCTGAGAGCAGAATGTAATGAAATTCCTCTTCTGAAAATTATTATCCTTCCTAATAAATATTTATCTTATATTATTATCCTTCCTCCATGTGGATTGCGAACTTCATGGAATACCACCGACATAATAATGGTTCCTAATTTTAAAATAAGAAAATAATATAGATATATAAATAGAATTCCGTAATGTATATTTATTTTATTCCATTTGTAGTTCAATTATTTTTGAATGCACTGTTAAATTAATAATTTAATATGCCTAAAGAGAGGCATTAAATGAAAACTTCTAAAAAGTTAAAGGAAAATAATTTTTTAAATCGGAGAACGGAATACATCTAACACTTTTTGTGGCATCCATGAGAAAAATCAACTTTAAATATTTGGTTTTTATTTCAATTAATAAGGAAATCAAGGATATAATAGTGAATTTATTGATAGATTATAAAATTCGTTACATCAAAAGTTAACATTGGTTCACAGTATCAGAAACTTCATCAGTGCTTATGCTTAGTCATGTCATGAATTCATTAAAATATAGGTTATAAATTCAATATGAGAACGAAATTGTCTTAAACCGCCACCTAGTAAATCCCATAAATGCAACTGACCACGTAATATATTATAAACAAATGTCCACTGAGCATAATGAACGGATATAACATGAAGAGCTAAAAAATGAACTCGCACGAGGCCATATGTGTGCTTTCCTAAATGGAAGTTATAGCAGAGAGTAAACTGGAGGAGGGTGTTTCCCGTGGGCCTTGGAGCCAATCGCTAAGGCCCGCACTCTCGTCTACTGCTCTTCAGCCTCGGTGGTGACCGGTGAGGGAACCACCTGCGAAACGAAAGAACGGAAAAGAAAAACTAACAAAACTGAAAACTAAAACAAATATAAAATATTACAGCTGATCATAAGAACTGGGAATTTAAGTGAATGAAAGAAACTAAGAAAAATAATGAGAATAAAAACATCAAAGAAAACTGAACAGTGGTACTGAGGTTATAAAATCAAGTCTCTCCTAATGAAACCTATTATTAATGCTAAATAACAATGAAGCATCAAGTTTCGCCAGAGGAACCCATGTATTCTATCGGTTTCCATTCTTTCCATGAATTATCCGGAATTCCTTATTTTTAAAATGTTTCAAAAAGGAATTGAAGCACTCACTAAAAGAATAAAATCAGAATTCACAATGTATACAAAATAATCTGGATCCACTGCGTAAAATGTGGCTTAGTGTCAAGCATTACATTGAAGGAAGTAATGCTCTAAAACTGTAATATGAGTGTAGTAGGCACGTAGTGGGGAAAACATGGGAATTTGTTATCCGAAGAGTCAATAATTTTAGTAAACATTTCATCACTAATAGTTGCAGTATTACTGACGCAATCAATCCATTGCTTAAAGAAATATGACCCGGTTTCATGGCTGTCCTTACAGTCTCGATTTGACATCCGTTGTAGATAACCTCGGCTATCGATAATGCTCACGTCAATCAACCTGTAGACTTGATTTTCTTCGCAAAATATATCAGTTTTAATAAAAAATCATTGTAATTCTAAAAAATCTGGTGTTTAAATTTAAACAAGCTTTATAAAAACCGGGGAAAAGTGTAATTCATACACACTGGTCAGTATGTTGATTCCATATCTGCGCACGTATTTTACAATAAAATGCAAAATATAGAAGGTGACTTATTTGACAGGGAAATTTTTCCACTACCCTTGCAAGTAATTACAAGTTCAACTCCTCCAGAGATTGATGTCTCATTTCTAGGAATAGAAGCCATCCATATCAATGCCACGTTTATGAGATTATTCGACTCTTCCCTCTGAATTGCAACTTAATAATGCCATGCCTGTTCCCATCAAGGCGAGTAAAGAGCTTCAAGGATACGTCTATGTAATGGATGAATGAGGAATTACCTGGAGCAGAGCAGGTCGCTGAAAAAAATATGAAGGATATCATAAAAGATAGAGCGA
This sequence comes from Pyrrhosoma nymphula, assembly GCA_963573305.1. Taxonomy (NCBI): domain Eukaryota; kingdom Metazoa; phylum Arthropoda; class Insecta; order Odonata; family Coenagrionidae; genus Pyrrhosoma; species Pyrrhosoma nymphula. Next base: position 96,248,941 of record OY754335.1, on the reverse strand, counting down.
AATAAAAAAGAGCCCCAAAAAAAGGATATAGCACGTGGAAGCGGTGGAAATAAATGTAATCGCATAGGTGCGAAAATAAAAATTCTCCAGTACCAGGTGACTCTTCACTTGGATGGAAACGATTCTCCTTCCGGTATCCCCCAATTCTTGTAGGTTTATTTCCTTTTCTTTCCCCACCGTGAGCCCTAATAAACTTCAAATAACGGGACGAAAGACGAGGAATCTCCTCCCAGGTCGAAAATAGGATATAAAAATGATAAAGCTCAGATTCGGTGACGTGTTTTGAGGGTAGGCGATTGGTTGAAGGGAGACGTATCAGCTCCGATGGATGGACAGATGAAGAACGGGTGCTCGGTGAAGCGAGAGACGGAGGAGGAAAGAGAGAGAAAATGAAGTTCAGAAGAAGAAGAAAAAGGAGAGGGCTTACATTTTTCATGAGCTTCTTTTTTCGGCGCGAGATGACACCGTGATTCAATCGAATGGCTTGCCATGGATCCAACGATGGCAGCCAATAAACGACAAGAATCCCACTCCATTCCCCTATCGAGTGTTGGAGGATATTGGGATCAAAACGAGAGTTTTTCGAGCCCTTGTTTTGGTAATCGCCGACCCCCTCTAAAGGGAAAATAAAGGTGTGCGATCTCCTATATCCATTCATACATTAGAGGTGTCGATACACCCATTTAATAAACAATCATTTATTCGCGTAATGTTAATTACAAAAACAAAACAACGGATTGGCAACAAGATATTCATTAATATAACTACGCAGATAATGCATGAAATGTCACCATTTAACTCTTGCAAATTTTAGTATAATATAATAATGAAAACAGCAATTTAAAATTCTCAGTATTATAAACCGTCAATCAGTTTCAACATTTTAAAAGGCTTCCTGAAAATGAATTACGTGCACAATGTTGAAACCGATCGAAGACATGCAAGAAATCGTGGAGCTGTACAGAGTAATGTCTTAATTATACTATGCCTCACTTCCACAACGTAGATGCGTCCACTATCGCCATTTGTAAGACTTTTGCCTCGTTTCCTTGGAATACATATCAAAAGATTAAGTTCTCACTATTATCTCACCCAAAACTGTTGAAATGGGACATATGATTTAAGCATATACTTTTCCAAGATGCGAGCAAAGAAACCAAGGGAAGGTGAATAACAAAAAACATCTTGAATATAAAAGCGATAATCTTTACTGTGGTATGAAATTCATACCCAAAAATCCTTGATATTGTTACTCAGAAAGAATGACGCTCCTCTGGAATCGATAAAATACTAATTTTTCCAATTACTTTACTCTAACAATAAGATAATTGAATCAGCAAAGTGTTGGTGAGAGGTGTATATTCGAATAAAGTTTTCATTGATAGATTTTTACTCTATTGTTAACAAATAACGTCAGCAGATTCATTCATTGCAACTGATCAAATACGGGAAAGACAACAAGCAAAGTAAAAATACAAAGGATTCTGTGTTCGTAACGCCTAGAAGACGTTTATCAAGTACAATACTTTACTTATAAATACCTACTATGATTCAATCATTAAAACAACGTGACCTTACCATTTTCACCATAAACATTCAATAGAGAATATTAATTAAAGGTTTTGTTTCAAATTATGAATATCTGGTTTTTCAAAATTCGAATGTATTTTGTAGCTTTGCTCAGCTAAGGCCGACAGTTGACGGTCAACAAATACGAGCCAAGCACCAAAATGCACTCGAATTTTATAATTCGTTCTAGTTTGTATAAATCCCTATGATCCAAAAGTCATGTAATTGCGTCACAATAATTTGCAATGATTTAATGATGTATTCCAAGACACATATACAACGGAAATATTGATCATTGTGAGTAGTTTGAACAATATAAAAAAACTTAGGAAGATGGAATTTGCTCTGTAGATTTAGAAATCAAGATTAATTTGCAATGAATAATTAAATATCTTATCAAAATTACATTCGCTTGGGGTAAACCCCAAAGCCCCAATTCACTATCTGCCAAAAATATCAGGAGAAAATGTCAAGACCTTCGGAAACGTTGTCATTTATAGTCTTTTCGTTTATAGTCCTCATCACTAAAGAAATTAATTAGATATTCTTTTAGGAATATAATTGAAGTTTCTCCTTATTTTCATAGGGATACACATGCATAGGGATATGGGAATTAAAAAAAGAATATTTTGCAGATCCCTTTTCATGATTATGTTTCTATAAAATATGGATATCCGACTGAAGTTAACGAAGTCCGCTGTAGTTCACACCAATTGGCAATTTTTTCAACGCATTCGGCAAGAATGACACTTATATTTTAAATAATCTGTATCTCTAACACACAATGTTTTCAAGACTCTACTATTCCTTATGTTTCCTTAAATTAAAGCTTTTTTTACTATCATTTGAAACATGAAATTCAGTATTATTTTGGATAATAGTGAAACTTCCAACTCATTTTTGAATAAAAATATTATGTAAGTCGCACGAAAATAGAATTCACAGAAAAAAAATATTAATAAAAATTTAAAATACATAAGTGTACATCCAATTCAGAAAAGAAAAAGGAAAAATTGGCGATGGCAGCGAAAATATTAATTTCAAATAGTTTCATGATTCCTTTGGAAATATAGGTTCTATTTACTTAACATTACAATAGCGCATAAACCACACACTATTCTCAAAAACAGTTAATTGATAACACATTTGAAGACCAGTAATTTGAAATTTATATGGAGGCATCAGTTGATTACAGAACCTAATATCACTTTCTGAAATGGAAAGAAATGAATAATTAATGCCCTTACACAAATAATTTGTTGATGGGAAAACTATGCATTTCTCATCCCTCCCATGTAAAATTTGTACTTTCACTCTGACGTCCAGGTAAATAATGAAAATTGCCTACATCGCTCAATAGAGTGCTTCCTTTCACTTACGCCGGCACACTATGTATCCCACATACAACGCAACTATGCATTTTTCCTATGCATTGTCTTTGATGCAATAGCCTTTCACTTTGTTTACACTTGGGTACAATTCAGAGAGAGTAAAAGGCATCGTTACCCTGTGCAAGCTTGATTGACGTCAGGTTGCATTCTCTGTGGATCATACATCATCTGTGGTGTAAAATAATGCATATTCACATCATTAGCATTCCCTATTTAGTGATACAGTACGGTGAAAATTTTACACGTCAATAATAAATAAGCCAGCAGAAATAGGTTACCCATACCTTTCCTTGCTACCAATAAATTCGGGTGTTCAAATGCTGCCTCGGACATAGGAACCGAGCTAATCTGCAAACGACCGTGACTGTGAAAAATTCTACAAACCTCTCACCCACAACCGAATGCATCGAACGATTTGGGCCTTCTACATTTACACCGACATCTCCACACTACGTAGAAATTGCCCTGGACCGGGGTTCGAACCTCGGACCTTTGGGTTGCCGGGCCAATACGTAGCCCACTATGCTACCCAGGCTTCCTGATTTCCTTGGCAATTTAGATGGATACAAGGGAACTGGATGTTAAGCCTGTAGCGTCGGACGGTGTGTACAAATAAGAAACACCTAGTTTCAGTTTTCTTTATCCTATCCTTCTTTTAACTCAAGCGGAGCAGCTTCCAGACCTGCTCTCCTTCTCCCTTAACAACCCAATCCCATTCCATAACATCAAATTCGTAACCAAAACATTCTAACAATCAACACTAAAATAAATTAAAATATTTAAACAAAACTATACCAAATTTAAAAAATTAAAAACAAATCCCGAGGTTCTGTTCAAATGCAACAGTCTTCCCCCACCCTTTGAAGAATTTTGTTCAGGGATGTTACAAAAATTACATCCCTGGACAAAATATGGCGACGAAAAAAAACAAGATTTTTTTCAAACCAAAGCAATAGTGCGTTACCATTCAGTCTTTATCGGCCCCCATTTTCACTCTTCACTTTACTTAGTAGCAGTTTTGGCAAAACGTGCGGCTTTATTTTAGGTTAACTACGGTTGAACAGTGAGGTATACTACTTAAGCGCTATAACACTTAAAACACACGTCTAGATTCTAAAAATATATTGTGCAAATGGCATGATAAGCGGCTATTGGCAAAATTTCCCATTTAATTTTCAACAAAGCTGTTTCAGAGGTACTGATTTTATAAAAACTGTAGTTGCTGACAGTAAAGTCTTGCCACACAATCTGGTTATAAGAGAGGTCATATGGGCTGGAGCTGGTTTCATATGCGAGTTTTTAAAAAAGTTCTTCAATTTTTTTACCACATACAAAGGCATAAATATCAAAGCTTATTTTTACGCTGGGGAATTAGTAGAAATTAGTGGTGAACTACGGAAACAATTTAGAGTATAGTTAATTTGAGAAAAATAACGTTATGGGTGGGGAAATTTTCACGTTTCCAACCGGGTCAGGAAGAAGGCTGTTGCCAACGTTTTAATGGCAGAGACCAGGCAGACAGCCAGGCAGAGACAGCCTGACCCGGAGGGGAACCCGTAAATATTTCACCAGCCTGTAAAACACGAAATCTTTTAACGATACGGGAGCCCTATCAACTTCCGCTTCATCGGATTGGAACGGAAGAACAAATGAAGGGTGCATTTCGATGACTGCACTCATGAACGTTACAATGAGGACGGAAATCTTGGTGCGCTTCCGATCGTCATTTGCTCAAATTACGGGTCGCCAGTTAATGCGCTGGTGTTGCGAGGGAGGCCTCGGTAAATGTGAGCTTTCGTCCCGCCAGCGTTTTCGTAAGTTCACCCACTTTTAACAAAGATATCGGAACCAAATTCACCTCACTTATAATGCAAACCTTGCGCATTTGTAAAATACTTTCAACGCAACAATGCATCATTTACTCTAGGAATGGGAAACTTTCAAACCTGAGATGTGCGATTTTTCCTCTCCGCCATCTAGTGAAAAAAAGCCGTTTCCTCTTATCCACTATACGTGGCGCAGCGATCGAGCAGTTGCTTCTCTAGCATATACACACCTCTCCTACGCAGTTTTTTCCCTCCTTCCACTCAAACTCACCCCGCAACAGCCATTTAACACAATCATTTTAAGACTAGAAATTCTTGGCCTCCCACGCGGTTGCAGCCCCTATAGTTGGAACTTGATTTCTTTCGCGGCCGTTGATAACACGATCGAAGTAGGAGATAAACGTCCTCTTATAAGGTTCTTGACTGCACTCACCACAGGTTCCGGCGTGGGCGACGCGCAGGCGCAGCTGGGGCCTCCGGCACGCTCGGACGCGGAGCAGGCACTCGCTGGCGTACGTCTCGCCGTCCGTGCCGCACACTTGCGTGGAGACGTGCCCCGGTGGTGGTGGGCTGAGGAGGACGCGCGAGTCCGGGGGTGGCGCGGCGGCGGCGGGGGCGAGGGCGTGGGACGGAGGGGGCAGCGGGGGCGGGCACTCCTCCTCGTCCGGGCAGCGGCACCGTCCCTCGCCTCCGTCGCTCTCGCAGATCGCCCCGAACGGACAGAAAGTCTTCTCGCACGGCTCTGCACAAAGGAGAAGATAAGAAAGAGTTATGAATGCACTGCATACAGGAAGAGGATAGATAGTAATAAGAACTAAGGCAATGCAATTTTCCATAGCTAAAAAATTAAAAAAATTAATTGGAAAATTGCATCGTCTTAGTTCTTATTATATTCATATTCCACAACATCTCGCCTGATTCCTCCCTTTTTGAGGATAGATAGACTAGCCCATTCTCATTAATCCCAGAATATAGAAGGAGCGTTCTTAAGCGAATGTAGAATGGTCACACACGTTGCATGCAGCGAAATTTTACATCACGCAAACAGATCACGATAAGGGGACAGATGAAAAATAAAGTTGGGTATTTTCATATTTTCGAGAAACGCAGTAAAATTCTGTATATTAAATGATAGTTTCGGAGCTAACTTGGTGGAATTCCTTGATATCAGGGATTATAGAATTAACACTGCAATTCCACATGGTAATAGATTATTGACACGTCCGGTTTTGCCGCAGAGCAGCATCTTCCTTCGCATGAAGATGCTGCTCATCGGCGAAACCGGACGTGTCAATAAATCTATTACCATGTGGAATTACATTGTTAATTCTTCTATCCTTGAGATTCTGCATATCACGAAAGATTAGGCTTCTAAGATTATTTATAATGAGCTATCGTGGCACAAAATTTGAAAAATATTGTTTTCCCAAAACATGGACCATACTTGGCAGTCAGAACATTCTCCACACTTATCCTTTGGGCATGCAATACTGTTGCCAGCATAAAGCGAGTCGTATGATTAAATTCGTTTAGCTGAACGTTGCAACATTTGAACAAAAATATGGATGGCAAATGTTTGTATAATCAGTTCCAGCTCTTTGCAGCGTGGGGGATGATGCTAAACAGCCTATTATTCTTTAATATCTCTGTGTAAACAATGCACGGTAATGTCTAATTATCAAAATTACTGAGGCAAAACTTGGTGCTGGAAGCTCAAAAAACATAGAACAGTGTTTACCGAATGAAACGGATTTTGACACAGCCCCTCATTTATGAAACAAGAAAAGTCAACAATGAATAGTAAAAAGCAAACAGATAAAGCAAAATCAGGCAAGTGAAATATAACGGACAATTATGGTCATAAACCAATAAAGCTCTTTTTAATCATTGGAGTTTTCAGGAGACACGTGTTTAAAGAACAGACTGTCATGGGTTTCATCCTAATTCTCGATTATTCATTTAAAACATTTTCATTGAAACCTCATAAAAAGTCAAATTAGATCCATCGCAATTTTTCCAAACTTGTGCATTTTTAAATAAGCATTTTGTATGAATTAGTAAAAGGAGTACTTTGTTCATTAAGATTTTTCTTCATTTTAAATTCAAATAGAAATCCATACGTATATTCATTTTTTGGCAGGATATTAAACTTTTTGACTTGTTTCCAACAAATTATAGCACTAAATGATCTCATTTGTTGTATGATGATTCCTCAGAACTACAAAGATATTTGTATAATGTGCTATGCCACGCGGCAAGCCATTCATGATAGCATTTCTTTAAAATTAGTGGTGCTCATCGTATTACGCATCCTTAAAGCTAACTTTGAAGAATATCCGACTCATATATCACTCCTCGTTTTTAAGATGGTATTATTAGCAGAATAATTACTCTTGATATCACGTTTATTTCCACAGGAAAACGGTGGCAAACGTTTTCAAATCAGCTAAGCATGCCAAGAGGATTTGTGGGCCTAGAATAGGGGAATTAATGATGACTTAACGATTATATTATGCAGGAAGCTAGTCTCACCGTTGTTATAGAACTGATTGAAAATTAATCTTTAATTAAAAGTCTTTACCTCCTACAAACTACACTTTCATGTGTGAATGCGATTCACTCCGAAACGTAGACATTGCAAATTGAAATCATCGCATAACTTCTACACTCAGTACGCGTGTCCATTAGTTAAATTAACATTCCTTAAATAACTTCCATACCTCTGACCAGTCTACACAATGATTCGCTGCAATAAAAACTTTTTAATGAGCAGCCTCTGAAAGAGTGGAGTTAAGTAAAATTAAGGATCTCAAAACTAGAGACCAATAATTATAATTGTTCATCTCACGTCATTTTTGCTCAAATAGAGATTCAATTCAATTCTTCATTTTGACAATATTTATTTTATTGGGTTAATCTTCTGGATAAATGAGTGTCAATCTAATATTTATGGTAGGTTTCTATGAAAGGGAGTAAGTATCCGCTACACTTAAACAGGCGTCGGCCCCTATCTTCTTGCATATGCCTTAATTCTTAATTTCAGCCAATTCTTAATCATTACCTCCTCCAGCCAACTACTCTGCCCCCCTTCAATCTCATCCAGAAGCTTCCTTTCCTATCCTACCATACCGTGCACTTCTCCGTTTGTCTTCCATTCCGTCGACTGCACTCTCTCCATCCTCTTCAGTGCCCGCATCTCAATCGTCAGCACTGCTCAGCTGCTTGCCTAGCAGCCAAAAACTGTTCTCAATTTCTCAGAGTCCTCATTTCTGCACCATACAACACTATACTCAATACTATATGAACCTTTTCTCTACAGTCTTACGTAGGACCCCGTCCTTATCCTCTCCAATTGCTGAATTCATTTTTCGCTTGCGCCATTTTCCTTCTAATGCATTTACAGCTATGCCTTTTTACACTAACTACTTCCTTAGCAATTAAATTGCTTTATTTTACCCTGTGTGTGTCCTTCTAATTCTACAACCAGCCAAGAATCCCTAATTTCTTGGTCCAAGGAAATGTCATTATATTTCTTACTTGTACTTATTATTCATTTTGTCTTTAGCTCGAAGATTTTTCATGCTTATATCAAAGATATTACAACTATTTAATCACACCAATATGACTTCAGCGGCACCTGAAAAAATTTCCCTCAACGACGGATTTAGGGTGAGGAAAGAAGACGCAAGGCAACCATATACGTTCTCTGGTATCATTGACATTAAGAAAGCATTTGAACCCATATTTTCGTTAGAATTCTCATTGAGATTTCTCATGAGTGTCACAGAATTACAAAATAACGCTATGCCGGCAGTCTAAGTAACATTTGACGAAAATTGAATGTATCTGCAATGCGGAGGAAGAAAAAGTGAGGAAAGGAGTACGGTTTTGTCAACTTTATTATTCAATATTTTTAATAAAAAAGAAATTAATTAAATAATGTGAACTTTAAAAATTATAATTATATTGCATGAGGAAACAGCTACTTTTGCATTGCTAATGAGGTAGCAATTCTGACTATGAAGAAACAAGTTTTGAAGGGGAATTATCAGCTGCATGGATTAAACTGCTAACAGAATAAATGAAGAAATATCTTGATAGTAGAAATGACGGGGTGAAAAATTGTAATCGTAGGTTTCAAATTTTGGGATGCGTCATTCTACTAAGCTCTACCGTTCCAAGGACTGCTCATTAAAAAGTTGTCTTTGCAGCAAATCACTTTGTGGACTGGTCAAAGATACTGAAATTATTTCGGATTGATTTATTCAAGTAATGCACGCGCGTGCTGAGTGTAGAAGTTATACGATGATTTCAATTGTCAATGTCTACGTTTCGGAGCGAATCGCATTCACACATGAAAATGTAGTTTTTTGGAGGTTAAGACTTCTATCAATAATTAACCTTCAATCCGTTCATTAGTAGCGGTGAGACTAGTTTCCTGCATAATATAACCGTTAACTCATCCTTAATTCCCATATTCTAGGCCTGTTTAAGTACCTCTTGGCATGCCAGCTGATTTGAAAACTGTGATACATAACTTAAATTTGAAATTAATTAAAGTCTAAATGTTATTTATGAAAATAATGTTGGACGAAACAATGAATGAGAAGAATTATAGAAGATGACAAATAGTTTAATGCATTAAGAGAAATTGGAAGAATGCCTAAATAAGAAATTATAAATTTTTGAACCTGCTACATGGAGAGAGACCTGCAAAACACCAGTCCTTCAATTTTATTGAGTGATGATGATAACAACGTTATTAAAAATAGAAGACTTTATTCAGAAATATTTTTAGGAGATTCCACCATTTTTTCGATGCTTTTTAAACTTATATGTCCCTGTAAATCTTTTTGAGCACTGTTATCCCATCGGTTACCAACGCTGCAAACCACTGCAGGGCAACCTTGCAAGAATGAACATGGGTTTTGGATATCCCTAATTAGTCTTATTGTGGAGCGCTGAGTATTGGACATGGGCGCTCCCTCGAGAAACGCACGCAGAGCAAAGTGCCAGTCTGAAGTGCAGGTGAATGCAACGACAGAAGGTACATCTGGGTCAGGGGAAAGCATGAAGTTGAAGTAGGACTATGCAAAATGGATAAAACGCGTAAGTTAAGGTTTTTTTACTAGCGAGTTATTTTCTCTTGAGTCAACAAAAAAATTATATTACCAACTTCTTTCTAATAATTCATGAACGACTTATCTGAATGAGAAAATCTCGTTTCCTAGTCGAATGGCATATTGTTTGAGCGAATTTCTTGTTCCATCACCGACAAAGGCACCAAATGTGTATATTTTCATCATATATGTAGCTAGAAATAAGGTAACTTTGAATAAATATCTTTAAATTTAAGTTAAATATAGTCATCATAATAGTAGCGAGGTAAATAATGTCTTCAAGCAGATGCTTCCGGGAATATTATTACTTATTTTGAGGACTCCCATAGCTTCTCGTTTCACAGTGCTCTCCTTTTTGCCAAAGTATCCGTCCTCAGCTCTAAATATTTCGAGTCGTCATTCATGCTTTACAACTGTTCTCACTACATACTCACTACCCAGTGAGTAATAATGAATAAAGTAAGAAGATAACACATCCAATATAGTCAATCTGTAAAATAGTGTTACTTTCAGTTATTTTTCAACATGAAAGATTAATTTTTATTTTAACTAATTTTATAAATTTTTATCTACCCCAGCTGTTGTAGTCCAGAACGTATCGTTCCCTAATGGTTCGAATCCCGAACTGGGCACTATAGGAAAATGCATAAACTTTGTTCTTTTAGTCAGACGGGAGCCTGGAGATGGGTCATTCGAGGACTTCAGGGATTTATAGCCCATTTGGGTGGATAACAATTATATTTTAACGTAGTACATATTTGTATTCAAGTCTTGAAAAAATATTTAATGCACTATAATTCCTGAAAACAAACATATTTCTTGGACATACGAATGAAAAAGTTAAACATGCACGATCATGGGGCATTATTACATTGTACGTTCACTGAAATTGTAATTAAAACTTGCTATGCGGTGATTAAAAGAAAAAACTGGATTATCCATAGCAATAACTTCCATTCCCATGATTCAAGATGAAGGAACTCACTCCGGTCCGAAGTTAAAATTCACAGAACATTAATCAGGACGGCACTTGACAAATGGAACGAGGGAAATCGCAGTCTACTTTTCAAAACACTAAACTCTCCATAAAATGCTCCACTCAAATTCTCCGAACAACTATGCTAGTGAGTTCGAAGTATAGGACCAAGTCTAAACCAAAATCGTACTAATACCATAATAAAGGCTACGTAATAATACTCTCTGTGGGAGAATGAATCCAGTTTGAGCCCAACTGCATCTTTACCTTCACTGTGCAGTAGAATGCAAAAGCTCGGAGATACAAAAAAATGAAATTTTTCTGTAAATCCTGGCTCAAATTAAACAAGAGGTTGACGCTTTCATAACGAAACCGTTTAGGATTTCTCGTTCGGAGACCGTCCGGCTAATTTGCCCCTGCAGCGAACTGAAAAAATAATAAAACAAAAAGAGAAACACTCAACGGCGCAAGTAAATGCTACGCGAAACGTGCATGCGTAGGTACTTAGGCTTTGGCCTACTCTTTCTCTCCCCTACATTTCGTTATTCTATTTTTTCGAGCGAGCGGTATGGAAAACGGGCTCATTTCCGCGCCGTTGGCCAACAAGTAAAAAAATAAGTTCGGGGGCACGGCTATCTCTTTCAATTAGAGCTCCGAAGGGGGAGAACATATTTCGAAAAGGATAAAACAAGGAAAAATAAAAAGAAACATACAGGCACACACAAGTGGAATTAGTTCTATACCCTCATTCGTTTGTTTTTTTGCGTAACCCCTCCTCTATCCATCTCTCTCTCTTTCAGGGCCTCCATTCTCTTAACTCCTTCCACACATTCCTTCCCAACGCCTACGTTATATTTTTTTCTTGTTTTAAATCGCATGGATCTAATGAACCGAAAAGGGTTGAAACGAGATATTGTATACACACTTGCACGTGGAGGAAAAGAGGGAGAGAGAGGAGAATAAGAAAAAAGAACAAGAAAAATATGGGTCACGCAGTCGTCGTCATGGAGACCGGATAACATTCTTACGATCGCAGCGCCACCCTCCGGGGAAACAATCTCAAGTCGAATTGACTCCGATACGTGAATTACGGAAACGATATCCGCACAACCTCGGAAATACGAACGTGGAACGGAAAATAGAGAGGTTAGCGGCGAAAAGGGGTTGTATCACAGCTTGCACACTTGTGCCCGTGAGCCGAGGTATATGCCAATATATATATATATACATATATAGACATAGACCGGAACTATATTAAATATGAGGGAAAATAGATGGGAAATATGTAGGTGGATAAATAAACGTACACTTGGAGCAAGATTGACACTAAGTGTGTCCTCATTACACCTAGCCTCTCGTCCAAACTTCATACATAAATGAAATAACTCTATGGTCATATTTTAAAACTTTAATGGATAAGTGAAATATACACACAGATGCTCACAGTTCAGATTGCATTAGTGACAAAAAGTGGTGTACATGCAGGAAGATTTCAAAAACAAGAGGATAACATCTTCGATGGAAATACCCTGCCAAACTTTCCAATAGATAACTAATAAAGTACGAATACTGAACAGAATAAATAATATGTGGCGAAGTTTCAAAAAAATAAAAAAATAATAGAGAATCACTCAATATGATGTGAAATATATGATAAAAATACATTAGCGGTTTACAGAAAAAAGTTAAAAAAAGGTAACTGAACTGAAAGTTGAAAAATACTATTTCCACGTGCAATTTTTGACATCCACATGTGAACGTGCAATTTTGGTAACAAGAGCTTACGGGATAAGAAATACCGGAATGCGATAGGGTCGAGGCAGAATCGAGCAGAAGTTCAGATGAGAAGACACGTGTGACTGCGAGCAGATTGAGAGATGGATGGAGGAAACGTAGGGTAGGGTCAACTATGAGTCGTAATAAGAAGACAGTTGGCAGTGAGCTACGAAGGAGTAAAAATCGTTTGACACACAATTGAAACGAGAACAGTTATCAATGTACATTAAACTTTCGATTCTGGCTTTAGTCATCTCTAAAAACTGGCGAGATACTATAGCTTTCCCAGCTTTAGTGCAAACTAAGGCTACGATGAGGACCATTTTCCTGGTTGAGTTCCTTTAGTGTCGCATAATAAACAAAATCGATTACGCCTCACATTTTCGGCATGCCAGTACGCAAGTGCCCTGGTGACGTGCTACCAACAGAGGGCCTCAGCTGCAGTATAGAGCATGTCTCACGGCGCAAGTTTCTCTAAAGACCCTATTGCACAATAAATGAACCCGCATGAGTTCATTCATGAATGCATGCCTCATCAAAAGTTCATTTCGTAACCCACAGCAAATTGCGCGAATGGGTGAACGCATGGTCAGGAAGTAGCCCGTTTTAATTCCGTGAATGTGCTCTACAATGCAATTTTGCATGAATCAGAATACAAAGGTTCTTTAATTGTTTAATCAAACTATAAGATATTTTATGCAAAACATCGGCACGCAGCAATCTTAAATCCGATTGCTTGTTGGCTTCAGTTCCTCTCTCCAGTACTCCTTTCAGTTAGAAACTTAAATCATTCCTTAATGTTCATTTTAACCTCCTCGATAATTTCCTTCACGCGATCATTAGTCGGTCTTCTTCGAATTTTCCCATTTATTTCGTCGTCCGCTGAAGTATTTTAAGCCTAGTGAAAATAGTACTCGATGACTAATAATAGCATCCGGCTAGTTGGTGCGTCCTTATTCAACAGAAATTATGAGGCTGCTACTAGCGGAACCATAAAACATTGCAGCGGTACGCGTATGAAAACTTAGCCACGCTTAACTTAAGCCGTATGGAATATCTGTGGGATGGATGAAAGGCAACATTTAATTTCTTCCATTACTTTACACGGGTAGCTCAGGGTCTTCTTCTTCCGTTACAGCCACTGTTTAGCTCCACTAAATCTACGAATTTAATGTTTTACTCCAATATAACTCCACATTTTGGGTATGCGCTTACGAGCCATGATAGCTAGATTTTCAAGTTGTCCCTTCTTCAATTCGGAGAGACCCGTTGGGAAGGGTTGCGGAAGGCGGCCATATTGAAACAACCGTTTTTCCTCACCCGTACCATCCTCCAAATGCTTCCCTTCCCATCTGCTCGTGGAGGAACTAGGGAGCCAAAACGATTTTCGACATATTTGCCCGATGCCTCAAAGCACTTTTTTCATTATCGCCGCAAAACAATCCTTACACCTCTCTTCCCCACCATCACTATGAGTCTCTGCTTCTCCCGTCCCCCCCAGATAACTTTCCTCCCTCTTTACCCGTAACCTCTTCCCCCCCCCTCAACCCACCCTCCGGAACACGGCGTGCTAATTACTACGGTCGCTAAGCAACGGAGCGGCAGCACGCGAGCCAAATACTTCTGCCGACAAAACAAACCCCTTCTTCACACCGCCCTCCCGCATACCCGCAACCTCACCGCACTTAGCCCACTCTCATCCTTTGCTCCCTCTCTGCTCCCGCAAAAGAATCCTCCCCTCGCCATCCCTTCTACACCGGCCGTCCTACCCTTCTAACCATCTGAAATCACCACTGGGTACTGGAGCCACATGCTCATATAAGCCAGTAAAATCGGCCCAATGATAACCGCAGAGCAAATCTGATTGGGAGCAATGGATATGTGATATTATCAAGGAATAATGACAATCTAATGGTCGGAGAGAATCACCACCGAAGAAGTCGTACGTAGCATTAAACGATAATATGCATGATGAAAACTCTAAAGAAAAAGTTGAAGAAACACACTCACTCGACACAATTTTGCGGAATAATAGCCCATTGAAAACAATACTGTGTAGGAGAATTAATGAGAAGAATTACGGAGGAAGGCCAAGAATATGATAGGCACACAATGCAAATTATGAAGAACATCATAGTGAAGACTTTTGTAAAAATGGCACAATCTGAGTGGATTTGAGAGCCGAATCAAACCAATCTTCGGGTTTCTGATGATACCAGATCCAGAGCTCCGGAGATGCCAGAGATTCTCGGCGGCGGATGGTAAACGTCCTGAGCTACCAATTTGGTGGTTGCGGTCACATAAAAATTATTAATTACATAGTATTTAGTGGGAATTGTAAAATCACATTAGATTAGTTATAAAGAGGACGTTAGATTAGTTATATGTAGGCTGGGGTTCATATCTCGGCTAGCAGGACATTTCTCTGTCGATCCTTCTAATTCCTATTTTACAGTTGAGTCAAGAGATCTAAAAGTTAATGCTCCATCCTTTGGATGGTACGCTGCACGCTCTACACTTTCAAACCCTTGGTGCCTTCAGTTTAGGGCAGACAAATGACACCGCCAGGCCTCTCCACAACTTTCCCTTTTTATTTTGAACTTTCTACCTATACTGAACTACTTTACTATCCCTTATGGTGACAATGACCCTATCTTTTTGTGTCTCCCTCTTATGACTACTACTTCATTTAGTAAGCACAAAAGACTCAAGTTATTACTTCTCCGTATTTTTTATCTCCTCGTATCCATCCTTAGCACTCTATCTCCGTCCATTTTTCTTGCCCCAACCGAAACAAAACACAGCACGACACTGTATTATAAATAAAAACATAGAAAGCAATGGCAGAACCAGTTTGGCTAAAGAATAGAGGGATATGGCAAGTCACCAGGAAAAGTAGTCGTCCTTAGTACACGAATGGTGCACAACGTCTACCTCATCTCCTCCCATACAAGGCAAAAAGTCATGTGCTCATTGTGACCAACTTTTATTAATGAAGGACAGGAAGTAGAAAAGATTATTTAAATGATTATTTAGGTGTATAAAATTTACTTAATCTATAAAAAATGTTATTTACATGTTTATTGATACATTGAATCGAAAAATAATTCTGATTTCATTAATTTTTTTTCAAGATGAAAATGTTACGGAGTTTGTGTTGCTTCGGCAGTAATTGTTTCAACATAACTTTAATAAAAAAATCCTAAAATTACAGGACTAATTTCCAGGCTAATATATAAGTAATAAGACCCAAATCCGAGTATAAACATTGAAAACAAAATGGAAACACATGGAAAAAAACCCTGTAGATCTGCATTTATTATGTTTTACCACATAAATGAAAAACTAGTAACGTAAAACCAATTATAAATGTCTTATGGATGCTGTTTCTTCCTAATAATTTTATTCGAACGATTTGAATGAGAAAATTAACATTCCCAGCCTCCGTAATATTATTAGCCTATTTAAGTGAAGTGCTAACTCCAAATTAACCATAGCTATAATCAGAACTGCGCGAATGCAACTAAGACGCATATACGGGATCAACAAATTGCTATTTTATTCACATGGTACGCTCATTTCTACTCAGCCTTCTTTGAATTAGTAGCGTTTACATATCTGGAGATTATTAAGCAACTTAAATACACGCATTTATCATTTCAATGATAATGCATAATTTTTCTGAGTTAACCTCATAGTAAAAGGTTGTGAGATAAGCACTTTAACTTGTAATTCACATTCTCACATGAGACTGGAGCGCTAAAACAAGACCGAATGCAATCACCGTAATGGCCGAAAAGATTAAGTTAAAATTATTATGCGCATTTGAACGTGTGGAGCCTAATGACAAGGTTTTGGGTAGCATGCAAGGGAATGCAATACAAAGCTATTAACTAAAGGATTCCTTCTTTTCTTGCTACACTGTTGTCATTATTATTCTCAGAACTTTTCGACGGAGGAATAATGCTCCACGTTCCACTTGAAGCAGGGCATTATCTCGGGAAAGGCGGGAAAAATATTATACCGCTGATGGCTAGACACTTGAAGCGGGGATAAAAATATGGAATACGCTTTTCGCTGCCCCGGAACCCTGAAACACACACGAGGGATAACATGCGCATTTTCCTTTTTAGGGTGCACTTTGCATGTGCATAATGTTACCCACGCCGAGAGGGCACTCATTAGTTTAGCAGGCCGTGGCATTACGTTGCTGCTCCCGCGTATTTTTTTCATTTATCTCCCGCCTAGATCTTCCATTGTTAGCGCCACCTCCGCCGGGAAAGAAGGTGATAATGACTTCAGCGTACCGTCCGAGAGGGGGTTTGCATAATTTTAAAATCGCTTTTTGTGCAGACGCACAAGGGGTGAAGCCGTCACCCCCCTGGACGGGGTTCGATGCACGTAAAAGATCTTCGCTCGCTCAGCACGGCGAGATGGATGGTAGTTTGCCGTGCAGGTCGAATGGTGGATATATGACTAATGAAATGCTTGGCTGAGACGGGAACGGCGGCGTCCACGAGCATATTATGAATGATGCATCTTAAAGCTTTGGAATTTTCTCAGTATATCGCGGAGTTTTGCTCAACTAGGTGGGCTACATTTACGGAATATATTATACGGTTGCAGTAGCAATGAGTACTTCCATTAATATGAGCAACCAATTTTCACAGATGACACTGAATCCTAGCAAGTTCCAATTTACTCGCTAGTTTGCTCCTTTTTTTGATTATTTCATACCAGTGTAACCATAACAAAATTCATTTATGTACAATTAATTGCAAAATATAGCCCTACTTTGAGGAAAATAGGCTCTATTACATACAACAGCGTATGTTTTGCGATATCCTAATATTAAATTATTATAAATCAATTCTTTTTATTAAGGTTAGGAAAATAAAATTTGAAAATGAATAAAACCAAAATATGAATGGGATTATGCTCAACTTTGGCATAAAATACGACAATAATTCAATGCATAACTATTAACCTTCTATTTTGCATTGACGTTTTTGGGTAAAATATAATATTTGAATTTGAATTAATTTAGGATGGAGTATTTGTACAACTTTTTACATTGTGAGCCATTCATTCAAGTAAACATTACAATTTTTCAAATGCGAGTCTTTGTAGAAGCTCCTCTTTTTAACTATTTAAAAGACTGAAATACTCTCCAATGATAAGAGTTTGAACTTTCATCTTCTGCAGCATTGCCCCGGGCTCACACACTTTCTTGACTAAATCAATATTAACACGAGCACTTTCTTTTGATGATCGACGCCAGCTTCCCCCTCTCTGCTTTAGGTATCGCTTTTTCCCTCTATTAATTTCACCTAACACATGAAAGTAATTAATTGATATTTCCCATACTTCCCGTTATCCTCTTCGTGGAAGCCTGTGTTCGCTGAGACGGCACAACCGAAAAAAGTTCTGTTCCATGTCATGTCACAATTAAGCCCCTGCAGGATAAGGTGAAAAAAACCTTTATAATCCCGTGAACGAGGTGCTTAAAATAAAAAAAACGGGGTAAAGTTCTATTTCGTTTTTTATTAAATTCTCGGCTTATGGCCAAAAAACACTCAATCCTCTTCCTTTCCTTAACAGCATTTCACCTCGTTACTACCACACAGGGAGGCACTTTCACAAGAACTGGGGACGCTTACGTCTTCTCAAAGCTTTCCTGGGTAACATCCCCGAAAAGTTTTCATCCCTGCATCCTCTGAAGGCTTAGTATGGCTGAGCTATGTTCGAAATAAAATGTCTTACAGGGGTTTAAATTTTGCTTCGAAAAAGATGTTATACATGTATTTGCTTAGAGGCACTACGCTATGTGTTACATACTCGTACACGTCGAATTTTATCGCGTCATGCGTTGAATACTGCTTTATATCACGTCATATTACATTGAATTGCACTTGGTCGCATGAATCACGCTGAATTTCATTATGACCATTAAGTTTGGCACTTGTTTTTTTATTTATTATCGAAAAAATTTCTGTTTCTCAAAATCGTGCTGTGTAAAATGCTAAATCATATTCACTGAGTCATCATCATGAATGTAGATCTGTCCTGAGACAGGTTCCAGCTTAACTCCTCCAAACTTCTCTATTTTGTGCCCACATTTTCATCTCTTGATAACTCCTATTCTCCCTCAAATCCGTCAACATATAAAATTTTCTTCTTCCTATCTTCCGTTTTCCTTTCACGTTTCCATCCAATATCTTACTCAGGAGGCAGTTATGCCTCATGATGTGCCCTAACCAGTTTGCCTTCTTTCTTTTTATTGCATTCATGATTGGCCTTTTCTCGTCAATCCATTCCAAAGCTTGGTCATTCCTCACCTTGTCTGTCCACCTCACTCTCATCATTCTTCTCCATAACCACATTTCAAACTATCAAGATATCGAACGTCTTTTTTCCTATAGGTTCAGTTTTCTGATCCAAACAGGACCCGCTCTATACAAATCAAATGGCAAATCTCTTCCTTAGGGTTAAAGGGTATTTTTTGGCAGTTAACATAGCTTTTGTTTTCTCTAAGGCTTTCTTTCCCATAGATATTCGAGATACTTTAGATACTTTTGATTTCCTTAGTAGAGTTGCCATTTTTATTTATCCGGCTACAGAGGTATCTGAAAGGTTCTACCTGCTCTAGTCGCTGACCTTTTATTGTGATATTAACATCCCCTTCTTCTTTCCCAATCCTCATAACCTTTGTTTTAATAACATTTATTCAATGAGTACCTACCACAAACCACTTTTTTCAGCACTGAAAACAAGTATAAATACGAGATTTATATTTCATACGAGTCTCACATCCAACTAACAATCACAGGAAAGTAGATATTTCCAAATTAATGCCGGTGGCGGAGCCATAATAAATCAACTAAAAATTGTTTTAATTAAGAAGCGATGCTATATCGTGCGAGTTTACCAGGAATTGTAAAATGAGCTCCTGGAACAGGGAAACTGACTTGAAATTGATCTAAGAGTATTAAAGAATGGAGTTATTTTACAATTAAAAAATCGTTAATAATATATGTGCACACTATGCACGCAAACAATAGATTTCGCGCATCCAACGGTCAGAAATCAAAACGGGGAATAGGATCGTGTGAAAGGGTTCATTTTAGGCACTCACTATCCAACTACAAGTACGATGAATCCAGTTCTAATTTCATTACTAAACTAAGCGTCATGTGAAACGGCATTCACACTGCACCCTAAATTGCTTAGCGATTTTATTGTATCCCATATTGTTTTGCATCATAACAAAACGTAAATCAAATTCTATAGCGAATTACATTGAATTACAATGCATCAAATACTACATAACGTTGCAAGTATATCGCGTGTCCAGGATGAAAAGAATCTCCATCCTTATGTCTCCGTCATTTACATATCTCAGTTAATGCATCGCAATGTGGAACAGACCCAGAGTTGGACAGTTTCCAGTGCGCTACGTGCCCCGCGGAAGCAGACGTGTCGTGGCTGCATGACCCGGCCTGAAGCATGGAAGGCGTCTGCTTTGCGTCACCTGATAGAGGACACTAATGGAGTGCCATCACCAGTTAGCCGTACGATGCAGCCAACAACAAGAGGTTTGCCTTGTTAGCGTTTCCTTTTTTAATTACGAACTGTTTTGTTCGCGGTGTCACATTCCCACCTCCGCACCTTAGAGTACTCCTCACAGTTTACCTTTCTCAAAAGTTCCTCGCTTTTTATTTCCCAGACCCGCGCCTTGCCCTCTGTCATTCCCCCATGAAAGCACACGGCCACCCTAAGAGTATCCATCCATTCACAGAAGCGTGGGGACGCAGGCAGTCAGTAGCTTGTGGGTCCATCAGGAGTACTCTGGGAGAAAGAATGCCACCACAATAATACCGACGAAATAACCACAAACATTCCACATTCTAAACCTCTTAGGTGATTCATCTACGTGATAAGCCCAAGCATTTATGTGTAAGATATCTAGGCGAAAAAATGTCCTCTGCCCCCTCCAATGTTCTCTTAACATTCTTTACTAGAACTTGCAGTAGGAAAATTAGCACACCTACATTAAGAATTATGCATGTGACATAATTATCATGGAAGATATAATAATCCAATAGCATTCCTGTAGGCTACATACATTTATCTACAGCTGAGAAGCTCATGTCACGAATTATTGCCAATGCTATTATACGGCTATATTTTGGAATTAAAGGGAAAAAAGATATTCAGAATCAAAGATCTGCCGAAATGATTAAGTACTGCGAGACAATGTGGTATAACTAACATCTGAAGAGCAAGGACAGATTAATTCTTACGTACATATCTGGATAAGTGCAACATGTAAAGGGTATGAAAACTGAAATTAATAAGAGAAACGTTCAGGAATCACACTACAACAGAGGTAGAAGGCAAGTTAAGAGGAAATAAAGGCGAAATTGTACAGATATTTAAAGCTAAAAGAAGGGTAGTGAAGCTATTAAACGAGAATAGAGTGAATTCCAGGTAATCGAAAGAAAAAAGTCAATTATGTTGATAATAGGCAATTAAAAAATTTCGTTTTCATTAATCTCTACACCATCCAAATTCATAAAAAAACAGGGACCAAGACTTTGCATGAGTATTTTCAAAGTCTCCTTTCATTACTGCGGAAGAATTTGATGCTACTGAATATTCAAAGAAATGAAAGATGCTGAGATATTCCTCACCGAAGTCTCCTAGTCTTAAATTCAATATAGATTCTATAGTGGTTATTTTTCCATATTAGAGGTGAAATGAACCAGAGCACCCACGCACTGAAACATCAATCCAATATTCGACAAAGGATACGAAACTATGCTTCAGCAGATATCGAATAATGAATCATTAAAAGTCACGTATGACATGAAGATGAAAAGAAAACCCATTTCAATGCAACTATTACTATCAACTAACAAGCAAAATACCTTTCAGGCCTTAAACAATTTAAGTAACCCTGAAGACACTGTACTTTAGTTTCGCTCACTGTCTTTCTCATAAACCACAGTTACATCTTTATTTCACAGCTCAGCAGAGGAACACCACCAAACTACCGCAGCGTGACTCAGGTGGGCTGGGGGTATCGAAGGGCGGCTGCCGAATGAAACGGCGCAGAGCACTAATACGTGTTTCCTCGATGTTTGCGAACATGCCTCAAATTAACCACCTCCTTCCCTGAGATGTATGGCTTTGATGCCGAGTTCCACGCGTTTCTCATAGTACCACGTTGAAGTGCAGCCGAGTCAAGGCTGAGATCCTCCCGTTTTCACAAATTGCATTTTACATACACATGCCATAGAATTAAAAAAAATTAAACTTAACCACTACCAATTTAAAATGTACTGTTTTCTAACATTTCTCGTCCAGATGGGTCCAAGTTTGAATTACTACATTAGTAGGTTTTTTTCATTGGAATTATCATTCCTACTGGGGACCATTGGAATAGGCTTTAAATTAAATGTTTCTTCCATCGTAAAACTGGAATATTTTAAAATGGTTATTTGCCGGTGCAATGCTTCTCTCCACTTTTAGGTAATTCCTCGAATAATCATATTGAAAACGTCTGATTCATTCACCATGCATGGTACCTTCAGCTATTGCTTTTCTCCCCTAATAACGCTCGCTGATTTTAAGTAAAATAATTTGACAAAATTGTATCGAAAGAGCTTGGCGTATTCTGAGCACATTTATGGGATAATTTGTAAGGCGTAAAACTTGCCAGATGAAGAAAAATAGTTCCATGAATTCTGCGATTTCCAGAGGGTAAATTTTCTTTGCAGCTACTTAATTGATTCGGGTGATATAAAACTGCGTTTGATTCATACAGAACGCAGTTATTATAAATTATCCTGGATCATCTTAATAACATCAATGGAAAAATTCGTACATATCCAAATTAGTATTATGTGTGACTTCTCCTTCCTTTAATGTAATCATATTCAAATATTCAGCTAATTCCTCAAGAACTGAAAAAGTCGCGGAATATTAATTTCAGAGTGTAATCCGTGAAAATAAATATTCGTGAACAACACGACTCGGAGTTTACAAGGCAACTGCATTACCCAAATAAATTCTCCAGATGAACACAGGTTTTTGGGATAATTTTTCTACTCTACCCTCTTAATCGTTTTACTTTCGGTTAACTTCTCCGAAACAAAAATGTAACTCTTTTTTGACTCAGATTCTTTCCATCAGCTTCACCGCCTTCGCTGAGGTGCAATTAGCTGGCTCTTCCCTTTCTGCTCCCATCAGGAAGAGGCAAAACGTACTCCCTTTGCCACTAAGGTAATGTTTTCTTTCTAAACATTAGGGAACCATTAACCAGCTAATCTTATAAGGGTTCGGGCGTTTCTCTCTACATGCAGATGGGGTTATTTAATGAGCCATTCCACGAGAATTGTATCTCTTAAACGATAATAACCTCTTCACGTTCTTCGGCGGGCAACGTTTAAAACACATAACACCTCGGGACGGTAGGAACTTTGTTCTGTTGAAGTTGTACCCGGGTAATTGCCCGTAGAGTATAACGATGTTTGCATTTCCTTCCTTTTCATGGTTTACAATCACGTTCCAGGCCGCCAGCGGTTTCAGTGGAATGATATTGTTTCTAATTAAACGTAGAATACATCGTTTCGCTGGCTTAATTGATTTTCCGAGAAACAATTATCAGAATCCATTAAAAGTAACACATTTACTGAGAAATATGATTAATTATATGTCAATTATTGACCTCAATTTTCAGGAGCGACGGGTAGAGAATGCATGCATAGGTTTGGATAAATAGCTGATATAGTGAGTAAAACATTGCTTAGCGGAAAAACGTCATATAACCACACATTATATTAACATTTGCCACTCCGTTACGTTACAGAGCTTGAAGATTTTGAGTAAACAAAAAAATAAATAGTTTTTCATGCCAAAGGGTATTATTGTACGGCTGAATAAAAAATTTAAATAACTATGGACACATAAATTATCCATGTTTTAATAAAAGAAGAATTTCTACTCTATGAGCATTTGCACCTTTAGTAAAAACATGGATGAAATGTATGAAGTCTAGAAGTAAATAATTGTAATTTCGATCAATATTTACTAAAAATATATTGCATTTATATGAACGATGGACCCCCTAAATATTACCTGGTTGAATACGTTTGTATCTGCCGTAGATGATATTTCCCCAATTGACGGTTTTATCATTCAGAAGTTATATAATTCAGGTTTTTATGAGAATCCACATTCGTCAACCTCCGGGTAATTTATGCAATTTAATGGCCACTGAGGCTCACTACCTGGATTTTGCAAACGATAAACTAAGATTTCTTTACGAAATGCAATATTTTATGTATACCTTTTGATGTTTCTGGAGTAGTAATGGGTAATTTCGGAAGAATCCAAATACTCACTGCCGCTATTAAGAAATTCTGCTAACGTGGTGTAATTCATGTATGATTGTTCCATAAATAGACTTACGCCACCTTATAGCCTCAGACTAGTTTCGCTAACAGCGCGAAAATTGAGACGCGGAAGCCAAAGGCGGAGGAGAAAGATAACGACAGATCTCCTGGAGAAGACGATGTCTCGAAATTGCACCTCAATATCAACACCGGCAACAACACCAACAACTGCAAGTGAAAGCTCCTTAAGATTCGCTAGACTCCCTAGGTTGTGTGTTGACTATTTCCGCCCCAGGCGCGTTCTTCGCTTCATTACTAGCGTGCTCTAGTTCGTCCTTGGGGGAAGGGATATTCTTCCCTTCAGAGGAAGTTCGACAGGAGAAACGATTACAAGAAAGGAGAGTGAGAAGACTTGATGCACGTCTCACTGATTTGAAAACATGCTAACACGCCCCATCAATACCCCCAAAACCCAATTTTCCTTTCTCTCGCCTTCACGGGATTGGAAGAAAAAAATGTGCTTTGTGTGTGTTGAAGATTCCCTTTCTCGACCGCGCGATGCGTTTTGAGTCTCCGTGAAACGACACGAGGGGGGCGAAGCTTAAAGCGACGTTAGTTGTTGGTGAGGGTGTTCATCCCTACCACAGTAGTCAGGGTAATGGAAGCAACTTGGAGCAATCAGAGCTGGGAAATTGCTCCCAGAATAGGTGAGGGGGGCCTTCACTTAATGAGCTCTCACACTTTTTGGGATAGAAACGTTTCCACTTTTGCTCGCTGCGTGCTTGCCGCTCGGAGACCAGAGAAATGAATACAAAGATATCCCGTAGGAGACGTTCAGCTCCAGATTATCAGAGATTAAAGGAAAATTTACCTCAGCGGCGTACCTTTTGGAACTCACCCAATTGTTGGAAGAGAAGAGCCATGACTGGATGTTCTGGACGTTTTTTTACGTAGCATTGTAAGTCATGTGAATTGGGTTGTAATTCTGAAGCTACAAGAAATGAACATGGGAATTTGTACTCTTTAGGGTAGTTGAGGAAAAGAAGACTTCATTAATGCATGCTAGAGCCAGTAAAGTTCTAGGCTGGTAACTGCCTACATACCAGTACCTAACCTTTTGGAAGGGACTAAAAATCGTTATTTAAATTATCATAGCTAAAAATGGCTTGGAATTTATTTATAAGAAATAATGCAAAATATATTATGCAGTAGCAAATTCTGGTTAAAAAACATGTTTTATTAATAAGATAAATGAATTAATAAGACCACAGATATTACAGAAAATTTAAGAAATTACATTAAACTGATCTGGGATAAAATATTAAATATTTAATTGGATAAACTAGGTGTTATATCTATTCCAATTATTGCTATTTTTGGTCGCATTTTATTTTTCTAGATATATCCCTTTCAAAACTATGATGTATTTAATTGAGCTTCATGCATTTGTATTGCCGAAGAAAGAAAAACATTCCGCTAAGTCGTTTTAAACCCATAGTTCCCTTTCCCATGATTATTCCTAAAGTAACACAACAACGTAATACTAAGCTAGGTACAAGTTTTTGGGCCTATTTTGAAATTGTACCAAGTTTGAAAACGTCACATTGACGTCATTAGAAACATTGCGAAGTTGAATCTACGAATTGCACAGAAGACGTAAATATATACCATGTAATTTTCCAAATAATCGCCATGTAGTAATATTAAGCTCGGATAAGAATAATGATCGAGAAAAAGGCAAGGAACCCCTAGATTCTATTGCTAAGGAAAAAATGGAAGTTCTGCGTACACTTCCAGCTCTTTTTATATCCTACATTTTCAGAAAGGAAGGAAGTTAGGACAGAACTATGCATTTCTTGACTTTAGTACGTATTTAAACCCAGAACTTCGGCCAATATCATAGACCTCCGAATTGGATTCGCGAAATGTAATGTAGCGGCAGGGACAGACAAAAAAAAACCCGCTTCAAAGAAAATGAAATAAAAAGGGAAAGATTTGCAGAGTGGGAATGGAATATTAAAGCACCCGATGCATTGAAATCGGAGAGAAATAATTCGAAATTCTCCCCCGAATAGTCAAGACACTTTGTAAAGGAGAGAAAAGAACATTTCCGGACTAGAATGGTTCATTTAGCCGTCACAAAATGGGGGAGCTTGTCGAAGGAGGAAGAAAGAGACTTCGCTTCCGATTCCTCCTCATCTAACCCCGCTTTTGATAAAAGCTTATATATCCGCCGACTTGATTCTTCCGTCGAGTCCCGGATGACTGTGTGAGCTGGCGTAGGCGGTGCCACTAACCGCTCCCACCCTGTTTCATTTTCTGCACCCTGTGCGCAAGCAAGGGAGTGCACCGGGCCCCGTCTACGGCCTTCGACTCCCAATTTGGCTCCTCGACTGGGTCGATCCCCCTCCCAAATATTCTTTATTTTTTCCTCTTTTTCCTTTCCTCCATTACATGCACCACCCAACCATTTCTCCACATCGCCCCAAACTTTTCCATCCTGGCCTCTAGAATCCTCTCATGGAAGCACTGTTTTAGGCCATCAAACTATCCCGGGAATGGGAAATCCACTTTTCTTCAATTGACTTCAGCAAAAATGGAATGTTAGGTAATTGCGACGCCCGGCAACTAGATCATAACCGTTAAGTCAATTTGCATGTGAAAAATGTCTTCACTAACGCAAAACGTGGTGGTAACACTGAGGCACACGGTACTCTATATATTTTATGTGCTATATTAAAATTTTCAATATATTTCTGTCTAGTCGCGACAGTTTTTCGCGTCCAATCTGTCATGGCTAAAACTATAAAGTACTGCCAAATTTCTAAAGGAGTTACGCAAAAGTTATAACATTTCTTAAGCTATTATATAATGTTCATAAAAATAAAAGAGTTGATTATGCAGTGCTGTGGTAAATGATTAACCTTATTTATTTTTTAGAACATCGAAGCTAACTTCATTCTACATAATAATATCGTAGTCCAGAGTCAAATAATTATATCAAATTTTATCATAGAATCATGTTTCCCATTAGCGCTGGGATGGAGTTAAGTGAGTTACAGTAACAGTTAAGTGACGTCGTAGCTAACCGGGGTTAAGCCTGACGCGATAGGGGTAAATATATAAAAATAAAAAGGGGTATAATGGTACAATGGTTTGTAAGTTACAAATAGATATCTAACTTTTGTCGATATCGTTAGAATAAGCGCACTATATATAAATAAGGGTAGCTCCAGAAATACAAAACTACCTTAAAAAAATGATTGGAAAACAATAAAAGCAATGAAACTCTGATTTACATAAAATAACCTAAGTTCTCTCCATACGCAATAATAAAGCGTAGTAAAGCTATTTTCAAGCGTTTCTTGGACGTTATTTCAAACTGAAAATTTGGTGTATTAATCTGCGGAAAAACGGAACTACCCCATAACTCTCGTTAGATAGGTATTCTACAAGTGGACGACCGATGGGGGAAATATAATTAAGTTGTATTTCTTTAGAGCTGCCAAAAGCAACTTAATTAAAAAATATCACTGACTAATCCGGTCAGGGTCTGCAGTGGTTTTCTTGTAACCGGCGTTCAGCAGCAGCGTCTTTAACAGTTAATAATAAAATGTAGTCTGCCCAAAACATCTAGGTATTCCACTATACTCCACCTCTTTGCTCTGAATATTTCCTACATTTTGGTGGAACATCCCCTTTTGCCCTCAGGGACGGTATAGTTTTAATTTGTGGGATATTCAGGTACTCTACGAGACATTGCGTCGGAAAGTCAGGTAAATAAAAATAATTTTCAAGGAAATAAATGTTCACATATATATTTATGCATATCTGAGCACGCGCCCCTCAAACATATTGGCTGGGCCGGGAGCAAAGCTGCTCACGTGCCCTAACGAATATTCGAGCTGTGCTTGATTTAATCAAGCAACCCCGGTCTCCCAATTTGCCGCCAAGTGCGCGTGGAGACTCGGTCCCATGGGAGGCTACAGGGAAGTAACGCCAGTGAGGTGGGAATGAAAATTGGTTGTGGGAGTTGACGAAAGGGAGGAGAATATGTCCGTAGAATGGAGGAATCAAGTAGACTGAATGAAAAACTGGACGTGCACGGCTGTGGCTTGATTGAAGTCCCAGGCAGAAGTTAGTTCGGCAGGAAGATATCAGGTAGGAGTTTGAGAAAGTTTGAGAAAGCTTGAGCTATAATGGTGGTTTGTGGTTCAGAAAAGTAAATTATACAAATTTGAGAGAATCTAGGACAGCAATGGTTGGTATTTTACTGGATTTCTAGTTTAAGATAGCTATAAAACAAGGAGAGAGGAACACAGTAGAGAGCAGAGGCATCGATTCTTGATGAGGTATGAAATAATAGGAGTGGTGCGTAAGTATAGAAAATGAATGGATGGAATTGATTTTGTTCTAGCTTTATTCGTAAAAGTGAACACCCAGTACCTTAGATGGAACAATAAATGTAGCACGAGGTCAAAGAAAACGACTTTTGAGGAAATTTTTACACAGAGGGTCAATAATAATAAAGAATAAAGACGGTCAGAAACCGTGAAAGGAAGAGATTCTCAGGAAGGAGGAACCCCTGAAAAAAATAGAGATTTCGCATTAAAGGAAATTATGCCAAGAGGATGTAACTAAATGTGAAAAAAAGTAGAGAGATTGGGTAGAATTTTGGAAAGGTATTGTAGTAGTATAAATGGGGAAGTAGAACAAAGTGTTTTATAGGGGAGGGACAGCTTAGGGACGCAGAGAGAGGTGTGAAAAATTGGTGAATAAGAAAATATTGACTTCTATCAAATAGGAGTACCTAGTTCAGAATCACGGATAACGTATTAACTTCCAGATACGCACAGAAAACTAAATGCCCACTTGTGGGGCTTATCAAACTTGTATTCCTCAAATTATTTTTTAATAAAAATATTCCTAAAAACACGAAGTTTATGATAAAAAAAGAAACTTTGATATTGCTGCATTTGATTAGTTTATTCTCTCCGTTTCACTCGTTAATCTAGGAACACCATCAGAAGTAATGCTAGGGCGCCTTCAGAGTCAGAATCATCAAACACAGCAGTAACTAGCTCATTTTCCAATTGATAAAAGGAGTTTGGACAAAAAATGAGCACGTAGAAAAAAAGTAAACATGCCGATTGCTCTTTCACATTTTCAGTTAAAAAACATGAGGTAATTCTGCAAAATATTCGAAATGATGCCATTAGTTTAGAGCTGGATAATATAAAACTATTACAGCCTTTCAAGATGAAATCTATTATCTGTGAAATTCATAAAAAGGAATGACTAAATCCAAATAAAATAAATAACTATAAAAAGGATTCCAATACATATATTCACTTTTACCCTTCGTAAATTATAAAAATGGATAGACCAGCGTTTGATTACGTAATATGACTTCATGAATTCACGATGCATCCCCTTCAGAAATGTCATTACTAAAACTTAAGAATAGAATTTATCAGAAGATTAAAATGCTGAATCTCAAGCAAAAATTTGTTCCGAATAATGAATTCATATATTGTAATTGTTTTGCAAGGTGCTGTATCGTTGTGAATCCAATTATGACAATTTGATATGGAAAATTATGCTACATTGCTTTCGATAAAAGGGAGTGCCGCTCATGTAATCCAATGAAAGTATCAAAGAATTTTTGGAAAACACTCGCTTTTTCTCCTTTGTCACCTCGGCCTGTGAGGATAACCGCTCCAATGTCGGACACCCCATGCCACAACCCGCCGGAACCTCGCTTTGACGCTCAAACTTCAGCCCCGGAAACCGATATGCGCCTCCGTGAGTGTGTGTGAGTGTGTGTGCGCTTGGGGTGGACGTTATTACGGCACCGTCGCCGGAAAACTCCGGCGCTCAACCTTGCATGGTGCGCCCTCCGGGGCGAGAGTTCAAACGATTTTTAAATGAAAACGTCCAGAGGGAGAGGGGCGCGAAGCACGGATGGAAGTTTTTAGCGGCACAAACGAGGTGTGCCCGCCCCCCAAACTCCTCCACCTCCCCCTAATATACCCGATGAACCAAAATCAATCCAACCCACTCACCCTCCGTCGCATATCCAAAAAATGTCGGGCACGTCCCGATGTTGGAGGTCGGACGAAGAGGGGAGTTGCTTTTGCGTTGACGAGAGGGATGGATGACGTAACTATACATTTTTTTTCCGTTTTACTTCTTTTATCTCGGCTCGCCTTTCCCCAAAACTCCCTCCTACCACTTCCTCGCCACGTTCGCCACGTTCGCCACTCGAAATCAGCGATGCATTCGAACGTGGGGATGGAATGAAAAAATAAATATATATGTAATACATGAATCGCTCCTGACCGCCCTTTGGGATACAGAGAGAAAGGGAGAGCGGGGCTTGCCTTTCGGAATCTCTTCGATTCTCTTTCAGAATTTCCGTCCGCACACCCTGCTGAATGTATCGCTTGGCACGTCAATCAGATCGTCAACGGAAGGTTTGCAGGGATAGGGGATAACTGAGTAAGTTCGCGGAAGTGAACATTCTCGTAGGCGCCTCATGTCTCTCTTTTCTGGCTCAATCCCACTTAAACATCCTTCGTAAAAGGAAAATGTTTCAGCAGGAATCTACGTAGCCTCTGGATGAGGTACGGGTTTTAAGCATTTTTTCCCTCACAGGAAACTGAGGTCTCAACTCCTTAGTTACGGAGCTAAGACAATGCAAAAATTCTGTCAGAAGCATTCTGATGTTACAATGAAAACGCCCAAATGCAGTGGCATCCCACGATACTAACGAAGCAAAACCGATCTTAGCTGTACTTTAAGTTTTGTGTCTTTCTTTTCCTGCGAAAACTTTCGTTAATTGATGCCGATTTTCACAATGGAAACTGAAATTGTAAAACGTTTTCTTCTTCAAATATTTTTTTTTTTCATTATTTTTTTTTATTCTGAGAGATACGACAAGCTTACTATATCCAATTACATTATATATTTTATTTATGAAATTTTTAACATTATTTTCCTAACTTAATTTTTAGCTGAGACATGGCATCTTTAATGGTACCGTTAAATGAGCGTAAGTATAAATTGATGGCTCTCTTCCTTGCACGGGGCTGGTATTGATTTATCGAAAGAGACAGTTACATTCATCGATCCAAGCTAAATATCGTTTCAAGCTGTCATTGGAATTGCGATACTTTTGGATAATTACCATTCTTCAAGGTTATTATTTATGCATTACCGCGGCTCTTCCGCAGGATTATGGTGAAGAAAAAGCTAGTGAAAATGTTGCAATCGCGAAACCAGCAGAATATAGCTGGTTTAAATGTTGAACAAAGCAAATAGCTAGCAAAAACACTTTCAATAAATTTTACTGCGAAAATATTCACGAGAAAACCATCCGCCATTGTTGTACTGGGCATCAGGCCAGTAAGTTATATTTACGAGGCTATTTAAAGTTAAAATGAAATACCTACTGCTTAAATGGCAATATACATACATATTATTATTCCATTAACATGAGTAAAAAAGCAATGCCAAAGAAGCGAGATGGTGACTTCTAAAATTAACGCATTTATCTTCTTTTATTGCATTTATTTATTTATAACTCAAAAAAATAAAAAGGCAGGTGCTTAAATTTTATTTCCACTCTATTCCCTAGTAGAATATTCATATTGGGTACACTTTTTAATGGAAATGATGCTTAATTTATTGCTGATCATAACTATTAAGTTAAACCATAAGCATAAACCAAAAGAAAAATGCTGTTTTTCTTATGGCTCAAACTTTCTCGAGTTTCAATGCATGTAATATCAAGCTTAGTGAGCAAACAATTAGCTTAAAAAAATTAAGCATTTCTTCCCCATGACAAGCAAAGATCTCTACTCTAAAATCATATTACGGTGTAACCACCTTAATTCTAAGCTCATATCAAACCCATATCCGTGGCGTGATTTGAACTCGATTTCACCATCCGAGCTTGTCATTACTGGACGTGCATAGGAAAAACAAACGCACATTTCAGTATTGCATAATTGTATTAGATCCACATGCACACCTTTGATCCTTCATAACTACTAGTTCCTCCTTCTCCTTCATGCAAAATGTTATTTTATAATCTTTGAAATTAATAGCCACGAGGGCTATCGGAAAACCAGGAAAAATATTGGAGAACGGTACAACAAAGGCATCATAGCCATACCGCACTGTTACCGTAGCACATACCTCAGCCTCTCAAACCCCTTTCACTCCTATACTCTTCTCACCCGGGTGATCTTGCATTCCATCAAAAAAAGGGGGAAACAAGGTGGTTGGGAAGGGGTTTAGAGGGGGTGAAGGGTTATGTGGTTGCCCCCCTTGGGTACGAGACGAGATGGAGTCGAGGGCAAACGAGAGTGGGGAAGGTAGCCCCTGGGCCAAAATGCTGGGGTGGGGAAGTGAGGGAGGAAAGGTGTAACGGAAGAGGGTACGGTATAAGGATTTTAAGGACCCGCAACACACAGCTCAGGACTCCGACGCTGTCATCTGCAAAGGGCAAATTGGGCTTCAAGGGAGGATATGGAAGGAGGGAGGGGGTTTGGTGTAATGGTGCTCGCCGGGTCAAAGGGCGGACAGGACAGGTATATTTCATAATAACGGTCCCTCTGATCCTTATTCCGAGGTGGGCAGGGGATTCGCTGCGGTTTTCGACCTCACAAGCTGCAGAGGACTGACGCTCGACCCGAAATCGTTTCGCTGAAATCGCGAAACTAAGGCTTGAGCCTCTATATCCTTTGCGTCTCCTTTGGGTTTTCCAGTTTTGAGTACTCGCCCTCCTCACCAGCCGTCAAAGAATATCATGGCACGATTCTCAATCTCACATTTGCTCCCTCTTTCCACGCATTTCTCTGCCAGATCGTTTTCTCTGTTTCATCCTTTGCCCCGTGAACACAGAAACCATTCATCCTTCCAAAGCATAGCCTCTAAAAAATGAAACTCAAGTGACAAAAATATACAAAATTTGGGTCTTTGAAAGCAAAAGCATTGGTATTCTATCCAAATTAATATTCATTTAGAATACATATCCAACACGGATTAAGGAGAAAAGAAATTTTTCGTCAGCAACAAATGTTTAGCTCTTTATTAAATAAATAAAATTGAAAAATGAGTGTTTAGATGCTAACTGAGGCTGTTTTCATCCCGAGATTGTTGGACTTTGATGCTGGAGTGAAATATAAGTAAATCATTTAAACGTAAATACGGGAACATTTTACGAATACAAAAGTTTTAGTGTAGTAAGTCGCAGCTGATATCTCCCAGCTGAATTTGTATTGTTTAGAGAACCTAAAAGAAATACTGAGAATACTTTCATGTTTTTGGCTTAGCACACTGAAATATTTAGTAATTTGATTATATAAAAATTATCTATATTTTGTGCTGTAAAATTAAGATATACATGTAGAGAATCACATATTGCTTCGTTTACTCTCAAGAGCATTCAAAGTTGATAAAAGTGAAATAGTGATTATTTAGCAATACATTTGCTTATGTAAGATCCTATGGGTTACGTAATTCACGGACATCCAAGATATGTACTTCCAAAATCAGTACATTTTATTCAATCATATTTGATAGACTATAACTGAAATAATTCATTTTCATCGATCGTTTTCCAATTACAGCAAGGAAGGGATAATAATTTTATGGATTTATAAAAGAACTTTCAGCCTACGCAAATCTCTTCTCTCAGTGGAGGCATAACTCTGGACATTCGCGTGGTGAGTTTCCTTTCTCGGGACTCCAATTCCTTTCAGGGACAAGGCGTGAAACGCGTGACCGTGATAATTTGTTACCAAACACGTTTTCTCGTTTTTAGAAAGGGATACTGATACCTACAGCATATGTGTGTGAGAGTTTGTATGGCTATTGCCTTTGAGATATTGATGGCCTATATTTTATGAATAAACGTCCGTTGCATGAAAGATGCGCAGGTCTCAGCGATTTATCCTCGTTTCTTTCCTCGCTTCAGGAATACGAAGAAATGAAAAATGGTAGGTACGGCCAATAAACCGATATCTCTTCAAGGAAATTTGAACGGCATTGCTGTGATATATAGAACAAAACATGCCTTCCTCTATCCTTTCCACGAAACTTTCTCTCCGGAACAAAAAAATGAAACAGATTGTAGTGCCACGCTCCCTCAAACATAAGGTAAGAGTGCGTATGAATGAGTCATCAAACATAATTCTAGTATTTACCAATAAAATAATAGGGTCATTACACATCAAAACATTTAAACATGGCGTTTAACTTACTCTTATATATTAGGTACACTAAAAGATAATGTCACAGTATTTTAAAGCTGAAAATGACGCATATATCAACTTGAAATAAGGCATATAATTATGACGCTCTCTTCTAGCTGAGATGACTTCATCACGTTCATATTCAAAATGTATATGTTCTCAAAAAATAAATGAGTTCCTTCTGGATTTTTATACTTAGGTACTCGATCTTTTTTTGCAAATACCTAATAACGAAAACAATGGGGTAGATCACAACAAAAGTTCTGTTCAAAGTCCCATTATTGATGGGTCTTTGAAAGGCAATGGTTCGTTCTGACTTTTTATATTGACTTATAGCTAGGCCAAAAACTGACAAGATTACCTCCTTAGGAACCTTTTCAATATGCATGTATAAGTGCTCGATGGATATTACGCTGGCTGGATGACATATGACATCAAAACTCTATGTACCTACAAGATTTAAAAAAGTTTCGACTGAATGAATGACGTACCGCATCGTGGGAGAAATATCTCCTTTTGTGGAAACTTCAATCTATATTTTATTTAAAGAATATTTGCAGAAATATGCTGATTACTGCCTAATCTCCTGGACTAAAGAACGTCGTCAATGCCAGAGTAAAATAACTGATTCAATCTCTCGAATGCATGTTCACGGTAGCACTTTTTCTAACTAGATATATAGAATCAGAATCTGCTATTTTTATAAACCCGCATTTACTCATTATCGTTCATTCTTTCGGAAAATCTGTTGTTTTTGTTTTAATTCAATATACTTGCTTCTAAAACCGTATGAAAACGCTTACTAAGAGTAAAAGGAGAACGCTCATAGGTATAACTTCATGTATTACATTTTAATGATGCATAAATGCATAAAAATGAGTACCTATCCTTTTGCAATTCCAAAACCTTGTGGTGCAAATTCTCGGCGCCACACAATACAGACTGAAATTATCAACTTACTCATTCCCTTACTGGAATGTTTCGAGTCTCTTTAGTCATAATATCGCTCAGAGTGACCACTCTTTCTCCAAACTACACCAACTTCCGCCAAAAACCTTCCCCCAATGGTCCAGCGAGAACGCTCATCTTACACCATCACCCCCACGACCGGCCGCCAAAAGCGATGCCCCGACCTCTGCTCCGCTAGACTATTCTTCCTCCCAACTGCCCCCCCCCCCCCTGAACCACCAACCCCTACTCTATGTCGAATAAATTCCGGCCCTTAACCTCGTCTGGCCTCCATGGACGATTTGCATTCCAATTACTGCTGTCCCGACGCTGGAAAGGGTTAGGGATGGGAAAGAGGAGTTTTAGCACGGGTGGGGGGAGAGGTGCGAAGGGGGGGGGGGAGGAACGGCGATGGCGAAGGGAGAATAGACGAGGGATTCAGGGGGGGCAGAGATGAGTAAGAGAGAGCGTAACGCGAGAGAAGAAGGAGAGGGGGCAGGGTCTCTAGCACAGGAAGAGTTGCACCGGAACGTTTTAGAATACGAAATAACAGTCGCATGATGGAGGAGCGGGGCCAAACCGAAAGGAATTGAGATTAAAGAACGTTCTATAATTAAATTTCAGAGGAGGGAGCAACGAGTGGGGTTTTCCGTAATTCCTGTTTTATCGCACATGCATGTGCCCGCCTCTCCCCCTGCTCGGGCGAATCCCTACCTAGATGGCTGCTGGAGCCAGGGCATGTGGCTTTTCCTTTTTTCCTCCACCCACCAACCCCCCTCAAGGCAACGGGAAAAGAGGAATGCTTCCCGGAGGTGTTTAGGGCAGATTAAGTTAATTTCTGAGAATTTCGACTCTTCCTATCTCCCTGTCTCTCACCCCATCGCACTCTTCTTAATTTTTTTTACTTCTGAAGGTGCGCCAGGTAACGAATTAACGGAGTTCTTACCGGAGAGCCTCGCTTTTTTCACGCAATTACGGCACGTTTCAGGCGCTCTACCTACCCATAGATTTCATTTGGTTAGTTCCAGTGCAGGAATTTTTTACCCTTGAACTTAGGGCAATTTGAAAGGAACAGGTAAGGTGTTGGGATGCAGAGCTCACTTACGTCTGCTAACTACCATGAAGACGTTTCTGTGTTTCCGTTACTTTTCCTAATTACTCTTGGTCTATTATACTTTCAATGCAAAGGAAAAAAGGCGATAAGGGTTTAAATACAGCCAATATTTAATATCCGTTCTAACGAACGTTATAAGAAATGAACTGGAAGAATATGTATTATTTGAATCCTGCACAAACACTTTTCAGTTTCATAAATTCTTCAGGTATTATTAGAGAGAAAGTTGGAATCCTAGGGAAGACTTGTTTATCAATACACTAGCGACAGATAATCTACTTATATCCTTGAAGACATGTAGATACATATTTAACCAACCATAATTTAACTTGATGAAGCTAAAGTACGATCTGGGTATGATAAGAGCAGGAAATAATCTCTGGCACAACTGACGACAGAATAATGCATAAAAAGTTTAAACGAAAAGTTCAAGGTATGTGCTTTACATTATATTTCAGGGTCATAAACTATGGTTTCAAAGTACCGTACCATTTTCTAGAGTATCAAATTTTTAATTAAAAAAAAACATCGCTAAGGTTTTTCGAAGAAACATGAATAATCTTATCCATGCAAATTCTGTGAATAGCTTTACAGGTCATAAATTTTTGTATGGGGAGCAAAGAAATGTAAAAGCAAGCTCATTTTATTGCGGCATGAAACTTTTATGTGAATTACGCCACTTGTTTTGCTGGACATACGTACAGTTTTTCTCGCTGCAACTGAAACTGCCAAATATGCGTCTTCGAGTTTCTAATTAGATGATCGCGAAAGATATGCAGGACTGACATTTTATGCCTTAGACGCTTGTCTCATTTCCACTAATAACTTAAAACACGCGACCAGGAGATCCGCGGCACGATAACAGCAAAACATACACACAGAAGGATTGACAACTGCTGTCCCTGAGCAATTATACGCCCTCCGTATGCAAGCCCTGAAGTCTGCCCCACGTAGTGTTGGCTCCAACTCGCCATATGCATGGGTCACTAAATTTCTCCCTGCCCATAAAAGTTTCATGAATCATTAGCAATGTCTACAACTCCTTCCATCTTCCCCTCCGCGGTGGTGCCCCCTGACGCCTCCCTGCCGCCGGCAAAACTGCTTTCAGCTATGAAATGTGTTTCGAGCTCTTCACCCCGATCGTTTCCAACTCTGTCGAGGCAGTATTTAGGCAGTTGAGAGAAAGAAGGAAAAGTAGACGTTGAGGCTTTCGCAAGCATCGCCACCGCTTTATGGTTTCCACGGGGGGTGGCAAAAGTAGGTGGACACGGCAGCAGTCGAATTTCAGATTTTTTTTTCTTTCAGAGCATTAGGGGCGGGGTTGGACTCAAGGAGTGAGGAGGAAATTGAGATTGTTCCTCCCTCGCCAACACTCGGTGGCCGTTACCCTTTCCGAAGAGCTTCATAAAGTCCCTTCACTCGCAGACGTACGATCGGATGCCTATGTTTAGAGAGTGTGCTTACCGGGGAGTTTAGAGACAGGATGGAGATCGTGTTCTTCTCCAGGGGGAGGAATGAGGGGGGGGGGAGCATGGTCCGGAATGCGGAATGTGTAGATCCGGTTTGAGCCATTAACCGGCCAATTTGTATCGGCGGCCTTAACGGGTTAGAGAGCACGTTTACGTAGTTGTTCCTGGAGGATTTGCTCTTCCTTCTTCTTTTTGTGCTTTTGAGGGGCACAAAGGGAATCAACGCACGGCGTAAGGAAGTCTATTACACAGAAAAGTATTTTGATGGTTTGAAAATCTGGTTTTTCAACTAATAAATATTTAGTACACTAAAAACATGACTCAAAATAAGAAAGTACCCGAATTAAGAACACTTGGCATTCCGTACAATAATATTCCAGACATTTTCTTAACTATGCTGCAATGTATTGAAATGAGTTATTCTCAGATGAAACTTACGGGTGATCCCATTTAAAATAACCCAAAGGTGGTGGCTATTTTGGCCCGCGCATATCTACATGCATTGGCAGTTGAATGCGACCAGTTTAAAAATTTCATATACTATCGCTTTTTCTAAGCAGCCATTTATATCATCATGGCGAACATGAATAATTGATAATTTTTATAATATCAAAAACTATTTATAACAGAGGGAGATAATAAAATCACTCTTTTACACGCAAAGTGGAAAAAAATCCTTATTTTTTTATTTTACGTACCTTTAACAGATAAATATAAATGGCTATTTAAAAAATGAAAACAGATATTATTTGGTCAAATGCTTGTCAAAACATTTTCACACTAATCCAAATTGCAAATGAATGACCAACATCAGGTTGCTCTTTCCCATTTCAAACAAAAATGAACTGTCCACCTACTTTTTGAGTGGACTTTCAATGGATAAAGGCTGTTAACGCTACGATCAAGAGAAATATCTTTTTTTACTCTTCCGCAAAATAGTAAAAAAAAGAAGGAAAAAATAAATGTTCATCCATTTTTATATTCATACAAAGGGGTGTATCTCATAAATACTTAATCACAGTTTTTGCTTTCTACAACCATTTTTGTGCACTTATTAGATCGCCGAAGCTTATTTGGGTAAAATATAATCCTGGAAATGCACAAAGTAAAATTGTGGAAATAATCGTATCCAGGTTTATATAACCTGAGGTAATACTTAACATATATGTCGATTTATTAGCTTTATTGCGTCGTACCCTTTATGCTAAAATGAAATTTTGAGTGTGTAATTCATTACTAAGTAGAATTCAAATATAAGAACGGAAAGGAAACAGAAAAAAATTAAATATGGTTCATAAAATTATTTATTTATGCAATTTATTTAAGAAAGCGTACTTCAAAAAATTAAGTAAGGGTACGATTATATATGTCAGAACACTGAAAATAATTTCTAATATTTTTTAAGGCATTTTATTGTAATTCATTTTTGTGTAAATAAAAAAATATATTTTATCGAAATAGATGCTTCTAATAGCAATCTAAGAGACCAAAAGCGCCATTAGGGTAACTTTTAACAATATAATGGTTTTACGGTTAATCATGGCAAAATTTTCTTCCTCCTACCTGAGGTAATACTTAACATATATGTCGATTTACTAGCTTTATTGCGTCGTACCCTTTATGCTAAAATGAAATTTTGAGTGTGTAATTCATTACTAAGTAGAATTCAAATATAAGAACGGAAAGGAAACAGAAAAAAATTAAATATGGTTCATAAAATTATTTATTTATGCAGTTAATAAATGATTAAATGAAATAATGTGGAATTATATACAGATTAATTGGAATACTCTAAATAAAAATTACTCAACACTAAGTTATCTAGGAACTCGAGTTTTCAGTTTGTGGTTCATAATACTTTCTCACTGAATCGGAATATTTTATCACGGTTCATGTACATAGGAAACTGCTGTGCCAAGCATAGGTTATCAAACGAGGAAATTAAAATGGCAAAATGAATTCTACAGTCTATAAGCCTACAAGGACTAAAGTAATACCTTTAAAAAAATATCAGAATGGTTTTCACGAAATAGTAGAATCGTACGCACTAAGTACATACTCTTTAGCTCTCCATTTCCTACGCCATGGTGGGTTCATAAGCCATTTGAGTAGATAAATTAATAATCGGGATGTCAAAAAAGATTCGCAATCAGCTAGGTTGGGAAAGGGTCTCAGGAGACAGGATGTAAAATCGTGTCACCAAGGATATTATACTTGACGGAGAGTTTTGAATTGACAATGAAAAACCATCCCTGAGACATTGGCGGCAGATAGCGTTATGTACAGGCTGGTGAAGGGTAGACGAAGAAGAAGATAAAGGAGGCGTTTCACTTATAAAATTGCCACCAGCGGCGCGAAATGTTTCTCGTGTACTACTTCGGGGAAAGGTTGCTGCCAATCATGGGGAGACATCACCCATGCCTCTCCGGAGAAAGCCTTTTAAGCCACCGCCTGCTTCGTCTCTCCCCCCGGGTGATTTATTGGCGCACCCCTTCTACAAACATACGGGCCCATTTCTCTTCTCTTCCTTTTAGAACTCTGAGAGACGGAATAAAACTTTAATACGTGTTCATACTGTTCATAGGCAAGTACTTTCTTCTCGATATTTACGAAAAGAATGAAAAAGTTTCTCAAAAATAAATATTTGAATGACATTTCGATTGAGAAGAACGGTTATGAATCTTTCTGAAATGTACTCCCTTGTGAGACGCTATAATACACTGACGCTGATGACGTAATGACGTTGGAATACAGTTTGGATAAAATTTACGCCTAATCTTTGCTAAGTCCATTCGTATGAAGTACTTGTGAGATCAATATCTAAAATGGACAAAACCAATGAACGGTGAAAGCTTAAGTACAGGAAATAATACTTTTAGCCATTACATGAAGCTATGAGATTAATACGAAACCATCAATGCTAGCATGTTGGAGTAACCTCTGTTGAAATATGTCTTGATGCTAAAGTTCTGTGGATATTAGATTTTTTTCAATTTCATCTGGATTTATCTGTCTGATGGGTTAAAATTACATATAGAGTAACCTTTTTTTAATAGATAAAAAATTCTGAAATATGAAGCATGATATGATAACTCAAGAAACGGAAATAAATAATTTCTACTTCCACTCTGTCACAGTTTTTTTTCTTTTTAAATCAGTAGTTAAGATGAGTTTTTGAGGCTAAGCGTTCTTCACAAAATTAAGTAAGGGTACCATTATATATATCAGAACACTGAAAATAATTTCTAATATTTTTTTAAGGCATTTTATTGTAATTCATTTTTGTGTAAATAAAAAAATATATTTTATCGAAATAGATGCTTCTAATAGCAATCTAAGAGACCAAAAGCGCCATTAGGGTAACTTCGAACAATATAATGGTTTGACGGTTAATCATGGCAACATTTTCTTCCTCCTATGACTTATCATATCTAATAATGTATCGTGTAATGGTTCTCCTCTCCCTCATCATATCTTTTTACTCTTGCAGAGTATTGGCAGGCTTCACTGATAGCTCTAATCAAAACCCTTTAAAAAATATGATTAATCTGGGCAGTTTCTCATTATTAAGTACATCCATTTGCTAGGTAACTTACGTATGTTCGAGATAAAAACATTCACGACTACACAACGTTCAACCGAAGAGCACAAACCAATGGAAGCCTACCAAAACAGCAACATTCACCTCGCGGATGCCAAATAAGGAACTTCCTTCCACTCGAAATCCTTCGCCGCTACAACGTAAACCTCCACGACCACCACCACGACCAATTCCTTTTCTCAAGCAATTTCCCAAGGAGACCGTCCGTGAAAAAGCATATCAGATGCGCCGCTCTCACGTCCCGATAAAGGATGAGTCCCCTCCTGCTGAAACGGTTTAAAAGAGAATGGTTTTTGCCGGGAATGAGAAAGGGGGTTTGAGAAAGGCTGGAGGAGGGATGCTTGGGAGGGAGGGGGTTGGGAAGTGGATGAGCGGGAGGATTTGTAGAGGGCAAGGCAGGGTAGGCAGGAGGATTAAGGTGAAAGGTTGGGTTGGGTTGGAAGGAGCATGGGGTGGTGGGAGTGATTTAGAGTTGTGGTAAGGACGGGATTGGCTGTAGAAATAGGTAGTTCCCGGAGGCAGACGGGTGCTATGCAGAAGGAAAAGAGCAAATAATGAGATCTGCCATTTAAAAAAAGGAGAGAATCTACATGGAAAGTGTAGCAGCAGCAGTAACAGGAATTGTAGAATAAAAAATCCTTGTTGAGGTAGTAATAGAACAGGCAAGGAAAAGAAGAGATTTTTGCGGGGAATTTACCCTCTTCCAAATCCTACATGGAAATGATTTTCAAAACCCCTAGATCGTGGATCGTGTCAGGTGTAGTGTTTCATTTTTAAAGATACTTGTTTCTCAGAAATATTAAATCCTTATGTGTAGTGGTGGCTCGCGTAAACAACTGCTCCTTCTTGAGATGACATATTTGTCCTGATTATGATGGAACACAGTAAAGATTCACTCCATGGCCATTGTGCCCGTAAGCCTAACAAAAAAAAATGTATTGCTTGAAATTGTTATTTGAGAGGCATGTCACCGCTGCCAAGTAATTAATAGGGCTGAATGCCTGTGCCTCATAAGTTATCCTCCATTTTATTTCTAGTTTAGGATAAATCTAATTTTTCAGTCTTCAATTAGGTGTATTCTATTTTTCAATAGAGAGTTATCATACATTGAATTGAAGAACAATCTAGACAAAAAATAAGTATTTACGCATATAGAAATGTATTAGTTGTCATTGCCAATCTACAATTAAAGTTACTTACATATGTAATACCGAGAAAAACAATGTAGGTAGCGGAATAATGAATACGAGGAAAATATAACCAGAAATATTTGTTAATACTAATGTAAAGTAACAACAATTAATTTCATTCGACGTCATTGATAGAGAAGAAACAGTTTTGTACATTTTCTAGAACAAGATACTACGATTACAGGTCCACAGAC
This sequence comes from Pyrrhosoma nymphula, assembly GCA_963573305.1. Lineage (NCBI taxonomy): Eukaryota > Metazoa > Arthropoda > Insecta > Odonata > Coenagrionidae > Pyrrhosoma > Pyrrhosoma nymphula. The sequence continues at coordinate 96,206,106 of OY754335.1, read as the reverse complement.
CCGTGAATATTCGGACAGCATGCCCGATTTTGTACGCTACTCATTCAAGGTGATAATAAAAGTTTAATCGTGCAAGAGAACTCATGGAATATTATAGGGGTGCTTTCATATTAAAAATTCTTAGATTTCTCGATAAATATCCATTAAGTAGCTAAATAATATACTGTGAGGTAATGTACTGCAAATAACTCGAAGTGTCTTTCATTAGCGTACTGCTGAACTCGGAGAAAAGCATTCACGGGAGCTTATTGAGAGATATATTAATGTAAAACACCTGATATCGCTGAATAGTGCGTAATGAAACAATTTAAATAGATATAAAGACAAAGGAGACACTCGAAACTTAGATGCTGGAGCAGAACGCATCGAACAAGAAATGAGGGATAACATAAAAAAAAAGAGGAGGGAAGGATAATACGCAAAGCTACATGGGAAAGAAGAATCAGAGGGTGAAGTCATACAATGAGGCACATAGAACTCGCAAAAAATTTAACAAGGGTGAAAGAGGAGAATAGACCTCGCAAAGTTTTAAGGGACGCAACCATGGGCCAGTACATGAGAGTTGTGGGCCGGGAACATAATCAGGCCGTAAGGGAGTTAGCAATAGGAAGGCAAGGACGGCTGCTGTGAAACCAATTTTCGGATTGAAAAAAATGACGATGAAAATGAGCGCGTTAAGGCAGGGTTAATCGAACCACAATCGAGGACCATAAAATCGGAACCCGTCGCAGACCAACTTCCAAAAGGGTTTACTCCACACCGATGCGACATTTCAGAAAATTTTCGAGCCCAAATTTTTGGGATGGCCGGATAAAAGGGACGACTTTTAAAGCGTTTCAGAGGCATCAACGGAGGAAAAAATGAACAAGACACGGAGGGAGGAGAAGAGAGGGGAAAGGGGGGGAAGGAAGAAAAAGGCTGGAAAAAGATGGTGATAAAATGGGTCCCGGGTCACACAGTGTCAAAGGAAATGAACGAGGGGGGATTTTTCTCCGAGAGAGTAGAGCACGGAACAGTTATGAAAGGATCTGCGAAAATTGGATAAATTCCCACCCATAAAAAAATAATGCAGGAGATTGAAGTCCGTTTTTTTATATGTATACATCCACCGGAAAAATGCGTGTTCCACATGAGAGAGAGGAAAGAAATACATAAATACACGCCGGAAACAAGATTATGCCTTAAGTGATAGAGTAGTCTGGGATAAAAAATATTTACGCGGTGTTCACGTCAATTTTTTTTATTTTTCCGGGATGGCTTCCGGGTTTGCAACGTTGGCAGCCGGGTCACCAACTGTTAGGGGTTAGGAGTGCCGAACTGATGGTGTTTCCCTTCCTCTGCACAGGGAAAAAGAACCCGGGGAAAGAGAGAAAGAAGTGATGAGATGAGGCAGTAGTGTTTTACTCGAGGCTAAAGCGTGAATTTATATTCATTCCGCACGCGGCAACTGAAGTGAAAATATGTGAAAATATTTATGCTCGGAACATGTAGAGGGGGGGATTTGGGGTAGGGGGTGTGTGGGCCCTTCTTTTCAAAAACTTTTCCCTCCTGGAGATAAAAACAAAAAATTACGGGATAAATATTCCCGCGCGTTTCGCTTATGTTCTCGCCCGTGGGGAAAGGGAGGACGTCCTCTACGGCGTCCATTTTTCTTTCACACGAGTTCCCTGGGTTTGGCATCCGACAGTTTTTTTCAAAGTAGTCGCATTTAAATGATCCGGAGAATATTGTATTATACACCAAATATATCCAACCTCTCACTTATTTTTTGCATACCTTTCGCATCGTTCCATCAATGAACTCGTTGAGTGGTCAATGGCTCCTGTGTGCCTACGCTGTATGTCCTTGCAGCGTAGGTCACCAAGTTTTTGCTCCCCCAAAATATCACAAAACATATACACAATTTTAAAAAAACAACTGAGAATCTAAAAAACTCAGTGTAAGGGAGGACGCATTCTGCTAGGTTTGTTGCAGGTCCGACAAATCGAGTTGGATGCGAGTTTCAATGAATACGAATTTATGTTAAATGTGCTCCTCCTCCAATGTTTTCACTTTAAAATCCTCAGATCACGAACATGCTACTTCTGCATGTTTTAAAATTCTTCAATGGGTTTAAACGGGATTGAGTAGCCATGGTTCTAGTTACCAAACAACATGTGGATTCTAGGTACCAAACAATGAAATAATACCAGCAAAAATATATATAATCATCATCAACTTGATATAATGTGAACTCCACAGTTAATTTTATTGAGACGACCTAGGTTTCGACACGTTGTGTCATCTTCAGGTGTCGAAACCTAGGTCGTCTCAATAAAATTAACTGTGGAGTTCATTACGTTTTTTTTTCATTTTTCCATAATGGAAAACTTCCACCACATCTCGCCGGAATTCATATCCTCTATTGATATAATGTCTTTTCAATGCATGTGAAATGTAATACCAATTTTGTATCGAGTCTATTGGGGTATATTGGCGTTAATTTGTAAATTTTTTATTACCACTCTTGAGATACATTATTGAAAGCAGCGAAAATTATAATTAGGTACATAAAAAGTGAATATTTACTCGGAAACAGGAGGGGATAATCCCCTGAGATAGCAACGATTTTCATAGCGAATTGTAGAAAAGTTTCTTTCTCACGATGCTTTCCTTTATCTTTCTTTCTTGCAGCAAATATATTATATCTTCAACCGATGGAATTTGCGATCAATCCTCCTGCGGCCAACGGAATGAGCGATGGTAAAGACAAAATACCTCCCGGTGATTACGACCAGTTCGTTTCGTATAAATGTTGAGAGTTCTTAGGTAGTTTCAATAAAAGTCCCTAATTATTTTGCATATTATGTGGAGAACACTCGTTGTTTAAAAATGTAGTGACCTTATATCCCCGCTCCCGACCCATCTTTTTTAGGAATTAGAGAGAAGAAGAGAGATATCTACTAAGGAGTCCTTGTTATCCTGGATGTGACAACCCTATTGTTCGTTTCGGAGGAGTTAGGAGTCCTGAAACGATGATTGAGTGCTTTTCAAGCTATGAACTTATTTTTTCAAATTTATCTTAGTAGATCAGTGACCTATTGGGTTTCCAAGATCCATCGAAATTACTTGATACATTTCCGTTTAGTTTCATCCCTATTTTATTGAACAACTGAGAATAACGTGGATCTTTCTCAACACTTAGGTCCAGTTTCAAGCACATGTGTCTATCAATTGGGAGCTTGGAGCAGCAGGAATTAAATTCCTCGATAACTCGGTTAAAGTGCAAAAAGTATTTGCCAGCAACGGAGTGAGAAGTAGGTTTTAAAGTCATTTTAAACGCTAGGAAATCCTTTGATGGTGAAAATAATATTCTTCTAACCATCCGCAGACACTTGTCTCCCCCACATCACCCCTAGGACATTCCGCCACGGCCTGAAGTTGAGCCCGGAGGATCGAGATCTGCAGGAAAGCACACTCGAAATGAGTTGAAGTGTTTTTTGGCCGAGGAGTTCTCGGTGAAATGTTACGGATCTCGCGGTGCTCGACGAGAACGGGAGCGAAAGATGGTAACTCGCCAGGGGTCACCCAGACGCTTGCCGATCATCGATGGACCAACGGGCGTTTCGAGGGCACACTCCAAGTCACTCTCTTCAGTATCTTCTCCCTCCTCTCTCCCACTCCCCGTCCTCTCTCGTTGCCCGGCATCCTTCAGGAAAAAAAGTCCCCATCTCTGTCTCGACTTCTTTTCCGAATCAATAACTTCTTATTCCCTTTATCCCTCGAGATCATTGCACTGCTGTCGGTCCGAAGGTAGGTATTCGTTTCATATTTTTTTTCTGCTTCGCGGTATCGCTTTCCTTGACCCATCCAGGAAATTGAGGTTTCAGTAGAAGAAAATGCTGCACAGGGAATCGTGGTTTTCACGAAAGCAGTCGTCGTCGTAATTGTCATACCGCAGACGTAGGTACTCCTAGGACGCTGATCAATTTCCGATTGGTGGTTGGTTCTTCGCTGGAAGTAATCTGGGCTCATGATTTTTACGGATATGCTCGTTTTTCTGTGAGCTACGCAATAGTCACACTAACAAGCAGGATGCTGAAAATCAACAAGAGATCATCGAATTTATAGCACGTAGAGAAGCGTCCCCAAATTTTGCCTCATGCGTTGATCAATAGACAGCCAATATAGCCTTTAGAACATACTCAATAAGATTAAATTTTCTCCACATTTTGATTCAGATCATCAAGGAAAACTTGTGATCGAGCACTTAAATTCAGCCGGTAAGGGTAAAATTTGAGTTAGTACATAAGTATTCTAGTATATAGATGCTAAACAACTAGGAGAGCTTAACAAGTACAAAGCTTGGTCTACAGACAAATAAGATAAATAGGATAGGGGAAAATGGAAAAGGATGTAATCAAGTAGGACGGAGCTGAAATTAACTAAAGCATACCAACGAAGTTAATCCGAGAATAATTGACATAGAAACACGTTATTATATGTAATGGCTTTAAACGAAGACAAAATGATTTTTCTTTTAATGCAATATTTCTAATATATTTTTCATAATTTGAAACGATTCATTTTGCATATTACTTGCAGAGTTTCCAAAAAATAAATTGGAAGATATAGCTATACAAACATTAACTCCCAAAAGGTTGGCCAATGTTGCACAGAAATTATTTTGATCTCACACTCCGCTTGCTGACGTTTTACCACCTTTCTTCAACAATTAATTTTATTAAAATCCATTCTGAAGATAATCTAACTCATTCGTGTCGCACATGGTATGCCGGGCTGCCAAGTAAAAAAGCAAAGTAATTCCAATACGAAACAGGAGAGTTGCCCGGGGGAGTCACCTGAAAAACCATTGGCCAAAGCTTTAATCTCTTATGTTTCAAACATATCTGGCAAGATCCACCGCATTCTACGACGGTATAACATCCAAACTATCTACCTACCACCGCCTAAATTAAGGCACCGACTGGTGAAGGCGAAGGATCCTATCGGCCTGAAGACACCATGGGTTTACCAGATTCCATACGAGTGCGGAAAAATATATGTGGGGGAGACAGGCCGAACGATTGAGACTAGGCTGAAAGAGCACCGAAGGCATTTTATATTAGCGCAACCAGAGAAGTCGGCAGTGGTGGAACATAGCATCAATGAAGATCATGCCATTCGATTGGAGATGCAATAATTCTTTGCCGCTAAAAACGCTACTGGGACCGCATAATCAAGGAGGCCATCGAAATCCGCCATAATCCAAAAAAATTCAATCGGGATACTGGCTTTCATCTGAGCAATACTTGGGCACCTATAATAAATTGCATGAAAGACAAGGGAAGAACAGAAATGATTTCAAAGGAGCATCAGCCAATCAGACGACATCTGAGCTTAATTGTTGGACTCGTCAAACGGTCAACTCAATTCAGTGTAAACTCCTACATAGAGAGAGTAGCACGCCTTGAGAATGGAAAACAAGTAGTTTTCCGAAACGTCGGCCAATATGAAGCCAATTACCTAGTGCAGAGCACGAGAACAATACCTGAAAAAAGCAAAGGTCTGAACCCACGAACATAACTGGAGGCCTGGAGCAATTAAAACGATATTTAGACTTTAAAGTGAACGATAATCTAGTCGACACTCTAAATGAGGTACGAGGAAGTAATTGGCAAAGCTACCGATACAGTATGAAACAGTTAAATGAAAATGAAACTGAACAGGTGCGTCACTAGACGTAATAGCAAAGTAATGAGACTTGAGCCATGCACAATTTAGGGAAACTGCTGGAGAGAACACAGATTAACAAGCGCATCAAGACTATCAAAGGAAATTTGCCAGCACGGTGTTATCTGGGAATATTAAAAGTAGAAAGAGGCATTGATACGTCTCAAGATATATATTATCTAGGAGAAGAAAAACATTTAACTGCCGTAGAAGTAAAAAATGGCCCTTAAAACTACAAATAAAAGCTTTATGAGAAGTCCTGGATTTATTGTTGCAACAATTTGATATTTTAAGGCACAAGCAGAGAGGAATAGGGATGGAAATTTCCTCTGGTATTCGATGATGATTAGATCTTTCACAAGGAATTACAATTCCCCGAGGTTTCATTTATTGAAAAGTGTCAGCGTAAAACAGTTTCCTTAAGTGCGAATTGAGCCATTGACCATCGCCTTCCCGGGCCAAGAAAGCCTTTTATTTCGTCATAATTCATGACTTATTGATCTTGGACAGACCGTCTAGTCACATCCAGTGACAGTTAATAAAAAGGCATCATTCGAAGCACGACCATACCTTGCGAGTTTCATCTTGGATGGACCGAAATGGTAAATAGAGCCTATTGCTTTAGACTCCCCAAAAGTTGCATACTTGGGGAAACCTGGGGGGGGGGCAAGTCTAGTATCATAAGGCCTACTGATCGATTCCCGATGCAATTTCTTTACCAAGTACTTTTTTCACAAGCAATCTTCATTGATATTTTTCGCCACTCACTGTGGTCGTTAAGAAAATCTTAATTTTACTCAATATCGTAAGTTATATCTAAACCTAGTATTTCAAAATTTGGGATTTTTCATTTGTCACAACCATGATATACGATATCTCATACTGACAAACTGATGAAACCTTCTACACGATAAGGCCTTAGCCGTAGCAGAAAAATAGAGAGTAAAGAAACACAGTGATGATCTACATTCCCGCGGCAAAGTCTCACCGACAACACGGTCAACACAAATCATCGGTTCCCGCGAGGACAACAACAGTCCCATCATCCGTTCCCCCTTGGCGGCAAAACCCTTCGGCGGCGACCGACTAGGGCCGAATAAGACCACCCCCCCTGGTCGCATTCCGACGCATGATTTGCGGGGGAGGGAAGATTCACTGGGCCCAGCGGGACGAATAGGAGATGAACGTCGATTCCGTTTATTTCCTGCCCCGCGAGACGCATAAAACGGGCCGAGTGGGCGGGGCTGGCTGAAAAGAGAATTGATGGCTGCTGGGTAACTGCTGGTCGGGTGCGCTCTCAGTGATAGGAGTAGAGCGATAGGCAAACAGGGATGATGTAGAGCAATAGGCGCACATTGATGGTCTCCTAGGAAGTTATATCTACCGCAATAGCCTTACAAGTCCCTTGCAAGTAGAAATTCAATGAGTAAGCATTGGTTTCTTTGCTGGGAAGCACGACATCGTGGTGCAACCTCTTCTGGCATAGAAATCAGTGTTACTATCCACCCCGGTGGCACTTACACGGAAAATAGACGGCCTTCTATTTTCACTGCGAGTAGAATTTTGATTCTGCAATGAAATCGCATCGAATCTGATGATATATTGGTCATATCACTCCAAGCAGGGATAAAAAATGTAAACTATTCATAAATTACCCGACGGAGGAATATATTTTACTTGGGTTTAATTGGAGGTTACTTGAAGAAATACTTATGACTGTTATTTTATTGAATAATAAAAACATTCTCTTGCTTATTACGCTAAATAGATACATACATAGATTTAAAATATTTGATACTAATTCATAAAGTCTGCCGGAGGAACTATAGGAGTTATAAATTACATTTACACATTAAATTTTCATTATTATGCATACATTGAACACTAGTTTTCGAGCAGGCGATTATCGAAAATTCACCAGCCAGTGTTTACCTCCGTCATTAATTTTTAGGGTGAAATCGGAAGAAATGTGGAAGCAGAACGAGAACAGGCCGGCAAATTGCAATACATATCCAGTTATCTCTACACTCGACTCTTTCATAGATGTCAACTTGAATGTATAAAACTTAACGTGCGTAGGGTGATAGCGTCCAGCGAGAAACGCACAGAGATCGGAAAGTGCACAGTGACAGAAAAACAGTGATCGATAGGAGCTCAAGGGGCCATTAAAGAGGATACACAGTACTTGACGCAGAGTGATACGCTCTCAGAGTTGGTTGTAATGGTACATAAGTTGTATAGTGATAATCGCCAAATGATTGACCCACAGTGATAGACACGCAGTGATAGGCGATTAGTGATGGGTGCATAGTGATAAGTGCGTGGTGATAGATGCAGAATGATAGGGTGAGAGAACTAGGCATTAGGTGAATGATATAAAAATAGGTATACCGAGATAGTCACACAGTAATAAGCGCACCATGATAAGAGTAAGGTGATAGAAGACAGTGATTGGAGATTGGTGATGCATCCTCCGTGGAAGATACCCAGAGATGAGTGCAGCGTGATAGAATCACAGTGATGGAGTAACGATGTTTGATTGGTTATATTTTTGGGGCGACCAATGAGTGAGGTTATTTCTGCCATTGACTATATGTCAGTAGGTTGATAAGGGAAGGGTTGTATGGCAAACAAAGTCAGAGTTGAGACAAACCCGGCGTTGGTAGATATTATCCCGCTTTAACCCTTAAGACGGTATGGGTTACACAGTTTAACGCCTCTTCCAAGGGACGGAGTACTTTACCTTGAACTACTCTCGGTAGAGTACCCCATGGAGGGATTTGCATTCATCAGATACATCTCCGCAACCGCCGGGATGTGAACCCTGACCCTCAAGAGAGGAAGCCTGTACCCGAGCCACCACACCAATGGTATGAGTGATTGAAAAACCGTACGAGCAGCGCAGTAGCATTACACAAGACGTTTCCTCCATCCAATAGATTTTTTTGCGATATGAAATCGCTTCCGTTTTGTCTCCCTCATCTTTTTGCGGGCCATTACCTTCGGAGACGCTGCGGTGGGGTTCGAAGGAACCAATTCCAACGCCAATGCAATGATACGTCTCACTTTTGGGTTTTATGGACGGGTGAAGAGAAGTATCTAGGAGGAGGACATAGCTGGTGTTAGATAGGGAGTCATTTGTATACAGTCAAGGGCCATTGCGTTGGATGACGGCTAGGAAAAGGAAACCCATTACCCTATGCTAGGCTTGTCCTAGAAAACTCGCAGGGAGGTGATCGGAGGAGATGTAAGGGAAATGCCATTTATTGACCCATGGGGTTTGACAGTGATGCATTGTTAACTTCGCAGAAAACTCCATTGGGGAATCTTTTCATCAAAATATTGAGTGAGAGGGCGATACAAAACGAATTAAAATTTTAAATCGGCGTACTCAAATATTTTCATTGAGTATTTGGGTAGAAATAATGATTTTTTAAACAGATTAGAATTTACATCCATATTGTATGAAAATTAATTAAAGCATCCAGAAAACCCATATTATAAAAACGTATATTAGCAGTAATAGCTTTATTTATTTATTTATCTTTAAAGAACCTCGACTACATCCATCTCATACAGGCATTTAGATCAGCGGTGCATAAAAACTGCATACAAACACACACAGGTACACCCACGCCCTGAATAGTGAATAAAATTCCACACAGGTGGGACTCGAACCCGCGACCGCCTGATTTGTTTATGAGGGCATAACCCCACCGCCACCGTAACCGACCAGTACCTACTTAAGTTTTGATACTGCGGATTTTCAGAAAAGTCATCTTAATTTCATCTTTGGAGTATATGCTGCCCTTTATTTCTGTTCTTTGATAATTTAAAACAAAATAATTAAATGATAACAATAAATGTCACCGAAAACTTTCATATTCCAGAAAAAATAAATATAGATAAGGTTTTCATCCACAACCAAATACTTTCGAAAACCGTGCAGTAATGATCGTGCATTATAAATCATAATTTGAACAAAATGCTGCGAATCAAAACAATAGCTAAAAATTGATTTAGTGAAACACCACAATGAATTGAAATTCCAAATGTAAACAAACACATTCCACATATTTATTTGTAGTATTTTAAAATGTTCCATTTAATAATTAATCACTTTCACAAAGAAACACTGGAAAAATTTTGATGCAGTACAATGACTCCAACTCTTTACTCCTGAATATGTTTACTAACATAATCATCAACATTCCTTCAAACCGTGACTATCATCTTTAAATTAGCACCACAGTAATATGTAATTTACAATTACGATTCATGAACGATAATCATCAACTGTTATAAATACAAATATTGCCTAGCTGACCGTCCATCTTATTCTAGTATAGCCGGTTTACTTCGTCGTATTCTTAGAGAATCCGTTTTCTTCCTTCATGTTTTATTATATTAACTCATAGCATCTTCGGGTACTCAGTTCCTGATTTTCATTGTTGCCATTCACTTTTTCATCATTTTACTACACTGATATATTTTAAGACGCTACAATTTTTGACATCTTATTTAGCATAGAGTAGGTTAGACTTTTCTACTTCCAAGCATCTGCATTGTTTCTTTTCAAATCACTCTAAAACTGTTATTGTAAACCTCTCCATCAAATTGGAGATCAAAGATTATGAAAATATAAATTAAACAGTCAAATAACATATTTAGTTTTTTAATAATCATACCAATTTCCAATTCCTTGAGCATTAGCTTTTGGCGATTTGTAAAAAAACGGTAGAGGAAAAAGTAGTTACGCTGAAAAAAAAATATATATATATATATTTTTTCCTATTCCTTATCGTGAAATTTGGATGAATCTTGAGAACTAGACGTCAAATAAAGTTGACCCGGATCAATTATTATTCGTTTTCTGTGTGCAGCATCCGAACAGCTACTCTGATGAATTTTCCACGTAAATATGCGAATATAAATAAATGCGAATCTTAATACACAGAATTCACTCGTGTTTTTTTTCAGTTTGATATATGCATGAGCGAAACTCCCGTCCATATTTCGATTCGAATAGTCCTGATATTTTTCACTTCCACATTCACACACACTGGACGTCCCAGAGGTGAAAAACACAGTTGTGATAAAAAATGTAGATGCTATCTCGAAGGGAACGCGTGGCAAACACAGCGCACTCTACCGAGCAGCGGAGGAAACGAGATGCAAATGTACCATGAAGAGCACCAAGAGGAGTTAAGTTCCGCTGTTATTGAAAATGTACCTTTATGAAATGCAGCGAGAGGAATTTTAGCGCCGAAGTGAGATACCAAAAAAGGGCCATCAACCACGCTTTGCATTCTTGTAATTGCACGTTTCCAATCACATTCTGTTAAAAAAATTAAATAAAATTTTGACTCAAATGGTAAACCTCGCGATTGTGTAAATTAAGGAAAGGCAAATGGAAATTTTGCGGGGCAAATTATTCCGGAAAATTGTTGCGCTGAAAAGCAGGAGTTTATGCAAAAATCTTTTTTTAGAGTAAAATTTTCAAATCAACATGATTTTGGGAGCCTTACTCTTTTCGGGAACTACAAAAATTAATACGAATCACACATTCATATTAAAATTATTTTAAAATATTATATTTGCAAAGCACCAGAAAAATTTGAATCGAAAATACATACAATTTTTCTTTGCTTAGCCTATCTATACATTGAATTTCAATATTTATAAAAAGTTACCTTCGTATTGACTAGAAACATATTTTTTTTCTTCTAACCACATTACTGAGCAAGAAATTCCATACCATTCATGTATCCCTTTAGTTCTACTAGCAGAATGGAGTAACTGAATTTTGGTGAAAATCAGGTTGGCGTGGAAACTGTAGTTATGGATGCCCATTCCTAGGGCCAGGGTTTTAATCCCAGTGATGGTGGAGGTTTTTAGGTGGAAAACTGATACATCTTGAGGGCGGGGATCACTTCACGTATAGTACCCACTACATGAAACGTAAAACCGTTGTCCCTTTGGTGCCTTACGTAAGAGCTGGCTCATACCGATGCCAGGTTTCCTCCACCATTCCTCCGTTCCTTATTAAATCATTTACTTAACAACCTACTATTCGTTATGGCACAAATGACCTCAGCTGTCTGTCGAATCTCCAAATAACCAACCAATCTGATCTTTGGATCCAAATTAAGTGAAATTCGTATCATATAAACATTGTTTAATCCACATAAACTTATGCAGGTAGGTACTTATTTTAGGTTTTCAGTAATTCAAAGATGATACGCTTAAATTTTCAAGATTTCTTTCTATTGGAAGGTCTCACTTCACTTCACTCTCAAAAACACTCAACATAAGTATAGGGAAAAACATTCCTTGCTCTTTGCGATACATGTGACGGGGAGAATGATATATAATCTCGCAAACTTTTGAAGCCCATCCAGCGTACATAAAACGACCAGCGAAAGGGGTCTAAAAAGGCTCTATGCATTGTTTCCGCCTGTCACCATTAAATCATTCTCGCGAGTTCGGACGCCAGAGGTTTTTCCTTCCGATCAAACAGGAACCGTGAAACCGCACGCATGCATGTTTCAAAGGCATATTCTCTCTACATCTCTCAGTTTGGCCTCTCTCCCGCTCACCTCCCACAACCCAGTGGAAACACTTAGCCAGTTGGCCAACAGACACACCTCAAAAGTGATATGCAAATGGACTTCACGCGTGACGGGAATATCAAAGCTTCAAGTATTTCCTCCCTTAATCGCACACCTCGGACTCTAAATCCTGCGCCCGCCGCCATCGCTCTCCCGGCATGCGCCATTCTTCCTCTTTCTCCCTACCTCCCGCCCGTCCTCCCATCCCCATTCATCACTTTCTCTTTCCCTCTGCTCCTTCCACCCTGGCCTGGCCCTGTTATTCCCTTATTCGTGCCCACTTCATCTCTTATTTAACGCTCCGGCCGCCGCGGCCTCCCGTGCCCGCGGGATTCCCCCCCTTCCTCGCCGGCGAACCACCGGCGCCCATTCCCCACCCACCACTACGCCGCCACCCACCCCAGCGCCCCCACGACCGACGCGGCGCGGGAAACACAAGGGCTCACCGGAACTAACAAAGGGACCGAGAGGTAGCGGTGACCCCTGAAGCAGCTTTTGATAAAAAAAATCGATGACTCTCGCGCGGAAAAAAAACATGGCCTTTCGCCCAGAATTTGACGCCGTTCAACACGCTATCAATGTCAGCTTTAACCTTTCGGCCACCGAGAAGAAAAGTAATTCGTCATGCCATTCATAGATACTGCATGTAGGGTCCATTGGTTAGGTACTACGACAATTTCTACTCAGCTTTGCACCGCGAAAATTACCCGCCTATTCCAATGCAATCCAGTTATAAACAACTACATTAGAAGCTTGACTTGCAAGCTTTAATGTGTCCGTGTTTGCGGGTCACATCTCGGTATCACAAACTTAACACTTCAAACTCCAATTTTCCATTGCAATTAATTCAATCCATTCATTAACTCCAAAATTTCAAATAAGAAATAAATTAGATGCATTTGTGTGGTTAGAAGTTCAAAACTTTGAACAAATTTTGCCAAATTGCTGCATGAATTAAATTTTCTGTGCTGCTTATTTAAAGAACCACAGTTTGTTTCTTGAGAAAAATTGGCCAAACTCGCAAAGAACTTCTGGCCTAATTCGCAAATGAAAAAAGTTCGTACGGTGAAAAGATCGTCCGTTGAATACAGTGCGTATGTTGAAGACACTAAATTCTAAGACAATCGAATTGCAGCCCTACACTTTTTCCTGAATGGAATCGTTGATCAACCAATTCCGAGGTTGCTATGTCTCTTCTGTTTCATATCTCATATTAGTTGGCCTATGTATTCATCCCTAGGCCTTACTTCCCCTTTATATTGCCCCTACTATAACATTCCCTACAAATTTGTTGTCGCAAACTGTGGTGCTTCCATCTTCACCTTTCTTTCTTGATAGCGCTCCGTAGAGCCTTTTCGTCATAGATTCCTCTGAACACTTCCTCGTTCCTGATGCTATCCGTCTATTTGATCTTCAACATCCGCCTTAAGCATCCAAGTTTGGAAAGTTCGGCTGTGCAGAAAAAACATTAATTAAATACTTTCTATCCAGCAACTTTTTAGTTTTTTAGTTTTAAATTATCTTTCATAAACTGTATTTTATCATGCTGGGCGTATTCATCCACCTTTATCAAGGAAGAGAAGAATTTTTTTCTCAGCATGCGTATGCCCATAGGAGTAAATTCTAGAAATCTAGATCAGTTAACAATTAAAGGAAACTACTGATGAAAATGTTCATTCACATGAAATGAAGACATAATTTTTTACGGTACGTACTGTATTAGGAAAACATTTTGTGCTACATTTCAATGTGCATCTCATTAGTCCTCCATCGCTGTTGAAATTCAAGCGCCTCTGGTTTCAAGAACGCGAGTCATCAAGACTAGCACATGCACGGCACTCGCAAAGACAATAAGAGAGAAGTGAGGAGGTGGCTGAAAAGGGAGAGTATGGGGAAAAAGGAACGTGTGTCACTTAGTAGAGTTCCAAAGTGAGCCTCTTCTGAGTCATAAAAACGATGAAGGGGGAGACACGCTGACTTGCACGATGCTAGGCAAATTCCCCTTTCCCCCTTCTCCCTACCCCCCTTGGTTTCCCCTTCCTGCCCTTCCCCGCAATTGCACGGCTTGTCTCATCTTATCTCTTTGAGACCCCTTCCCCCTCCCTTCCTACCACCGCTCTCCCACACCTAAGCACTTATCCCATCATCTGGGCGAATCTGGGCTCATCCAGCCTTGTCCCGCAGCGACTACTTTGCTTCCTCAAAGTCTCTTTTCTTCTTCTTCTTCCTCTTCTCTTTTCACTGTCTCCACAAACTCACTTTGCCTCAAGCCTATCTCATTCACTCCCTCACCCTCCAACTCGCTTCACCTCTAAAACTCCCATGTCTACTTCTGCCAACTCCTCAATCGTGACGCGCGTGCCATTCCATCCAAACAACCTTCTCAAGGATGTATCGACCAACTTCTTTTCGCAAAACAAATACCCTTAATCCTGATAGAAAAAAAGCACAAATATCGGTCGAAATGTGTCGTATACAATATACACATGACCCACTTCCAAGTGGCATCAGAATCCAAGTTAGACGTTTACTCTACCGCATCATGTTCTCATTGAAGTTAAGTGGATAGTTTCATGGTTCTAGAATTCATCTTTAAAATAACAAGTCTTTATGTAGATTTTTACACTGATGCTTGCAATGCAACCAGGGTTTTGACACGCGTCATCGTTAAGGACCTCGATCATAACACAAAATGTTGTAATCAGGGTCGTACTTAGTAAATCAGAGTGAAAATTAGCACAGCAATTTTTCTTAACATTTATATAACTCTTTTTCACAAAATGGCTCCTATTGCGCGTTTAAATACACTCCTTACTATCCTTATGTAAATGATTTAAAGTAATTTTGCCACAGAAATTCATTAGTTTTCCCACTGTGAAGCTGACTGTTTTTTTTATTTTGATGTGCCCTTGCAAACGATTCACAGTTTCAAGTCATAAATGGCTACATTTAAAAAAGAGCGTTGTAGGTAAATGCATAATCTCAAAAATATTTTATGGTGAGAAAATATGGCTTCTCAGCTACATTAAAGACTTAGCTTAATAGTTAACATCCTTTCAAGTTATACAACAAGATTTTTTTACGGTGCTGCTTTAAGTGAGGTTAATTTAAAATCACCTTCTTCTCAATTTTAGTCGTAAAAATTCATTCTAACACTTATTTGATCACGCAAATATTAAAATATAAAGCATCAAATAAATTGTAGATTTATTGAGCCTAATTAATAAAAATGACATCACGAAAAATTAAGACCATTCATTGAATGCATGAATCTTCAAAATCCCTCGTTCCATGAAGATCTGATGTTATTTTATACAAATCGACCCTCATCCCATATTTCCATTCTGGCATAACAGAATGCCCAATATTCCATGTGCCCGTCAGATGTCACCGTGAAATGCATGTCACTCTTCCGCCGATGATACAAGGGAACATCACTACTTTGATTTAAAAAGAGTTGCCAATTTTCAATGCTTTCCAAAGTGATGTCACAACAAAAGATTCTTTACATTACCGTAGCCGTGAAATAAAGATAAAACCATTTGTTCAAAAATGACACGAAATTCGGAAAATCGATACAATATGACACGAGGAACATGAAATCGACTGTTTCTGGTGAAATCAAATTCATTCATGGTACTTTTATGATTGAAAATTAAAGTGACATCTCATGCAGTTTGGTTATCAAATGAAAATCACCAGATGAAAGAAAGTGTGACTGTATTGCATCAACCTGTCTTTCGGAGTAATTTGATTAATCAAATATATGGGCATTATTCTGAGGAAGTGATCGGCTTCCCTCTCTTAAAACAAAAATTTGCCATATGGCAGAACCGAAGGGTTTTCCTTCATTGTTACCTCAGTTTTATGGAAAAGATTTCAAGAGCAGAGATGCAACGGCACGAATGAGCACTGGAGCACTATCGACACCATGAGTCAAAGAGAATTTTTAGTGGAGCAACAATTCAGCTTTGTGCTCAGAAGAGGATTTCATCTTGCAAAGAGCACTGTTCAACGGAAGTGAAATTACTAAATTTTTGATATTTTAATACTCTACACGTTCGCGATAGAAAGCATTAATGCTAAGAAAACATTCAACACAAGGACATTCATTAAACCTGATTTTTTAAAATTCTTCATATTGTGCATAGTTTTAATCAAATTTTTATTAACTTGATATGAGATAATATTTTTATACTAAATCTCATTATAATTCTACGGTTTAAACTTGACATGGAATATAGGAGTCAAAGATGTGCGGAAGAGTAGGAAAGAGTGAGTAATGATTTTCCCATGATTCAATGAACTTGGCGGTGAACTGTTATTAACTAAAGTCATAAATTAAAAAAATAAATTAATTTACAGCATACGATATCGTCTCAGAGAATAACCTATTTGGGTTATTCAGTGTAATACACAGGCAGGTGATGTAAGGAGTATAATTGGAAGGAAATTTGTGATATCGATTATGCCATGAATAATAACGACCGGTGGGGTAGAAAAATGTCCCTTCCCGAAATAGCTAGAATGTTAACGTCATTCACCCTTACTTGACAGTTGATATTAGGTAAGCTCTCAATTTACTGTTCGGACCTACTTCAATTCTTCATGAGCAATATGAGAAGTAAGCTAGGAAGTGATTCATCATGTTTCTATTCTCAAGATACAGCCTTCGCAGATGAAGCTTCAGTCCACTAATGAAAAAGTACACTGTGGGTAATAACAGCACCGATCCAATCACAATAAGTAGAATAAATATCGTTGTACCTACATGCATTTTACGTTGTGTCTCTTTAACGTAACTGCCACTTAATGCCGCATCCTTATCTGTCAATCCCCGGAGGAGAGCTAAGAGAGAGAAGGAAGAACCGCACAGCGGGTTCCTCTTCCCGGAGCCATCTCCCGCCTCGTAAATTGCCCTTTTTTTCCGGTTCACCACTCTCTTACCTATTACATTCCTCCCCCTCCACCCTCCCACACCCACTTCTACTCCTCCTCCCTCTTCTTCTTCCTCCTCGGACGTCAACCCTTCCTTCCGAGCTCTTCCTCCCTAACCTCACCTCACCTCTCCACGCCACGACCTCCCCCATTTCAT
Organism: Pyrrhosoma nymphula; assembly: GCA_963573305.1. NCBI lineage: Eukaryota > Metazoa > Arthropoda > Insecta > Odonata > Coenagrionidae > Pyrrhosoma > Pyrrhosoma nymphula. The sequence continues at coordinate 96,188,688 of OY754335.1, read as the reverse complement.
TATCCCCGGGACAACGTTAATGGAGCCAAATGGAATCAGCGGAGAGATTCCGTCCTGAAGTCCCGGCGAGGAAGGAGGCATGAGAGGGCGAAGGAGGTTGAGCGGGGAGGGAGGAAGAGGATGAGGTCTAAAAGGGAGTGTTGGGGGAGAGGCATGGGATGGGGATGGATGGGGATGGTGGAAGTGACCGAAGTCATTCTCGGACATTTCACCAGGTCTGGGACCTTATTCAGGAAGAACTTGACCTCGACAATGTCGAGGACTTCACGTCAAAGTCTCAACATATCTCAAACAAAGGTGACTGAACCCCTAACATAACATTGAATGTTATTTTATTCAAATGCTGGCTACCAATAGAAAAACGTGTCGTGTTTGATATGAACAAAAGAGCATACCTTTACACATAATATCTTCGAAAAGTGAGCTTACAAACAAATTACACGTCGTTAAATCTAGAATGGATGCAACACGAATGGCATTTTCGTAAAAAAATGCTTTTAAGAAATGAGTTCACCCAGGAAACTTAATGATGATGAAATAGGCATAGACAATGATCCATCTTAGGTTTTGAGATAATAGAAAATTACTACAGGAACTGAAGTGAAATAAGAGTTTTTTTAAAAGTACTCCTCAAAGTAAGTCAACACGTTATTTTTCAATCCACCACAAGGGCTTGTGGCAGGGGGTTTAGGTACACGAGGTATTACGAAGGAAGGGATTAAAGAAAAGGAATTAGAATTGAGCGAGGAGGAGAAATAAGGTGTGTTTTAAAGGACCCGTGTCGCACTATGGTTTTATTCTATCCGATAATGGTGTATGGAAAGAAACATTTAAACAGCCGTATTTTCAATCCGTACACGGTGATTGGAGGAGGAAGAATATAAGGCTTGTAGAGAAAAGGTCTGCAGGGAGCAGCATGAGCCTGAAAAAAATTCCACGATGAAGATCAGCGGAAAAAAAATTGGAAAGAAGGGAAGTAAAGGAGAAAGCATGGGATATAAAGGACTATGATGCCGCACTTAGCCTAGGGCCTGGCTACCAATCTATGAATTTAAAGGCTTTATAGATAAATATTCCCTTAACTAGCTATAGGAATCATAATTATTATTCGAAAACTGAACGTTTTCATTCCACCATTTCTTTAAAATTTTCTTTCCTGGAAAACTGCGATGTTTTTACCAGTTATTGGGAAAAATGACGTTTTAGTACGGCTAATGGCATCTTCAGGATTCCAAGTAGGACTAAGGTTAGGAATGAGTGGATCATGAAAGAATGAGGGTTGAATGCTACAGTAATAGACATATCTGAAAGGAGAATACTACATGGTCTGGCCATGTTGAGAGAACGGATAAGGGTCAAAAAACGACAAAGATATATGTTTTTGGAGTGAATGGTGTGAGAGGGAGAAAAATACCGCGAAAGTCAAGGGTGAACGTGGTGGTAGATACTCTAATGAGGAGGGATATTAGGAACTTTTGCAATGCAATCAAAGAGAGGGCACTTTTCTTTAATGCCTTTTTTAAAAATTAATTGTTTTCTTTCAAATTAATAATAAAACAAATATTATCTATTTTAATATTAATGGAACCTCTTTAATAATTCTAGTGTTTAAAAAATAGTAGTACGTTCACCGGCTTCTCCCGATAAATACGCTGACGTCAAGGGGCATAATATGACATGGCGTGAATAAATAATATGTAAAATAATTTTAAAAAGTTTTTTTTAGCAATAGTCAGAGTAAATATTTTCATCTTAACATTGCGGAGTACTTCCGTTTGGCATAGACAAATTTCTTAAATTTAAAAAAAGTTACCTCGATTTTTTTATATTGACTTGGTCAAGATTTATCCTTAAAGTATGACATTTATTCAGACAAAAATGCAGCCAAACATTCAGCACTCATGATGCTAGTTGGCTGGAAAGCACGGAACAGGAAAGATGGACTTAAGATGATGGATGGACAGAAAAGATTAGAAGGGGTGCGGATGTATGTGTCTGATGGAAGATGGGTCGGAAGAAATGCTTTGGAGGGCGGGGAGGAGGAGGTGGGGTAAAGGAACGTTAAGTGCTTCGGGAGGCAAGTGTGGTGTAGCCCAAGCGGACGAGGCCTTCAGTGGCAAGAGAGGGAAAGGCAGGGAGGGGGTGGTGATATCAACATCAGTGATTGGTTCGACGCGTGCGGGAAGAGGATTCGCTCGGCGACTGGAACGTGATGAAGGGGTTAATTAGCTCTTCGCCCACGCAGCTCCACGCAGGGGGCGGGCATTTGTCGATACATGACACACAACTCTGCAATTTTTGTTTTGATATTAGTGCTTCACTCATGCCTCTGGGTCTCCAAAAACTAATCGTGTAGGTACGCGAGAAATAATGTCAGTATCGGTACACAACTCATCAGTTATATGATGAGATCTCTGCAGAGCACAAGATTTTTCAGTTGATACCTTTCACGCATAAACTTGCTGATTTTATTATTTTGAGAAAATTATTTTGGATGACCTTTGTATGGTATTTTTATTTATATTTGGCATCTCTTACGTTTTAGTAGCGTGAAAGTTTTGAATTTCCCGAGAAGCCATTGATATTAATAATTTATCACGCAAATAAAATAATGATTAGCTCCAATAAAGCTCTCAAAGCGGACTTATTTCGCCACTATATTCGATTATCGATTCTGACTAATCTAAGAGTCTGGTTTCAACGCAAACAATTTCATCCAAACGAGTTTCTTTCAAATAAAATTGAGTGTTTCAAACAAAAGGCAGTTAAACATATAGTATATAACATCTATCACTCAAATGCCAGGTAGCACGAAATAATTGTTTTCACCACGATTACGAGAATAAATTGGAACAATGAGACTTGGGTCTTAATTACTGATTTTCGAAGCTTTTACTTCCATTGAGTTAATTAACGAGAGTAGTTTATGGTGAAAGTTTAACAAAGAATAATGAATGCGATCACAAGAGTTTTATTTTAATTATATTTAAGGATTGTATTCTATAGAGAATAATGAATGAACATTAAGATATAATTGGCCCATTTTCCCTAAATTAATGCCACAGAGCGCCAAAGCTATTTATAATCGGTGAAAGGTGTTTTGATAAGCAGTTTAGGAAAGTGCGACAGATGTTGATTTTGATAAATCGTTCTTATTAAAACAAAATTTATCGCTAATTTTTAATCTAAAAATTGATTAATCTGTGATATATTGCACTGAGACCTAAATGTATGCAAAAGTGGTTATTTTGACTCCGAATTCTTTGCTAGCCATTCATCATCCCATCCCGGCTGAAACTTCCGCTTAATGAAAGAAAGGTCTCCAAATTGCTGTAGCAAGTTTGACACATGTTATACCGGGCGCTGATTTATGAGGCATTTTGTGATGATAATCTAGGCGTGAGTTGGAAAATTTGTCTATCATGGACGTGTACTTGAATTTAGTCATTCCTCATTAGCCATCAAAGACACTATTGGCGGAGTCCAGGAGGAACACTACCACTACACAATTGGCTTAACTGTAATTCAGCATTACACGTACATGATGTACGATGATGATGAAAATCACCAGAACATATAATGAGTTTAAGGGTATGAATATGAAATATGGAATTAGAACACGTATTAGAATTTGGATATCATTTAATTTCAAATATTATCGAAATGAAAAAGAGAGTAGACTAGAAAAAGAAGCATTTATTAGCTTTTTCTCATACCATGATAATCGTCATCAATAGATCGAAGATATTTTGTAATCCGAAGATATGTTTCATTGCCGTTATCTAATCCGCAATTTAAGTTTATTTTTGCATTTATGTCTTTGTTTTATTCCTTCGCAATGAATTTTCAAAAAGTATGAGCTATCTTCCAAGGCCATTTTACTTTTAAATGTACATAATGATTTAAATCCTTCATATTCTAATATGCTCACATATTTTCCTTCATAAATTATTTCTATGCCTTATTACTACAGCTCCAACAATGAAACTTCCTAATGTCATATGCTATGCATGAAAGAATAATTTCCACACTCTTAAGGAGGCAAATAGAATTTTTAATCTAGAATAACACCTGCCATCTGCCTGCCTTCTTGATCCAACTCTTTCTTCTGTCGGGTAAATAATTGAGAGAAACAGATTCACTAAGTGTATAAATTAAAATTATAATTCATAGATCTATTTCATTTATAGGATAGTTTCAAAATGATCGATGATAAAGGGGGAAAGATTTGGAATATACAGGATTATCAGTCTTGCAGTTGTAGTATACCATCAGTTGTCATGCAGAAGATGTAAGGGAATTTCTGATGAGCAATAATAAGGGTATGCTAACCTCTAAGAAGGTAAACGTGCGCCAGAAGGTGAACTGTGGATTAAGATTCTTTCTGCCCTTCACGCTAATTCCCCTCTACTTCGAAGAACAAAGAGAATAGCCAAGGAAGAAATGAGAGCCACCTGCCTGCCTTCTTGATCATCTCTTTTTTCTGCCGGGTTTCTCGACGAAAACAAGGACTGGTTTTCAGCAGCCTCTGCTTCCGAGTAAAAAGAAATGGTGTTCCTAGAGCAAAGCGGGAGCAGTCTAGCTTTCCTTTGTCCCAGTGGAATATACTCTGGCTTTGTGGATAGTCTACCTAATAGCTTAATCTATAGTAATTCAAGGAAGCTAAAATGCTCTGTGTAACATGGTGATTTGCAGGGACGTAAGGGGAGGAAAGTTTCATTAGGATTGGACGATAAGAAGGAGAAACTTGACTAAAAGCCAAAGTATACCTTCAGGGGCTCTTTAATTTATGTTGCTCGACATAAAGAATATTAAATGTAGCCATACGCGAGGGGTGGACGCCGTCAACCAGTTTATGCTTATATGCCAAGCTACATTATGACAGAAACTATAAAGAATAAAACATGAAAGGGTGTTTACATTTTTAAAAGCACTCCATCGTACCTAGGAAATGTGCCTGGGTCTCAAAAAACAATGTACGCTGTAAAAATAACACCAAAATGAGGGGTATAAAACATTCATTCACTAGAATAATCTACCGGTTAAAGGTAGATCACAATGTAAGTCAGAGAAAATCCTCCAGATCTTTTATACGTGCAGGGCCCTATCTTCCTCAAGTATTTCTTTCCTTATCTCTGCGTACCTCCTGTACTTATTCACCCCGTTCATATAACTTATTTTCTTTCTACCCCTTCCCCGCTTGCCCAAATTCTTCCCTCTATCACGGACTTGAGCTACCCATCGCCCCTCTTTACCTCTTCCAGCCTCCTTACCTCTACCCAGCCTCCCCCTAATCCTATCCAGAAGTTTCCTCACCATCCATGTCAAGCACTTCCTCATATGTCTCCTTTTCCTTTCTCATTTCTCCATTCCCCTCATCAACCACATCTCCAACGCCTGCAGTCTATTTTCATCCTCCTTTCTCAGATTCCAATTTTCTGCCCCATGCAACGCCACACTCTATATCAAGCTCCTCATCAGCCTCATCTTTACATCCTCACTTAAAATTCCCGTCATTAACTCCCTTCAATTACTAAACGCTTCCTTCGCTATAAAACGTATGGAATAAAAAATTGATAAATATATTCTCAGGGCATTAATGTACGACTCCCGGATGGTACAATAGGCCTAATCAGTTAGTACAGTCAAAAGTTAATGGCTATCTCAAAAGACCACAACTGATTACAATTTTTTATCAGTAGAGCAGGGTATAAGACAGTAGATAATGGAATAGGTATATAAAAGTACGAATAATTGTATAAATTAGAGCTGTTTAATAACCTGAGTATTGTATCCTATCCATTGATAGTTAGGTTTTTGGATAGTTTCTACCTAAATTTACAGATTTAGGGGATTTCACTTAAAATGGTTTCCACATATAGGTGTAACTTGGTATGTGCCATCCATTAAGTCACTTAGAAGTTTTCATGCACTCTGACAACCCTCATTTCGTCCAACATTCCTATTCTACCTTTTCCTTTTTCTTCTTCGTCTTCCCTCTATCATCCAATGCCATATCTCGTGCTCTATCCATGAACTCCGAACCCATTTGGAAGCAAGAAATATCCAACAGCCTCGTCAAAAATGGAACCGGGCTGATATAGCCGATTCATGAGTCAAAAAGGTTTTAACGATCAAATCGTGAAGGAATTTAAAAACAATTTTAGCTTAATGGACTCCCTTTTTTATAATATATAAATTTTAAAACTCACATAGCGGCTAAAATAAAATTTTGTGAAAATTAGTCGGCATATGGGGGTCCCATTGTGCATAATGACACGCCCGTTGACATAAGCGGTGTGGCTAATGGTAGGTCTGGTGGGGTGAAACCCGGGTCCTTCCGCGGTGCAAGCCTCCGGATGGTCACCGCAAGTTACGGTTATGGCGGCTCGCAAGTAACGCCCGCACGAGTTGCTAACCATGGTACTCGTGGGTACGAGGCAACGTATCGCGCACATGAGTGGGGGAAAGTTTTAAGTCTCCACCGCCTATTTGATTACATTTTGGTATAAACTGATATCATAACTGGGCCGGACACTATTCGCGCGCGTTTCGTTAATGAGAGGGTATAGCAGTAAATTTTTACGTAGGAATACATGACGTAGATAATTGAAAGCCGAGGTGGGAATGGAGTGACCAATGAATGAATGCATGCAAGTGGTGCCATATAGGAAAATAAAATTTAATGATCGGTATCGATAAAAATATGAGAGCCGCAAATTATTGGAAAGGAAAGTGAAAAAAAATAATTGATGAAGAACAGAACAATGTTATACGATAAGCCAAAATGTCCGAGGGAGGCAATATTTAGCAGTTTTCTGGAGAATAAGTGGGTCAGAACGAATAAGAAATATCACGTATATTTTTGTGTTCACTAAAAAAATACCACCTTCATAGTTGATACTCGTATGCATCAGCAATTGAAAAGGTTGTGTAAGAAATTAATAACAGAGAAGGCGTTTATATATTTCTGTGAACATTTTCCAGCCAATAGTGTCGCCTTCGGTACCATATGAACTGAAGTATCGCATAATGCCTTCAACTATAACAGAAATTTCCTATTTGCTCAAACACATTGTATTTTTTGCACCCATTGTATTTTATATCCCATAAATTATCGTATCTAATGTCCAGCGTTTGCAAAAATGAACTCTTAAAACATGAAAATTCTCTTTATTCATGTGCTCACACATTTGTGCCTTTAACTTTGTGTCATTTGAAGCCTCATTCACAGAAAATGTAGTCTACAAGGCATGCACAACTTTGTGTCATCAGGTGAAGAAAATTATTTTCTTTTATTAAGACGGTTATGATATAATTACATAAATTTCGTTTGACAGAAAAACCTTTTTTTAAAGAATAATAGGTAAAGTTGGCTCCGAGATTTTTATCTGAGGTTCTGATTAAAGTTGTTTCTGAGAGAGATCATCGACATTTATATAGCCACATTTCTCCAGCCTAACCTCAACCGCTAGTAAGTAAATTAGGACGGATACACAATACAACTCCAGTAATACCACAGTTAACTCAACCAATGGCAGGAGAGAGTGTTTACTATAATGGAGTGTTCGCCACGCGCTTCAGGTTGTTCACCCTGCGGTGAGAGACCCCAGCCTGGGGACTCTGCCAAACCATTCCGGTTTTCAAGGGGCGGCGGTTTTCCACCTATTGATAGGCTTTCATGTTTAATCTTGCAAAATTTATCTCTATCTCCATCTATTTCATTTCACGACTCCTTTTTATCTATAGTCACCCTCTTTCTCTCTTTATCCAGGACTCATACGAGATCATCTTTGACAGCACCTGGACACACTGGTGATTAGGACTATAGTATTTCATCATATATATCTTGGGAGGTGGTAGGTCATTACTTCAGAGGATAGAAAACGTTTTTCCAGCAAGAATAAGGATTTCAAGGCTTAAATATTGTTGGTATTTATTTATTAAAATGTTATATGCATGAAAATGCATAAGAATGCAGTCCAGTGTACGAGTAATTACCTAAAATAGAATGAAAAACTTAAACGCTAGATTAAAGCGCTAGATAATTGACGCTGCCATTGATATTTTCTATCTATTACATAGTTAGCAGGATGTGAAAACTATAAGAAAAAATATTTAAGGCTCCATCCAAGCAGGGTTCTTATTAATTGACGATAAAACCATTTTATTGCTTCAACTGAATAGTATGCATAAAAATTATGAAAATTTGAACTGGATGATAACATCGTTAAGGGAATAGAATATTCGATCTTATCTTTATGATGCAATAAAAAACGCCATTGCATTTTTGTCAAACATTATTCTAGTACAAATATCATTTTTCCCAATATTAAGCAATTTTAAATATTCCAAGTCATTATTATGGTAAAGTAAACCCTGCTGAGGTGACCAGATGATACACAGCATCGAAACCTTGGTCAGCGGTTTCATGATTTAAGGTACATTATTTGTCTAACTTCAGTTCTCACTTCACCATCATCATGAAGGAATTCCATCTAGTAATGACAGAGACTCACCTTTACTCTAAATCAGTAAGTAAATAGACTAATTGACGTTTTCAGATTGGTACGATATTCTAAAGTCCCAAAGAGTCGTAGGGAATCTGCTTATGCTCTCGAAAGGCGAGTGTAGTTTCTTCAGGCTGCCAAAAGTAGAAATTAAATGGATAAGTGGTAGGCTAAGCAATGGAGGTAGGAGATAGAGGGAAGACGGCACTGGAGGGCAGAGCGTTGGGGGGTAATTAGTGGACTGAGGTTGTGTGGTATGGTGGACGGGGGACGAGAAACAGCGGGGGCAGAGTGAACTTTGAAGGGGCGGGAGAGGGGGACGAAGCACTCACGCAATTGAGCGAGAGCTTAAGTGATAAAGAGTTTTCACGGTGGCGGCGGCGTGTGGTAAGAGGGACGCGCGCATGTGTTTTTTAGCGAGTTTTCGGCGCCCAGGAGCGGATGGACGTGAGATATGCGTGCGCTCAGTGCGTGGGGGTTGGTGTGTGCGCTACCCACGTTTTTTGTACTTGTTCCCTTTTTCCCAGGTGAGTTGGCGCGGGGGTGGGACGGAGGGTGAAACGTGTTCGCGGAGCGCCGGAAAAAGGGGTGGGACTCGACCTTTGCGTATGGTTTTAAAAAAAATGACGAACGGGTGTGTTACGGGATGAAAGTGATAGAATAAAGTTTAATATTTTCACATTTTCACGTCCAATTTAGCTTTAAATTTAAAACTTTTCGGTTGCTTTTTCCTTTTAAGTATCATTAAAATGTTGAAGTGTGATTGAAGTAGACTTTTTTTGACTTCTAAGAACTATCCAGCCTCCAATTTCCCTCGGAGTTCTTCATTAGGTTTGTTGATCATAAAAATTAATTGTTATGCCCAACTAAAGCTGTAATTATTTTTATAACTAAGATTTCATTTGCTCCGTTTTCTGATTAAGGTAAGTCTTTCATTTTTTGCTACATTTGACGTATTGATGGCACACAGAAACGCCTCTAACATGTGTATAACGGTGAAGTGTCTGTGAATAATGGAAGGGAAAAGTTATTTCACGGTAATGTATGTTAATATAATGTACAGATGTGTATAGTTGTGTGCTGGCATTGGTTACTTGGAGGGGGAATATTGGGTGCAAATCAGTCAGTCAGCCGGTCACTCATGAAACATCACCGAAATATAGCCCGTGTCCCAAATAACAAGTTTCTCTTACGTGATGGCATTTGATTGGAATGAAAATACTTGGTTATTCCACATAAAAATATTTATTTCACAACACGACCTAGGTTTCGACGATAAAACGTCATCTTCATCCTGAAGATGACGTTTTATTGTCGAAACCTAGGTCGTGATGTGAAATAAATATTTTTATGTGGAACAACCAAGTATTCTCATTCCAATCATAAATTCAAGGTTCCATAAAGTTACGGCTGATACCATCAGTGATGGCATTTATCGAATACTATATAGTGTGATCTAGGAATCGCACAACACCTGGGATGGTTTTGGGTGTTTTTATTCACGTACGGTGATAACCAACTATTGAAGGCAACAGCCGGCGATTGCCATTGATGTGCTCATTAGTGTAGCTTGCTTCTAGAATGATGGCCATCTATTGCATTGATTGGAAAGCACCACGGTGTGACGCTTGCCAGCTATCGCCACAAATGTTAAACATCCATTGCCTGCGAGTCCGATTTTTTGATCAGCGCTTTTTTTTACGCAACTGTCTTGGTCATTCAGAAATAAGTAAAGATACTCAGCGCCATCCGCGGGAATGAATATAATTGATGACAATAATGTACTCGTTTAGCTAGCAAATAATAAGAAACGCTATTTTGATACATTTCACAAATAGTCCTCGTACTCGAGTTTTAATACACAGAGTCTTCTACGTATCTGTTTAGCAGCAATGTTTATGGTTTTATCTACTGTAGCCATATTTATACGTAGAATACGGAAGGAGCTACGTGTCTATTATAGCAGCGCGTCAATGAGTACGGTTTTGAAGTTACTATTTCCTGCAAGTTACTCTCATCGCGGAAACGCACGGTACCAAAGATTTATTCAAAAAACTGTTAACAATATATTGTAGCAGTGGGATTTGTGCCGATAGACATAGCATTAATAAAAAATAATTCAGCAGCTCAGTGAAAGGTTATCTTGGTTAGAGACGGGGACCGGCTAATGTTCGAGGCGGATTTGAAGGCATGAGCTGTTTCTAAGCCTTCGGTTCAATTATCTCTTTTCCTATCGCACCCTGTTTTTTTTATAAATATAAGCACAGGCATTTGCTCTCATACGTTCCCCGTTCGTCGGGATGACTTAGGGCCCCTGTCGGATGAACGGCCGACACGAAAATGTTTTGACGGATTTGCCATTTTGAGTTATTTTTCCCGAGGCGTCTGATCGTGTCCCGCGTCACGGCATCGTGTTTTTCCACAGGAAACGAGAGAGTGTTCTGGCTTAAAAGGGGAAAAAAATGTTTATGTCTGACAAAAACCAACAAAAACAAACGTCATTTCTCAACCAAACCACTTCAATGATTGTTAGGTATTACGTTCTTGCACGAACTAAAGGATAGGGGTGAGCTAGCTAAGAATATTGCATTAGTCTCAAGAGAAACTTGCGGTGGTTTACATGAATTAAATCAAAGTCGGAGGACGAAAATTTGGTGCAGAGAAGTAGAGTTCGGCAAAGATTAGCACTTTTAAAAAATCAGAAGCAAAATAATTCAGAGCAAGGAAACGTGTTGAAAGGTACCAAATTATAAGAGATTTTTAGGCGTTTCTGACCATCGTTTGGAGCATATAACACTTTCTAACACAGTGAATACATTGCGTTCTAGGTTCAAAGACAACTGCTTCCTATAGCCCTAGTGCAAGATGCAAGACCTCAATGAATCGTATGAGCATATAATTAGCAAGTTTCATTGTAAGAACCAGGCTAATTAGGTTGGAGTGACGTCCAGAAGTTACATTTCACATAATAATACGTGATTTCCTTATCTGCAAATTTCATACTAAGATATAATATGAACTGAATTTCCCTGCATGTCTCGATTATTATCAAAAATTTATATTTTATGAGGAGCATTTTTAGGAATATTTAGGGATGCCTGATACCACATGGCATGTAGGCAAAGGAAAGTTTGGGAATATTATTATTTTTCTTTTTTTTAATATAAAACATTGAGATACGCTTTCACCAGAAATAAATATTTTACGATTTTAACCTGATTCAGAACATTCTCTGGCGTACATTATGACTGAATGTGCATATTTTAAGTGCTTCAATGGAAAAAAATAATATGTAAGGTATAATAATCCTCCGTCTAATCTTATCCTTCTTAAGCTACTCACAGAATTTATTTTCCTCCTAGCGTCTGCCTACCATCTCCAAATTTACTTTCATTCTCAAAAATTATTTTTACCCCATATCTCGAGTTATGGGAAATTAACTTGCATCCAAGTTTTCATATTGGATCGACCAAAAATCTGGTCGAACGTCCTAAGATTCCATGGGTTTTAATAACCTCCACCGAACGTAGGCTTAACAAATTCAATATGAAATTCCAACTAGGGACACTTCACAGTCTTGGAATTCGTTCCTTCCCGATGAATTTCATTTTTTCATTCTTCTTTAATATTAGACGGTCGAAAAAATGTGTCGTGTCGTTTCATGGGCCATGTCACAAGCTTTGGTAGGGGAAATCCAAAATTGAAACTTTTACGTTTTATTAATGAAAGAAAGATTAATTCTCACAAAAAGATAGCAGTTGACGACCAGTCACAGGTGTATTAAAGATTTATCGTTACCTGCCTGTAAGTTTTATAGAAAAATTCTTTATTAAAGCCTATTTCATATGCTGTTGGTCTTGAATACGGTAACAGGTTCATTCCGCCATTGCCTCCAAAGTACTAAAACTATAACGATAACATCCCATTTATTACGCTGAAAAATGCAGTGTAGAGGTCACCGGATGTCTTTCAATATCATTTTTTTCAAACCCCAAAATATAAAATAATAATAAAATAGATTTCCTTGCAATCTTAACATTTTATCCAAGAGGACATGCATAAGCGAATTAAATTCACTGGTTTCATATTAAAAGGGACGTTATTAAAGTTGATTTAAAATAAAATTTGTATTTATAGTTTTAATATACCAGGAATGCATATACTTACAAATATTAGGTTAACTTAACTCATTTCCTAATCTCGTATTAATCTTCAATGCCATCGCTGGAACTTTTTATTATTTTTAGTATCTTCTTAAAATAACAACCGAAAAGTTCCCGCTGGAGGAGTTTTTCCATTTGAATTTCCAGGCTAATTGACTGAAGCTTCAAATGAACCGTTGGCAGACATATGGATTTTATACTTCATCTTCATATGTTTTCAAAAAAGCACATAATACGAAGTATTACCTATGAAGTACTAAGCGATTGATCATGAATTCTGATTCCACAGGTCTTAATGCAAAGACCCTTTGCGGCTAGAATTCGACCAAACGACACCAATGATTTTCAAAATCGGTAAGTTTCCAGCGGAATCTATATGATTTCACTCATAGACACATATTTAATTTTAAAAACACCTTAGTATATCTACGAGTATATTTATTCGATGATCATTGATTATTTCAACGTAGTACTCATTTACAGTACACAGTCCTCACTAAACAAAAGTTGAATCATAATTCTATAATTAGTAATTATTTATTATCTATTCTGAATACATTAATTATGATTGACAAATAATTATAGAAAAAATGATAATTCATTTAAAAAATAAAACGTATATTTGAGTCACAGCAAAAGTTATCAAAGTTATAAGAATTTGTAAAATGCTTTATGTAAACCAGAAACTTTGACTTAAAACATCGGAATTGCTGATTTTTGACTCCAAGTACATAATTCAATTGAGCAGTTAGAAGCAAAATGATGCAAGTCAGTTATTTCCCATATTTTAGTTAGGTCCGCAGAATTATTCCTAATATGTTTATTTAATGACATTTGATTTTAGCTGCAGTGTGTTTCCACGAGAAATAAGTAGATACTTATAGTTAAACTTAATTACTTCCTTTATTTCAAGCCTTTTTTCCATAAATTGATATTTTCCACTTCGTTTTTGCTCTTACCAACTCCCAAAGATGGAAATTGATGGAATGATGGATCGTGGTTTCTAAATACAACTATGTATAGCAAGCTATAATTAATGTGAGGTGCACTACAGATTTAAATGAATCGTTAATTATCAGCGAAATATTTCAAAAATTTAGAATGAGCATGGGAGAAGGTCATGATTCGACTCAGACTCATCTCGGATGAGGTCGGATGCATCTATGACCCCATACCCGTATAGAAAGTAGTAAACGTAATTTCAATAACTTAAGCCGTCCGATCTAACAATAAGAAGAATACCTGGAGAAAATCGTATTGATCTTCAAAATGACGTTTGCTGACAAAACTTTTGCAAATGCATCATTACTTCTTTATACCGACAGTTGGACGAATGTATAGAGTACTTCGCTATATAAAACGAGAGTCCTTTAATAGAAAAGACAAACAAAATAAGAGTCAATCAGCATTTTTCCCTTGAAAATTCATCAGAGCAAACAGAGAGCGTAATACAGCTGATGAAAGGATTAGGATGATAGAAGCTAGAGATTCGGAAGCAACGCGCTAGGCTTTGATCACTCGAGAAATTCATAGCAGGCGAGTTTCGGGATGATGCAGAAGGGATTATTTTAACTATATCTCTGAAACTGACAGAAGTGACAAATTAAGAGAGATAAGTATAGATAATCCCTTCTTCCCAAGCATCATTAATGTTTTAATCAAAAACAACGAGACACTAAGACACTCCGTTAACATGGAATTCACTCAAATAATATCCCTCTTCCTATTTCCTTACTTTTTAACGCCTACTGCCCTAATAATCCCTGGCACACGCTCTTGTGGGACCTTGTACGGTAGTATGTAGGCATAAAGTCTCGGCTGATACCAGTGAAACGGTAAAAATATTATGGAATTGTATTGTTATTGATTAAATCCTCACCATGTAAGGTTGGGTCTCCGTATACATTTCTGGCTGGACGTATTATAAAAATTTTAAAACAAAATCTCTGAGATATCTGTGCCACGTGAAATAAATACCGGGTGATTCTTTGAGAAAACCGCATACTAACGATTTGGAATTTTCACGTGATTATGTAGTTTGCGCACGATTACATTGACGTAGTTATGATCCTAATTTTTCTACGATATGCTGAAGTTTACAACATTTAATGAGTATTTTATACTGTGCATATTATAAAAAACTTTCCAGTCCTGGTTATATTGCTCTCTTTTGTTTATAACAATCTTCCGTAGCCATGGTATTTGGAAGTTGATCGCATTTTCAGCAAGACAAAACTTTTCAGTACGTGAGTTTGCGCGATACCTGTGCCAAGGATACAAGGCTGCGGCGTAGGATAAAACCTTTGAGACACTTGTGCCATGGTACCAAGAGGGCTTAAGTGTGAGGGACAGTGAAAGAGAAGCAAGAGATGGGATAGCTAAACAGCGAGAGTGAAGTTTTAATCGAATGAAAGCGTTTGAAGAGCAGCGCTTTACGCTAGAGTTAGAACATTTTAGGGAAAGGAGGAAATGTGAGGGGATGGCTTAAAAGGGCAAGGTTGGAAACTTCTTTTTACCTGGCTAGCGAACCAGATAAGATGAAAGGGGGAGCAGGAGCCGACAAAACAAAGTGGTTATGGGAAAGAGGGAAGAAAGAAGGCTCCATTTGACTACCTCCCCCTACCACCTCCCGTTAGCTTTAGCGAGAGAGACGAGGGAATCAAATGGGGTAAAAGTCTCCGACAAAACGAGCAGATTGCGTTAAAAGGAGCAAGTCAAATTGGAAGGACGCCACTTATCTCTATATGTAAATATTTAAAGAGAGCTGTAAATGGGAATTGGAACAGAAAAGGGAACGCACTTGGGAAAGAGTACAAGAGAGGAGGAAGCAGAAGAAGATTGGAGCTAGGTAACGAGAAGGGGGAAGTAATGAGAAGTAGAGAGCATTGTAAGAAAATGCAATAAGGGAAGTGCTGCGAGGTGCTTCCGAGTACTGAAAATCACCAGGGGATGAACATGCAACATGGCCGAAATTTGCATATTCCTGTTCGATATTTGTGAAGCCATTTGTCTGCTAGTTCCTTCAGGTGAGAGGTCACAGTTAACTAACTTGCAGAAGAATGGATTCTCGCTGCCGTAGAAACACTTCGTGCCCATGGATTATTCGGAGCCTAAAAATATGAATACATTTTGAAAACAGCAATATATATAAATTAATCGCTATTTACGAGTAATTACATGAGATTTTGATGAATTATTGCACCGGGAAGGATGTCTATATTCCACGAAAGTCTCTTCAGAATGTAAACATTATTTTATAATACATATGCTTCCCAAGGATGAGAATTAATGACATGGCTACTTAATTTTTACGAATAAAAACCTTAGTGACTTAAGTTAAAACAACCTCCTCACACCCAGAGTCATCGCAAAATTACCGGAAAAGCTATTATCAAAATATAACTTTATCTAACCTCGTTGAAAATGTTCCTTCATAAAAATTTAAAAAATGAATAAGTAAGCATGCATAAATTAATTAAAAAGTTGGGTATATGCATTTATAAATATATTTGTACGAAAGTTTGCCTCTTAGAATATAGTGAGTTAGTTTGAGTACTACGGCAGATTAATGATAATAGCGTATCTACAAACTGCTGGAGCCACCTGGGCATCCCCTATTCAATAACTTCCTCGATGCAAAGATGACGCTGGCTTGGGCACTGAAGAGGTAATATGAAGAACATTTTCCCGAATATATGCGCCTTCCGGAGGAAATACAGAAGGAGGAATCGTTGAAAGCCGACGGGAGGATTATTTGAGAGAAAAGAATAGGAGTGATGGGAAAGTACAGGAAATCGGATACTATAAGAGGGTCGCTCCAGAAGAAAAATTATGAAGAAAAAAGGAAAAGAACGGACATTTTGGATGGAAATACAGACCTTTATTTTCACAGCTAATAAAAATCTCCATCTATCGGATGGTTTCAACCTCCGGAAAATATAGGCTAATGTTAAATGCTGCTATTGCTATTAATCCCCATGACATAATTTTCCCTCCGGAGTGGATACAAACTGTGATAACTCATGCCTTTTACAGAGACAATATCTGAGTTATAATAAAAATTGTTTGTATAAGTGACCAAGTCAGAATATTTTCATAAATTAGGGTGAACCGCAGTGTGTTGTAACATAACCAATAATTTCAAACAAATTCAGGAAACGTGGGCTTTTCGGCATAAAACCTTTCCAGTCAAAAGCTTATCAATTTCATAAAGAGGTTATTCATTCGACTCATATTCCTTAACCGAAGCATCAATCTTTTGTTTGTTCAACCGAATTATAAATTGGTGACTCTTACTAGTACTAACACTTCTAACTCACGCAAGTAGTGGTACTGTAAGTCTTTGTTCAACAATAAATAAAGAATAAACAAAATTAGAAGATATATGAATTTTCTACATATTATTAGGATGTTATGATTTTTAATCTTAAGCCTGAAAGTAGGAGAATCATTGAAATGAGAAAAAGAAAGTATGCTTGATTTTAAAAATATATACATAGATGCACTATTATGTTAAATAAAAATCCACTATCCATGGTCCGAAAGAATATAAAAAGTAGATTACACACGTTTAATGCAAGAACGAAGAAGTGTATATGAAAAGATACAGGAAAAACTACGAGAAACGACGATGGAAACATCGGTTCCCGCTCGATCACCGAAGTTAATCATCGCTAGGGGTCAACTTAATTTCGTAGGGGTGCTCCTCCTATTTGGGCAGAGTGCTGATGGCCCAGACTGCTAATGGCTTGCAGTATGTGCGAAATGTCCTTATCCGTCGAAGCACTTTTAAAACAAAAGTACTACAAAGGAAACGTAGGGTAATGAAATGTTGCGATCGGTCGTGACAGTGGAGCCCGTGAAAAACGTACAAACAAACAAATTACTTTCAAAGATAGATAGATAGAAAGAAGATTCAGCTACTTCATACACAGGAAAAATACAAGGAAAACGTTAGGCTTTTCAAAAAATGATAAATTGTAAGAACCACACAGGTTAACGAAAAAGGTAGAGTATGGTACAGATGATGATCGTAGTTAAATATTGAGCGTTATAACTGAATTGATGCAGCAAATGTAATAGCATCAGACCTGAATGCTTCACGAAAGCAAGCTGTGCATCATTAATCGCAGAAAACTAAGCAAAAGCACATCAAACGAATCTATTCTAGGGAAAACGATACCCTGTAACCACGTACATGTTTAGCTGCAAGATAAGGGCTGGAATTCACCACCAGCCATGCAAAGCGATGTACGGCCGCATGGAAAAGGAAGGCCGCCTTCTATGGACGAGAAAAAGGCTGCAAGTTGAGTAAAAATAAGACGAAGAGTAGGCATGATCGAAGGAAAGGAAAAAAGAGAGGGAAAAAACGGCTGCTATCGAAAATCTTAGGAGATTTCGAGGAAACTCGAGACCCAAAGCCTGGAGGGAAGATATCCGAGACATACTTGAGGAGGGAAGAAAACGGATGAGGAATATGTAAACAGAAAAGGCGGGAGGGGAGGGACAGGGGAGGGTTTGGGGGGTCGCAGGGGGGAGGGAGCGGGAGAGATGGGAGCAGGAGAGAGGATACGCGTGTGGTGCGGCTCTTGAAAGTGTTTAAAGCGGAGGATTACGTGCGATGCGGAAGCAAAGAGGAAGGCAAACAAAGGTGGAGAGGTGAGCAAGGAGGCAGATGGCGTAAAATCCCCCGAGATGGAGAATCGGGAAAACGTATATAAAGTAAGATTAGGTCTAAAAATGATAGCTTCTGAAAGAGAAGTAGAGAGTAGAAGTCTTGGAGCTGTTTGAAGAAAGAATGGTACCCGAAATTGTTTATAAATATACTGGTTTGATGCTTTTGGGAAGTGACTAGCCGTAAGTGCAAAATTTCACTAACAAAAACTCATTCACCTTGACTGGTATTCGATATCGCGCCGAGTGCTTCAGCCAGTTTAGCTACCAACGAGTCATTTTCCCCTGTGGACCTTTTTCACTAGGGCTTTAAAGGAACAAATATTTCAGGACTACTGACCACATGGCTACACAAAAACAGTCCTAAGCGTGCGCTTAGCGCCACTGTCCACGACGTTACAGCCAAACATGGAACACAGTGAGGCGTTTGCTCTTCTGAGGAATTTTGAGGATACCGTGACTAGCCGGCATTACCTTTACGGAGTCAGCCGTAAGCGCATATAAGTGCGAAAAAGAGAAAATGTCAAGTGACGACGGTTATGCCTTGAACAACAGCATAACCTGGAAAACCTCAAACAGGCACCGCCAAATTGTTTTCATTCATCACTAATAGTTAAATCAGCGAACTAACAACAAGCGCTTTTACATACAAAGTCAAGAAATCGAAAAAATAGAAGTAAGTTAAAAATAATTGCCACCGTTATCTAAGAGTCAATAGCTTTAAAATTCACGGCATTTTTTGGGGCAGGATTGATTGCAGTGACAACTGGGATACCGGAGGTGAGATAAACCTGGTGATGCTCGAGTTTTATGAGGGTCATTTGGCGCGGCGGAACGAATACCACGATCATACGCGAGTCGCAGGTTCATGCTGCCTGCTCAGTAGTTTTTTATGAGTACAATAGGCCTTGTGAGAAGCATGGCCAAGCCTGTAATTCCGTTCTGTTGAATACAGCCGATTCTATCTGAAGCCAAGTGGTTTTGATTATCTCCTTATTCCATGATTGAGTCTTTGTATTCTCAAAACTCTGAATTTCTGCGTTACTCGCATAACGAGTGATTGTATCAAAATCCAGCTATTGGTATTTGGCCATTGAATGTTAAACTATGGTATTACATTGAGCTTCATACATTTTCACATGAAAATCTCTAAAAATTGAATATGGCAAAGTGAAAGAGGAAGGAAGACATAAGGAGTATATAAAAAGCAGGGAGGCTACGAAGAGGCAGAATGTGCACATCCCGATTCCAAGCAAAAATGGAATCAAGTCGAGGCCAACTAATTTTGCGTAAGATAACCACACTGCTACGACTCATCCCAGTGTGAACTCTCAGGAATAGCTAAAAAAAGTGGCATTTTATTCCTGGAAACATGGCTAAAATTCAAATTAAATTAAATCTTTCTTCCAAGCGGCCTATGCACTCTATTTTCTATGGTATAATACATGAATCTATTTATATAACTCGCAGCGCTAATTCAATAAGATATATTAAAAATGCTGTATTAAAGTTTTTTTTTAAATAATATGTCACTTCTTTTACTTTCCCTGATTTTTGACGCAGGGGCGAATACGAGAGAGGGAGACGTTCTCCTCTCCCGTAATTTCTCTGAACGTTTTATTTCAAACTATAATTTAAATACCAAGATTAATTAACTATGGTGTATTAAAGGAACTTGTCCCACCGAAATAAACTAATTAATATGGCTCTGCTTCGGTAGGAAGGGTTTGACTACATGTGCTTTTTCTGTGAAAACCTAATATCAAGTTCTATTTCTATTTTCGGCTCAGGTTTCTTCCAACCTCCATACATTTCGATTTATATACCACCCTCGTAAAGTTTTTAGGCGAATCTATCTCCAGTTTCTCCAGATCAATCAATTCTTTCCCTAACAATTCTCTCTCGCTCTCTCCCTTCTCACACTCTACTCTCTTCACCTATCATGTATAGTGCCCATGTGCCTGCGACAATATTTTCATTCCTTTCACTAGTTATTTTCATGACTAGTGTTCTTACTTGGTTTTTTGAAGTAAACAGAACTATTCTCAGGGTAATCCTTCAACGAAGCAGGAAATAAATAATACCCGACTTTTATTTCATCTTATAGATGTAACAATACCAATACCAGTTTCCCTTTACCATGGATCGCAGTTGAAATGTTGTACAGCAGTAGGTGTATATCTTTCTTTAACCAAATTTAAAGGCGTTGAACTTCAATCTACTTTCGTGCATTAAAATCACAAGTTTCTGACGTAAATGGTATCCCTACTCCGGTTTATTTCTCCACAAAGCAGAATAAATATAATGGTCAATTCCTCTTAGATCTCATAATACTACCAAACGACTTTCATTGCGTTCATTTGGGCTCACTCCCGCTGGTGCTAACCTTTAACACCCTGACCCCCGTCTACTTGGCGTTATATTTTCAACATTCTATTGGCTCTCATCGGTGATTGTGGTATTAACCGATAATCTGTGGGGCTTTAATCACTTCTCCCAGGTTCAAGCTAATGGATATGCCGTAACCACTACACGAGAAAAAGTATAAACGCCACAGCAAAAAAAAAGCTCCTGGGGTTTTGGCCGCCATCGCACAGTGCTAAGGGAGGGCTACGCCACCTGACTCGAGGCGTGTGAGCTGGGTCGCCCGGGGTGCAAAGAAACCACGCACCGTACACACAAAACTCTTGACTCTTTCATCGAAGCATTCTCCATAGCGAAGCTGGAGGACTTCCATATCTTTCCGCATTGGATTAAAAAATTTAAAGGTCGAGCACGGGAAATCATGCACTGCTCTATCACTTACCTGCGGTACGCTGAACAATTAACAGGGTGGAGTAGGGTGCAATCTGCTACAGGTTTGGATAAGTCAACGCCAAAATAGAGATATATCAAACATGCTTGAAACGGTTTTACACAAATCTCGTTTTAGGAATTTACAAAACCAGGGAATTTTTACATTGGTTCTTTTATCACAAAATATAATGTGATCGATCACATAGTCTGCCCAATAGTTAGTATTAGTATTAAAGAATAGTGAATCAAGAAAAAACTAGTCAGTTGAGGTCAAATAAGTGAAAAATAATGCTTTTATTTGCGTTCAAAATGTGTTTTAATTACATTCATTAAAACATGTATTGGACTCGTGTTATATGCGTAACGATTGCAACTTTGAAACTCAGACTCGAGGATGGTGAGCAGATATTAACGGAGAAGAATATCTAGGTGCAGAGAGAGATTAATTACAATATAGACCATCCGCACAAAGAATTATCTAGGTAGCAGTAACGCATTGGTGGAGATAAGAATTTAATATGCATGGCATTATTTGGCGTATTGACTTTTAACTATCGATAGCAGTTTTAGCAAAATTAATGAATCAGAGTAGCATCTTTACCATTATATCCACTAATAAACCGGGATTTAAGCATCATCAGGCTTGAGCAAGAAGCCAATTCTCTAGGCGGAAACAGAGCCCATAACTCTCGGGACGTCAAGAAGACATATTAGCAACATAGTGAACGAGGCCGGCGCTCTATTATAACTTATAAAGGTGACCCTCTAATTCGTTCAGGTGTTCTAATGCCCCTGCCAGTGAATCGCATACCGTGAGTGAGAAACGACCTTTGCTCCATATCTTGTCATTTGATATCGGAATACCCTGTTCATCCCAAAATACATACAGACGGGATCCACTTTCATGTAACCACGCATTTTTTTAATTTTTCCATTTTTAAGTAGGTAGTTATTAAAACACTTCGATTAAAATACAGACAAAAATCAGCAATGCGTCGATATAGCCTTCTGACTTCCGTCCCTTAGAACGACTTGGAGGGTAGGGGAGCTGAGAATGTAAAGAATAGGTTAACGTGGGCGAGATGGTAGGCTAAAGTGAAGAAAGGGAGATGTATGAAAGAGGCACCGGTAGGAGGAGGGAAATCGTCGTAGCAGTAGTCATCTCTTTCAAAAGGAACGGATCAGAATAAATAAAATACTGAAGGCGGGGATGGGGATAAAAGAGGGGATGAAAAAGAGAATAAAAAATGGGGTGAATATAATTTTTTTCGTTCCATTTTTATTTGAAAATGGTTATACGGCCGCTGGTTGGGTGAGTGGGAGTAAAGGGAAGAATACGCGCGCTATGTAGTACATCCCTTGCAAGGGCTCGTGACACATGCGCAGTGGACGATTGAGGCACTTGGGACGTGGGCAAAGAACTACGATATGCTTTTGTTTCCAGGCACTCACCGATTTCGCTCCAATCCTGGTGGACTTGAATCCACACAAATGTTTAGAAAAATTAAATTGGTGGTCAGCTGGCTGATGGATTGTAATGGGATAGAGTAAAATAGAGATATCAATGGTAAAAATAGTATTTCCTAGCGTAAAGCATTGAAGTAGCCATAGACGTATGCACGTTTTTTCTGATAACTAATAAGGAATTAATTCAGCAGTTAATAAACTCAAAATTTATTTCTGTGGGAAGGATACAATAGAGCTCTCAAATATTGTGACAAATGCGCTGTGGACTGGAAGAATCTACCTTTTAATATTCGGTTTTACAGGTAAATGACAGTAGCCATCGTTTACTTCTGACTGCACTGAGCGTAACGAACCATGGGCCATTCCCGCCTTCCTGAATTTATGGCAAATGGTAAGTTCAGGGGAAAGGATTTTTCACTTCTTCTCCTCACCTTCCTGATCGCCATTCTCGCTATCCCTTGCACGACATGGTCGGTTTGGTGTAAGCATTTCAGAGCTCTCATCACATATCGAAGGGCCTTAGTTCGCCTTCCGGCAGTCGCGAAGACTTGTCAGTGGTATACTGATCCCTTGTTGAGTGATTTCTCTAGTTGGTCCCTTCGTTGATAGATCCCTAGTTGGTGCGCGCTTCAAGTTCAGTATCCCGTTCTTTGGATGGGAGGTTGAACTGTGGACTTCTTAACACCCTTCATTCAGTAAAGACTATAGACCTCGCCGGGTTTCTCTCAACCATTCCACGATTCACCATACTTGTCCTACCACTTCAGCTAACCTCCTAATATTTTTATGGCAAAAGTGACCTCAATTGTCAGTCTCCACCCTACTAGACTAGGTATAGCCTAGTTTACAACTGGCTTCGAGGTAAAGCGTTGACCGTGAATAATAGCCGCGTCCACGACTTCCATCTTCGATAAAATCTATCGTCTGCCAACCGGAACTTTCGTCGGCAATCACTGTCCATATTCGTTAACCTTCGGCGACAGGGCCTCATGTAAACATCCATCACAGTCAATGTAAACACCAAAGTGTTGTGGATTTTGATGAACGTGCCTGCAGAATGAGGGACGGAAATTAGTACGCTGTTTTTAATATATTTACATCAATACCACTGATTATTACTGGCAAAACATGCAAGAATACAAGAAAAATACAAAAATAGAAGGCTGAAAATTGAATACGTATAATCAAGCCACGTACCTACTACACATTCACTGGCGTCAACCGTGAACAGTGAACGTAAAAGTTGGGGTTGGTTGAACTTTGAAGTTGACGCTTCACAATTTCACGTGATCGCTAACGCCTCCCTCAGCTCCAATGCATTAAGCTCGTGGTTGGAGTTGACATTGAAAGCAGTCACAAATAGGCTTTAACTCTGTCCGTTCCCCAAAATTCTGCACATCCGTCTGCCACCAGCATTGACGAAAGCTTTATCGAGGAACAAATCCCCAGTGTACGGTTGGAAGGGGGTGGGATGGAAGCGTATTTGGGAGGGGGGAGTGGAGAAGTACTTCACTGAACTAAAGGAAATGACGGCAGTACTCGCAGCGGATTTGCCATAAAGTGGAATATATAAAATGGAAGGAAAAAAGGCAAAAAACAATAAATAAAAAAAGACTGGTGGAGATGAGACTGGCAGGGTGGGTAAGGACCCAAAATCCCTTTGATGCCCTCTTTTATTAGATTCGGAAGTTGAGAGTGGTAGGTGGGGGTTGGCGCAGGTGGGTGTAGGGAAAGGGGAGGAGGGTATATTTTAAGGGGTGGCAAGGAGGGGTGGGCGGTTGAACGAGACAGTGGATGAGTGACACATAAGAGGTTATGGCGTAGGAGGGAGGGGGGAGTTGGGGAATGAGGGAATCCTTTGCCGATACTGAGGGAAGCAATACCATAGTATTGAGTTCATGTGGTGGCTACAGCACGGGCTTGCCATTTCGAGAACTCGGGTTCGAATTGAGGAAGCATTCCTCATGAACGCAGAGGAAGGGGTAGTGATAAACCTATAATTACTTGAGTGATATTGCTATCTAAAATGCAATATGTCTATGGGATGTTTATAGAAAACTTCAATACCATGTCCTAGTGTAAACTTTAGTAATAATTAACTAAGACTGTAGAAATACCTCTCCAATGCTGAGGGAGAGACCAGTCAGTAACGGGTGGAAGTGTAGCCACTCCTGTTTCCGTTCGGGATGTTTGGGGAGTTCGGATTCGTAAATTGAGGATAACCTCCGTTTCACTCCCTTCAACTAATCCACTTCACCCTTTCTATCCTCCCGCTTCATTAAAATTCCGTTTGAGCAAATTTCGTGAGGACAAGCGAGTGAAAGTCGTAGGCTAAGCCATTAACCTAACGTATTCGGCAGAGCCAAAATACTGAAAATTCTGAGACTAAGTAGAGGTAATGACCCTTCCCGGACTATAGAAATGTTAAAAAAATCACATCACTTAAGAAAAGGCTCGTGTACATTTTTCACATTTTACCATAGTCACAAGGCATGAATTTAGCAATGAAGCTAGCTAGCTCTTTCTCAGCATATCCCACAAAACTTGGGTAATACCGAGGGAGAAAATACGCAAATGTTACCATGCACTTGCATTTTGTCCGAATTGTTTTCCTTAAATTTATCGGTTTGGATTGAATAGACATGCTGTGTGCAATCATCAAATTATATATCTATCGAGTACGGATGGGAGCCTTACTCTGTGAACAAGGTAAGGACGCGTATTTATTCGTAAAATGCGCTCCAAAATAGCGATAGCAAAATCTCGAGAAAAAAACTTAATTAGATATAATGAAAATTGGATATGCCTCAACACCAACAACATATACCTGTTGTCCTGTCAAAAATGAGGAGCTTTGAAATTTTCAAATCTGCCTCCAGCCAATAGCAGTTGGGGAAACTACTTTATCCCAAAAAAATATTTAAAAAACTAATAAAAATGAATTTATATGCGATGTCTCGTTTAACACATATCATACGGGTGCCAAAGGGGACATTTTTGACGCCGAGAAGAGGGATAAAAATGGACGAGACCGTCATTCTACATGCCCACGTCATGTCATACTTGACGCGATATACGCCATAACCACGAACGGCTCTCCACCCGCTTTAAATACAAGAACAGGATGCCATGATGTAAAAATAAACGCAAAATACGCCAAATGTCACAATATCGTCTATATGTTCCTTCTCCCTTGCTAAGATTCAAGCGCCGTTAACTGGCTGAAGCGTGGAAGAATGGCTTCAGGTACTCGTTAACTCGTAACATGCACACGAATTTTAAATCTTATCTCCGGCTACCTTCTAGTTCAAGTTTGCTAGACTTCCGCGGGAACATCAGACTTTTTTAGAGGTTTATGGCTCAAATTCGTTGAATTTCATAATTATCGTAAAAAACTTTGAGGAATCCGCTCAGGTTTTATTTTGGCATCACAGGTTTCTTACACCTATCGTACGAAATCAGTGGTCCAACAACCAAGTGAAATTCTTTACTTAGCTCAGCATATTAGATCGTGTGATTCCAATGGCTCAGTGGGATGTTAAATTTAGCCATTATGATTATCCATGTGCTTAGTTGCTCAAAGTAAATTAATGAAGCAATATTCAGGGATAAATTGACACTAATACTGATTTTTAGCGAAAAAGAATTTCTCTTCAGATAAAAAAATATGAACATCCATCGTCATTGGCAGTCATCAATTCGAAGATTTGCTTGCAGCAGCTCTTCACTCCTATACCCTCTCTGATAACCGCTTTGCTAATGCTATCCTTCACTATGCTTCCACTTGACGTCCGTCAAAATTTGATTCGTTTATACCATCCTCAGTCTTTCTGGATTACACTCCCATTTATTTCATTTTCCAATACTGTCGTGAGCTTGCAGAATGTTACCATTAAGTTTGTATTAAACTTCTCCGAGTTTTCATTAGTCTCCTTTACTCTCCCACTTTTCATGAAACCTCTTAATTGGTATTTCTCTTCGCCCATTTGATTCTCTTCATTCTACGATAACACTACATTTACTCCAGCCTGGTTATATCTGCCGCAGTTATTGTTCAGGCTACTCTGACACATTAGAGCACGTTCCAAGTAAAAAGGTAATGAACAGCTGATTGAAAATAGAAAGTGAATAAAAACGGCTACGCAATTCGTGATCAGTACAACCTAAATTCAAGGAATGCTGAAAGTATGAAAATAAGAGTATGCAATGCCTCACTAAATTGATGAAGTGACATGAGCTGTAAAAAGATATTTGATAAAAAAACACCATTTCTTTCAAAAACATAAACGCTAAAGGCTTGTAAATGAAATTCCATGCCTAGATACGTTTTAAATATTCCAGTTAAAAATGCTGTAAAGGCGTTTGCAAAGAATAAAGTTTTACACCTTGTGCATAGTGTAATACAACTGCATGTTCACCACATGATCAACGAGGAATAAGTTACGATGCAACATTCGCATGGTATTTAAATGAATTATTGACTTCACCATGTAATGCCTAGCAGACTTACGCAGGGCTAAAAAACAATTTCTTTGCGGAAAATTTTAATACGGATAGAGAACGACGTTGAGTTAACCTTTTTTTAAGTTCTAATGTAGCTCTGCATGCAATTAGTTGTAAAGTGGTGAGGAGAGTCAGAAAAAAGACAAAATTGGGGCTTATTAATGTATATTTGATGACGCAGATCAATAATTAATAACAAGATAAACAAGTTTTAAGTTAATATATGCCATAAAGAATAATTGATCAATAGAGAAAACAAAGTTCAAGTTCGGGTTTCAAGTGATTGGCGATAGGAAAAATAAATATTCTAGGAAAAGTAATAAAATAAATATAAAGCCTTCATCTTAAGCAATCAAATGAGTACTCTTCTTAAGTGTTATTTGAGACATTCACACTCATGAGTCATGTAAAAATATCTCATTTTTTAACGCGTTTCTTATGTGTCATTACATTTTAATTCACTTAGTTACTGTCCGCTATATATTCTATAGCTCTAGCCTGTGAGGGACTTAATTCTATGTTCCAACTAAAAACGCAATATTTTGCCGTTCAGAGGTCCCTGTTTCTCTGTCCCAACTCCTGCCTCTGACAGGCTGGGAATGACATCCCCCCAATCCATTTCCACTCTCTCCTGTCTCCTACTTCCAGCTAATGATACCAACTTAGCTCATTTCCGCTGACCAGTCAAGCGGAGGTGACTGAGGAAGGGAGATTGCCCGAAATAACCATTCAGGGAGGATATTTTCCCGTCGATGCAACGCCTAAAAACGACTCTACATTCCACTTCATGGAAATGTCGGAAAGCTCGGTCTCACTTAAAATATGAATGTGAGAGAATAAATTTTAGCCCCTGAAACCACCATAAAATGCACGAAAACCATTTAACTAAAGGAAAACGTATTATCCCCCACCCTATACCTTTTTAAGTGTATAATGCTGTGGTCAATAAAGCAGTGTCATCTTGTATTACGATGCTAGTTGAATCGAAGACTGGAAAAATGAGCATCATTTTCCCGCATACGAGAGCTATATGGTTGATCGGAACTATTTATCATAATTTTTTTAAATGAATTAACTGTAAAAACATGCGTGTTACCCGATGTTCTACCAAAGAATGAGTTGGTCCAGCCCTGCCAAACCATTGTCATACTCCGCAGATATACATACTGTGACTGAAGCATAAAGTTGAATAGTCCCCAGATAACTAAACGAACCGTGACATCGAAGACAACAGTTATGGTAGTCGTTTGTGCCACACATGTGACTAACATAGGATCCATTTGTTTTTATTTTTTTATCATGTCGAATTATGTTACAGCCTCTATTTTCAAAGTACTAATATAGGTACTAAAGTAAATTGCTCACGGGTTTGCGTCCGGGTTAGTGGTTCCATCTGCTCCTCTGCCGACGTTTCGAAGGGTGACTTATCCTTCATCAACGCCCCTGATGATGACGGATAAGTCACCCTTCGAAACGTTTGCAGAGGAGCAGATGGAACCACTAACCCGGACGGAAACTCGTGATCAATTTACTTCAGCTATTCGCCGGGAGAAAATCAAACCATACATTAATATACTAGTTGTTTTTTCCACACAAGTGACTAACTACAGAACATAAAATCCATTTAGAATTATTTTTTTTGTCTTTCCAATTATGTCACAACCTCTATATTCAAAGCAGTAATATACTTTGCTTCCATTAGATCCTATTGTATAGGTCATATTACACCTTGATAGTAAGGCAACCACAAAATCCATGCCAGAGTCAGAAGTTGTCACAACCCTTGGAATTCCTTTGTGCTAGCAGCCTGTTTGTTGTAGTCAGTGTAAGCCAGGACTGTTGCTTACCAAGGAATTGCACGCTTAGTATAGGAGACATAAAGAGAAACTCATTTCCCTGTAAAATATCACTTATTGCTCTGAGTACGATGAAAATCTCACATAACTGGGTACGCTGACAAACAGAGATACGTTCTAGATATCGAATTAGCGAGAACAGAAGTGAGGCGTCATAGAAGTCAGACACTTGAGACTCCCAGACACAGATAGGCAAAGTGATGGACAGACCCTCCTCGATAAAAACCGAGGGTTTATAAAAGTTTCCATAGTAGATATTCCATAAAACCCCCTAACCACAGCGCAGTATTAGCAAATTGCAATTGGTTTCTGTAAACTATTCGCGGTACCAATGCGCTAATTTGTAAGAGTTTTGGATGGAGCTCGTATGGTACTGGATTGATAACCTCATAAGCAGTAAGTGAACACCAAGTAAGTCGAACAGATGGAAAATGAGAGAGTAGGGTTTGGTTCTTGGAGTCAGAGGGCAAACAGCAGAAAGAGGAGACGGTTTGCAGGAGGAAGCAGAGGTCGAGCAAGATGTATGCTAAGTTTTGAGGATACCGGTACTAGCCACGGTATTACCTTCACGGAGTTACCCGCGAGTGCACTCAAGTGCGGAATTCCGCAAAAGCAAGAATCCTCACAGGGGAAGAGGACAACTCAGTTGCTTAACTGGCTAAATCACTCAACACGATATCGAAGGATCAGGGTTCGAGTCCCGGTCAAGGTGAATGATATTTACTCTGTGGAGTTCCACACAAGATACATGTCCTTCGGTTGATCCTTGTGTAGTTTGGTGGGTACACATTATGCCTACATACCGGTTTGGTAATAAATAATATGCGTGCATTTCCTCTTTTGTTTCAGTTAGCAGACATGTTTTTATATCTGAGTCTCCTTCATGCTGGAACCCTTGCCATGAAACTTTGAGCGGGCGAGCACCACACTTGCGTTGGCGGTAAGGCCGTGTCACGCCTCATGAGCTACATTTACCACGGGGCTTAAGGGGCAAGAGCTTGCTTTCCCGAGGATCGAGAAGGAGCGGCCACAAGTGCTTTGCCGGCGCGGTAACTCAGTCGGTTGACTCGAGGAGGCGGGTCGAGCGAACGGAGGAGGGAACGTGGTGGATAAGAATAAGAAGAAGGGGAAGAGCGTAGGGCGTACAGCATGGAAAGAGAGAGCAGGAAAGATGGTGAGATGGTTGAAATAGGGTAGTCGTATATGTTGAAGGGCTTAGAGAGGCACATCATTCCTTTCTCAGGGAAAGGTATATGCGGTAGGGCTGCCGTCCAACGCCCGGAGACTTTTTCCAGATTTAAAAAGATACATATTTTTCCTAGCCTTGCATCTCAATTTGACCGCAAAAGGAACTAACAGTTTAAATAAACAAACTTTTTGCATTGAGAAACATAGAGGAACGAAACACTTTCCTTAAACACCTTTAATCACAACTGAATAACCGATGACCCATAGAAATATTGCAAAATATTTAATACAAGTGACTGGAAATCACCGTATAAATGACAAACTGGTTACTGAGATAGTTTTTACCAACAATGTCTCCATTTTGGTAAATAAACGCATCATACGCATATTTAAATTATCGAGTAAATAAACTAACACACGCATTTCGATGATATGATGGTATTGGTTGCATTGATCAATAAACCATGAAATACTTAGTTAATAAAATTCGTAAAAATCAAAAGGCCGCCTCTTTTTCGTCAATGGAGGTAAATGGTTGCTATATGTACAGTTGTAATACTGTTACCTGAAAGAGTAATTAGATTCAAATACGTTAGGCAAAGAAGCAAATTAGCGATATATGTAAAATACGTAGATGGAGTTATCTTTACATTTAAATAGGTTTCCCTTAAAAATACCCAAATTACTTATTAAAATAACTAGCTATGTCACTGATAATAAAATATCAGGTAAAAGATGGTTGCACGTTGAGTTAACAAGAGGATATAGAAAACGCAAGCGAATTTCTTTCACCAAACATTTTTATTCCACGCAGTTGCTCAGAAAAAAATGGGATAAAAACTACTTAATACCAAATAATTTTCTCCATGTTTCACAACTTCATTATATATTCATTTCATTTAGTCAGACTCATTTGCGCTAATTTTTTTTGGAAGAACACGCTCTGAACGTGACATGGTCAGTGTAAATATCGTCCAGTTCACGACTTTGATAAGTAAGAGCTGAGGGGCAAGATAACCGCAGGCTTGGAAAAATTTGCACATTCGTGACATGATCAAAAAATGAATGCAGTTTATTTTCAGAAATAATGAGAATAAAGGTGGATAGGGCGTTTAGAATAGAACACAACTATTTAATAGCGAAGGTACAAAAAAAATTGGTAAATATTGCAAAGATTGTAATATATTTTAACTGGGAGGATCAGTAAACGATCTTATGAAGTGGAGAGAGGAATTGAAGCTAAAAAATGAACAAAAAAGATAAAAAGTATCAATAAAAAAATGGTAGTCACAGAAGAAAGCAGAAATACAAGAGGAAATTTGAATAACTTCCGTCAGATAGTATTAAAACACTTTTTTAAGAGAATATACGGTGATTCCAGGGACGGATAGTGACATCAAGCAGACATAGATTAATTTGTTATAGATAGCGGTTCTACTTCCACTTAGGCTTGGCATTGGAAAACTTAACATGCTTTTATAATATATATTATGCATGAGAAAAAGCTACTCATTTGCATAAAACTCAGTATATTTCACTCGCATCTCTTTGGAAAAAATAAAAATCTCGGGAACACCAAATAGATTGCACTGGTGCTGCCTCGATGCATACAACTAACGTCCTCATCGTAGACGACTAGGGAATAGCAAATGAGACCCCTTAAAAGTTCAGTCAAAAGGTCTGTTTTCTAAGCCTCAAAGAATTGTACTACTAAATTTGTTCTTCCCAAGGATGGATATTGATAACAAAACCATAAGGCTACTGACACCAAGTACCGTAACCACTGGGAAAGTATTATACATATGAAGACTAGCCAAATGACCTTTTTCAACCGACGCGAACTCTATTTCTAGTCCAAAATGCATAATAGAATGAGAAGGAAGCGGATATACAGACCCAAAGTCGAGAAGGCCTAATATGTTTTATTTCCAGATAAGTGGCCCTAATACACTTCTACTTTGATTTGCATAAAAAATGAGGGGGGGGGGCTACGGGTGGAAAAATGAGGTGAATATGGAGGGGACGGAGATGACAAAATAGGTGGCGATTGAATTGATTGCATTGGTGTGCAACT
Source organism: Pyrrhosoma nymphula (assembly GCA_963573305.1). NCBI lineage: Eukaryota > Metazoa > Arthropoda > Insecta > Odonata > Coenagrionidae > Pyrrhosoma > Pyrrhosoma nymphula. Next base: position 96,156,458 of record OY754335.1, on the reverse strand, counting down.
TCAAAGGTATGTTACCGTAAAACATGCGTTTTGCAGTATAATATTAGCTGTACATATATGATACGCGAGCGTCTTTCTAAGCCACCTCAAAGCCTACACACGCCTAATGCCGACAGAGCATTGAGGATAAAGATGTTTATGAGAGTGGAGCAGGACTCTGAAATTGAAGAAGAGCATCCGGTAACCGGGTGAAGCAGGATATTTCTGTTTAACCTTCGCGAATGGTTTGGGATAAATAACTGATAAACACTCATTCTTAAACTTGCATAAAAATAGGACGACTCCGAGGAGTGGAAAAATTAGAGAGCAGTAGGTGGGAATGAAGGTGAGGAGAGAGGCTGCGAAACAATTTCACTGGATATGTATTACAATGGCATAATGGCTGACATTTTATGGATAACTATAAGACTTCGACAATACCAAGCACCTCATCGAATGCGAGAGTAGTAGTTAGAATATCATATATCAGCGGTTCCAAAACTGTGGTACGAGTTTCCTTAGGGGTAGGCTAAGAATTTTGTATAATAGTGGATTTTTAAGTTGACATGTTAGTAATAAATGAATATTGAAGATGTTTCTAAAATAAAGAGTAGAAACGTATGCAAATGTTTGGATAGATGAAGACGCGTTCGAGAAGAAAGGAAAACAATACATTCACAGACAACAAGACGCCACCGGTATAAAATCGGATATTCTCGGTTTTTAGTTCAGAAAAAGGGCGACTGAAACACACTTCTGCTTGCACCTACCTATATAAAAGGAAAAGGAAGGAGGAAGAACGCGGATGGAAAGAATGGGGAACAGGGAGAGTGGGTACGGAGAGAAGGTGAAGGGAAGTGGAAGGTTAGGAGAACAGGCAGGAGAAGGTGAAGGCGGTGGAGAGGGGAAGAAGACGAAAGGGCGGTAGCTGGAAGGGATAAGTGTCCGGGAGGTAAAAGAGAGTCGCGCTGGGACTGATTCTTGGAGGAGCGAGAAAAGGATACTGCTAAAATAAACATGGAAGACACTCCTTGAGGAGGAGGGAGAGAGACGGGAGGGAGAAAGAAGGCAGGGAGAGTGGGCTGAGGGACGGGGGGGGGATAGGAGTGTAAGAGGTTAAGGCGGAGCGTGGGACGGGGGGGGAGAGTGGGAGGGAAGGAAAACGTGGAAAGAAATAGGAAGGGAAGATATCCCCCCAGGCTCTGCGCAAGGCACGAGTCGACTCTTCCGGCGAGGGATGGGGGGAAGTTAAAGTCGTGGGAATTGAGAGGGGGAATAAGGGGTACAGGAGAAGGGCAACAAAGGGACGGCAGGGTAGGAGTGAGGAGAGGGAGACTGGGACTATGATTGCTAGACCTGGAACTCCCCTCTTCCCCCCCACCCAAAGCAAGCAACCCCCCCCCCAATCCCTATAATTCGCGATCTCCCTCTTCTATCTCACTCCCACATCCACTCTCCACCAAACCATCGCTTCCCTCTACGCCTTCTCTCCCCCATCCCCCAGTGGCTTCATTTGCACCATAAGAGCAGTCGTAATGAGGCCAATTCCGACCTTAATGGCTCAACGGCAAATACCCTTTTCCCTTTGCCAAACACACCTCGCGGGAGGTTCTTCTTCTTCTCCGCGCTCGGAGCTGGGTGGGAGTGAAAGAAAGGACGGGAGAGAAGACGAGGAAGGGGATGGAATAAGGAGTAGGAATCTTTCTTCCCTCCTTCGTTGCCCAACCAAGGAGCCCAGAGCCGACTCTCCCAAGGAGTAGGAGAAGGTGGGGGGGAGCGAGAGATAGCCTCATCTCTCCTCTCCTTTCCCAGCTTACCCATCCCGTACTGATGACCTCGTCTCAGTCACAATCCCCCACCCCCGGCCGTTTGCATCCATCCACCCCCTAGGGTCACACTTGCTTCACCCCCGTCCCACCCTCTCCATTCTCACCCACCTGGTTCTCACTGATGAGTGTCCCCTCGGCCTAGATGTCTCCGGCTCCTATCCCTTACACACGAGCAGGACAAAGGATTTTTTTCCTTCAGGTCGCATTACGCCTCCGGCGTGCTCAGAGGTCTTCGTTGGGTCTCTCATCTTCTATCTCCCCACTCTGAGATAGGGAAGTGTGGACATGGCTTAGTACAGATGTATCAAATGCACATTCATTGTCATCCATAAACGATTTCGAAAGAGATGGAATAATTGCAGTAATACAACGCGTCCATTATAAAATTAGCCTTCCTCTCAACAGCAAAAGCTCTCTCACGTAAGGGAGAGCACAATTATAGACACTGCGTGGCAAGCCTGCAATGCTACACATTACTCAACGCTCATTCATTATTTTATTAGAGGAGCGATAATGCAATAACCACTACACAATTATTGTATCAGAAAATCGGGGAGAAAAGCTATAAAACCAAAGGAATTAGTTCATTCTTATTCACAAATATTCTTATAAATAAGAAGATAATTTCACTTTTGGGCAAATATCGATTATTTTCCACGAAATGATGGGAGGAAATAACCACCTAGAATAATGCGGTAAATTACCCACCCCTACCATGGGTTTTAATGCTCTTCACTCACACGTTTTCGGCTAATTTATCTTGAGATCCCTCCGACTCATTTGAACTCCTACTTAGTGCAAATTACTGCATCTGATCAAGGAGTATCAATTGTCTGTCGCCTCGTAATCAAACATTTGATTTATTTTCACGGAATTTCAGATTCTAGAAGTTACTTTAAACCGCTGCTGTTCTCCATAGCATAAAAATTACTGGTTATGAGCACTAGAAAAAAATTATATAATAAGGTTTCATAGATGAGACAATCCCGAAATTCATCTCTGATTCTCTTATGTAGCTTTCATTTAAATACAAGATATATAATTCCGCGGGTTTTGAAAATGCTATACTCTAATCGTGCAAACAGCTGTGGATCTGTGGAGAGTGATTTATTAAAAATAAACAACACTTTCAACAGTGGTATAAACGGTAATTTGCTGAAATTTCATAAATTTCCTATTGCTGGCAAGTTATTGATCTTTTTTGCTAGAAGCAAGAACTCTGTAATGAGATTTGTTCAGCCGCACACCAGATATCGGAAAAATTGGTAGAATACGGGGGCTGTTATCTGCTAACGATTTCTTCAATAATTTCCATCTTGTGAAGATCGCTCTGCACGGCGTGATAATCGGCACTCATCTTTCACGGGTGAGGAAGCCATCCTCTACATACTCCTTTTCCGTCATTAGTCCAAAACGCTCTACCCTGAAATAATTAATGGCAGTGAACGAGGAAACCCATCTGTCTAAACGATGAAAACCTCCTGAGCCATTTGAGACATTACCTTCATATCCCTGTTTTTACGTAATCACCTCACGCAATGCGGAAGTAACCAAACGACTCATTTCATTGGATGCGCGATTTCGTCTTCTCCCGTTTTCTCCCCGCATTTTAACTTGGCCTTCTGGTCTCCCCCACGTACCTCGCATAAGAACTTTCAGGTAGAGTTTCTGGTTTCCTTTTCTAAGCCATCACTGACTGTATATCATTCAAACATACGATACTGGGCGATGGAGCACTCTCAGACAGAGCATAATTGTTGCGAATTAAAAATCTACAGGAATAAATAGAGCTAAAATATTTATTTGGTAGCTTGCATTTTGGAGGTTTACTGTAAAACCATCATCACGTGACCAATATCATAAACACTTTGATATAGCTAACAATGCAGGGTTATATCTTTTTCATCTTCTTATTTTCACTTTCACTAGCATAAATCAACCTCTTAAATTACACACAGCAAAAAAATTGAGGTACTTTACATGCATATTAAATCTATAGCAATAATGGTGCAATATACGAAGTTTGCCCCGATAAATGGGACAGAAAGCCAGTCAGATTGCTCCCTTGAAAAGAAGAATCAGTCTCTATCTATTATAACCCATTTGATTTCTCCCTGAAACAAAGGAAATGCTTGTTTGTCTTATACCAGAGCATTTAAAATTGTATCCAAGAGATGAAACCTGCCTTAATATAAAATTAAAGAAAACACTTTATTAAAGTCATAGTACCCCTAAATGGTTAAAAAATCACCCTAATCGATATACTTCTCGCAAAGAAATTACGGTTAAGCGCTACTCGCGCATCCACAAGCTTGGAGAACACCCCTCCCTGACAAACCCTCTAAGTGGAGTTCACTACCATTCCTGTGAAGCAGTTCCTACAAAATAGCTACTAGTAGACTCATGCCGAGAGAAGCTTACAACACCTCATTTTATAACCCATTCACGTTGAGTTTACTCCTTTTGAATTCTAAAGACGTTTGACCTACTAGATAAGAGTGGTGTTTATGTTTTATCCTGCAATGATTGTAATGGTGTGTATGCTAGACAAGCTGAGAGACATTTAAGGCGAGATGTGAAGAACACAAGATGAGTAAGGCAAACAATGATCTTTTTTGGTCATGCATTTAATTGAGAATGGATATAAGAATGATTTTAAACCACTTATTTCACGTAAAAATGACAAAATTTATAAGCTGGATTTTTTTAGAACAGTTGACAATCTGCTCTAAGCTACATTCCCATTGTGTAACCCTCCTTAATGATTTGACCTGTGTGCGACTTTCACCGTCCATTTGATTGCTTGCACCAGCTACTCCCCAGTCCCATTGAAAAATACCACCACCTTATCTCTTACAAAACATCTCTTCCTCTACTTCCCCTTCGCCCCTTCCTATCCACACCCCACTACTCAACAACGAAACAGGTATATAAGAGCCTTGTGACTGCGAGTATATGATGTCTTGATAATGACGCTTGTACATTAAAAACAGCGGTCGACCTGTTAAATCATGTGGAAATAAGAAGTGTGTTCTTTCATTTTATAGTGAATTTTCACAAAGTAAAAGCTGCAACCTTTGATTATACTTCCGTTATATTTTAAAAATAAGCGAGATTATGGTTTTTAATGTTATATGGCACGGGATCAAACAATTCTAGCCGCTAAATATTCCACATTGTTATAAAAAATTCATTATAGTATAATTTTGTTTACGAGACTAAAATATAATTTTGTTTACAAGAGCTCCGAAATGTAATTAGAGTTTAAATAAAAATGTAAATAATGCCCATGCGTTTTCCTTCGACATTGTAAGATAATTGTTTATTTTTCGTGACAAAAAGCAGTACAAGGTCATTTAACAAATTGCGACAAAAATATAAACGAATGAACAGCAAAGTATGTGATAAATGAAATTTGCACGAAGATACGAGATGAAATTGATTGAATTCAGGGACAATTTTCAACGCAGCTATACCAGTGGATGGAAGAGAAGTTAAAAGGCCGTTTGACGACAAAGAGACTTGGTGTGGTGTAATGTAATAGTTTGTTCACTCGCGTCGTTCGTGAACGTACAGAACGTATCCGTAAATAAAGGAGAGATTTACTTATGATCTACAGTTTCCATTGACTATTTTCTTGAAATCATTGCTACCGAGAAGGGCTAGGTGGTCAACCAGGATGCCTAGAGATTATTTTTATATTTATCGAGAATTTAGCCTTGTAAACGTAGAGAAATGTGCAGTTTTCAATTAGTAGTAGTTCCTTTATCCTCGTGAAAATGCATTGGCATATCATTGTGCCCTGATGTGGATGTCTCCTGTACACGAAGATTGAGAATCGCTGCAAGGATGTCAAGCTCCGCCGTGTATGGAATTCAAATGCCGCTAGGTCGTAAACCATTTACCGCTTATCACATATCTCTTAAGTTTAGCGATTAAAGTCACTCTGCTCTTTCGACAATACCTGATGAGCACCACATGATTGTCGTGATGCAATGCGGGATTCTGGTGGTGCACTGGCAGTCTTCCAAGAAAAAATCCGGAAGCGATCGCTCCTCAGGAGGTAGGCAGGCGATGTGCATTCATCAAAGGGCATGGGCATTACACCCCGGAGCACAACATCCAATCACTTTGTACATTGAGTGGATGCTCTCTCCCTCCTCTCAGCATTCATCTATCTCTCTACCTCCCCACCTATCTATCCACCTCTCCGGAGCCCATATGATGGCCGGATCGGCAAATCACACAAACGGACGCCAATGAAATAAGCACCTTTTGGGAATTATTCCGGGTTTAGTGCCCCAAGCGGACGGGAAGCACTCAACGGACGACCTCTATAGACTGGAAACCATCTCATCAACTACCTCCTACTTAAGTGCAAGGTGGAAACATTAATTAACCCCGCATAATTGGAGTAACGTTTCGTAACCACGCGAAAAGCGGCCTGCTCTTGAAGAAAGCTGGAAATAGATTAGGTTTTTTACAATTCTGAATAGTCGTGAAGTGAATCCACCAAAATGATTTAAACCTCTAGAATACCCCAATACTCTCATACGAATGCGGGTTCCTCCTTATGAATTGAATATGTGAGCTGGATGCCGGATAGTTGGTCATTCAACGCAGTCAACTGATGGTTGAATTTTGTGAAACACTTACGGTGTCTACTTGTCTACATTGAAAGAATGTTCACTGTCACAAAGTGGTGCCCAGTACCATGTTTAATGAGTATAATAAGTAGTGTAGGTTACACATGTTTTAAACACGTAATTGAGATTTATTTATCACTACAACATGACATAAATAAAACTTTGCGATCCGTGCTAAATGGTATATTTAAGATAAGGATAAGAGTCAATTTATTATTAAAACAATCTTTTGTAATTCACATGAATGCAGGATGTATAACTTAATGTAAACTTTGATAAATATTTTACACTTAATTACACTTATGATGTATAACTTAATGTAAACTTTGATAAATATTTTACACTTAATTACACACATCTACACCAGTGTATAATTAAGTGTAATACTAGTGTATTATTAATTTTAATAATACACTGGTATAATATACTTTTATATATTTATTTAATAAAATATGTAGGTATTTAAGTAATAAATTTCGAGATTATGTTAAGTCCTAAGGATAACCTGGAATTGTTAGCACTGGCACATGGTAAAATATGTCAAAACAAAAATACTCACTTCTTAAATATATGCATATCAGGTAGACATATGCTGTAGTTACCAATTATTAGAGAAATAATTAAAAATTTGAATGACATGGATCATACGTAGTTAACTATGACTATTCCACATGATAAAATAGAATAAAATAAAATTTTTCTCGGAGTTCTTCAGTAAAATAAAGACCGTATAAATACGTGTAGCGTTAAAATACAAGAAAGCAAGTTTTTTTCCAGATAGATGTTTCTATGATGTATAGACGAGGAATAGAAATATGTCCCTCAGCATCAAAGCAACATCGCTACACTCGAAACTCCAGATGTTGAGAAATAACTAAATGAACTCATACATATATTTCTCTGCGAATTCAATTTCAAAGCAGGGCAATGAAAGCGTCCTAGTAATATGACCTGTTATCAAAACGTAATCCATGAAGTAGAAAATAAAATATTTCAGATTAGGAAAATAACCGCGGGGTGCTTCACACAGAAATGTTCTGCGTTTAAAACTTTGAGCTATCACAATGTCATGGCATGCCTGCATTTGCATTCAAAATATATAAGCATTTAACATTAACATTTACCTGTTTGTAGCGGTAAAATTAAATTTATTGCTCAACGGAAAATGATTAAACTTTCTAAACGAAAAAAATGTTGCGGAATATTTTTTATGCATTCCGCGCAAATAAAATGCTCCTAGGAAGTTTTTACGTGAATAAATTTAAATGCATGAGAAAGCTGGCTCAGGTTCGCACGCATTAGGAAAGAGGTAAATCCTTCCCGTATCCAGTAAAAAGTCGGGAGTTAATAAGCTTTTTTTAGTTTTCTAATTAGTTATACGTTTGCAGGCGGAGGGAATATGCTCGTACGGCCCTCTTTACTGCAAAGTTAATGGCTTTCTGGGACAAAATGAATACGGTATTCGCGGGAAATATCTACGACCTTCAAATTATTTTATTCGTCATTCAAGTCCAATAGAGGCACGGAAATACATACCTGGAATTCTGATTCAGTTGCGTGGAGTAATTTTCAAAACATAATCCCTCTAAAGGAAAGAATCCAGGGTCTCGCAATACGTGCAAAGGATAAGTTCTGCCTCCCGTTCCGTACACTCTAAGCCCTTTCTTGGCGCGTCCTGCTGCTTCGGGGAGTTTTCGAATCAGATGCTCAGCGAGAATCCAACCACCTATACAGAACTTTGCCGGCTTGGTCTTGTGGGCTAATGGAAAGGGATTTCCATTCTGCGGATTCGCGTTTGAATCCCATGTTATTCCCGTTACGTAAGGGTCCTTCTGAACGTGCGGTGAGTACTAAACTTTGGACGAATCACTCCGATCCTCAGGTGAGGTACGCCAAACTGTTCGATGGCTTTAATTCTCCGCACTGATTTTACCCATTACCATTGAGTTCCTATTCATTAAGCACCCAGTTCTTTGCGGTGCTTTGAAATTGAAGGCTAACTCGGTGTCACCATTTGCTTGAAATGTAACTCATCGAAATACCTTCCATGCTGTGAAAAAAATATTCTTCCCGCAGCCTCTCTTCCATTCCCTCAAAGAGATATCATCAAATCCCCTATTAGCATCATTTGATCCTCATGAAAGTCACAGAAGTTTAGGAAATATTTTTTAGCCATCATTCAACCTCAAGACCATGACAAGGGGAAGTCGTTCTTCGTTTGCTATCAAAACGTACATACTCCGATTTTAGTCATCAACTCTAAGTCAACGATCTCACACCCTGCTTACTCAATTGTTTTTAGCCCATATTCAATTTTATTTTCCCGAGCCATCTGGAGATATTGCCATTGCTTGAAGGACATTTTACCGTCTCCTTTTCCTTCACATTGTTAAAATGCTCATTTTGCCCCAGTTGGTTCCCGGCCCATAAGGCTCTCACTAGTGCATGACTTTATGTGATTTTTTTCCTCTAATTATCTCCTCTATACTCCCCCGTTTTCCATTTTATTTTTCCTCAGCCTATCTCCTGAGCACTTCACTGTTCCTTACTCAATTTATTCGTCTCGAAAATTGGCTCTAGCAACGTGACTATGATGGCTCAGGTCACGAAGATTGATCCGGCATCAAATTGCACTGCTTAGGGCGAGAGAGAAGTCCTTGTGACCGACTAGAAGACTATTAGGAAGGCAACGGGAAACCACCACCACATTAGCCTTGTTGGAAGAACCAATAACACTAATGAGGTGGTGCAGAAACTAGATTCGACTCCGAGACAGTGTTCCTGCATATAGAATAAACCATAGAAATGTACCGTAGAAAAAGAGGATACCTAACATCAACCACACAAAATAAGGGAATATTTGGCTCATAAGATCAATAGGAGTATTGGGACATTTTTCATTATAATGAGTAACATAGGCCTCCCTCTTCAACTATGCATAGTTTAATACTTAACCGATTTTTCATCAAGGAACATTTAGTTTTGCTATAATAATAATAATAAACATTTTATGGTATTCAGTTACGAAAGAAATTTAACCTTTAAAATATTTTTGCACATAATAAGATAATTATTTTTACGAACAGTGGGGTTTATTCCTTTAAACTTGGCATGCAGAAGTCACACAACTATTAAACAGAGGATAGGGCTTACGACATAACGCCCGATTCAATAAATTATGCAAATTAGAATATCAGATGCATTTAAATTGGTGACTTAATTACCATGGAATGCCATGATAATAGCATGTGGAAAATATTTTTATGCATACAGCAAAATCAATATTTGCAAATTTTTCCAGACTGGATGTCAGTTTGAAACTGCTCTTTTTTTAGAATTTCACAAAAACAATTAGTAAATCATAAATAAGCACACTAACTACAAAAACCTTGACGTGATGAGATGATATTTTTTCTACCATATAATTGTCAGGTATTATTAAACTAAGAAAGTTGTTCAGAAAAATATGCTTTACAGTAGGGTTCTCTAACATTTTGAAAACATTCCTTGATGTTATGCGGACGATTGCGTCTGATTCAAAAAGTTGGAGCCTTCTAAAATTGACATTAATCAATTAAAACAATTGAGTAAGCGCGCGGATTGATGGTCACTTTTACATTGGCCGTACTCACTCATCGGCGACAAATTCGACCACCCAAGTTTCCTTACTTGAAATTACCGAGCTGGCCAGTGTCTGTGTAAATCACTCGGAGGTGGGAGGGAGGGAGTCTAATCGATACCTATTTCCGAACACGGAATTGAAAATCAAATCACCGGGATACTCGGGGGAGACTGCCGAAAGGAATCGGTTCTTTGTAGTCCGTCGTCGGCTCACCGCAAGAACCGGAACGGGAGAGATTTCCCCGCAGCCGACGTCCCCATTGTCGGCTTAATGTGAGCCGAATTACGGTAAGAGGGAGAGAGGCAGAAGCGTAGAGGTCGGAGTGGAGAGCGGAGGGTGCTAGTCATCCTCCGCTCCGTCCCATCGACTTTGGCGGGCATTAACGGCGAGGTTCCCGGGACCTTTGGTCACTGAGGCCCTCACAGCATTCGCCCGCGGGCGTAGGGGAGTGGGTGTTCCGCCCGAATGGTGGGAGAGGACACCGCTCTCCGTCGGAGGTGAGAAAGGGGTTAGCATTAAGTGGGTCGGTGATGCTGTTTAGGATCGTCCGCGTGCAAACACCTTCTCCTACCACGGGCGAGCCGCCCAGCCCCCGCCTCTTAAACACGGCCGTTCGTAAAGGCCTGGGCACTTCGGTGCCCGCAAAGCGCCGTGGCCGTATGCTCCTGGACCGTGGGGGAGAGGTATCCCACTTCAATTGATTCTTGAGGCATATACGTTGAGTGCTACTCCCAGTGTGAGTGGGTACCACCGTGAAGGGCTTGCGGGGAACGGGGGAGGAGGACACGGGGACGAATGGACGTGTTCAAATTGAAACGTTTCGCTCCGTCGCTGCAGGAGTAGCACGGTACGCGCGACCGCTTAAGACGCCATGAATTGGCTTCGGCGGCGGATGCGAGGAATACCAGTCGAGGCCACATAGGGCACTGGAGTCTACTCTTGAGGTTAACCATAATCACTCTTTCGATTACGTTGTTTCAGATTGGCCACAGAACAGGAAGTCATACAGACCAGCGTCTTAGCTAATTTGGATAGCAGCCGTCTGGAAGTACTATAGGGAATTGAAAACAATATTCTAACCTAAAAACCTAAATTATCTCTCCCTTACATGAACTGAACTCGGGTTTCCATCCGAGTAAGGATTTTGGCTGCTGCCAACGCTTCGGTAGATTACTCCAAAAAAGGAGACAACAATGCCCACCCGATTAGACGGGTATATAAGCGGAGACAGAATTTCCTGCAAAACATTGCTCAGAAGACGATGGAGGGGTATTCCATTGAAACGTTGGCAGCAGCCAAAATCCTTGCTTGGATGGAAATCCGAGAATAATTTATATATACAATTCGCCGAGAAAGAACGAAATATTATACCTCTCCCTTACTTTATGAGTAACAGCTTTTATGGGACTAAAACCGTAACACATAGGGTAGATTGTATAATTTACTAGGAGCGTATTGAATCGCTATTAATAATGAAGGTGACACCGTTTCAAGCCAAAAATACCTTATAAATGGTTACTTTCTGATGAATGCAAAATTATGTTGGACTTATCGCTATTGCGCTTTAAATTGAGTAACCCAAGGGAAAATAGAAATACGCTAAATTGATAATTAATGAAATCATTAGCTTGGGTTAGAATTCGAACCAAGAAATAGTGCTCAGCATTAGTAGAACAAAGAATTAACCTCATCACAATGAAATATTGTATCACTTTTCCCCTATCGATGGCTAATAATCTTATAAATTCTTCCCATTTAACATAATTTATTTATTGATTTTCTCTCTAAAATAATCACCAGCCATTTTTTATTCCATATTTATCCAGTCAATTAAAAAAAGCAAATAATTTTATTTTTTATTTCACTGCCGAGAACATAACCTATGGGATTGAAGTCCGGGCTCACCCCTATTTTGAGTACTGCCACAGGAAAACGATGTCAGGGCTTCTCCTACATGTGGGGAAAAAAGACTGAAGGGGAATCAAGGATTGAACTCCGAATGGGTGAATGATTTACCCATTCTTTCACCATAGATTCCACACGTTAGCTAACTTTAAATGTATTTATCACAGCTAACGCCCCGCCGGAATGCGCTGAAATCAATGTGAAATCGACTATCTTGCCTAGAAAAATAATACTTCAATCGGAAGTGCATCTGTTTCGAGTAATAACATTTATCATTATAAAAACCACGTAATATAAAATACTTAGCTATCTGACCATCTAACAACAGTCATTTAACTTAGCTAGTATCCGTGTGGACATGAAGAATTTAAATTGTTGCATACTTGGTGCAAATGAAATTACCATTAAGTTGCTACACGATGGCTGTTAATTGTCTCGCACCAGTCATTACTTTTTATTAATTTGTAGCACACAGCAGGCATTTCGAAGCCCCTCAACGCAATCTGTGGAAGGATTGATTGGGATCCAAACCCATCGTTTACTAACATTTTAATAGCACGAATTTTGCACGGCCGAGTTCTCTAGAATAATTTTATGCACCCTGTTATATGCAACGGCAAAATGGTTTAATGGAAAAATCCTTGGTTACTTAAAAACGTATTTTATAGTTCAACAAATCACCGGATTTCAATAACATGTGGCATATTGAACAAAAAATGTTGCCCAATTCTGAGCTGCATAGCTTCTCATGAGCAGAGTACTGAAAAATAAAATGAATAGCACATAATATTTAATCTCATTACTCTAAGATAGATGACCGGAGGCAGAATAGAGTTGTGCAAAGGTATATTTAAACCTCATGATTTTTCATGAGAAACTTATCCGCTTCCACATGTCTAATCTTCTATCCACTTCATATCATATCCACTTCAGCTAATATCATTTTTGAAAATAGGTCAAATAAGTAAAGTTTGAGTTGGTGAAATTCTGACCTGTCTTGGCTCTGTGATAATTTGGGAAACAATATTGAGATGGTCAAATTTTAATATTCATGTGTTATAGACTGAACGGAAACGGTTTTATGAGAATATACGAAATAAAAATGAGTAAAAAGATCTAAGGAGATTTCCGAACTGAAGCAAGACGAATATAAGATACATCTCTGAATGCAAAATTACTTAAATTCTACCAATAGAGAGGTAGGGAGTTGCTACGATGGACTACGGCTTTAGATAAAAGACTTTCGGATTACTCACACATGTTCAGAAAGGAAATGGAAAACGATTATAGGAGCAGGGTCGTAAAAATGAGGCAAATAAGGTTCCCCAGGTCCAACGTAATAGATTATGGGAAGATCATTCAATCTGTTCCACACGTACCACGTTCCACACGTACACGTACTGTTCAGTATTTCACAATACAGAACGCTGAAGAAGTATGCCAACGGTATCTATTTGATGAAATATGAGATTCCTGCCAGTCTCACTACGGCTATAAACAAGACAGCCCTTAAATAAAGGGCAAGAGTACCTATGGATATTTTGACGGTTAAAACTTTGTTTTAATGCGAGTTTACGAATAGAGTAGCCCGTTTTTGCACAGAAAGTTGCTATAATTTGCACAAACATCTTCCTCCTAAATTCTTAATTTCCCTAAGGAATAGCCCAAGGAACATATACTATACCTATATCCCACGGGAAAATGCACCGAGTAATATTGAGTAAAAACTAATATAAGTGATAGAAATCAGAGATTATTTTGTCTCAGTTATATGAAAATTAATGGTCCCTCTTTGAGAAATGCTCACACATTTAAATTAATTTCAGCATCCACAAATTTAGGTTTTCCAAATCCAATTTGTCCAGAATATAATTATGAAAAACTTTATCTAATTATTCTAATTGTTACGTAAAAACTTATAATATATTTATAACGAATCGAATCATTTAACAATTTATTCGCCACTCCTATAGATAAGTAATAACAAATGAGATTTTAACATAAAAATTTAAGGGTTACGTTGCACCATGAATATTGAAATGAGTCTCACATTTTGTAGAACAAACTGAGAATATGTTGCCAAGAACAACTTTTTCACATGACGAAATTAAACACAGAATTCCACAGTAAAAATGTTTCACACAAGTCAATAATTATATCGTCAAATATCAAATTTTAGATGCATGAAAATTCATTTAACTCAAGTCTTGTACCGAAAGTGCTATTTAATTCCACGTAGTGATCTCAAAGCCGTGTTCAATATTTGATTGAATGACTGATCATAGTAGGGATGTCAGGAAGTGAAAATAACATGGCTATTTTTCGTATTCAATACTCTATGGCGAAACACGTAGAAACGTTTGCATGCACTGAAGCCCTCTAACTCCATGGTCCATGATACTTTCCAATTAGAATTTTTCCAGTAATGCTATCGGCCGAAATCAAAGGATACACGGGGAACCTTTCAAAATAATCGAAGCAGATGTAGACCGCCAAACCAAATGCATCGCTTGCATCCCTAACGGAAGCCGTGCTAGCTTTTAACTCTTTATTAAAGTTCCTGAAACGTCAATTTCGGGAAAAGATGATTCCCAATCGAGGTTTCCATCCCGGTGGATATGTTTTTAATTCAGTCTCGTCAAAAATAAATAAAAAATAAGGGAGCGCCATGGAATCGATTACTGGAACGCCAATGGAAGCGAACGTCCTGCTCTGTGGAGAAGCCGTTCTGTTATTCTATTGTCCGGTGGCGGCGGTGGCAGCGCCACTGTCGCTGACCCTGTATATGCCCGTCGTGGCGCGCACAGATCACCTGACCCCTTTTAGGCGCGCACAAAAGGCCAGGAGTTGCGTCTCTTGAGCTTCGTTCCGCCGGGACGGTTCCAGGCGATAAGGGGAACGGATTAAATACATAGTAGGCAGATGCTTTTTTATTTTAGCAAAAATATTCTTCTTCAAAGGTTAGCGACTCGGCAGGAGTAACTTCCAGGTCACCTTGACAAAGGGAAAAATAACTTCATCTATTATATTTAATTATTTGGTCAAAACCCATCACCCCGACAGACTCAGCCTCATTACCACATTCTTCCCTGGCTCCCATAAAATCAAAAACATCCTCCACGATTTATACCCAATTTTAAAGAATAATAATTCCACTGTCCTCCTATTACCTTCATGTCCCACTGTATTTTTTAAGCATCCCGCAAACCTGGGAGATATCTTAAAACCTACGAAACCCATCCTTCAACCGACCTCTCCACCCCTCTCCTCACCTTGCAACCGTCCTAGATGCAAATGCTGCTCCCTTCTACGCTCTTCTGCTACGCTCTCTTCAAATAAATCTTCCTCAGCAACCAACTGTACTTCCACAAATATCGTTTACCGTCTCTCGTGCAATTTCTGCCCAGCATTTTAAATCAGCTAGTGTATTACCCCGCTTTCCGTACGAATGAATGGGCACCGCCACTCCACCACATGTCCTCCCTACATTGATCCCATTCCTAAACATACCGCTTCCAATCGTAAAACCTTTAATAAATGTTTCTCTCTCTCTATATATTAGAAGCCCTCCCCGAATCAGCAACAAAAATTGAATTGAGGACTCGCGAGATGGCATTCATCTGGATCTGAAGAGAATTTGAATCGCCCGGGCTAAATTTGGCCCACTGACCAATAGCAACCCCTTGCTCCCGCTCCCCACCAGTCCCTTCCCGTCTCCTGTTCCGCCCTCCACCCCCCCCCCCCACCCCGGAGATAACAGACCACTAGTTAGTCTCTCTTCGCTTACGATGACGGCCTGACCGTCGAAACGTCCCGTAAAATATTTTGTGAGTGTCCTTTTAACTTCCGTGTGCCTGTGTACATTTATATTTGTGTATATATATATATATATAAATATATATATATATATAAAGAAAGGAAATTAATATAAAAGTATAAGCTAGCAACAAGGCGTAGAGGAAAGCAAAGTTTTAATCAGGCATACAGACAGTGGTAAAGATACAGAACAGGCGTTTCGGAGCACGCAGAGCCCAAGAAGTAGAAATGAGCCATTCCGGCCATATTACCATTCATTCATTCACTCAAACCGCTCACAGGCGTAAATAATAAATATTTCGTTCAAACAGATTGTGAAACAAAGAGAATATGAAACATAAAATTTGACAACACAATTGTGATGTGAAGATGGAATGATGGCCGATTCCAAGTGAAAAAAATTCGACTAGGCCTGGAATCGAACCACGAACCTTTCGTTGTCGCGCTGCGCAACAATAAACCACCGATCTGAATGCTCGGTGATTTATTGTTGAAACTTTGTATGCATCATGTAAGTTACCACCTGACCAACATGGTCAACTTGTAGCTGGTATCTATCTCGTATATATATTAATTTTGTAGCGTGTCAGTCAGTCATTCTGTATCCATTTTGTTTATTTCTCTCTCAAGTTTTTAGCTAGGGAAATGAGGTTTGGTGCATAAACTTTGAGAGTATAAATTTATTTAGATTCCGGGGACTAGTTTTTCGGGACTCCCGGATTCACTTTTTCAGAGCGAGTATAACTTTTTCGGGACTCCCGGGCTCACTTAAATAGGTTAGCATATTAAATGTATGTATTATATGCAAGATAAAATGGTTAGCTATTAAGCTCATAATCCGTAAAAACTGCTAAACAACGTTGAATTTATTTAGGTTAGCAACGGTGAAGCAAACAAACAGTACCCATTAAATTACAATCAGTTACAAACCATATGGGCGTATAATTTATCATTTTCGGATAAATTTTGATTGCGCTATGATATTTGTGTTCCTTATTTTAATTTATTTTATTTCTCTTGATATATAGCTACTTTTACACAAATGAAGGCGAAATTCGGCAATTAGTCGAGTTGAAAATGAAAGGTACAGTTAAGTGTGTCAATCGAAGTTACTTAGTGAAGATATTGAATTGAAATTATCCGGGTGAATGTTTAAATGTATGCCAATCCAAAATATTAAGCTTCATGTCAAATTTCTGTAAACTCAACGTTAATATCTATATATATTAATTTTTTAGCTTTTCTGTCAGTCATTCTGTATCCAATTTCTTTATTTCTCTCAAGCTTTGAGCTAGAGAAATGAAGTTTGGTGCATTAAATGTGGATTCTCTGTCTGTATGATTTGGTAGTAGTTTTGGATATTTAGCAGTTGGTGGTGCAAAGAAAAATGAAAAAAACCGTTGTTTTTGAGAGTTTAAATTTAGTTAGATTCCGGGGACTTAAGTTTTTCGGGATTCCCGGGTTCCATTTTTCAGAACGAGTCTATCTTTCTCGGGACTCCCGGGTTCACTTAAATAGGTTAGCATATGAAATGCATGTCAACAACCAGTGAGTTGTTCCCTACAATCCATATATTCTACAGCGGTACTCTGCTCACATCAATGTTGAAATCTGTGCCAACATCCGGGTTATCAAGTACATTTACAAGTACTTTTTCAAGGGTCATGACCGCGCTACACTGGCAATTGAAGTAATAGGGCCTAATAACTGATAATCCAGTTCATCTCTGGACTCTGTTTCCTGGTCACGTGAGAATTTCATAGAAAAATGAATATTATGACTTTTTTACTCCAAAATATTTATTTATGCTTCTAAAACTATTCTCAATGTTTTTTTTTCATTTTTGGGAACCATATGCACTCATTTAGCCACATTTCCCACTGCTTCCACTTGAGTAGTGGAAAAAAAGGAAAAACACCAAGTTCAACTCAGGAGAACACCATACAGAGACTGCCTGCAAAGCAGGCAGCAGGTCTGCTAGTTTACAAAGAATTATAATTATGTGTTATCCCTCAACAGCTCTAGACGTGCACTCTTCGGAAATTTTAGGAAATTAAGGGAAGGCAACTTAAGGGATTTTTAAAACAGCAAGAAATTTTTTCTGCTGCTGCAACACCTACTTCTTTACAGAGACTGCTGAACTTTTGCACAAATACCTCAGGTGCAACAAAATCTGAGTCACAAATAATGTCTAAGAACTGCACCAAAAGTGCAAGTGAATGACATTTGCGGTTCTCTGTATCTCCTTCTATTTTTTCTCGACTAGTTGTACCATTAAAGTTCTTTGGGTTGAAACAGTGCCGGTTGTACAGTGAGACATGCAATTGTGGGATATATTTTTCACTTGCATTCACAATTATGACCGAGCATTTATAAAAGGCTTTAGTGTAAAAGAAAATATTGCATAGAAACTGGGACGTCGTGGGACATGGGATTAAAGGACATTTGTTACCCATTGCCAAGGCATTTAGCCAAATATTCGCTAAGTTAAGGAGATTTGTTCAGCTGGGATTAGTTTTAGGACGAGTGAAGTTACGTAAAGAACGATCATTATTGACAGCAATTGATGAAAGCTACGTACCACCGAATCGCACCCTTTTCTAAATTTTAATAAATTCCCTCGACTAAATTCTTCTCTTTTTCTGCCGCTCATCTCTTTAAGCTCCTCACCTTTTCCCTCACTTATTGTCACACGGTGACTTAAGGTGTGGTTGCTCTTGCCACTTGGCAGTCCAGCCATATTGGCATGGCTTAAACTCGCCCGTTCGAAATGGGGGTTGTGGCACGTGATTTATGGAGTCTCGGGGCTGTTTTAAGGGCGTGCGGTCGAATTTCGCGTCGGAGATATAGCAGCTTCCCCCGCCCGTTAAAGGGCCATTGGGTCCGGGATGAATCCACGTGGAAGCGTGAGATTTCTTCTTTCACTACTGCCGACACAGAGAGCTAAAAAGGCGGATCTTCCCGAAAAAGTCGGACGGCAAATGGCCGCGGGAAGGTGGTGAGAGTGACGAAGAATGAAAGACAATTTCCCTGAATGAAGGCTATTGCAAATTCACGAGGTAGGAGAGAGATGTTGGGGCAATCAAACCTTTTATTAGATTGACTGCCTTCAACTGATAACTCATGCGCCTTAAAAGAAGTTTTCCCTGTCATTCCTTCGTAATCTCATCAAAGGTTAAAATCATACGTCACAGCATTATGTGGTCTTAATGGCCAAAAATGAGATCTATGAGGTTGACCCGAGGATGTAAAGATGTACAACGGAAATAAATTCCATGGATTTAAAAAAATGCAAATTAATTTTATCCTCACAAAAAGGGACTCGGAATTATGCACTTGATTCTTTGTACAAAATAAAGCGTCGTGTGGTTTGAAAGGGTTAGTGTGGGTGATTATGGAAGATGAGTCACGTGATCATAAAATTAAGATATCGCTCAAAACGTCTTCACTTCATTCGGTAAATAAGACATCTGGTATGACTGATATTGTTAGTGCTTGGGAAAATAAGTGCAGGAACGTTCAATTACGCTAAATAAAGTAAGCAGGATACAAACTATTATGACTTGAGAAGTATTTGTCTTGTCACAATTTATAACGGTGGTTCATTCTCGTATAGTAAATTCTTTCGTTCGTTCTTGACCCTCCGGAAGCGTAAATATATCGTTGTTTTCAAGAGAAGCGATGTGACGGCTGCACCCGTAGCTTAAACCAAATCAATTTATGAGAATCACGAGATGATAAAGATAATGATATGATTCTCTTAAGTGATGAGGAGAAGAGTACATGCCGAACACGTTAAATTAGCTTGACAGTGGTTCTCGGAAATAGCCTTCAGTTGTGTTGCTACAGTTAATCAACGCCAAAACTAAGTGCACCGGTGGAAACATTCGATTTCAAAGCGTTTTGTGTTCTGCGGGCATATGCTTGTTATATTTCCATCCACTTTGATGGCTTAGGAATACACAATGCTGCATAATATTCTCTGATGAGAAACACGAAAAAACTGAACAAATGTACAGATTATGGAGATTGATTAGGGTCAATATAATAAGAATCGTTTGGCAAGATAAGATTTCGGTGGCATAAATAGAAAAACTAAGTTTTTGTTGAATTGAATTAGTAAAAAAATACGTTCATGACTCCAAAGAAGCTCCTCAGAATAAAACCCCCAAAGGTACATGCATTACCTACAGTTCCATGCTCGCCCTCATTAGAAGTAATTCTCAGTTATTTTGGGAAATGACCGGAATAGTGTGCACTCGAGATAATGTGACCTCGTGGCTAAATATTAATAAACCCAGCCGTTAACCAAAGTTCAAGGAAATATTACCCACAGCAGCTGACATATTTATGAATGCCATGGAAATAGGACAGTGGGGCAAAGGGCCATGAAATATAAAAATTCTCTGGATTGCTCGCACATTTGATTCCAGTAAAAAAATTCCACGAATGAAATTCGAAATTAAGGTAAACTGGAGAGAGAAAGAGAGAGACATGAGAGAGGGGGAGGTGATGAAGAATAAAAGCGAATCGGTGGACGCACGTGGACAATCGTGGGAAAGCGGTGGACAGAGAGGGACCTCTTACTCGCCACGGTCGGCCGAAAAGTTGGCCCGATAGAACGAGGACTTTTTCACCACCGAGTCTTGTAGCTCTAAAAAGGCAGCCTCACACGCCAAGCGGACATAAGTTTTAATTATTATTTCCATCTACCTCCAAAAATGAAAACCGCAGTATATGAAAACATGGGAGGTGTGCGAGGAGAAAGAGGGCTTTCGGGAGCAGGGCATGACAAGGGAGGGTTCTGGCACACCCCATGGACAGTAGCCCGAGGTGGTCCGTAATCTCACCCGTGCTTCAGCCCCCTGCCGTACTGGGCAGTGCCATTTTTGTTCATATTTTCTCAGTGTGTCTTCACCTCTCCGTCCCAATCTTGTGTAGGAACCTTTCCTGCTTCGCTCGGCCGGTCTCAATAGATATCCCACCTGGGACATGAGTGCCCGGTGCCACCTTCCGAAATTCATTCTCTAGTTTATCCCATTACTCCAAATTTTGCTTCTAGCCTCATTAGTAGTTTTCTCCTTATCCCGCAGGCGAGGAGCACGAATTCTTTTCTGTAGTTGACGTAGCTTTAATGCATCCACCACCCAAGCACTTATGTAGGTAAATAAGAAATCTGTAGAGTCTACGGTTAAGATAGAACCACATAGAAGCCGATCACGAAAAGAAGTAATGGTCTGCATTTTAACAAAAATATGTATTAAAATTTTCTCAGATTAGAAATCGAATAGCTAAAATATCAAAAGTTTGATTACTGACTCTGTCACAGACTTCAAATAAGATTAAAAATTTATTTGCTCAAATCCTGGCGATTCTACTTGACAGCACAGCAAAAAGGCACAAATTCTATTTTGATTACAAATTCATTCATAAGCAATTGGAAGATAATGAAATGTTTTGTTTCCATACAACCCTAGCGATAAAAATTTAAAAGCACGAATGAATAGAAACAACACGGACATAAGAAGGAACTTAGGCAAAGGAACCTAACTGCTATTGTGAAAAGATAGTTGCCCATCACGGGTAGCATTTGCCTAGGGAAATGTTTCTCGCTCAACGGCTATGAAGTTTGTTATTTTCAAGTTTTACAACCTTTTTTCCTTATCCTCATTTTCCCTTGCGGCATGAGGAGATTTACAACTGTGTCATATCTCCAAAGGTTTTGGGGTGAATAACTAAAGGATCGTGGTTATTACATAGGGGCAACATCTATGATTGAATAAGAAACTACCTACCTAGTAGTCACACCTCACCCAAATAAAACAATTTATCTATTACATAGCACTAAATACACTGCATGATTTAAATAGGCGGTCAAAAAACACAGCACAAGTATATTCGAATGATATATTCGAAAAATAGTAGTAATGGTACCAAATTTCACACTTTAAGTCATATTTTATTAAAGAAATTTAAATTTATGTATATTCATTCGTGGCACGCTCGATAGCTCATTGCACGTAGTCCCATGAGGGGGCATAAATCCAATGCCGAGAAATGTGAGACTTAATTTAGGATGAAACCCGACATTGGTCACACACAGTGTAAAATTTTAAGAGCCTTTATTACAAAAATATTTCTTCCGTTTCATGCCCCGAAGGCTTTTAATAAAAAAAATACGCTCGATTCCTTATGAATGTCGCGATGTCACTTTTTTACCGAAAAAATAAAAAGTTTGACCACAGGCCAGAAAAAAATATGCTTCAACTGACGTGCCGGACGGATAAAAAAAAACAAGTTTTAATAACCCATGGACTAACTTTACACACACATAGCAGACAAAGAACAATGCGGAAAGCGCTAGAAAAAAATACTGATTGCGCGTTCACCAAAAAAAAAGCAATAACTATTTTTTTTTACTCTTTCAAAAATGAAACAACGTTTTCATTCCACCTCGCGCGTGTACACATATTTGATTGCGTCCGTTTGTAGGGTGAACAATAATAAAAAAGGCAACCATTTTAATGGGAATATAGAACGATTTTAAATGGGGTCGTAAATTAAAAGCGGCCGGCGTGTAGGACGTGAAGAATGTCAGGCTATTTTTTAAACTGGTCTATAAACTCGAATCAATGGGGACCTACTGGAATTCAAATGGACTGAAAGCTGGAAGGGTGGGGAAAAAATAAGAAACAAGGATAGCAATCAGAATTGTTTCCCCTTTATGTCGACTCGCATTTAGCATTTATGTTTTGTAACTCTTGCTCTGGCTGTCCTGGAATAGGAATTTCTCCATCCCGTGCGAAAGAGACTAAGCACTGTGTAGTATTTTGGATGCACCCTTAAAGCTCTTCAACCCAATGTTTCATTCCCGCCCTAATTCCCGGAACTTCTCATTCCCTAATTTCGGGAAAAATTTGCTGGGAAAAAAGAAAATCGCTCCTAAAATGCAATCATTATCAGTAAATATCATCGTAAACAGTCATCAATCCAATGATTGCTTTGTTGAAACTCTCCACTCTACTCTCTATTAATCTAACTGTTTAATTCATAGATATCTCCACTATGAAATCTTATCAAGAGGTTGAAATTAAAAATAATATAATAATAATTATAATATATTTAATTCTATTCATAAAACCTACGAAGGTATGTTGTTGTAGGCTAACATTTTTTTAATTTTAAGAAATCCTGAAATATTACATACAAAAAACCCTCACGATATGTTATTTGAGCAGAAGTGACCCTGTATAGCTTACTGGGCAAGCGATGGATGCACTAATGATCAAACGTCGTAGTCTCAAATAGAAAGTTATGATGTGTTTTTGTTTTTAGGTTTTCGCAGCGATAAGATATTCTCCTCTTATACATTTCCGGGTTAACTGCTGCCTGGAGAAGGTATTTGCTCAACGTTTCATTCCTCATGCTGGGAACGTCATCAGGAGACTGAAGAAGTTAGATCTGTGGCTCCGTTTCGGCCGTTGGATGACTGACCTTTGTTGTCCGGATTAAAAAAAATAAATAAAGACCAAATATTTAAAAACAAAAATTTATGAAAAATTAAAATACGAAATATCTTTAACAGTTGGTAATCACACCCGTATTTTTGGAAAGATATCTTTTCCGCACTCTACTTAAGTGATAACCATCGTCCCTATTAAAATTTTCCACTGCCTCTCGAATCAGTCGTGGATAATAAGAAGCTGTATTAGTTATTACTTTGGCTTCATTCAGGAGGATTTTGTGCCCTGATCCCGACATAAAATGATCAGCGACAGCCGAGGTATGCCACTGTCTTGCTTTGAGCGCCCTTTTATGTTCTTTAAGCCTCGTTTCAATTTTCCGATTTGTTTGTCCTTAATAGCTAGAACCACACGAGCATGGACGATGACTATCACTTACGTATTTTAATAGGTACAATGGTTATCACTTAAGTAGTCTATAGAAAAGATATCTTTCCAAAAATATGGGCGTGTTATCCAACCGTTAAAGATTTTTCGTATTTTATTTTTTTTTTTTATTTTTAAATATTTGGTTTTATTTATTTTTTTTTAATCCGGACAATAATGGTCAGTCATCCAACGGCCGAAACGGAGCCACAGACCTAACTTCTTCAGTCTCCTGATGATGTTCCCAGCATGAGGAATGAAACGTTGAGCGAAACATTTCTCCACGCAGCAGTTAACCCGGAAATGTATAAGAGTACTTATGATGTGTTATTCTGCATATTGCGCCAACCTACTATAAAAGTGTCTCAACCCCATTTTCAAGAATGTACGCGCCCTGACCATTGCTCTGGTCGACCAGCTCCATCACTATGGGTTTCCTGTGATTCAACAGTTACTGCAATACTCATTATTATTGGTGATCAATGAAAATGAATTGAAAATTAGTTCGGGAATTCTCGTGACATCGCGGGATTTAGAATTCCCGCTTCTTGATTCCTATAGGTCCCAAAATGTCGGGAATATGGAAACCCAACTTCCACCCCCTGTACTCCTAAGGGCCAAGTATACTCCCAGTTCTTGATTGAGCTAAATGTTACGAGGAGAAAACACACCGAGTTGTTAAGTCAGGCTAATATTTCTCTCGCCAACACGAGTGGTGGGGATGAATGTAATTTCTTCAATTGATCAAGAGCTGCGAAGGGAAACGTAGCAGGAGGTTCTAATTTTTCAGCATTCACGGGCGTGTACTGCTATCTTCGGAATGTTCTTCGGGGAGGGGGGGGTGTTAGGAGTAATAACTATCGAGAAGCAACCTACTTAGTGGTACTTCCTTCCATTGAGAGAACGAGAAATGCACTAAACGTCTCAAAAGCGTGAATTTCGAAACCATTACCTTTAAATGCCGGGAATGAAGTGGGGGATAAACAGTCACTCCCAGCGACTCAACTGCTCAGGGAAGCTAGTACAAGCTTTCATTAGCCTCAGTGAAGTGAGTCACGTGCAACTTAATACAACTCGCTATCCTTGTACATTCAATTTAATTCAAGGGGAACGAAGAGGTAAAACGGGTATATCCTTCAGTGTTGAGAATACTATATACTACAAATAATTACCAGATTACTAAACGTAGTTAAAACTAGATGTAACCGCATATTTCACCCGGTTTAAACTTATAAAATGAGCTGAAAACGGCAACCGGACACGTTAATCATTCGGCCACTTTTTAGCCAAAAGAATCTTACGACAAATAACACCACAACTCGTTAAAATCACTCAAGGCGTAACCTGAAGGAAAGCGGAGCCTTTCTTCGAAATTAAGGTTGATTATTGTCCCTGAAGGAGCTTATAAAGTGTAAATAAACGTTAATATCGTTATTATTATTGGGTGAGATAATAATTTGCACATGGTCAAATTCAATTCCAATAACATTCTAGGAGTTATAACTTTTCCACATTCCAGTGTGGAAAAATAATTACTCCTGAAAGATCCTATTTTTGCAAATGATGTTTCATGTCGAAAAATAAATATTGATGGTCGCCCGTAGTAATATTTAAAACGCTCAGGTAGTTATAAAATGATTTAGAAGGGCACATTTTGACGCTTCGCTGAAAATACATGCGGCAATGTTGGTTTTAAAGTTGACGTTATTTTGCTATTAAATTTTAGTGTGTGATTCTTGACCTTCCCTTAGGTGAGAAAATATCAATAAGTAGAGCATTGCTGGTGCGCAAAGTCTTTAAAAGATGATGCCTATCAAAAAACTACAACTGGAGTATCACATTGTTTATTAGTTTCCTTTCATCCATCCAATGCCAGTAACGCTCAATCATATTAACCTTATTTAAAAATCTGTTACTAATCATAAAATTATGTAATATTAGTAGAATTGACCTATTACCAATCACAACTTTTGCTTTGAAGTCTTCATCTGAAATTAATGAATGTATATTCCCTTTATCTGAGCATGCAAAGTTTCGCTTTCGTTATTAACGCAAACAAGCACATACACGATTATGCCCAGCGACTTCACCTAGTACCGCAACCCGTTTTTTTAAATGTGAAATTCTTATAACGTTTTACAATATTTTCTGTTGCATCATCGATCACCGGCACTTATATTTGCGCTTAACTGATAACTTAGACGCAACATTTAAATTTTCAGCATTAATTTAAAACAAGGCAATAACTGGTTATTACCTTGTATTCACACTATAGGTCCACTACACTGCTTGGTTACGGCCTTTGTCACGGTTATACACAGTGACGTACGGAGGGGGGGAGGGGAGGAGGGGGAGTTTAGGATTTAAACCCCCCCAAAACATGTTTACCTGAATTCATTTTCGTTTGTTTACCTGAACTAGCGGTTAACATTTTGCTTGTTGGGCTGAAAAATATAGCTGAATTGTCTTCACGAAAAGAGAATGTTAATTTAATTATTGTTTTAGTGAGTAACAATGTAAATATCATTTTACGACGATGCACATAAATATTAATGAACCCCCCCCCAATAAGGAAATCCTGCGTAGGCCACTCGTTATACGGAAGGATATCCCGTTGTATGACTGCAACCCTAGTCGTAACTAAGACGTAAGCAGGCATCGTGCAGCTGAACCTATTACACCCAATTATGTACCGGTTTTCTTCAAGGATATTACTGAAGAATTGCAATATGCATTAAAGTGGATTTTTGAGGGAGGCATTTTATTTTACGCAGAAAACCTTACTTTCATTCTGTCATTATGTGTTGGAGAGTAAAATTATTCCAAATCAATGGTTTAAGGGAAGCTTCTAACCATATTTTCTATTCTGATAATGATTTTTCCGAAATTCGACTTTTGATCGTGCCGATCATTATATTAAGCGGGGATTCAGATGCACTAAGGAATCATCTCACGTTAAATGGGAGGTCCTTTTTTTTGGTCAAAACTCCCCGAGGTGCAAAGCGGTGAGAGCCCCGCGGTCGCCGTAAGGAGTCAAGAGGTAATAATGGAGATTGCAAGGAAAAGGAGTAACTAATCCGAGCGTGGAATGCCTGAGCCATCCTTTGATACCTGCGGCCAAGAGGAAATGGAATGGCGTTCCGCGCAAGGCCTCCCTCCACATTTCAAGTGCAAGCTCGAAGAGACAACGACAGTCGTGTTTGTGGACGAGCACTGGAAACCCCCCTTCCCGTCACTCCTCTCCCTTTATTTTTCTCTCTCTGATTACTTCAGGAAACATCGCGTCTCTGAGATAGCCCAGGGGAAAAAATAACAACGAAAAATAAAGGGGACTCGCGATTCTTTTCCCGGAAGATTATATATATATTTTTGTATACCTACCATATCCCACATTTTTTTCCCCTCCACTCTCGGAAAGGTTCATTTTTTTCTTCCCCCTCCCTCTAACCACAACAATATAACATCGCAAGATGGCCCCGGGACTTCAATCCCAAAAAGGAAAGCACAGAGCAATTTATTTTTCCTCCTCCTCTTTTCGACTAGGGCTGCTCTATGAATCGTGCTGGGAGGGGTTGCATGAGCGACTCGGGATGGGTATCCGACGGTGATGCCTTGTTTCCAAATTCTTACAACATGGTAGAATTTGGCTGTGTAGAAGCTGCGGATAAGACCAGGCGTTTCTTATATCTTTCAGTGTGGGGGAAAAATGCCATTCTTCTGAAATAGTTGGTGAGGTTTACTAAATTCAAGAAAGGAAATTTAACGATTATTTCAAGACTTATTTATCTTTTTCAAGGAAAATTATGGGAACACACGTTTGTTACTCAAACATCTTGTCTAGGATGTTTTGTTTGATGTTACCAGTTCCTTACAGCCATGTCAAATAAAATCTGACAAACAAATTTTCCAGCTTTTTGGTCAACATCTTTCCATGGCAGGATTTTCTCTAATAATCCACCCACGTTAGAACTATTCTATTACAACCTACACGTTTTATGACGTGGCAATGCTCAGTATTATACTGTATTTTAATTCTTGAATCAGGAGTAATATTATCATTATTGATAAAATATAGTAAATTGTTAGTAACATCGAAGTCGGAGTCACGAAATCCTGAAACTAATTGACGGCAGCCCTTAATTATCCCCTGTCCTATGCTGATTCTTTGTACCCTGATAGTTATTCTTTTTCCGGTCAATTATTGCACAAGACGATTTCTTAAGGAGCTGCTGAACCACTAGGAATGATAAATAACTTATACACCTTTAAGCCCAGTTTTTGAGCAGGGCAACCAGCTTTAAAGTGAGCACTTTCCTTCCTTCGGAAAAAATACGTTTTCGATAACTACCGACTCATACCCGCCCATTTTCGTCTTAACCTGTCGTGTAAGTAAGGCTTATTTTTAGCATTTTCCTTTCCATATGCGGATATAGGGTTCCAGTGGTAGTGATGGAAACGAGGCTCAAGATAGGATGGCGTAGGAGAGTTCAGGGAGAGATGAGAGCAAAGGGACGAAGTCATCGGGAGGACACGTGGGTGGGAGACTAAGGTTGGAAAGACCTAGGTTTTCCAACCCTCATTGGGTCTTCAGGGTGCTCTCGTAATTGGACGATAGTTTTTTTTTAAATACCGCCACCAGGATTGAGGTAGGTACCTCCCGCCTTAAGTTTTTAAAAACTATTAGTACAATATTAATCTCCTCGTTGTCATCTCCTAGGATATGGAATTTTATTCATATGCAAAGTGATATTATTATCACAGAATACATAAATGTATCTCCACGCAATGTGATTTAAATAAATAGAATACCATGGTGATAAATGATACTATTGAATCTCAAGTTAGTTAATTCTTTGTGGAGCTAAATCGATTTTGTTAAAACTGCAGAAAAGAAGCTGTTCATTTATTTTGAATAGCATTCAACGGTATTTGAAACCATACTATTACCTTAATCTCTCGGAATTTTTTACTCTAGGAGCAGCCTTCCTCTGAAATAAACTCTCTAGCAGTTGGCAACCCTTGGGAACCCTAGGGGAAGGGAACGGAGGATGGGAGACGGACGGCTTGGGGAAGAGCGCAGACATCAAGGGAACCCCGCCCTTCTAACGGCCTCAATTATATCAGATGCTGATGGAACCTCATTCTGAGGGAGTCTAGGGTATATAGAGGGAGCGGGGGTCCAAGGCAACAAGGCCCGGAGTGCCTTAAGCTGAATGCACAAGGGGAAAAGGGCAAGCTCCTTTCCCCATCCTGTTCCCTCTACCCCCCCCCTTCCTCATCTCTGGCTCCTCAAAGGAGCACCGAGAAAAACAAGGACTTTTAAGAACAAGGGGAGCCCCAGGAGCGAGCAAAAGAGGACTAATGATGAGCAAGTGTGTAAGGATTGCTACGATACCGGTAGCTGCTGCTTTGGAGAGGTCGGCGCGGCTGAGGCAAAGGAAATTCTAGAATTTTCCACACCACTGCCGTTCAACCTTCCCTCTTCCCAATATTCTCTTAGTTTTCCCAAACAGCTAATGAGAGTGAAAGTGATAAATAACGATAAATCACTAGGTAGAAGCTACGTCATTATTATGGGTTCACTTCAAGGGAAAGTGAGATCACAAGGTTAAGGGCCCTTAATGTGTCATGTAGTTTAATGCTAAATTCCTTGATTGTGAGTATTGAAGGTTGAATGTAGGGAGACTTACTTGGATTTTAGGTGTTAGTTGTCCTATGCCACTCATGACTTACCACTAAAAACTTACTACATAGTAAGATGAAAATTATACTTTTAAATTATTTATCTTAAAACTTTGAATAGCAATGTACACGGATGCATATAATGGTCCATTACGTCAAATAAGTTTGAGAAGGTTGGTATGCTTAAGGCACCAAATGACTTTACTTAGGCGATGATAGTCATTACATATAAATAACAAACTCTTGATCGTCCCTGATCTCTAGCGGGAAGAGAACGTCCCGATATGCTTCAGGAGGTATCTTATAGTGAGAGAAGTTGCTGCTACGGTCAAGTTAACAGTCCAAACACTTTCCACGATTTTCTCAATATTTTACATAAATATGCATTAAATGCTTAATGCATATTAAAATGAAGGGTATGGAAAATAATTTCCAGAAAATAATTTGATACCGCAACTAAAATATTAGTCCATTTTAGCTGCTGAGTCATAAAGAAAACAACGCAAATATTGAATGCAATAAATGCTACTCCAACATAAAAGTTGCTCAAATGTGCTATTAAGGCTCGTAGAGAAATAATTTAGAGATTTTTTAAAATATGCTCTTTTATTAACTAATTGATTTTGTAAAGAGAAAACGGGTTACCAGTGTATCAATGCAGTAAGTATATTTATAAGACCATAAATGTAAAAAACCGAGTTACACAAAACCTTTTATTTGGATTAATTTATCCTTCCACCCCAAGATTACGTATCTCGATATAGATGCAAGGGAAAGAAAAGAGAACAGAGAGAGAAGGAGCAGTTAGTGTGCTGAGATGACGGCAGGTTGGGGTTGTTCGTGCAAAATCAATCAACGCGTAACTTGAATAAGTTTGCATTTCCCAAACATTAGTGTGTATCGCGTATTTCTAAAGTACCGGAATGTTTGCCGTGCGGAGAGATATATCAATCTTACTGCAATCTATCAAGGAATAGCCATTTTATAATATGTGACGTGGGTGAAAATATAAGACAAGAAGATGATTTAACATACCTTACGACACCAAGAGGAAGAACGAATGAAAAACGTCACTCACCTAAAAAAGAAGAAACAATGCATTAATTATTTGATAAATGTTACGATAAAAGTAAATTCCTCATATTTCCAAAAATCTTAAACAAAAGAGAAATTTACTTTCAAATCGTTACATGCTACATTATAAATACATAAAGGAAGGTCTAAGTGCATCTTAAACGACCTTGACTTCTTAATTATAATCACAATGATGGAGGGAATAAAAAAGAACCAGTAAAATATTTACATCTTGAAGTCGCGTAATCAAGCCTTTCAAGATATTTATAGAGAGGAAGAGCAGCAACGAGAAAATAGTTTTTCCAACATTTTTACGATTTTTTATTCCAAATTTCGTCAGAAGGCCTCAATGTTCTAACTTAGACGGGCAATTCTTTATAATCATACGGTGATTCACTCCGGAGAAGAAATTTCGCCGGTTTCTATGTAGATTTGGAGTAACCAAGAAGAAGGTTGATGGAGAAAGGGCTCAAGTCAGAAATTATAGAATGCAGATGCATTTTCTCTCCTTGGGCTGTCTTCTTAATAAGTTTTCCGAATAGAGTCCATTACATTACAATAATTGTGCGGCTAATATTTTGTGAAATTGTGGGATAAACTTTTCTCTCTGTGAAAATGATGAATGAAAATTTTATTCAATACAGTAAAACAGTAGGTTAAAAAAAGAAAAACTTACGAAGAACATTCGCAGAGAGAAAAGTTAGATAGTGGCAGTCACTGATTAATTATCATATATCATTAAATATACTGTCGCCCTTATGACTTCTGGTTGGATAAAACGTTTTTGTAATTCACAGAAATTATTTAGCAACGGAAAACACTCTTGACTTCCATGTTTGAAAGCCATTATGATGTAAATTAGAAATTAAGAAGTGGAATTTTTGCATTAGTAACCAGTTATCGATATAAGTATAAATAGATTAACACCCAATTAGTTGTCACACGCCACCCACTGTTAGCAGCTGCCACAAATAGCACAAAAATCAAAACGTGTTCTATTAGAGTTGGTGTTGGATGAAATCTGGATATAAAAACTTTCGTTACACACTTTTTAAATAATGACACAAAATATAACCGTTTTGTCCCGAGACCTATGCTATATCAAGAAATCCCTATTCTGAGAGAAGAACGACGCTGGATTAAGGCATCGTTTCGGAATTCCATAGATTGACATCATCCGCGGGCGAATTTAATCAGTTGTTGCCAAACTCGCTTCTGCTCGAGCGAGGAAGAATTTCTCATTCCCCGCATCGCTTCCAATCATCCGATAACTTCGTCAAGCTCTGCTCTCCACCCTTGCAATGGCTCCATCCACGAACCGATCAATTAGCCTCAAACTCGCGTAGCAACCCGATACTTCCCCTCCGTGCATTGCATGTCAAGTAATTTTAGGCACAAAGGTAACGGGTAAGAGCTTGCGGCTACTTCACCAAGTCATCATGTACAGGTTCCTCAGGCTAAGAACGAAGATAAAATCGATCGTGTAGGAATGATTTCTGTAACAGAGTCATGACAATGCTCCCTAACTGACAACGTAACGCAAATACTTTGACTTATTCATGCCTAAAAGATATACTATATTAAGGTTCAAACATTTACGAAAAGGATTAAATACAAGAAAATCGTATATTTTAAAACTATTCATCAATTTATAATTTTTGATGAGTGAATGTGGCGTGAGAAAAATGTGGCACGACGCCACAGCATGATTGGAAACCCAAGTAGAGTTGCATGGTCAGAGTGTACTCCAGTGAAAGGTTAATGCGGATATCATATTTAATAGCGAAATCATTTACGTTAAAATGGAGGCTATATATTGAAGAAAATATTCATGTAATACAGTTAAAATTAGTCCTAAATCTTGGGGATAATGTGAATACTTCACGACACAGGCCTAATAACTCAACCTAAAGTTATCATTCTTTATTTAAATGTTCAAAATCATCTCGATAATTAGCCAATTTGAAAGTAGCTAGAACTTAATTTTATACATTTTGAAAAGCTAATGATGGGGTCTAAAAATCCATTTGTGATATGATGTTAAGTAAATGAGAATAAAATCCATCTCATCAGTAGTGTAACCTTGAAAACAGTAGTTTTTTGCAGCTGTTTAAAAGTAATTAAGTAATACTGCATTGATGAACTGCATCCATAATTAATTAAATTGATCCTTTGTGAAATTTGACATTACCTTTATCCTGGCAGTAAACATTATCAGAACATCAAATTAATCTCACTAAATGCCTACTTTTACTTACTAAGCTCATATAACAGTAAATCAGCTATTTTAATCTATTGGACCAATGAATCGGCGCTTTAATTGTGAAGTGCAGACCTAACACAGCAAATATGTTCTCTGTCCTAAAACATTTCATAGTAATTCGTGAACCACACGTTACTCCACAGACTTAGAATGTAGGTACTAAAAATGAAAATAAAGGATTCATTGATTTTCAAGAGCGGAGATACCTCCCAATGTGAAATCATAAACTTCTTTTTCAACATTATTATGTATTATTGATCTTTTGTCCGCGAGGAAGTTAAACATGTACAATCACCTTCTTCACTGAGAGGTGGAAAAGGTAACTGGAATGAGTTCATTAATTCTAAGAAAACAGAAATAAAGGCCTTAATTGCTTGAATATAAGCATAGATATTTGGCGAATGACTCCATCAAACCCTAAAATGTATTAGTCTTACTAATTTGCCGGTCCTGGTGGTGGCGGGGTAAACTCCCCGCCAGCTATTCCGAGGGTCGCGGGTTCGAGTCCCACCCGGGTAGGTTTTTCACATGCACGGGTGTTTCAGTAAAGTTCTGTTAGTTCGGCCCCTGAGAAACCTGATGAAAAGCAATGGATTTTCAGGATCTCAGAAGGCATATGGACTCCAGAATCGTCCGGGAAAGTAAAAGAAAGTGTCACGAGGGCAACAGAATCTGATAAATATAGAAAAACAACTCTTTTATAGCTTCCGAAAAAACCTCGACAAAAGCATAATTTATTCAAATCTATGGTTCTTTTTAACAAATCCTCGACTACCCTTGTATTAAGGAGCCGTTAAGCTAAATAAAATCATACCCTCTTCTTGTAAACTAAACCTACCACCCTTGGCCATTTCCCGGGTCCCGTTCTCGAAACCAGCCAATGCCCTAACAAAGCCCCACCCCTCCCTCATCCATCCCTTCTCCCCCTTCTGCTCCCTTGCCATCAACGACCTTCCCCACCCATACCTTGTCTCCCCAGGGCGGTTCTCAAGTTGGGCTCATCTTCTGATTAGGCAGATGCGGAGGGAGGGGAAGCTGGGGATGGATGGGGATGAAGGGGGAGTGGATAAGAGAGGTAAGGGTATATCAGGGGTCAGTAGATAGTAGGGAAGGGATAATGGAAAGGCTTTATTGGAAGGGGGCAAGGTCGGAGGGAACTACAGTTGCAATTAAGACAACAATCGGAAATGAATGATGCATTACAGGCATATGAGATTGATAAAATAAGTACGTTGGAAAGGGACTCACGGTGGGAGCTAGCGGAACAGAGTCAATTTTTCTCACTTGCTGCCATTAAGTTTTCTAAGACGGTTTCCAGCCGATATGAAGAAGGTCTGAAAGTTCTGTAAACGTACATTGTGCAACTAAATATCTAAACAGCTAATTCGCCACACTGCCCATTCACAATGCTATTTATAAGTCTCAATTGCAGCTATTAAATAAAATATCATACCTATAGCCAATATTTAAAAAGCATACGTATAGTGTAGTGCATTCCACTGTGACACTTCACCTCCTGACAAGCATCAGCGATTTTTGCCAATGCATCAATAGTCGCAGTTTGGATAAATTTAATAGGGTACAGTGTAATGAATGTTGGTGACTACTCACCCCCTGCCTCATACTCTTTAGGTGGCTTTCAGGGTATTTTGTAAATGTAGATGAAGGAGATTATGGTGGTGAATTTGGTTGTTATGGGCGATGTGTCCAATTGGTTTGTTGACGGGATTAACAATAAGCGTGAGTGTTACGAGAAGATTGAGAGGAGATAAATAAGTTTGTCAAGAGTACGGTTTTGAACAATTAATGGTTAAAATTGAGGTATAAAATAAGTCTGATGCTATGATAGGAAAAAAAGATAAAGGTTAGGGATATATGGAAGGGAGGGAAGCTAGGGTATATAAAATATGAGTAGATAATAGGGTAGAATGGAAAGGTTGTATTGAAGAGAGATTCTGAGAAGATGCAAGTTAGGTCCTTGGGCAAAAAGTGGAGAATTTTGGAGGGTGGGGCAAGGAAACTCTGTAGGGAGTTGGGTGGTCGGAGCAAGTTTCACAACAGAAGGAAAAGCGGGTTTGGGGAGGGGACGAAGGAAAAAGAGGGGACTTAGATAATGAGAAGCTGAATATAGCGAGGGAGTGAAGAAAAGTTTGAACGTACGAAGCGGTAAGAGGAGAGCGATATACATTTGATAAAACATTGTATCGATGCTTCTCACTCGATAGCTCATGCAGACGATTCTTCGATGTTGTCAAGCCTCATGCTGTCCGGGCTGTCTTTGCTTTAACGTATTTTTGTTCATCTACATCTACATACTACCCCGCAAGCCACATCAATAGGCGTGTGGCGGGGGTGTTAGGACACCAGCCGTTTACATATAAAAAGGAAACGCTCTAATGAAATTAGGCCTTGCATTTATTAAATTCCCTTATTGTTCGGGGGAAAAACGAATTCCCATACCTATCCGTTCGGCAAAATATCTCTCTTAATTTATCGTTTCTGTCGGACCTGGAAATATAGTGGGGTTCAAAGTAGAAAGTTCAATCATGACGACAATTTCGCATCACTTCTTATCAAGAAACATCTTCCATCTTCAGCATGAAGATGTTCCTATAACAGGTTA
This sequence comes from Pyrrhosoma nymphula, assembly GCA_963573305.1. NCBI lineage: Eukaryota > Metazoa > Arthropoda > Insecta > Odonata > Coenagrionidae > Pyrrhosoma > Pyrrhosoma nymphula. The sequence goes on along the minus strand of OY754335.1, from coordinate 96,121,130 downwards.
GAAACCGTTAAGTTCCATTATCAGTCAATGTATGGCCCTGACAAGATTCAGTCAGTGATGAGCGTAGTTATATTACATATATTGACCCCCGTCCCCCGCCACACGCCCTTGGGGGGACTTAAAAGTATTATTTAAGATGTAGCAGTATAAAATAAGAACTGGCATGCTTGAATTAATTTCATATATGCTTGTCACTAATCGAAGACGTAGGTGAGGCACTCAACGATCCGAGAAAGAAATAGGGGCCATTCATGTATTACGTAAGACGTTTTGGGGAGGGAGGGGGGTTGAGTTTTTCTTACGTTGTCTTACGTAGGGTGATAGGGGGTGAGAGGGCCCGAGAAAATCTTACATAAGATTTAGGTTACTTCCGAGATCGTATTTCTATCAACTTGTTTGCCCTAAAATTATCGTCAGACGAAAAATCTTACTTTGTAAGATTACCGCTGCGGAAGTATGCCTGAATTTATGCTAAACTACAGAAAAAGGTATGCCCAATTGCTTGTGTTGATTAGTTTGGCGACATCACATTTGTGAATATCTACTGTTTTGCGAGTTGCATCTACTTTGAATCGTGAAATGTCGAAAGTTTTTATCGATACCTGACTAAAAATTAATACTTCTACGTTTTTCAAAAGGGCCCATGATTTAAAAAAAAAAACATTATAAAACAGGGGGTGGTAAGATCACTTTTTGCACAGACTTGGGCATGGAATCGCCCATGTATTATCTATGTGAATGGTTCCAAAAGTGTATGCCTGCTTACGTAAGATTGGGAGGGCAGGGGTTCATGAAATATTACGCTGTCTTACATCGGGGAGGAGGTAAGTCAAAAAGTTGCCAAAATGACCTTATGTAATACTATAATGCTCCTTAGCATAGCATAATGGCCCGTTTATCATGCTGGTACCTACTATTGTATCGGTATTCTTATGATATGTTGATAGAGCTATATCGATGATTTTGACTTGACTACCCGCCCGCTGGAAGCGGGAGGGAAGGGATGAGGAGCCGAGAGTACAAAGAGCGTGGGGTGAGTTGCTAAGGTGTGGAGTGGAAGGAGGTGCCTTGAGGTTCCACCGCTCCGGTTGGATGGAGGGAGTGCTTTGGGGGAAGGGGGGTGAGGGGAAGGGAAGTGTAGAAGGTAAGGGAAACGCCTGAAAGATAAAAGATCCAGAAAAATAGGAGAAAGGTATATTTGCGAGGAGAGGCTTGGGCGAGATGGGGAATGGGGAAAAGATGGGGAATGGGCGGGGTGGGATGTAATGGCCACATAATCCCGCGCGGATGTATGGAAAGAAGAGCAGGAATAGGGAGGACGCAAGTTTTCGAATAAAAAATTCGGCATGACTGCTCCTCTCTCATCTGAAGGAAAACAGCAGTCATTTGTGAAAGGGAAAAGGATGCCGCGTTTGTCAGCCGATAATAATGAATCCGAGATGGTGATATTTTTTTAATGATTGTCCTTCCGTTTGACATACCACGAGCCATTACTTTACGGCCGAGTAAGAAAAGCACCGTAAGTTTTAAGAGCAATGTTTTTGTTGACAGTGCTCATCATACTTAATACATCATCAGCTTAACTCTGTACTTCTCTAAATGAGCTTATTACAGGTACAGTCTGATCATCATTCCAAAATTTAACCCTCATTTTCAAGGGGACAACTGATCACGACATACGAAACTTTGCTGAAAAGTGGGGGATCTTGGGATGGGATCATAGACCATAGTCTGACTGAAATAACTTAATTTGAGAAATATTTAAACTGGAAATATTTTTCCCATGTTACATTGTTGTCATGAATGAGAGCTCATCATAACTTGTCGTTGATCATTGGATTGCCTATTCATAAAATAAATACAGTAGATTAGAAGCAGCAATTCAATAAAAGATAATTAAATCCGCACGCTGATAGTTATTCTATGTCAATACACTTTCTGATGACAATTTTTTTCAGTGCGCTGTAATACTTTGCATTACATGGGTTTCAGCAATGACCATCGATATCAATATAATGCTTGCACGTACAATATTGTGATTTCCTGTGAAATTTCTTTGTAAATAGCCTACCATTATCTTTCACCTGGTCATAGATCCTCTAACTAAGGTTTCGACATTCAACAGCATCACCGTCTTCGTGTTACACGACTCATCAGCATGAAAACGGTGTTTATATTAACCAATGAAAACACTGGGAAGCGAGGAACCTAAAAGTAGATGGAAAGAATCCCTTGGCTGGATATTTGAAGAGACGACCAACAGCTGAGGTAATTTTTATCCGTGAAGTAATAGGTGGGTTGTTTGTATAGGAAAGAATTACTAGGTAATGGAGGGAAGGGCAGAGAAACCCGGCGTATGCATTAGCCTACTCTTAGCAAAAGGCGCCCAAAGGGCCACAATTCAAAGTCTCATCCAATGGACGGAGTTATGACCTTCAAGTGCACTCCACGCTGAACCCAAGTAGGGAATAGTGCTCCACTGAGAAAAATTCACCAATGTCGGGAAGAATCTGTAACCTGTCGGAAAACCTGAGAATGTGTATGAAAAATATGTATAGGAGGGGAGATAATCACAAGTTCAATTGATGACGCGAAAATTTGTGGATGTAGCTTAAAATTTTTATTGTTTAACTTCATAGGGAAAGAACTAAATAAGAACGGTTGAAAACTCACCGACCTCTCATGAAAAAGAAATAGAAAAGGCTATAAGATGAAAGGAAATTGTTAAACGTGACGAGGAAAAAGGACCCAAACAGTTTGCTAAGTTGAGAAGAAGTTGAGGATTAGCTGCCTTATGGGGTGGGTCTCAGCATTAAGGTGACAATATGGAATGCCAAAAGAGTTAAAACGAGGGTTGAGCATTTTGGGACGGAAATGGGAGTTGGCCCGGAGTCACAATGGAGGAAGGCGAAGGAATTATTCAAAGGGCAGCCGAATCATGATGGAGGAGATCCCACATTACAGCGCGGGGTGGATTGGCAAAGGTCCTCTCGCATTAGTATGCGCAATCGTTTGTGAATTTGTCAGCGTTCGAATAGATCGCCATGCCATTCAGTAAAAGAAGGAAGCGTAAGAAATTATCCGAAAAGGTGCCGGACCATTTAATCCCCATGCTAAATATTGAGGAAAGGGCACCCGTGACAGAAAACATTCTATGGGAGAAAGGGAAAGCGTCCCTTCTACCTCAGTTTCCAACTTTTCATTCCAAAATGTTCGATGAAATTTCGTTTGAGTTAGGGCTTGCATTTTACATGATAGTGAATGGCACCTAGAAGTATACTCATCCGCGTATTTTTGGCTATGAATAGACTAAAACTCGTGGCATGGAAAAGGTCTCACCGCAAAAACAATCACACGAAATAAACTACAGATTAACTCGCTATGCGATAAAATATTCACGAATAAGGTAAAAGTTATATTTCCAAATTTTTACTTTCACTAATTAAAGTTATCAGGGATGAAATACACCTCAGGAAACAATTAAATGTACTTTTGCACATAAGACATTGAAAAATCTCTCTAAAGGTCCGAAATGAATGATTAATGGGCATTATCAAAACTTTTGGCCAAAAATTTAACTTTTGACATTTGAGAAAGAAAAAAGAGGAAAAAGTGTTGCATTAACGTCTAATTTACTACTTGAAAAAAACGCTTGAGAATAAGTAATGGAGAGTGATAATAAATGAATTAATACAATGAATGAATTGATGTGGGCACTAAATAGTAGGAGAGTTGTCTGAATACTTCAAAATAAATATCAGAGAAGAAAAACATCCACTCGCCCGAAATTTATTAGATGAAACAAATATCGGACAATTAATGCGTTCAAAGTAAATTATAAATAACGAAGGGGAAGATATTTTCATTGCATAAAGGAAAACGCATTCGGAGGGACCATTTAAGCATAGTTAAAATGACTCAAACTTATCGAAACTTGTAACTAATCTTCCTATTAGGAGAATATCAATGAAAGAATGACCATCTTAGATGAGGGAATATGATCTGAATAAGTAACATTAACATAACACATTAAATGTTATTTGATCTGAGGGCAGACAAATCTTCGCTCATGAAAACAGCACAAGCATGGTAAATAGGGGTAGAAAAATAAAACGAAAGCGTTGACATTGATCACCAAAGGTGAAACTTTGAGATGCCTAAAAACTTAACCGTTTTCAAGAATTGATTTTACCGATTTAATGTTTTTCGGGAACGTGCAAATATTCACAGTGTTACCTTATCATATTTTCACCTCCAACATCCATACTTGTGATTGAGTACAATCCGAGATTTATGTCAACATCAATATTACAGAGGAAATATTTCTCTGCACGTATAGGAACATTCATGGGAATACTAAAAGGTTGGAAAGTATTTTGAATTCGTAGCTGCCGCAGTTCTATTTTATGTTGAGCAAGGGAAAACATGCGGAGAAAGAATCCTCGACGGCCTGCTTCAGGGTTACATGCACGTTTCCCCACTCTTGGACTCGTGAGAAAATAACTCTGGGAACAAAAAGGAACTAGAGTAGATCTTATGCATCGGCATATACTTTTCAAATCGATCGAGTAAAACGATGCGCGACGGTCGGTGTTATGTGTTCGGAAACGGTGCATTTTTTTAACGGGCTTCTTTTTTGCTCTTTTTGCCATTACCCAGAAACACTACTAGAGATGATAGAGTGATGTATTGAAAGCATATCTCAGAGCTGAAAGAGTTTATCACCATATCAAATCTAAGATTCACTGAAATCTAGGCAGCAATAAAAAGGCAGTTAAAATTCTAAGTAAGAAAGAGATTACACGTACTCAACCAATGAGGGGAAGATAAACTTTTACAGCTGAGAACCTCTTCAAAATGCATTTGCATTTTTAGCTAAGTGGAATATTATTTTTTCAGAAGAATCGTAACTCATAAATACATTTGTCAGCTAAGAGAATACAGTAAGTAATGTACAAAAGCGTCGCTGGGATTGACCAAGAATAAAGTGTTTGTCCTTCAACCTTCTAATTTCGAATTTGATAAAATGGCAGGGTTATTCGAAGGGAATGGCGCACAAGAAATCTTTCACGAAAAACACCCTGTGTTCGTCCTTTTATGTGTCCCATTCCATTTCCTATGATTGTATGAATTTATTCGCGCCTTTGAGCGTCTGATTTTCGAATGGATGAGTATATATATATATATATATAAACACAAATATAAATATACTTTTAAAACACAGGCACACGAAAATTAAAAGGACACTCACAGAATAATTTGCGGGACATTTCGACGGGCAAGCCGCCATCGTCAACGACAAGAGACTAACTAGTCTGGACTAGACTAACTAGAAAATATGACTAGTTAGTCTCTTGTCGTTGACGATGGCGGCTTGCCCGTCGAAATGTCCCGCAAATTATTCTGTGAGTGTCCTTTTAATTTTCGAGTGCCTGTGTTTTAAAAGTATATTTATATTTGTGTTTTTATTCGCCGAGTGCGTTTTCTCAGAAGACATTATATATATATATATATATATATATATATATATATATATATATATATATATATATATATATATATATATCAATCAGCCTTTTCACTCGATATTATTAGTGTAATTGATGAGCTCACAAAATGAATTCTACTCAAAGATTCTTTAAGACATTGCGAATGCGGTTCCCATCTGTGAATCATGTAGATGGCAAAAAATAAAATTTTCGCCACTCATAAAAGTGAAATGTCTATTTCATGAAAAATTAAAAAGACGGATATCATAACTGGAAAACAGATAATTAACGACCGTGGCCATTAGACCAATTGCCTAATAAATTAAAATGCCTAAAAGCTATCGTGTATTATTTGCCAGCATCTACGTCTTCGTCCAAGTCGTCCAATCCTAGCCCACCTTTCACTTCTCGGCTGCAACACTGTCGTTGTTTACATTGAGACTTTTGATGTAATAACCTTCCGTTTGTTGGTTTATAATCTGGGAAATAGATCGGTAATAGAGGTCATTTATACAATTTATCATATTTTTAGGGCTGATAGGAAAGGATTATTTGGACTTTGGATTTGAGAGGAAAGATTGAGAGAAACCAGAGGTTGTTGGCTTCAGACGACTTTTAACGAAAGCTAAACATCCCATCCGATGAAATGAGTGCTAAATTTGAAGAAATCTCCAATTTACTTATAAATTCCTCGCTACTATAGAGACTTGAGCCTGGGTCCTCACGATCGTACGCTATTCGCCGCATGAACCATATCCCCTGTAACCACCGGTTCTACCCTTCCAGTTAAATGTTCATGAACATAGATATTCAACATCCTAGAGGGAGGCAACTAGAGAACAAATAAACGAAAGGAAAATGCTTGTCTATCAGCTTTATAAAATTTTTCAGATATAGTGATAAAGAGCGGAGGGGTTAAAACAGTATATGGTAAGCAGTGCTGATAACAGTGTTGGTATCATTATGGCATCTCACGGCAGTGTTTAAGGTGGTTGGAGCGATTTTTGGTTATGCACAGATTTGCGTAAAACTTTGCATAAGCGTCCTTATTAGTAATATTCGAACTCATTGACTCACATTTACCGCTCCAACCACCTTAATCGAACAAAACTTGATCAAATTTCGCTGATATTGTTTGCTACATATCGGAGAAGCCCACATAAACGACTCAATTAAGAGCAATAGAGAGCAATAAAGTTAATGTCAATAACTGATTGTACATTTTAAAGTTGACAATTAAGGTTTCCAACCTTGCGAACACTGGTAGTCAAAATAGGAGACTACCTTACTCTCCCGTGCGGAGCTAGTTCGTACGGAATGGGCAATTCCACTGAAAAAGGCCATCTGCAACAATTCCACTAGTTTTCGCTACCACTATACTATACATGAAAAAGCGTTTGAGCGCACTCAGTAAACAGGTCAAAAATGCACTGAGTTCACCACGCGGTGTACGGTGGAACGTAGTAGGAGCGAACACTGCATCCGTTCACTTGGCTCACCACCCCTCGCCCCTGCCTCAGACCCGCCACTGACTCTCCCGACGGCTGATCCGGATTGGAGTGGCCCTGATAACTTAAGGGGAGACTTAATCCGGAATGAGACGTGTTGTTCACCCGCCGTTGAGTGGAGCCCGGATGGAGGCGGAAGTGGATTAAACGGAGTTTCGGCGCCAAATACATTCGCCGGCTAGGCGATGTTTTATTTTCGCACGAGGGAGAGAAGGGGTCGCTGTCCTCCAGAGTCCCATCAACACCATAGCACCATCACTTGCACCCACAGCATGGTGGGTGGGAGGGAAACGTACGGTGAAAGGGTGCCGTTGAGGGCCGACGGAGAGAGATAAGTCCTCGAGGAGTATGCTTTACCCTGCTTTTCACGTAGAGTACTTTTATGTTATTATGACAGACTGCTCTCGCACAAGCTGGTGTTAGGTGGGTAGCCCGTTTTGTAGGTATTCCATTGGAGAAGGAAGTGAGAAGAGACGGTGACAAATGAGAGACTTGGAAGGGAATCTGATATGCCATATAGTGCAGTATGCTCAGTAAAGATGATCTTAAGGATGAAATTGAAGGGGTATCTCTGGGCAAGGGGGGAGGAAAAGAAAGAACTGGCATTTCGGAAGGTGACACAAGATTATTATCCCAATTATGAAGAAGCCATTCCGGTGTTCTAGAAAGGACTGTCTGGATTTACAAATTAATTACTGCTGATGATAGTATTATGATAATTACTCATGTTGATGACATATTATAGTTTCTGCGTAATGTTATTCCTAACTCGCATTGTGAAATTAATGTTTACATTTTTAGCATTGCATTATCAGAATTACGCTCAGTTACTCTTCTCTTTTCTTAACCAATGGTATTGCTGTATTTCAATTCAATTCAAAAGAAATTGATGGATACATTTCGTTTTCCTGGTTCACTAACGTTATACAGTGCACATTTTATTATGACACGGAAGAAATTAAAAATTTCAATACTACATTTAATTTAATATGCAAAAACAAAAACAATGAAATAGTGTTCGGGGCTGACTCAAAATTTGAGTGGAACTGGGGGAAGATGACGTCGGGGCTACCCCGGAACACAAGACGTTAGGGTTAAAAATAGTTTCTTTTTTACTGCCTATACGAAACGTTCAACTCAGTAATGAAGAGAACATGAAGCACATATCTTCATTAATTGAGGAATAGGAGTTGAAGAATAGGGTAGGGAAGGGAGGGAGAAGGGGAAGAAGAAGGGAATCGAGGAATGGACCGAAGGAATAGAGGCGCTGAAGAATCGAGGTTGAGAGGGTTTGTAGGATTGGGGAGATGGAAATGGGAGGGAGAAATTCGAACGGAAGCAAGCGATGAAAGAAACAGGGGTGATGGAGTTATGTTGGCGAAGGTGTATAAAAGGACGTGGGTCCACTCCTCATCTCGTGTCCCATGGACCATCTCCCTTTCTCTACCTCTCTGCCCTACGTGCCATGGAGAAACCCTTGGAGACTTCCCTCCGTCAACCGACACCCACGGACACCAAACCCTTTCTGGGCGACCCGTCCGTCGCGATTGGCCGAGCGGTCATGAAGGAGATTTGGGTGGCGGAGGGATGGAGACGGGGATTGGGAAAAGGGAGGGTGCGGGATTTGAGGCGTATCACACCAAATTGAACGTTACATTTTGAATTAGGGACCAGTCGACCTCGCCTGCTCACTTTGTGCCGTGGCGTAGAGTGTATGTGCGTGTGTGTGGGAGGACAGACAGAGTCCACACACTACTCTTTGTCGGGAGGTTGGGCGGGGAAACCCCTTGGGAGACCGCGGTCAGAGAGACCCGGGGCGATTGATAATTGAGAGCTATGATGAACTTTGGAAGTTTTAATTGGAAAGGGAAGGTGAATCTATAGCGGATATTTTTGGAATCCAATGTCTCCGACGAGTGTGATTTCTGCGCAATTTAATGCATGCAAACTTGATTTATTTTAACTGCGGAAATGCATGCTTTGAGAAAGTATAATGCACGTTTTTGCAATCCTCATCAAAACTCTTACCGACCCAGCTTGCACTGCTCTGTAGAAGCTTGAAAATAACCCATTTGTTATTGGTTATTTGTAAGCTTCTACAATTATTTTGGCATTAAAATGGTTGCGCAATTGCCGATATAGTGGTCAGTAATGAATTTTTTGACGGCTATGTGAAGTATTTACATTCGAATATTTATGAAAAAAGCTGCATAAAATTTTGAATTGAAGGTTTAATGGTTTACATGTATGGGGGATCGAAAGCGTGTCAACAACGGGAAAGAGTTGTAATTAGTAGAGCATTGATTATCAGATTCATTATCATTCTATCAAACCAAGGCTGTGCAATTTAGAATCAAGGGTAGTGGTGAGAATTCCATACCATGCGCCTGAGTTAAGTTGCGTGAATAATGTTAAAGTAGAAACATTTTAGACAAAAATAAATTACTTTAACTATCTTCTAAAGAGCGATATATGCTGAATACAAACCGCTACCATAATAAGTTTTATGTCAAATAAATAATGTGGAGTGTTTGTATAATCATATATAGTAAAGGAATATAAATAGGCACCTACGGTAAACGTTTAAATGCTAAGAAATCGCCTTATCTAAAAAATTCACCCTGAATTATAATATTTATCTATAAAGTTCCCCTGGAAAAAATACTATATGCCTACGTACGATTGTTGATCAGCTTATTAATACTAGCATCTTAAAATTACTCTTATATCACCGAAATATCGGAATGAACTATGTAATGCTACTACTTGCCTGAGAGTGTGATGGGGAATGTAGTAATACCATGGAAGGTGACTGGCAACAGGGGACTTAGGTCGGTTGCATAGCGTAGGATTGGTCCGCAGGATGGGAGTAGTTAGATAATTTAGGGAAAAGAAGAATGTAAGAGAGAGAGAGACCTGTCATTCATATTTATTTACTTTCAACAAAAGAAACCAAGGGGTCCAAAATTCCTCTACGAAGGAACGGAAATGTTCACTGGAGGTGACCCACGAATATTACCCAAATATTAATTGCAATTCCAATGAAGGGTCTCCGTCAAAGACAAGATTGAAACCACGGAGCTTGGAATTATAAAATAAAAGTCAAATCACAAATCCAAACCGAAAGCTCTTCGCAAGATGCCAACTACACATTAAGGCTCAGTATTATTGGAAAAAAACATCAAAACCTCTGGTCGGAAAGAGATTCTCGGGTTCCAGGTTTCCCTTCTCTGAATTGGTAAGCTAACTACGCTTACCTAATACCATAGAGTAAGTATATTACTTGTATAAGGATGTACTTAATCTATGCTAATACATACTTTCAGCTAATGGTCATCAACGGCGGAAATCGAAGACAATGACCCAGATAGGTGACAGGGCGAAAGACTTTTAGTCGAAGTGAAGGCCCAGAAGTGATGTTGTACGCGTTCGGTTTTGAGGAGCAAACGAAGAAAAATGAAGAAAAAGAGAATGACGTCGTCATGATGCTATGGGAACGTCTTATGCCGACATACTTAATCAAGAAGAGTGGTTGAGGAGCACGACAAGATTTGGGTTAAGTGATGCCTTCGTTGATTAGGAGTTAAGCTTAAAGGCTGAGGATTATAATGGAAACGAAAATCTTACTCGTTGAAGCAAGTCATAAATTGAGTCGATGATGGAAGGGATTGGATGAATCCGACGACGTATTTCGAATGGAGTAAGCTTGCAGTCAACGGCAGTAAAAAGTTTATGATTCCTTCCAAAGCACAAATGATTGAATACAACCTGAAACACTATTATAAAGACAGCCATTAAAGCTGTACAAATCTCAATAAATAATGATTGACACATTCGAAAGGCTTACTATGAGTCCTTGAAATCATATTTGTAGAAGAGTCAATGAAATTTTATTAATAAATCTTTTATGAAAACTGAGCACATGAGTATGCACAGTGTGGTGAAACGCGCGTCCTGCCAGCGTAATAAAGTTTTGTGGAAATAACAAAGGTGGTTTTCTCATCATGGAAATTTTATTAAATGATTTTGTTCAAATGAATAATGCTCCATCGGTAAGCGCCTCACTTGTAAAATAATCTTATAATTGAGTAACATTTTCAGTTGCAAACATCACCAAAGTATCTTTAATACGAAGAAGCCATTGAAATAAAAAAAGGATATATTTTCCACCACTATGGTCATGCATGATGATCCTAAAATATCCGAACGCAGAAAGATAAACGCAATGTCCCTGAACACTTTGTCCTCTTCAGTTGGGATACTTTCGCGAAATCGCGACTGAAGCGGAAGTAGGATGAAGGGAATTGGTAATAATAGTGACTCAAAATGTTAATTTGGTGGTCTAAATTTTTTGTACAAGCACTGTTTTTTGACTGGCACGTATCTTTAATCCAAGAATTAAAGCTGAAACGGCACCTGTGCTTGTCATAGCAAATGTCCATGAGATGCATCATAAATGATGGAACAGATTCATGCTCAGTTGTACTTCGACTGAAACTCAAGTGTTTTGTGGATATTTTTACAAGTTCATTTTCTACATGAATACAAATAACTCCAATAAAATAACGATATAATCAGTAGGATAGCAGCATCTACATTGACTCGAAAAAATAGCAAAAAAGAGAAGAGAAACATTCTCAAAATCGAGGATAACATTTTTGCCAATGTACACACAATCACTAAACAACACATTCTATGGTTGTTTTCTGTAAACAAGGATGCGATTTAATTTTTAAAGACAGTGTGCAAGTAAAAGTACGTCACCAGCCGACTTATAAATCAGACCAAATAAATAATAGCACTGATATAAGTGATAACCCCTGTTGAGGTTTCCGATTAGGAAATTATGTCATTTTTAAGAAAGAGCAAAAGTAATCAGCTACCTCCGTAAATATATATAATTGTTATCTCAGTAAATCAGTATGATGACACTTTTATGAAATTGCAGGAATGTAGCACCTTTTTCTCTGAGAGATGAAATATACTTGACCACATGGGTAGAGGAACGCAAATCCAAAAACAATTTTTATTTTATTTTATATTTAATCTGCTTTAAATTCTGTTCCTGAATCGTGGCAATTAGCAACATGGATATCGACCCATGCCTGAGGGGATTCCTACCAAAGAGGTTCAAACCTCAGGCCAGCGATTCTCTTCCCACCCATGCAGCTTGCGCATCCCCTTGGCTAGGTATTCAAAGCTCAGTTAAGCCTGTTAAGCCTCTTAAGGCTTGCTGGCAGGTGACAAGGTTTCCTTATAAAATACGAAACATTTTCTCTTATAATCCGGGAAGTTTTTTTAAGCTTTACGAGAGTAAGTCTAGTGTTACATCAAAGTTGATAGTCCCAGCATACTACGCAGTTACTACGCATGATACCTAATTTTAAGACAAAACGAGCGAATTAGGGTAATGGAGTCTCCGTCCTTCTTACAACAAATAATATTAAGAATTCACTAAAGGAAATGATGTAGCCGGTTATGTTTGCACCAATATTGTCAAAGCACCATATATATGTTTGATCTTAATGACATCATCTTATTCCTAGACAAATATATTGTGAGGTCGTGCGGATAAAAGTGCGTAACTCATGAAAATATTGGATAGATAACATCCGATGGTCTTATTTAACTAATTTTTTCTTTGTTTTAATTATTGCTATTGGGCATTTGAAGATAATTCTCACGAGTGAGCACAAGAGGCATCGGACCGCACGTCCTGACGTGTCAGTACAACGCATACACCTTCTAACGGAAGTACGCGGGAAACGGTATGCTGGCTCTCACGGTGTTATTTTCTAAAAGTATCTGGTTATAGTTGGTTATGAGTTGAAAATAGTATGCATGGCAGTAATGGTGTAGTTCTGATGTTCAATGAGAGATTTAAGATGCTAGTAAGGAAATACGAGTAAACATCCCCTGGATTGCTCCGAGTACGTATGAAAGTAGGTATTTAAAGAGTAGTGATCTTGGCATGTTAGACACCAGTGGATTGAGAAAGTGACAGTGTGAAAGTTAGGTTTTTCAAAAAACTGTGAAAGACACTGAATTATTGTAACCCTGGTGAGATAACAATTGCACTAGGCGACATCAATGGGTGCAATGGTGCTAAACGGGATGCATTTGAAAGGGTGGTTAAGCCTTTTCGTGACTCTCAAGTGAATGATAATGGTGGAAAGCTGGTGAGTGTGAGCCTGGAAATAAGAATTGTTAGTTTAAAATACATGGTTTAAACATAAGAGAATCCACATGGTAAAGCGGATATTATAAGAGCATCATTTCACTGTGTAAAATTTGTAATAACTACACAGGGTATGGGAGGGATAAAGAATGTGAAACAGACCACAATTTGGTGGTCTCTAGAGTTACTCTGCGTAGAAAGTGGGTTCCGAGGAAGAAAAGTACACCTAAGCAAATGACAGTAAAAGTGGAGAGGTTGTTAGACAGCAAGGTGAGAGTACGGTATGGATGTGTGCTTGAGGATAAACTATTTTAGAAGGAAGTAAATGGATAAATATATCGGTAATGGGAGATTGAACGATGAATGGATGAATTTGATAGGAATAATTGCAGAATGTGCAGAAAGTGCTCGTGGAAAAGGAGTGGTAGGGGAACGGAAAGACGATGCAAGGCTGAATGAAGATGTTAACATTGCAGTGGTTTAAAAGAAAAAGGCCCATAAGAGATTAATTGCAGCCAAATCTAAAAAGAATCAAGGAAGGCATATGATGAATTCGAAGAGAAAAAAAAAGAAATACAAAATCGTTGAGGAAGAGATCAATAAAATTATGCATGTGGATGATGCAAGAAAAACGCAGAATGTATTTGGAAGCGATTAAAAAAATGCTATTTTGGAAATGAGAATAAAGGGCAAGGCAAGGTGAGGGCACGGAAACAGACAATGAAGAATAAAATTGGCGATATCATAAGGGATAGAAGCGTCGTCAGGGACTATTGGAGGGAGTATTTTGAAGCCTTATACAATCATAATTTAGGCAATGAGGATGAGGCTTGTGAATTAGTGTGCAAGAATGTCAGTATATAAAAGGAAATAAGTGATGAGAGGTCGTAATGGCAGTGATATAATTGAAAAAAGGAAATTATGCAGGTGTAGATAGGATATCCGGTGAATTGCTAAATTTTGGGTGTAAGTTAAATATACGTCGCTAGTGTGAATTGCATAATTTGTATCTAAAAGCTTCTGTTATTTCAAAGGATTGGAAAAACACGATAACAGTTCCACTGTATAAAGGGAAGGGTGGGTAGAGAAATGCTTGGACGTCCAAAAGAAGGAATATTGTACATTTGTGGATCTGGACAAGGCATTCGGCAGGGTAAAAAGAATTAAGCTGTGGAATGTTTTAAAGTACTATGGAGTGAATGATCAACTGATTGAAACAACAGTTATTGAATGTTATGAAGGCGAGACGTGATTATAGTAAGGCAAGTGTGAGAGTTAATGGGGTTTTGAGTGACTTGCTTGAAATAAAACAGAACGTAAATCAGGGGTGCGTAATGTCACCGTGGCTATTCAATGATTTTATGGATAAATGTGTGAATCATGCGTCTAGGGATAATGGCTGGAGATATAAAGGTGCGAATTACACTGTACGCAGATAATGTAGTGTTGCTGTCTGAGAGCCCACCGGAATTGCAAAAGCTCCTAGATAACTTCTATGAATCAAAATAGAGAATGGATTTGAGGATAAATGCGTCAAAGATCGAAGACGCGTAAAATCTTCTCGGGATTTCCACCGGGTTAAATTGGGTAAAAGTACCAATACTTAATAAGCTGTGGAGGTGGTACTTTTTATCAATTTAACCTGGTGGAAATCCCGAGAATAATTTACGCGAAGCATTCGCAGGGAAAGCACAAAATCTTTTTTACCGAAGAGGTAGTCTTTGATTGGAAGAATGGCAACAAATGACAAAAGTGTGAGAGGGGAAACGATGAAATAATTGAACATAGACGATTTATAGTAGTTTGACCGAATGCTGACCAGAGATGGACGTGGAAAAAGATGGAAGGCAGATGAACAGATTATGAGGAATGTGAATTCTGGTGGGAAAGTCGTAGGTAGTATAAAGAACATATCAAGGAAAGAGTGTTTGTCTGGGGATGCAAAAATCGCAGTACACAAAATTGTTCTCCTCCCGACGTTATAATACGGCAGTGAAACCTGGGTACGTCTGGACAAGCATAAAAGTAGGCTAAATGCAGTGGGAATGGGGTACCTGAGAAGTTCTTGCGGCAAAAGTAAGATGGATAGGGTTGGAAATGAGTGGGCAATGAAAGAATGTGGGTTGGATTTTACAGTAATGGACACACATGAATGGAGTGTGGTTCGTATGTTTGGACATGTCAAGAGAAAGGAAGAGAGTCAAATAACAAAATCTATATATAATATTAGAGTAATGGTGTGGGAAGAAGTGGCTAGAGAAAGCCATGGGTGAATGTGGTAGAAGATACATCATAAAAGAGGAACATTTTTATTAGTCTTAAGAATAGCAGAGCGTGTATGAAATAATGCGTGCAAGAGAAGAAAAAGAGAGATTAAAAGCTAGGATAGGAGATAATGGATGAAATTATTAAAAGGAAGCCAGTTTTCTAGGGAGAACAGCAATAATTATAGTCTTTGATTCTACCTACCCCGAAAGAGAATGGCATGATGGGTATGTACGTTAATTATTGCACTTGGATTATTGCTGTTTTTTTAGGAATGTGTTCAAGAGACCCAAAGCGTTAGCCACCCAGCAGCCGCTGAAAATGAGAGAAGCACAGAGGTTCGAATCACTCTAAAGGAGTGAATGAAGACCTTTGGGTGGTCAATACTAGGGTATCTACTCTCATGTTCTAATTGAATGGGAAGTGGAGGAGGTCGCTAAAACCCTTCACTTCCTTGCGAAAGATTATTTAAAAAATATTCCTTTCTCTGGGAGGAAGGTTAGAGCAGGAGTTGAGTAGGGTAGGAGAGGGAGTAAATAAATGAAAAAAATGGAGCAAAAAATTGAACTGCAAATCCATCAACCTTTTTAGACTTAACATTAATTGGCAAATTATACTTTCATTCACTGGTGCATAACCCTTGCGACAATTTATCAGGAACTCAATACAACCTTAGCTCCAAAATTAATATACTTTCACAAAAATCGATAGAGGATTCACGCCCAAAGAACTTTTTAAATATTTCTATAATTGAGAAATTAATGAAAATTTATTTTTTTAATTTTTAAAGTAGAAATAAGTACATAGTTTTTCCTTTCCATTGAAATTTGCAGGACTACGTAGTATGTACTATTAGGTACCAAACTTTAGATTTAATTAAACCAAACATTGGGTCAAGTTCATTGACGCCATCCTGTAACAAAGCAACTGCGGCGAGAGTTGGAAATCAATTTCACACTGCGACCTATGGCATTATTCCCAACAGTTTCAGCAGTTTGGACGTAAAAGGGATAGTTTTAAGGCCAGTTTCTGTAGTATCCCGGTGTTTTCACAAGTAGTGACCCATGCCTACACATTAAGTTATGTGCCATGCTTTGTAAAAACGACCATTAAATTTATTTTTACGAGCGTAGATTTGCTGAGGGTCTACGCGGAAGATAGAACTATGTTCTAAAGGTTGAGCGATGGATAACCAAAAAATGAGAATGAAATTAATGGGAGGATTTTGCAAATACAAATTTACATGCACACTTTGCATAGTTAGTAAATACTTATTAAAGTAGGCATAAGACAAGAAGCGGCCATTCAATACCTACTTTTACATTCATCTTTGACGTGGGGTTAGGTGATTGGAGTATGTACTTGCTGAAAAGTGAAGGAGAACAATACGAAAAAGTGAACCAAAGAATAAAAAAACCGTATGGAAGAGGTGGGAACAATTTATTATATCTCAGGCCTCACAGGCCATAGAAACCATCCGCTTTTCTCCCATCTACCCTCAACACATCAGATAGCATCTCCTGTGGAGGGAAAACCACCCCCTCCCTGTCCTTTGTCCTCCCCACCCTTAGTCTTCCCCACCACTTCGCCACGCCTTTCCCACCTTCTCCGAAGACCCCCACCCCACCCGTATGCGTATTTCACCCCACTCCACCATTTACCGCGTCCCCGTGTACAACAACCCCTTAAAAGACTGATCCCGGATCCTGGGCACGTAGGCGACCTCACGGGAGAGAGGGTCACATCTGCCGCCGCGATGCCGACGGCGAAGA
The DNA here is from genome assembly GCA_963573305.1 of Pyrrhosoma nymphula. NCBI lineage: Eukaryota > Metazoa > Arthropoda > Insecta > Odonata > Coenagrionidae > Pyrrhosoma > Pyrrhosoma nymphula. The sequence goes on along the minus strand of OY754335.1, from coordinate 96,103,918 downwards.
CGCAGGGGCGTACGATGCGTCGGCGGGGTAAAGGGGAGAGGAGAGAGCGGCAACAAAAGGAGTTTTTTCCTGGATTTGTTATGGAGTGGATATGAAAGGGATCGCTCGAAGGTTGGGCGGGATAGAAAGGGCGTATAAGGGAGTCCCGGAGTAGATGGAGTGCAGGGCTTACATGCTTCTGAACTAGTAGGCACCCTTCTCCTTATAACCCAGGTTTCACATCTGTTTGTAATAATTTAATTTTCCAATATAAGAAATTAACTCAGGCCTTACTTCTTGGAAGCACAAAGGAACCATAAAATAAAACAAAAATAACATTGTCAGTTCCACACTAAATTAGGAACCGACAAAGTTATTTCTGTTATATTTTCGAATTTCATTTTCCATGTCATATTTTCATAATTTTTCAATGAATAAATGCTCAACTCATTTAAGTTTTACCCATAACTTTCGATTGAATCCAGTTGTAACTGTTTACTTTATTGAGTTCCAAAGGCCAAATTACGTGACTAGTGATAACGATTGTTATCGCAGTGAATAGTTCCTTTCTCGTAGTAATAAAATTCTGATTTCCAGTTTTTCTTAGAATTCTTTGAATGTATTAGTTAAATTGTTCTTGGGATAAAATAAATTGAAAAAAAAATCTCAAGCATAAAACGGGCAGAGGGGTATAGTTAGTCTTTCACCTCATTGTCTAACTTCGTAGTGATTATTAGTTCTTGAATTTAATATACTTACCACTTGAGTATTATATTATATACGACTACTGTTAATTTTTCCTGATGTACATAATTTTCTCTCTATTTAACTCTCTGTCAAATGACATTCATTTGACAAAAAGTGAAACATAGAGTAAACATTTCAGCATAACCTCTGTCTTTTTCACAAAACACGTGAGTTAGCACCCCCTTAACCCTCGAGTACTCGCGTATGGGTCGATTAGACCCGAGTGCATTTCAAATACTAATAACTCTGTCAATTTTAATCGTTGACTCTATTACTTTTGTGTAGCTGACTTTATAACTTTCATATTTGTACTGTGCAATTTTCCGAGATTTTCGACTATAACTTTTTGCAAAATTGTAGACCAATCACCCGTCTGGGTCTATTAGACCCGTCGCGAGTACTCGTGTTACACTTTTTCAAAATTCTTTTTTCCATTTGTTCTCATTTTTGCAGTAATTATTGCTTGAAATATTTACATGCAAAACAATGTTCATTATTTTTTATAAAAATAAAGTAATTTGTTTATAACAATTATATAATAATTATTACCTCAGCCCATATTTCATACATTATTTCTCTAGGTTATTCCATTTAGCAATCACGTTTGTGGCAGTGATATGTTCAAACGATATATTATGTAGATCTAATCTATTTTGCAGATACATACTCAATGCGGTCAGGTTAGGAAGATCTCGTATAATGCTTACTTGCTGAACCAAATGTCGCGGAATGTAATCCGGAATCGGTCATGGTCTCTGTATTGTGACAATGTGCGTCCTCATTTGGTAAATTACGGCAGAAAGACTCGTAATTCAAATCAATTAACATATAAGTAGTACTACTTGAATGCACTAAGTGTAGTTTATTATAAGGAACGCAATGGGTAATGCCTTGAAATTTCTGGAACACTGCAAACAGTTGTGCATAATACTGCACAATATTATTGCCACTGATTAACTCCAACATTTTGTTACATTTCTTGAATAATCTTGAGCCATGAAAAATACATAGAAAATGTTATAGCTCGTTGGTGAATGTCACAACGTATTAACACAAAGCCTAATAAAGAAGCATTTGGTTTTTTTGAGAATGCCACTCTCAAGGAAGGGAAAGGTGACCTCACTGAACTACAAAGTCGTCTTAGAGGCCCTCAACCTTACACTACGTTCACTCGCATACAATTATAAGCACATGGGCACATTGTTATAAAGCTTCAAAGTAACTGCTGACTCTGCATCCCTAAATATTTTATGGTTTGGAGTGCATATGATCCATGGGTTTTGTCAGCCATACTCCAAGGTTTAATGCGGTACTTCCGTCCAAAAAAGCTCGTTTTCTCCAGTTTTTAACCAAGCTACAACAGAGTCGGATGCACAGAGAGAAAATACATTTTCAATCATTGTTCAGCTATGCAGTTTTTATTTACCTATCAATGTGTTTACCATTCATCAGTTTTTATTATTTGTGAGTTATTTCAACGATAAAAATACTACCCTAAAAGGCCGGGTGATATTTGCAAACAGTTGTGATTGCCGATATCGCAGCTTCGCAGGAATTAAAAAGGTAAAGTACGTTTCTGAAACCTAAACAATTTTTCACAAGGAATGAGTTGCATGTCTTTACACATACAGTTTTGCATGCATTTCTAAGTAGTACAAATTATATAAAGTGTATAATTTAAATAGGTAGAGTGAAGTAAATTTCATGATTTATTTCGCATTGATCTTTAGCGTAATCATGAATAAAGCGACATTGGAGAAAAAACGAATCGACACCGACATCATTGGTGGTTTGTATGAAGATGAGGAAGATGATCATTTAGAAGAAAGTGTTCATGACACAGATAGTGAGTAGGAGGCAGAATTAGAGAGTACCGATGAAGACGATGAAGAGGAGTCACCCAAGCATCTGCTACTTGGGAGAGACAATATTACTACTTTACAGAAAGTGCCTTTTCGAAAAAATGTAACAGCAAGTTTAGAAAATATTTTTCAAAGTGTAAAAGAACTGACTCAATATTCCATAAATGTTGAAACCCCATTGGAAATATGGAATTTGCTATTCAATTTTGTCGATGCAATTGTTACTTGTACTTAATATTGTCATACGTAAAATTGATAATATATTCAAAAGGCAACGTGATGCGCCGACAACTGATACAGTTGAAATTCATGGATTGTTGGGTTTGTTGTACATCGCAGGTGTTCACAATGCTTCACACCTGAATGTGAAAGACCTTTGGGCAACGGAAGGAACAGACTTCGAGATTTTCCATGCAACTATGTCGTACAATAGATTCCGATTTTGATGCGTTGCCTACGATTTGATGGTGCCAGTGATCGTCAAAACCGTTGCCACACAGACAAATTAGCTCCCATCCGTAAAATCAATGAAACATTCAACGAAAATATTCAGAAATCATACCACGGGGGCGCGTACGTCACTGTTGATGAAAAACTTGAAGCATTTAGGGGGAAATGTAGCTATAGACAGTATATCCCCACCAAAATCACTAAGTACGGGATAAATATATTTTGCGCTGTAGATTCGTGCACCTATTACACATCTAAGTTAGACATCTACCGTGGGAAACAACCTGAAGGGCCTTATTATACCGATTTCAGACCAGTTGAAGTTGTAAAAAGAGTCGTTAGTCACCTGCTATATTCTGGTAGAAACATTACTACAGATAACTGGTTGACAAGCTTCCCCGTATGTGCAAAGTTATTATCACGTAAAGCAACTATTGTAAGAACTATAAGAAAAACAAAAAAGAAATTCCACCATCATTTATTGGCACTATACCTCGAGTGATAAAATCAACTATATTTGGGTTTCAAAAGAAGACAACAATTTTATCATACGTTCCAAAAGCAAACAAATGTGTTTTGTTGTTATCAACGATGCATCACACAGATGAGATAAATGTGGTGGAGAAAAAACTTCCAGAAGTAAATTAATTTCATAACTCCACAAAGGCTGCCGTAGACACAACAGACCAGTTATGCGGGATTTACAATGTGGCAAGAAACTGTCGGGGATGGCCTTTGGTGATCTTCTATTCTTTCATGAATGTCATGGCAATTAATGCTATCATTATTTTACCGTCAACAAGCAACCCACCACTACAATAGAGAGTTCAAAATCTTTTCCTAAAGGACTTGTCTTTTTATCTAATACAGCCACTAATTGATAGGTGAACAACGATTTCCACCATTTCCACGTTGTCATGTGAACTCCAACATACCGCACATAAGTTTTGCAAAACAAGGGATAATCAACCTGAAGTGCAACATCGGGTAGGCGGTCACGTTGTCAACTGTGCAAATCAGAAAAAGACTAAAACAAAAACTTTGTGTTTCAAATGCAATCGCTATATTTGCCAAGAACATGCCAAGTCTATCTGTGTAGATGAGCGATTGTGATCCTTCACGTGCCACTGAAGTGGCTGAGGAGAATGATGAGAACTAAGATATAACAAAACTATGCATTAAATAAAATTAAAGGCTTATTGTTTATAATAAAATGAATGTAATAACTCACTTTTTTCAATATTTTCCATTGACAAATCAAAAACCCTTTCCCAAACTCATCGTAAAATGAGAAAAAAATTTGAGTGTTAAATTAAAGAGCGCGAAAATACATTTAGGCAAAATATCAACAAGTTTTTTGAACAAATATTTTCTACAATATACTCTTAACAAAACCTATTAATAAAAAAACATTAAAACAGATTAATAACATCGTAAATGACTAAAACAACCATCATCGTTCGGACGGGTCCAATAGACCCAGCGCGAGTACTCACGTTACAAAAAAGACGCGAGTACTGCAGGGTTAAAGCGCGAGTTATCCCAGCAGTGGGCCTTGGGCATCAGGGGTAAAATATCTATCTCACAATTTTAATTTTTACGATTACATATTATTTTCTTTGGAAATACATATTATAACTTGTAAAAGAGATAATTCATTTTTTTTACAAACGTGTAACTTTGCGCTGGGTAAGTTGAAAAAAGTGGCTTTTTAAAGAGTTCTTGCGCGTGACGTATAATGGAGGAATATTCGGAAGCGACGCCGAAGCCAAAATGTGTATGCCGTGGACAGGTGGATTGATTCCTTTTCCGCGTATTTATGCCCTCCAAGCGGACTAAGCTACGAGGCTTCACGGAAACTGGCCCGGAAAAAATATACATATTTAACAAGGCGTATCCCCCTCAGGGAAGAAGGTTAAAGGTACCAAAAATATCCTTCCACTCTACTACTTATATCGGAAAATAATAAGATGAGCTTTTAAGCAGTGGAGTGTTAAAGCCTCGTAGGTAACTCTAAAATTTCCTCCCGATACTTTTTTAAAAAATGATCCCCTGGGGAAGCTCATTTTTCATAATATTTTTAATAACTGCGTCATGAAGCTAAGGGTTTTTTATACACTTCTAGAAGATGTATTAGTTGCCAGCGTTCATTACATAAGTTATTTATACCTAATAAAGGTTATATTTTTTCTTTACTCATTTCGGAACTTGTATGAACTTTTTGAAAGCTCATATTTAATCCAACTGAATGCTATATTTTTTAATGGTACCTACATTTTGATCAAATGAAATATTACGCTACTAGAGTTTTTTCATGCATTCACTGCTAGAAATATCCGTTGTCAAAGAATGAATATTAATGAATTTCGTGTAAAAGGTATAGTGATCTTTTGAACATTTGGTATGTTAATATGATTTTTAAATAAACTAGGAGAAAAAAAATTAGTAATTTTGCAAGTGATATCAGCTCTAACAGTTAAGAAAAGGATCATATGGGTACCGTGAAAACGATCAGGTAAGCGATTTGATAATCATTAACCCACGATTGTAACACACTTTTGATGATAATTATCACAATGTATTGCAAGCAATCAAAAGGTGTAATATTATTAATTGATATTAATGCTACTGTACTGCTCAATTCTACCTGATAATCTTTGTTATTCGCACGAAATATCCAAGGTGTCTTTTTGATTTCTAGGCACTCAGGCGCAGCGAGAGAGGGGAGGGCTGTTAGCAATAAATCCAGTCGATAAATGCTCTGGGGGAAAACATAGGTGATAAATAAATCAATAAAGATAATGATGTTAAATGATTAAAACCGCATTCAACATTAAATATTCCAATGATAATTAGGCTGACAAAAATATGTATTTGTGTTTCTGGCATAGAATTGAAGAAAACGTCGTAGAAAAAACTATAACTACCACCATTCACAGGTGTTATAGTCACTGAGAAACAAAGAACATCTTAGTACAAATCAACAGCAAGCTTGTGGTAGTGACTTTAAGGCATGGGAAAATCGATAAATAGTTCAGGGACTCTCACGGGACAAGGAATAAGCAATCCAATCGTCCGAATAGAAAAACTTTTCCATCCATCCTTGGAAATCGCTCAACCCTTGGGATGCTTAAGGATTCCCTCGATTTCTACATCAAAGAGGATTCCAATCTCATACCGAGTGCAAAAATAAAATGACGTAGGATGGCATCGAAGAAGCAAATTTCTGGACTAAAGCTAGGAACATGGAAGAAATTGGAAACGGCAAATGAAGTGACGCACTTGGATCGGGGTAAAAGAAGAAAACTAGGGCTAGAGCACGTATGCTTTTTTTCAACTGTTACAAGGATCGCCTTTTTCTAGTACACCTGCATCGGTGTTATCGGTACATTGCGAGTCCCTGAAAGGAAATGTAGCAAGCGTTGTTAAGACACAAGTCACGAAAAAGTGAATGAATATGGACGAGGAACGATAAGAAGAGGACGAAGTGAAATGCGTTCAAACTGTATTGCCTCATTCTATTTGTTATTGCTATATTTTGAGCCATCGATAGGAAAAAAAGAGAAAAAACATTTATGCCTATCACATCGTATCTCGTATATTGTTGTTTCTGTCAGTTCTAAATATGTGGTGATAGACTCAAATGATACCTATATTTTGTATCAACTTGAATCTATAATCATCTAATTTTTCCCAGTATGTAACGTTTGCATATATTCCAAGTAATTATAGTATTATAGAGTGTAATTTTACAGCAGTTCCCAACTTAGCCCTACATCAGCTTTATTACACTCTCTGTTTGCTCACAGTAGTTTGTGACGATGTAAGCGTACGGATTTCCATAAATGTTTTTTTAATTTCAAGTAATAAATCTTTCTGTTTAGGATTCCAGATGCCGGCGGCAAAACTTAAGAAGTAATGTGACGAAGAGCATTGTAAGTACATATGACGGAATAAGCGTCAGCTTACTTAAGCCTAAAGCGTCAGCCGACAAATTCGAAATCTAGGACGAATACCTATATCTAGTCCGAGTGTCTACGTGGTCCATCAAACTAATGCTCCTATCGAATCTTTACAGGTACAGTCGAGGCTCTTGCAGCAATGTAAATGGATTAGCCTTCAAAGTGGAGCATCATAAATGCATTTCTGGATTGAGTGATGAAATATCAAGCTGCTTTCAATTTATTTAACATTAAATCGGGTAAGCATACGAATTCAGTAACTTATAAAAAAGCGTATAAAACACAAAATTTCCATTAGGTACATACTAAAAAGTAGCTCCAGCAATAAATAATCCTTTATTATGAAATTTTCATTACATTAACTTAACAGATAACTAATTGAGGAGATAACCAAGGAAATGGAGTTTCCGTGAAGCTTTGGCTTTTGGCTCCTCATTCCGGAGACCTCGTGTACGAATCTCGGCAAAAAACTTAAAATTCAGTCGGAGAAACCAAACTCCTGCATTACGCAAGATTTATGTTCTACATTCTATGAAACACTTTGTAGCTATATTTCAGTTTCAGATCGAAAACAGCTGGAGATTTTGAATGGACCATCATAGTAACATATTTTATGGTTGCCTAACTAAATTCGCCCTACACGTTGTGCCTCAATAGAGAGAGAAAGGTTGAGCCCATGAGGGAAAAACTCTCAGAATTTGATACACCGTGCCATATGGTCTTACCATGAAGAGGAACGAGAAACCCCTGGTCCTCGTACCCAGGATACAAATTCATTTCGATTAAGTAGTGTGAATTTCTGTCGAATATCATTTTAAAGGCGGAGGCGGAATGAGCCAGGAGCAAGGATATTTGGCGTGCCGGGAGAGGGAAAGGTCTTCGAGGGCCTCGTCCTTCCTTCAGAGGTGGAAGTAACACACACCGCACGGAAGAAAATTTCCCACTTTTCGGACAAACCGCACTCTAGGGCGGAGAGGTAAGACGGCGAGGGACATTCGTGAAAAAGGGACGGGGGCTGGTGAATGAGGACAGATGAATATGGAGGATGGAGGGATGGAGGAAGATGATGAATAGAAAGCAGCAGAGGAGGGCATTAAGGTGGAAAGGAATTGCGAGGAAGCGCGGGACTGAGAGTAGTGTCGCCAACTGGTGAGGAGTTGGATTCCGGAGCTGTCCTTTCCATGGGTAGGATATTTCGAAAAATTTTCCCCTTATCCATCATTAATTAACAGAATAATTGTAATATGATTTAAATATCAGGAGCTTAGGTCAAATAAAAATAATAAAATTATAGACAGAGGACAAAATTTATAAAGTTTATTTAATTAATTTAAAACAGTTGTAAAAAAAGGACAGACATCTCCAATCTAAGTAAAATTTACAATAATATAATAAATGAAACAACTGTTTGACTAAGAAATAAACCAAGCAATTAAATTACAAATGTAAATAAAATATCAACAAACTTAAACGTTAATGTACTATTGAAGATGCATACATATATTTCATTTAAATTACTGTTTATTATATATTTTAAACCATGCTGTTTTCAACAAAGGATTGTAGATAAAAAATCTTTCATTATGTAAAACCATTCATTATAGCCTAGAAGATGGATATATAATATATCCAAAACGCTGACGGAATTTTTGCATTTAAATTTGACCTAAACTCATGATATTTAAATCATATAATAAAATAAGTTGATAAATCACATCGTTTGAATAATGATAATATTTGAATACAATGAAAATAGCTCTACCAAGGGGTAAAGTTTTAAAAGAATCACAATTTCCCTTCCAGAACCATAGGAACTAGCTAATAGCGTATTTGTTGCAAGAAACTTCCCAGATATATCTCGGAATGAAGATGGGACAAATGTCTGTATCAATAAACTAGAGTAACTATCAACCCAAAGGCTGGCTCTTTAAGTACAAAAGACTTGCGTTAAGAGGAAAATTGTGAAGCCTCGGGGCTCAGAAAAGGGATGCCCAAGTTTTAAGGAGTTCATTCCCGGAGCTTCTTTCCAAGGGCAGGAAAGCCCATGAAGTGTAGTTAGAAGAATTATTAAAAATACCGTAAACTACTTACATTACCTTTTATCTATTTGAATTATTATGTATCTTAATTTATAATTTTGGATGATTTAGCATTATTCCCTTCATAATTCATAATATTCCCATTCACAATCATAGGAATTAGCTAATAAATCATTTACTTCTAGAAAGTTTCATAAAATATCTATGGAGAAGATGGAACATAAACAACTCGAAAGTTCCGCTATTTATTATTGGAAGAGAAAAGCAACAAATCTTTATGTGCATAAAAATGAAATTTAACAAATTAATGTTGTATTTATTAAAAAAAAAAACTTAAATGCTCAAACATTCACTCGCAATAGATGGAAATCCCAGGTATTTTTATAGAAAAAGCATAAAATGTACGCTTTATGGAGCCCACATACATATATGGGTGCTGTCGAAGAAATTAAATATTTATATTGAATTTTGATACAAATGTACCATAAAAACATGCACCAAGTTTTAACATGAAGTAATTTTGAACGCAATAAGAATGGTAATACAAGGGAATAGAAAACGGGATGTTAAGTAATCAAGTACTTTAAATGAAACACGCATATTTTGAGTTACGCCTAATTATTTGGTGTGAATACTAGCATTTTTAGCTTAAAAAATTTTAATCTTAGCATTTGATGACGATGGAACTAATTGATAGGAGTCTCACAGAGGAGCCGCTTGGAAACCCTGCTTGAGGGAAATGAAGTGATGCCGATATCAAGGAGGTTGAAATACAATAGAGTAGTGTTCTGGATCCCATGCATACAACGGAAGCGAGACAGGACGAGGGATGCTAGAGGTCAGTGGCGGTCAGTAGAGGTCAGTTATAACTTTGGGGGGGACCGGCTGGCTAGCGGCGACCGGCTGTAGTGCAGGTATCCGCGCATGCGCCGAGCGCCCCTCGCCCCGGCCATGTGGCCTTATTTCGGGGGTGGGCCCGGGCCCCCTGGGGCCCCCCATATATTCGCCCCTGCTAGAGGTAGTAATGTCATGCCTGCTTTCACCAAAACATTGAATTCGCAGTGGCTTTAAAGTAACTTTTAATACTCTATTTAGCTAAAATTATTTGCCACAACTTCTATTTAACCGTTAAAAATGACTAATTGAAATAGTTGTTTTATTGTTGCTTGATAGTTCACAATACTCAACACTATGATTTACTCTGACGCAAAATGATGAGGGTAACTGCTACCGGTTGAGATGTTTTCTTATGAACTATTCATATAAATCCGGTTCATCCTGATTTTATATATTTCGTGATAATTTTCTTTGTATTTATTTTGTACTCTTTAGCATACATGTCATGATAGTAGCTCCCAACAGGATTTCATTTCAAGCTACCTTAAGCTCATATGTTTTAATTCAAGTTTGCGCATTCTCTACAAGTACATGAGCAATAAATATTTATCTATCTATCAATAATGTTTTCAACCTGACAAAGTGACACTGCCGTATGGAAGACATACATTTCCAAAATCAGTACTGAAACTTAAATGAAATGGTAGTTGCAAAATGTTATTTTGCTTACACTATGTTCGAAGAAGGAAAGACCACTTCATTGAGAGGAAAGTTGGCAAACCAAGATGGTGGAGTTTTACCCACACGAAAATCTCCAAGATAGCGCCTCCAGTATATTTCAAACTCCTTGGGACACACTTAAAGAGAGATGGTGGTGGGTAGATGGGAAAGGGGAGGAAGAGTAGGGGAGAGATTCTGTTCAGAGGCGAGTTGGTGAGGGTCGACGGAAAAGGGGTCACGAGTCATTCGCTAATGCTCCCTCACCCTCCTTCCACTCTCTTGCTATATAAGGGATTCGAGTAGTACGTGAAGGTCGAGCAGAGATCATGTCCCGGGACTGGCGGGAAGCGCGAGATGACAAGTGTCAACGCCGAAATCCGAGTGAATTACGCTCGTGGAGTGTTATAGATGAGTGTTTTTATGGATATGAATTTATGTATGTATACATACTTGATTCATAGATCGGTGGTCAAAATCGAAAGACCCGTCACCTTTTCGAGGTGCTAGATGGTGTTGGCACAATTCTAAGTTTCAAGATAGAGCCAGGAAGTATAATCCACCTTGCAGCTATAAGGGAAACGAGCACAGAGATCAGTAGCGACGACGACTGATCGTTTTTCCCACGCAGGACGTCTTTTCGTCACCGACCAGTCTTCTAACTATCGATTTCTCGTCGATACCGAGTCCGACCTCTCCTGCTTTCCGCGGCGTTTGCAAAAAGATCGCCATGTCGCAACTACGTTTGATCTTAGCGCCGCCAAAAACAGTACGATCAAGACCAATGGATTGCTGAATTTAGCCTTGAATTTAGGACTCAGGCGAAGTTTCTTCTGGAAGCTCGTCATCGCCTACGTCGACTTACCCATCATCGATTTCGACTTCCTCGCCCATTACTATCTCTGACCAGACTGTCACTCTAAGCGACTTTTGACATGAAAACAGGTCTTCATACGGCTGGAAAAATTTTGAACTGACAGGGGTCCTGTGTGAAAACCGTCAGTTCATCTTCCCCATTCGGTTCTCTTCTCGCTGAGTTTCCAGAAATTACCTGGCCAGTAATTTTCCCGAGGACCGTGAAGCACGAGACCGTTCATCATATTAGGACATCGCCTGGCCCTCCAGTCTTCAACAAGCCTCGTCGGCTTTTCCGCGAAAAATTAGCGGTCGCTAAGAAAGATTTCACTGAGATGCTTGAAGTTGGCACTTGCCGTACTTCTGAGAGCCCTGGGGCATCTCCCCTTCACTTGGCCAAGAAAGGAAATAATGGCTGGCGTCCCTGCGGAGATTTTACTGTTTTGAATGAACGAACCATCCCTGACCGGTATCCTGTCCGTCACATTCACGATTTCTCGCAGCTTTGTGAGCATGTTGGGTTTCTCGCTTTGGGTGCCCACAAAAGATCACTGCTAATCGGGCGACACTATTCACTTCGTATATTTTTAGTAATTTGGCAAGACAATTCGGCATCGAGATTCTGCATACGACTAGTCTTCATCCTCAGGCAAACGGTATGGTGGAGAGATTTCACCGCCAGTTAAAGCCGCGTTAATGGCTCACGGAATAAATTGGGTAGAAGCCCTTCCGCTTGTTTTACTAGGAACCCATTGCTCGTTCAGAGAAGATATCAATAATTCTTCAGCAAAATTGGTTTATGGCGAACCCCTCCGACTTTCTGGTGATTTAATCAGTTCTACTTCTGGCAAAATAGAGGATTCAAGTAGCTTCTGATCACGACTTAAAAAGATAATGTCTCAGTTGCGTCCAGCTCCTGCTTCTAGACACTCAAAATCTGAGGACTTTATTTTCAAAGATTTATCGAGTTGCGGCCATGCGTGAGGGTCCTATTCGTAAATTTTTGCAGCCACCCTGTTCTGGTCCAAATGAAATTACTGCAAGGGATAAGAAGACGGTTACACTGAAGATCAAGGAAAAAGAGATGAAGGTTTCAATCGACCGCGTTAAACCAGCATATATCCTGGGGGCCGAAAAACAAACCCAATTCACCCCTGAACTTACGGAAGACAAGGCTGCACCTGCGGGCTCAGCCCCAACAGGCGAAGGGTGAACGACAAAATCCGGAAGAAGAGTTCGATTTCCCGATTTTTACCAACCGTAGACGACTCTACTACGTAGGGGGGTAATGTGGCGACCGTAAATGGTGCCATCATCGTAATGTGGCGACCGCAAATGGTGCCATGATCTTTTATTTTGTTACCAAGGAGGCCTTGCTGATTTGTTTATATAACTAAGTCATGGACTGAGATTGTAATCCGCATTGCATAAAAACTCTAATAAATTGATTCGATAAATGTGGAGATCTTTTCACTTAACCATCTCCAGATATAATGAACGTCAATTTCTTAGTTAGAGACTACAGCAGAGGATAAGCTGTATTAAAATAAAATAGATGAACCAAAGGGTGAAAAAAGTTCCATTTTCCCCAATAACGCTAGTCGCTCTATTCTATCACATTTCAAATTAATTTTGTGTATGATAAAATGCGTGATAAAATTCGGCCTACCTAATGTAACTAAACCTGAGAATAGCTTATTATGCTGAATTGCTCGACATACAGTATTTATATCACGATAAAATGTAATACATTTTTCAACTAGTGAGGATCATTATTAACTTATCTTTCCATTAACTATCAATAATAATTATGAGAATATTTATGAGTTATTAAGTCTTGTTAATATTAGACGCTCATGGAATGGAAAAACGAGTTTATATAGACAAAAAGAGAAGAAAGAAAACTGAAATACGAAATTTATCACAGGACTCGCGAAATGTAAGTAAGTTTAAACTTTAAGGACGGTATTAAGTGAAAAAAGATAGCCCAAAGACTTGGGTTTTTAATTAACCCATTTTTCTATGAATGGGATATTAAAAAATCTGTGGACATTTACCATCAGCAGCAAAAGAAAACAGGATACACGATTCCCCTTAAATAGAGAACAATTACGTAAATATTATTTTTAATTTGACTGAAGCTACAAAGAACTTAACATGGAAATGGGATGATGATGGCTAGAAAGGCTGTTTGGTGATAAAAGCTACTATTATTAATAAATCACCAAATTATTTTCAAAAGTGATCCTCGCCTGAGGAATAACATACAAAGGAAGATTTTTATTTTTACAAAAAAAACGAATTAAAATATGCAAAATGCGGGAATTATTTTTTATAAGTGCTCAAAAGGAATTTAGGGACCCTTGTTTTTGAGACAGTGAAAGGTAACCTTTTGGAAGGTCAAATGTATTTTCCCAAGGGAATGTCAAATAATTTTTCAAACGAAATGAAAAAATGTGCAGCTGAAAGATTATTATCTATAAGTAACGTTTTCTAATAATTTAGGTGAGAAAATGAAGGGAGAAGTTAATTAAAACGAGCAGGAGTTCTTCAACCAAGAGGAGAATAGGTATATGAAATAAGGAACATTATCCTATATTTAAGGAAGATAATTGTATTCGGTAGCTCATTTGTGTAATAATCTGATGGATAGTGTCCCGGGTACGCCAGTGAAAAACGCACAGCAAACCTTTTACTTGCAAAATTAATTATTCTTAAGGGAAGCTGATTAAAAATTTGAATAGTGCTAGGGTGTAATTAGTTATCTGTATCTAAGTTTTATCGTAAAAATACTAAATCTGAAATATCAAACAAAATATCAGTATGGTGAATTTGGCGACAAATGGGGGATGATATATAACCGGGAGGTTTCCGACTGATAATCTGGTTAATGTGTCCATTATATGTTAAGCTTCATAAAAATTAACAAGGTTTGTATCTAGGCTTTAAAAATTTAAAACTCATTGCAGGAGTTCTGTATTAGATAATGAATAGCAAAATGTATGATACTAATTTCACCCAAAATAAAGACGAATGCTTATTTAAATGATAATGCATTGTCTTCCAGAAAAATAAATACCGATATTCACATTCAGGTGAAAATATTTAAATTGAAATTCTCTTCTATAAAATAAATATATAATTACTCCCATGCAGTGATACTCTTTGTTCCCTCTTTTCTTGTTCAACAAAGAAAATTCAAATTTTTGCTAATCTTTTATAGCTTATTACAGATGGTAATTTTTAACCTATTCTACAAGTGATACATTTCGTTCCTTAAAAACGAACAATAAACCAAAATTTTCCAAAAGACGAGTGCTTATTTGGAAATGAACGAATTGGTGGGATTGGCTAACAAAACAATGCTCCATTCTATGATAGCTCCCGTGTCTCATTCTCTGACGCCAGAACCACATTTTTCGAGGGTTAGTACCTAGGTAGAACTTGAATTCGCAAGAGAGAAATGACTATATGAATAAAGAGTATCTGACCAGTATGATTTTAATAAAACAGATTATACTTAGAACGAAAGATTAAAACGTTCTCACAACTTAGGATACACAGTAAACATTTGGATTTCAGTGGCCACCCTCTTTGACGAACAGCAGGTCATGTACCCTGATAATTACGAATAATTACCGTTCTCTCGCGGATATAAACTGAATATTCATGAATAACATGAATATGCACAAATACCTATTCCATAAAATGGATCCATTTAAGTACATTTAAGCTAGAAATGGCTCAAATATAGAAGGCAAAACAAAACGATTTGTGTTATTTCATCGCAGAGAACAAAAGCAATACGTGAAAAGCGATAATAATTAAGTAACATTTGAAAATAAAAATAAAATTCCAGTATATATATACCTATAGTATTTATGTATAAAATAATTCATCAATAAAAAACATTTAACAAGCAAACTGTTTTTCTCATGCCACCCGTTTGAATTTATCAGGAGCCACGCAATGAAAATATTCCAAAAGGGAAGCCTCTATTAGATACGAGTATGGTGGATGGTGTTTGATGGTGAGGTTGAGCATCGGACGACGCGGCGAGATTAGAAAAGATTGCCCGCCGCGCACCCACGGCCTCCAATGATGAATGGACCAGCAACGTATTTCCCGGCACTGCAGGAGGAGGTCTCCACGGTGGGATGCGGGATCGATGGTCCAGGGTTTCCTCGTTGTTGGGAGCAATAAAAGGGTCCCCACATGGAGGTTTTTTTTGAAAGATGAGGAAAGGTGAAGAGGAAGACGGAAACCTCCGCAGCGCAGTGAAGAAGGGAGTTTCTTTGCCTTAAAGGTGAGCCCCTCGGCATTCTCTCCCTTGAGGTGGCGATGAGGACTCATTGGGCTCCGTGGACTTCAGGCGACGCTAATTGATAGCACATACCACTTGAAGAACGGTGTGCATTAGCTATCGCGTTCGTCTTGGCGGAAATAATAAACCTCGAGGTTTTAGTGCGGTGTGATTTACAGCTATTATGGAGGCTGTGACGAAGCCCAATGCGCGAAACTTATGCATAAGGTTGAGGGATTTAGTACATAAATAGTCCCCAAAATTTTAAAATTTGCTGTCGCAATTAAATTTTCTCTGATAGGTGTATTAATGCTGTAGCGCTATCGGGAGAAGAGAGTAGATTTTCTCTCCGATAACACTCGTAAAAACACAAACTCTTTCCAAGCTCGGGTGAGATAAATGAGGAAAACACAAGTATTATCAATCATAAACTTAACTTATCAATATATTTTACAAATCACAAAATAGAACCAAACCAATTACAAGAATTTACCCATAGGTCGAGTGCCAGGCGACCGTAATGAAAGTTTCCAGTCGGAAAATAGTTTAAGTTTAACAAGTACGAGAGGTTGAACTTCTCTCTTAAGTACAAAAGTGACTTAGTCAGCAGGCTCACACAACGGTGTTAACCGGTCGCCGTCTCGGAAGCAATAGAGGGCGAGCTTAGACATGAGTCAGCTGAGGAGGGGGTCAGTCGACAAGGACGAAGGTGGAATGGTTAAGGTCAGGAGTTTGGCGATTGGTAGCCTTGGAGGGGAGGAAATAATGGGATGGGTGATAGATAGGGTGGCAGTTTTTAATTGGAGCGCCAGGAACTGTTTTCTGGCTTCGGCTGCAGAATACAGGATCACAGCCTTTGTGCCTTGGTCAGGATGACCGCATTTTTGGTATCCTTCCTCACTTAACTGGCTATATAAACGATGCAGGACCTGGCGAGGGAAAGGCGCGGCTTAAGGCGCGGCTAAAGACGTGGCTGAAGGCGTGGCAGAAGTCGTGGCAGAAGTCGCTGGCAGGAGTCGCTGCATTTTGTAGTCGTAGGCATTTTGGCCGTCGTTGGCGCACATGTCGTTAGCACGCATGTCGTTCGGGCAAGTCCTTCGGCTAAGTCCGGAGGATAAACAGTCCGTAGAGGAGAAACTGTCCAAAGAGGAGAATTGCCCAAAAAAGGGGGGGGAAATGCCACAATGCGTGAAGAGAAGTTTGGTGCTTTCCCAGCATATGAGCTGAATAAAGTCTTCTTGCGTCTTCCACCACGGCACAGTTTCTATATCCTCATATGTTTTGAGGTCCGACTAGTTCCTCATCATTAGGGATGCCGACGTCAGTTGGGAAAAACGACTGCTATGTGTTCATAACATCAGTCTAAGGTCAGGCAGCACGTGATTGGCTATATTTTAAGAGCCGTTTTTTCGTCTTCCAAATGTTTATAATTTACGGCTTACAGATATTGCTCAATTACCAAAAACCTGTTGGAAATTAATATTTTATACAAGACCTTTATGGGTTCCTTCAAAATTCTATCCCAATATCTAGACGAACGGAATAGTAACTACGCCCCCTCTAAGTTCACGTATATTATGCTGGCGATTCAATGTTTATCCATGGCTGATTCTCTGAGATAATCCAGTCGCAGGTGGCGTTGGTGCTCCGGTAATTTATATATGGCTGGATTTGTAGCAGATCATCCCGTTGCGACATGCTTGTTGATCAAATGTAAAGAAGAAATATTTTGTGAAATCATGGAACGAAGCAATTGGACACAACGGTTTCCGCTCCACCACTGAAGTTAAGCTACGTTGAATTTAACCTTGATGTCAAATGGGTGGCTATTAAATTAGTTCCGAGTGCTGCTGTCCCTTTAGATAAGAAAAAGGCAGTGAGGAAACATTTCTTTAGATTTTTTAGTTGTTTTAAATTAAATATTGCATTAAGCTACTACCTATCGCAAAACGTTAGAAAACGTTACGTCGATATCATTCTAAAAAAATCAATTTGGCACTCAATTCAACGAGACATAACCATCAACTGAAATTTGTGATACATACTGTGATGGTCTGCGGCCATCGCAGTTTTTTTTGTGTATTTCCCTTTGTTGGCCTCCACATCAGGCATGAGTTCGACGACGGCTCAATGTGTGCGTGTATGTGTGAGTGCATGGGAGTAGTGTTGTTCGGAAGTCGCAGAGTCGAGTGGGACCTAAGGAGGTATCGGCGACCCCAGTTAAGTGCCGCCGCTACATCCCAGTCGACCGTCAAATTGTGTGACCCCCCCCCCTCCCCTCTTCACCCGGGTATAAAAAGGCCCGAGGTGAAGAACGGGGGGACTATCTTGATACTGGCTCGTGACGGAGTAGGAGCTAAGACTACTCGCCGTCACTGTACTGCGCAAGGGGAGACGAAGCCAGGGACTCTGTGCACGAGAAGACGGGAGGCGGAGCTGGGCAGATCACCCGGGCGGAGGAGAGAAACGGGGAATCTGGGAGGACCCGCGGCATCCAGGAAAGGCGACCAGGATCTGCGGCGGCCAGATTCACCCACTGCCATTCTCCCCCCACCTCCAAGTGATCTGATTACCAGGACGGAGGAGAGAAACGGGGAATCTGACGAGGACCCGCGGGACGCAGGAAAGGCGACCAGGGTCCGCGGCGGCCAGATTCACCCACTGCCATTCTCCCCCCCCCTCCAAGTGATCAGTGGTCCTAGATGGTCCGTACGAAGAGAAGCTCCCCCCACCAGGGCAACTTATTAGTGTTTTTTTTTGTGTTGTAATTTAATCGAACAATATATTGTTTAAATGAAAGTCTTGAGTAATTGTACTTACTCGTTCTCATGCCTGATGCTGAGCCCACTTCCTCCTAGATTGAATTACGTTTTCCTTTTTGACTAGCTGAACACGAGTCGGGGAACCCCCCAAAATCTTTATTTTTTTTAAATTTTTTAATGTATGTCGGTTTGTGCCTTCGGGACTCATCCGGGCGAGTCTCGGGAGCACGGATTCGTTACAATACAGTATCCATGCAAATTCGTGCCTTCCACGGTGACATGTGCTTTACAAAACTTTAGAAACTAAAATTTAGTTAACCTATTTAGAAATATTGCTTTATAAAACGATGTAATAACATATTTATTAACAACTTGCATTAGTATGCACATTTGACTAAAATAATTTCTGATTTCCATGAATTAGAAAAGAATATGAATATCGTCAACATTCAGTCACGTTCCAAAACTCAAAGTCCTCGGTGACCTCAGATATATTATATCAAATATGTTCATCATTATGTGAGGGTGATTGAGTGATTACTTTAGCCTTTTTTGAACGTGTTTTAAACTTCCAAATATCGGAATAAACCAAAGGAAAAAATCAATATGCATGATGAAAAGATTTCTTATGGAAGAGTAGAAATTCGACCAATATATAACGCAAAGGTTGCCATATTTAATGCATACTTATAACTGTTCATCGTGTTCCTTTTCGCATGCACTCTCCATGAGGTCTTGCACTAACGGCTATTGTTGAAAACTTATCGTTCTTTATCCAAAGATATTCGGCTGTATCAGTTGGCGCGTTCCAATTTTTGCTTTTTCCTCCAGGAATATCCAGACCAGCAATAAATCTGTCCTCATTATAACGATCGTATACCTATGTAGAAAAAAAAACAATCATGGCAACAGGAAAGGCCACAGATCAATCGGAAAGTTTAGAAAAAAATAGAAGGCATAAAAATGAAAAAAAAAACCTTGAGGCAACGGAAAATAATATATATAGGTACGTTCAATAGCGGCCATAAATCACAAAAAAATAAAAACATTTCCCGAAAAACGTTAGGCATTGAGGGAGGGGAAAGGATGAGTGGTTGGGTTTTGGTCTGGAGACGGTGGTTGGGTTTTGGTCTGGAGACGGTCTGAGTCGTGCGGTGAGGTATCTTGAAGGCCTGGAGTGCGTGAGGTGTGGTTTTGGGGAGGGGAGGGGGGTTTTGGGGTGGAGAGGAGTGGGAAAAAAGAGAGACCGAAAGCCTTGGATCTGCTCCTCGGCGACTCCACATCCGTCGCCCGCAGACAATGAAAAGTCACGCACATTGCCGCAGACGCCTGCGTAGTAACCCTAACGTATATTTTTTTGTTATCCCTCCCCTCACCAAAAAAACCCGTCGATTCTTTCTTCGTGTCCTCTTCTTTTTTGCACCCAAAGAAAAGGAGAGGAACGAACGAGGGGTGGGGGTAGCACGCAACGGAAAGGTAGAACGATCTCCTATCGTTCTTTTCCTTCCAATACCTATGCGATCGCCGGGTTTGAAAAGGAACGAGCATTTTGACACATATTTCGACCGCATGTAAAGAAAAATGTTTTCCTGAAAAACAAAATCAAATACATATTTTGTTTTGCGAAGAGAAGTTCAAAATAAAGCAAACCAAGCTCTTACAATCATATGTTTCCCTAAGTTTTGAACAAATTTAACATCCGTAAACCAGTGTCACTGGGAATGCTAAAACACAGTCAAACCGAAACTGTACTCCGCAAATCTTTTCCAACAAAAAGTAAATGATGTAAGTTGATTAGCGAACTATGTTGTAACTGTAACGTCCACTTAGCGTAGGTACCCTGTTAGGAATGTTTTTATTGTTATCACTAAGAAGAAAGCACTGCCATACTTGCTCTCTTTTATTATTAATATAGCTGCTCGCTGGAATTGAATAAATTTAAAATATTCAGGGATATATTAAGCACCATATATGAGGGATTTTCAAATACTAAAAAATTGCAAGAGCAAGGGTGGCAATTGCAAGAGCAAAAAATACAACGCAATACTCCTCAAGAGTTTATTTTCCAAACAACTTGTTTTATTACGTTGTCCTTCACACTTTGTGACATTGAAGAAGGGCTTGCGAAGCTACGGGTTGATTATCATAGAAATCAGAGTAGCAGAGAAATTACATGTGAGAAAAGAACCAATTAATAAAACCACATTGGAACAATGAATACTCTCACTTGCTACGTAGTTGTAAGATAGGTACGCATTGATTTCATTTAGCGTGAAATGTTAAGAGAACGATTTTTGAGGGAGCTTTTATTATTATATTCTTCATTAAAGCAATTATGCCTCCGCGGATATGGAAGCATTGAGTTAATGTCCGTCTACTTGAGAATATACTTTTTTCTAAAAGATGTAAACTTTCAATCGGAAAAGAATACCTTTTCATTTTTTCTCATCTCTGCCACAGATACGAAATCCACTCGTACGCTTTTTGTTCTCCATCGCACCTCCCATGCCCTATCTACTCACATCCTCTCCTTTTATACGCTCAAAGGAAAAGTATGATCAGGAGAAAGAAAGAGAGCGTTCCGGAAGGGAGACTGATATCCTATGCTTTTTTTCTTACCCTTCACCTATCATTCGCTCTTGAGCACATGCGCCCCCTCCATCTCATCCCACCCATCTCTCAACACCCTCCACAACCCTCAGACTCCACGTTAGAGACCTCCACACGCTCTTCAACCTCCCCCTGTTACCCGGCCCGGGGCGTCGGTTTTTTTTCACCCGCTCCGTTTCCTACGGGCAGGAATAAAGTGAGAAGAAGAACAAGTGGAGGAGAGAAGAATGACGGAAAGGATAAAATAGGGGAAAAGAAAGTGAGGAGAAACGAGTGAGGGAAAAGGTTAAGTGGGCAGGAAAAAAGATGAACGAGGAAGCGATGGACGCAGTGGAGGGAAGAAAATGGAAGTTAGTTGTAAGAGGAAATTCTCGAATAGGGGTAGGTGGGCAATAAAAGGTGATGGGATGTTGAAAGTCGTAATAGAAGGCAGAGGTAGGGAAAATGAGAAGGAAGAGGGGAAAGGATTGGCCAATGGTAGCGAGTCCCAAAAGGGCGTTCACCACACTCAGGGATACACTCTTGATAGTTCAGGAGTATGCGAAAAAAATTCAAAGAATAGGGAGAGTACTGGAAGCGCGATTATATCCTGAAATTCTAACGTAATGAGCTCTCAACTGGGCCATTAGAGGTGGTAAAGATGAGCGAATTAAAATACGAACTCGCAGGTTTATCAGATGTAATAAATGGTTGAGGATTCCCAGCTAAAGCATGAAACAGTTTTCAGGGTTAGACCGACCGGATTCGTCATCAGTCAGCTGTCATTAATCCGGAGAGTGTTTCCTGTAGCATTCCAGTCCTATATATGTAAACTGACCCATTTTTTATGAATATAACTACTTCAGACTCGGCCTGTAAGAAGTTGTCGATATTCATGATGAATAAAACACTTAGTAGGTACTTCTCAACAGATTTATTTAGATGACACGACGTGTTTCACCGCGCTATGTAATAATCATGTTTGTGCGGTCAGTCAATGCCTTCTAAATAAACCCTTGGTGAAATACTAAATGTTTTATTCATAATGCTTAACGATTATTTCCTTCTAGAGCCCACATTTTAGCAACCACCTTAATTCTCTTCGGCAATTCCGCTCCTGATATTCCTCGCTATCCCTACGCATATTGTTAAACAATTTTTAAATCCTATCTTGGGTTAACCTAGCAGAGTGGGTTGGTGAAGGTGTGGCAGCAGTAGGCGCTAGGAAGGGCAGAAATGAGGGAGAAAGAAAGTAATCGAAGCAGAGAGGAGAGAAACAAGCGAAGATGATCCGCAACAGGAAGTGGATGAGAGGAGAAGACTGAAGTGGGCGGAGAGAGTGATTGAGAAAAACGGGTAGGAACGGATAGTGGAGTCGTAGATGCGGGCGTGGCGTTGGACAGGAGGTGGAGAGGGAGGTGAGAGGGAGAGACGGAGAGAGAGAAAGAAAGAGAGGCTGATGTCGCTGGTGTGGGAACAAAAAGAAAAGGGGTAGAGAGTAGGACGGGGCTGAAAAGATCCCTCCAGGCAGGCAGGCAGAGAGAGAAGGGCAAAGGAGGTCCATGGGGAAGAACTGTAGGGTTACCAACAGCCCCGGATTCTCCAGTTGTCTCTTTCGGAGCAAGACAATATTTTTTTTAAATCTCCTGTCAACAGGATTGTGGTGTTTTCTTACTACTATGTGTTTAAATAATAGAAAATAAAGCAATAATTCACAATTTATACTTTGTGAATGTACACACTTGTAGCTCACATACTTATATATACCTACTAATATCATGAAATAAATTAATGCATCTAAACATTTCTTGATAAACCTATTAATAATTTATTTGACGAGTACACAATAATCTTGAGCTAAATTTGATTTTTTATTTCGAGCTAGTTTTCCGAGAATTAAATTGGCATAGATTTCACTCAGCGCTAAAGCATTTTACAATAGATAAAGTATAATATTTTTCTAAATTTTGATAATTGTGATGAAATTGTTTTAACTTATTAGTAACGCCATTAAAAGGAAACTTATTAGGAAACGTTGAATATCATTTTCAAATATGGAACATTTTCAAGTTAATTCTTTTATTAATATTCAAGAAAATCAATCAATAAGAATTAATAAAAGGTAATACCAGCTGTACATTTATGTTCTCTTTTGTCATTAAGAAAGTAAAAATTATAAACCGTCAAGCATAAACATGAATATAATTATCTTACAATATTTTTATAGAAAGCCAACCTGCTGCGAAATGAAATGTATACGCCTATAAGTAATTGGAAACAATTTGTTTGTCTCTAGAAATAAATACTCTAACAGTTAACATCACTAATCGGTCGTGGAGAATGTGATAAATCATCCATAATTATTTTTTTTCTTACAGCTTGTTCAATAGTGGTCAAATTGTATATTCAGGGATGGAGATATGCATAGCAGGGCAGTGAAAATTATAATATAAATATTCCGATATCACAAGAATTACTAACTCGTGGATACAACAACGCCAGGGGTCAACACCTCAGGAGTTGGCAACCCTTGCTAGGGAGTAAAGGGAAGAAAAGGACGAGGCAAGGCATGTGGGATTGAAGGAGAAGAAGAAATCGAGGAGGATAAGGGTGTTTGCCGGCCGGGTAGTGGTGTGTGCGAGGTGTGATGGCACCCTTAGGGGGGCCCTGACTCTTGTCACTTTTATAACAGGGTCTGAGGGAGTGGAGCGATTCCATGCAACGCCTTTTTTGTTCCCTTTGCCTTTAGCGCTCGGCGGAAGGGAAATTACCCGGAGAATGGATTGGATTTGAGTGTGTGTACGTTTTTTTCTTCTCGCACGTGAAACTGAAGGGGAAGCAAAAGAAACAGAAGGTAAGGATACGACCAAGGGAAACTGGTCCCAGAGGGACATTGCACCCGCTCTATGATTCTATCAGTGAATTATAAAGGAGATATCTAAGCACACTTCACCTGCAAATAATCTTTAAACGTCTACCTACGAATCGTCTGGTATTCTCCTTCAGAGATTATGAAATAGAATAGATGGCATCATATAGCACTACATTGCCTTAGGATATTAAAGTCCATAAAATATGCAATATGAAATAGATCAGCCAAAATACTCTGAAGATTTATATTTCATAATTCTTGGCATTGGAAAATGAATTTATGCGTTAGCGAGATGTTTAAAAAAATCTCTTTATGACCGAAAATAAATTTTTTGGACTTATAAAGCTTTTAATGCATTGGTGATGATCAATTAAGTGCGATAGCCAAGGTGGGTGGATAGGATCAGTAAATTATTTGGTTGCAATTGCTTGTTTCACGCCGAAATCCTTCATTTCCATCTCTAATCTCATAATCGCTAGAATAAGAGTGGTTCCGCAGCTATCCTTTTTACACCTAGTCCCCTGCCAAATTCTTTACGCCCCCTGTATCTTCTCTGTTTCATGTCTCTTTAATTTAATAATGATTTGTTTCCCTTCAAAATATCTGTAAGGTATGTTCTGCTAATTGCACTATGCATATTCCTTCCTTGAATTACGGAAGGGAAGGCAAAGAAAAAATGGTAACATTTTACTGCGAGCACGGAATGAGCCAGCATTACAGCGAAATGCATGTTCTTGGAAATATTTTAAGCATTCAAGAAGCCAGAAATTTCAAAAGATGCATTTTTCCAACCAGTAAAGTAACATTTTAACATGAAAGGGAATGGGGGTTTGATAGAAAACTTAAAGGATAAATATTTTTGATAATAATCTGGACGAATAGTTAATTTCACATCATCCCTATCATTAACGAAATAATCTGAAAATTAAGCATATTAAAATTTATTATGATAGCAGTAACTAGGATCATTAACAATAACAAGTTGCAGAGAATATTTAGTTAAACACCATGAAAAAATAGTACTAAAACGTTTACTTGTTGATTCAATTGCATTTCTTTGACAATCGGCGTAATTTTTAAGTATTCGTAGTATCATTAAAACAAGCAAAACGCTACATTAAAGGACTTCATTAGGTCTGTTCTTTCTTTTTCATAAACGGTGCTCTGTCAAAAAAAGTAAAAGCATGGCTAACTTGGTTGGATCAGGTTTAATTTCTCATCAAGGAAACATGGTGATTGAATTAAATGAGTGACTACTTTTGAGCATCCTAACGTTACATTCTAATCATGGAAATTGACTTTTGACGACCTCCGGTTAAAATCCTCCGAGCGTCTTACCGAGGTTCTTCGCTACTGATTAAAGCTATGACAACATTACACTTTAAAAAATTGCATTAGGGAAGGGATTCAATGAAAGTCCCTCGAGGATAGACCTGTATACTTGTCTTCATTGGGCTCACCTTATACGTGAGTGTACGTCGGGAGGACGCAACGGGAGAACCTAATTAACTCTAAGGAGCAAAAAGAAAATTAAAAGGAAATTGATGAAAAAAATTCTCCAAATAGACTAGAAGCGGGCGCGTCCGCATCCTTTCCGACTAGTTGAAGAAGCAAGCGAGCGACCCCTTCCGAGATTGAATCCAAAAGGAAGAGCACAAGGCACACTCCTCTCTCTTTTAAAATTCTTTCCTGCTATATAAGTTACGTCAGATTAGCAAGGAAAATTTCTCTAACGACCTTAAATAAGCTCTTTCTCATTTCCCCTTCATGCGATATTCACGCCCTACTATTAATCCTTTGCGACCATCCCCTTCAGCCCTTTCACCCCTTCTTCCTATCCCCTAAGCAATTCTGCCGCAGCAGCCATTTCCTCCCCTGCTCTCACAATCCCTACCCTCCAACTAATATTCCCTTTCTCCCCGCACACCCTCCGCCATTCTCTCCTTATCCTACTTCCCATTCAATGCTCTTCCCATTCTTATTTAAATATGCCATATTCCTCATTATTTCTTCCCCTTCTTCGACCTGATTTTTTTGTTCGCCCACAACGCCCACGCACCGGGGCTATTAGGCTTAAAAGTTCTTTCTTGGAGGCCCTTTGGCCCTTCCCTCCATCCCTATGTACCGCCGCCTTCGCGCTCTCAGCCCGCCTCCCCGTCTCTCCTCGAGTCCTTTCCTACGCCTCCCACGGGTCCCTTACGTTATCTCCTTGTCCTTTCCCGTCGATTCCCAGTTACGCTTTCTTGGACCAAATTTAGCGATGGTTAAAGGTAGAAGCAGCACTTTCCCAAAAAATAATAAAGCTCTTACAGTCAGAGTTCTTCTAAGAATTTCACTATCACTGCGGATGCGAAAATTATATGGTAAGCAGTCACGCGCACAGGTGCAAAGAGATAAACCATAGGGGATGAAATTCGCCAAGAATAAACGTCATCAAACTATTTGACTTGACTGGAATCCGAGCTCTGATCCCCTAGTAGCCGGTCAGGTGCGTTAGCCATTTACACCACCAAATGATTTTTTCATGGAAAATTTTATCCCCTAACGTGAATATGTTTCTAGTTAAAGGAGCAGATGCTACTCGAATGCAATATCATCTTTCTACAGTTTTAAATAATTCATCAATTCAAATGGAGTGATTTCTCGAGCTTGACCTTACGGAGTGAAAAAAACTTGGATTGCAAGCTGCAACTTGTTTGCCATATTATTTACAACCCATAGGGAAATAATACATATGCGCAAAGTTTTGTGGATTTATGGCTTCCCTTAAACCAAATGGTGAATTTTATTGACCCTTGAGTAGAATGACACATCTCAATGAGTTTTTTTCAGCTTTTTGTTCCCAATTTTTGAATGGTTTACTTTTAAATATCATATTCTCATCAGAGTAAATACACCATTTTGTCACTTCTAAAACCATTACTGGAATTCTAAAACAACATAAACCTACTGCTTGTATAAAACCCTCTTAATTCAAGGCCATAAATATGTCTTAAGTGCTACCCAACCTGACATGAGCTTATCAAACGTAATGCCATTGGTGATAGAAGTCTGCTACTATGGCTTGGCCAAAAATACTGCTAGGTCTAAGTGTTTTTTGGAAGAACTCTCTTTATTTCATTTACCCAGCATATGCGGACGTATTGCCTATTGGTTTTCATTAATGACATTAATTCACTAAATGAAGTATCAAGTTCGTAATTTTGAAAATTGCTGCTTACTTAAGAGTACTTATACTTACGCTAGCAAATTATATGAGCCTGGGGGGAAAAGACAAAGGGGAAGACCAAAGAAAAGATGAAAAGATAACAAAAGAAAGGATCTACAGCAAATAGAATCCTGGGAAAATTGGAGGGAAATGGCAAGAAGAAGAGAAAATTGGACGGCTTTGGTCCTGACATCATGTGGTCCACTGGGCCTGATCGCGTGAAGTAAAGTAAGTACTTATACTTTTTATTTATATACTATTTATGCTCCATCAGGTACATAGAACGATGGTCTAGTAGTAAAACTAGTTGACTAACCTATGATGATCAAATAAACAATAAAGCCTAATTTTCATCTGTTGGATTTCAAAATGCATTTTTTTCACAGCCCTTGATACTGTTAGCTGTAATTTCACGGTCAAAAATCTTCTTTTTGATTGAAGTACGACCAGTAAACCAACGTGCTTACTGAATTTTACCTCGCACAAGACTTTTTACTTATTTAGAATCAGGAAAGAGCCATCACTAGAGATTTTATTTCTTTTCCTCAATAACGAAAATTTATGTACGAATTTGGAGTTTTCGGGCAGGAGTTTACAGGGGTTTTAAGTTTCTACATATGAGTGAGTAATTAACATACCAATACTTTTTTCTTTTACTTAACGTAATCTCTGCGCAAATTTAGTGAACAATTAGTGATAAACTTCGTACAACATCTCAGGGAAAGCATATGGCTATGGTTAATTCACGAGATAGTACAGTCCGCTATTATATCCGTTAATCTGAACTTCCATACTGGTCGAAATACAAAACATTTCCTTTCGTGAAATTGACGTCAGCATGATTTGATGGTGTTAAATAAATCTGTAAGTTGTTTTTTAAAAAATTCACAAGAACGTTTTCCCTAAAATAGGGTGAATTAGAGCAGACCCAATCAGCCCAGCTCAATCGAGCGAGTCGTTAGAAAACCACTTTGCTGTTATGTAACCACATCTTTTAGTTACCGGACAGTGGTAGCATTTGTTTGCCTCATCACGGAAAGCATATGGCTGATTCATTGAAAAAAATGTAAGTTTTGTCATTGCATCCGCTTTTCTGGCCTCTCGATCAAGTGCCGTTTACTTTTACGTTATCGACAGTACTACGACTCTAACGGTGTCAAAAAAAATTCCACTGAGTCTTCGTAAAAAATTCATTTAACTCTTTTCCTCGTAGGATAGGGTGAGCATTTGGAATTTTAGCACGACCCTATCCCTCCAACCTCAAACGGGTGGTTCATTAGACATCTCGTCGTTATGTAATCACGTACCATAGGCCGAGCGTACGCCGCGACCAGGACACGAACTCACTGCATCACGGACGGAATATACGGCCATCGATGCTGTTTTGTCACAAAATTTTCGTGACCAAATCACCACAATCGGGCGTGCGATAGCCATCGCGTCAATCATTGCCCATTAAATGCTGACTAGGGAATGATCGAGTTCGGTTTATTGCGGCTTCGTACCATTTATTTTTATAAAAAAAACACTAGCTTGAACGAGAAATAAAAAAGAAAACTAGGACGCTGAGCACGATAATGGAACCAAATGACGCGGCGATAATAAGCCTCGAAAAAATGTCCAAAACACTCGCTACCGTCGTTTTGCTCAAAATCTGGAATTAAATCGTTTCCCGTATTATTTCCAGTGAATCCCAGCTTGAGTTTCTCACATTGCTCCACTTGAAAAAAAAACCTTTTCCCACCCTTCTCCATGCCAAAAAAAACAGGTTATTTCAATTCTTCCCTCGCGTTATGTTCCTCCAACCTCCTCTCCCTCGCCGTCTCTGCAACGGGTGCAGATGTATTATGTGTTTACCTGCCCGCTCACGGCCACATTCCCTCTCATTTTCTACGACAATGAGCCCATCTAAAAAGCCATCATCCTGCACGAGGAAGCTAATTGGCTGCGTAAAATGACGATGGTCTCACATTTGCTAAACGGGTGAAAATTACATGGCACGAAGCCTTATAATAGTCCTCAGTGTTTCCCTGGAAATAGGTAGTGCAGGCGAAGTGCTGCACCGCATGTGCAAAACGGGGCCAAAGTTCTAGCGTAGTCACACTAACTCATTATTCGTTAAAGATGCGTAATGGATGGCCGTTGTAAGGCATACTCACGAGCGCATTGGAGATTTACAGCCTACAGACGATCGTAACGATGATGACGACCCGTTGTTTATGTCTCCAGTATATAAGTATTATTATTCATCTTGCAATCGTCCACTATATTTAATCTTATCCAACACCTATAATGAAAGAACGTAATATTTTCAAAATCTTCAAAAGAACTAACACATTTCCTGGAAACTAAAAGATTTGTCCTTACAGCATAATTATCCACTAAATTTCTTTCATCAAATCAGACCAGATTCCATTTACTTTAACCTCATTCGAGTTTTTAATAAACTGATATGCGATGCAAAGGAATATTATTCATTAGGATTATAAAAAGTCAATATTTCCGACAAATAATTTGTTCCCGCCTAATGAGTAGTTCTAGGACACTTCCCAGTTTTATAAGTTTTCGTTTTATATTTCTTCAGTGTAGGGACTATCACTACCATTTCATCAATTAACATGTGGTCTACTGGACTTAACAAAACTCAAACAAACATTCACTTAGCATCATGTAAAACCAAAATATTTATTATATTTCGATTAGGTTTAACCAGGAAGTACTTAACAGGACGCTTGTCATTGATAAATTCACAAAATCTTCCAACTAAAAATGATATTTTTTGCATATTTTACAGGCATAATTACCACAATTGAAAAGCTATCAAACAGCTACGGTATTTCCAAAACGAAGACTCGTGTAAAAGCTGAATCATCGGGAATAAATTTATAAATTAAAACCCCAGTACAAGTAGGTACTCATGATAAATAAAAGTCTTCGTATTCTTCCTTGAATTTGTTATCATATTAAAATTCCAGTTTGTACAAATTTTGTAACCTCGCTTTTAATATCACCAACTTCCATCATGTCAATCCTAATTAATAGTTCTAGGACACTGACCAGTTTTATAAGTTTTCGTTTTATATTTCTTCAGTGTAGGGACTATCACTACCATTGCATCAATTAACATGTGGTCTACTGGACTTAACAAAACTCAAACAAACATTCACTTAGCATCATGTAAAACCAAAATATATATTATATTTCGATTAAGGTTAACCAGGAAGTACTTAACAGGACGCTTGTCATTGATAAATTCACAAAATCTTCCAACTAAAAATGATATTTTTTGCATATTTTACAGGCATAATTACCACAATTGAAAAGCTATCAAACAGCTACGGTATTTCCAAAACGAAGACTCGTGTAAAAGCTGAATCATCGGGAATAAATTTATAAATTAAAACCCCAGTACAAGTAGGTACTCATGATAAATAAAAGTCTTCGTATTCTTCCTTGAATTTGTTATCATATTAAAATTCCAGTTTGTACAAATTTTGTACCCTCGCTTTTAATATCACCAACTTCCATCATGTCCATCCAGAACTTATATACTTTTGGAGATGCTTACACTATTACCTCGTGATGATAATGGTTTTTACTATATTTCAAGGCAAGAATATAAAGAAAAAATACACCATCAGTAGAATTATCTACGGTTGGATTTTCATCATGCTGCTACAGCTCAATTCAAAACGCATGAACTTCGTCCGCCTACCTCTCTAGGGACCAGGTGGATGCCTATAAAAAGGAGACGCAATTCGCGGTTAAGCTGGAACGGTAAGGTAAGGTGATAGTTCACTTTTTGCCTCGCATGTGACCCAAGGTGTAGCATTTTTTATCCACACCGCCAAAGGGGAGATAGACCCTGCCCATTTGTCTACCTTCCTCACCCACGAAATGATCAAGACATACTCCTCTCCGCTGTATGTGCTCCCTTTCGCACGTCTTCACCGCGCTATCTTCCCAGGGCGAACACCGGCGATTGCAGCCACTCACAGCCGCCCTCCATTTCACCCACCGCCCGCCAAAATCCCCGCCCACCTCATACATTTTTTCTGACCTCTCAACCCCCCGCCGGGTGAGTAAATCCCTCGCAAGAGAATTATAATCTTACCCTCATTAACACCAACGGCTCGGGGAATAGGAATGATGAAAGGGGGAGAAGTGGTTGGAGAGTGTTGGAGACCGGAGTGAGCGAGGAGGCGCCCTTCCTGGAGGCGAGGATTTTCGGGAAACGCTGTACAGAGGGTGCTGAGAGATGAACGAGGGAATGAGATGGAGTAAAAAAGACCGGGATGAAACAAGGGACGAGGGATGCATACTAAGGGTCGATTCAAAGTTGGGAGAGATGCCGAGGCATAAAGATTGGAAGGATTTAGATAATAAGGTGCATTGACAACTATGGTCCCTCAAAGTAAATCGTCTTAGGCTACATTTTTTGGAATTATATTATTAGAACAACAAAACAATCGCTCGTTTATAGCGTTTCTCCACATTTAAGGTAAAATATAACAACCCTGGTTACAAAAGTAATCTTCATTTTCAAAGACCTTGAAATTGACGGCCTCCTGGTCGGTTATACAAAACTTAAGTGTGGATAAATACTATTACCAAGGTTTTTTACGGTGACTATATCACCTCTTAATTTAATATATAAAATAATAAAAAATATAATAAGAATATCTTTGATTTTTTTGGCATAATTTATTATACATCCGCGAGGCGAAGGGGAGGGTAGGTGTGAGTTAAAAAAGTATAATCAACGAAATATATGGTTATAATTTAGGTTGGATCTCTTTCTATTCGATCTCAAAAATATACATATTTATTTTCACAAATCTTATAATCAATATAATATTTAATTTCATACCCATTGATAAGTTGGTCGCGTGGGGAGGTGACCGGTAATTGAGGACATTTTGGCCATTAAAAATCGGTGGGTAGGACGGGCATGATAAATGTCTTTTGAGCATTGTAAAGGAAGTAGAGAGCAACCCAGCTTCGACGCTAGCCTACACCAATCAAAAGATACCTGAGTTTATTTTTCCATCTGATGCACGGAGAACTTACTACATACACGTACTCATTCTGCAGCCAATTTTAAAACAAAATAAGACTACAGTTGCAGCTAACATATTCCAAAAATGCAAAAAAGGAAACCACAGGTCGTGAAACCAAAACTGTCCACATAGCACATCTGAGTGTTCCATTGTTAAAAAATCATCCTATGAGAAAATTTGCTAGAAAAACTTACAATGATATATGGAAATCAAAATAAGTGGTGAACTTCTATACCGTGGGACAAAAATTAGGCTGCTTTTGGTTGCAGCCGAGAACACGATATTCTTGATTGTGTCGTAAATATTCTCTTGGTAGTCACCACGAATATTTTCAAACCATCCCAGAGTATTAAAGCTATCACACTTCACCCGTTGATTTTTAAATCGTCGAATGTTTCACAAAGAAAGTGAAGTCGCAATCATCGCAACTTGGCCTGATATTTATCCTTTTCAAAGAGCTACGAATGCGTCAGTGCAAATTGCTATTCTCTCAACTGGGTAATGAAAACTTCCTCCACGTGGTTCCTCCAGACAAAGTGGAAGCAAAGTGGCCTGAGATGTCATCTTATGAGATGCGCTAGCCAATGGAAAAGGCGTGGGCCACGGAAAATGGACTGCCACACTAAGGAAATAGGGATAGATTCCCGATTCTCCTTCGCACAGGGGCAAAGGCAAGCGTATATATTCCCGTTTTTCAAGAATATATGGAAACATCTTTTACCGGTCAGCCAGCTCCGATATTTGCACATTGGCTTAAGAGAGTGCAACATTATTTAATGGAAGGTATTTTATGATAATTTTATCAATTTTTAAACTAAAAATGCCATTAAAAAACCACATGAAATTTTTTTTCCATGTTTATCATCTTCTTCGCTTATAGCAGAATGCGCAGCGCAGCGCAATATCTGTCAATTCGATAAAAAACGTACTTTTCCTGATATTATTAGTTTAAAAAGGCGTCAGAAAAGGCAAATATGTGTCCATGTCTCTCGGGCATATTCGCAAACAATTCCAAAAAAAGCACTGATGCTGAAAATTTTAACCGTTGTATATTTCATATATATTTTGCTCTGAATCCTATCAGTCAATTTCAATTTGCAAGTAATGTACCTGAATTAAACCTTATCACAGAGTTAACAGCTTTTTAGATTTTACCTACTTTGAGTGGTGCGTGTTTTATCAATGAGGAATATTTAGCCCAAAATCCATTAAAAAATAGATGGTAAAAGTGTACCTTCTCCGGTCAAAATATGCTGACCGTATCCGACGTTAGTCATGTACTTGTTAGGAGTTCTGATAATACTTAGTGGCACTTATATCAATCTTCACCTAAATAATAAAAATTAGCAAGGCAATTGTTTTGATGATTTAATGAGGTTACACGAACTTCTTTGACAAAGTAAATCAGTTTCAGTATTCTTTTACTGCCTTTTCATACTTAAATATCACATGTACATATATAAATTCTATGTATAAAAATACTCAGTTTTTAATGGTATTCCGCAAGATATGTCCTCTCGGTAGTTAGGTTTGTTGGGAATAAATCCATTAAGAAAAATCCAAATAAGTTAACATCGTGGGAATTTACTTCATAGACGGTGTAACGCTAGAACTGGTAAGTGGACTCATTTGCAGTTCCGGTGAGACCTATTCCACCACTCTACCTCATACGGCTGCCCTACGAGTACATGTTGAGCAGTTCTCGCGCGAGGTTGCTGCGCCTCGGTGGCTCAAAGATGTGCCGAGGCACGCTGGGCCTCTGCGAGGCGGATTCATTGGGAGGGGACGAGGTTGAAATGGCAACGGCACGAAGGAGGAAGAGCGATTCGCGAGATGAGAGAGCATGCTGCGGAGATGATGTAGGTATCAGATGAGGGAAGTCATAATGGGAAATAGCACCAGGAAGGAGGAAGGAGCCCGGGAATGGAGGAAGCGAGTATTGAAACCGTTGAAGGGCGCGTAATTGGCGGGACAATAGAGCGGACGGAGTGAGGGGAATTTCAATGCGCTGCGAGATTTGTCGTGAAGATTGAGGGTCCACTTATTCATACACAGCAAGTCATTATAGAACTACATAGTGGAAGGGCGTGTTGGAACGACAGCCATGAAAAAAGAATAGGGTTAAACGAAGAAAAGTGGAAAGCAAGGAGGTGAAAACGGTGAATTATTCACTTATGAGAACCGGGATCTATTCTTGATTTGGTCGCGAGTGCAAGTATCAAAGAAGGTAAGATGAAGCTAGCGATGAAAAAGGCCGCTTGTTCCCACAAAAAATAGCTGGCTCAAAATATGCATTCTTGAGGATTTAGGGAAGGTTGGATAAAAAACCGGCGACGATTTAAGCCCACTATTGATTAGGTCGTAGTGATTCTTTTACGTTCCATCCGCCAGACGTACTGACCTTAATGCCCAGTTTGAGTGGCAACCAAAATTGGGTAGGGATTCCACTTATCCCACATTTTCCCTATAACGAGTAATTTGACTGTAAAAAGAGTTAGCAGGTCACATGAATATTCAATTGACAGTAAATCAAAAGCAAAGTATTAGATTTTACGATGAAGAGGTAAGTTTAATTTTTAACATTGAACGTTAATAGGTTATGAGGAAAAGCACGACTCATCTGGAATCGTCCTCAAGTACTTAAGAGGATCTTTAACATTAATTTTGCACTCACTAAATGAATTATTATATTTGTGATATTATCAGATCACCAGGCAGTGATAAAAATCAATAAGAGAATAGAGGTAATGGATTAGGTTAATGTGGATCGTCGCAGAAAATGAAATTTAAGAGCTCAATGATATATCACGTCCAATGAACTGGTTTGCATATACTTATATCTCCTTATTCTGCCTTAATCTTTGAAGCAGCTTTTTATTGTACTTGATAAAAGTTTTTTAATGTTACAAGAGGAAATAAAAATGATTTGAACAATGACCTTTATTCCGCTTAAAGAATCC
This sequence comes from Pyrrhosoma nymphula, assembly GCA_963573305.1. NCBI lineage: Eukaryota > Metazoa > Arthropoda > Insecta > Odonata > Coenagrionidae > Pyrrhosoma > Pyrrhosoma nymphula. Next base: position 96,068,716 of record OY754335.1, on the reverse strand, counting down.
AAATATTCAATGCTCAAAAAAATCTCAATTTTATTCAATTTACTATTTAGACTACATTTATTTATTGAAATAATGGTATGGATTTATGTAACTATTAAAAAAATCATACGAATATTTCTCTGCCTTGTTGAAATTTCCTGTTCATTGATATCAGATGGGAAGACAATAAATTGCTCAGCCTCTCTTGGGGATATTGGGAATGGATAACCAAAGAGGCCATTGAAATGCGGCTGGAAACATCTTCAACAGAGACCAAGTATGACAGCTAATTAAAACTTGGAAACCAATACAAAAATTGTAGTGAAATTGACACAAACCATCAATCACTACCGAGAAGGCCTGAAAGGAGGAGGATTTAAACTGACCACTGCTGAAAATTGGCATAATTCATAGACCTGAAGACGATGGGAATGTCTCCCCTTGAAATATCGGCCAATTTGGATTACCTTTGAACACCACGATAATAAAGACCTGACTGAAGCCCGAGAGCACTTTAAATCGGTGGTTTTAGACGTCACGTAGCAATGGCCCATTATGACTAGGAAAATAAATGTTAGGAAACATTGATACTAACGGTAAGAACGCATACCAAGGGCTAATGGGTCTAAATGATCCGAATTATCGACAATTGGTTTGAATAACAAATGAAAAAAAGTTTATTTAAAGAACTGTAGAACTGGAAGCACATTAACTTTAACGGAGTCACTCGCTGATGCTCACACAATTGCGTGAAATAGACTGTGAAACAATCATTCATCTGGACTGGGATTCGTTCCCAGACCCTTTAATTCCGCGCCGAGTGCTCTTACCAGGTAAGCTACCCAGGCGTCTTCTTTCACTGTGAATATCATTATTAACAGGATAACTCGCTCCATAAAGCCTCTATGAAATTCACAGTGAAAGACGACGCCCGGGTAGCTTAACTGGTTAGAGCACTTGGCGAGAAGTCGAGAGGTCTGGGATCGAATCCCAATCCAGGCGAATGGTTGTTTCACTGTTAATTTAACTCTTTTTGTTATAAAAACATTTAGTCACTGTGTTCTCCATTTTCAGCATCACTGCCATAATAATCAATGTACTTCTAGGTTTGCCACTATATTAGGAATAAACTGCTCTATATGTTCACTGCGCACTATTGCCAATAAAATAGTTAATATTTGCCTGATTTTGCTGCATGACGATTCCAGTGCATTGCATGCTTATAGAAAGTAATTATTCTCAATTCCCAGGAAGTATACTTATAGTATGTTAAATGAAAGACAATACATTCCAATGGCTGTAACTGTAAAAATATACAATCTAGACGTTTTGTATAAACTTCTGACATCTAAAACGCTGATGATATGTAGTACGTATTTAGTATATACATAGCAGTTCTATTTGGGTAACGTTTAGTGATGTTACAGTTTCCTTAAGATTAGAGAAAAAGTTTTCTTATGCATTACATATTTTAAGGTCGCATTTTATGGCCTGTCTTTATGAAGGAGGATGGGTACTTGCTGAGGTTGGACTGGGGAGAGAAGGGGGACGACAGGAGGAGATGGGGGTGAAGTCGTGGTGGGGGGGAGGGAGATGACGAGCCAAAGAACGGAAGACGAGGCATTGAGGGAGGGAGGTAGAGGGAATTAGCGGTCCCCGGAGGGAGTGAAAATTCACTACACAGGCAAGTTCACTAAGTGACTTAAAGAAGGGGGAGGGGGAAGGAAATGACAAAATGGACGGTTCAGGAAGAGGGGAGGAGGGATGTGGGACTCGTGTGCTCACGGAGTAATGGGATGGGATGGGCTTATGTTCGAGAGGAAGAAGATGGGCGGTGGAGGGATGGAGTTGAAACCAGTGCGGGAGGGTGGGTCGCGATGCCATAAAGAGGACCGCCGGTTCCGCCGACGACGTCATGAGACTAGAGCCGGGCTAATGCGGAAACACGGAAGGATATTGCGTGGGAGACCGCGGGACCTTATGGCACGGACAATAAATCCTTTGAAAAGATATCCACGGTAAGGAAAGGAGAATGTTTTTCTGATTGAAGTGAAAATGTGCGATTGGGAGTAGAAAATGGAATTTCACCATCTTTTTGACAGAATAGAACGCTTTTCATTGTCTTCGGCGACGATAATACTCAAGTATTTAGTGTAAAATAACTATCGATGATATATTTATATTCAGAATGATGGTAAAAAGAAAAAAAACAGAGTCGAATAAATAAAAAAATACGAAAAGGTACGACCACCCGCATAAGTTGAAAAAAGAGAGATTACTACTGAAAATATTGAGATGGCAACCTCAACAGGGAAGGTTGAAAAGAATACCGTTGAAAAAGTGGGAGGATGTTGCCACAAAGCCATGCGCGGGAGACAGGGCTGGAGGAAGAAGATTGGCAAGATAGGATTAAATGGAAATCAGGATGCGAGAAACGGCAGCCAGGGCTGTAAAAACCTTCGCTGATATATTTATCCTCTACATCAATGCATCAATTATATAGTCATTGATTTCATGCAAAAGGCTTTTCAGAGCATCAATTCTTCATGGCATATTCGTGATCAATTGCATTTACCAGGAGATAAAAATATTTATGGATCATCATGGAAAATTCAACAAACGTTAATCCTTAAATGTTGTAACAAAATGTGTTCCAATATTTCAAGCTCAAATGTTTATTCAGTTGCTTAATTTCGTTTAAACAACCAATGAAAGGTAATTTGCCAATCAATATGAATTTTGCATGCAATATTAACTTTTGAAACGAGAAAAAATATCGAACCTAAACATGGAAGGGTTTCATTCAATATCCCAGTTTTTTTTAACTCAACCGAATGCATTATTTTATCGTTAATCAGTTAATTTTGGTAAAATGTGCCACCTGCCCCAAAGACTGCGGCAAAAACTATTTTCTTATTCATAAAAATACGTATCTACGGCCATTTTTGGGATCATTTTGATTACGTGCGACTAGTAGGTTCAAATTACCACTTTTGTAGCTATGTTATTGCAAAGTATATTATTCCCCTCAGGCAGTAAACATCAAGGTAAATTTTTAAAATCAAGATTCATATACATGCAAGACAAAAGTTGAAGGTAATTCTTTTCAGTGATTTATTTCGTGAAAATATTTTCCAGACACAATTATTTTATTGTATTAATTCAGGAAAATATAGTTTCCTCCCAAATGGCGTATTCGTTACGATCTTTTATATAAAAAACGAGATTGAGTTACTGCAAAATTAAATAGAATGTAACGCAATTGGATGGTTCAAGTACTTGCGGATATAATTTATGTGTACACATATCATTACCATTGAATAATGAGTAACCTAAATAATATCATATTTACTTTTTGCAACAGCTTAGATCGGAAGGTTATTCTTTCATAGATAGGGCTAAAATTAGTACAAAATATTATCTTAAAAAATATGATTCATTATTTAGTACAACAATAGCATTAATTATATAAATGAATTTCATCTAAGACACCTCAACTCAATATTACTAAAGATAACGCTAGTTTGTTAACATATCTTTGCGAAAAAATGTATTTTTGTAAAATATAGCGTAAACTATAAACTGGAAATAAAAAATGCAAGCTTTCTTCGTTGAAATTGACAATAATATATGCGTAAAACTTCAAGAAATCTGCGCATATGGAACTCAAAAACATCTTGTTTACGGCACCAAAGATTTTAAAAATCTGCAATATTAACAGAAGGAAAAAGACGGGTAAAAATCTAAAGTTCGTCAGGAATTTGCAAAAATGTATTCCCCCTTGACGGGTGTTAATTTATCATACTCCGGCATGTCGACGAAGTTGATTCACGGCGGGAATAATGGATAAGGCCCAACAGGGTTGCCTAACGACGAGGGAGGGTAAAGTTTTAAGTCTGCGGGAGAATTTAAAGCAATGAGGAAACTTCGCCTGATTTGGCAGGGACACGAATCTTTCGACAGAATTTACGCTCATGGGTGCCAATATCTCCCAGGGATACTGGGAGTTACAAAGCTTTGGCATTGGGAACATTTGCTATAACCGAATAAATAGGTATTTAAATTACACTTAAAACCATATTTAACACATACTGATTCTAAAATTTGAACATATTGAAGTGAGTTTGATAGAAGGATAAAAAAAAACTCCCTTAGAGGCGGAGGCAGATTTAGCTTTCGTTTCCAAACAAATTTTACATCCGATAAATGGATGGAAGTATAATAATAACTAGCCACTCGATATTATGAAATCCAAATAGGAAACCGAAACTTTAGTAACTCAATATTTTAGAAGTATTTTGATTAACGGTCTAATGAGGTTTGCTAACACTAAGTTCCTATAGGTTTTTTAAAGTATATATATATATATACTTGGATTATATGAACTTTTGCAATAAAGGAAAAATCTAGAATGAAAAACATCTGAAGTTTAAAACTTTTTATTGCTCTCTTTATCAGTTAACATTCAACTATAATGCTCAGCGGGAGAAATATTTATTTTTCGAAATGAAACCACGAGCTAATTCAAAATGCATTAGTAATGAGTTCATGAAAAAGTAGATGTACCTAAAACCAACACAACTCTTTTATTAGTACCTATATAGAAAGCCTGCACACAAATGTGTATGTTTAAACACACACAGTCATTACTAAAAATTATTCACATAGTCTTTATATGATATTTTGTTTGTTAAGACATTGCTAGCTCTAATTTAAAGGGTTAAGAAAAAAGGATAAGTAAATGAAATACATTTCAGTATTAATCAGTTATTTGCAGAACTCATCGACACTGTGCTCTAATTAAGTCTCAGTTTTACCGTCATAAAATAAGAAAGTTTTAAAAATGTGTGCTTGCAAAAATGTCTTTGTCTTCGAGGGTGTGTCGAGATTAATTAATGAGCTCCAATTCCCTGCCATTTAATGCCAATCGCATCCCAAGTGTAATGACATCATCTGTCCGGTCGTGAAACCGATACATCAGAATGGATGCATTTCAGACACGTGCCTGGGAGTAAAAGCAGGGCATACGCGGTGGAGCATGCTCGGCTCAGGTAAAGCCCGAGCATCGAGCTCGACTCGAGCCCAACTACGAACCGATCGCGCTCGTCGTTGCCCATACACGTCCGAGCCAAATAGACGAACTTTTTAGTTTAGTCTCTACAGCTTTAAGCCGCGAATCGTTGTGGATTTTGAAACGATTGTAGCAATTTGGGGTGATTTCATGTGTCTGGATGAACAAACGAAAATGAAGAAACGACGACGCATGTAGGCAAAAATCTGGCTCAAAGAGCGCAAAAATTTCAGTCATATATGTCTTTTAAAAGAGATGGCTACCAAAGAGCCTCTAGATTTCAGGAAATTTCTGCGAATTACCAATGTATCTTCCCAAGAGCTCCTGCATCGAGTTTCTCATAAAGTGAGAAAGAAATATATACTGTTAGGGAAGCAGTCAGTGCAGAGGAATGCCCCGTGATCACATTGCAGTTTTAGGCTAGCGGGAGAATTTACGAAAATCTCAAATTAAGCTGCACAGTATCACCTCAACTAATACCTAAGACAAATAATATCAGAAAAATGCACTATTTGATACCATGTTCTACACGAGGATTATCTTAAGGTATGTGAGTACACAAAATAGCTACATGGCACTCTTCTCCAGAGGATTAATTTTGAATCACAACCATCCATTTTGGAATAAATAAAATAGAAATGATTTGAAGTAAATTATATTTTATAATTTACTAAAACACAATTGTGGAGAAAACATAATACTTGATGAACTGCGAAAGCTCTTAGTTATAACAATTATGAATGAGTTCTTTTAAAAATAATAATTTTCCAATAGGTACATTTATTTAGCAAAAATTTAAGGATGGATATTTTCATTTGCATTAAAAGCATCCATCAAAAGAAGTTAAGAAAATTAAATTTCTTTGATTTTCATGAGCACTCAGTGTAACATGTACTAAAAAGTTTAAATACACATTATTACTGTCTTTACTCTCCTTTTAGTCAATTTTGCTATTTTTTTAGCTGTATCTACTCATGTGGTATTTGTTGTCACCGAATGCCATGGCTGACCAACAATCCTTTCGATTCGGACGTTAGCAAATGGCACACTGTCCCCCACACACGGTCAGAAATGTCCGAAAAGCGGTTGGTCCTCCGAGGGAACATCCAACCGAGCCCCAAGCCGAGCACGCCAACCGACAACTAGGCTCGTTCAACCCACTCACGGTTGAGCATGCTCTCTGAATAGGCTACCAACTACTTTCACCAACATTCTCGCCAAACATGCTCGACCGTGTATGGCCTGTTTTAAGCTTATTTTAAGTATAAGCTAACGGCTTGTTCGAAAGGGTGACCTATGTGGAAAACAAGCAGAAACCATACGATGGGTAGGTTATGGGGAGGGTAACGAAGTGGACTCAAAGATCTTGGTCACATGACTCTAGGTGAGATATTAACAACAGAAATAACAAAAGTTTTTCAACAAAATATTTACTTAGGTACTCTTCTTTCAACTTTCAATTTCTTCTGGAATACCTTTTAATTAGATCTAAACTTTAATTTAAAAAATGACTGTCTTTAAGCACGTCAAAATTCCTTCCTTAAAGAAAAAGAAATTAGTGTTCTTAAGACCACACGGGAGAAGTGTAATATATTGCATGCTCACGTGTGGGACAGACCAGTAAAACCAAATTCAATACCAGCTGATGAACTCAACGCATGCCTCAAAGCGTCACATCTTTGGAGACATGTGCAGAAATTGATGTTAAAGACCAATATGCGCGTAAATCTGCATCGCAATGTGTCAACCATATTTTTAATACAGGTATTGGACATTGGTAATAGAAAAGTACCAGTTGATGCCGACACAAAATATATTTCAATTTCATTGAACGTTTGTGTTATTGATCCATCGATCGAACAACTAATTCAGAAAGTTTTTAAGAAATTGGTACCAATTACAAAAATCACCAATGGCTTTGCGAACGTGCTATTTTTTTCTGCAAAATACACCGACGTCAATGCAATCAACTACGCCATCAACGAAAATGTTTCGAGCGAGTCTGTCCTCTACAAATCGATTGACAGCGGCATGACTTCGGACGAGTTTTTTAATTATCCAATTGACTTTTTAAATTCGTTGGATCTTTCTGGTGTACCACCGCACAAATTGTCACTCAAACTCGGTGCACCAATAATTCTTTGGCGCAATATTTATGCACAACGATTGTGCAATGGAACCGGGCTCACTGTCAAACAACTGCTTCTGGTGGATCGGGCCCCGGACGACCGGTTGCGACTCCATTTCGATGGGTTTCCTCATTAATAGAATTCGATGAAGCAAACACAATAGACAAAATGCTTGTTTCGCGTTTCGTTTTATGCTTCTTATCCTAATACATGGCTCTGGAGCCGAAAGCTGCCCTTTCCCATACCCATTTCTACCTATCCTTTTATCCTTTCCTACTCCCCGCCAACTCCGATTACCCCTGGCGATAAGCGCGAGCTTCAGGTCGGGGGGAGTCAGTGCTTCCGCGTGGACCCACGAATCCACTGTCAAACAACTGCTGCCAAACGTCATCGAAACGACAATTCTGAATGGCAAATCAAAAGGAGAAGATGTGCTTATTCCACGTATTCCCATCATTCCCTCCGATATGCCATTTGATTTTCACACAACTACAGTCCCTGTCCGCCTTGCATTTTCAATGACATCAACAAGGTATAAGGTCAATCGCTTCAAATTTGTGGATGAAATATGGAAAATCCATGCTTTTCACGTGGTCAATATTATATATGTTGCATGCTCACAAGCGGGACAGCTGAAAAATTTATTCGAGTGGTAAATAGGTGACTGGAGGTGGAGGGGTCAAGTAAGGGGTGCGGTTTAACGCTTGAGGCTTAACTTTGGGGAACAACGATATTGGAAATAAAACGCCGCTTTCTATGTTTTTATGTTTCGTATATTACGGTATATGCAATCCACACACAAATTTGTGTGTGGAATGTACAAAGCGACGTTCTATTTCCAAGTAAGGGGTGATTAAAAGTAAGTATGTTGAATAGTTTCGGGAGTCTTTAGAAAAGAGAACGTTGGGAGTGAGATACGGAATTAAGGTAGGTGAAGGTGGTCACTGCTGCCGGTTTTTGCGGCTTTGGATATGAAGGGAGAAATAAGGAAGGATGTCGGTGGATCAGAAATTGCCGTTGATGGCAAATTGGAGGAAATGTAGGTCATGAACTTTTCGGTGGGTTGACCAAGGCGAAATTCCAAGAGATGGCATTACTCCGCTATGGGATGAGCTACGCTGGTGGGGCACACGGTGATGGACAGTCGATGTGATAAATATAAGAGGACGTTCCTAAGTTTTTAAGCTGGTGGGACAGGCAGTCGACCAAATTAACGAGCAGTACTCAACAATGAGGAGTATGCAACCGGTTAAGATCGTTTTTAGTGCTAGGTGGTCCGATATTTCAGTGAATCGATAGAGGATTCCCACAACGGACATAGCTTTCGACTTATTCGCTCTGAGATGAGGGTTTAAGGTAAGTTTACTGTCGAAGGTAACGCCGAGATCCTTATGCAAGGTGGTGACAGGGATCGTTTTGCCGGATAGTTGATATTGGTTGTGTAAGGGTTTTGACTTTAATGAAAATGAAAGGGAGGCTGACTTTAAAGGAAAAATGTTGACTTTCCACATATTGCACCAGTCTTCAAGTGAGCGTAGGGCAGATTGGAGGGATTGAGAGCCAGAAGTGGTGTCGATTCATTTGAAAGTGTTGCAGTCGTCTGCGAAAAGAAGAACCTTACAGGCGTAAGAGAGTGTACAGGATTTAACGTCATCGATGTACAGGGCAAAAAGGAGAGAACAGAGGACGCTACCTTGAGGGACTCCAGAGGGAACGGGGAGAATAAGGGAGGAAACACCGTCGAACAGGGGCGCCACAACGAGGGAGAAGAGGGGGTCATAGACCCCCCCCCCAAGCACGATTGTGGGTGGGGGGCAGCCCCCCCCCTAGAAATCAGAGGTTGTGGCTCACTTTTTAATGGACACTGCCCAATTTGCAAAATCTCTTCCCCCCCGCTTAGCTAGCTTAAAAAGATTTTTCAAGGAGTTTTCCCTCCCCCCCCCACGAATCGGGGGATTGTTGCGCCGCTGCCGTCGACCACAATCTCTGCGTGCGTTGAGTAAGGAAGTGAGAAAGGATATCTAAGAAAGGGCCAAGAACATTGAAAGCACTTTCCAGTTTATGTAATAAAAGTGTCTGATTCACAGTGTCAAAAGCTTTGGAGAAGTCAATGCAACATCAAGTTGATAAGAGGGTACGAGTGCAGAGGTGATGTGGCGGTGCAATATCGATAGATTGGTTGAACAAGAAGAAAGTCGTGCTGATTCGGTGAGATGTTGGGAAGGGTGAAAGATAAGAGATGGTCATAGAGAATACGCTCCAGTAAGAGAGAAAGAGTGGGGAGAATAGAGATAGGACGTTAGTTAGTAACACTTCCTTTGGAGCCAGACTTCAAAATGGTGATTACGTTAGCAGTACTTTAATTCAATACACAAAAAATCATTGTCTATCATTTCTTTTGTGCATGTAAATGTGTCTGCTTTGTATATGTATGCCCACTTAGAAAGAAAAAGAGGCATTGCAACGCATGCTGCGCACAGCTAGTTAATTAATATTCATAAGAGATGCGTTTTCCTGAAAATGGAGTGTTATAAATCAAGAAATCACTTACTAAATGATTCACCGTTTATTGACAAATGAATTGTAAGGAGACATTTAAAGATAACTCGATTTAATAATATTAAAATTGAATAAATTAATACCTAGATGTGACCACGTGGAATAAACCACCCGGAATGTGAATGGAACCATGGACTCTCGGCTTGCCCCGCAGATGGGCAGACGATTATGCTACCAAAGCTTAAACATTCACTTCTCAATTTCATTATTATCATTGAATAACGTAGTGTTATCCACCTTGGCCCGGCAAACAAATGGTTTATAGTTCGATTCCCCACTTTGGAGTTATTTCTCTCGTTTCAATTTCCACGTATTTCATCACCGTAAATTTTGGGAGGAGTAAGACTATTATATGTACAGTAAATTTAATACGAAAAATTTAATATTTACACCCATTCGACTAACTCATCAGTCAAACGTTATTTTCATCTGGTACCATAGTAAAACATTCTCAATTTGTTTAAGTTTTTTTATTTTTACTAGAACGTTTTGCTGCCTTTGAGCATGTGTTCCACCTCATGACTCTGCTTATGTTTGAAATCCCTAGAAATTTATAAAAAAGACGATCATAGTTATTTAAAAAGGCGAAACATAAACAAAAACCAAATTCCACAAATGGACCTATATTATCAAAATGAGTCGCAGGATTCTAAGATGCCGCCTCAAAGATTGATAGGTTGTGTATAGTTCTTAATTCTCATGGCGTAATGTAGGAATCGCCGATGGACGTACAGTCCTGGGTCCAGGTACCAAACCAGGTATACAAAACCAGATCATGTGTATGCTTACAAGGTCATAACCACATAAATATCACGACTAGGTATTATTTCACATACCCTCTCTTCATCGTGAAGGTGGCCATCCCAGTGTATGAGCTAATGTTCGTGGGAATTTTCCGCACTTAAAACTCTTCGTAGCCGTCGAACCGATAAATTCGCCAGTCGGAATCTTGCGGAGGGTAAAACATGTGTATCGAATATGCGCGGAAGGGTGAATAGGAGAGGAGAGGAGCCGGTACACCCGCGGAAAACACGGATTTATGTTTGGGAGACGAGGTGGAAGAAGAGGTGGCACAGTCAAATGGATTCACGAAAAGTACGCGGCGCTCCATGAATGTGGTCGAATGGGAGGAGGGATGAGTGAGTCAAATGCCACCATGGGGAAAGGGATGAAGCAGTCGAATGCCCTCGTATCGGGTATCCAACGTTTTTAATGACGGGGCGCGACACAGGTAAAATCCCACTCTCTGCGTATCCTTTGGGGTCCACTGTTTGATGCAAGCCGGGCGGCGATAATGCAAACAGATGGGTGATGCATTCGGATTTGAATGCCACCGGCGGTGATGGGTATGGAAGGCAACAAAAACTGCCGATTTTTAAGTGTCACTGTCTCTGCTTTCCCTCGGCTCCATTTCAAGCGCCTTTATAGTATAGGGCTCGTTTAAAAGGAGGTAGTTGGACCTATTTAGAAAGTAATGAATCACTGAAACAACGGAAAATCTAAATTGAAGCTGAGAAATTAATTGAAATAAATATCGTGCCATGCTTACTCATGAAAGCAGTGCCGTGAAAAAAAAACAGAAAAACATAGCAAACCTAAGAACCAATTGTGTAAAAATGCATCCTTTCATTTTAAATATGCCTGGAATGGAATATACATCTAGAACCCTGAATGCCGCAGTAAAATATATTCGGTAGAAATCAGTCCAATTTTTGTTTATGGATAGTGCCAAAATCTGTTCGCCCGTTGTGAAGGTCAAAAAGTTCCTGGTTACTTTTTTTATTGAATATGACAGTTCATTTTATAAAGTTGCAGAGATTTATCAACAAAATAAGCATGCTAATATCTAAATAATTAAAATCTATACCATCAATATCTGAAAACACCAGAAACAGAAACGAATACCAAGAAGAGCAGATTTTGAGAGGATGATTTATTTGACATGGTACTTAATGGTGACCAGCAAAAAGATACAGAAAGGGATGAGATTGCTGCCTTTTTATGAAACTAAGTAAAGTAAAATAGCCTATTTATAATGAAAAAAAGGCTTCTTATCCAGATCCACGTAAAATTAATGCCTTTATAATCGTTATTTTTGTACAGTTCCAGCTTAAGATTCATAACCTCATTGTCGCAATTTAATGGATAGCCAAAACGTTGATATATTATCTATTCAATCATTTATCAATGGAGCATAAAAATGGAGTATGTGATTATATTTCTACAATGATTTTTCTACAATTTATTTCCATTGGTACTTTTAAGAACTCAACTTTCAAAATGCATAAAACTAAAATATTAAAATTACTTAACGTCATAAAGTGATTAAGGAAAAGTGGTTTTAAGAAAATATATTCATCTATTTCTAAACTAAAATTTATCATTTGAAATAAATTACCGAATCAATGGCCAGAAATCGTCTCCGTTTTCACTTGAAAACCCTCACATAATGTTCTCAGTTTATTTTAAAAAAATATTGATCATACTTTTCGAATGATGAAACCAAAAATAAGTATGATATGAAACGGCAAAAAATGTCCATCCACTTGTCTTAAATATTAATCCAGAAAAGGTGCGAATATATTAAGATCTAAAAAGATGTCCCATGCGCACCCCTCTACTGGGGAAGGAGATTAAAGATCCATGAGGGAAGAGTTGAGAAAGTCTTTTTAACGAATTTCGGGGGTTATTCCGATGTGTCCGTTTCTTGTTGATCCCTCAAACTAAAGGAAGGACGCGACTGGGGGAAGAACTTTTCTGCCAGAGATATATAACTGACTGTTATTTCCTGCCAACAACCAAAATCCTCCACTACTGCCTCAGTGAAAAGGACTCTTTTCTTTAATTTCACTCTCTGTCAGCCCAGGGGTTTCATTTCCCAAGCAAAGAAATTTCCAGCTAGATATACCGAGCGAACCTCTAAAGAGAAACGATCTCTTTTGATAATTCAAGCTTGGCCCGGACAGATAGATGGATGGGCGCACTAATGAAACGGAGAAAGTATAAGAAGATAACAAGGGATGTTTCTGGGGCCCTGGGTATGCAAGAGGAGTTCGTGTGGCTCCTGGAGAAGATTAATAGGGGAATAGGCGGGGCTCCGTATTATTTATTTCTATACTGGTTCTGCTCCCAATTTGACGGCAGATTAGGTTTAACGGGGGTGAGCTGAGCTGGTGCTGGTGACGTGAGAAGAATTGATACATAAGCCACGGATATCAGTCCTCATTGCGGTGTTTGAATAAGTTCTCCCGGACCCTCGTTGGAAATCAGTCACAGTCAAGTTCTGAAAATAAAAAATGAATCCAGCTCCCATCTAATCTTTTTTACGTCAATGAAAACGATCTAAATCGCCTGTATTAGCTCCATCACTGCTTCTGCCATCAACAATTACGGACATGAAGTTTAGTGCGTTCAATCTATTACGCAAATGTCATTAAAGAGAATATTTGCTTCCCGAGTGATAGCTTTCGAAGTTTTGGAATTAATGAGCCTGAGATGTGTTTGATACACGATAGATTTGAATAGTCTTCTCTGAGCATTGGATAATGGAGGCCTTCATAGGAAGATAAAACCTGGGAAATAAATAATGACATACATTTCATTATGTTATATTTATTTCTCAATAGAAAAACTGTGATGTGTTTTGTGAGAATTGAACATCCTACTAATTGGCAAAGCCTTAAACGAATTCAAGAAGACTCCTAGCTAATTTGCGCAAAAAACGTCAAAATAGGCCAGTTTAAAATCGTGGGGCAACTTCCTTCTCTAGTGTAGTGTATGTTTTAAAATAGCAGACTTTCCGGGCAAATACGATTGATGAATTAACGCAGAATTGGACTGCCTTCGGAATGGCGTTGCGAACACAGTTTTTCGACAGTTGTACACGAAACTCCACTAATGATAATTAGAACTAGGTGCATAGCAAAACATTAAAAGCACAAAATGAATGAACATAAATATTTAGAGCATTCTCTGACCCTATTTCTTAGAGAGAGTCACTATCGTGGGTATTCTACCAAAGAAATATTAGACCAGTGGACGGTTCAGTCTGTATTTTCCTTGACCGCAGTAAGCACACACTAACTATGACCTTCTGTAAGTATCTTTTTAAATTATGAAATCTCTTTTATAGTCTTTGTTTCTGTTACTTCGCTTCAAACCGTCTAATATTCTGTTTTTTTACCTACCTCTCCCGAGCCAATCCTATATTCTCCCCCTTATCGACCTCTATGTAAGCACTTTTAGCCGGGCAGAAAACATTTTCATTTCTTTTTAAAACCATTTGGAACTTTAATCAATAGGTTCTCCTGACACCAATATAAAATTTTTACTACTGATAGCTTAAAAACTTGCATATGAATCTGTACAACCTCTGGACTCCTTCTCAGAGAGAATTTTAAAGGCAATCGTGAGGGAATAACGACTGCTCTAAATGCTAATGGCACGATCCTTTACTGCGTTCCGTCTCAAAATGAGCCTCGTGAGTGCAGTGGTAATTAACGAAAGAATCCTTAATGACGCTTTATGTTCGCCAACAATAGAACAAAGGCAAGACAGTCATAACAAGGTGAAACTCAGATCTTTGATGCAAAGCCGTTGAAATCACCAGAGTGAAACGGTTAGTGCATGCGTAGTATGCCATACGTGAGTAATTCTCAAGGGAACAGCAGTAGAAGGTAGGTATTGGAAATAAGAGCAAGAGGCGATGCTGCAGGGGAAATGATTAGAGGGAGCTCAGAGACCGGAGAGGGACACTTCAAAGAAATTTGAATTCAACGGTGGTTGGCGGAGTTAATGAGGGAAAAGAATTGAGCGGCTGGTGAGAAAGTACCTCGAAAGTTGGCAGGAAATAAAAAAATGCTTTTATAATGAATAGTAAAATACTATAAAGCACTTGGGTTGGCAACTGCGACAAAAATACATGTCAACAAATAGAACTGAGTTACGGGCTAATTCGAGATCTTGTCATTAGGACCTCTAAGCATTCAAGTTATTGAAAAATTATGGTAATCGGAAAATTTATAATCACATAACAGAAACACTTTGAAAGACTAAGGTTGTATAGTACATTATAGAGCATCCGAATGAGACACAATTCTATAGAAAATGGGATAATTTACTTATGAATTCGCGTTTGTCTCCTAAGACACTGTACAAGAATTAGGTATCTCATACCATGCCTGTTTAGCACTGCTTATATGAAATATTGGTATAATGATGATATGCCATTGTAATGAAACTTGTATAGTACATCGGAGAAAACGACGCCTTAATGTTACATTTTATCCTCCTCAATAAGACTCGGTTGAAACTTCAATATCAGTATAATAATTAACAAAGAGAATACTTGGTCTCAAAGTACTGAAATACATTTTTTAAATAGGTGTTTCTATAACTCACAGTCCATCTTTTATTATTATGTATACAATTACTTATCTTTTTATTAATTCTAAAATATTACAGCTCGTTAATAGAGAGATATAGATTGCACGAAATGATTTACTATGAGTAAGTATTCGCTTGCGTATCTGGTAAAAGATCCAAATTCTGTGATACTACATATTAATTTTAAGTGTCAATGTTCTTGCTCGAAGTTAGCGTAATTGGTATAAAAGAGCTTTTTTTTAATCCGATGAAAATATCACATGTAATCAGCCCCATCAGCCAAGACTTGAATACATGCAGAGCTCCATTCCTTCACATTCAATGCTTCCTCTATTATAATCTAGTAGTGCTTCTTTCCTGTGTATTCCTTGATTTGATCCGTTTCCGTTTCCTCTGTTCTTCACCGATGGGCCATTCGTTATGATTTTCCCACATTTATATTTCTCGTGAAGTATTTTTCTATTTAGGATGTTCCCTACTCAGCTAATTCTCCTTTGTTGTGTGGTGCTGAATTTGAACACTCATCTTTACTACATTACGCTGTACTCAAATTTTATTTAGCCGTTTATTTAAGCCTCAGCAGTCACTTCCGGCAACAAAACTCGAAGGTGTATATTTACCTCGGGTCTCTTTATCTAACAATTTAACCAGACTAAAAGCAAACATAATAAATGAAAACTGATCGGAGCATGAAAGGAAAGAAAATAACGCGTAGAATCAAGTAAACAGTTTTCAACCAGGTATGGTAGAACTGCATTATCAAAAATTAAAGTAATCGATATAGTACTGTCCATTTTAAATTGTCAACACGTGTTCTGGCTTTTTTACTTAGCCAGCTTCAGGTAAAATGTTCAAATTCCAAACTGGAATTTCAACATTTTTCCTGAAGATGGTTAAGTAAAAAAGCGGAAACTAGTTTTGACAATTAAAAATATAGTGGACAGTACTATAAAAATTAATTTTACTTGCGTAGAATCAACATTAAATTGCTAAATCCATCTGAATCGCTTCTCTGATCTTTTTTCCAATGGTGCAATCCTAGCATCACACCATTTTCAATATAGCAACACACAGGTCGGGCATGTGAATCAAACACAACAAGACAGAAAAAAAGTGATGTGGGGAATTAGCGGAATACTACCACTTCATTACGCTTCGCGTACCTCACTCCCTTTCTCATTCATGTGCTCATAAGAGGTGGAAACTCTGAATCATACAGAAACTGGTCACATCCCCCCCCCCCCTAGTCTCCCCGCTCAGCCTCGCTACGTATTCCAGTTCTTCTTGACTCTTTGACCCGGATGCAATGTGCAGTCGCTTTTGGGAGTGGCAGGGACGAATCCTTCGATGCAGACTAACAAGATTAACAATTGAAGCTCCGTGAACCCCTTACGCATTAAGAAGTAAGCTTCCTACTCAGGGTAACTTTCTTTTTTATTACTCCAGCTCCGCGCTCTAAGAAGGGATCAGAGTGAAAAGGAATTTTTGAGCACCTTCACACAGGTTCACGCTGGATGATGCCATCGCATGTATTTACCTATTCCATCTGCCTAGTTAAAACTTTCAGCATGCACCTACTCGGTGAAAGGGTAATTTCGTCGACGGGCCCCAATTTTTCCACGAGAACTGGGTTCTCATTGTCCCTGAGCCACCGAAAAAAGCTGTAAGGAATGAATTGCAGTGAGGGATCTACAATTTTTAAACTTACTCAAGAATTCTTTTGTGTAACAAAATACAGAAACAAATATAGAGCATCTTAAATTATTGATTATTATTTTGTTGCATGTGTGGTATGCAACAAAAAAATAAAGAGATCGCGAATCAATTAATCCATAATAATAAAATGGAGCTTATATTTCGAGTATCGAAGACGTTCGTAAATTTCTTGAGAAACTTAAGAATGTACGTTCTTGAGTTTCATAAGCAGAAGTGAGGTAATTAAAATCAAAGCTCACCAAGTATGTACTAAGAAGATAAACTGAACCAAGTAATTAAGAGTTCCCTGAAGGAAAATCATTCACTAGCAGCATGCATATTACAACTAACAGACGCATTCACAAAAATCTACGGATTTGTTTCCAAGAATTGAAGGTACCCGGATGAGAACATAAATTTTGAAAATAGATTGTATGAGAGAGAGACTAAACAATATTTGAGATATTGGCATTAGCCTAATGAGTGGTAAGAAAAGGAATTAGCGATTCATGAGAAAAAGCCGAGCTAATGATGTGAAAAATGTGCAGGTATGAAAGAACTTCGCGTCACTGGGTTGGAAAGTCAGAGGTAATGATGATTTTTTGATAACTCCAGAGAGGTACTATTTAATGAAATTGAAAAATGTGAGTGTGTGATAGATAGTGAGAGAAAGTTATAAACAGAAAATGTATCTAGTCAATGAGCCACCAAATTTTAAAATTAATATTGTTGGGGGTTTAAGAATCAAATGACAATATGCATAGAAAGTAATACAAAACTTGAAAGAGTTAAATTAATAATCATAATGAGTCGTAATGGAAAGAAAGGCGATAAAAAAGGCAGTTTCTTCACTCAATGTCAGGAAAGAGTGTAAAATGATTTTAAATAGGCACGGAAAAGTAAAACTGAATTTGTAGACTGGAAAGAGGCTCAGAGCAAAACCAACTGTTGAAATCCCATGTTTGCTGAGCATTTTAGCTCCGTGTATGACGTATTAAACTGAGGAATTAGAAGCACATAGAACAAAAATAACAGAAATTAACGCACCGACAAAGAAATATAATGATGCCGTATTTACATTCTGATCCCACGTGAAACAACCCGGAGTAAGTAACGGCAGAGAATGTTGCAAGTAGACATGCCCAACTCACCAAGAAGGACAGTCAATCAGGATTTATCTTGTAAGGATTTCATAATTCCATTTCGAAAAAAGAGAAGTGGATGGTGTTATTCATAAACCTTCGATCCTTAGGCAGATACTCATTTCACCGCACATGGCAGCTTCCTGAATTCATTGTGTACTGAACATACAACCTGGATGCGGAAAGCTAACGGCCGTCAGGGAGGGAAGTGACTTTGCATTGACATGGATTTGAAAATGAGGATTAAAAAGGGATTGTGGTGAATGGGAATCGGGGCTATCACTACAAATACTGCAATTGATAACGCAAGCAACTTTTCTTTATTGAAGTTTATTTAGTTATAATTGAGTTTAACACGAGGTAGTATTCAACGTGATACTGAAATTTTCTGTAGTTATTGATTAAAATTAACCATAGCGAGAACCATAAATTTTGGCTATGTACTAAAATATAGAGAGCTTACGATTATTTTACAGGGGGAAACGAAGATCACAAAGGCCACATCGCAAACGTCTTAATTCTAAGAATGAAAAGAATACAAATAGCCAGATAAAATAACCAATTTGCTTACCTGGGAAACTGAAATCATAAGAGAGAGCTCGGATAAAAATATTAAAAAACCTCACTCATGTCAGAGAAAGAAGAAAAAGGGATAAACTGAATTGAAATTGGTAAGTTAAGCTAAATCATGATGAGCATATTCTGAATGAATAAAAAAATAGAAGACGTTTGAGCCACTATTAGTATATTATCTCAGGAGATTACATTTGCACTGGTGCAGGTGGCTGTGCAGGTCCTTGGCATATATAATTCAAAATAGCCAGAGTAATATCCAGCAGCAATAGACGGCATATATCTATTTGTAATTATTTTCGTAATGCTGACATTTGAGGCAAGAAACTTATTCTCTCTAATGGAAACTAACTCCCATATGAGAAGCTACCCTAATTTTGACTTGTTAACTTTCCAGCGGCCAAAGAATTTCTTATCTGATTATTTCCTTTTTTTTAAGATTTAATCGAGGCCTCCCAGGCAAAATTCGTCCGTCATCCCTCTCCAAAAAGCTAAATTAGGCAGCTGTAACCGAGCCTACCGAATGGAGTTTTCTAGTTTCATCAATGACAACCAAATCCACGCCTTTCGGGTGATATGGTGGAAAAGTTCAAATACTTATGATACATTTAATACCCGTCAACAACTCCATGGCCATAACACCTGAAGGAGATCTCTCAAATATTATATACAAAGTGTTTTAACCTTTATACAGTAGGTACGTATCATGCACTAGAGGCGTATATAGATGTCCCCACCCTAGAATGGGTGGATAATTCATTTCAGCGCGGCGCTATAACCCAAGATGCCCTAATCCTCAAACAAACGGACAAACCTTCACCACATTCTGGCAAATATATCTCCCGGCTTCCATGCTGAATCAATCTCTCACTCAAAAGTATGCCACTCAATCTTACGCCAACCGACTAGTTCTCGTCCGCTCTTTAGTATCTCTCATCCATTTCCACGCTTTCCCTAACTCCCCCTAAAACCACCTACCCACCCTCCTCCTCATCCCACTCCTCACCTCCAGCTCAATTTTGCTGTTAGATTGCTGCTGACGCAAGCATTTGCCTCGGGCAAATGGCAAATGCTTGCGTCAATGGTGAGACGAATACATTGGAGAGATAGAGATGGGAATCGAAAGCGAAACATCGATAATCTTTCAAAAATACACTATCGATGCTGGAAAACATCGAACTTTGACAATCAATGCAATATTTTAGGCAAAGAAATCGCATTCAGTTTGGACGCGTGCGCGTGGAATTAAGTTAAATACAGATTTGTAAAAAATACACTTAACTTATCATAAATGGTTTATTACGTCGTTGATAGGTCTTTGAAATAAGTCCAAAAATAAGGTTCCGGGACTTAAGGAGGTTCCGCCGCGACTGTGTGAGTCAAAACAAATACTAAATTCCACATTTTTGATATTTTGTCAAAATAATCCTGCTTTCAATGATCCAATGCGTTACCTATAGAAACCCAAAAGTAAGGTACAAAATATGCAGATTATTCCACGAATGTATTTTAAATGAGCACTTTTTTCCAGACATAGGAGCCGACTGCAGCGCCATTTCCTACGAATTACCACATTTTGACTTCAAATACGGCATTAATTCTTCAATAACTAGAAAAATAAGGTGGTAGGATTAAATCGAAATTGGAAGCTATGAGGTGGTGGAAGGACTCCATAATAGCATTGAAGAGACTGTGACTTCCACAAAGAAATAATGTATGTACCTGAAGATGGCTTGGCAGCCGAAACTGGTCGTTCTTTGTGGAATAAACTGTGGAAGTCACAAAGTCTCTCATTGCTATTAAAGTGGTAAGATACCTGTATTTTATATTTATTCAATTTCTCTGGATTATTTCCATCTTAGAGACATTTTTCCACGAAAATGGCATTTGTATTTTATGTAAAAATACTATATTTCCCCGTGTTTCTCTCATTCCCCTATTAAACACCATGTAATTTCAAGTTCAATTATATAATAAAATAGCGTGGAAAGGAATTATTTTGTTGTTCATATCAGATAGAGGACAACGTTTTCTACAAGTAGACAGAATATGAATAAAATTACATCTTAGTCATTTTACGGTGGAACCACCTTAAACGGCTATGTAACTTCTATAGAGTGATCTATTCGGACACGATAACTTCGTGACAAATTTCAAGAACGAAATAAATGCATCGACGTTCGGTCAGGTATATCACTACTCGGGTATTTTCTATGGGTTTCCTACCGGGTTGAATTCTTTATATTGGCCAACATTTCTACTTTGACATCTTCTTCCAAGTTGATTAGTCTCATTGACAATAAAGGTGGCAGTTTCTAGCTTTTCTCTCATTGGAATAACTTCATGATGAGGGAAAATAAAACACTACGATTTCCAAAAATTGTTAATATTTCGATGAAGACCATAGTTTTGATGCAGTGATTTATAACATTTTCAGGTAACGATTTCCTTCCCCTCATCCTCATAAACGATGGTAACCGAAGGAAAACCTCTTTTATCGAAATATTAGCCTTTGAAAGAATACAACCCGGCAAATTTCGATATTTGAAGCTCGAAAATAATTTACTTCTTAGAGTATTAACTTTTAAAGAGAGCTTTTAGGCAGATTTAAAAATTACTTCCACAATTTAATATTAATTTATTGTGAAATTTAGAATGAAATTTTAAAACAGAAGGGATGAAAAGAAAACAGATCAAAAGACATTAAATGCTCAACAATTCTAACGTTTTAGAATATCACGGAAAATATAGTTTCTCTTTGTTTGATTAAAGGCATCATCAAATTATGTGAGCTCCATCTATAAGAAGTAAAGTGAATATTACAATAAAATTTACGCAAAACATATAACGCCAAGCATGTATATATTATGATGAAATAAATGAATAAAACCACTGAGTGATTGGTATAATCAATGGATAACTTTATATGGTATGGATAACATGTGTTCCAAAAATATCGATTTTTCTACACTATCGACCATCTATGCTCATCTGTAGGGACGGCAGTGAGGGACAACCGTTTACTCATTCGAACCCTTACAGAAGCTCACGCGGTATACATACATATATATACCGTGCCACGTTCATTATCCCCTCGTCGCTTTCGCGCCTTCATTTGTCCCAGTCCCACGTAAATTGGTCGGGCCCACCTCGTTCTCCAACCCTCTCTCCTCCCTGTGCGATCATCCCTTATCACAATCCTCCACCCCTCGAAGCACGCTGGACTGATCGATGGCGTAAAACATCCCTTCGCCGACCACCCCCACAAGCAGGTGATGATGGTCCCTGTGTTCGTGAGGCGAAGATGAAAGGGAGAGCACGTTGAGGTATAACTCAGGACCCTTTGAAATGATAAAATCTTTGTCCCATACCAGATCATGGCGATAGAAAGCATTACATGTATTTCAATAAATGATTTTCCTGGTTTTCAGAGTGTTTTATTGTGAATTTCGTTGAGTAATGCTCGCGTGATCCATTCGGAAAGAGAAAATTCACCAGCTTTCTGCTCCTGTAACTATTTTGATGGTACCAAAATTTAAAAATTGTAAGTTCTATCCTAATTCAGTACTAGTCACTGCTCCCGTAACTAATTTGATGGCACCAAAATACAAAAAAGTAATTTACATCCTAATTCAGCACTAGTCATAGAAAAGTTTTACCAAAGGTTTCTATAACACGTATGTAACATCCGTGGACTATAGCTGAGAAACGTTCCAACACCTTATGAAGCTACGGAAATGAAGACGAAATAAAGCTATGACTTCACTCCAAGAGTAATGAAAATTCCGTCTTCCATGTTATTTCTTCTTCGTTACGTTGACAAAAGTTTTATCCACACATGTCGATAGATTAGCAAAGCCTCTTGGAATTCATGGGACTAGATTGATTTTTAGCAACTATTCATATCTTTTAATAAGCAACGCTTTACAACTTTGGAAGCTGGAAGTTAAAATAAATGATAAAAGTATGGCGGAAAAATAATTCAGTGGTTAATGGCAGGGAAGTTTGACAAGATTTGGAGGCATCACAGAAACATAAAATCCATTGAAATCTAAAGTTATAAACGAATGGGAATGTCCACATAAGAACCAAAGTATAGTCAACGTCGTATATTTAATGGGCTGACACAGTTTATTGACTACAATAAGGACCAGTCAGTTAGCGCCGGAACATGTGTATATACCAGAGAAACCATACACCCGCATTTATAAATTTCGAATGGTGGAAAATAAGCGGTCCCATAAAAAATTAACCAAAAGGCAACTACTTTAATGGTGTTTATAGTAGATTAAGGAATAAGGAATGCCAGCATTTAAGAGAATAAACACTTAGGAGATGAATAATTAGGATCATCATGAAATCATTTGAGATACTTTTATTAATTTAAATACAAGATACTTGTGTTGTGAGCTCCATTATCTTCATCAGCCATGAAGTTGGCGATAAAATGAAAGAGCCGTACGGTTTATGATCTGACCGGAGCTAACGCAGAATTGCACATGGTTAAGTACTTTTCATTATAGGTAGGTATGTCAGATGAAAATGTACGTTGGAGTTACTTAAGTAATGTGTCGGCAAATGATTACTGCACGAAATAATAGAACACTAAGCACAAAATAATAGGTAATGTATGCATGTGGCAGGTAATTATAAACCATTAATTATGCTAGTGAGCGTATAAAACTTATCGCCCAAGCAATAGCCAAAGGGAACTAAATGTTTATAGCTTTAGACGTTGTTACATTATGGTAATTAGAGTTGTAATTACAGTTTCTCTCCTTCCTATAATAAATCCGCAAGTCACAGAATGGTAAGGGATTGAGACACAGGGGAACGGAGGGATGTTGGTAGGTAGGAAGGAATTAAAACCCTGAGCTAATCACCACGGTGCACCCAGCAGATTTCACATTAGTCACGTTTTGTGCAGAAATTCAAGGCGTTACGCACCTGGCGGTGGCTATGAGAAGAAGGGGCTGGGGAAAGAGTTAGGGGAAGACCAGAAGAGATTCGGAACTTTAGGTGAGTGGAGGATGCTGTGGCTAATGTGAAGGGACTAGAGAAGGGAATCAGCGAGGGTTAAGTGGGAAATTTTTCGGGTTCCGAATGAAAGGTCGGAATTTGAAAGTGACATTGGAGAGAAAGAGAGAGAGGGGGAGAAAGAGAAAGGGCATCAGCATTCCAGGGTGGGGGTCGAAGAACAGAGAGAAGAGTGGAAACGAATTATTTTCCACGCCAAGGAGTGAAAAAAATAGGAGGGAAGACTTCGAAGAAAGAAAGGAATGATGGAAAGAGGGAAATTGGAAACGGTTGCGATGGAGAGGGATAAAAGATCGCCAGGTTTAGGAGGGATAAATTAGGCAGAAAAAAAGGTGCGGGATAAATTTTAAGAGCTATGAGATAAGGCTTTAAAGACTGAAGATTCATTCCGAGGGAGGGAATGAAAGGAAGAGAGGAGTGAAAGATTGCGAAGAAAGGTGAGCTGGAGGAAATTCTATTTTAAATAAATTTGGGATAAAACAACTTCTAAAGAAGTGGCGGTTCGTTCAAGTGAGTTTGAAGGGCCTTGATTGAATCTGAAGATAAATGATGCGGGTGGGGCTACCTGCCCTACTTTTAAAAGGAAAATATACCGCATGAATGGAGAAAGTGTGATTAAAATTCCGGGTAGTCATGGTGAATCAGGACTAATTTCACTACACAGTGGAATATATTGTACAAAGTCTTTGAAAGAAGAAGGAAAACCTATGGAAAACATTAAATAAATATCGATAACATAGATTTGACGAGTATTAAGAAAAGGAATGAATCCCTTCCCTAGTTGAGAAATACTTAGGAGTTTTAGTTAAGCATCGGGCATCAAAAAAGGAAAAACAACTAAAGTGTATTAGCCATTTAAACTACACCATTTACGCAACAATATGTGCAAAATATTTCAAAAAATAAAAATAAAAGCTCCTTATGTTCACATTCGCATGTTAAAATACAATCTGATGCCCCTTGATTTCATCAGGTGACTAAAGGACAGTAGAATCCTCAGAGAGATTGAAAATATTGAGGTATACCTTAAGGGACTTTCAACTTCTTCTAGTGGAATTTTAACATGGTTTTCTTTAAATTGACATCTTTTTCTATGCACCAAACGAATCGATTGGAACAATAAAGGTAATAAAACCGACCCGGTTGTTAAAACAACTTTTACCGCACTGAACCTGAGAGGACTTTCTAATCTGATTAACTTGATTCTCTTAACCCAGAAATTAATGAAAAAGGTTTACTAAACTAATACTTCTCAATACATTCCTCTATGGTGTCTCGGAATAAGGCCAACACAAATGTTTTAAAGCAATACCTTCACGTTTATTCCACGCATGCCTCCGCAAAAGCAATTTTTCACACACCGTATTAACTTTTTAAGGTTTTGCATGATTTTCCGTTTAGGTCAAGAACGTACATACGTGCGTGACGCGCTCAATTTTTCTCTCGGCGCTTGAAATCATAATGCGGGCGGACGAGAACAGTTAGTCACTGCCACCACCCTCCCTCCCACTCTCCATCTCCCGACGAGGTCGAAGACGTGAGAAGCGACAGCGGCGCGAGCATCCGCCTTTGGAGTGGATTTCCGTCCAATCCTTCGCAAATCTCTCCCTCTTCATTCCCGTCCTTTCCCTTCCCTTCTCCTCTCTCGTCCTGGCCGTTCTATCATTCCCCTTTCTTTCCATACATCCTGCCCTCTCGGCGGCACGTAGTTTCCTCCGTTTCCTTCTCCTCAGCATGCAGCTTGCGTCGTGTATCACCCTTTTAGCGCATGTCCGCGGCAACCATGAATCTCCTTCCTCTCCTTTCCTACGAGTGTTTCATCACTGCCCCGCACCCTTTCACGCCCACCCCCTCCCTATCTAATGACACCAGAATTTCATCCCCCCCGAGCAATCACCATTTTCTTGCCCAACACCAATCTTCTTGACAAATGTTAAACGTGGGTTCTCCCTTTCGCTTGAACTTGGGAGTGTTTTCAGAAAAAAAACACGCCATCACCATGATGCTTGTTCGGACATCTGACTATAAACTCAACATTAATTGCATGGCTCTGAACAATAAGTCAGAAGACATGTAAATTTAACTCTATGTTATGAGCAATTTTTTCTAGGGTAATGGTGACGTAAAAGTTTATGATTCAAGAAGCTCTTTCAATTTCCATTGCTTACTTTGAGCAAAAAAAAAAGTTTTTTTTTAAAGTTATTTCAAATGCTGTATTAATTAAAGTGTACTTTTGAGTTTGAAAAGGTGATGCATACAAATCTAAGGCTCAGACACATTTCAGAAAATGTTCAGGGAGAGAAGTTCTTAATTAACAGCACTAGTGGAGTCCTCATTTTCAAAAATAACTTTTACGAATTTAATATGTACTTCTATAATTAGTTCTCTGGAGGTTCCTAAGAGTGTAAATATATTTGAACTTTCTGATACAGCACTATTCCACTTTGAGCTACGATACTTCTTTTCCAAATTTCTGTCTAAAATGTAAATTTCTTGCTAGAAAGATACTCAAATTTTATTGAGGCGCTCATAAATCGTCTTTATTCTTATGAAGGTATCCTATATTTTAAATTCTCTTACTTAGATCTTCGAATTTTAAGGCATATCCGCACCCAGCCACGAACACCCTTATATCATATCCTACAAGTGTTACATGACTTTACCCTCCTTGCTCCATCAAATGGCAACAGGATTTCAACCATCACACAATAACCAATCTCTTTGCCGAAATATATCCCCTTATAAAATATTCAACGCGTAAAAACTAATTAGAATTCAAGCAAATTAAGGCAAAGAAATACGAATCAACTACAGCAAGAAAACAATTGCTACATGGAATGGGAATCAAACCACGCGCATATAGTTAAGCGGTTAAATTAATAGTTGAAACAAATTTTTGTTTAAAACTCTATTAATAATTGAACTACATATTACCATAGAGTAAGGTATTACTCTGTGATGTTACTTGCTAAGACCACACTCTCTTTTTAAACTACCAGGAAAATTATTTTGAGGATTGCGATAATTTTACAAGTAACTTCACGTTGTGATTTTGTAGTGTGTTGCATGCATATAAGTAGAGAGGTAATTTTCAAAGTTCCCGCCAAATTTTAATAAAAACACGTCTCACGAGAAACTTTCAACACCACAAAAGAAACAATAGAAAATAACTTACCTAATGATCAAAATTAAATTCGAAGAGTCGGTTCCTTCAAAAGATTTCAGTATTCAAGGCTTCTAACTTCAAGCCTACCTAAATTTTCCCCTTAACTATGAGCATAACCAATTCTTAACCGTGCTTGTGATTCAAAACGTTGATTGAAATACCGCCTACTTTGGTCAACAACGATATGCTAGATTGCTGCTAGAGTTATCGCTGAAGCACTAAAGAGACGACTATTTCCGCTTTTCAGCTCCCCGGGGTCCGACATTCCCCTCGATACGGGCATTTGTGTTCTTTGTTTTCTTATTACAAGAATTTTTTCGCATTACCCGTTGGAACTGAGAAGTGTTCACCCCGTCTCTTGCACGATCTTCTGTTCTGTACTTTTATTTCACGCACGATAGCACCGCATTCTTTTCTTGACGACGGGTAAAATTACTGAAAGGCAATTTTATGTCCCCAATTTGATCCAAATATCCTCGCTTACTCGCCCTTTCTTTCAAATCATGTTGTGTTTGGAGGACGAAAAACTCAACGGCCAGGGTTTACAAATGTATCTAAAGGTTGTCGGACCTTTGGATATTTGGATCAATTTCGGAAGACCCCATGAATCGCAATTTGGAGGGAGTAAACAGTAGAATATTTGAATGATGTTAAGACAAATTGGAGAAATAGGAATGGCAGAGGACGATTGATAGTTTTCGATAAAAATGGCTTAGAGTGAATTTTAAGTGGAATAAATAAATTTACTAAAAGTTGGGAATTGAAGGTTACAAGTAGTGGAATGCTCAATAGCTCTAGGCCTAAAGGACACAAAATTTGGCGCAGAGGATTATGCTACCCTAACACTACTACTGTAAGAACTCGCACGTTACACGCTAGGCTTTGTTCAAAAGATAATGTAAATATTTTATTTTCTGACTGACACGGAGCCCCAGAATTTTGAAATACTTAACTCAAAAATGAATTAATGATATTTCTCACTCGAGGCAAGACTACACACGCAAACACAACAGTGAGGAGTTGCATGTACTGATGAAATTCACGTGAAAACACAGTATATATAATGGTGAGATACTATGTCCTTTCTGAATGTCAGCTGAATTTTAAAATTGGGCTAAAATATTAATGAACTATTTTTGCCTTTAAAAATCATGCAGAGCCAATTTTTATAACTTTAAGAGGCTTTAGAGTGTTGAAGAAGTAAATTCATCACAAATTTCTAACATAGGTCTAGGAGAGTAACAGTCTCGGATAGCCAATAATAACTCTAAACGCATAAATGTTAGAAATCAAACTTTACATACACTTATGACTGATAAATCTGTATGACAAACTAAAGAGATAAAATACTTATTTTTTTCCACGACAATTTCGCAGGTCCAGTAGAAAAAAATATCAAAATCTACTACAAGAATCAACCAGAACAATACGCTACCTTCAGCAAACAATTTCTCTCCTACCTTTCCCTTTTCCTTCTTCTATTTCCTCCCGCTTTCGTTACTAGTGTTGAAACCCTTACTGTCACTCACCTTTCTACCGTTACGCAGAGTATTATGTATGTATAGACGAAGGGTATAAGAATGATGTAATTAAATGCAACGCCTACGACGAGGAGACGATGACGGGGAACACATGACTGGCATAGGTTCCGACCTTGAGGATACACTCCAAGTTTCAGGGATGAGGAGCAGTTTCATAATTCGTTGCTTTTATTTTCCAGACCACCATTGTTTAAAGATGATGGATGGAGCCAGTAAAAACTCCATGACCCAAGCTATACCCTTTCCCATGAAGGAGACAAGTTAGCTAAGTTAGATGGGAAACTTTTACGCGACCTAGATGTTATTCAGCGGTGTAATGAGGTGGAAATTTTTTTGCGACTCTGTTTCTTGCCCCTGTATACTGAGAAAACCTCCCACTTTACTGCCACAAAGTATTGGATTTTAGTCGTAAATTATCCTTGAGGGAAAAGTAGGACCATAATTAATATTAGGGAAAAAATACGGTGGGAACTCAATGTACGTGTACATTGACGAGCAAAGTTTTGACAGAGAATTTCACTATATAGAAGTGCTTAAAATTTCCTTCGAAGACAGAAAATGCAATTGCTCACAACAGTGGGGAAAGATGGGATAAAAATGAGAATTAAGTAATTAGTTATCATATTTCACTGTGAAAATGCAATGGAATGAGGCACCTTGCCAATTATTTACGGAATATATTTCCATAGAATCACTATATATGATATATTATAGTGATTCCATTGACACATTCGAAAATATTTTTGGAATACAAAATTCAAAAAATATATTTCATATTCCTCTTAATGCCCATTTTCCAACAAAATGAAAATGTAAAAATGATAGCAAGTCACTAAGACAAATGAGCTTTCATACGTTTTTTTTAAGTTAGCCCAAAAAATAAGGTTTCCATATGAAATCATAATGACATGAAAAAAAGTTAAGGTGGTAAGTATGCACTTTTTTATAAATTCTATTTACTTTAAGTACCTCTAACATTTGAAGTTTTTCTGAATGAATGTTGTTTTTACTTATTTGATAATGGAGAATAACGAATGATGGTGACCTCAGTGTTTTATTTTGATGAGTAGTTTAAATACAAGAATATTCACCCAACTTTGAAAACACTCAGAAGCACTTCCATCAAGATACTCTTGGAAAGATAATGACTTTCATAGGAAATTTAATTTTCAAAGGTCTAAACTGTACCTAAAACATTTGAAATACATTTTTTTACACTAAGAATTAGTAATATTAGATGTGATTTCACAGCATTAGTGAGCGAAAAGTTAAAACCAAATTGAAATGTTTCGTATAGATACTTTTACGGTAGCAAACCCCACCGAAATTTCCCTTTCAATAACGCCTGTTATGAATGAGTGGTATAAAAATCTAATTAACCTGAAATATATATAAAAGTCTTATGATTATCTCAATATTGAATTATGGAATTGAATATATGGAAATATCCCAGAATTGTAAAACACAGGGGTGCAGACTTCCGAAACCTGCCTACTTGTTCGATCATATTTTCTCTATCAATTCCTGATCTCTCACATCAAATAATTAAAACCGATTTAAAATTTATTTACAATATTCTAAACTTACACATTGATTGTCCTGAATTGTTTTCCTCCATTAACTTCAGAGTCCCTTGTTGATCCACACGTATCTACGCATCCCTTACTCCATATGCATATCCCCAGACTATCCCTTGTCAAGCGCTAACTTCACTACTACGTCTCCTTCCTATTGAATTCTTTGCCTAATAATATAGATCCGTTTTTTCTCTCTTCAGACTCATTTATCAATCTCGCCATGTCCCATTTTTCCACGAATATTTATCACCTCTCCCATTTATCTCCCTTGTTACCCACGTTTTATTTGTATTTTTTTTATTATTTCCACCGTATACAAATTGTTTTCATTGATTGTTTTTGTTTGTATTTAATGTCTGTTACTGTGCCACTTTAAATTAGCAGAAATTCAGTATGTGAGCAATGGATTAAATAAACAAATAAATACAAAATATTCGCCCATGCTAAATTTTTACCCGCAGCCAAGCAAAAGCTTCAGACCATGGAAATATAGCCTTGTCCAGAGATAACTCATTTCATCTTCAGAAAAAAGTTCGTTCTTGACTCACAACTCACCCAACCGTTCTCGCATTTCTCTTTGTCACACAGATTTCTCCATCATAATAACCATTGTTGTGCCAAATTATCCCAGTATACCCTTTTCAACTCAAGCTCGACCAACCACAGGAACAGAACGCTAATTCCTCAGAGGAGCACTTTCCTTTCCCACCTACCTTGGAGCCATTGTAGTCCGAAGTCAAAACGAGTGAGAGCAACCCATAAAATGGACTACCTGTGCTTCCATGTTTGTGTTTCGGCAAGTTAAACAAAGGTTTGGCTCCACTCATCAAGTTAGGTATATTATTGCGTCTGGTGAGGTTTCATCCTCCAGGCACCACGAATTTCTGCGTCGCGGGTGAACTCTTGAAACCAAGTGGTATTCATCACGGTTGGAATGTTTTCGTTCGTCAGAGACCTTTTGATGGCTCGTTCTGACTACAGGGTATAACTCAGATGAATTCAAAACTACGCTTAACAAAGATATATTCTACGCTACAGCCCACACCTGTGAACCAACGAGGAGAACTGGGCCCTTTGAGCTGTTTTGACGGCGGTAATAGCTCTATTATAAAAATTTTACTAGTGTTTTCGATTTAATTATTTAAAGAATTTATAGCCTACTGCGCTATTTTAATATGAACACTCTGCAGTAACTTAAATACATATTGAAAATAAACGAAGTCCCTTAAAAACAGTAACAAAAAGATATTTAACAACGAATTGGGTTCACACAATTTGACAAATACGTTCCAAGAAAGCGCTGCCAACGTTTTCTTTTGCTTAGCTAAGAATTAAACATGTTAAATCAGCATATAGAAATTTTTTTAATGAGTCTCCCCAAAAGCGAATTAACAGATATTTTAATTTCTTTGATTGATCTTTGGAATTCATCATTACGGGCTGCGTTAAACATGCCTTCAAACTTTACCGGAGAGTCTTTTTTGCTCATTTCACGAGGAAGCGAATGCTCAACATAATCACTTCTCCGACACTAAGCTACGCAAGCCACCGTGAAGCAAAGTCGTGGTTCAGCAAAACTACCATAAATCATGGAAACAATTCAATTTGCGGACGTGTTCGCCCGCACGGAAATCACGCCTGTCCGGAGGAGCACGGGGGAAATAATTGAGGGAATAAAACGCGTGACGACTGAAAATGACGAATCCTTTTTCATCGGGACACCGATGTTCTCAGCTCTGCCGGCGTGGCGCAGCTCTGGCCCACCGTGGAAGGACCATCTATGCCGTGAAATTAAGTATTTAACGACTTTGAAAGGTCGCAAGCTCTTTGCCCACCTAACCCGATTTCGCCTTCCCTGCTCCGCGCCCTAACTTAGGGGCTGCTTTTCCCTTACTTATTTCCTGCCATTAATTTTCCCTACCGATTCACCATGTAACTTACGGAGTCTTTGTACCTGAAGTCCACTCTTCCATTGAAAAGCTTTGCATGTAATGGTCTCTGGTCTAGGAACTCCATTAAAGTGGTAAAGAAAAACTTTCCTTGTAGTTTCAAAAGTTGAATTACTACATAAAGTGAACAGTAGAGAGAAAACTTACCGAATTAAAGATAAATTATACGTCTAAATATTAGCTAGTCTGGTCAAGCTTTGAAAGACCGAGAATAAAAATGAGAATGCATTTACTAATTGCGCACAAATATCTCCGTAGGATCTCCTGCTAATTTCAAATTGCTGCAAATAAATGACTTCGCACTTTCTGAGTCTTGATCATGACAATCCCTAAATATTGACCTCAGTAGATATAAAGTGAGAAGATAGAATGCAACTTAATTTCATAGTCCCGTATACATATTTCAAGTGTGGGGTCCCTGAAAGACCCCGCTCGGTAACCAGAGGGTTAATGGTATAAGCGCCGGGAATCAGTATTTTTTATGCAAATAAATTTACATTTATTTTCAAAATTTATCGCCATGTATCTAATTGAAAAAGATTCTTCTTCACGCAAAAGTTATATCCTATGTGTTGACATATTAAATTCAACTTTTGCCCAAAACATTATTAATTATTGTGTTAAACAGGGTTTTGAGAAATACAAAGTAATCAAAGTATCCCTGAAAATGAAAAAAACAATTATGAAGTAACTGTATGTTTCTTGGAAGTAAATGAAGTATTTCTATTACCTACTTCAGAAAATCAATTTTTCCAAGTAAACTACCTACTTTCTGGAATAATCAGAAACATAACTCTCATCCTATCGAATCACGAAATCACGACATATTTATCGTACTCTCTAAGCTGTATTTTTGCGGACAAAAACCAGTGGATATGAACATTAGTGTGAATGCAGAAAATGGATTTTAGACAAAAATGACACGGTGAGAATCAACTCTTGGTTCATCCGCTGCCCTCGTTTCATTCGCACAAATAAAATATTGAGCTCGGAAAACCTTAAGAGAAGCATATGATGGGGGAGACAAGCTCGGGAAGAGAATCAACTTCCTTCAAATTTCCTCCAAATTAAATTTCCTCGGGATTAAGTCCCGCACCTGTCTCATTCCTTATAATCCATCGGCATATTCTTCCATCGCTTCCCCATCTCTCTATCCTGTTCACCTGATCCTTCGCAAATCCCACATCCATCCCTCCCCTCACTCCTCAGAAGAACCCTTTTTCCTGCTACTCATCAATACA
Organism: Pyrrhosoma nymphula; assembly: GCA_963573305.1. NCBI lineage: Eukaryota > Metazoa > Arthropoda > Insecta > Odonata > Coenagrionidae > Pyrrhosoma > Pyrrhosoma nymphula. Next base: position 96,035,672 of record OY754335.1, on the reverse strand, counting down.
CCTCCCCCTCTCCGACCCTCTTATATTCCCTCATCCCTTTACACTCGTCCCCCATGTCGTACCCTCCCATCCCTTCAACACCACCCGTCACCCTATCTACCCCTACTTACCACCGCCCTACCTACCCCACGTGTTACCTTCTTTATCGCCCCCCATGTACTTTTTCCGGCTCAAGTGAAACGGGGGCGCTTACAGCCACCATCGTCATTATCGTCATCGTAGTCGACGACATTGAAATCCGACGAGCGAAACGCGATATTCAACCCGGCGCACGTCCTCCCCAGCGCCACAATTGATCCCAAATCCCGCAGAACGCAATGGAATACGATAAACCCGCTTCTCTTATTCCCCCGTCCTCTTAATCCTTCTCCTACCTTTCTACCGTTCATCGCCGGCATTTTATCATCTCCAACACTTCCTTTTCCATTGTCAATGCTTCCTCTTTTTTTTCTTCATTTTTTTGTTTTCTTAAAACAAATTTTATTTTCTCTACCTTATGATCTCTTGCCGCTTAGACTCCTACGCAATATTATGTATCGGATGTGGCGTCACGAGGAAGAAACACTTTCTAATCCCTAGGAAAATGTAAATTGTTTAGCATTACGACGTATTTATAAAAGGTTCCGCAATGATACCAATCTTCATTTTCCTCATAGTTTAAATAAAATACAATTTATTTTCACACAACCTGGGAATCAGCGTAGTTCTTTAGGCCCTGTATTTTACCAGAAGTGATAAAACAACAATACAAATATCATCAGTTTTCGTACTTCTGGATATTCTAAACAGAGTGAGTAGCATTGTAATTCCATTTCTAAGGGATCATTTAAAATGTGTGCTTATTTCCATGGTAGGTATTGTCTCTACATAGCCACCCGTAAGTTTACATAAAAGAGAAAAATCCACAGAGGAAACATCTTTCGCCATGATCGGGACCTGATCCCTGAATGATATTATAAAATAAAACAGTAATAACTTTGAATCTGTACCTTGAAAATGGCGATCATTCGCTGGAACCATGATCGGTAATAAATTTAGTTTGGAACTAACAATGTTATTTTTGTTTTATTTTATAATGACGTGGTTCCATAAGTTAAGGCCTGAGTCAATTTTTTATATCCTGATAGATATACTAAAAAATGTTTGAACAAGTAAAGTTACTAAGCTGTCCTCCACTGTGGATGTATTTTCCTTCCGCTTGGTAATTCTCATTTTAAATTGCTTTTAAAATATTCCAGGATCATTATGCGCAAGGAATACAGCAAACATAAATAATTGGCTTTTATTAATATGAATTCCCAAAGTATTGCCATATTTACCATCTCATAGTATTATCAGTCGAACTTATTTTTATGGCGAATGTCATTTCGCACTTATGATTCGCTATTTGCAGACAAGGGAAACAGCACTTGTAACTAATTGCATGATAACCCTTCCAAATTTCAATGGAGCACAACGACACTCAAGTTTGGTGATCGAAAGGGTACCGGTGTTCCCAATAAGATTAATTTATTTAGTTCATCTACCGAGAGGAGCCATGCGTAGGCGTATATTTTATATGGCTTTATTTAACTTGAGAGTCTGTCTGTTTGACTGGAATCTGTTAAACGATTTTTCACCCAATTACACTCATCAGATCTCCTTCAAATGTTGCATACAGGTGTAACTTTGATGACAATACAATATTATAATAAACGCGTCAAGACTTTCTCTCCCATAGGCCCGGATTTGCTTCATGAAATTGGTTGCTATATTGGTTGATTATACTTAATTATTAGTTGTCAAAAAGATTACTCGTGTTTTGGTGTGCTCGGCGAATTTTTACTTATAGATAGAAAAAATGGAACAAAGAATATACACCCTCGGGGCACCAGGCGCACCCCATTGTAAGAAGCCTCCACATGGACCATGGCAGGAAAATTTTTTTTTCACTTATGTATATTTAATAAAACCATGTAACTTAAAAAGGTTTTTTACACCACTTATTTTAAATATTCATCGTTCCTTAATGCCAAGAAATGAAGCTACTAGTGGGACACTGGTATCTAGCTAGCATAAGTAGTTTCCTCAACGCATATTCTCGCTGTTGCACGCGCTTCACCCTGGTACTGTCGGCGTGAAGACCCGTGCAACTGATGCCTTGTCGCAGTGACGGCTATTTTCATCCACAAACTGCACACGAGAGACAGGGAGGGTGAAACAAGGTGGGGAGATGGTGAAGGACTATCCACACAAATCCGTGTGGACGTGGAGCCTTGGAGAAATGCTGGCGCGGAGGGAAGAGGGGGAAGTCCGTCGAGAATATAAAGTACTCTAAATGAAAGGAGGCATTAACCGTGGGACCCCGTGCATCTGGGCGTGCAGCCAGAGAGGGCGACGTGCATGTGTACGCACTTGCGTCCCCCGCTACCGCTATCTAACTCACGGCCCCGGATCACCAGGGTAAAATTAATTGATAGCCACCATTGGAGTGGAAAAGCTCCACGAGAAATATTAAATCGTCTTTTTTAACTTATTTAAAGTGGTTCCAATCAAACAAATTAGGCATCGAGCAAATTTAAGTAGCAAGTAAAAAATTCTCGCTTACACCTTTTGTGGCCTTAGAACTTTAGTGATGCGCATACGAGCCAAAATAAGTAATTTTCGGCGCCGCTTTTTGGTCTGTATTCCACAGTTAGGTACATAAAAATATCGGCTTATGCAGAAATTAGTAATGAAAAAACAAAATTGTGTATAGGTGAAAAGTATTAGTATTCCGCTGTTCTTATTGAAATTTCTTTAAGAAAGGCCAGGACATACATACATTTCGGAAGACATATGCTCTGATTACTGTTGCTTCACAGCTATAAACGAGATAAAGAAAACAAATGTGGTATCACTTAGAGAAACGGTAAATAAAATACCTTTGTCCTATTTCATAAATTATAACTCATAATTAACAATACTAATTCCTCAAATAGATATCTTAACAGAGGTCATGTCATTTGACCATATTGTTTTGATCACTCGTAGCTATCAATGCATTGCCAGATGTTCGCAGCTCCAATTTTCTGTGACTATACTTGCAATATTGCAGCTTCTTACACATGAAGTAATAACTTTTCATGCCATACACTCTTTCAATGACCACCATCATTTAGTTTTCAAAATAATGATCGCAAATCATTTGAAAATTCCTTTGCGATAATTTTGACACATTCTTCTCATAATGCTTGCTAGAATCAGTACAAAAGACAATTTTTAACGCCAGGGTATATTCCAGAGCAAGTTTCGGAAGAACCTTGATATGGAAAAGTGAAATTTGTCCCTCACCAAAATTTAAAATCATTGAAGAACTATAAATCTAGTTTTACAGATAAGGAGAATTTAAACTAAAAATAAATAATTGATAGTTTAGTCATCTATTTATTAAATTTAGATTAAATCACTATTATTTCAATAAATTCTTCTAAAAATTCAAAGAAAGTAGGAGATAGAAATACATTTTGATATTTGATTTAACTTCAGAGACACGTGAACAAATATAAGAAGTAACTTAAAGTAAATTTAGTTGCAGGCAAAGATAAGTGTTTTACATTTTATTGAAAAGGATTGAAATTAGATTTTTTGAGCCATACGAAATTTTAACTTTTCTGTGCAAACTCTTTTATGTTCTGTGATTACTTTCCTGTCAGTCAAACTGCTTAGAGCTCGAACAAACTGCGTCTGACGTATTTGGTGTTTTATCTTTGTTTTACCACCTGATTCAACACGGTATATTTGTTCTGTTGGGACTTAAGTGTACTTTTTGACGCCATTTCTCCTCCATTTGAGACATTTTACTCATGCTCTCCCCATTTTCCTTTATTTTGACTAATCCGTAACCTTATATTCCCCCTCCACCGCAAATTTGCAAACTCATTCTTACAGGAATATTATAGGCTCACTAAATATGATGAATTACTTTGATTATGAAACTGATATGTTGAAACCTTTGTCGGCAAATAAAATCAGTGTGAAAATAGTGCGAAATTTTAGTTGTTCATCGTGCTGGTGAACGACACCAAAAAGCAGCAGATTCCCAAATGTAAAGACCTTCAAATTCGTGTGGCACGGGTATCAACCTCTTGCGGCTCAGGCTGCGTGCAAAAGTGACAACTCCCTCTGGGAACGGGAGGGAGCTGAGGAGAGGGGGGATAGGGAGTGAGGGAAGAAAATGGCGCGGAACAAAAATGATATCACTCCTCTCCACTGTTTTCGTCCTTCATGCGAGAGTTGTGGGCATGGGGGAAGAGGATTTTTATTTGCGGTGAGATGGCCGCAGGGCAGGAAAGACAGACAGAAAGGGTGAAACAGACATTTTCGAGAGGGAAAGAATATAGCGTTTTCTCTTTTTTAGGGTGGTTGTGGGGGGAATATCCATGGGATTCAAGCAGCGAGGGATAAAGGAGTGATTGTTTCGGCTTGGAGTCCTTGTCTCATCCGGATAACGCCGCTTCCATGCCTCGATAATACCGAAGGAAGGAGATTACGGAAGCGCCATCAAGCGCAAGCGCCTTTTTCCACAGACTACTTCACCGGCAAAATAAAAGTATCAGCATTCCCCGTAGTTCCCAATGGCGTTAGTAAATCCACTTTCTACAATGTCCCTTTAATATACGGTCTAATATGTTTCGCACTACACAGGTTATTACTAGTAAATAAAATATTACAAATATTACTAGTTCTAATGGTTCATTAGAACTAGTAATATTTCACTCATAATTAGAGCTTGTTTCAATGCCATATTACTCAAACACTAACATTGAAACCATCGTGGTGGAATGCAATTTTCACCATTTTAATAAATTAAATAATTTTATATGTAAAATACTTTGTTTAAAGCACACTTACTACACGCACGTGTACTAAAATAAAAAAAAAATAGCTTCTGTTCTAAACTAATCTTGCAATCGTTTGTACTTTTTAGTCTTTATAATAATTGTTCAATGGATCTTTAAAATTTAAATTATCAGCATTTCTTCTCACTATAAATGCTAAAATGACGGTTGCAAAAAATTACAACAGCGCTGAGAGTAGGCAATTTAAGGTTGCGTCATGTTATGATAAATAAATATACAATGTAAACCATTTAATTTTAGTAGATTAACTTGGTAATTAGTGCATTTAATCACTGATTCAAGTATTGTAATTAAGATTAAGTAAGTGTGCTAAAATACAGCTCGATTAAACATTGAGAAGTGGGTTAGATTTCGGTAACAAGATTCCATCCAGACAAACAACAAACGAACAGGGCAAGTTGAAATAAGCGTGGTAAAAATAAGCAAAAATTACACTTGTTTACGTATCATTATTACTATATATTGCTGAGATAGGATCATTATTCATAGCGTGTTTGGCTCGTGAACATTTTGAATTGCAGTTTGATACGTTTTCTAAAAATAAGGGTTTCTCAGGATTGTTAACACTCGCTGTCCCAAATAAATATCTTGTAAGTCAAATTATCTGTTTTTATTCAACCGCGAGAATACAAATGAATTGTTAAACTTAAATTAAAACTAAGAGAATTATAAGACCCATATTTTGAAACATTTTCCATGACAAACATGCCACATTCCACGGATAAGCTAATTAAAGATCCAGTTCCATGTTTGAATTATTTATAACTCTTAGGTGACCCGATAACATATTGTTAAGGTAAAGAAATAGCAAAATATGGAAATTTAAAAAACTAATATAATTTACGAGATGAACATCTTAAGTTTCTAATCAAATGGCTCCATTCACCTCATTCAAATCTCATTAATTACTCATAGAATGACATTATTTCAATGACCAAATTCCAAGCTATGAAAAAAATTGCTCATTTCGTATAATTTTCCCCTATAGCTAAATAAGTTAACTATCTCCAATGCTGAAACAAGTGAGGGCATTTGCTGATAAGGTTGCGGGGTAATTTGAAGTAGGATTGAAAGAAAGGAAAGAGAGTTTTTTAAATGTGGGACGGCCGCACTACAGACTAAGGCAGGAGAAAAAATTACGGGTGGCATTATTATTTTTCACTTCAGAGGGGAATGCGGGAAGGAATTGGAGACCGCGGACAATGTAGGTTGAAGCAGAGAGAATACGTGACGCCGACTCAGGCCACTCGAAGTGGCCCTCTTACAGAGCAAAGCTGCAGGCTCTGTCTGTGACGCCCACGATGTCCGGCATGCCGGCTGGTGTGAGAGGGAGGAGAATGGAAGGAGGGGGAGATCGGGGAGGCGAAAGAAAGGGCAAGAAAGGGGAAGTCGGGTAAGGTGGACGGGGTTAAGACGCATATCTACAACCTCCATTGCAAGAAGTAGCGGACGTAAGGAGGGACGTGTCGGCTTAATTAAATAGAACGGAGGCTTTAATGCATTGCCTGAGAAGTAGAATTCCTCGACCTCCCACATCATTCTCCGTCATCAAAATGTATATTTATGCTCGGGTCACGGGATAGAATATTACTCAATGGATTGCATACGTGTATGTTAACCCAATTTGTGAAAATTTATTCAACTGGAGCCCAAAAAAATAATCATTTGGAAAAATTGAACGGATCTCATTTCTTTTAATCGTGGGCAGGATGTACGAATCAGTTTCTCCATTACTAGAAGGCACATTAGTTAGATTTTGCTTGCTTTTAGTGAAAGAGTGAGAGAAAAACACCTGAAAAGCCAATGGAAGATCAGGGTTCGAACCCGGGTCGCATCCAATGATTATATAATTGTGGATATTCACACTTTGGTGTCACATCTCGCGCCTCTGCGAGTGTACCATGTGTTATGTTCATTTGTCTATGATTTCAATTAACATGATGACTTAATCTAGAGCTGTTGTCGTTTAATGCTGCTGGCTGCACTGAAAGCTAACTTACACGATTTTGAGAATAAATCTGACAAAATTATCCAAGTGTAGTTTTCTGCTAGCTTCCGTTGTCTATTTGTCGTTGAGCGAAACATCATGAGGCGAAAAACATCCATGTAGATAGATGCAATTGGTAAATAACGTAACAATGGCAAGCTTAAACGGCCTAAGTTCTTGCTGTCAAAACGCTCAGCTGCGTTTTAGCGAGCAATACAATGACTGCTCGTACAATAAGCACCACATAGCCGTGGGGGCATAGCAAACTATCGAAAAGAAATGTATAACTCGAGAAAGTTCTACACCTACTCAATACCTATCAGCGAGAATAGCTGAACACTAGACAGCCAACACACAGAGAAGCATGCACCATACCTCGGCGACTAGTCTTGATGGAAGAAAACATCGTTTGAACCAGCTATATCTGCCATTGTTCGCATAGCTTCAAGTGTCGGGTCAGTTCAACTCAATTCGATGGTTTGCTGGCATGTCACGATGCACATAGTTTTTAGTTCCAGAGACATGCGACGCAAGAAAAAAAACATGAAATGATAAAAGCACAGGAAGCGAGCCTTTCTTCAAAGTGGTCGCGAGGTCGCGTGTTATGGGAGGACGTTGTTCAAAGGGTCGCACATTCACATATCGATCGAATCTCGATGTAAAATCAATGCTCGTGGAGGAGGAGCGATGGAGGGAAAGCGGAGAAAAAAGCCAACTTAAGAGAGAAAATAGCAGACAGAGACGCAGAACTGTACAGCGAGTTTTGCAGTGAACTGCATCGAAGAGATGCATGAATGTCACACTCAACACGGAGGAAGCTTTTATGCACGTAAACTGTTTTAAAAAAATACCGAAGAAGCTTCCTTTGGCGACTCTCTTTAAAAATGCAATGTCTTCCTCACGCCGGGGAACTGCTAAAAGAAAAGAAATACATCGAACATTCAACCTATCCGGTGGAGTTCCTAAGTGTCTCTTGCACGAAAGATTGCAACGCAGACCGAAGTATTTAAATTAATTTCACAACAGTTGCGAGTTATTTGAGCAGCAGGAAGATGGCCTCGGAAAGAATCAGAAAAAGACCCTTCAAAAGTGGGTTTTTCAGTAGGATTTTTCCACTCTTGCGGAATGTACTGTCTCAGATATACAAGAAATTACTCATGTCAATTTCAATTGTGAGCCTTGTACACATGCTACATCATATAAGGATTCGTTGAAGAATGATCTAGTAGTTCATAATTGAATAACTTTGTTGATCACCATAGGCAGAGTAAAATGCTTGGTTCATAAATTTACGTTACAAATCAAGAACACGAAGAATCATTTTAAAATTAAAAAAACGACAAGTATAGCACAATTGTGTAACACTATTTACTGGTTCTGAAATAATGTTTTTGAAGAAATAGAAAGAAATGAAGCTTTAAAATGTGAGATTGAAAGGACCTATTAATTGTTCAGAAGGAACTTTACTTAGGCTTGAAAATAATATCCATATCAAGTCCATGCTAAGAAAATTAAAACTCCCAACGCTGGAAATTAATGTCCTACGATAAATATAATGGCATAAATTTCAATTCGGGGTATCAAAGAGATGAATCTCCTCTTTTCACAGAATATAAACACCCCATAAACAAGGGATGAACGAAGATGGGAAAAACTGCATTGAAGATTTTAATAGATTTAAACGACGAGTTTTTTTTTCGCTCTTTAGCATGTCATTTAATTTACAAGAAAATTTCAAGTTTTCCTCACCTCGGCGCAGTGGTGGCAGAAATTAGGCAAGAATCGATAAACAGAAATTAAACATAAAACGGAGAAATAATGCCAAGAAAAAGCAAAAACTTCAAATTAGCGAAATCGTTGGTGAGAAATATGGTTATAAATAAAATAGGAAACTAAAACCATGTATGATATAGTCTGTGGTGCCAATATCATCTATTAAGGCTTTATTGAGATAAACTAGAAATTGATAAACGATCTCACAGACTAGCAAGTGAATTTCAATCACTGAATTCTAGTGAATAGATCATAATTTCAATTGCAGTATTTAACACCCAATTTGTATTTTAAAATCTGAAAGGAGTAATATCCGTAGGCGAATGATACTCCGGTGTCAGGCGAGGCTATCACTGAGGATACATGGTCTGGCACCGGGACAGTAGTGTGTTTTACATGTTACTCCGCAGAAAATATATCCATATGGTACAGGAAAAAACGAGGAACATGAGTCCATGTTCTCATGTTAGCATGCTTTGACGATAGTCTGAAACTAATAAAACATTCGTTAACCTTCTTACCTTTATAAATTATGCATGCATTTTGCTAATTTCTTATAATAGCTGACGAAACAGGATAAAGGTATTTATTGTCTTCCAAGCAATTCATTTTTTGGATATGAGATCAAAACGAACATCTGACTTTGCACCCTTGGCTTTGTAAAAACAAACACGTGCCCTTAACGCCTGAAATTACCAAATTCTTCCTTTTGCCAATACGTATAAGTTGCCAATAAGAATAAATAATCATAAGGATATTACTTTATCCATTAAGTAAGAGAAATTTCATTATATCTAAATATCTTATGCTTATTTCCAAACTTTGATAATTATACTGTTAAAAACTCTGATTGTTTGTACAACTATTTCTTTTAAATCAACTCAGTTATGCTGGATCACTGCTACTAACCTCGAAAGTTTGCATTTTATTTATATTACCATGGGTAAATAAGTTAAAAACGCTGTAAACCTCTTGGGGGAAATAAGAATTTAAACACGGCAATAGGAGAAACATTTTAAAATAAAGAAAAAAATCAGATGAAGAAAACTGCGCCATAAAAAATGATTCCACCCTCCAAAAGTATCATTTAACACTCCACTCCTCGCGCTCTCTTTTGTTACGTGAGTGGTTGCGCGGGATACCATGGTATCCTACCACTTTTTGTGCTCTCTATATAAACTAAATAATGAAAAAGTTCATTATAGTGACATATTTATTAATTTAATTGCATAACCTTTAAGTAGAAACAGGCTTCAATTTATATCTTAGGAAAATGATAAAAAACAACAAATAAATTCTTTAGAAAATTTCACTTACATCATTTTCATCTGAAGTTTTAAGATCAAAACAGTTCATAAATATGTAGGTTTGAATATCCAAACAAACCCATTTGCTGTGTTTTGAACACAATTTCTTGGTTCATCTCTTATTTTTAGAAACATGTAGTCCATGCTTTTAACATTTCAACATTATTACTCCTGGGGGTCTCCGTCAAAACCTTGTCCTCTTCAGTGCTTTCTTCTTCTAGAAGTTGTCTTATTTTGGTCCTTATGATTTTGGTACGCATTCCTCTTCCATAGGGTTACGCATTTACGGTTTAACTAACTCTAGGGTTACACTGTTGAGGTAGTCGCGCCGTAAGAGTTATTCTTTTAATTATCACTTGGTGCATATTTGGCTTTGTACACAACCAAACCGTTTATAGGAGCAATATTCAGCAAATAAAAATATATATAGTTATGGGCCATCGACGACTATTTCGACAGATTTAGCTGCGAATTTTATGTAGCGTATCTACCCCATATTTCGTTTTATTGTAGCAAGATATAATCTCTGGTTTACAAGGCCATCACAGATAGTGACTTCCTGATCATAATGCATGGTAGATATTACTGGCACGATATTTTTTTCTTAGGAGTGTAGAAAACCAATGTACAATTCTCATCTTCAAATACAAAGATACTACTTCCTTCATCACTTTTCCGGTCCTTCAGTAGTTGAGTAGGAATTTCGCACTTATGTTTTCGACGCATTCCAATTATAGTCAGTTTGTATTGTTTTAGAAGCACAATGGCAAGATGGACGCTTGTAAACCAATTATCGATCATAATATTCATCCCTGTGCCACGAAGTGGCCCAGCTAGCCTCTTGACAATCTCATCTGGCGTAGTATTTTGCCTATATGTCCCTGTACTCCTACGTACACTTCTAAATCACATGTATAAATTGTTTTCACATCTACATGGGCAAATACTTTGAGACCATATATTGCAGGAATTAAGGGAATAAATTGTTGAAATGAACTCTTTCTTCTGAAAGCAATAAATTGCTCATCAATTGTCAAATATTTGCTTAGTGAATACGATTTTTACAGTTACTAGTAAATATTTCGAACAATTCCCTGTTTGGACAAAATTTATCTAACTTTATTCTTTCTTCCCGGTCACCATAATCGTCAAACCACATGCATCGCAACAAAATCTAAATCTATGGTATGATATTGCCAAATAAACTATTTCAACACCAGTAACATTTAATTCCACAGATCTACCATGTTTCTTCTTCCACCTTTAGTCACGCCAATTAGATACAAAATTCCAGTAACCAACTTCACCTCGCACTCATTGGTAAGCTTGGTATCTGTTATGCTGGTGTACCGATTTTAATCATTTTCAATGTAAAGATTTGTACAGTGCACTTGTAATTAAGTTAATTATTTGGTCTTCCAGGAAACAGCTTAGTGCCTCTAAATGAGAAGTAACATTTTTCGCCTCACCTTAAGGTCCCATAGCTTCAGTGACAATGTTATGTGGTGCGTTCATTTATTACTTTTTGGAGCTTTTCTTCTCCAGCAAGTTTTGTCCTTTCCAAAGTAGAACGATTCACCCTGACAGTTCTCGTCCTCACTGCTTCAGCTGGGATCCTGCTCTGTCTTCGAATCGTGATCACCCGTGGCTAACTTTTCTCAGAATCTGATGCTTCTTCATGACTCCTGTTGATGAATACCTCATTATTTTTCATTTCCTATAGTCGTTCTCGCCACTGCTCAGAGTTGATATTTGCAGCCATTATCTCCTAAGTTTTAAATAAAGTTTACGACATGATAAAAGTCAATATCCACAAATAATGTTTTTGCGTCAAAGTTAAAACCAAAGCATGTGTTAGGGAAAGGTTGCCCCGAGAGGTATGGAAGAGATGATGGAGTTACATTGTGTCACATGGGCGGAAATAGCAAACGTATGACGTTGGGATACCAGGGTATCCCGCGCGACCACTGGAGTGTTGAACGTCCATTTCTTTAAGTACATTGAGGCTTATTTCGCGAATACAATGCTCCTTTAACCTTGCTCCTCTCTTAAGGGAGCAACTTTCAATTTATCTAAAGCTCATAAAAGTTTTCGGTAGGGAGGGTGTGAGTGAGTGAGTGGAGCCCTCAGTTTAGAGTGTGAAATTCTTAGGAGCCTGGAGAGCAGGGGTTATCAAAGAGGGAGAGAGTCGTTACCCTGTCCTGGACAGAATTCCCCGACCCCCAACCCTCCAATAGCCCCACAAACTTGGGCTGTACGATGCTCAAATCTGAATATCTCATGCGATCTAAATTTTGCATCGCAAAACACAGATATTAAGGGCCATATATCAAACCATATTTCGCATCGAATGGTGTCAAATATCGCTTGATATTGCATCGTATTGCACGATATACTCGTATAATATCACATTATGTCATTTAAACAGTAAAATTACTTAGTTGAAAGAGAATGTATGCGAAGAGTTTAGAGAGAGAGTACATGCACACTTACCATTTATCTTCCAACCTCTTTGCGAAGGAAAAGACTGAAATAACTGGCTCTAGCCTCGCCATGGCATGTCACTAGTCTTATACAAAATTAAGTAAAATAGAAAGGAAAATCCAACACTAGATTAAAGCGCATCGTGCGACTACGACAATTTGGCCATTGCTTCCTGACTCGCATATTACAATGTAATTGAATACTTATCGTGATATATACTTACCTACACCAATAATCACTCCACATTGAATGATATCGAGAGGTGATACATCGCAGTTCCCGGTGGCTCAACGTGGCCGCGCGATATTTTATGAGCATCGCATATACGACGCCTTGCTATATCGACCAGCCCAACCCCAAAACCCACCCCTACCCATCAACCAACCCCACCTACTTCCCTCATATTTGGGCGTCTATCGCCGACGGAGGTGGAATTGAGCGCAAGGGTGGATGAAGAGGGTGGAGGAGGTTGGAAACGAGAGGGAGAATGGGGAGGTGAGACAGTGTAGAGAGACTAAAGAGGTGGGGAGGGGAGGAGGAGGAAGAATGAGAGAAGGCTAGGTTGTGAGAAGGCCAATCTCAATTTATTTCAAGTCCCGGAGGCTATTGAATACGAAGCATTGGATGAAGTTACGGGTAAAGGCCGTGGGGGGTGTGGAGCGGCGGGAGATGGGTCGCCGAGTAGGCGGCCCAGGGAGGGTTCTCCAAGGGCCGAAGCGGGAAGAAGTTGAGGGAGGGAGAGGCCGCGGAATGAGATGATGGGTTTCAGTAGGGGGAGTGGATGATAGGAGGCGGCAACTGACTGATGGTGGGAAAGTGAGAGTATTAGTTATTAGGGGGTTATGAATTCATAATGGAGAGGCGATACACATCCCGTGAGCCGGTGATCGCTCAGGCGTTCTACATTGTTTAACCAAAATTTTCACCACCGAAGATCCCTGGCCCGATGATTAAATAAATTCTTCATCCACCTTTCTCCAGCTCTTCCAAAAATACTTGGGTGAATATTATTCATGGCGTTGACTCTTGGGAATGAAAAAAATAATTATGATGTTAACAAATTATATTCACCTGAAGTGCTTATCTTTTCTTGATTGAATCTAGTGGCAATGGAACACAACAAAAATTGACTCTCCTTTACAGCGAGTGCATTACGGTAATGCCTAAAAAAGTTTTTATTGTGAATATAACATGTATATGCTAACAATGAGTAATCAGTCTTCTGCCTTTAACAAATAGCATCTCTATAATAATTATTATTTTAGCATTATATGCCTATACTATAATTATTTTATATCCTTACGATTATTTAATATTTAGATAAGAATGTTTAGCAAAGCTCGACACATTTTTCTTCGGATTGGTTCACAGAAGAAAACATAGCCATTAAATTCTGCGGCAAGAAACGTATTTACTATTGAATCTATGATACGTAATTTAAAACACATGACTCCAGCTAAAGGTTGGTCCAGTTCTCTCCTGTTTACTGTCTTCTATAATTTAAAGTATTTCGCCCAGCAACTCCAAATTATAAAAACACTTACTTAAGGTTTCAGGAAGAAAGAATGAAGAAAATTCATTATATATGCGATTATTGCGAAGTTATAACGCGTGCCAAACTACTTTTTTATTGGGTAAATGGATTCATTTGAAATACCCAAAATAATCGTGCACCGCACATCTCTGACAATTTACTTACAGACAGTGGGGATTTTAAAATCTTCTTGATTAAGAGCCCCACTATTTCCGTACCTATTATATTCAACTATGCAGAGAATTGTATTTGATAAATCTGAAGAATGCCGAAGATAAGCCATTCATTTATATTATCCATCCTAACTGCGACTTCCTTAGAAATCAGAGGACATTGATGCGGAAATATTTATGAGGGCACCAGTAATGAGTAATTTACGTCAGGTGCATGACCAATCGGGTTCAAGCCGAGATCCTAAAATTAAATTTCGGCACATAAGCTGTGATTGGTGCCAAAATTTGCAAGGCTTAATTAGAAATGGACATAAATGGAGAAGATAGGGAAAGACGTCGGGTTCCAGCGTCACTCAGGGGATGATTAAGACCTTATCAGGCGCTCAACCCTCGGATTGGGCGCAAACCAGAAGTCCAGAATGCCCAATTTTAATGCAATGGAAATTGATATATGACATTAACATCCCCGAGTACCAAATGGTTTCCGGATATTTGGGTACTTCGTTTTCACCGTCATAGCTTATCCTTTTTTAAGCCAAAAAGGGAAAGGTTTGGGCGATTAATTTTTCAATGGCTGTACTGTAATCGTTATGAAAATATACAAAAGCAATTTTTCCACTTAAAATTGCCAGTTGCTTAGTTATTAAGCAATAAGACTGATAAGTTCATAATCATTTTAGTTTAAGGCTAAATGTATCGTGAAAATGACACAAATAAATTGGTTTGCTGTCTTGCACAAGGGAGAAATATGTCTTCCTACGGCCGATTGTACCACCAACAACATCATCTACCGCCTTGCCTGCAATATCTGCCCTGACTTCTACGTGGGAAAATGTATCACCCCTCACAATATTCGCATGAACAATCACCGCCATGCCACCAAAACTCCACCTTTTCTTGATCCCATCCCCAAACATACCACCTCCCCAAATATTTGACGATTGTTTTTCACTAGAAACCGTAGAAGCCCTTCCCGAATCCGCCGGTAATCTTCAGATGAAAATTCGAGAGTATGCTCATATTTGGGTAACAAGGGCATTTGAAAAGCCCGGGCTAAACCTAGCCCACTGAAAATAATAGCCCAATCGCCACCTCTCTCTCCCCACCACTAACCTTTCGCCCTTACCCACCCCCTCCCTTTCTGCCCATTCCTTCCCAAGGGAACGGAGTAGATTCTTCAGTCTTCTACCGCCGATGATGACGGCCTGAGCGTCGAAACGTCCAAGTTTTCTTTAGTGTCCTTTTTGCGTGTTTTTGTATATATATACACACACATATATATACATCGATTAAAAATATTAAATATTCAATTTTCTATAATTAATAGAATTACCCGACTCAGGATCGCCAAAGAGTCTCCTCTACGTGTAACGCATTATTTACACGCATCCCTGTGTTGAGAGAAACTCCTCGCTAATAGTAAATTTCTTTGGAAAAAATTACCATGAGTTGAAATTTCTTACAAAGGACATATAAGTAACAATAACTTTCATTTGTTAAATTTTTGCTTATAAAAATAGAACACCCTAACCGAAAACCTCACACCCTACTACCTATTGAGTGGTTAAATAAAAAATGTTTGTCTTATTTTAATCCTAAATTGAACTTGGTATTATGTTTAGAATGATTAGCCATATTTTTTAGTCAAAAGAGTCACCTTGCTCCGTCAGACTATAAGCGATATAATTTGGATGGGTAATTGTTTGGAGGGTAGATGATGATATAACATACCTCACAGGACCAAAAGTTAAAACGAAGTTAAAATGTCCCTTACCTGAAAAAAAAAGAAAAATAATTAACTTGCGGAAATATCCGGTTTACCAGCCAAATGTTTTAGTAATCATACCTTCTTACTACCGGGTAATTGGCCCCCGAAGAATGTATTTTGATCAAATGAATGAATTTATTATTTTTTCACATTGTTTCTTAGAACGAAATCTCTCAATTTGGTGTCATGTATATTAGTTTTAGTCTTATTGATCAAAATTTGAGATTAGGGAGGATAGAGGGTAAAGGAGACCATCAAAGTGGAAGGAGAACTGTGAAATGAAGAAGAGACGAGAAAACCAGCGCAACGGAGGACGTAGGAGAGAGGAAAGGATAGAAGGAGGTGGAGGATATGGGGTGTTACGGGGGTTAAGGGTTAGGAGGCCAAAAGGGCCGGGAACCCCCGCTGGGACGACCCCAATTAGTCTGCAAAGCTCGTCAGCAATAGTCATTTGTTTCATTCCGGAAGCTCACGAGCACTTAAACGACTCTTCCTCCCTTTAACCCCGCTCACTCGAAACCCTTCAAAATCCTGGCTAGCGACAGAAATACACTCACAAAACGACGGCGGAGGACGCACTACAGGCCGAACTGCCTACGACACCCCTCTCAAACCTCGCTTGTTCCGAACGACCCCCGTTTCGACTATTTCCAGTTCCTTCCTCTCGCCAATAGGCGACATGGCGAAAACCCTGATGCACATCCCGGCTCCTCCATCCTTTTGCGTTTGCCCCTTCCCTTTGCCTCCATTTTGTGCAACCCATTCATTATCTTGATGTCTTCATTTTTTGACAGTTTATTAATGACAATTTATTTTGACAATTTAACAATTACAAATAATATGCATACATTAAGGAAAGGTAAATATACAGATTCTATTATATTACATATTACTTTACATATGATTGAAACATATAATTGTATGAGTTAGTTATCGCATACCTAGGTCCCGTTAATTCAATGACTTCTCAGCAGGTGCCTTAAACATTTAACAAAAATACATATCATTCCTTTGTAGTTAATTCATTCATTACTCTCCACCCAACAGATACTATTTACATAGTCTCTTGACCTCCCCAATGGTTTGCAAATTCCTATGTGTAATTGGTAACTCATTGAACATTTTTGGCGCCAATACTCCCTGTTTTCTAGAACATTATATGTTAAAGAACCTTGGTACATCATATAGTATCAGATCACGACTTTTGAGTTGTGGACATTGATACCTAAATTGCTAAAAAAATTCATATTCCCGTTCTCATTCACTGATTATCGTGGTAATTTTATGGCAAATGTTGTTATATTAGTAACGACAAAATCGCCACTTACAATGAATGACATCAGTAAGGATTGACAGTTTTGACTCGTTGAATTGAGTTCCTGGAATCTTCATAATTTATTAAAACCACATTACTAGAATTTGACTCATTGATTTCATTTTTTAGAATCTTCTTAATTTGTTGAAACCACAACAACCCCACTCACCGCATTACTCACGTCACTCACTCATATTCCATTTATGTTGCCTAAATTTCCCTCATCTGCTTTTATTACGAAAAAATAACCTCTATCTTAAAGTGATATTTGCGTAAAAACATTTGTGCGGATAGACATAGTACTCTGTTCATGAAGTCCGCGGAAATTTTGAAACTCTCCACTGAGATAAATATGACTCGAAAATTTCTAATTGTGCCATATTTTTTGAGGCGGTCACGTCCAATGCAATATTGAGGTCGTGTCCTTGCTGACTAAGCCCGATATGCTATTATAAAAACGGATCGGAAGATAATTGAGGCTTACGAAATCCACTTTTAGGAAGGTTTGCTGAAGATCAAATGGACGGCTGACATAAAAAAGGAAATATCATGAATTAAATGCAATTATAAGAAACTGGTAAAGTCTTAAACATGTACAGAGTAATAGAAGAGGATAACAATATTAGCAGACTTAAAAGAAGAGAATATGAAGATGGAATAGACTCACTTTTAAACACAATGAACTTGCGAGGACCATGATGGACGAGGAAATATAAAAGAAATTCCCGCCAGGACGACCGAATGATAAATACTTTGGCCAAACTGCAATGGGCCATGAAAAAACTAACCGGACAAAAGGAGGTAGCAGGGTAGACGGAAGAGTAAAGTACTTCAGTCTAAAATTCTTAGGACATCTCATGATGATGGGTAAGATATTTGACCTGACCATGATTTCCTGCCCTGTGAGCAGGTTAGTAACACCCCTAAGCCGCAGGGGCTAATATTGGCTATTAGCCAAATAGTTACGACCAGCTGTGTTGCAATCTCTCTTTGCTCTTAAAAACTTTAAAGAAGCATGTGGCTCTCATATATATCATTCTTATTCATCTAACTTCTTGACAAATTGCTGCTTGAAAAAATACAATGGAGAGTGTGTACCCAATGAACGTATAATGTATGTACTTCATTGGGTTTTTTATTTGTTATCCCGAAGTACATTGGAAATCTTTGACCATTCAAAAATCGTCACAAATTTTAAAACTGACACACATTTACTTAATAAAAACTTTTTACTATGAGGCAATAATAAAAAGCACTTTTGATTAAAAAATAACAAGTCAATTACTAGTCAACTAATAGAAATCGAGAGAACAATAAAAATCAACTTTAAAAGGTCGAAAAATGGAAATAATTTCAAACAACCTTTTTATTCTTAAATATGCTAAATATACATATTAAATAAATTTCTATCCCAATTCAATAGTATTCACGATAGCCTCTCAAATATGACTGACTTTGACCTAACCAAATCTTAACCTAAAACAATATTTACCTAATTTATAAAAATAATTGGTTCAAACTGGCAACATGTCGTAAAATACAAATAATATTTATTTTTTAATTAGAAGTATGTACTTCGAACAAAAGTTATTTCCGAGTTCCAAAACATACTTCTGACTAGCGTACCTTTGTGGAGATATATCCTGTTCTAAATTCAATAAATGCCTTTTTTAAGTGTCTTTTTTAATGTGTCTAAAGTAACAGCGAAAGATAGAATCCATGTATCATCTATGAAGTTATATTCGGTATCATATTTTTCCGAAAGCATTAACGTCATCATTTCATAAAGGTAAGTTGCGTTTAAAACTATTCTTTATTTGCAATTAAAATACTCAGGAAAAAGTCACTGATAACGCTTTGCTATCTATGAACGCCATCTCTAAACTTACCCAGCATACAAATTAGTAGTGAATTCATAGAATAAAAGAGCATTCTTGGAGGATAAATGAGTTTTGAAAACAGCACAGAGAATCAACGACCTAAAAAGTTCACTAATTCACTAATCGCTTTCAGAGTCGATCGGACGCGTCATCTGTTTTGCTTTTTGTATTCTCCCTCTCTCGCTTGGCTCTCTAGCCCTCGTTGGTGCTTCTTGTTTTGTTCATTTTACGCCTTCGTGCTAATCCTTTTTCTCGCTTCATCCATCCCTCTCCGATTTCCTGCCCCCTTTGTACCCTTGCTTCGTTTTGTTCCGTAGCTTTTCCGTCTCTCAATCTCTCCGTTGCTCTCCTCTTCCTCGCAGTTCCCCGAGGAAGAGTCGAGACTAATGCCACCAGCGGGTTTACTCTCAACCTTAGCATTATTGAAGTTCTCGCTGAGAGCTGATTCGTTTCTGCTCCGAAGGGATCAATTTGCCAATTCGCAATGATACTTCTTTCAACAATTTCGATTTTCACTAAGCCAAATTTTGGGCGTTTGAACTAAAGTATTCCCTCTATGTAGATAGACATTTCAGGTACGCAGAATTGATGCCTGGATTGGCAAAGTTTAGGCGCGTCTGTCTATGCTTAGGTTCTATTGACAAAGAAATGCATATCACGGAATGACCAAAGTATGGTGGATATGAAATCAAAGACGGTAATGTAATTTTCAAAAATACGGAAGAGAATATCAACAGGAATAGAACCGGAGTGGCTCCATGTATTCGATTTCTCAAACAAATAATCGATTGATAGGATCATGTAAACAGCTTTCTCATATTTTATAGTACTTAATATTCTGACCAAAAACACTGCGTATTCACTTCAACATATGACGTACTGGTTATATGTAAAGAGTCTTTTCCCAAAAACAAGGAAATCCTGTTGATAATTTCATAATTTATAATTGATAAGTTGGTCCCACGTGCGGAAACTCTTTTCCCTTCAAGGTCTATGTTATGTACTTACAACTAAGCAACACTCTCTTAAATACAAAATTATATGTTACTGGAAAAAATACTTGTAGTACTAACATGATGCAATAGCTCCTACGCTATTAAATTGACCTCTTTCATAATCAGCCAAACCAATACGAGTTTTCATAAAAAGTAAGCATTTATACCTTTCATGTATATCAGTTTTTGCCCCGTAACACTCGTAAATCGACTAGCAAGTTTATACGCACATGCTCAGCACGCTATGTGGTACCAAAACGGATGCGTTGAGCTAAAGGAAATCATTTCTCACTCATCGTAATGAAAGATGTATATCTAAAGAATCTAGTTTTCAAGGAGAAAATGTTATATTTCGTGTACGGTAGAAATCATCAATGCGCTTAATACCGTACAGGCATCTCAGGAAACGCAAGCAAAATGGCTTCATCGAATCATTGGCATATGCTGACGCGTTTATCTTACTGTTCCATATCCTGACTGCATCACTAAGAAGAACATCACAAAATATAAAAAGATAGTGACCTAGAGGAAATAGAATATTAGAGATAAGATTAGGAGTAGATAATTTAGGCATTTA
This sequence comes from Pyrrhosoma nymphula, assembly GCA_963573305.1. Lineage (NCBI taxonomy): Eukaryota > Metazoa > Arthropoda > Insecta > Odonata > Coenagrionidae > Pyrrhosoma > Pyrrhosoma nymphula. The sequence goes on along the minus strand of OY754335.1, from coordinate 96,014,999 downwards.
TTGCAGGACTTCATGATACATTTGATGCATGAAGACATAAGGTCACATTTATTCAAACTACAAAGATCATACTAACCCAATGGAGGATGGTGCTGTTTTTTGCCTGAAGCAACTATTTTACCTAATTAGAATTGCTCAATTGCTCAATTGCTCAAATGATTTTTCATCCAAAAAAATAATTTCATTTTCATTGTTAAATTTCATAGAAAAATTGATAACATTGTGTTCAACGTAATTTTTAAATTAAATTGTTTTCGGAGTGGAATTCATTTTCTGTCGCTGTCGGAGTGTGGAGTAAAAACATCTCCAGAGGAAATCAGATCTCTTGCATACAAATCCCTGGGCATTTATAATATAGTTGAAGGGCTGAAAGTTTTAGAGAATGTCTCTTACCACCCAATAAGCCGGGAAAAAAAGGAATGCTCGGAGAAAGTCTCCATAATTTGAGCATTGACAGAATTACGTTTTTCAATGGGATTCAATAGGAGAAACTAAAAATATCATGCAGATCAATTTTATAACGCTCCGAATGAATTTAATAACTTTGATAACTCCACTAATAATGTATTACCACGGCCCGACACCAAGTGTTGAAACCCGGGTCGTGGTAATAAATTATTAGTGGAGTTAACAAAGTTATTAAATTCTTCCGTAATGGATGAATTCCACAAGATAAAGCCTACAACTGTTTCCTTTGTGTTTATTACGCTAATTTAAATATAACAAATGCACCTACAACGGTAAGAATTGGACTGAAATATGCCTGAAAGATACTTTTATTTTTTACGTCTGTTGTTTAGGTAATAATCTCTAAATTGCAACATAACAGTTAAATCGTTTAATTAAATCATTTATGACAAATAAAATGGGATTAAATTGTATATTTTAAACGATTGTTGGAAAGAAAATTGTGCAATACAGTTTAATGCCAAAATGAAAATATTCAATAATGCATGTATGTACTAGTAAATTAAGTGTTGTGTAAAAATGTACTCATGCATAAACAAGTAATGTCATTCCCGTTAGTTACTTCAAGCAAGTAACTTCAGTTTCTTTACCCTAAAAATCAGAAAGTGGCCCAAGTTGCGGATACTCTTCGGATTCACATATACGTTTTTTTATTAAAAAAACGTATAAGTGATTCTAAACTACGCTCCCAAAAGAATTGAATGGGGCCAAAAACCTATAGTGAGCACTTATTTAAGTGGAACCTAAATTACTTCCAAATTTATGCATTTTAATTATCTGCGTTAAATTACTTACTGACTAATCGTAATGAACTTTTTCGGTAGGGTTTTTCTGTCTGTAGATCTGTAGAAATGTAAAGACAAAGTAAATATAATAATTACTAAATATTATTAAAAATCAATAATATATTGGGCAAAATATATGAGTAGTAAATATTTATTACTTTAATTTTCATAAGAACGACTAAAAACTGTATAGTAATAACAATTTTATCAAGAGAAATAATAATTTCTATTTGAAAAAGATAAAGCCTATGATATTATAGCCCGTAATAACTCGGTCAAAAGTGAATATGACTAAAAATATTAACAAAATGGCATATATTTAACAACTATCAGCATAAAATTGGATTTGAGCGCGGAGATTATTTATATTATCTATAGATAATAGTCACTTTTGGATTTAGTTAGGTTGAACGTAGCCCATAAGCCTTTCCTAGCATTAAATCATTTTACTTCACAATTTACTCGCGCTTAAGGTAAAAACACTCACCATACTAACATTGATTTTAATTACTAGAATTAAAATCATCGGAGAAAAAAAATCTGAATTGAAACATTTTATATAAAATCAAAAAAGCTAAACAGTTTATCCATCAGGATACCAAACTATGATTGGGGACATGTCTACTTATTATTAAAGAGCAATGTTACTGTAGAATATGGTGTTTTCATAGATAAACTAAAATCCTGCATAAGTCAAGCAAGTTACCTCGCAAGGATTAGCCATAAACACGACTTAATTAAACCATGGATGACTAGAGACTTGTCAAGCTCACTAAGCGAAATATGTTGTACCTATAAAAAAGGTAGGTTATAGGGCGGTAGTTCCTTGGATTGGACAATTATCCCATCTTAGGTATCAGAACCGTGCGTCCCTCAGTCAGCCAAGGTGGAATAGGATGTCTACCTATCAGAAAGGACGTGAAGATTCTGGCGAGGTTGTTGGTGGGTGGAAATAAACTTCTTCCACTTATTCACGGCATCCATTCCTGGAGCCGAGATGTTCTTCTTCCCAGAGAAGGCCTTCTTTGCTTCACTTTCTGTGACTGAAAGAGGTCCACCCACATCTTGTAGGTGGTGGTCACACAGCTTTTTAAAGAGTCCTTTGGCCGGAGTGTCTCCGTTGAATAGCTTGGACGTTTCGTAGATATCCTTCCAGAAACGTTCAACCTATTGGACGGGTAGCGGATATTCAAAGACAGGCGGAGGTGGTCGAAAGAGACGGGACGGGTGAAGGAGAAATGTGGAATTTTCCTTCACGGCCCTACTCCTCTTGAGGAGTTTTTTCCGGGCAGTTGTGAGTGCTCGTACTCTATCGACCACGTGCTGCTTAATGGTAAGCAGCACTCTTTTATTCAGTATGTAATTGTTGTATCTGAGACTGGGCGCTATTCGCCGAACTTAAGTTTGGAGTGAAAGTTCACCCAGAAAAGATGAATTCCATCACACACTGGATTCTCGACGCCGGTCGTCTTGCCTGCATGATCTTGGCCTCCAACTGTTCCAGACTATTTGCTGCGTTGTCCTCCCAAGAGGTGTTATTTTGGGAGTGAGCCATAATTTTGGCAGCAGCGTAGACCACGCAATTTACCGTCCAAAGGTCCAACGTTTCCGTTAGGATTTCGTCGATCAGACCATTCAGCTGGGGCAGGTGGTTACCCCGCAGAGAGATCATTCGGTGGATGTCTCTCTGCCTAGGTTTTCCTTCATCACAGTTAATGGTACTTAACAACCGCGTTCGTAGTTCAGAGACGGCCTGACCAGCTTCTTCCGCATTTGGTCGAGAGACTGAAATAAATGTCGTTCTCGCCTCAGGCGGTGGAGAGGCTGCCTGTGTCGAGGAGAGTGGTCTGGCCGGTGGTGTGTTCCTCTGAACTGGCGGTTGGTGTGGAGTTTCCTTTTTTCGCAGGTGGTTGGCATAATCGCGCAGATTCTGCTGCGATAGATGGTCGTGTTTCGGATTCATCTCACACCACAAAGTGTGCATCCTTGCCATATGCCCCTGCGATCGGGCTCTCTGGTAGCATGACATGCGAGGAGGTCGCCCCTTAGGGCTTCCGTCCACTGCATACGAGCTCCCTTCTGAGGTGGTGAATTTTCATTGCCACACTCAACTGTAACAGGGACCCTATCCAAGAGGGGCCGGTTGTGGGTTATCTTTTTTGGAACCAGTTTAACCACGTGTGGGGTGGTTAGCACCACACGCAGATGTCCACCATTAGCTGGAAAAAGCCGTTACCAGGTACGCCACGGGGAGGCTGGTGGTCCGGCTTTCGTACCCTCAGATTATTATTATTATATATTAAAAATATTTACATATCTATTTCTCAATTTTGATTAGATATTGATGGTTAAAAATAGGGAGCTTGTACTAAGTACAGATGGCTTGAGATAAAGAAACTTTATGACGTTGATATGGGTCCAGTGTAAATAACTAAGTGCAGCTGATATAAATAACTCACAGATTTAAATGGAGTTATGAAACCATGCAACCTATTGATTAATTAATTAATTTTTAATTTAATTCATACTAGGAATATAATGGAAAATAAAATGTAACCTTAACTCTGGCACATGCTACGATTTTCTCCACTCGACGTAACTCTTATGATGCATGAGGGAATTACAGTGACCAAGGAAAAGATTGAGGGTGAGGGGGTGGCGGGCGAGGGGGGAGGAGGAAGTGGTAGAGGTGGGCATTGGATAAATAAAACTCTTATCATAAAAAAATTGTGGTACTCCATGGTCAACACATTATGTTTTGACAATCTTTTACGAATTTCACAGAATAAATAAAATGTATATGAACCGTGTTTCAACGAATCGTTATCATCATCACCTGATGATGACGATGATTTGTTGAAGCCCGGGTCGTGTAATTTTGATTGATTGTGTGGAATTTGTAAGTCTACAAATTAAGTCAAATGTTAGTCTACAAATGTATTGTTGGGGATTGTATGTTAATATTTGCAGAGGAAATAAGACTTCCGGCGAATGGATAAGGATTCCGGCGAATGGATAATGGAATAAGATTTGCAGAGGAAATAAGATTTCCGGCGAATGTAATGCGGCGAATGCGGAGGACAGATGCTGTCTTATTTAAATGAGATCTGATGCATTTAATAAAACTGGAAGAGTTGCTGAAAACGATGGTTACCAATCGTATTAAGTATTACCTAATTTTGTTATCATAAAATCAGGAAATTTAGTGAACAACGAAATGTACACATAACACCTTGACGCCTTGCAAAATTCAAGTTCTTTCATAGTTCCTCATACAATGCATCTATCTCTCTCCAACCTCTGGTGAATCCACTGAATAAAGAGGCGAGAGAGAGAGAGAAATGGTCTGTATGAGCGAGGAGGATAGGGAGAGGGCATTGGATGTTTGAGGTTGAAGAGGAAAGAAGGGGTTGGGTCGTAAATATGAGGCGGGAAATGCGGAGGCACCTGGCCCAAGTGAAATATTGCGCAAAGTTTGGAGATGCCACGGCATCATGGGCGGCGAGGAGGGCGGTAGTAGGCTGTAAGGGTTTTGCACCGTAGGGTGCGAGATGCAGGAATGGGGAATGACCGTGCACTCTGGGAAGGGAAGGGATGGGGATGAGGGGCCGGAAAGGGAGGGGCCAGGCCCGCTAACTCCATGAGCGGCATCGCAATGAAAACTATTTGAGCCCCGAACAAGTAGCCTTAACCTCTTGACTTTGAGATATGGCGGGTTGCGTGCACTCCAGGGAGCGAAAAGTGATGCGCGAGAAGCCAGCCCCGGCCACGTATCAGGAGGACGGAACGTGCGGGTGAGAAGGTGGAGGGAAAAAAAAGAAAGTTCCGGTCCGCCTAGGGGTCGACGTTTTTCGCGTTGTGTAACGGCGGCATCGAGGGAAATTTTTGGGAGAGCCTTTATTATTAATCTCGCGTGGGCGAAGGGGACGCGGTTATGCTCACGCTCTAGCGGCATGTGGAATACGAATACGAAAGATGATGTGGCAAGAAAAAACTGAGCATCACTGCGGCGGCGAGGAGGTCATAATTTACGACCCACAGGAATGAAGTACGAGTTTAATAGAGTGTGATATCAAGAACGTTAGAATGAAATGGGAGAATTTCTTAAAATAGAAATTCTTTCGAGGGCTGCCGAGTTTTTTTTATTTCGAAAAGGAATAATCCAGAATACATTGTTTTAGTTTATAATGGCCATTATGTTTATGAATGATATTGAGTATGTTTTTGGCATTACTGCAAAAGGGACTCTTTCACAATTAAATTTGTAGAGTTTTAAGCTTTCTGAAGATAATATGTGTATTTTATTAAACTCAACGGAATCATGTGCATTCAAACCGAAAAGTAAACACAGGAAATATAGTAAATGGCTAGTTAAAATAGGTAAATATTATATTTACATTGATGCACAGAAAGAAGGCATTTTTACACATGACGAAAGTTATATGAAAATATTTTGCAGAAGGTTATTCATACAGATAATAAAGATGCACTTCATATTTGCAAATTGCAGATTTCTCATACTTGCGCGACAATTTTATGCACAAGAGATCATACATTGATGCTTCATGACACAAAGTTATGGCATTTTCCGGAACTAAATTTCAAAATATATTTTTTCTGGGGAAAATATACCTTGATAGGTAATTTAATTATGGTAATATTCCTAATAAACTCAGGCATAAAGAAAGTTCTCTGAATTGGGTTTATAAATTTTTGAAATTTTGTGTGAAAATTATTTTTCATAAATAATTCTGTTTTGGTTTGTCAATTGAATAAGTTTATTTAAAGACCTTAACAGAGATATTAATAGTCAATGGCTAGAAGCAAATCGGAGAATATATTGGTAGACATCTAGTGCAGAAGAATGATTGGTTATCAAAGCACAAATTTTGTTCACGGGGATTTACCTCAGCCATGTGGAAATTATCACTCGGAGGTTGATACCAATTCAAGTCCAAGCGCTACTATTGGGTTTTCGGATGAATGGAAATAATCGTCAGGTCCATGATTATCTTCCTACTCATTCCTGGTCCACAAGAATTCTCGCAGAGAGATAGAGCGTTATCCAAAAAAATCGTCAATCGACCGATTTTTCCAGTATTTATATTTCCCACTCCACCAAATTGCTTAATTTTCATTATATATTTTAAACATGAAACAAGAAAATCGCACAAACGTTTTATAGAAAAGCAGCATCAATCCTATCCAATCACTCACGAAAATTCGTACTTCAGCCATTTATGAATTGCTTAATACAAAGAATATTAATTTTTTAAATAAATAATTAGTGGAGTTAAAAAAGTTATTAATTTTTTCCGTATTCTATTTTTTTGTATATCATACGATCAATATTTCAATACTGCAATAATACCTGGATAACAACCAAAATTGAACGACTAATAAATCTGTATTTAAAAATATATTGGAGATTATCAGAGTCCCAGCAAATAATGCAAGTTTTTATGTACCAATTGCAACAATAAATGTTTTGTAACAAAAGTCACAACATAATATGCATGATTGAACATATAAATACATATTTTGTTATGAAGGCCTTATACTTGAGCGATTTTTGTACTGGTGCATCTCCCCTCAAGACATTGTTTTTACGATCGTGCGCATAAGTTATGAGTCTCCCGTTAACCCGAAAGCGTTCGAAGAAGAAAGCGAGCACTGCGCTTCATCTGTTTGCGAACATAATATCTCCACCTGAAACAAGACTCTGGAGTTCTCTGTCTGCTGGACGCTCATTTTGGAGACGTCCAGGGTTAAGGTCACCATGCAACCGAAGTCTTTGGACGGTATTATCTGACTGAGACTCAAGAGCCTTGGGTTCTGCAATAATGAGGAGACATGCTTAATACGATGGGATGGTGACTACGCAAACTCTCATAGGAGAGCGCACGTGGAGATTTTGAGCAAGCATAGGAGTGAAGCGGAGCGTGGTGGGAGAAGGGAGGACGTGGTCCAAAAAAGATAATGGAGAAGATGATACATTGCAAGGAAACCGGTGCGTGAATGGGATACGAAAATGAGAAGACGGTAGGAATAATCTAAATATAGAACGAAGATTCTATGAGAATAATCCGAAGTCAATATATTTTCTGGATAAGCACAAAAGAATTATACATGTTTTTACAGTTAACCCAAAACGGAGCGTTACAACTTAAAACATGGTAGAGAAGTTCCATAACTGAAGCAGCATATGCAAAGCGAATGACTAAGTTTTGGCGCTGAATAGAAAGATTTAAGGAAGTCACACAATTAGGAAGTTGTAGTTAAATGGAAATAGAAAAAAAACAAGATTATGATTCCAAGAATAGAACAAAAATCCCTGAATACTTGCATTAAGACAACTATGTTCATGTGCTGGTAGGTTGGATACATGAATGAATTCAAATTTTAATGGAGAACACAAATGTTACACGTATCATTCGCTTGGATGATTTAATCAGGAAACATACTCTGAAATACATGGCTTCAATATCCATCGCAAAATTATAGGAATAATATAAATCGAACAAAATGTTTACAATTAGAGCAAACACCTTTGGCCCAATTAGCCTACATACATTTAATTTCTTTAAAAAAATAATATTATAATAGTTCCATGCAATAGTTAACTGTTTTCAAGCAACTAAGTGGTAGTAAGGAAGAAATGAAGAAAACTGTAATTGACATTTTGCTGAATAGTAACTTTAGTAATGTTAATTTGAGTTTAATTTTGTAAGCCATGCCTTGAAAAATCGAGAGAGCCAAGGAAGAAAAAATAGCAGAGAAAGGCGGACCGAATTCGGATTCTCAGTACACTAGCATTAGTAGCCAGTAGTTACTGCGACCGATACTAGAAACTGAGGCCATTGCTTCTGTAAAGAATAGATGATTGCTGGCAAGGTTTATAAAAGAAAGAAAGAATGTAGAGAAAACGGCGTCGGCATTAGCCCACTCTCAACAAAAGGCGTCAATGAGTCAAAGTTTCAACGTCCAGTCCGACGAGCAGAGAGAAATATCCTTGAAGTGCTCTAAAAATTGAATCCTCTTAGCTATCGAGGTTCCATTGAAAATATCCAAATTTGACGGATACCTATCCGAGCTCTTGGGGATGGAAAGCGAGCAATCCACCCACCACACCAATCCAATAACTTGTCATCAAGGAACCCCCACTCATTAACGTGTTGCCTCAAGATTCAGGTATGGGATGGAAAGCGATTCTCCTACGCCACCAAGTCAGTCGGGTGGGATGTCAATCGAGCTTTGCATACGTGCTTCATCTCCATTTTCTTCGAGATTGCCATGCAAAAAGAGAAGGTGGCTGACTTTTTAACATAGTAGTTGGAAACTTCATGAGGGTGAATTTGTTACGGTCAACGTATCGGTGAAATAATCCTAAGTGTTAATTAGTGGACTAAAAACATCTCAGGTACCTCTTACAACCATTTATCCTGCTTTGAACGATAACTGCATGCTTTTCAGTTCAAAATTTGTGAAGAATAACTGTAAAGTATATTTTCAATATGTCCTTGAACAGTGAAGTGACAGTTTAGTAATTATAACTACATATTAAAACATATGGTGTGCGGAGAATTAAAGGAGTGAAGGTTTCATACTCAAGTTCTCAATAATGGTGAAACATAAAATGAGTGCAATTTCTTGTCGTACCATATCACAGAGGACAAAATCTTGTCCAGAAAAATTGAATGCCCGTTAATTAAACATTTAAAATGATTATATTCCTTGCACTACCCTGTTTTTAAGAAGATGATCACATACTATAACTTCGCAATGATTTTCCAAGAACCAAGAGCTAGATTATTTGAGCTGGTGAATTTTATTAATTAGGTTTATAAGACTCAAATTCTCTTACATGAATTAAATTAACCACGAGGTGGAAACCTGTGGATTATTTTACCCAAATAAAAGCTAGTGAAAGAAAAAATAATAATTCTCGAACCCAAAAAAATAAGAAAGGACTGAAAGTGGTGAAATACGGTATTCGAGCCCAAATCCCAGCTGGCTTTCACCCAGCACCAAATTGGGAACTTGGAAATCCACTTAAAACTGTACTAGGATGGATGATCCTCGCAACGGTCGTATGCTCCACGAGTGATGGAATTTTCTGCTAGCTCCGCAGAGCGTACAGCGGACAGAGTCCACAGTTGGACAGATTCCTCGGACCAAATCGTTACCCAGCCAAACCTAATCCGATCAGCAGAAAAAAAAGGTTGAGAAGACTAAGAAGATCTCAGTGATTGGTAGGGAAATAAAATAAGCGATAAATGTACGAAGAGCACGATAAATGGCCTTGAAGTCTAGATGACGAGGAGACCAATTGACATGTAGAAAAATATAATAAAATGACGGGCTGTTAAAGCCCCTTCCTTTGCAATATAATTCTCCTCTTATAAAGGTGCTGTTCTATAATGTTGACAAAAATATATAAAAAAAGAATTTACAGAACTTGCAATATTATTTAGAGAAAATGGGGCTGGATAGTAACCAGTCATCACTTTTTTCATTCCCATTAAACCATGGTGGATATATGACAGGAAATTAGCTTAGAATGGCTGAAAGATTGGCTAATTTATAATAAAAAAGAGTGAATTAAGTGCGGAGTTTCAATCCAGAGAGGACAACGTAAATAAAGAAAAATAACATACGACCTTTCTGAGATAAAATTAAAAACATGAAAAGCAACATGAATATTATTCCATCTAATTTTGACAAAAATTCCTAAAAATTGTTAAAGGGACTGATTAAGATATCCATATCCTAAAATTCAAAGATTTTATGACACGCTACACTAAAAACTATATGCTCATATAGAACGTCGCAAATATATAGGTACTTATTGGAATTCTGAGGATAAATATTCAGAATCTATAACAAGGCCAAGTAAAATAAAGGCACAATTATTGGCCGGCCGTCTGATATTTCTAAAAGGCTTACGAAAAGATTTAGATTTTTTGAGGTATAAGAAATAAGAAAACTTTCAAAATTGATGAGCAACCATTACGTTCCAACTACTCCCCCATACATTTGCACTCCAACTCCCTCGCTATTTTCAATATATACTTGTAAAGCTCACCACCGCATTGAAGTTTCATACGATGTGACAACTAAATCTCAAAGGACCCTCTTAAGGAAAATGGATCCCTCCTGCTGTTCAAAGTCACTTCTCTAAGATTTATAAAATGGCGGTGTGTTTTTCTTACTTGGGCAAAGTTCTCCCACGAGTTCATTTCCACGCCACGGCTGTCGACCTCCGTTACCGTCCAAGACTTCATACTCTAACTTTTCAGCATATCTACTGCCCGTCCCACCTACCTTTGGAGCACCCAATGACTCATTACCCTCTCCCACACCACGGGCCATTGGCCGTTTTCAGTCTGGTTCACGAAGGAATAAGTGCATGAGATTGCAGAGCCCTTCGTAGAGGTGCCCCTCTAAATTATCATTAGACAAGTGTATATATCAGTAAATTAACAAGGTCATTTTTGAATGCTCCAAATAAGTTATTTCACTTATTAAACATAAAATAAAATACTATTATTTTCCATTTCTTCAGAAAGAAATAGATGCGTTATAGTTTCCATGTAAACTGCTGAGTAAATCATGTGATCATTTCCATTATAGCTAGGTTCGTTTCACAGACAGATGTGGAACGAATGAGAAATATCACACTCAAAACGCAAAAATTTATCTCAATCAAGGTACTTATTATGATCTGAGAATTCATCAATTTATAGTAAGAGAGTTGATACCTACAGCCCATTCCGATGATTACTTTTTTAATAATTATTTTCCCCAAAGATTCTTGTACTCAGTTTATTGAATAAGCATAATAAAAAGGCCATTATGATGTATGATCAAATCACATGCAACCAATTTAATTAATTATGCTTTCTTTGCCTTCAATTAAAAACACAGATTTTTACTCTTGCATAGTTCAAAATTAGTTTTGCTCACTCTAGAGAGAATAATGCAGATTTCATTGGACGTATACTCATAAAGTCTTTAAGTAACCAAATAATTTCATATTCATCAAGGGTGCAAATATTCGGCGAGTAGCTGAAATAAAATGAGAACTATAAACATTTTGTGAAAGTTATTTCACAGTACCACGAGTTATTAAAACGTAATTCACGTATTTGTGCTTTGATTTTATTATAAAAATGCTCAATTCATAGCTGATATTTGATTAATATGAACTGCATCAGAAAAATAGTTTATATCATTAATAAATCAGAATAGACAGTTAATTACAAAAATACTTTGGAAAAAAGGATTTATTGAATTCAGCAGCTTGGGATAGTAGCCTTTGTATTCGAACATGTATCGTTTTTTCTCAATAAAATGGGAATGCATAACTAGCTTTAAACAGGAGTTAAACATACAAATACTGGGCAATTAACTTTTTAAAAACCATTGGGCCTGAAATGTTCCTTTTTCCACAAAAGAGGTTATTTGACAGGACGTCTGACCATTTAGCCTATTGAAGACACCGTAAATGCTAAAACTATTTAATGACAAACTTCTCCTAAATACTCGTTTTCCATTTGCTATAATTGAAAGGGAATATCAGATCCAAAGGAATAAATTGAACAGACTCAAAGGGTGACTTGTCCATCAAAGGGCTCCGTTAGCCATAGTAATCATGCATTTAGTTCACTAATAGTAGGAACCAAAATAAACTATATAGGTATGTGAAATAGGAGAAGTGCTAAACAAACATCTTTTTCAGTCTATATCCACTGAATTGTTGGCTTCAGATAGAAGTACACACGTTTTAATTACGTTTTTGATAGGTATTTCGATTCCTTTGTAGCCACAAAGATCAGCTTCATTATTATTAGCAGATTAGCAAGTGACGATGGTGTTAAAGCGTAGACTCATGCTATCACTCCAAGTGCGATAAAATCCACGTTGTACTTCTGTTTCTTAGAGGCTTCATTAGCCAACTACCATTGGAAGATATTATTGTAGCAATCGTTAGGAACATTAAATAGAGAAAAAATAATGAAAACTAGAATAATAAAACAACATTCGTTATGCACTTTACATTGAGAAATACCAATAAAAACTAGGAAAATAAAATAACACAAACAAAATAGTGAGAGCATGCAACTATTGATCAAATTTGTAAATATTTTTAGCTCAAAGCCTAAATTTATGTAGACTGCGAACACGTATTACCATAATTTCTCTACTACATCTTAATCATTTATTTCATAGCACCTGAAAATCAATCGATAACTGCACATGCAACCTGGCACATCAATTTAACTAGTATAATTTCGTACAGAGATCTTGAAAGAAATATTTTTATGTTAAGCCTTCAGATACATGGACTACATAAGCATTCAGTAGAGAATTAACAATGTTGAAATTCTCAATTAACCCCTTAGACGACGACGACCTTAGCCAAGTTTTTAATCAGTAACTTATGTATCAGAGAAAACATGGTATGCATGGCTAATATTGAATAATAAATTATATCAATATAATTTTAATTGCGCAATAGAGTATGTGAAGAATCTAACATTCGAAAATTTGAGGAGAACACATAGTGATCTATATCTCATTACCCACTTCAAGTTTTCATGAACGTACTCTATTCTTTGTTTTAGTGAAATCCAATGTATAACGGCCTCACAAAGCATCATACTTTGTACCGCATATCGGTTTTGAGTACCGAAGTATAAGAGCCTTAAAAATGTGTGTTTGAGAGAATTCTCGGAAGGGAGAGTTTATCTAAAGGAAGGGAGAGTTTATTAGAGAGGGAGAGAAAGAAGATGGGTTAGATTCCAATAGCTCAGTGACATTCCAAGGCGAGGTTGTCGAGATATCTGGAAAGAGATGGGATGGAAGGTGTTCAGATGAAATCTTTCAGAAAAGAAAAAGACTGCTGACGAAAGTTAAAGGACACGAATGGTGAGACTCTTTCAGAGAATAAAAATTAAACGGGTGGAAGTAAGGATGAAGTTCTTCCCGGCTATATTCTTTGTTTTTTCCTCGCTGATACATTACGCAAACGTATAGCCGGAGGCGAGTGGAAACCCTGAGGCCTGTACTAGGATATCCATGAAACTAAAGAGATATTTCAAATATCGAATGCTTTATATGCATTTGTCTGATGCTAGGATTGGAGAACCTTGAACGCGAATTTCAAATATAGTTTCACGATAAACCACACCCACGGTGAAACACTGAGTGATAATGTTTTAGCAAGATAAAAAAGAAATTTCTCCTACGGTGATAGAAGTAAATTTTTCACAGTAAATGCAAGAATATTGATCTATTTTCGATTTTGTGATAGAATAAATACGTATTCATAAAATAAAAGACGGGTTCTCCATTACTCTATGTGTGAAACAATGTAAGCAGAATACATTTTTCCGGAAACAGCAATAAAAAGTATTGTGTCACTCTTTAATACTACAATGCTGATTTTTCCAGAAACTTTGAACTAAATTTACAGTAGGCCAAGTAAATAGTCCTTAAAGATAAAAGTATTTGTTAAATTTCTCCATTATTTGTAATAAATATAAATTAATTTATTATCTAGAAATTTACAAAAATGAATATTCTCGTTGGAAGGAATGAAAAATGCTAATTATTTTCTCATTAATTAAAAAAAATTAAAAAAATATTTTTAGTAATTGAAATAAATTACTTTCCTATCATGAAAATACAAGCTCATAACACAAGTTGAGCTTCGTAAAACATTAATTATTACTTTAACTCAAAAACTATATACACGTGTATTTATTTTCTTTTGCTTATGCTAGTCATCATCAGAACTCAATATATTTTTAATTGAATCAGTTAAGCTACCTAAAATTTTATGCAGATATGATAGTCTAAGATATATAAAGTTTCGCAAGCATAAAAAGAGTGCATTATGATTCAGAAAAACTGATTGCATTCAAATTTTGTTTTTGAGATGAAATTGTAAGTAATATTTTAAAATAAAAAGCTTACTTATCCGGATTATGTACCTGGGATGATTTGAATGGCTCATTAGCTTACCTGGAAAAAGAGAAAACATAGTTTAGTAAAGAAAAATGTAAATTTAATTATCATAAATGGCTTTTGAAATCCATATTAAATTAATACTATGATAGGAAAAGGATAAATTACTTTGCACTTATTCCACTGAAGAGTATTATTTATTGAGCCAACATGTTTCACTGCACTGCAGCATTATCAGGACTCCTATCAGTCCTGATGATGCTGCAGTGCAGTGAAACATGTTGGCTCAATAAATAATACTCTTCAGTGGAATTAGTGCAAAGTAATTTATCCTTTTCCTATAATGGAATTCCACAAAGTATCGGCCGCCACCAATAACTTCATAATACTATGATATACAAGTGGTGAGAGAGGTACTGAGCACAATGCAAATTATACTTTCTGTTTCTTTAGTACCAAAGCTGAGGACATAATTAATTACTACATAAAATATAAACCTATTCAGCTTAATGAATTTTGTAAAAGTTTATGCATGTTTCTAATTAATAAACACTAACCAACAATATGAATTCAAAGTAGGTTATTTGCAGTGCTCACTCGCCAGACAATTTATGAAAACCCAATAAACGCTGACTGCAATATAATAAGCACAGTGATGGATGTAAATAAAGGACATCGACCATATATTGTAGTATTGACTTAGGAGCTGAATTGGTGTAAAAAGGTAACACAGCCGAAAATCCATGGCACTGTTAAGCCTAATAACCTTTTCTAGGAGAGTATATTCAAATGGAAACTAGCACTAAAATTACGGATTAGCCATTAATAAGATGAGCTAAGCACAAACAGTCCACGTGAATCTACTTCCAATACGATTTGATTTGGTTGAAGGACAGTCACCTCACATTCAGCTCCTTAGCACGCTCTAAAGGTCTCACCGGAGTAGTTTACATTCGTGTTGCATCCACACTTAATTGATCAAAAAGTCTACAGCCTATTTCATGTTATTTATCACTAAAATAATTTCAGAAACGAAGCTTGGAAATTTAACGCTGTAGCAATCGCAATTCACCATTCCGCAGCCAAGAGATCGAAATTTGACGCGTTACTGAGAGGTATTTTGAGTCAACCGACTGAAGGCATCGATGGAGAATACGCATGGACAAGTAATGGCATAGTTAATTAATAAGAGACAAGCAACAAAGCAAAATTTTATAAGCTTGCATACATGGATCCATAATGGAAGAAGAGCTGAACGAGGGACCGTCTACTAAACGGTGAAATATATAAAGATGATGAAGGATTCATAAATATTTCGCGTGGGACAGAACAAGTATGTGCCTGCTTGCACAAAGCTTGAATACATGGATCCATAATGGAAGAAGAGCTGAACGAGGGATCGTCTACTAAACGGTGAAATATATAAAGATGATGAAGGATTCATAAATATTTCGCGTGGGATAGAACAAGTATGTGCCTGCCTCGCCCCCATATCCACAGTTATATACGAATTAATTACTTAAATAGGTGAGTGAATAATAATTTGAAAAACATGATAATAAATAAATATTACATAAATACGTAATAGTTTGTACTAAAAGTAAATGCTAAATCAGTGTGGTGGCGTAGGTATTGAATTAGACAAGGATCATCTTGCTTGAGAAAATACCTACAAGAACGGTTAAAGTTGAGAACTCTGGCATTAATCACCCTAGCATAATGATACTGTACACTACTCCATCACTACGACGAAGCGGAAATATTTGATATCGTTAGAATACGCGATTCTCCACCAAATTCACTTATTATTGTAAGATACACCAAAAAAGCGTGTAGCAGGGGGTGTTTGGACCACAAGTGTGAAGAGAGGAGAAAATAGGGGAAAATAAATGGAAGAAAAGATAGATGGAAAGTGATATGTGTTGTGATACTGTCTACCTACGTTGCAGTCTTGATTGGCACGTGAAAAGGAGGAATTCCACCCGTGAGAACCAATTTTTTTCCGGAGGCTATGGGAGAGTAAGACATTGCGAAGGTAGGAGAAGACCTGAGAGGCTACAGGAGCCGCGTACGCAAACCGTGCCCTGAGCCACCGGGGAAATTATGCTTTGAATTCTCTTGACTCTTTTGACGTTTCAAGCGGATTTCACTCAGTGGATCAAATCCAGTTTCGTAGATTATCCACGGTGGGCGCCATTGGGCATATTTCCGCACAGGCAGCGATGGGTGAGGCGGACATGGATATACCCTGCGTGTAGGTCTCTCTCGCCAAGATACCTTCGCGTGAGATACGCAGGCTGCAGTTCAATATCCTAATTCTCATCCTGGTGTCACGAGCATTAAACCGAAAACATAACCTTCCGCAAGGACTGATGAAAAACATGCGAGCCTTTTGGCGGGTGAGACCTATCATGCATTAAATATTTGTCGTGAAATGACGCGTATATTTACCTATTTCCATCTGAAACCTCCGGGAGAGTATTCTAAAGATAAATAAAATATTGAAAAGGGAAATGAAACATTTAGGAGGTTTCCCTGCCTTTATGATAATAATTAATGATTAATAGAGCTATAGTTGAGCATATTTGATTTCTTCATCCAGTAATTAACGAAATTAACCCATGATAAGTGGAAATTCATCGGAAACTCTCAACCTTGAAGCTCTAAACGTTTCCTATTCGTCCTGGGGTAACTTAAAATCGGCGCATTGTAAAAAGGTAATGATTTTGAAAATGATTTTGAAGTATACGAAATTATGTTTTCAAAAGATTAACTGGTGGTACATTATCAATCCCGGATGGTTTCATAACTTTACCATGCATGGAGGAAAAAAAACAATTTGGAGAAGATCAGCTACTATTTCAAGTACATTAATATATTTTAACACAGTCAAAAGGAAAAATATCACAACATCCTCGAAGAAAAAATTAAAGCTTAGCCAAATGGCAAATTATGGTGGCCAAATTTTTAAAGGTTTTTCTCTGTTGCATAAAAGTAGCATAGGCCTTCACATGTCCATGACTATCAATTACTTTCCTAACCAACCAAGAACGACTAAAGACACGTGATATATAATGCATAGTTTTAAAAAGAATGTTTTATCTGATATTCATTATTTATGATTAACAGACTACCATTTCAGTGATTGGAATCTCTTAATTACAAGTTTATCTACTGAAGTGCTAATTAAATGCTCTGTTAAGTTTCAATTTAACTCAACCAGAAATTACCCGTGAAAGCGGACACAAATTCAGAATAAAATTCAATACATTTAGACATTGCCACTTTAGCTTTGAAACTATTGGTTAAAAAAGATAATTGGTAGTTTTTATGTTACTTCTCTAAGTATAATAATTTCTTGTTGGACGAAATGACAGCGCCAGATGCCGCAAATGAATGTGAGTATAGCTTGAGGAACTCGTGAATGAAGGAAAATACAATATTGGTTCTGGAAGTATTGGGCGCTAGACATTGGAGGTAACCTACTGGGAGCTATGAAGTCAATGGAGCAATATCTGAAAGTCATCACGCTCCGAACCTAGAACGTGAAACTTTCACTCCGCTCTACAGTGAACCTTATTAAGCCTCTGGAAACTTAATTGATACAAGTTCCACGTCACTCCAGCTAAGCGGGAAAGAAAAATTGTCAAACAAAAGGCTCACGAAAAGATTGTCTGCTATTTTGAAATTAAATTTCGCATCACCAGCGAAAAAGGTCACTAATTAATACGCGCAAATCTTATTAAATTCTGATGATCCTAGGAAGGAATATTTGGATTTCAAAGTTCCTACCTTAATCCCTACTTTTAACAATAACATTAGCAAACACTTCGTAATGTTTTATCTGCAATATTACCTAAAAGAATATAATTCCACAGATTAGATTTCTTTTTTTGTCAGAATAAAAATTGCCATTGTCAATGCGTCAAATTGTTGTATGAGTAATCATGTTCCCCTCTTCTACATCATGTTGTTCTCACATTACTTAAATGCCAGAAAAACTAGTGGTAGCCGTTTTTATAAATTCCTAGTTAAGAAAATGCACTGTGCGACGCAGTGTAATAAACGATTGCATTCATCAATACTAAAAACGAGATAATGCCCGCCGTTTAACGGCTTTAGTCCAAGCAAATAGATGATATCAATAATTCTCTCTGTGAATTTTGTACTGAGACAAGGCCACAAAAAGTTTATTGAATGAATTATTAAAAACAAAACTTTCACCTTTTTCTTTAAAACAGGTTACTTTTGGTACCAATCTCGTCAGCGTAGTAGAAATTCCAATGATATTCATAACTTTTATGGGTGCATGCATTTTATCTTCCTTCGGTTTTTACCACGAAGATATCTCTCAAAACCAACTTAAATAAAGTGTAATAATGATGAACGCGGTCTCATGACCTGATTCTCGGGTAATTACTGATCAGGCTATATAGGATGCAAATTTATCTATCGATGCGATTGAACATTGGCCCACACAAAAAACGATTTTGAAAATTAATAATTCTCATTTCCTTTTCGCGAAGCAGACGCTGTGGCCAAATATGTGTCATCCCTAAGAAGGGGCAAAAAAAGTGATGAAGGAAAGATGTTTCATCAGAGAGCCGGGGCCAAGCGGAAGAAGGAAGAAGAAAAAAATAAAATGTAGAAAAGACGGATGCTTATTTGACCTGAGGCAATTTCTTTCCGGAGGAATTCCATTTCTTTCCCCTCAAACCCAGCCCCTCCTCTCGCCAGGAAACGGAACGAAATATCTTCCAATATGGGAAGGAAATAATTTTACTCTTCAGGAGACTTTAGCTAGGTCGAAGGGAACCTCTAACACAGGTCTCCCACCTCTACGCCTCAAGGCTCCTTGCGCCGGTCCATTTCCATCTCACTGCTATAAATACGTTTGATCTCAAGAACGTTTCATGGCTAGTGCTGAGAACTGTTTAAAACACAATTTTTCAAACTAACGGCATGGATTCCATGTAAAATGCTGAGTAATTCATGTTAGAACTTCCATAATAGCAAGGCTCGTTTCGTAGACAGATGTGGAACAAATGAGAAATATCACACTATAAACGATAAAACGATCAGAATTAAGGTACCTATGAGCTGAAACATTCATCAGTTTATAGTAACACAGCCGATACCTAAAGCCCATTACGATGATTACCTTTCAATAACTAGTTTACCCAATGATTCTTCCACTCAGTTTCTAAGATGCTTTAATAAATTGTAAGTCTACCAACGTTTTCCGAATTATGAGAAAAAATTGATCAGTTTACTTTACGTTTTCACGTCATTTTTAACCCACACGTAACCTTCTTTGCTATCATTGATATACCTGTAAGCCCCAGTTCTAGGATATTCCTAAAGGAAAGAAATGATATTGGAACAGAAATTGTTCTGAAATGGAGACATATCAGATTGAATCTAACGAAAAAGAAACTATTTCTTAAAATAATGCATAAATACTTTCGAAACGATAAGAATATAAAAATGAATTTATTATTTTCGATGGTTTTATGCCCACTCAAGTGAAAAAAATCAGATGAGTAGATTACAATGATTTGAAATGCAATGGAACCCTCTTTTTAAGGAAATTGTCGATTATGTGAATTGTGTGGCGAGGTACGTCAGAGCAGGAAGTACCACACCAAAGTTAATTATTGCAAATTTGGCACCACTTATTATTCTCGAACCACTAAAAGGCGTTTCTTTTATCAAATCTTAAATATAATGGTAGCTAAGGTTGGTAGCAGTCACCTACACGAAGTGTGGCGTCAAGGAGAGAATGGTTCACGTAGAAGGGTCTTGCAAAAGAGCGGAGGGAAAGGACACCACATGGCAAGCAACGCTGCCAACATAACAGCAATTAACTTGAGAAAGTTCAGCGTTTCACGTAACGCATTGCTAACAATACGACGAAAAACGATGCTGCATCAAAGGACGCTGGAATTCCGTCTAAATAACTGGATTTAGATCCTTAGAGAGCATTTTAGTTTGAATTGGATATCCAAGTGAGCATTTTGATGTTGACAGCAATGGTTTGCTACTTTGGAAAACTTTGCAGTCAAATGTGGGGTTACTTGCTCAATGCGGAGCTATTCTGCAAACTATACAAAGGGTCTCCTTAGTAACTGTAATAATGTTTTGCTATAATAAGGAGTCATAAAACACGAAGTTATGAGAGGCATGGAAGGCCAATTGCTACTGAGATAAGTATAGCAGATATCTAAGCTTCGAGAAAGAAATGTTAACACAATTGTTTCTGCGGAAAACGTATTTAATATCGCAATAAATAAAATCTTATTAATACTATTTTTCAAACTTTATTAACAATTTTTAAACTCTAATGTAGTATCGTAAAATCTTTCATGTAGAAATAAAATGTTAGGTGTATGCGAAAAAAAATTCGCCATGATTTATTTCATTCATATGTGCAACAGTCATAACCCATGGGTCGTAAATAAAACTTTCTGTGGAATATTACAAAGTGAAATTATTTCCAAAAATTATTTCACCATATTTCGGAAATCAATTATTTTCTCTGGAAAAAATATATTTTTAAAAACCTTACTTAATAAACAAAAGCCAAATGAAACTTTTAAAAGAAAGAAAAAATATTTAAAAATTGCTATTTTCCCATCACTACACGTATTTCGTTCACGTACTTCGTCACTTCATCACTTTCTGAGCTTCTCTTTCTGGCTCCTTCTTCTTAAAACACTCTTGAGTCCATCCTCTAGATATCGTTCCCCAATGAATCCCCACTCCCGCTCGGTCACCTCCCTCCTTGCTGGGCGAATGCGTCAAACTCCTCTCCGCAGCACCGGATATATGTTCCCGATCTCCCACCTCCTTCTTCGTCCGGCTGCCTTTAAGAAGTCTAAGGTTCTTGGAATCTCATCCCCCTGGCCGTATGCCTCTTCCTTTGACGTTCCTCTTAAAGATGTCTTCCCACTATACCCCTCACCTCTTATAGTGCCTCCACCTCCCACTCCTCTTTAGACTCTTCTTCTTTACTTTCGGAAGCAGAAACCTCGTTTGATCGGCGATTCCTACAAGGAATTCCGATGCGGCCGGAAGTACGCTTTATTATGTGCACCATATGAATGCCGAGTTCGAAAAAAATACGCCGAAGGAATTCTGTGCCAAATGAGCCGGAGTGCCAAAAAAATTCATAAAAATAAGCGCTCTGGATTATTGCATGGACCACAGAGAAATAAACTAAGATAGAAGGAACGAGTGCCAGTCCTCTGAAAAGTTTATTTAATAGAATAAATGACAGCATACATGTACATGTAATATTTAGCTGATATAATTGATTCATTGTTTCTCTGAGCAATACGTCAGAATCAAGGATTGGTACCCTATCGCGGCATAAAACGATCTTTGGTGAGCTCAATGGCATAACAGCGTAATTTTCTTAAAACGATATGTTTAAAATACTAATGTATGATGCGCTGATGCTGAAAAACCTCCGAAGATAAATCTGGAATAAACATTTATATAATTTATGCAAGCTTTATGAACGAACCAACTATGGCTAGCAATTGATTAACTGAGCACTAGTGGATTAATTGATCGGATATTCCCCAGGAAAGAATTAACAATATTAGTTCCTTCAATTGTTTAAGTAGAACCATTTCTTTTTATAGTACTATAGAGGTAATAATTTTGATAAATTTATGTGTACTAAGTTATTAAAACACGAGAGCTGGTTTTTTGTTAAACCCAGTGAGAAATAATTTCGTATTACACTGATTATGGACTGTCAAAAAAGACGAGCTTGATGAGCGGTTTCTTTTAGAAAATGTGATATTAAATATACCTTCCATTGCGTTCAATCTTTCCGACTAAGATTTTTACAAAAGTTGTCTTATTCTTCGCTTTCAATGCAAGCCAGCAAAAACATCGGAAACTTACTTTCAGACCGAAGTAGAACATTTGGATTCCAAATATTGGAAATAATTTTTGGTTCCCCACAGTTTTAAGCAATTACATCGCTTTATCTTCCACAGTTTTTTTGGGTAGTAATATCTGATTGAACAAATTAATGCGATTATAATCATAGCTAGATATGAATGCGAAATAAATATCTCAAAGCGAATACCATGAAAGATAATGAAACGGACCAGTTAGACACATATTTCGTGAGATTTACGGGTCCAACATGGAACAGTCATGCGTATTTCAGCATTTGAGAAGCACGACTGACTGGGTTGAATCATATGCTGCGGTAAATGAAATTCCACATTTTCATTTAAGCAGAAAACCCTGCTCAAAAAACTTAAACGAAGACAGTCGGATTAAACGTACAGAAAAGTACAAATCCAGCAGAGCGTGTGGTATATGTTCCCAATACCTCTCTCACACATACTTTTAATACGCTTTAGTCCTGGTTTTCATTTGGAGGGCACGCTGCAGTGGAGACAATGGAACGAGTTCATCCTAATCATGAGAGGATTCCTTGCCGTAAGCACGGCAGTACATTCGCTCGGCGGATCAGAGCCACAATTTGGGCCGCCCGAATATTTCTAACAAAATGTATGCATGTATGTACATAAAAAATCATCCATCACAAACAAACAGAGTCCGTGGAGAGAGGACAGACAACACGTGAGGTCCGGATTCAATGCCCGACGTAATTTTTACGAATGAAATTTGCATTCTCCCGCATTCCAAGCCAAATAATGATGATAATTCCAATTAACACGCATCCTAGGTATAATTATTCGCTCTTGTTCTATTTGTATGCCATGTAAAAGTAACATGATACCCTTTGAAGGATATCATGGATTAATATATAATAATCAATTGTGTCGAACGATATCACATCACAAATATTTGAACTTATATCCACGTGAATGAGCACGTGAGTGAGTATGCTACCATACGCTCAAGCAAAGAGAGATGGACGAGAGTAAAACACAATGCAGAGGGTCTGAATTCAATTCCTGTTAAGCCGAACATTTTCCGTCTACTACATTTTGCTTGGAAATGTCATGAATTGCACCCAGGAAACGAATCCACGATTTTCTTCTCCTTTCCGCGAAAAATATTCTGAATGAGAGTAACAAAAAAGCGGATATGGCGGAAAAGAACTGCATGCACATAAGACACGATTTATAATCGCGGAGTAGTAACTCCTTTTTCGCTGAGAGATAGCATCCTCCCACCTACCTCAGCAACATAGTGCTCATTGAGTTTGCTTGTTATATATCCTTTCCTTGCGTTTCTCAAGAATTGGAAAATTATTGCTTTTCAACATTATTGAAAAATGGATAATAGATACCTTGTCTCCTGTGTGGTGGCGGAGATTTAGGATCTCATGAAAGGAAATAAATTTAGCGAAAAATTAAGGATGTATGAACATCATCACACATATTTAGTATTATCACTTATATAATATAGATTTGTAGGCATTGACAGGCATAAAAATAAGGTCGCTTTATGAAAAACATTGGCTGCCCAAAAAATTGCCACAAACGTATTGTGATTAATTATTTAGCTACTGCCTTGATTACCGTTCAGCAGGAAGTAAGCGTAACAGAGTCTTTCATACGCGTTCTTCGTGAGAAATATCCGTGTATTTCTGCTGCATGCCCGAGCGGGCATGTATTCATGGAGAGTCGCGAGAACAATGGAGGACTGATAAAAAAAATGTGAGCTCACTCATCATTGTATTCCCGGCCGCCGCATTCCCTTGCCGGCTCTTGTCTCGCTGCCGACACCGTCAAGGAAGCTCCCTTCTTCTCCCCCTTCAACTCTTCCCTCTCATGCCTCCTGTCCGCAACCATTGCAACGTGAGCCGGCTCATTTAACCGCTTCAGACGAGTTTCATCCTTTCAAGCCTTTCTTACTTCCCAGTACACTCACAGAAACAAAAGAACTCACACTGCAGATGCCATATCGATTGAGTTATAGTGAGATTCTCTACTCTCCTCAGGTAGGCAAAATTTAGCATGTATCCATTATATAATTGTATATGTCTAGGAAAAAATATGGCTTGGCATTGACTAAGCGTTGAAATGGAATATTTTAACGGGTTACTCGGACGAGCCCAAATTTTGATATCTTCTGGGCATAATTCTTTCACTATTAGCATAGATGATTTTATTAGACACAAGAGACGAGATCATTGATTTGGCTTGAGTCGTTGAGAAAATTAGGATATAACTAACTTCAGTCCTACTTCTCCTAAATTAAATGAAGGATTTTATTTAGGAAAACATTTAAACAATTGCAAGAAATAGAAATTTGCCAGTTCAAGGTGTTGACAAAAATATAATTATTCCACAATGGAACCGAATCAGTTTAGACAAGAGTAAATACATATTTAAGACCACTTCGAGTCATTTATCGAGAGTTAATTCCATTTCCCTCAAATTCTAATAATTCTTGCGAAGGCGTAGATAGAGGAAAACATACACAGTGTAACTCAAAGAATTAAAAAATAATGGCAATATCTCTCATTTCTATGGTGATAAATTAATGAGTATGAGAATAAAGGAATTACCTTTCCAACAAAATATAATTCCAAAATAAATGTCAATCTTCCTCTGAGTAATTTTAAATTAAAGCTCGAGAATATTATAGGAGGGTATGGAAAGAAGCTTGATGAGAGTGTACCATGAAGCACTCATTTGCACGTTTTGAGAGAATATTATTCACTATGGTTATCATCACATATCATTATACCTTACGATATAATAATGGAAAATGTTTAATGCATTTGCACTGGATGTTCAAACGTATACTCTTGTCATAAGGAGGATGATATTATCAAAATTTTGGGAGTTATCTGAATCAAAGGATTACTTTACAAGTTTCAAACGGAAGTGTATTCGTGACCTAACAACTGCGTCTACAATCGTAAGTTCAATTTAAATGACCGTATTCCACATTAAATCACTGTTCTCAGCAAAGTCATTTCCCTGCAAACGCCTAAATTATTTATAACTCTTTGTCTCAGAAAAGATACAAGATACATGGAAGGTAACTTTCCATTAGCTATTTCTTCGAAGATGCAATGCTCATGATTTTTCAGCATGCCAAATTAATCCCTACATGCAGTACTGATAATAAACTTTAGTTTTGAAATTTTCTAAGGACCTTGCCTTTCGATTAAAATATATATTTTTGATGACCGATTCTAAAAAAAAACTATCATTACCACAGTCGAAATAACGTTAGCATAACTTGATTAGAAATGTTGGGTATCTCTTGAAATCTTAGTTGAAAATCATGCTTTGGGCAAGATTTATGACACTTCTATGACTCAGCCATAAATGTGACGCGGTCTTAGTAATCGGAGGCCATGTTTTTACACAAAGTAGCACGATGATTACCATGATAGCGCAATTTTCCTCTACTAGTGGAGCCCTGGATTAAATTTGGAAAAAAAGAACCTAAAGACATGTGATCAAAATTCTCCGCGCCATTAGAGCGTAAGTTTTCGAAACACCAACGCTTGAAACCACGAGGAATATGTCCGGCGATCCTTAATACTACATTTTGTTTCTGAACGCAAAATATGAAATAAACACAGTTGATTTAAATAGACAAGCCGTCCGATAATTATTCAAGGAATCCCGATCGCCCAACCCATGCAAGCCTTTTTAATAAAAGGATGGATTTCCTGGATGGAGCCCCGAAAAAAAATACTTTATTTCCTCTCGCCGATATCCCAGGAGAGAGACCTTCCAGCATCAAATTGCGGTCGAGTTATAAATAAAGGCGAAACAGAGTGATGTTTTTAATCTCCGAGGGAATCTACTCCGAAAATAATGGCCGAAGCTTTAATAATCTTCCTCCGGCATCTCTCTCTCCCGGCGCCCTCGGCTATATCTTCCAGACCTGAAATCAGGCTCCAACCATCTCGAAATCTCCCTGTCTTTACTCCCACCACCTCACCACACCACGCCATACACCTCTCGTTCTCCCCTCCACTCCCACGGATTCGCCTTCCAGGGGCCTAAAATCCACTTCATCCCTTTGAATAACCTCGCCCCACAACCTCTCCATCGCTCCGCTACCTCACTCCCAGCCTCCGGTCCTTCCCACCCTCCCAAACCTTCCCTCCCACCCCCACCTCCCCCCCTCTCACCCAAACGCCAGATCTCCCATCTTTTCCTCATAATTCAATTAAGTCCAATCCATGCCGTGGCATTCCTGACCGAAATGCGGTCTTTCTTCGCTCCGTTTCCCCGCTCACTATAAATCCTTACCCCCAGGCCCTCCGAGTTGGTTTTCACTCTCTCTCTCCCACAGCCTCCGCCTTATCTCTCGAATTACTCCCTACCTACCCCCACTGTCTTGGGTAAGCGAAATGTCTTAAATGGTCTTTTTTTCAGGGCTTATCCTGTGATTGAGTTTTCCCCTCGGGTTCCATAGAAAGGAACGAACTTGTTAATTTATATTTATCTACTGTATTTTTTTTTCTAAAATAAACAGACATGTTTATATTTTTTAAGCAAAAGTCTTTGATAAGGCACTGAATTATAAGTATGCATTGATAAAATAGATCCATTTTTAGGAATCATTTAAAACATGATTGGTTTTTCTAGCCGGGAGGAAGTTATGAAACACATGATTGCATACTTACGCTTGAAATAAATAGACGGACATTTATTTAGGGCAGAATGGATTTGCATGCTTTTGTGATTATCCCATAATTCAATATCTTTTAGTTTTGGCTTGGCGTAAGTGGAACGCCAATTATTCATAATATGAAATTATAGCAAATGGAGTCTCTTGACATTTTCTGCATTTTTATCGCTTCCTAAGGGTCCCTATGTCTTCCATTGATAATGAAGAATTCGGTCATATATAGACAAGAAATTAAATTTTTATAGTATTTCTGTAACGTTTCAGGGGAAAGCTCACATATACGTAAGAAATATTTATGCAAATACTACACGTATTTTCCAAATGAATAGTTAATAACTTTTCACTGATTAATGCGCCATCATATAAAACCATGGCAATCACTCGCATAAAAATAGTATAGAAGGTCTCGTCAAATATTTAAAGTTCTGACGTAACCGGACAGATTTCTAAATCAAAAGCATTAAAATACGTGCATTACAAGAATATACTGCAGCATCCGCAAGGATTCATTTGGGGAGTTCGCTGGCATGGGCAACTGAGTAACAGACTGTTCATTTCTCGAAACAAGGAATTGTGACCACTTCTTGCGCATGCTAATAAGAAGCCAAGCATGGATTTCCGGTCATATTTTTTCGACTTCTTCATATGCCGGGGTAAATTCCTCCGGGGATTTCGTTGAGTATGCGAAATCCAAAAGAAGTGATTCATTCCCAGGTTGAAAATATTCGCGGACCTTGAAACTCTGGAATGCAGGAAAAACCTCGCTTAGACCTTCGATTGTCGAAGGATCCTCATTCAGTCAGCAGAATTCTTGATCGTTCGACCGTTCTCCCTGAATCATCTCAAAAGAAAGGTTCACAAGACGTGGAACCTGAGAACTATGCCGCTCCTGGTGGAATAGGAAGGGCCTTGCAGTTACCCTTACTGTAAGAATACCCCAGTATATTGAGAATAGTGAACGTCTACGCTTCTGCCTTACCATAGGATGTGGTACCGCAGAAAAAAAATATTATCTATCCCTTGGAAACTCAAAATTTACTTTTTAAAGGATCAGCAGGAAATTGAATGTACCCATTCTCAATACATTAGAATAAATATCATCTTCATATTTTAAAATGCTAATAAACAAATCTCACAATTGGCCAAGAAATCTCTTTTATGTTCTCAATATTCTCAGCATTTACTGAGTGCAGCAGTGGATATGAAATAATGAAAATATCGTCATCCAATAATTCTTGTCTTATTACATATTTGAGCGCAATATCATTAAGAAGTAAGAAAAGTTTCCTTAAAATTTTAAATTTACTTGTGTAAAAAATTCCACTGGACCGATCAGCTATTATATTGACTGTTTATTAATAACCAACTGGTGTGTCATTAATCCAGAGAGTGGTTTTCAGCAGCATTCTACTCCATTCCCTTTCAACAATTCGATTTTTTCCTTCAGCAATTTCCTGATGCTATCAATCCCTTGCCATTATTGTTAATTCTTTAAACTAATCTCTCCTTCCAATATTGTTTCTTAAGCAATAATAAATCAAAATAAACTTACTTCCCTAACGTTTATTTGCTATAATGTTGCCCGGAATATGAAAAAATGCACATAAGCATGATTGATCAGCTTGAAGTATTCGATATGAATAGAACCTGTGAAAAGAATTCCTGCCGAATCACCATGTCTTGGATGTGAGGGAAAAATATAAGACTTACGGATCGTATATATGCGTTCATTACGGATCATATGACAACATAAAGTAACCAGACATGTCAAAGACATTGGATTAAAGAAAAAAATATGAAAAGCTGAACGCGAATGCCTTGTATGTAGCACTCGAAATGGAATATATTTCACCTGTTAATTGAGGATACCCAGCAGATAGGACGCTGAAGAAGAAACTTCTCGGCCTCCTGCTGTAGATTTTATGGGTGGCCAGTCAAAGATAGAGCAGAGGTCAAGAACTTTCATGTGTTCATGAAGTCAGAAACAGCAACCTTCAGATAAAGCATTAATCCAACCCAGCACTTGAACTACAAGAATAAAGCTTGGCTTTCCCAGTTTTCTGGATGAATTCTCCGACGAGATTGATGCATTATTTTATGGCTACGATCATTTTTTAAATTTCAATTAACCGTATCTCCAAGTAAATATCTGTTAAATTATCAATATTCCAAAAATAATCTAGTGATTCCCATTCCCGGCCACATCAGAAATCACTAATTTATTCAATCTTTCAATATAAAATATATTTACCTTGACGAAATCCTCATATTAGTCATTTATTGGACACACAAAAGACTCTCCTTGGGAAGCATGACAGAGTATCGAAATACGACTAGCCCTTACAGATTTAGGCTCACCAGAAATCGTTTATTGTACAGGGTGAATGGTAAAGCAGTGTATTTTATAAATTACAATTTGAGTTTTTCAACCAGGGAACAGCGAACTGGAATGCTTTCCTTAGAATTAGTTAAAATCCTGGATCGTATATAAAAGAAACTCTCTCAAAAGATTAAATTCATAATGGAAAATTGAAATAGCAAAAATCTTTTTTTAACATGATTGTTCTTTCATCTTAAAACGTGACCAACTTGAAAAGAATTAATTTTACATAACATGCATTATGCAAAGGGGTTAACAATTGACGAATGAAGATAGTAAGAATTAAATTAAAGGCAATAGAATTGGCTTTTGAAAATGAGTAAGGACCGTTTTACGTATTGGTCCGAAAACATGGTCAGACAATAAAATATTGAAAAATGAAAAAAAGAGGATAATAATTCCCAATCAATCGCCTGTAAAACAAAGAAAAAAATTTCTTTGAAAGTGTTGAAAAAATTATTGACATTTATCATTTCCATTACAGAATTTCATGCTAATATATTTTCCCACGGATTCTAACTTTTCTCTAAAAAAAGTCGTGGCGATTAATTAAGCTTCAAGTGCACTGACCTTTTTCTGAGAGGCTATCATTCCTATTGGGCATACTTGGACCCGGTCATATTTAAAAATATACATGATACTTTAGACCAACTATATCCTGAGGGTAGATAAATATATTAACCGGAGCATTGTTAATATGATTGAGTAAGTGTCGCTTAAAACTGTCAAGAGGTGTGAGGTGTGCATTGAGGGTACTAATGTTTCCAATTTTTTATATTCTTACCATGGTTTGTATAACTTCTGTAAATACTTATTTACTAATTTCACGACTTCGTAATATGGCAACAATATTTTAAAATAAATTTCGTGGTATTACAAAAATAATATTTAAGGACATATGATTGTGCACTAATATACTCACAAAACAATAATAATTTGTTCCACAAGGTAATAAGTGAAGATATATACCTTAAAACTATATTATAGTTACTAGCGGACAATTCCAAAATACACAACATAACTTTAAATACCAATGATTTCGTAAATTAGAGACAAAAACTAGAAAATCACCAAGAAACACATAAGTTTTGCCTCCAACTTTAGTCAATTATGACCTCCAACGAACTTATTACCATAACTGTCATTTTTAGCACCAACTCTTGATTACTCCTTAAACGGGAATAAAAAATTACTCAGTAAATCATTTACGTCCATACCACAAGGACTCAAGACCACCCCAACAGAGAAAAAAATCGCCTTCATGCCCTCTGAAATCCCGTAAAGCATTAAGAAACTTTCCTTCGTCCGAAAGAAAGCTACTTATTAAAAAAATTAAGATCCGTAATAAATCCTGAACTAAGAAGGAAGGAGCTGGGTAACGATCCTTGCTACCGCCTTCAGTGCTCATGGGGCCACTCGCTGCTGCATGGGCGGTCCCTTAGATAGGGTATGTCGGGGAACGGAGGGGAAATAAGTGCGATTCCTGGGAGGAGGAGTGGGGGTACGGGAGACACGGGAGGGGAGGAGGAAATAAAGTAGCAGGTGGGCAAAAAGAAGGAAGGAAGGGCTTTGACGTCGGGGCTCGTAGGTCATGACGTATGGTTGGGAGTAGGTGGAATATGGCTGAAAGGAAGGTTTGAGAACCCTTTAGAACGGATAAGAAAGAGAACAAAGGAGATGAAACGGTAGGAAAGACTGAAGGGGACGTAAAAAGGTACGTGTAAGGGGTGCGGGGAAGGTTATTTTACAGGACATTTAAGGGTGTCCCGTCAATTCCGTGAGTGAAAACCAATCACAAATACTACCCTTCCATTCATTGCGATATATTAAACAATCATATCACTGCTAACACGTCTTTCCCACTGTAAAATAAAATTAAGTTCCTAAGAAAGGACATTTGTGATATAAAAAATCATATTATTACTTATTTAGTTACAGCCAAAGGAGCCTAACATGTCGCGTTTTACGTTGGGCTCAAAATATTTCTTCTACTATGGGTACTGCTTAACAATAATGGTTTAATTGATTACTCAAAATTTGATTTGGAATGCTTCCTTCATTCTATTACCGTTACATTCTAGAAATAAAAGATTCTCAAATCAGTTTTTATAAAAGCCTCATTATAGGAAGAAAAATTAACTTTTCTCTTGTGAATCATGGTTCACTATGATCTCATTTGAGGAACAATGGAGGAAGGAGGGAATTACGGGGCCGGATATCATGATACCTGGTCGGAGGAGGACGAAAGGAACTACAGCTCTCGCTATATATGACGGGAAACGGATGGTCAACTTGTATCGTTAAACACCTGCAGCCTGTATGGAAGAAAGAGGCAGAATATAACGTGTTTCTGTGAAATTCACGCCTCCAATAGTAGCATCTTTTTAAACATTCAAATTTAAAAATAATATCAATCGCTGCCTTCAATACATTACTATTCCGTTCCCGGAAAATTCTGAATATCAATTTTTGCAAAAACGTTTCTTGAATGGGAGATATATATTGTATTTCCCATGTACATTAATTCATGAAATGCCTATTCTTCAGAGAAATTAAATACGCTGAAGGGCAAGTCGAAGGGAGAACTTTGACAGCCATGACATGTGGCTGAGAGAGGGAGGAATGAGTGGGAGGAGTATCCTTCACGTGGAAGTACGGGGGGAGGGGGGTAGGAAATCCTTAAGGAATCATGATAAATAAGGTGAACAAGAACTTGAAGAGGAGTGAAAGAAGCAACATGCTTATGTCATGGCGTGGTATCATTTGGAGGCAGTTAGCCGGAGTCTCCACCCTGAATCCTTATTTTTTGTTACTCGTGTAGTTAATATCTTCTTTATTACAACGGCAACTAAATTCCATCTTTTCATGAATATATTTTTTATTTGGAATGGTATTGGCTCAACAACTAAAATTTGCGAAATTAGCAAAACGGCCCAATTTTTACCATGCATGTGAATTGCATAAGAAATTTACAGACGTGAGAATTGAAATACAGAAGTAGCCAAAGTATTTCTGAAAATATAATTGATTTCACTCTGTTCAAAAATGTACGAAACTCATTGGTTTCAATTGAGTTATAAATTGAAAGATTATCGGCAAAGTTTCAACATTACTAATATTATTATTAAAATAGGTGTTCCAAATACAGATTTAAGGAAATACGTAAAATATAGCTACCCGCGGATCACGGTGAAATTTCTCCACAAACTTTCAGTAGCAACTGTTAACATGCTAATTTTGCATTAAAATCTTGTGTAAAACTGAGTGAAAAGTAGTGGAGCATCCGTCGTCATAATACATGGAATATCTTTTTAAAAATTTCGTAATTGTGGCACAAAAATGACAAACTTTATTTTACATTCGAATCTCCTCAAAGAAGAAAAGGATCGGAGGTTACGGAGAGCACGAGCAAAGCAATTAATTTGATCTGCTAGGGCGAGGAAATCATGAAGCGTCTTCAATTCGTCTTCCCTTGCTTACAGCAAGGGAAGAAGAATATAAAGGAAAGAGGATTTGAGGATGAAGAATAGGGTAAGAGTGGAGCACACAGAAAAGGGTGGGAGAAGGCGAGGAAAGAGCGTGAAAGGATGGTGGGAGACAGAGGGGAAGTTAGTTCCCTGCAAGGCGACCCCCTAGGGTCGTTGGACTTACCCTCTTCCTTTGCACTCGCGAGGGCTGGGGGAGGTCGCGAGGAGTCGTGCCCGGTGACAAATCAAGCGACAAAAGGGTGGATCCCTTCGGGGACTTTGAGAGAGAGAGAGCTAGAACTAAGATTCGAAGGGTGGGAAGAAGGGACGGGACTTCGAAGCGATGAGGAAAAACGGAGAGTAGAGAGAATTGAGAAGTAGGGGCACTTCAGTTTTGTGTGCTTCGACAGTCAAAGTCATTTCGCACTTACTGTCCACCCCCCGGCTGCAATGGACAACAGGACTCGGGTCAAATTGGACGATTCACCTACCGATCCGAAACAAAATCTAGCCTGACTTTTCAGGCTCTTTGAACGAGATATCACCACTCATGAAATTGAATTTGGCCTCATTGTAAACAGAAAGAAGAACTCGTAACGAATTATTCAAATTGTACTAAATTTCGAGATCTTTTCCAAAAGATGTAAGTCGTTGTGCATGGGATATGGTGATCTGGTATGCGCTCCAGAGAAATATTATTACATATAAGAGAATGTATCGACGCGAATATGGCCTCAAAAATGTAACGATGTGTAGCTCGTACGTGTTGTCATAATATTTTTTTAAATTTATTTCTCGCCGTAATACTTTTTATGAAATGAAGAAACCTTAAGTGTTGAAGGCTTTTTTAGTGTACGGTATGAAAAAAATAAATCAGTTTATATTATCATATGTGTATATTTGGAAAATTACTGAAATTTCCAGCCATAAAAAAATATTCTCATCGTACATTTAACTAAATTTAATATATGCTTGGATTTAAATATTGAGTAAGACTCCTTTTTGAACATAGAAAAATCTTGTTCAAACTACCTTAACTTCGGGGATCGAACGGTAATTGGTGTTTTTATCGGGGAAAGTCTTTGCTTCAGGAGGAAAATCTAGAGTGTCTAGAGTAAGAGAAAAAATAGAGTAAATCTAGAGAAAATCTAGAGTAGGAGAAAAAATAGAGTAGAATTGGGAGTGAAGCCGTGAAGCAAACTTAAATCATTAAATTAAAACAAGTTAAGCAACAGCACTGAAGCTTGCAGGATGTATTTATTTAAATGTGAGCATTTTCAAAAGTAAAAACTTGATTTTCCACAGTATTTTTTAACTTTACCGATCACGATTTCAGCGAATTTGCTTCATCATCAAGAATGATGAAGCAAACTAATTCGCTACTAAAAATCATCATGATCTGCTCATAATAAATGTGTTTACAAGCGATGTAGTGTTACGAAAGATGATCAGAATATGAACCTATTATCTCTTGATAATGTAGCAAATGTTGAAACCGGGGTTTGCATATTTAGAAAATCGTGGGGATAAACGACGTGTCTACATGTGAAAACTCAGCAGTAGCGCTTAAGAAAAGATGGGTTGGATGGTGACGTGACGGATTGTTTGGCATATGAAGGAAGGTTGGCGAAAAAGTCGGTCTTAATATTAGTATGCTCTTGCGCTGCTGCAAAAGGCGGCATGGGGTCCATAGTCCACAGGCAACGTCCCACCAAAATAATATAGTACAGCGCCACTGATGACACAAGCAGGTAGATTCTTACTGTAATGCCTCGCCGTTGCCAATATTTGTGCCCAGGCTCTCGGGTTAAGCAGACTGCATTTATTCAAGGAGGCTCTACGGCAGCGTGACATATATCTCATAACCTTAATTTTTGTACTTCTTATATTAAATCACGTTATATATCTGATGGGATGAAAAATAATTCTTTTTTTCAACCTTGACACATGTTTAGATGCTCGCTTGGAATAGGTAAACATTGACATGAAGGCGATGATATGTAAGAACAATGAGAAATATAATTTTTCTGCCAAAAGCGTCTTCCTAATGTTAAGACAATGCTCAGGACACCACACAAACCAATCCCCATTGCATTGAGGCAAAAATAATATGTAAAAAAATAGCTTAATTTAAAAGTTCTACTCTCGTTAGAAAGATGTTAAGTCAGAATGTCCTAAAGCTATTGCACATGAATACTGATGCATTTTTCCGATTACCTACATCCTTTTCCTTTAAACCACTCATCCTAAGCATTGGTTATAGCATTAGATGTGTATTTGCTTGGGAATTGACTTCAGACTATAAACTGGGACACTGTGCAAGTGGAATGAATTTTGACAGTGATATATATCTATGTCTCTAATGAATCAAATAATGGAGCTTCCCACACTAAGGGACAAGAAATGTGTTCTGGAAATATAAAATAGGTGCAGTAGAATTCAAGACTAGTTTTCAGGTGAGAAAAACCTGAGATAAAATTTGCTGCGCACTAAGCCTGTACATTGAACATTCTTAATCTCTGCGGAGATATTGCTCCACTTAATTGGAACCACATTGTTATAAAGAGAAAATATATAAGTAATATTTTAGTGCATAAGTACTTCATGCGCGTTTGACTCCAACGGTGAGCCAATAAATATTGTTTCAAAATACAAGAAATTAACCATATTTGAGGGTACCTTGAGATTACCGTAGTATATAATAAAAGGTTATACTATGTTTAATGGACAAATTATAAATTGCAGTGATAGGTATGTATCTTTATGCTAAAGAGCTCTTCATATTAGAGGATATCAGAATTGAGAAAGGCTGGATAGGTGAAGAGTTCAGTTTGTAGGCGTAATGACAAGATATCCAGGAATGATAAGAACAGCAGTTTTTCAGCTGAAGCACTCCAAAAGTTTGAGAGACATGAACAAACCAAAAATAAGGCAATTTCGAGCAATTAACTCAAATAAAATAGCCACTCCATCTCTATCGTAAAATAACAATTATTTTCGAGCCTTCCACGAAAATACTAATCACATAGACCGAGCATGTTTTTTAGACTATAATATTTAATATACCCTCGTCATGGAGTTTTACTAATGTTCCCATTGTGATAATATGACCCTGGCAAAAACATAAATTAATGCTTTATCTCCTCTTTTATTTCAAGAGTATATATGTTTGCAACCACGACGAAGGACGAGTAGTGAATTACATGTGATTTTATAAACGAGACTCTGGAAATAGTGATACTAATAATAATTTCGTCTTTATTTAAACAAATTTGTGGACAATTAAGTCCTTTCTCACAATTTACTCGTTTCAACCTACACAAACATCCATGCCAGAGATGGGAAAAAAACGCTCCCAGGCGGGACTCGAACCCGCAACCTCACCATTGGCAGGCGTGGAATTTACTCCACCGCCACCGAGGCCGGCTACTCATGGGAAAAGAAAGGATGAAGAGAGAAAACTAAGATAGAGAATAGCTAAGGGAAGGAGAGGCGAAATGTTACGGCGGGTAAAAGGCACTGAGAGATTGTTGCCATGGGGCACCCAAGGAGATTGGGTATAATCGGAAGGAGTTTGTGATCCATCTGCAAGGAGGCGAGAGGAGAGAGGGGAGGCGTCTTGCTTCACCACGCCTAAAGGGTTAAAGAAGAAGAATCTTGAAAGAAGTCAAGGAAGAGAGCGAAAAGAATTGAAGAAAGAAAATGAAGGGAAGGGGTGGACTTAATTGGAGAGATTCTTCAAGAACAGGGTGGTTAATTTACGTTGTTTACCCCCTCTTACTTTTGCCAAAAGCCCTACTTCCCCAGACCGCCTTAAAACGTAGAGATTAGGATTAATTTAAGAGAGCGTGAGGGAAGGAAGTAAAATTGAGGAGGTTTGGGAGAAGGGGATATTATTCCGGCGGCGGTGGGAAGCGAACTGAAGACTCCGTGGAGAATGCAATGAGTTGAGGCTAAGAAACGGTTTGAGACGGCATTTTATGCACGGCGGCCTACTCCTGCCGAATGAGCGAACCAACTCCAGCGGGGTCGGAGGACTTCGAGCGGCGAGGGTGCGGGGGAGGGGGAGGTTGAGGAGGAAGGAGAGTAAGCCATTTAAAACGAGGCCCTGAATTATCTCTTCATTTCGAAGCTAGGTCCCCTATAAGAATTTTACCCCGGATTCCCCGGCACAATTTAAGCCAGGTTGGAATCCGGTGGGGAGAAGATGTAAATTGAAATATAATCCAATCGAATAGGAGCTGCGTGCCCATGTAAATTTAACTTAATTTCAATTCTGCGGTCTCAACATTTTATGTGGCCAAATAGCCGCTAAATTTTAATCTTAGCTCTTTGGTAACTATCCGTTATTATTTTCGCCGCTTTCCAAGAAAGACGCAGCTACAAACCAAAAAAACTTCAGTTAAAACCACGAACAAAAGAATTTCTTCCGTTTATGTTCAGACGAAGTATCCCGAAGTTTTCCCTTTTGCATTACTACATGGTTTGTTCAATGATTGTTTTAGCTGGTATCTGGAATATTTTTCATTCACGCCATCTGAGATACATTGTGGACTTAGAAATTAACTTACTAGACTTTCACACTAAAGGTGAACTTAGTTCCAATTTAAAACGTTTATCAACTGGAAAGAAGATCAGACCTTACTATTCAAAATTACGACAAAATTGGACAACACATAATTTCATTGTATTTTCTACGGAACAAGGGTTTAAAGGCACTGCATATACATAAGGATTTAAATAGGTAAGAGAGAGGAACTAATCATCTTATATGAAGCTAATAATGTAAGCAAAAATGAAGGAAGCGGGATATGAATATATACGCTCTTTGTAATAGTAGACATTTCTTGGCTTATCTTATTATTTACGTCATTCTTTTTAGACTTTTTAAATAATTAACTTTCGTGGACTTCATGAATAATATCCATTCTGCATAGAATTGAATTTGGCTGCTGAAGCGAGTTCGTGACTGTTCATTCAAGGATATCTAAGGACTGCAGCAATTTTACATTAACTTACTCAGCCAACTCTGAATCCACTATTATTTGGCAATCACCGAGAAGCTCTCGCATGATACTTGACCTGTCCTTTGAGATTGAAGTTTACAAGGAAGTGAGGCAGAAGATGACATGGAAAGGCATGGGAGTGAGAGGACACACTAACTTTTGCGCTCACCAATCTTTCAAGAAGTTCCGGTCTGAAGCGATGTTCATTTGGAATTCCGGAGAGAAATTTCGGACCATCAAGCAAACTTCTTGGCGATCCAAAACAGTCGCCTGTTCCTTGGAATGTTAAAGAGCAACCCAGGGGAGCGGAATAGGAAGTGCATCTGGGGAAAACAGGGCTGTTTAAGATATTCAGTTATACAAGGGGAGAAACACCCTGAGACCACATGGAAAACAAACAATAGGACGCAAAGGAAGTCTTAAAAAGTTTTGAAAAATGCCTCTAGATTACATTACACGCTGTCTAGCCCACCTGCGCACAGAGCGTGGAGTCTTTGGTTCGGGAGACCAAACAATGGAAAAGAATTCACGGATGAAAAAAATGTCTCCACTGTAATTTGAATCAAAGTTCTAGGTCACCCGGGTTCGTTTGAAAATTCTCTCTTGCTCCTCAGTAATCTTCCGCATGCGTTCATTTTAATTGTGCGGCAGAGCGGAAGTGGAGTTTGGTAGAAAGAGGTGACTCACATTTAAATGTGCTCTTGTAACTTTGCCATCGCCACGTGCAGAACACTGGATTGGATATTATTGAGTAAAGGTATTTAATTAATATTGCAGCTTTTTTATTGGCTGAAAAGGTAAAAGGACAATGGGATCTTATATGAAGCTATAAGCTACTTACAATATTCCCTGGAGGGTCTAAAAAAAGAAAAACTTAACTTATAGTATAGGCGAATATTAAAGTTTAAATATTCAAGGCAAAGATTATTTAAATAAAAAACTAATGGGTACGTTTCTAACGTTCCTAATATATAAAAATTCGCGTAAAATGTTGCAATTTACGTGAAATAAATTATATAACTTATCTCAATTACACGTGTTGCAAGTGCATTCGCCAGTGGATTCGTCGCCTCTTCGCAAAAATTCGGAAAAAAGTTAAGCTTACATATTAAGAATAACGCTTGTGGTATAAGAAGATAAAATACGTAACAGATTTTCATGCTCAGTATGCACGAACTACTAAGCATGATTCCGCGGTCAAACAAATTATGTAATTGGTCATAGTAAATGGAGATACTGATTGTGAATTTGGCAGAGGTTAGAGGAGATATTTTGTGTTATCTTCAAGACAAAGCATACTGATGAACAGGCAAAGATTTTACAACACGTTTATAACCCTCAATGTGCGTTTATCTAGATTATTTGCGGTAGCCTAAAATCATATTTGGCTTACATCAGTTAGGCGCAATGAAAGGCATACTGATGAGTTTCAGTACCTGGATTCCTTAATCACTAGCTATTTCAATCTTACAACAACTCAGGATTAAAATCTAGTTGTTGCATTGCAAACAGTTTCGCGAAATTTTGCAAAAAAGAGGAAAGAGTGTTGAGCGAAAATCTCCACCAAGCACGTATACCATTGGATTAATGAAATTTTATGCTCCACTCCATTAAATTTCAATAGTCATTTGTGCTACTAATGTGTACCGGCATGTTTCATTAGCGAGTTTTGCACGGGGATTGTAAGGAAAACAGACATAATTGCAGTTCTATTTCGAAATAAATTTAAAAAAACGAACGATAGAAATTTTTGTATCAATCATCATATATCTTATTTCGTTCTTAATTCTAGAATTCCTCTGTGAATTGAACGACAGGAAGGCATTAATTGTTACAACATTATTCTATTGACATTTAACGACGAGAAAGCTTTTATAAGCAATTAAATGATAAGCGTAACATATATTCCACTTAAGCAAAGATATTCATTAAACTTTTGAAACTTGCTTCGTTTGATCGAATGCTTAGCAGCCTAGTGTCTTGCTCGCCTATAACGGGAAATTTGGCCACGGGTTTAACAGAATTTGAAGAAATAAAATAGACGCAACTCTGTGGTTTTCGTTGAAAAGTAGAACAGATAACATAGATAGCTCTATATGCATGAAAGTTAACACAAAGACCTTAATTTCAATCCTAAAATACGGTTTGCCTCATTTTCAGGGGGTTAGAATCTTAGTAGGAACGTTTCTTATTTATATATGAGTCTCTTCTCCCTTAGTACAAAGTAACTGGAGGTCTTCGTCAAGGCGTAGATATCTTTTGTTTCAATGGTCAGCCTTAATAAGTTAATGCTTCCTTATTTCTGATCAAATTGGCAATTTAATACTAGTTTCAACTTTGAAATACTCTCTCATGGGAATTTTACTCGATATATGATAAAATAACCATCAAAACCTTCGACATATTCTTAATAAATGCTTGTTCTAAGAGGCGGAAACATTTCTATTTAAAATTCCCCCCTGAAATAACCGGTGATATATTGCAGTCGGCACGATTATTTATAGCTAACTCCAGAGGGTTTATTGACCTCAGAATTGTATTTATTTTTCACTATTCGGATTCTGAAAGAGGCAAGTAGCTACTCTCTGAGGAGAAGCCAACAAAACGAGCCGAGGGAAATGTATCGAAGGACATCAAGGTTGCAGCGGCTGTGTGCTGCTGAGGACAAGGCTCGCTGTGATGATGCATTGTGTAGACACCGTTCCATCCCAGGGGACTTAAGACTCAGAAAACTGTCGTCAGAGGAAGAAGAAGAGAAGACTGTCACTAAGGGATTCGCAATGTAAACAAGTAAATTTCCTTCTCTTTTGAAAGTGGCTGCCACGTATCTCTACGTATTCTCCTATTCGTGTAGGGAAAGATATTTCCTTCCTTTTGCAGACTCTAGGCGTTGCTTATGTGGCGCAGACTTCACTGGCGCAGAGGTGTCTTGCGTGCCAAATTGATTGGTAATTCAATTTGATACTGTGAATATTCAGGAAGGAACAGTGATGAGGACAAGAAAAGACATTTCACTGGGAGATTGAGGTCGTCATTAGGAAGTATATTTCTTTTGTTTTATTCTAGTTTTCTCCAAGGGGTATTATTAATGACTAAAAAAATAATAAACCAGCAAGCAATCCTATCTCCCCAACCATAAATTCTTTCTGGAAAAAATATGGGAAATATTTGAAGCATATAAAACTTCACGCTCAAAATATCCAAGTCGAAGTTGACTTTTTGCAGTTATTAATTATTTTTAACATGCTGGTAATAAAGTTAATCTGCAGTTGTAAAAATATTTAGAAAATTAATACTTAAACTACTCCTTAAATCTTGCCTCTTTATCAGAAACACCGGAGATTTTATTTCCGTGCTGTATAATTTCGGCGAGTATTTAAGTTTTGAACGCCAGTGGTTCATTATATTCATCCAGCTTGAATTTTAAAACTTTTTTTCTAGTATTTATACATTTCTGTATTGATTCAATATTTTTATCAGCTTTATTGGCAGCTGTAGAATAAATATGTAGCAGATAAATCAATTTTTCTCTTCAACGCATTGTTCTATGAATCGGTTTCATCACAACTAACGCCATATATATCTATCAGCTGAGACTGCCATTAAACTATCTAGGCGATATTAAAATTTAGTTTTCATAAAATATATCCGACACTGAAAGACGAGAAAGAGCCTACGTAATTTATATGACACGTCAATGTTTGACCATTTTTAAAAATAATTATGGCAATAAACAATAATTGGGACAATAAACGTTCAGTTTCAATCAATATTAGTTTAAACATTTAAAAAATAATTCATTTATATAAAATACAGTAAACGAATTTTTATTTGAAACTTACGTTGTTTCACTGGCTATCCCGCAAAAGATACGGGTTACTGTCTAGTATCAAAGATATGAGCACTTTTTCTTTCCTTATATTACTCACCACCTACATTACGAACCGGGCCCACAAGAACCGAAAGATGAGAGAGACGTAGGAATGAGGACAAGTTTTCGAGGCCGTAATATTTTTGCTCGGCGGTTGAAAAATTCACGCGGGTCAGGTCGTTAACAATCAGTGTAGCCATTAATTTTTGAGTTGCGAGGACAGCCTAGGAGAAGGATAAAACAAAACGCCAGCCTCAAGAGTCTGCAGCGAGACGATAAATACCCTTACGCCTCCCGTTTGCCCTTTAACGCGGCGTCGAAAGAAAGAGAGAGAGGAAAAGACAATAGCAATTCCTCCTCTGCGCGTTGGCGAGGTCCACCACCCGACTG
Source organism: Pyrrhosoma nymphula (assembly GCA_963573305.1). Classification (NCBI taxonomy): domain Eukaryota; kingdom Metazoa; phylum Arthropoda; class Insecta; order Odonata; family Coenagrionidae; genus Pyrrhosoma; species Pyrrhosoma nymphula. Next base: position 95,973,057 of record OY754335.1, on the reverse strand, counting down.
CAGATGGAGACAACGGGGAAGGGGGAGGGATGGAAGAGGCGTGAGATGCTGGAGGTGCTCAAAGTGATGGCAAGGATGAGGCGAGAAAAATTGCTGCTTCAAAAGGAATACGGGAGAAAATATTACTCCTCGAGAAGCGTCTCCCACGGAACGTTTTTAAGGATGAGAAAAAGATGCACCATCCAGGGGCAGTGTTCAATGCTGCGACTCGTCGATATGCGATATTCGTGAAATATAGCATTGCGATCAAAAACGCTAAATGCGATGTATCGCATATCGTTGCCTCACAGCCCGCAGTGGCGCTTATAGTTGGAGGTTTGAGTCCCACCAGGGTAGATTTATTTATCCATATGTGTTTTCTGAGCATACCTTCCCGTCATGATGTAAAAACTTGGGTTCAAAACCTTGAGGCAATTTTTAAAATTTAAGGCAATACTTCATAAATTATTACCCCATTACATGCGCTATCATTTATTAAAGACAATTATTTGCTTCTCTCGCCCATTAGACTGAAGTTGTAATAAACTCATCAAAAGGTCTCGCATTGATATAATGATTTCCGATAACCGAGTGAGATTAAAACATAGTCACATTTTAGTACAAGACACACTAATGAAGGTATAAGTATCAATTCAAAATAATTTTACAAAAGTTTACTCTCTAGAGCACTCTTAATTCCTAAAATTTCCACTGAAAAACTGACATATATTTGGGTTCCAACGAGGATAAAAAAAGTAAACTACAGAAATTACTGCATCAAAGAAAACCGTTATTACACGGGCAACAATCCGTGCAAAACTATCTTGTTTGGTTTAAAAATTAACTGAAATAGGCAACACGAAAGCAATAAATTACGATTTAATAACTTAAAGTTATACGACACTCTATTTCAAATTTTGGACAACATACAAAAAGAATATGCCTGGAATACAATAAATCATGAGATATTTATCATAATATTTTATACTTTATTCCATACATCGCTCATTTGTAATATCAAGATTTTATCTCGACGTCATATTAATACTTCTTTATCGCACAGCGTTTCATTAGTCATTTTAGTTCTCAACCCCGCACTCCCTCCACGCGAAAAGTGAGACATGTTTCAACCATGCCGCAGACCATCCTGAGGGCTACGTGCTCTAACTCCGGATTTTTCAACCGTATATTTTGGAGCATCATTTTTCTACCTTGAGCTTCCTTCCTCCCTAAGCTTAAAAATACAAATGGAGTACATTATCAGTTAAGATAAATGTTTCGTCATAACTTGTACGTGGAAATAATGCATTCACGTTCAGGTCCAAAAGATTAGAAATAATTTTTCTTTCGAAGTAAGCATAGAGAAATAATAGCCTAGAAATGCGTCAATTTAGCAAATATTCAAACACTTATTAGTAATCAACGTACTAAGAAAACAAAGAAATAAGCACAGGGAGGTATATCAATGTAGGTTTTAGTCTTCCTTTTTGAGCAGCCTACAAGGATGTAATCTAAATAATAATAATAAAGTTATGCTAATTTTATGTGTCAGTTATAACTTTTCACTGTCCCTTTACCAGTAAGTAGTGAGAAACGGAATACCTCACGTAAAGCCATCGCAAAAATGCAAAGAAAAAGAGGAACCTTAAAAGTTTTATTGGGGTAGCGAAACATGATGGCACTTTCTGGTGAAGAGAATTGGCTCAAGAGATAGTAATCTATACAAAAGAGGTGGGGTAGAGGCGTCGAGGATCTCTCCAGGGGTCCTGCTGTAACTGCCCACTCATCAGCGCTTGATTCACCCTCTGTGACTTTTAACTCTCTAGGAATAACCTGGATCAATGATTTTTAAATACCTCAAGTTACGTACCAAAATATTATTGCTCTTCATAACAAGTAACTGAAATATCTCAACAGAAAAGGTAAAAATAACTAACCACTAAACTTTGGTACTGCATAGCGTAGTACGTAGATGGCCTACGTTACTTGCGAACAATTTTATACTGATTAGATAAAAACGAGTTCATAATGAGTTGAGGAATAGCACATATAAATATTTAATGTAGTACACCATTTTTAACTTCACGAGATATTATCCGTGTCATTTCGTTGCCTTCATTATGTGACCAAGAGCAAACCAAAACAGCAGGCGTCGCCAGATTCCCGTCAGGAAGAAGGAATCTATGTTCACAAAAGACCACTCCATCGCCTTAGTGCCTTTAAATACACTTCCTTCATTTCGCCCTCCTACCGCCTTCAAGCAAGAAGACTTCCAAACTCCCTACACTTCCTAACCAACCCTTTTCCCCACACCCCAAAGCCACACGCCCGAACCATTCCAACTTCCAGACCTTCATTCTCCTATGCCTCCTCCCACTCCTTCTCCCTCCGCCCTTTCCCTATCATTCCACACTCCTCATCTTGAGCTCGGCCGCTTCCTGCCACGACTGACTTCCTGACTCCCAACCAAGACCACTGACTCCCCCGCCACGTATCACCTTTCTCGACCGCGTAGCGTTTTTTTGCCTGAGGCCAAAATATATTTCCCTCTCTAGCACCGTCTCTCGAGAGTAAAATGAAAACTCACGCTGCTATGATATTTTCTTGCTGCGCGCCATTAATGACTCGAACCTCGGCCTCCTGGGAACATTTCTTTCCCGAACATGTATCCTCGAGATGTAACATCACAAGCATCACTTGAAAATTAACTAAAACTGTCGAAAGTACTCGTGAGATTTAAATTATCAAAGTGGAAATCTGATGTCTATAAATTGATCATAATGGTTCCTCCATACCAGTCTGAATACACAATTATTAGCTTAAGGTATAATGACATCGAATTGTGGTTGAATTTGAGGAAGTGTTGCGGTAGGCTGCTACAGCGTGTGATCCAAGTATATTATCCATCCATAGATATGCATGAACATTGGCATACGCGTAATGACTACTTTCCCATTTTTAAACGGGCTGTGGTTGCCATTGTAATTATAATATTTAAATGTTGAAAAAGTAAATAAATGGACTGTTTTGGAGCTAAAAACACATATTTCAGATAAAAGCGCAGCGTAAAAGAAAATCGAGTTCAAGAATAAATAACTGCTGTCTTTTATCCATCCGACAGTGAAAGTTTCAACTTTATATCTATAGTGCAAATGATTTAAAAAGGCCAATTCACCTCACTTAGTACTATGACTTTCTAATTAGTCTAAAAGTTAACAAATTAGGGAAATTGTTCATTGTTTTCTTTACCATATTTTTTACCGGTTTTGCATTTTGTATATTTTAATAATAATGAATATTTCAACCCTTTATCTGGAAGTCAAGTAATCTGAAAAAGAAAAATAAGAAACCCCTGGACCGATTAAATGCTTTTATTTTGGCGTTAAAATTTAAAGCACAAAATAAATCCCTAAAATTGTTGATTGCGGTTTTTCCATTTCTGCTGTCTCTTTTAGATCACGGCCTGCATTCCTGCCATATTTCAAAAACCTAGGTCTGGTCCTAGCAGGTTTTTGTGCGCTAAATATACTTATGTTTGATAATACTTCATGTAAAAACAAATTTAGTTTTTTGGTTCTCTATCAAATGGTATTTCCTAAATATATGGACCTAATTGAACAACATACATACATATGACTAAATGGATTATGGAGATATACCCACGAAAAAAGCTAAACACAGATACATGCAAACTTTATTCTAGGATTTTTACGGAATTTTACGAATTTTCATCCCGTAATTTACTTATATATATATATATATATATATATATATATATATATATATATATATATATATATTCGTTCACTAACTCACACACCGCCTTTTGGCGAATAAATATATAATAATTTGAACAGAAGGTGAAAGAAAGAGATAGGAAACATGTAACTAAAATTGGACGAAGACACTGGTGATTTGGAAGATGGTACAGCCGAGAAATCAGAGGGTAAAAATGTGTCGTGACCGGGACTCGAACCCGGAACCTCCCGATTTCGCGCCGAGTGCTCTACCAGTTGAGCTATCAGGACACTTAGATTTACCATGATTTCAGCTGGGGCTTATAACAAAGAATACCCCTTCAAGCTTGAGCCCGTAGCCGTGGCCTCTGGATGGCACACAAGGGCAGCTATTCCAACACCTATAGCTATTCCAACAGCTATATGGTGTTGGAATAGCTGCCCTTGTGTGCCATCCAGAGGCCACGGCTACGGGCTCAAGCTTGAAGGGGTATTCTTTGTTATAAGCCCCAGCTGAAATCATGGTAAATCTAAGTGTCCTGATAGCTCAACTGGTAGAGCACTCGGCGCGAAATCGGGAGGTTCCGGGTTCGAGTCCCGGTCACGACACATTTTTACCCTCTGATTTCTCGGCTGTACCATCTTCCAAATCACCAGTGTCTTCGTCCAATTTTAGTTACATGTTTCCTATCTCTTTCTTTCACCTTCTGTTCAAATTATTATATATTTATTCGCCAAAAGGCGGTGTGTGAGTTAGTGAACGAAATGTATGGCCGAACCGGCTCTTTTCCTCTTCAGTTCATGTTCCTATCTCTGTCCGACTCTCTGTGTGAATGAACTCATCTTTACTTTCTTCTTGTGTCCATGTCTAATTCTCCTCTCTTGGTGTTGGAATAGCTGCCCTTGTGTGCCATCCAGAGGCCACGGCTACGGGCTCAAGCTTGAAGGGGTATTCTTTGTTATAAGCCCCAGCTGAAATCATGGTAAATCTAAGTGTCCTGATAGCTCAACTGGTAGAGCACTCGGCGCGAAATCGGGAGGTTCCGGGTTCGAGTCCCGGTCACGACACATTTTTACCCTCTGATTTCTCGGCTGTACCATCTTCCAAATCACCAGTGTCTTCGTCCAATTTTAGTTACATGTTTCCTATCTCTTTCTTTCACCTTCTGTTCAAATTATTATATATATATATATATATATATATATATATATATATATATATATATATATATATATATATATATATATATATATATATATATAGATTTTGTTAGCTTAAAATACATCTTTGCTCGCAAAATATGAAAACGCCCCTGGGTGAAAAAATGGGATAATAAACCCGAAACCATCATTAAGGGAGTAAGACTTTCACCGTCGCAAAATTTCCCATCCTTTAGATGGGAAATGTGCTCGAAAATTGAAAGCGGATAGTGTCAACGTAATTTCAGTTTCCTTCGGATCCCTCGCTTGTCTTCCTTCAGTGGCCGATTCCCTCTGTTACCATTGTTCTCGCCCGCTTTCATTTACAAACAGTTACCCGCATATTTTTACGCTTCCCAAACTATTCTACCTCCTGTCTTTTGCAACCCCTTAATTTGGATCCTCTACCTGAGTCTCCTCTACGGCGTGCTTTCATTTCATTTCTCAGCGACATTCACCTTTATTAGCTCATTTCACTCCACTAAAGAGCGTTTATATACCGTCCCTTGCACCTTAAGATAATTCACGCTCTACTTTGAATCACGAACAGCCAAATCATTTGGTCTACGCGTCAGTCACATCGTCATCCTTATGTCCTTTCTTATTCAGCAGCCTCGTTTAATAGTTTCCAATGAATGTAGCCAAATTGTCAGAAGCACACCTTAAGGCATGATATTACGTGGAATGAAGGACCACACCGAGAAATCCATCCATTGTCTGGAAGTACTAAAAGCCAGCTAAAATTACCTCATCCTTCTTCACCAGTTATTGTCAAATGCGACTGCAGAATGCTTCCAAGTTGGAAAGTTCTTTCCGTTTGATGGCATTCGTCATAGGAAGAAACTAACATACTTCACAATTTTACTGTGATATTTGTTGTATATAGCATTATATATAAACAGGAAAATATAATGATGAAGGAAATGAGTGTCATCTCATGCCGCATGGCATTTATGAAATTTTATTGATCAATTTTCTGTCAATGTTAAAAAGGTTTTACAAAACCCAGCATAGTAGGGTAGACTATTTTTAGCAAATATTAGGGAAACTGACTGCCATACGAACAGCGATAGAATGACACTGTTTCTGCGAAAGAAATGAAACCATAATGCAAGCTTTTGAGAATTTGCAATTAGGTGTTTTTTAATGGATAACTGGCTGCTTCCAACGAGAATAAGGGTCACTGTATTCAACCTGTAACAGGGTTCTAAAAGCTCGCAATCTATTTACAACAGTTTTTTGAAAAATGTATTTAAAATATAGTAAACCCTGCACTTTATACCGTGCAGTAAATCGTCACTAAAGCGCGCAATATAGTTTATATAGAACTTGCAATACAGATATTACTGTATCAATACTGCTTTATCTTATCCTGAATTATCGATGTTAAGGTTACCGATTTAGAGTAAGCCTTCAGACACGACCACTCTGATGTATCACACTACACGCATTAATTTAATTGCTATCCTTCAATACTCTTTTTCGTTCGGTAACAGTTTTTCTCATCCAGACGATCCGTGGCTTACGGCCATGAACCTTTTGCCGTCCCTTCTTAGGCTTGTTCAGTCGACCTTCTCTTGTCCTTTCACTTTTCCGAATCTGCATATAGACAGGGCTCCGTGTAGGTCATCGCGGCGCAGTTTCAAAAACACATTCCACTCGATGGAAAATAGGGGAAGAGGAGCCCTGAGGAAAAATAATGAGGGACGAAATTTGAAGCAAGAAGCGGTTGATATTGATGCACATTAGCATTTTTGGACGCGATGAACTTTTTTAATTTCTGTTTCCCCGTGTGACTCCTCTCACGATGAAATTCAACCACGCACGACTTTTGCCGATATTTACGGATCCTCTTCTTTAAAACTCCCCGATAAACTACACTAACGAATAATATTTTTATCAATTGCAATTCTATCATTTAATTTACCAGCCGCAAAAATAATCAAGACTTACGGCTCGATCCATAAATAACGGTATATCCTTGGATGGCTTTTGGATCATAACTCATACTTCGTTAAAAAAAAGACTAGGGATGATGAAGAAACCAATTACACCGTAAAGAGCTTTTCGATACAATACCATCCAAAGTTATAACCCCGAATATCAGGCGTTATTAGAAGAAAAGGTCATATCTTAGAATTTATGCCCTAGCTCCGTAAGTAGCGAAAACATTTGCATTGATCATTCTCACAATGAAATTACTAAACCTTAAATTGCGAAATGATTTGCACAGAAAATAGAAGGTGAATGACAATGGGATGACGAAAGGCTGCAAAAAATAGCATTCACCCATCCGCTAGATATAAACACCAGAGAGAAATAACCTCCATGCACTTCATTCATACCTGGTGAGCTAGTTTTCATCCATTTCCTGTCATTAAAATAGATATGTCATATTTTTGCTAGCCTTGTGAAGTGAAACTGCCGAGGATGAGTCAAGATGACAGTGTAAGGTACAACGAGGTGCATTATTCGGCTTTTCGTACATAGCTTAGGAGTGAACTGAAAAGCGTTGATTAAAAATTATGGAACTATTCGATGGATACCGTGGATCACTGAATGAGAAAGAAGAAGAAGCACTTGAGCTGATAAAGATAAAAGGGTGGTTAGATTTTTGCCTATCCGATAAAATGCAAAGAGTAAAAGTAGGGGATGAGTACTCACGGGAAGTAATGGTAAAATCTCTCGTCCCGCAAGGAAGCGCTCTAGGACAGCTACTTTTACCAGCATTCGTAAATAAACTTCCTGGTCAGCGAAATTCGGAAGTAATCCATTTTGGAGACTCATGCATAGTTGATTGGCGATCTAAGAGGATTTTAAATATACAAAATTAATAACCGGTCTGAGTCAATTAATGGTAATGAGATGGCATGGAAAATGACTTTGCGTGGGGACTTAACTGTTTTATGTAGGAAAAATGAGCGTGAGAGACAGCGTACACTGTTGAATGAATACATCCCTCGCAGTAACAATTTACAATACATACCAGGACATTTTATAAAGGTCTTTGGCCAGGACTTAGAGGGTAGAGAATGTTGTGAAGAAGGATTTCGAAGTCCTGCACTGGTAGATGAGACATTTTAAAGGAAGCTTCTTCACCATAACGGAGCAATCATGCCCACCATTGGTATGAACCATTATGAAGTAATCATCTATTGCACGGGATCCAGAAAAGGATGGGCATTTTGAAGACTTTAGATCAAGTTCATAGGAAGGCAAAATTGTGATTTGGGTAGGTTTAAGGAGACTGACGGAGATGCTATGGATTTTGTGCTGGGACGATTTACGGTATATAAGGATAAGGAGTATGCTTCGCAAGGAGATAAAAGGTAAACAACAATGGATAAAAATGACCATTTATTTAAAATTAAATTAAGATCTCAAAGAGTGAACATAGAAATATTTGTTTCTGAACAAAACTATAGTTTACTGTAATTAGCTACCTAGAGAGATATTTGGGCCCATTCCATGAAGTGTAAATGTGTTTAAGAACAGATATAACAGATCCAATAAAATGTACTAGGTTTGGTAATAGAATACCTTTTGCTTCTATTCAATTCTACGTTTTATGTTTTAGTCCATAGTTTGATTAATATATTTACTTATCTATTCTCTTTTCCCTGTGTAACCTTGTAATAATATTAGGGAAATAATAACGTTCACATCACCTCGTATCTACCTGCACTTAATTAGGCAAGTAAAAAATATAATTGTCACTTAAAATGCACTTTTGGATTAATTGGGTATTTCCTTGCACTCACTGATACATAATCACCAACATATCATAAAAAATCAAGAAAGGTAGAGTAAAACACATACAGTCACTACTCTTAGGCGATAAGCATCTTATATCTACGTACCAATATTGACCGCAGTGATTGTTGCTCATCTCTTTTTCGGTTTCCAAACATTTCCATTAATTACCGACAACCAGCGCAATACTTGCTTGGAAATATCGTGACACATGCAAAAACCCCGTTTACTGATAGGGCAAGAAGTGATCGAAGCCCTTCTGGTAAACATGAATTTGGAAGCGAGGTTTCAAGAATTTATTTGTAGTTACTAGTCACCACTTCTAACGGGTTCATTGGTAAAACTGAATGATTTCTGTCCCCAAAAGCGACTATTGTCCATAGTAATATACAAATAACGTTAATTATTAGAAGAAACCTCAAGAGCAGCGTAACCTTAATGGCACACGTATTTCATTTCCCGATCCTAATTCATACTCTCGCTGCGTTCGTAACCGGAGATCACCTCAGACGCCGATCATGGAGCGGACCTCCCCTAACTACTCTCTCATCCGCTATTTGAGAATTTTCCCTCACTCCTTTCTTAATCCCTCATTCTCCCCGCACTCATCTTCTCCCGTCTTCTGCCCTTAAATTCCCCCCCCCCTCTTCGTCCCTGCCTCCCCACCTCCCCCTCCCACCCTTTCGGCCGTCCGCGCCACTGCCCTTTCTCAAGGCCTCCATTATTCATGGAGCCAACTCTGCAAGTCTCATGAAGAGACGCAGGGCTGGCGTGGGGGTGGAGAGGTGGGGAGAGGAGGTGACTTGGGAGGAAAGGATGGACTGAATAAGGGTCGGAGGAAGGAAGGAAGATCACTGTGGGCCTTTAAGGAGTGATGTGGATGCTGGTGGTGCATGGCAGAAGTTGGAGAGGAAGGGGTTGAGGATGAAGGTAGAAGAAAGCGGAGATGTGGACAAAGGAGGCTCTATTGGTAAAAAGAAATTTGAATTCATGCGTACCGTACACGCTAAGGCTAAGATAACGTGAAAAAGTCAAATCAGGCGAATTTCAGGCTTACATGCAGGGTATAATTTAACCCCGCTGTAACATTTATAGAGTGGCCAAGAGAGTCAAGATAAGGATATACCCTGCCAAAAAGGTACATAAAAAGTCATGTTTCTTCGCACCATTGACAAATCTAGAAACAAAAACCTAGTAGTGCATTTAGAATCATGGTCAAAACGCATTCGTTTTTTCTTCCTTTACCCATTGCATTTTGCCATCCCCACAATCGGCACCAAGTTTCCTCCTTGATCCACACAAGCCGCTGTAAACGGAACCACATTACCGCTTAACATGAACGCAGAGAAATCTGCCACGGAAATTCAGCCGCGATGATTAATTTTGCAATGCCTGGACACGGCGTTCATAATTATTATTTATTTAAAACCAAGTTTATAATAAACTATTAAAACGAGTTTACAGCTTGGTTTTAAACATGAATAACCTTGACCAGCAAAAATGACCACATTAAGCAAGCAGTCTTTAATCAGATGTACTTTACGAAACCACATACAGAATTTGAAATCAAATTTAGGTGAAACTAAGTCATCCAGTGGTTGAAGTTAACCAGATATTATAAAAATAGGCTTAAATTATTGTTTCGAAAATTGTTTCTAGTTCACTTTTTACACAAAGATTTCCGATTGGATGATTTTTTTTACCACCCGGAAATTGCAGGGAAGATACGTCGCGATTTCTAAGACACGTGATACAGCATTCAATCAAGATAATCGCAGAGAAACTTGCACTATGGGAAATGGGTACAAAGGAAGAGAGGGGGGAACGGTTTAAGCCAAGACATGCCAACCAACTTCCTACCCTCCTCGTCCCCTTGGAAGATCCAGGATCGTGAATGGAAGGTGGTAAATGGAGAGGACGGAGAGGAAGAGGGATGGATGCTGGGGATTGGAGCGTGGAGAGCACGCAAAGAAAAGCGTTGGAATGCGCCAGGGGATGAAGATATAAGGAGGAGGACAGAACTGTTTCTTAAAGAAGTTTTCTCCTCCGCGGATGGAGGAGAGAATGGAGCTCTTCTGGTGACGGCCAGGAAATGAGGGTTGGAATCCTATGAAAAGAGGCCACGGGCAGGGGAGGCGACATTATAGAGCCCCCTCTTCCTAGTTTTCTCATCGCAAGGGCATCATTATAAATATCATTATTTCCCGTTCCCGTCTGCACTCATAAATTTCACAGCAGGTAACATTAAAAATTAGTTTTTTTTCCCTTACTTCTGCAGACTATGAGTAATCTCTTTAGGGTGGGGACACCGCACTTGCTACACAAACAAAGTTACTTCAATAATAATAGCGACGAGAACTTTCCAGTTTAATCTTGAAAGCGGAAAGAAGAAATAAAAAAAATCAGAAATGCGCTTGAAAATTGTTTATTAGAGCCAACGGAGAAATTTCTATTCCAACGAAGCATTTTTTAAGAAAAGTGACATTCCTTAGAATACATAACATTTTCACTCTTACATAGATATCGGAATCATGATTTAGGGAAGTTCACCAGAATATTTTTATGGAGCAATGTAAAAAACCTTTCTGATTTTTTTAAAACATAAAAATAATTATCTTTAACAGCACTGTGATAATTTAAATTTTATAGCTTAATGGACAGTCATCCCTTAAAATCCATGTAGCCAATCATGATAAGTGTTCAAAAGTAAACTCTCTAACAACGTATGACAATAATTACCCTCTCTTCAGTTTTATAAATAAAACTAGTAGTCATCTTATGCTATAAATTGCTATTAAATCATACAAATTACAAGCATTCCTTTTCGGAATAGGCACCGTCAAAAAGCTTAGTTATTTCGGTTAGGACTAAGGAACTCACTCTCGTATACTAAATTCCTCCACACTGCCTTATTCCGGTGCACCTTCTTCGTCTCTGCCACAATGGCAGTGCCACATTCATGAAATGCTTCATCGACGCCCTCTTGCACATAATGATTATATAATACCTAGTTCCTCTTCAGAACCTCTTCCTCCTCTTTTAACCATAACTTTCTCGCTCGACCCCTTTCTTGCACATGAATCACTGTTTGACCATAAATCTGTTACGCTGTTAACTAATCCATTCTCTCGACTTTAACAAACCAAAGAAGTACTTTTTTCATTTACGTTCATTACCAGAGCATTCTATCTACATTCTTTCATTAGCCACTCATTCCTAACCCTATAACTCCTATCTTTCATTTGGAAACTTTTTCGATAGCCCATGCCCACAGCATTTATCTTAACACGACAAAGTTTCCCTAACATGGAATGAAGTGCAGAGGGGAAACCTTTTGCATACTTCAGTGTTTCGCCACACTGTGGCATACTCATGTGCATTAAATGCACATGCGTAAGCCACAGTTAGGTGAAACGCGCGTCGTGTCAGCAGAATAAAGTTTTTTGGAAATGACAAAGGTGGTTTTCTCAACATAGATATCCATAATTACCACGAGGTCAGGCCTGATATTATCCGTTTTATATTTGGCTATTATATATATTTTTTATTAGTAGATGATTATCGCACGTCTTATTTCACTACTCCACAGATTTTTCTGTTATCTATCTCATGCCTCTTTTTACTCACTCACTGCAATTTTTGTTTCTGTATTCCATCAAGCATGGCCTTTTATTTTTCCTATCACCCTATTTCCACTCACACTTTCTACTCATTCTGAAATTAGTCCTTTCTACCTCTCACTTGCATATCCCTTGCTCTCATCACCGATATTTTCTGTCCATTTCCCTCTGCATTGTAGATAGAATATCCTAAGGCATGCATCCATACCATTTTTTTACATCGTGGTTTAACAACCTTTCCACTTATACTCACAAGTGATTACGCATAGCCTTCTTCCTTGGATTCCACACTCTGCCCAGATCCACTTTAGAGACCACCAACTACTATCGGCGCAAAAAAGGTAGAACGTTGAAATTTAAGCATTTGTATGAAACTCCGCTGGAACTCCATAGAGTCGTGTTATATATCGTTTTACTCCTTGTTTATTTGACTACAAAATGCATTCATTGTGACCAAGGTATAGCAAAACTTATGGGCACTAACCAGCAGAAAATAAGGTGTCACATAGGGTGAATAAAGCTTTGGTGAGCAGGTAAAGGTACATAAGGTCTCCAGAAGGGGCCTATGGAGGAAGACTCGGACGCTTTCTCCCTTATATCTTGAATGCTTTCCTCTCCTTTGTGTCATGCTCTTCCTAAGCGAGTGGCACTAAGTTTAGCTACCTATAATTAAGGACTCACTCGTACTATTTCTGTACAGAGAGTCCTTAGTTACGTACCGAAGTTATTCTCACACTAGTTAAGCACACCCCACTGGTGTGCCAGTACACAGTAGAAACCTCCCCCAAGTGAGTAACAGAACGGGCAACAGTAGGTTTCCCCTAGAAGCGCTGCTAGCTCGAGTAAAATAATGGATGCAGGCAAAGGGTTTAGGCCTAGGCCTTGTTTTCTCTCGAGGTATACTGGCGAAAACGTGCCAAAACTGACCGATAGTGCGGCAAAACTGTTAGCAAAAAGCCGCGGCTACTACAAATACTGTTCACTTTATTTCAACTGACGGCTAAAAGCAAAAAAAATAGACAAGGATGGCCGAAGAAGTGGTGGCAGAAGTTGTTTAAGGCTGGCTCATCCAGAGATCCTAAAATATAAGAATTAAATAAGGAACTTCTAAACGTCCATATATGTGAGAAGAAGAATATTGCAGTATAACAAACTTAGGTAATTACTTAGTAGAGTTAAATAAGCCAATCATGCTAGTTATCTCATTCCAACATATGCAATCTAAGCTGTTTCAACTACATTGAGAAGGGAATACATGGTATGAAAAGTTACTCACTTAAGACCGCTTACCTTTACCGTGAAATATGTTTCAAAATAACTTAAACATTTACCTGAAGTGAAAGTGTAAGATAATTTATGCAATGTAAAGAAACTATATCCTCCTTGCACCTATTTTCATGTCACCTATGTCTCACCAGTTTCCAGAATAATATGAGTTCCTTATATTCACTCATCTACGCTAAGACAGTCTGTAATGTTGGTTTCGATTCTTCGAAGGTATTATACATTCTTTTCAAGAACTAAAATGGAAAAACTAGTGCGAAAAAATGGTGAACCAATTAATCAAGTATATATTATATTCCAATCTTTTGAGAAACTAAGACGTAAATCATACACAAAAACCTGCTATGGAAATAAAGAATCACCGCTTTAACTCTTTCGCTTTATTTTTGGGGTTTAAAACTTTAAAGTAAGCCATTGGACATCAAAGGAATTTATACAAGTATTTGTGTGCGAGGCAATCAAAGCTTTCCCATCATCTGAAGAGCGAGCCTTTGGCAAGTGAAAAAAACAACAGCATTGGGATCGTATTATCGCGCTAACTAGGGTGAAAGTAATTGATTTCATTTTCTGGCCTGCTGAAATAAAAGCATTTAGAACAAGTTCGCCATACGTAAGCTTTTGTGAATTTCACAAAAAAAACCTGACTCGGATGAGCAAACAAAACTCTTTGGCTTCATATTTTTTTTAAACCAAAGCCCAACCAACCTCAGTTGTTCAAAGGCAATTATTTCGCCAAAATAAATATAAATAAATAAACACAGGCTTAGCTTCGCACACGCGAGCGGCGTTTTGCCGTTCGTCCGAGAATATTTCCAACGCTCATATTCTGTAAGCATCTCATAATGCTTTATTGCGTTCGCTGATCAACGTCACACGGCGATCAAACAGCTAATCCCAATTCATTGCGTAACGACGTGAGAAAAAATAGTATAAGCAGGAACTCAAAAAGTAGTACGTGGATATTCGGAAAATTTTGTTTGTGGAGATTATGATGCCAGTTTTTTCATTAGGTGAAACTCGAAGGGATTTTTTTTTTGCATTCAAACAAGAGTATAGAAAAACCTTTTTTTTCTCTCGTCAAAACCGTCGATGGAATTTTAAAAAATGAGTAAGCGGAAAACGGACATCAAAAACAGATGACGGCGGGCGCACGGAACGCAGCGTTGCATTAAATTTCGAATTTGCATGGAAATAATGGAAAGGGAGACCAATTTCCACACCTCGGGCAAAAGTGACACGTCCACGTGGAAGACAAATGTATAATCCCGGGATTAATGCGGCGGCTTGCTTGCGCTGGACTAGACGCCTAAATTCTCTCACTCCTCCATAGGTGTCACACCTATCCTCCGGACCCCTTGTCATCGTGGCAACGACATCGCCAGGGGACGTAGTGGACCGCGAGACAATTTCCTCGTCCCGTAATGCAACTTCCTTCCATCTTCATGCGTTCCTCTCTCTCTCTCTTTCTCTCAGCAAAGCCCTTTCCCACTTCACGGCGTACCCTTGCTCCCCTTTTCCTCATCCCTTCTCTTCCCGTGTTTCCTGTATTTCAACAGGATCCCACCGTGGAACGAGTAAAATGCTAATTTATTAATTTTCGTGTTATTTGCTCTCCATCTGATTGCATCTGCAAAATCTTACCATGCCACACTATTTTTGTTTCACTTTCGCAAATTGAGTATCTTCGGCGCTCGAAGGAAATGATCACTGAGGAAAATATAATATTTTTTCACCCGCTCAAATCTTGTCTTGGAAAATAATTTATACACTAACAGGCTAATTTTTTACGAAAGATCACGACACCAAACTTAGTGTTAAGTTTAATTTTTTGAATTAATCCAAGTTCTGAAAAGGTAAAATTGGTGTAACTTAGGAAAATGTATATTTCTCTAAGTTACACCTTATAAATATAATTATATAAATATAATTCTTCAAATACCTTACAATGAAACAGTTAAAATTGTGCAAATTACCTCGATAGTTTGTCTTCTTTCCAAGCATAATGGTTTTTATTAATTCACTGGAAATTACTTCCGTCCATTACTGCCCGTTCATTAAATGAAATAGTCGTTAAATAATCTAAATTTGTAGTAATTCACTCTAGCGGAAACTAAGAGAATTCATAAGTGGAAGATATATTTTTGAAACAGGTCGGATAAAATGTTTTCAAATAAAAATGTCAATTTCTCTTTCGCTTTGACGCAGGCAGTCGCCAGGGAACCAACCAACTTTGACCACTTCCCGTCTCCAGACAGGCCTAACCCCTCACCCAAAATAACCCTGTTCCACCCTTTTCCATCACCCCCACCTCCCACTCTTACCCTTTACCCACTCCATCTCATCGCATCCATGTCTCTGGCTCGGCGCTCACGGATCGCTTCAATTCTGTTTGTCTTCCACGTTTCCCAAAGAAGGGGGGGAGGAAATGGGGCGGGGTGTTGGGGGGGGGGGGAGGGCATTTCCCATTCCGTCGATGTACTCATCACTATTCTATGACTGACAACGTCGAGCCGGGGGGCAGGGGGAGGGGGTTTGCTGGGGGATCTAATTGGTTTGCCGGAAGTCACGTGGTCAGTCGCCGGTGCCGTGACGGGATGGGGGGAGGAGGAAAGGGGTGAGGGGAAGTGTTACCGTGTCCTGGGCGGGGTCATATTCCGTTGGGTGGGTGGGTCAAGAATTTTGAGGAGAGGGGGTAAGTTCGGAATTCCGCCTTGGCCATCAGCGCTGTGGGACGGTGAGACTATAGTGTAGGGTTGAGTGATACCTACCTACTCAAATATCAGCATCGCAAAGCGGGGATATTTGGCATCACAAGAAAAACGATGTTCATTTATTTTCTCTATAAATATCATTATAGTATTATTTGGGTATTCTACCGGTTAAGGTAGTGCAAGAGAGTAAAAATCCTCTTGGTTATTACAGAAGGGTCTCCTTACGTAATTTATTTCTTCATATCAGCATCTACCTCTCCTCATCACGTTCATAAAATCTCTCTCCATTCCCCGCTTACCTAGCATCCTCCACTCCATCACAGCCTTCAGCAACTCTTTCCCACTCATTACCTCTTCCATCAACTTACTGTGCCTCCCCATAATCTCCTGTGTCTGCTTCTTCCCCTCATCCACCATACCAAGCACTACCTCGTTTGTCTTCCTTTCTCTACGCAGAATGTTCTCCATTTTCATCCACACCCAACTCTCAAAAGTCAACACCTTATTTTCGTCTCCTTTTTCCATTGTCACGATACAATTTTCAATAAATTTCATTTAATTTTACGATGCACATCGCATTCCATTACAGTTAGTTAATTTCCGAAAGATACACTGTATACCTATATCGATGTTAATTTATTTTATAATAAGGTAAAGGAAAAAGGGCTTGAAATGAACATTAGTTATAAATTGTATCGCAGACGTCTGACTGAGTAGATTCTTCTAAAGCACTGACGGAATAGCAATGTCTAAATGTTTTTTTTTAATTTCTTGAGCACCCTTTCATCACCAGGCGTTGTTATCACAGTATATCACTGTACCATACCACTAGAACACAGATCTGTTTCATTGGGCATTTTAGAAAATTTAAAGGGTGAATTTGTTTTTTAAGATAAAAAATTGCCTTATTTTTCGTGACAGCATTTATATTTAAGTCATATTTTTTAGGCATGGGTATGACACAAAGATTTATTATTGTTTCTTTCAAAGAGAAGCCCGTTTACATTTTAAAGTTATATCATGGTGTGAAGCAATACCAAAACCTCCATTCCGAAACTAAGAGAAGCGAAAGCGAAAAGCGAGAAACAAAAAGCTAGGAAAGATCAGCAAAAAGCTAGGAAATTTCAGCAAAAATCTAAGAAAAATCAGCAAAAAAGTCGAGTATTATTTCTCTTTTCATGAAACAACGCGAGTATTTCAATGCCATGTTTGCACATTAGCTATAGGGGTGATTGAGGTTATTATTATACATAATATAATTGGGTCTAGTACATACGAACAGTTAAATATGGCAGAAGCTTCCAAGAGTGTTAGATTTGAATGCCTAAGAATATTTAAAAAATATCAAGTGCAAGGGAAATTTTATGGACAGTATGGATTGGTTTCCATTTTTTATAAAATACCTCTAAGTAGGCGAATAATTTTATTTGAGGCGTCTCAAGTGAAATATTATTACACCAAGCTGCTTAAACAGCCGGAGGTTTTTTGTTCAGGGGGAATTTCATTTCTACATCTTGATTCCTGGCGTGATATATGGCTCAATTGGTAATGAAAGAAGGGCTAAGGGAACCTTTCCTTAATGAGTAACAAAAAAACGTGGAAACTTGTATCCCAATCCAGAGAAGGAATTTTCTTTATAATTTATGGGCAGATTATTCGGATCTCTCTCTAACACCGCACCGTCCTCTCCGCTTTCATTTTCTCCCTCGTTACCATTGGCCTCCCCAATTCCCTGACACGTAGCGAACCCTCGCTTCTCGGAATGAGACACCCAATGACCCAAAATTCCATCGTCCTTCCTCACCCCCACCCTCCCCAATCCACCCCCTAACTTACCCACATAATCCTCTTGGACCTTGCGATACTCTCCGACTTTCCCACGCATAGTTCTGCCGGTGCGTCGTCACGATGTATTCACTTCGATATGCGATATTCATGAAATATTGTATTGTCCCGGACCGGTTGGTTATTTGTACGACGTGACCAACCAATCTGAGGTCATTTTTCAACACGGTTGTGTTGATAAATTGGTAAGAGGTTCAATAGTTGGGATGTGGTGGAAGGGTGGAGAAAAAACCGGCGTCGCCATTAGCCTAGTGATGAAAGGCGTGGAGAGGACCACAGTTTAATGCACACCTGACGGACGGGTTACTACACCTTGAAGTATTTTCCACAAGGCACCCAGATGTGGACCGGGGTAACAATGAAAAACTCTGACATTTCCGGGATTCAAACCCATTTGTTTGAATCTTGGCAGATATAAATGAACGGTAAAGGGCAAAATTTGTACAAGTCAGGTTTTGCCATACTTTGAATACGTGTGCAGAAGCATTCACCTTTATTCTGTTTTTGCATTAGTGGCGTAAGTTTAACTTCTGTACTTCTAAACTATAAAGTAGCAATTATATTTTATATCTTTTATATTTTACTTTAATCCTCATTTTCCAAAATGTGACATTTTGGACGAGTACCATACACGTCTTGCTCTCAAGGACACGAACACGGTATGAGTATTTTAACTGTCACATTACCCCGATCCCCGAATCTCTGATTATTTCTCACGTCTTGATCCCATGCAGTTTGATGCTGTGTGATATTACAATGCGCCGATTCTAATTTGCGATATTCATTAACATATTCCATAAATACGTTCATCTGTGGAGTATAAGGCGTCAAGAGGAGTAAGGGAAAAAGCCATGAAGATGGGATGAAACATGGAAAAAAGACAGGAAGAGGGAAAAAACGAATACAAATGTGTTCTGACTGAGCATCCAATTATCCCGCTCTTTTTTTATTGCTGTCATCAACTGTAAGAGAGTAGGAGGAACCTTTTCTATATATCTGTAATTAAATCCGTGTAAGAATAATATTCATCAAAATTATGTACAAAAGCTCGGCTATTGCAACTTGTACAGAAAGCCTAGGATGTGTGGGGAGATGTGAGACTACAATCTCCACGGGCACGTAAGGTGTAAACCCTAGAGCTAAACGGCCATGCAAACTAGTTCGTGGACCTAACGCAAGTCATCAGAGTAATGGAATTATTAGTAGGATCTACGCGGAGAATCTGAGGTTCTAAGATGGTATTCATGCGCTGTTGAGACCGTGCTCACCTAATCACCCGCCTCTGTGTCCACATACGCCTCGCCTTAAATGCAAGATGCTTTTGGCGCCTCATCACTACACCCGAATTCTCTGCATCGTCTTTCGTCTTATGACGCGTCTCTATCCCTAATTCGAGCCGGGTCAATCTTCTTCCCCGCTCTCTCCACCGAAATGTTAACATATCATCTAGCGCAGTCTCCTCAAGTTAGCAGAATTCCTCAGATCGCACACACAGTCTCTTTCTCTCTCTAACCCACAATGTAGCTAAGGATCTTCTACCCACTGGTCCTTTGCTTGCCAAACCCTATCTCACGTTGCACATGCCCTTGTACTTCCTCTTAGGACGAAATATTGCGCGCGGCTCCTTCCAAAGCAAGTCATACCTAATTTTTCAATTATTACAAGCTTAAAAATTTAAGTCACCGTTAATATTTCTGCACATCTCCGTTTAAAAGCAGAATTTACTAAGCATATACGTCACCTCAAGTGACTATTTGTAATGAGTAAGTTTTCCCAAGAGGATAGGATTTCGGCTAGGCAAAGATGAACTTAAAGACAATAACTTCATCAAGAACACACCATATGGATAAAACTATTGAATTAGCTGGGTCACTAGGAAAGTTGTTGAAATATGGGAATTAGTGACCTTAATTTTTCTTTTTATTCATCAAGGAGGATGCCAACACTAGCGTTCATGAATTAAATTATAAATAGTGGCGAGAATAATACATTTATAGGAGTAAATAAAAATATCTATTCGAAGTACCTATGCGAAATTTATCAAATTTTGAATTTAATTGTTAATTTAATAAAATGAATATCTTAATAATCATTCCATCATTCCCAAAGAAGAGAAATACGCTTTGATTCCACTTCAGTTTAAAAGCTTCCTCATGTGATAAAAAACTTAATCTCATGCGGAAAATCTCCAATCACTGACATAGTTACGTTTTCAGTCAGTCATCTTTCTCACGTGATTATCAAAACTAAAACATTTAATGCCATTGTGAATATTAAAAATTGTCCACTATTTAGAAATTTGTGATGAATGTGTACCAAAAATATAACCTTAACATAGCGTCCAGTCGGTCTTTATTTTTACGATTAATTAGAATAATCTGATCCAGATGTCTGTAAAAATATCGGGAATATAGCAGTAATGATTTCATGATTTTAAATTTGCAAAAGTGTTCACCAACAAAGAAATCTGGTTGTAATATACTGTGGTCAGCAAATGAGCTCGTGAAACCATCCAAAATATGTGAGTGCCTTGTGTCTGTTCAAAAAGTAAATATTTGCTCTAAAAACTCGTAGCGGATAGGATCAACTTCCTTAATATAGAAAATGAATTGGTCAAGCACGGAGTTGAGTTAGATGTTAGGGTTCAAGCTTTCTTATTTATCTATGGTTCTAGTCCATTAATCACGGCAATTCTAAACATTGTTTCTTCAGGTGGATTAAAACACGATTCAAAAATGTTTTCTTCCCAGTGATGCTTTAAATTCCACAAGCGATAAACACCAATACGAATTCAAAATGTAAGGTCAGTCGAAAAATAATACAACCTTGGTCTGGGAACAAAAGCTTACATAGGTAATTGATTAAAAAGGCTACTGTTCTTCAATATTGGTCTAATTTGTTTCCAAACACCTGGTCCAGCGATCCTTCTATTCCTGGAAGCAACGCTGATTGCCTACTTTTTGAATAGCGCGCAGCTGTACCGTCGCACGCTGAATTATTTACTTGCGGCTTTCAAAATAGGAATACAGGGTTGTCTGTATCCTCTGGAATAGCAAAAAAAAATGGTGGAGAACGTGAACGTGCTGGAGAAGTATCATGATGCAGCCACCAGCACTTTGTGGCCCACAGTTCCGGTATCTTGCGAAAAATTGCCCCACAAACACGGCAAAGGACTTCTCTGTAGCACTATTTAATCTGACAGTATTTTTTTCCAACAGGTGCGCCTATATTATGCATAGTCATAATAGTCATAATAGTCTTAAACAAAAATCCGATGGCATCATGATTGCCTTCCGGAACGCCGATCACTCCCTGGAAACGTAGCCATCTTGGATACGGTTGTACCACTGTTAAATCTGCGTAACCATCACGGAAATGTTGCAAAATCTTATTGGTGAATTTGCTTGCGTATTTTCCAGTGTCTCACAGGATTTCATTCCAAAAACGCTGCTCCAAAGGATCGGTCATTTGAGCGGAAATAAGAAACCGACCCATGTACTCATGTGACAGGCGGCTCTATGCGGAAACAAATAATGACGAATATGCATTAAAGTCCACTTAATGTATAAAACACATTTCCTCATACTCATTTTCATTATTTGTAGTGCAAAAACAATAGCTCTAACAAAATAATTAAATAGCAACAGTGCAGTACTTCAACCAACCGAGAAATACAGTAAGCATTAGCCCAAAGGATAATAATTTTTGTATATGCTAAATAATGAATTTAAAGCATATTACCTTGTGACATTATTAATACTATCTATCAACAAAGCATATCTCAAATATTATCATTACAAAACAAATTTCATTGGAATTAATTACTCAATGTTACGGTATTCAATAGAAGCCACAAGGTATATTGCTTCAGGCGAAATAAAGAATGGGAAATAGAAAGTATTACCACTACTAAATAATCAGCGTGGTAGGACAGGAAACTGGCTGAGATGAGGAGATGAGGAGTGATTTTAGGATGTATGGAATGAGGCCATTTGCACAGCCGGGAATGGTAATCCGAGATTTAATACTGAAACGGTCAAATCCCTCCCCGACGTAGACATTCATGGGGAGAGGGATGAACGTGGAACTTCCGCGCTACAGCATGCATGAGATGCATTCCTAAGGGCAACGGTCAATGGGTGTTAAAGCAATCAATTGGGAGGCAGAAATTAATCAAGGTGCTCTTGAATTAGAAAATTGGAGAGAGACATCAGCAGGAAAGTGGGAAGATCTGCTATAATCAACAATGATTCGGTGAATTTTGGGCACCAATAACCACCATATTTTCATGATGGTTTGCGGCAGGTAGAGGATATTTGTGATCAGTAAGGAGCCTTGATTACCCTTCAGCCAACGTTCAAAAAGAGTTGGAAGATATTTGTACCCCATTGAAAATCAACTAAATTTTACAGAACTACAAAAGCAGAAATGGGCACTCTATATTTTGTTATCAATCCAAACAGGTAAAAAAGAAACTTAGGAAAATACTTTCAAAATGGCGTGAGAAGCAAAATATTTCAAATAAATTTATTTTCGCGATTTTTGAAAATTATAAATATGAAAGGAAGACCTTCCTTGGGACACAATGGTTAGCTGAGTTATTATAGTGTTGCGGAGAGTTGCAGCAAACCAATCTTCGCGTTGATAACTGCTGGTGGTGATACAGGTTTTAGTGAATTATTGAATTCTTCGCCAGCTACGCGAATGACAGCAAATCACAAAACAAAATGTAGATTTTAAAAAGTTTTATTCAGATAAAGAAGCAAACTCGTTGTGTTCAACGTCCGCGACGACGGGTCACGCATAATATTAAAAAAGTTATAAATGTAAGTATTAAATATAATATGGCACCTACTATAAGGGTAGTAAAATAAAAAATATATACTCATTGAATTCCAAAAACACGTTTGCAAAACCGGTTTCAGTTTTTATAGTTTCTTCAGCTATAATACACACCATTGACAACCACGAAGCTGGATATGCATGTGAAAGTTAAAATATTATAAAGCTAAAACACTCCATGTACATTGTACACCTGTCCGCCAACAGTCAAGGTTATGAATGCAATATTGATACCGGCCTCCGTGTGTATTCTGTCATGTCACCATCTATCGCACCAGTATAATAGGAGTGGGAGAACCATAGGGAGAGAATCACGTGAACCGCAAGAGAAAACCAGTTAGTTTAGGGGTTAGATTTCAAGAGGGAAGGTAAGAAAGAGGATCCCTGGGCGTTGAATTTAATTATTCCGGATCGATTTATACATATTACTTAGCCCAAATTGGAGAGATATTCTTGCGTGAGAAATTTTAGGGATTAAGAGTATGGCATGAACCTTAGACTATTTTATACCCCGGCCAGCTTTCCTCGATTTGCATAATGCCGGAAGATATCTCCTGTAAGATAGAAACTTCACCAGCATAAGAACTGAAACAGTCTCCACGTCTTCACGTACTACTCTACTTTAAACCTACTTGTCAAGACCAGCAGTTAAACTTCATGAAAGAGGTTGACTACTAATCATCATGAAACCTCATGAGTTTTTATGACTACTGTTCCTGCAACAAGAACCGAAAGGAAAAATCAAATGTAGAAAAACTGGCTTTAAGCATCATAAGCGCACATTTTCTCTTGAACGTATTATAGCGGCACGTTTTCCTTTTTCAATCCCTTTATGGACACTTAACATACCACAATATTGAAATAGGCTCATCGCGAATCACCAAGGAAAAACTGAATCATGCATGATTAAAATAGAGGTTACATTTAGAATTTTGAAACCAACGCCCATGTGAAGCCAGAGTAAATTATTGCGTAGGTTAATTTTTCTTAGCAAAGTCGTCATAATTAATGTTTATTTAACGATGGCTATTAATGAAGACAAAATTAAGGCTTGCCATTAAAGGGGACACCTTAACTAAAAAGGGATATTCTGCAAATTTCTGTATTTTCTTTCTACAGGTATTCCCTCCCATGTTTTATCTACAGGGGGAAATTCCATACCCTTGGTAATGCATAGAAGAACTTCACGAGTCTCCGTGCACCACTGTATCGTATGCTAAGTGAAAGGGGTTGGAATCTTCGGAAATATTTACAAGGGAAATTTTTCGCGGTAGATAGGGGGAAAAAGTGGGGGCCATACCCCTCCTCATTCTCCTCTCTCGGTTATAAGAAAATCGCATTTCCCTCCATCTCAAAATCTTCTTCCTCGGCAGAAAAAGAGGAGAAGGGGGACAAACAAGCAAAAGTGGGTTCTGCAGAATCAGCCGTCTTCGACCACTGAAGCAGAGAGGAGGGTGAAGAAGGTGGGTGGGAAGGTGGGTGCCTTCTAAGAGATATGGTAAAAAGGGCACCCGAGGCAGAGAAGAGCGGTCGGTAAGGACGAGGTGAGGGTATTGTAGAGGTGCGTTGCAGGAGGGACTGTGAAGATGTTACGTTCTTGGGAAACTTTTCTATCGACAGCAGAGAGAGAGAGAGCGCTTATAAAGTGAAGGAATGAGTGGTCTCTTAGCTTTTACATATGCACGCAAAGTTATACACCGAATAGGGTGAAACTCGCCTTGAAAAAATCATTTTACTTGACCGGGATTAGAACCCGGATCTTCCAATGAACGATCAGGTGTGTTACCCAGTTACACAACCAAGCCATCTTAATTCTAGGTGAATTTCTGTGGGGGTTTATCCAAACAAGTTTTTCTCGTTCACAAGCACAGTTGACGAAGTTATGCATTATATGCTACAGTCGCGGTGAATAAACTCAACATTTTCGCTTTAAAACGACTAGCTTTTGACATTTTTTCCTATCACTGCGACGGCACAAATGACGAATTACGTAGACACGCCCACGAGTGCAAAAATACACACCCAAGAGTTTTGAAAAAATAATTTGAATTGACCAAGATTCAAACTCGAATCTCTCAATTTCCGGCCAGATGTATTAGCCAGTTACACAACCAAGGCATCTTAACTCAAGGATATCACTAACATCACACATGTGTATTAGAAAACGTTTTTTACAACCGGAATTATTTCAACATTAACGTTAATCCAATAGAAAAATGCATTTGAATCCTAAGCAGTAACGCGCAGTGACCCAACAAGTGAGTACAATACCTGACCTGAACACTTTGATATCACAAGTAGGAAACACACAACCGCTAAAAAAGTAAATAAAGATGCCGATTACACAACAATAAGAACTTAGCTAAAAAAATCATTTTTCACAACTTTTACTTTTGAATGTCAGTTAATATGGAGAATTTTAAGACGTCTACTACAAAACTTATTAATGAAGAATTTGCCTCTAAATGTAATTAAATTCATCATTATTTTCTCATTTTATCCCTGACATAAAAAATCAACAGAATATATAAATCTCTCCATTGTTTCTGGGTTTTTCACCGCGTTCAAATTTCGTTGATGACGACAGTTTCGCAGGTATTCCAGCCAGTGTCCTCAATGCGTCCTCAGCGTGAGAACGCTGGTTGGAATATCAGTGTAACTGCCGTCATCAACTAAGTTGAAACGCTGTGAATAACCCAGAAACAGTGGAGCGATCAACACCGCGGAAACCTAAGAGTCAACAGAATATGTAAATGTGATTTCAAGGAAAAATCTACAGACCCTACTTATATTCTCATTGTCAGTAAGTTATCTAAAAACAGCCAGTACGAGACGAGAGCTTATGAAGCCTCAAAAATTGTCGTAGGCTAGTGTAATATATTTTACCTTGAGAAGCTTTGGACATTTTTGTGGAAAAGAGCGAATGGAGCAAGAGACATTGGGGGCTTTGAAGTTTTCATTTCACCGACGAAGGGAACGCTGAATCGGGAATAAGAGAAGAATTTTCGTATTGCACAGTAAGTTACCGAAAGGAAACACACAAATTGAGAGAGTTTGAATTTACCACGTTATTTTTAACCACCTGTATTTTACCACTTGAAGATAAGCAAGAAAGATGCATGTTACGTTAAAGAACTAAATTTCACTGTGCACAAAAAATATCGTGACTAAATTTTCTGCACAGGCTGGTTGTGAATGATTCTAAATGGTAACATTATAGAGGTAAAGGTTAAGACTTAGAAAAGAGAAGTAAATATTTTTGCGTTCCATAATATCAGTCTCGGTATCATTCCTGTTAGAGAAGGTATGGTTAGAATGGTCAGATTTCTGAAAATGGTCTAACCGATTTCTGAAAAATTCAATGGCCTGAAAATGATTCCGTAACATAGACAGTACACGATTGCGCGTGGAAAATTATCGTAATAAATATTTGTATTTAATGGAAGTCAGTTGAGAAAAGAGCAGTTGACAATGATGAAATAGGTTTCTAATGAAGAATTCCGAGTTAACCGACAAGGTGTATGTTGTGGTACACTTCTCACCACTTCGAAGAAGACGGCAAGCAGTAAAATAATCTATCAAAAAATATTTTTAAAGCAGGTTTTGATTTTTTAAAATAGCAACCGGCGAACAAGAGGTTTTTACTTCTATTTATTGTGTACTTTGTAAATAATAAAAACTAGTTTTTTCCTATATTTATCAAGTTAACCATCACAATGCAATTCTTACTCCCAAGAATTTAAGTTAACACTAGTATAGTGGTCTTTAATCTTT
Source organism: Pyrrhosoma nymphula (assembly GCA_963573305.1). Taxonomy (NCBI): domain Eukaryota; kingdom Metazoa; phylum Arthropoda; class Insecta; order Odonata; family Coenagrionidae; genus Pyrrhosoma; species Pyrrhosoma nymphula. The sequence goes on along the minus strand of OY754335.1, from coordinate 95,946,312 downwards.
AATTTTACTGGTAAAACAAATCAGTAATTTTCATGGACTTAAATTAGATTTTCTATGAACTGCGGGGTATTTTTTAGTGAATGCAAGACATCACCACGAGTAATTGTCATCAAATGACGTAAAATTTCTGAGCCAAAGAAAAACTCTTCCTTGAAGGAATTGCCAATAATGTTTTTGGATGACATCTTAAGTATGGAATATGGAATTACACAGTTTCGTCAATTCAGCTTCGGTTTCTCTGGGTAAAACTTTTTAAATGAATTATTGATGAATGGAAAAACGTAAAGTATATTCCATGAAAACAAATTATGAGGAAGCGAAAGAAAAATAAACGTTTCAAATCAAGTACAAATACATTAGCATATGTCACACGCAACTCTATTCATGTAGATGAAGAACAAGGCAAATGAAAGATGGTGAAAAGAGTTATGAGGTATTTTAGCAACTCTATTCAAGACTTAAGTTGATGATAATCAAGGCTAATGGAAGACGGTGAAGAAAGTTGTGAGGTATATTAGCAAAACAAAAGACGGGGACCCTTGCCTAAAACTTAGGCATACTCCAGTTACTCTACATACACAAGTTTTTCAGTTCTCACTGTTTAAGGTATTTGACTCAAGCATTACTTACATAGAATCAAGTACCGTAAAATATACCATATAGTTCGCATTGAAATAAATTTTAATCGGTGCATTAGCTGACTCAATACGCCCGACAAATTTTCTGAAACTACCTCGTCCATGCATTCCTTTATTTCACGAAATTACTGAATATACTAGCCACCTAGTTTCAAGGTATAGGTTATTTTTGTTTTCTGATAGTGACCCAAACTTTAATTAGGTGATTTTCCTCTCTGCTCAAGGTTGAGTAAGAGATTACGATTATCTTTCCCAAATTTGTGAAAAAAGTCCAAAAACTGAAATTATAATTAAAAAGGTTTTTAGATGTGAAAAATTTTACGCTCATAATCTTAGGAATTTTAACTCATTAAAATCGTTGCATCACATTTTTCCTGTTTTCTTGTAAAGCTTGTTTCTTAAGCAAAGTCTTGTTCACGTAACAGCTTATTTTTCTATCACACAGTTGATCTACTCATGTTTCACATTTTAAGGTGTTGGCTGAGTTACGAAAATAGTACCCACTCTGTAATATCAAGCGGAAAGTTACAATGTCGATTCCTCCCAATTGATACAGAGAGGGCCCCGAAGAAAAATTCTAATGTGATCAGGGAATATGACGCCCGAAAGCAGACACGCTCACTCAACACAGACGTTGTGTGTTCAGATTTAATATCGAGAAGAGAGTGACGAATCAAAAGCAAAAACTAATAAAGATTATATTCATGTTTGGCTTGAGAAAATAAATTATCTAACGCAAAAAGGAGTGACCCAAGGTTCACGAATACCAACATAAAAAAACGCCTCTCGCTGGGCCACGGGCGGAACAAAGATTTGCGGTAGGAAGAGGAAAATAGTAGTGATTGGCCGTATTGAGGTCAGCAGGGCGATGTGTGGCATGCGGAAAAGGGGTAAGCCCAAGGTTTAGCAAGTCTGATCGAAGGTTGGAGCAGCCAGTGCTTCTAGCGGAACGTCTGGAGGCAAGGCACACGGGAAAGGTATGGTATACAAGGGTTATTCGTGGGAGGCTGAAGGGGCACTTCCGGGCAGCCTGGTAGCAGGTGGGAAAACGCCATGACAAGGAAAAGAGACTAGAAGCAATGGAGTTGGTGGGTATAGGGAGGAAGGTTGAGGGAGATAGTTTAAGAAAGCACATCACTAACCGTGCAAGACCCCATTGAATCAACTGATAATAAAGGGCATAATTTTTCATGGTGAAAAAGTGGGTGATCAAATGTAATGTTTTAAGGTAGTTTGAGCAAGATACTTCCTTTGTCATAATGGAGACTATATTCAAATTTTATATTTTTTAATTTAAGCGTCTGTAAGAAGTATGAAGTAAGTATTATAACATTATTGGCACAAAAATATGGTGATATATGGCAAAAATTCTCAGTAATTAAATAAATATATCTACTTAAGTCTCTAATTTGACTCACTTTTTCACGCCGTACGGGGAGCAAGCCTTGTAACAACAATTTTTTTCGTGATTCTGTAAAAATTACTGCGGTGAGTAATGGATAATTTTTTATAAATAGTTGATAAAACATCCCAACTACACACCTTTAGTTATTTGAGAAAATATAAGTGTAAAAAATTCCTAATTTTTTCAATATTCTCCCTCTGGAGCGGACATCCGTAATATCCCATGTAAAACAGTTTGAATTTTCAATAAAATTCCTCGAAAAGTAGTTCAGTACGGGGATAATATTTTAATATCGTTGGAAAGATGGGAGTTTTTTTATTTAAAATGAGTTATTTCAAATTCTAGGTGAAAAGACTTTTCGCTCTAACTGCCTTAAATAGAAACTTTTGGCAACATAGATGCAGATTAAAATCGAAGTCTAAGTAAAGATTATAATCAAATATGGAATGTAATGAGCAACATGTGTTGTCATATATTAGTGGTAAAATGGCCACATATTTATTCTTGGAATTTTCAACTGATATAGCACTTTTTGCATCATATGGTATAGTATTCCGCTTTTTCACGAGCTTACAACAAAATAATGGATATATATCTGGTCCAGTATGATAAAATCCTGGTTAGTATGACAAAGAAGGATTACACCTATCGGAAATCTTTCGTGCATCTTTCAATAGGCTAAACAAAGAAATCATTCACTTGTAATTGAGCAGGTGGCAAGCATGCAATAGAGGTACACGACTATTTTTATAGTTGACAACTTTAATTGTCCTATATAAGGTGAAAAGCTGTCTTGGGAGCGCTATTTGAATTTGAACATCACACAGGATATTTTCAGACATTGCAAATTAGATTTATGTACAGTTAGATCGTTAAAAATCAGAGAGAGACAAAAAATACCCCTTGATAGGAAAAACAAAGACAAAAAAAACAGAGAACATATTGGTGTGGGCATGATATACGATTCCTGGTGTTTGCAAGGGTTGTTGAGAAAAAGCTCAAGCGTTGCCCTCCCATCCGTCTTCAGAAAAATGTATGAATATGCCGCCGGTTAGACGGTGGGCTGGCAAAAATCAAGAATGCGGAGCGTGAGAATTTGATGGAGGAGCAATGCAAAGATTTATGAACGGGCAAGAGGTGTGTGGGGGGTCCGAGAGCAAGGGGGAGGGAGGAAGAGGCTTGGGGAGACCAGTGGGTGGAGGGGAGTGCGGTATTCCTGCGCAAGAAGCGAAAAGATTGATTATTAAGGGAATAAGGGGGTTCGGGGGTTGGTTTTCGGTGGAACTCTCTGCTATTTAACAATGAGGAAGGGGTTGCAGTGGGGACAAAAGGTAGAAATGTGAGGGATTGGTTGGAAGCGCGAGGCATCGTAATACACCTATAACGGGGACGCTATCGATCTCTGAAGAAATTACAACTTTTGAATTATAGAAAAATAAAGTGCTTCACTTCACAGCCTTAACCTAAGTTGGCATATCCATTTAAGATTGGATTATTTCCAGTGCAATGCCCCTTATGCATATTTACCTGAATTTTAGACATTCTTGTTTTAATTCTAAAGCCATTTCTAAAAATAATACCGTAAAGTGTTACAACGAATAATATGAATATGTAGAATGTTAGAATACATTTTACTGTTTCAGAAAGAGAAAGAAAGTTCCAGAGGTTTTTAATCTTAAAATTAGAAGCGGCCAAGCTATTATTTACCTACCATTCACTAATTATAATGAGTTTGTCTAGGAATTAATCAACGAATATTTCCATGACGAACTCGTCTGAACGACACAAAATGAGCAAAACCTTACATTAGCGCACATACCAACAGGTAGATCTACATTATTTGCTCACATCGGTATTTTAATTGCCTAGGGTACTAACCGTAAAGGTAACAACAATTTCTATGAAAACTCTTCTGGTGATAACATGCTCGGTTTTGCAAGATGAGTCCATAAAAAACGCATGCGTTTCATTACGCTATGAGAGGTTTGTTTACTTTTAAACAAGCTGCATCTCGTATGATTCACAAGTTATTTAACATGCATACATACGCATGCAGTTTTATTTATGGTGTACACTCCTAGTACAGTTTTTATGGAATAGAGATCACAGCGGTATTGACCAACCATTCACAACAAGAGCTTAATCTTGTACTAGTGCGATGAATATCATACGAGATTTACTGGTGTAGAGGAGGCACAGGAGGCACAAAAACAGCAGTCGAATATGCCCGTTGGGAGCTGGAGAGTCACTCCGAATATTCCCAAAACACAAAAAAATTAATGGATCGTACTCCGGGGAATATTAATGCTCCACGCATTCATATGTAAATACGGTTTTCGACTGATGAATGGGAGCGGTAGTTTTGAAGACACCCTCTTTTCTCAAATCGCCGAGAGCTTGATATTTATAAAAAAAATATACATATGCTTTTTATTTCACTCGAAAGATGGAGGCACTCTGGCCTGACCTCATTCCAACAACGAAGCGAGCGGTTGGCGGTTCGAAACCAAACGTTCCGCGAAAGAGGGTGATTTATGGCCGCTCGATGACGTAAATTATGCTTTATTGGGCCGTATTTATGGGCAAACTACTCATATATGTCGTAAAGAGGTCATACGGAAGGTGGATCCATAATCAATCCGCGGATCCCAACGGATAATTAGCCTTGAGCTGCCGCTGCGGGAGGTTTTACTGCTGCAAACAGTATTTTTTCCACCGGCTGTCTCTTACCTTTTGCGGACACGAAGAAGAAAATTATGGATGTAAATTTCGTAGCGAATGGCGCAATAATACTTTTACCGAGCAATGAAATCCCTGGGAAATGAACCGCTGGCATGTTGGCTTTTTGTTGCGCCCAATTTGCAAGACCTTAACGATTTAACCACCATCATACTGCAATGAAAACCTCGGAAGCGTTTTGTCTTTTTTTGAAGAATTTACGAGGGGTGAGAGATCAGGAAAAGAAACTCATTGCTACGGGAACAACTGGGAAGTAGCTAATGATTCTTGATCACGAGTCTTGGGCATAGGTGCACTATTCATTGGAAAACTGCCTTCTGCGCCTGCTAATCTTGTTATCTAGCTTCTGAGTTTGTATTTGTGACATTGCAAGTGCTCACACTAATACTTTATCTCGCCTATAAGGTCATTATACCTTACGAAACAAAAATAAAAAAAATCCAGGGAAGTCTGACTTCCTCCTAGAGCATAACTTAAAATAATGCATTGAACAAATACATAAAATAGTACATAATTCGGATTTATTAATACTCAGGCCTCAAACATAACACACTATCACGATTTCACGATTTTATTTACAAATCTCAGAAAAACATCCCCAAAATGGATTTAATGGATATAATTTACCTACATAAAAAATTATGAAACAACCATATCTCCGGTCATTCGTACACGTCTAAAGCTTATTTTGGCCTTAAGTGAGGTGAATTGTGAACATTAGAATATTCACATGAGTTAATTATTTTTGTTTTTTTAAGGAAAACACATCACTGAAAAGATCTCTAACCATGGAAATTTACGATTTGTTATCTTTCATAAAATTCCAACATGCTGTGATATTGTAATACAAATTCAAGTGAATAAAAATAAAAGTGTAGTTAAATTTAATTTAAGTAAAATAATTTTCCATCGCAGATATCCGCGGCGTTTAAGCAAATGTTTCTGCATTCCCCGGTGCTCACCACGTAGGTAGTTATTACAGACTACACTTTCGAAGTGAAAACTTATACTTACAGACGCATGTTGGAATACGGGTGAAACTATTGTCTTTAAGAGCTACCTAGGTGAGGAACATCCGAGAAAGCGGAAAAATTTGTAAAATAGTATTAAATTAACTAGTAATTGGTAGATTTTAGCCGAAATTTAAGTGTAAAGATGTTTTTTTTATTTATCATCAAAGGGATGGATGTACGTGAGATGGTTACCATGAGGTAGAATAAGTATACATTGGGGAATAAGTAAATCTGGGAGTTCAGAGAAACAGATTAGAATGGATTCGGAGTCTTACTCAAGCGATAAATAAATAAAGATTTATCCAGAATAAGAATGTTGTAATAGTCTTCAGGTCGCTACGCTTCATGTCCCTCAAACTTTATAAGGGGATTTATGCATGAATGTTGTACTACCGTTGGGATTTAAAGAGACCCTTTTTAGCAAAGAATAAGTTATGCATCTAGTCAACAGATCTTCCTGCGTTCGTTAAAGTGAGTCAGCAGCAATCATGACCAATAGCATGGAGCCAAAGAGAATATTAAAATTAAGAGTAGCCTGACACTGTATGAAGAGAAAAACTTATAATGCCTCAGGTTAATATTAAATCACTCAATCGTGAATATTATTTAAGACTTTTTCGTTTCGGTGAATCTATGGATTAAAATATTTTCAGCATAACTTAAATGTTGGAATAACCTTATCGTGTGGATCTAGGCACATTAAACTTCATATCGACTCAATTATTTTACTAAATCATGTGATAAAATGAAGATTGACGCACCAATATAAATAACCATATCCTGAGGCTATGACAACCCGTCGGCATTCTTTTGTAGTCATCATTATCCCTGGTGAAAGTTCACAGAAAGAGAAACATGTCTCCTTGCGAGAACGTTTCCCGAGTCTTCCAATCAATACAGCGGAGAAAGGTGGAGAACATTTAAAATTCGAACGAGCGAGAAATTCCATATTCCGTCCCGGAATGGACTTTTTTTTAGAATAAAACAGAAAGAAACTCCAGCGCAGAAAATATCAGATCCCCCTCTCCTCATACCTCCTCGGAAAAATCTAAAGATTTTTCTTACACGGAAAGATGTAGATAGGTAAAAAAAATAAAATTAATATTTTTTATCATAAAGAACGAACTGCAGAAAATCCATTCCGTTTATACGATGACGGCGAAATAAACCCCCATGAAACCCGCGGAAATACCTGAAGGAGGGATAGAAAGAGAAAAATATGCCATGCCAAATCCATTGTTCGCCCCAAAAAGGGTTCGGATAATCCTTCCCTAGTGCCATGCTACCCCCGCAGGGGACGCAAATGTGAAGCCTTGGTGGGGGGCGGTGACGAGGAGGGGAGGATGTGGGAGGAACCGAGGAGAGAGAGAGAAAGAGGGAGCAGAGGGGTTAGAAAGGAATGCACCGGATCAAAGTAGGGTTTAGGGGTCTGAGAATTGAATGCGCCCGTGAGAGAGAGAAAATGGGGCATTGGAAAGCAGGGGTGGAGGCGAGCGTGTGTGGGAATATGGATTTTGTGGGCGGAACAATCATGCATGTAGTACGTTCTACATCGTCCAATGCATATCCAACATATCTCCGCTCCCGCCCAGTGAACCGGGATGCCTTTTCTCCTCTACTCCCCCGCTAACTCTCCCCCCACTTCTTCTAGCCTCTCACTGACAGAGCCCGCATGCCGACTTTGTCCCTGAACCCTTCTCCCCGAACTTGGATTCTTTCCTTCTTTTTGGAGATGCTCCTCATGTCCCGCTCGAACGACTGACGTTCCGACAATCGTTAGTGGGTGTGTGCCGTGTATGCCCGCGTTCATACCACTGCAAGTATTTTTAACCTACTTAAGACAACTCAACATGGCTAGCGTAGGAATAGCGTGGGATATTTAAAAGCAAGTTATAAGTTCATTCTTTAGAGGATGCGACGGCACTGGTTAATTTACTCGAACCAACGGACGCCCACATTCATTCATTCATTCATTCATCTACTATAGTAGAAAAAGTAATCAAAACAATATGGGATACTAAGTGAATTTTCATTCGGAATGTGACTCCTCTCTTGAAGAATTATTTATAAAAGCCACAAAGCGTTTACGCAAATAAAAATAGCCAAGTATAAGTGTTTTGTAGACAGCTGACTTCAAAATCACGAATTTCAACTTCACTTTCACTTCAGCAGAAATCAGACAACAGTCATAGGACCACATGTCATCAGGAATATACATGCTTATCAATATTATTTCCTTAAATAAGGAAATACAAATAAAATTCATTTGCTCTCAACATCTACGTTGTGCGCCTGAATAGAATCAAGAAGTCCACCATAATATATTTGTAATAAAAATTTGGTCTTGAAACATATATTTAGTATTATCTTATATCGGTGATAAAGCACCAATTGTAATAACATAAACTGGACACGTAAGTATTGCACAGTGCTTAAGAATTATCCGGCTAAGCCATAAAATATCAGTTTATTTATTTATTTATTTATTTATTTAATCAAAAATGTCCACATACAGCAAATGTTGCCAATTTACAGTGGCCCAATAACAAACGTACAGAGAAAACAGGTACAGTAAAAACATAACATAATAACAGATATCATAACAAAACAGGAAATATCGGAAGGAAACTGAATGAAAAAGTATTTTTAGCTATTTTCAGAAAGATGAGAGAGAGCCAAGTTTGTAAAGATGTTGGAGGATAGAAAAAAGGGATCAACGCTCTCAGGAAGGGAATTAAGAAGGGAGGGGAGGCGGAAAAAAAGTGAGCGTTGAGCGAGCGATAATCTAGGAATTGGTAAATGGAATAGATCGTGGGTGCGCGTAGGCCGGGAGGGTACTCGGAAATTCATAGAAGAGAGGAGATCGGGACAGTCTGTGATGGAGTTAAGGATGTTGTAAGCAAATTTCAGGTCACTTTTAAGGTGGAGAAAAGGAAGATTGTGAATGGAGAGAGAGGACAGAATGGCGTTAGTGGACATATCTCGCATGTGGGGGAGTCTGTACTTCACTATACTTGTGAAGAAATGGGTAACAGATTTAAGGGCTGCGAGATTGGAAGGAGCAGACATCGCCCAAATAGGAGAACAATATGTGATCACGGGAAGAACAATCGTTTTAAAATAGGATTTAAGAGCTTGGGGGTCTTTAATTTCTGTGTAGCGGTATAGAAGGCCTAGGAGAGACATAGCTTTGGATTTAATTGTGTGAATGTGACTTGAGAAGTTAAGCTTGTTGTCTATCAATACACCAAGATCCTTTACTGACGACAGATGGTTTAGGGGTATCGAATTTAGGGTGTAATTGAAGTTAAGCGGGATTTTTTTTAGGTGAATTGACATGGCATTGCACTTGCTTTCGTTTAAGTTTAACTTCCAGGTAGAGCACCAATGGGAGATAATATTTAGAGTATTCTGTAGTTCGTGACAGTCATTTGGGGCGTGGATGGTTTTAAAAACTTTACAATCATCAGCGTATAGCAGCATGCGGGCTTGTGAGGTGTGAACTAGGGAGGCTAAGTCATCAATGTAAAGATTAAATAAATATGGTCCCAGGACGCTGCCTTGGACAACTCCTGAGGTTACAGGAGACCAAGAAGATGAGTTGCCAGAAATAATTACTCGCTGGGTTCTTTCACTAAGGAAGGTGGATAAGAGGCTGAGAAAATTACCATGGATGTTAAACCTATGACTAAGCTTATGAATGAGGAGGCTGTGGTTGAGAGAATCGAAGGCTTTCGAGAAGTCAAGAAATATGGTATCAAGCTGGGCTTTTTTGGATATTGAGTCGACAGCATGGTGTTGGAAAACTGATAAATTGGTTAGGCATGATCGCCCCGGAAGGAAACCGTGTTGACTGGTGGTTAGAGAAGGGGACGTGAAATAAAAAAGTCGGTTAAGAATAATTCTCTCGCAGACTGATGAAAGAATTGGAAGTAGAGAGATGGGGCGGTAATTGGAGACATCATTTTTTGAACCAGATTTGTGTATAGGAATGATGTTAGCAGATTTAAACTGCGGTGGAAAAACACCAAGAGAAAAGCAACGATTGAATAGTAAGCATAAGGGTAATGCAAGAGACGAAGCACAATTACGAATAAATACAGGGCTGAGACCATCGGGACCGGGAGAACGATGAGGAGAAATCTTGCAAAGGTATGTATAAACTTCCCGAGGATCGGTCTGTATTTGGGAGAGGCAGTGATTGGTATTTGGAAAGAGCTCGTGATCATGGTTGATGGGGACACTAGATGCAGGTTTCAGACATTCAGAAAAGAATTTTAGGAATAGATTAGGCCTATCTGAAGCCACGGCACTGAGATGATATGTGAAACGGTATCAGGAATACGAGGACGATTACGTCGACGATTGACAAAAGACCAGAATTTTTTGGGATTGGAAGTAACGGATGCGGATAGGCTTTGGGAATACTCTTCATAATCACGACGGATCAAGGTTTTGGAGTAGCGGCGTAGGTCGGAAAAAGAGCGACGAGTATGAGCATTAGGAAATGATTTGTAAAGATACCAAGCACGGTTCTTGTTTAAATTTAACTAGAAAACTAGGAAGTTGAGATTTAGCAGAAATATAAATCGTGGACAAACAACGACCAGAAGAATAGTAAAAATATCAAAGAACAATTTAAATAGGTTGTTTTACCCCATATTAGTTATCTAATTCTCCCATGAGAAAAGTATTGGGTTAGGCTAAAGGGTTTCTTTTTTGTTTTTTTAAAATCACTTTCATTAATGATATAAAGTAGAATTTTTATTTTTCTTCATGGCGTATATCTGAAGGAATGAAAATTATAGTTCGTTCATTTCATTTTTCAATAAGCTTCTTTTTTTTATAAAATAAATTGCTCTTCTTGATCCAAAATAGTCCATTTCTCACTATTTCAGCAAGCTTAATATACATTTCTAAGGAAATTATTCTGTAGGCTTCAAGTGGGATCTTAAGCCAGCTTAGATAAATTTCATTATAAATCTAATAATCATGATGAGATTTAGATTGAAGCATTCCTCACCCAAAACTCTATGTAAATTTTAATGAATATTTCACGATATGAGTATTTAAAGGATTCTTTAAATACTATTCACGATTTTAATTTTTCCTTTCTGCTGAAGACATCCTCCCATATATCCTATTATTATTTCAAGGCTGGTTGATGCATTGCAGAAAACGTTTCGCATACATATATATTATGTACCTACCCTAAACTTTTTCGTATCAAGTATCAGAAATCTGAAAACGTCAATCATACGCTTTTTAAAATAAAAGCAATGTCGTGGAATTTCGGTTTTGATAAGTGGTACATGCGAGGGGATGACTATTCCCTTGTCCGCCGACTCCCCAAAAATTCCATCCCTTCCATGTCCACCAACCTCGCTACCGCCAGCCTTTCCCTCAGATCTTTTGGGATACGGTCCCATGCACGAGGAAGAGGGCATTAGCATAGTTATTGGAACCATAAATGGCCGTGAAATGAGCAAGAAGCTATCAGTACTGCCACCCCCCACCTCCAGTCTCCATTTGCTTCTGCCACCAGCTCCCCCGTACCTTCGCTATTCGCCCGGTGTCTCCCCACCAAAACCCGGTCACAAACTCAACCGAACGGACCTTCCTTTTCCTTCCTCGTTCTCCCCCCCTTTTAATTCAATTTTACGTATTCATATTGGAGTTGTGCTGCCGAGAATTTTAAGCGATCTGCAAAACTTCACCGGCCTTCCCCAGAGTTTAAAAAATTCTCAGCGGATATACCGTGGCCGAAAATAAATGAAGGGTACCTATCAAGGAATTTTTTATCTCTACGAAATCAGATAACGTAATGTAATGAAACATTTTAGTTGGGGAAGGAAGAGAGATTATATTTATCCTAACTATGCAAAAAATCTGATCAAACGTTTCGGGTTTTAAAGGAGGTTTGCGTGCACGTTTAAATTTGGTAAGGAACGACTGTTTTCAAAATACCTTAAGAGTTTATCATAAAAATCAACCTTGAAGATCTCTTATAATGAGGAAGGTGAATCATGCTTTTACTTCAAAATATATCTGCATACGAAGAAGAGCAGGTGATCAATAGCTTTTAAGTAACTTGTAGAGAGTATCGTCCAAAACATTTTACAACATTGAATCTAAGAACAAGAAAACGTCCTGAAATTATTTTAAGTAAAAGAAAATTATTCAAATTAAAGCCACTAAATAACACCAATCGATCACAAAAAGAAACATAAATATAATGATATAATATATAGTAACGCTCAGCAAAAATGTTTGTCACACCCCGATAATGAAATAGTTTTTCCACTCACGTAAGCCAATAGTTGACCAAAAAGAAGAACAATAATAATGATCCCTAACATTGAAATTTTTTAATTTCAATTAATATTCTTGGCAGCGTTACGCAGTAGGGGTTTAAATGTTACCTGCATATATGCTTATGAATTAATTGTAATAATTTACTCAAAGTTTGATAAGTTTTTACTGGAATGTCAATTTCCTAGGCTCGACACATACTTAAGTAATTTGTTTCTGAACTGACACACTGGCTCTCAGCCTTAAATGCAATATAAAATATCTGCGGCGAATCCGTTTTCTAAATAATATAAATAAAATAGATGCATTTTCATTTTACTTAACCCAATACTGCTACTGCAGTCTCTATACCCTTAAGGTGGATTAAATACGGCTACTATGTAACCGCCGATTATAACAGCAAAACAGGTGTGGTTTTAATCAATGATGTTGTCTCTGGGAAGACGTGGTAGAACTTAATCATGGTGAAAGCAATAATTATTTACAGATATCCGCCATGTTTGTGGAAAGTGGAAAACTGCAAAGGGTTCTTTCTTTCACGAGGTATGGTATTGTTGTTTAAGGTCCAACATATTAACAAAGGATTACATAAACTAACCCTTCTGCATTATTTACATTATTATTAATTCAAATACAGAAAAAATTACAACTAAGCCATTTTCCAGGTATAATCGTTTCACAAACTGCCTTAAATGTTGAAAAAGACATTAACTTTACTAAGTATAAACTAAGAATTTATAGGTCATGGAATCAATACTCTTATATGAATCCAAGGTTTCCATTGCTCTCTCACTACAATTCATTAAACAGTCTCTACATCAAGATCAATTGGCATGCACCTGCTCTACCAACCAACCCCTCCACTAAACTATCGATTGACCTGAAAACTTCAAACTGTTTTCATCGCTGACGGAGACGCCGGAAAGGAGATGGGAGCATGCAATACGCCGGACCAATAGGCCAGGATGCGCCCAACTTTGGACCTTTGGCCACTTCCTCCCCCATCTCATCCCGCCGCCAATCCTTTCAGTACGCGTCCCCTGCTGCAGGCCATGGTCCCACTTTAACCTTACATGACCCCTTATGCCTCCCTCCTGTCTCCCTCATACTGGACCCCAAAGGGACGACAAGCCAGGGAGAAAGGAAGGATATGCCTCGAACCCCCAACCCCTCTTCCATCGTCCACCACTTCTCATCTTTTTCTCATCGCTTTTGCCGGTGATCTATACCGCATTTTTCTTCTACCCTTTAGCCCCTCGGCCTATCTTTTACCGTTTCTTTCCAGAACAGCCCGTGGGATCGTTAAGAATCGTATTTTTTTCTGAGGAAAAAAGAATCGCCCCATCCATTCCACACACATTGAAGTCCCTTTCTTGCTGAATAAATTTTGCCCGCCATTCATTCCACGTGGGCCTCGTTCACCTTTGTCCCATCTCTTTTGCGTCTAACTATAAAGATTTCTCATCAAGACTATCGTAATGCATATATCATATACATGTTGAAGAAAATTTGCTTGATATATAGGAATGAAGTATTGTATGATATTAATTATGCGGCGAAATATTTTTTTCACCCCAGCCTTAAATTTTTTCGATCTATTTCATGTTTTAATTTTTTTCTGGGCTGCTGGAAAATTAGAAAGTATTTCCAGGTTTTAAATCACGAGCGATGCGTTTTAACTATTCTGCTTAGATAAAACGATTTATTAAGATAAAAGCTTATGATCCAATAAATATGAGATAGTAATTCATATTTAATTAATGAATTTTCAAGTAAGTTATAATTTGTACTCAATATATGTTCCGCAAGTCATGTTATAGCTGTATAATGAATGTTATATTTGTACAAAGCATTGCAAGCATACCATCAAAGCTGTAATAGACAATGGTAATTGCGCAATTTGATGGAAGAGAAACGTTCATCGAGACTTGTTAAGTACTACATAAATGCGCATTACTATCTTTAGAGACTATCCTCCGATATAATGTTGTTTATATGAAAAATTATTACTATAGCAAATGATAACCCGATAACCTATCACCGAAGGTCAAGCATTCGCAACCAAATATAAATTTTGTTGCGTATTTTTTTGCCAATATCCATTTTTCAGCCATGTTCAATGGTAAGAGCCTGCGATTTAATAACTCATTTTTCAAGTCCAACCTCTGGCCTTTGAACAGTTAAGGGATTCACAAAGAGGATTTGGGAGTGCCAGGAATTCAATTAATCCACCTCTACTGCTCTATTTTCATAGAAGTACTCCTGATAAAATCTCTTCTCCAGGGTTCAAGCATAAACGAAAAGTTCAAAAAATAGCCTTTGGAGATTAATTTAAGGATTACTTCTAAATCTTCTGCTTTAATCTTTAGGTTCAGAGATTAATTTTCCGTTCGCTATGAGTCCCACCTAAATGACTGCGCCTCTCTCTAGCATATTTTTTTCTGTTTCTCTTACCTTCGAAAGGCCTAATAATAATCCTCTTTTCTCTTGAACTTCAATACTTCCCCATGTTCCCTTGTACTAGTTATCAATCATGTTCCTACGAGCAATTCAGTTCATGCCGATTAGTGAATTAAAGAAAACTAAAGATTGCGCCTTAGGATTTATCAAGGTCTTGGTGTTAATGCTGTAGAATCAGCAATTAGTACAGCTGCTCGCATCTTTGCACGATATAAGCACAAAAGATATTTAATACTAATTTATAATTTTAAAAATTAAGACAATCTCGAAAAAATGTAATATTTAAATGCAAATAAATAAATGCGTTCTAGTTCTGGTATGTCAAATTCCAAACGACGCTCTGTAAACGGAAATTTAAAAAACAACCCAAATTCAAATCGTCCTTATTTTTTTAATTAAGAACAATGATATATTCCCAATAAAATATTTTTAGTGTCCCAAACATGAGTTCTAGGTTTTTGGGCCAATAGGTACATCAATCCGTGGCCATTTTTTAACAAAATGGCGGAAACCGAAAAATAAAAAAAATCGATTCACTGCACCCTGACGGAAGCAAAAGTTAATTTTACTTCATGGAAAGTAATGAAATTGCAAGATTAATTGTTTTATGCATTTATTAAATGTTAAAATGATAATATATATAATAATTAATTATAAATAATATGAATGCACACATCTATTAAAAGTGTTCATCCATTAAAATCTATCCTATTAAAAGTGTTCCATTATCAACACTGTCTTCATCAGAAATGGTTCGTACCTCCTCAGAAGGAGATTCCGAAATTCTTTTAGTATTGATATTCTACGTATCTTTATATTTTTCGGAATTTCATTTGCTGATCTGACCTGCATAGGTCTCATAGATCAGAAGCAAGTAACAGTCTTTGAAAGATTCTTGAATTTAGCTGACAGCGAAATTTTTTGCATTATCTTCTTATATGCTTGTGTCTCGAATCCAATCTCTAATAGTTCACCTATCGGGAGCTCTACCGCATTTGCAATAGAAGCTCCATGAAGAAGCAGCTTATACGTGAAAAGGGTGGCATATAATATCATTGTTACCTTTTGCAAGTTCACGTTAAGAAAAACGGTAAAAAGAGCAATGATAAAGAATATAATATAATTTAATTGTAGCCTAGCACACAGTGTATTCAAAATTGTCGTAAATCTTAGAATAATTTCCTTTGCAGAACTTAATTCTGAAAAATGAAATATGCTGTATTCCTTATGTAATATACAATAAACATGGTGATAAAATACATTCAATTTTGGAATGCATATATTTTATTTATAAATGGTTTACGTACCGGAAATGCCTAACAAAATCTTAGGATTAGAAAAAAGTGGCGGGCAGTGTTGCCATTGCTCGTTCCTTGACCAGGCTCTGAAGAGTCTATCAAAACTCCTATTTCTGCTCTGAATGATTCTTTGATTTATTTTTCCTTCCTTCAAATTCATGTTTACTTCCGTTAGTAGCTTTGGCCTAAAGAGAAATCTGGAAACTCATAGCATGTCATTGGAAAGTCATGGTAAACGCATAACTAAATGGAGTTATCTTTGAATGAAAATAGAGGCGTGATAAGAAAAGGTAAGTAAATTTGACGATTTAATCTGCTTACTTACGATTGCTAACGTTCAAGCAATTAGAAATTTAGAGATAAGCACTCAAAGAATCTAATATAACACTGGATTGAGATAATTCAAACGAGTATTGCGGTTTTACAGTAATCGTTTTAGATAAAGTACTGCAATTCTGAGAAAAAGAATACATGAAAAATGTTTACCTATTATATTTTTTTAACAAAATGTAACCTATATGAAAGTAAAAGATGTCGAGAAGCATAACAATTTTTTAACCAATGGGAAGCTTGCATGTTTTTAAAACCGGCGAGTGCTACTTCTTGGAACGCATACAGGTACACGTGTCAAAGGCGCATAAACCGCTTCACACTGACAAGGTAGGAGGGAAATGACCATGAAGAATGGCATTTCTATAAAGAACAACAAACCATCAAATATCATATTTCAAGGGGTAAAGCACTCCAAGCCTTTAAAGGAAATCTTACTCAAATAACAGTTAGGGTGTTAACGGACACAATGAGGATTACTGCGGTCGGCTGAATTGTGACCGCGTCCAACATTGTGGCATCCCTTTTTTCGAGGGGCTGATTGTAAGAAGCCTCAAAAGAATGCGTGAAAATCAAATAATGTATGTGTGCAGAGTCAGAAATTGGGGTTTATCGAGAGTGAGAAAATATTACTCTACAATCGTCAACTCTCGCTTAATAAGACTGACAACTAACTTGCCATGCCGGCGGGCGCGATGAAACTTGCATTTTAAATCTTTCTAGACGAGGGTCTTAAGGTAAGGAAAACTTTCATGTAGAGATTTTAAAATAAACTTTACCGTGGCTTATGGTGTTAAAATCATTGTTTTTTTACGTTTTCATTGAGTTCACGTTAGCTACAACAAAATTCGAAATTTCCGCATCTCATCTCCGCACCGGACGGCGGCCCCTCCTTAGCGTACATAGTCCGAAGTGGAGCCGGGCAAGTTGGGGAAAGATTATTTTGTCAGGCTGCAGTATAGACTTTACTCTTGAATATAGCATAAGTAGATATCTCCACCAAGTAACATGGTAATGGTAACAATACCCCACCCCATGGTAAAAATACGTGGAAAAAGTTTATTTTTTAATTAAATTGGTACAAATACTCGACAGTCACAAAATAAACTGTCTAAAATTCATATATGACCATAGGACGCGTCAAGAGACAAATCAAAACCATTAAAATATTTTCGAAGAAAAGGCAGCTAAAGTTTGATTATTTTTAATAGTATTTAAAATATGTCTGCTGGCATAAATATTCTTAAAGCTGACATGATTTTCGTTATTTTAGTTTAAATTTTGTACAATATGAACATATCATACCCTAATTAAGAATTTAAAAAACATTTTTGGTTAGCTTTTTCAATTTCAACCCAGTGTGCGACGCACTCATGGATTTTAGAATTGAAGTCCTGAAATCTCAATGGAACACTAAAGTGAAGGTCTATTTGAGGTAAATTAGGTTTATGATAAACAGGCCTTATTGGAGTGGTTATCAATTCTCGAATGCTGAAAGTTAATGGATAGGTATTTAGAGTGAACATAATGCTATTGGTCAACAGTTCGCAGGGCTCAAGGTTTGGCCAGCCCAATTTATTAACTGCACTTAATTAGCAAAAGTATAATACCTATTGACGCTATAGCATAGGCGTCATTTTCAAAAATACAGAATTATTTTAAAGTCTATTTTGCAACGCAAAATGATCGTTTGAGCATTATTTCACGAATGTATTCAAACTATGACCTGAAAGACCGTCTGTTTTATACAGTGAATTAATGCCATGATTCATTTGTGCTCAATGTATACGGAGAGGTAGGCCTGTCCATTTACATATCGACTTACGGGAGACATTTGACCAACGCAGCTGTTTTTAACGTTAGAATGGTTTTCTTTGTCGGCCTACATACGCCCAATAGAGGGCTTCCTAGAGAAGCCGAATCTTTCAAATTTCGTCAATTTCCTATTTATAGATAATTTTCTGATTGTTGATGTTAATACCCTAGCAGAATTCAGGTATTCACCCAATAAAATTTCTACATCAATATAAATAACTTATTTTTCAATCTTTTAACGGTAAGAGGTAGAAGTTGATAACATTTGAATGACGTTTGCTTCTGGGTACCTCTTATCGGAGCACTCCTCGGAATGACACATCCAAGAAGGCCTGAATGGTCAATTAGAGTATTGCAACTAACTGATTATATGAGTTGTTAATGAACATACTACAATACCTGGCTTCCAAGGCCATCTATATAGGTAATGATAAATATGCCGAGACTCTGCCACTAGTCTACAAAGGAGACTACCAAGTTAAACCTTAATTCGCTTCTCCCTTTGGAAATTCGTATGAATAAAAGTCTCGCATTGAGTCAGTAAATGCGTTGTCCCCGAAATTTTGGAATGAAATAGAAGCTTTTCCCAATTACAGCATGTACTACCTTAACTGACATGGACATACCTTTCAAGATTATGCTACATCAAGACTTTCATACTTTTATGAATGTCACAATTATTTTCATTTATTAGTCAGCTCAACTGGCGCCGTATCTAAATCCAACATATATATAATAAACATCACCTTACGATATTTAGTACAATATCATTTTCAAACATGAAAATGTGCCATACGTTATTAAAACCAGTTTTATCTCCGCTGTGCGCCGATATTATAAATCACATTGGTGACATAAAAATGTCATTGGTAAGATGTAAAGTTGATAATATACGCTGCTTGGGTGCGGCCTACTATGTGGGGACTACTGCATTACAAATCCGTCGTATTCCCATGGAATTTTGGTGGTTTAATTCAGAGAGTGTAGACGTATGCGTGATTAAGTTATTTAAAGCAACTAAGATGAACGTCGTGCGCTCGTTTCATGCGATTGTTCACGGGGTCATGCTTTCCAAAACGGAAAATGTACTAATCTTCACCGAATGATCTTGCGCATGTTTTTCATGCGTGGAATTTCCCATTTTACACGAAGCATGAGCGTCACACGCATGATTACTCAAATGATCATTTGCAAGACCGTTTTCCATGTAAAACGGCCAGAGGTTAAACACAATATAGGGTAGAGGGTTGTACCTTGGAACTATTGTATGTACTTTGGAACAGAGATGCGTTTACCAACTTGTGGTGCACTAAAGTGGACAAAATTAGAAATAAATGTGTACTTGGTTCCTAGCAAGTTTTCTATTTATTTAGTACACCTGTTTCGTCATTCTGGCCAAATTGATGAAAAATTTCACTTTTTGAGGTTAAAAGTCAATTTTTCCAACAATTTGAAAATGTTGACTACGTGAACAATTTGCAAGCTGAATTTTTTCACTAAATTCCGATAATTATTCTTTAGTAAGTAGCATGTATTCTGATTTTTTTACTTTTTTATGTTGAAACCTAACAGTTCCACAGATGTTTATAAACGTTTTAGTACAATAATGTACATACCTTGGAGCACAGAGGGTATTGTTCCTTGGAACGTGTATTTGTTTTTACTTCTTCGTTAAATTTGAACCAATTTCACTTGTTTTTTAATTAGTGCTGATTTTTTAACAACTAATAGTTTGTGTGGAACATCTATATTCATTTCTGACTATGCCCGAAAGAAAGAAGGGAAAAAGAGACCCAACTCTGCAAAACTTAAGTTATACACTTATCATAATAAAACTTAGTCTACGATCTTAAATATCTCAAAAAAACGTAAAATCAAAGAAATTCAGGTTAGGAACTAAAATAATGATCTGAACTCTTTATACTCACTGAAGGGTGGTAAATTCGTTCGTGAACCGTTGGCAGCAGAATAAGACAATATCTGTCGGATCGTCAATCTCAAATACTTTCAAAAGGCATCTACAAAGAGAAAATATTTTGTCAAGAATAGATAAAATCCGCGACTCTCCCTGCACCAATTTCTTGGAAATACTACTCTTTATACCGGATGCACCTTTTTCCTCGAAGAGATAAAACCTAGGTCCGGAATCATGGATGCAATTCAATCCTGCCAAATCACCTCCAACCTCTATCTTCTCCCCCGGGGGCGGATAACTCCTAATCTCGCAACGAATGCGTCTCCGCGTCTTATTTTCATAAAAAAACCTTCGTCATCTTGAAGGACTTTTGAGGGGGAAGGAGGTAGTGGACCCCGAGAGTAAAAGAACGAGAGAACGTGAGGTTAAGGCGTTGAAGAAGGACATATAAGGAGGAGGGAAGAAATTTCGTGGAGGAGGAGAAATGAAGGAAGGGCTTGAGGCAGAAGCGTTAAGAGTAAGGTTGAGTGCAGGGGAAAGCAGAATGGAGCGAAGAAAGTGTAAAAGAGTACAGCAGTAAGGCGGAGAACCCAAGAGGTGATGGTTGTGAGGGGGAAGAGGAGCTAGAAAGGAATGGATGACTTTGTGGAGGTTTACGCATGGGGGGGGAGAGTCGTGTGGCAAGGGTGAGGGTGTTATGCCTGGTGTTGTGCAGGTAGGGATGGGTAAAGGGAAAAGTACGCATGTGAATGATTGCGAGATAAGATGGAGTGTCGGCGTAAGAGGTGGCTGAAGAGAGAGACGAGAGGGAGGAGGGAAATGAGGGGCGTGGATAAGAAGCCTGGCGGGGATCGGAGGGGGAAGGGGGATGATACAAGTGCTGTTCCCCCCTCCACACGAGAGAGGATCCTTGGAATTTGCATGTCTTCCTAATGAGGTTGCTTCTGCCTGGCAAGATGCTCCGCTGAAAATGCTGCCGCCGCGAGATATAAGACCCCTCCCGTCATTCCCTCCTCCCGTCTCCTCTCTTTCCTCCCATTCCACGATAGAGATGAACGATACATCGATATATCAAATGTGCTAAACAAAATTTACACTATACAACGACGATATTTGCAATATACGAAATTCGTTTGATATGTCGTTACTACGTCATTGAGCCCATTAATCCCTGAGATTTTCCTCGTATGTCACGCCATATGCCGATATATCGAATTTATTGATGATATAATCGATTGAACACTATGCGGTATGAAGTCCAGAAGATCACTGTGTGTCATTGGTGCTTACTGCTTAGTGATGTCTTTTCCTCGGATGTCACGCCATATGCCGATGTATCGAATTTATTGATGATATAATCGATTGAACACTATGCAGTATGAAGTCCAGAAGATCACTGTGTGTAATTGGTGCTTACTACTTAGTGATGTCTTTTCGCGTGCGGAATAACAAAACGAGAGATAAAATTAAATATGGCATATTATGTAACACACGACGCGCAATAACGAAGAGAAATTATTAAAATTCAACGTGATACATGAACGGGACCCAAATGCACAGCACCAAAATTGCATGTTACACTAGTAGCCGTTCCATGATCAAGGCCTCCCGAGCAGCTATTTTCATAGAATTCCTTGCGTCACTTAATGCATTAGAGTTTTAAAAGCTTTAACATTTATGAAGAATTTCAGATTTGTGTTCAAATGAGAATTATGAGAGAGACTAGAACATGAGTAGTAGAATACGCGTAAAAACTGTGATATAACTGCCATGCGTGATTGGATGCAATGAAATGCAATGCCTATATTTCATTAGTACTCACGATTACTGTCTGTACCTGACGATATCGTAAATCGGTGTTACACGTCGTACATTAAAAATTTTGTAAAAAAGTACGAAGTATTATCATTAATCATGAGTACCAACGTAAAAAACTTCTACAAAGTGAAGCCTACCACTGTCTAGTTTATTCCTATATTACACATTACGATGTTCGAAATAATTCGAGAAAATGCAGTATCACACGACTTAATGCGATATTCTGTATCGCTAAAACGTATCGTACAGTCTTCATTTCATCCCTCTTTCCATTTAAACTCTTGGCACTTCTCAACCTCTCACGGCTTGCGCAGTATTTTCCCTCCATTTCTTCCAACCCCTCCGCCCCTGTTAACCGCTAAGCCATCAACTCCGCCTTCCCTTCCATGTCTGATAATAAGGAATTCTAACCTTAAGTCAATTACGCGGGAGACCTCGTTACTTGATTATCTGCTACTTTACTCTTAGACAACACCCGGTTCCGAGTAAACTTCACCCGCGGAATAATAAGCCGGGTAACGCGCATAGTTCGCGTGACATATTACTAAAAATATCAGTTAATTGGTGTTAATAATTCTCCGTTGGTAAGGAAGACGGAGGACGAAAACGTAATAACCCGCGTGACTTGCCATCACATATGGCATCATGTATAAGCCAAGAACAGGCAAGATCAAAGGAAGCTGAGTGAGTTCATATTACCTGAAATTCAAATATGGATAGTAAAATAGTAATAGGTAGTAAAAACTGTGAAAATAAAAATGTGTAGGATAGATTTCCCACAGCAAGGGAAAATTAAAGTGGAAGTAAACACTGAAGGATGAGTGGAAATAATACTGTTCGTAAACGCATAGGCATATTTGCAGTATCTGAAAATATTTGTGGCGTTGTCACAAACGTGAAGAGATGAATTAATGGAGTGAATTATGACACAGAAAACATTTAGTAAAAAGTAGTTGGAAGTGCTTTCAAGTGCTTTTGGTATTTAAAATAATTAATCATGCTAAAAAAACCGCTCATGGTTTAACTATTTAATTATTCAGACCTAATTGTGCATTATTTCTCACAGATTTAGTTAAGACTGAAAATAGATGGACCTTGCATACAGGATACAGGATACAGCCACAGTAAAGGTTTTATTACCACATTCTACATTTGAAATAATTACTCAAAAAAAATGTTGATCTCAAACATTTTAAGCTTTCATCCTGGAACATTCAGTAAATAGGACTGCCAAATCATGTGCAATAAGAAAATGACTATTTCAGAAAGATGGAAATTAAATTAAATTATTTCTGTAAGTTAAAATTAAATTGGATTACATAAAAATCTGTAACCTCGACTGAATCATTCGAACCACAAAGCATAGTACATTGCTGTGAAAAACAAGTTGATTAATGTCTGGTGAATTGCTTATAAAATTTCAAACCGCCTACCGAGCTCCATTTAAGCAGCTTTTTACATTCCCCTAGCACTTTCTAAACATTTTTTCAACTGCAAGGACAGAGAGCCATAGACAGGTTAGACTCCTAAACCCTGGAATTTACAAAATTAAATGCAATAACTGAAATGAGGCATACATCGTCCAGCCTAGCAGAAGTTTTATTACACGCAGCAAAAAACACGCCAGAAGTTACATAAATATGAATTCCAGCTCACCTATTGCTAAACATCTACTTGAAAACAATCACACGAGCAATTTTACACCCAAACTTTTACACGTTCTTCCCAAAGGTCTGAAAATGGACGCACTTGAAAAAATAAAAATAATCAGACAATCCAATAACCTATGTAATTAATTAATTATTTCTGCATCCCTCTCACTCCTTTCCGATAAAATTAACTTTTCCCGCCTCACCAGCCATTAATCAACGTGTTATTCTCAATCCTGCCCGAATATGTGTATGTTACCCCTCCTACCCCGTAACTACAACAACAGTTAACGTATAATACAAACTTTCTGACCCTGATGATGCCGTAAATTGGTGAAACGTGTCGGACAATAAAAATATGTAGAAAAGTATATAGTATTAGCATTAATCATGAATGCAAATATAATGAGCATTCACGAAATGAAGCCTACCACTATCAAGTTTATTACTATTTGAGATACTTTTAAGCATAACTACAGTAAATAGATAGGAAGGTTTTACATTTATGCTTACTAACATCCGCCTCTTTCTTCTAAGTTGAACTTTGACAACCGGAAACTAAAATCGCTCGAGCACCTTGCATATGACTTTTCTCCGGGACTATCGTACTACCATTGAGCATAGAGCCCTTTCACATCTATTGCCAAATGTCATTCAAACTTCTGGTTAACAAAAATCTCCCCAATACCCGAGACGAGATGAGGAGCAATGACCTTTGAATGTGCGGAGAATGCAGCAAACATCGGGTTAACATGGCTTTCACGAACGCTACCAGCGGGCATTTGAGTCAAAAATAAAATAATTTGAAGAGCAGGCGAGTCAAAAATGAAATGAAACCCAGGAGAGAGAGTATATTGAAAACGATGTTCGATTCTAAAAAAAGAAATATCACTGAATGCCCCATAAATTTCCATTGATGGAACGCTATGTAGTACATAGCGTGGAACATGCCGCTTTGTGTTTCCTTACATTCATACGAGGGGAAGAACGGCGAATATGGAGAGGAGATCGGATATCGACATGGGTTTGAGTGGGCGAAGGAAGTGGCTCGCGGAACCGACGGATGGCTATCGAGACTACTTTTTGCATAGGAGAGAAACACCAGAGCTGGATAGAGGGCTGGAGGGCATCTATTATAAATGGCAGAGGGCAATTTTCCACGATAGCTACGGAACGAGGGATGGTTCGGAAGGGTTTTTGTAATAGCAAGGGGCATTTTGAAATAAAAAATAAATATACTGATTTCGAAGAGCCCCGATGGAACGCGTAGTTTGAGCCACACAGCTAAGCTCTGCAAACTCTTGTAATTGACGATTTGTAATTCTACATACCAAATCAAGAGTCAGAAGGATGTGGTTACAAAAACATTTTACAAACAGAAGAAAACATGGTAGCACAAATGGGGTTCAATTTCAAAGGCATCATATTTAGGGCATGTTTTAGACGTCGGAATCTGGCAGCATGTGGAACATTTCATGGCTTCTTAGAGGTAAGATTCTCACATAAATAGTTTTTGCAAATTTTATTTGGTTCTTTCAAAGCTTTCGTAGCATGAGGAAGTAAGAACCTATACTTTTTAGCCTCCAATATAACAAGAGTTAATAACAATGTATAAATTCGCATATATGCACACTTATGTTAAGCAAATAGAGGTGCATCGCATGTGCCTTTATTTGCAATACACAGGCAGACCAATGAGAGATACTGTCACAGAGAAAGATTAATATTTTGTCTGATCATGGCTAGAGGTTTGAGGACTCATATTAAAACAGAGTTACAATAGCACGTGTGTTAAATTCATTGAAAAAATTACGCTAATTAAATTCATTGAAACTTGCGAACCCATATCTTGAAGTGTAAAAAAGCAAATTGGCTTTTTCTCAACATTTGAACCAACATATAGGAAGTTCATATCCAGTTAGGTTTCCAAAAACAAATGAAAAATTTACCATTCGATTTTAATGGCAATAATATTTAATTTCAAGAAATGATTGCTACTGATCTACTTTTTAAGCATTTTTTATACCTGACATTCTTTAAATTTTATTTTACTCTATTTTATTTTTGTCACCAACGTTGTCTTTTCTGACGTAATTCCTTGAAAAAAGCTTTTATTATTTCGAATTATTATTGAGAATTAATAGAATTTTATGCCGTCAAAAATTTATGTTCTTTGGTTCCTCTCTCATTTAACATTTTAATATTTCCTCGATTTTTTAGTCATTTACATTTCTTTTCGATCAAACACACACCTACGTTCGACACAGATAATTTTCACTCGGGAGAAAATATTTTTAATTCGCACCTGAAGTTGTTTTAAGCATGAGTGATGAAACATGTCCACTTAATAGCTATTATAAAACTAATAAGTTAGTTTAAAGAAATCGCATCAAAACGAGATATTTCTTAGTATTACCTTGCTATTGGTACTCGTTTCAGTGATTTCTGTATGTTTTGCTAAACTCCAGCACGTTAAAAGGGATATATCACCCGTATCAGATATTTTCATGCATGAAAGTTCAAAATAAAAGGCTTCTCCTCCCATTCCCCCTTGATCCTCGTCGGCTATCGCCCGTTCCCCCTCCTCCCCGGGCGCCCCCGCTCGGTGGCAGATTCCATCCATGCACGTGTATATAACAGTATCCCCGTATCGCGGCGGCAGCGGCCAGATTTCTGTTGCGGTCGCCGGATGCAAAAATGGTGCATTTCCGCTAACAAGCGGGATGTGCACGAGGGATGAAAAATCACTTGTGGTCGAGCGCAAAAAAGTAGAAGGACGGCACCCGACCCCATTCCCTTCGAGGTAAAATATTCGTATTTGGTGGGTCATCTACAGCGGAGGATTACGAATCTCCTATCGGATACTGCCTTCAGTATCAAAAACACGCTCATTACATTAAAAAAAATGTGCAACTGAAGTATGCAATGCGCATTTAAGCGATATTATAATTTGGGAAAATATTCAGATAAGATTCATAATGCCAAAGCCTTTAAATAGATATAAAAGGAGGTTTAAGAATTCCTAAATATACTAGATATCCATAGCCATTACCTAGAGACTGCTTGGCTACGCACAATATATACACGACACTCTTAGAAACAGGCACAAAAAGAAATAAATATTACATTTTGTGGATGATTAACGTTCACATTTAGTCTTCCGTGAAAATCATGACTTCATTGAAAGGCCATGGCTAAAATGAATTGGAAAGCATTACCCGATAAAAGGAAATAAAGGAAAGAAGGTAAAAGTACTTCAACCATGGAAGTAATACCGCTTTGGTTATATAGACACCCAAATAATTTCAAGGAAACAAAATAGTAGCCAGAAATTTCAATTTACACCATATAAAAGTTTGTGAATGAAACACTAGATTTCGTCTCGCTACGATGGTGCGATCTCTACTACACGACTAACAGATTTAATTAATTATTGCATTCATATGGGCTGCGAATAGAGAAGGTGTCAATAATCTCTCTCCTTGAATCTTTGGTCGGAAAGTTCATGCATTGAATGCTCTCATTGACTATCTCATGCGTAGTAAATTTTAGGCCTCGTTACATGCTACATATTTTGGTATATATTATATTATGATTTTGGCAGAGGTGTTTAGGTTCATCTTACAATTAAAAAATCTCATAAAGCGTGTCTGGCTCTTTCTCCGATCAATATTTCACCTACCATGGAAAAGTGCGTAAAAATGAGTAAACAGAAGAAAAGGAAAAAAATGATGATAAATCCAATTACCTAGTAACTCTCAAAATGAAAATGTGTGTGAAATATATGCTTAACAGTTTGATAGTTAAATCTACTTCATTTGCGACCTTTTTCAATGCCAATAAAATACTAAGGAAAAGTATAATCATGGATAATAGATAGATGCATGGGTATATCTAATGAGTGACTTAAAGCACAGAATATAATGCAAGCATTTGAGGGAATGCAAAAAAATACACACCATGCGCAAGCTTTGATGTCTGATTAATAGTAATACAGCAACCATTAGCAAGCATATGTAGGCTAATATCTATAATAAAAGTAATTTATGAAAAACTTAATATTTTGTGGGCTGCCGAGGAATCCGGCAACTGCATTTGTAACAGAGCTGCTTGACGGAGACTCCAGGAAGTTTGTAATAATTATTCGTACGTATCCTAATTCGTTACTAATGATCATTAAATAAAATAGTCACCACCTAATTTTGCATCCAAATAGGAACATTAACGGTGAGTTTACTTTGATAATAACGGACAGATTTCACGAGTGATAAATAAATTCGCACCTCATATAAAATTTCCCACTTCCTGTTAATTACTTTTCGCTAAGTTACAGAGACGGAAACGTCATCAAATTCAGACGACTCATAGAGTAACTAATTCATGGAAAGCGATGATTTGGAAGTTCTCGGGAGGAGGTGGCGTTTCAAGTTTATTGAAGATTACCGGCCTTGTTGACAGGGAAAATTCACGCAAATTTCATGAACTGCCCTTTCCTTATGTTTTAAGGGCAACATTTTGCACTATACCCTTCATTATCTCCTTGAAAGTTTTTCACCTAGTCCATTGAGGAGTGCATCTCCTGCCCTTGAATACATGATGACAAAAATGGAAATAAGTTTTCAAAAAGCTATTTAATTCTCCATGACAATGCATATCGCCACCAATATTTCCAGTCATTGTAAAATATCTCTTGAGGTCATCCATCATTAGTAAGTAAAATAGTGGTATCTGAATATCTACTACAGAATTTTCTGCAATAAAGGCCTGGAGAATAAGGCATATGCTAAACAATCGTATTTAAAAGGGTTAATGAAGGGGTGAATTTTGGAACTGGGCTGCTCTACTTTCCAATAATTATTTTTTTTTCAATTTCCAAGTAGTCACAATACCATTCTTTGGATGTTTTTCAACTTAAACAACGATTATATCATTGTCCCTTCCTCAATCTTTGAATTTGTACACAAAAATCTCATGTTACAAAGAAAATAATATAACTGCGACTTTGCTGACCCATGCAGAAAATAAGTGTCCACAGCACTACCAAGAGAATCAGAGGTTGTACGCAATGCTCTGCATAATTGAAAAAAATCACAATTGTGCAGGATTCAGCTGACAGAATTCCTGTTTCTTGGTGGTGTTGTCTAATGCTCCACAGTCTTATAAGCTGAAACGAATACATAAACAAAATTTGCGATTCTACACAGAGGATGCACTGACGCTGAAGATAAAATAAAAATGAAAATGACTTTTCATTTGAAGACATAACGTTTAATTCGATGTATGTAATTCACTTTCATCACATTGTCCCCTAATTACATCCCTTAAATTATCCGCCAAACACAACACCAGCAATTTATACAAGCATGTGTTCAAAATTCATAATAAGATACTTAATGTTACCTTTATAAGGCTCAGATATTCAAACTTTAACATTTCAATAGTAGTGCACCACCAGTAGTCTTCGATTTCAAGCGTAAAAACATTCACGTGCAAATAAAAATAGTATTTCTGAGATGATGCATTCAAGAAGAGACGTGTCTATCAAAACCTCGATTCGACGAAGTACATGCACGGGTGCTGAATGTATTCCACTTCGTTCCCCAACCGTCAAACGTTATTCGCACTACTCAAATTACGCCTCTACTCAACGTCACGCTAAACCCTCTTGCTCACTCGAGCTCCAGACCCCTACAGAACAGAATCCTTCTACGCGAACGTGTACTGCACCGCAGTTGAGGTTTCTGCTTCACTCGTTTGTTTTTTCCCCTAAAACTTCTCCTACCATGATTCCCTGACATGAGTTCTCCCCTATCCTTTCCCAGCCGAACCATGCAGCCGTCTTCCTCCCTGCAACCCCTCTCCCCCCTCTTACTTCCACCGTCATCACCTCAGACCGCCGTCGGCGCCTTTTTGAAGAGCGTGGGTTATCCGAGACGCCGCGGCGTCTAACCCACGTCGTGCGCCCCTCCCCCGTCCCTTCATCACCAGCGAAATGCATTTGCATGTCGTCGCCGACAACTTCTCCCTCCCTAACGTCACATTTTCTCGTTCCACGAGACGATCGCGCGTACGAGCAGATTCAACTTGCAACCCTTACTTGCCCCTTTGCCGCCCCGGGCCAAAACCCTCCCCCATTTTCTATAATAAATACAACGCAAGGTGCATATAAAATATCAACAGCTGAATCTTAAGACACCAACGAGAGTTCTTAAAGATTCACAAATCCCTCTTCACCTAGTTTTTTTCAAAGCTTTACATAGGGTGTACAAATACTACGAACAGCATGGAATATGGTTGATCCAAAAAAAGCTCTGGTTCAATGAGATATCAATAGTTAAAAAAATTAACGTATCAAATATCTACGAAAAGAGATGAATCTAATATCTTTTTTCATTTACAATAGTTTTGCTTACAATAGCTGTAGTACAAAGAGTGTGCAAATACTACAAACAGTATGGAATATGATTAACCCAAAAAAACTCCTTTTTAATGAGATATGAATACGTAAAGAGATAAACGTATCTAATGTCTACGTTAAGAGACGTATCTAATATATACGTAAAGAGATTGCCATACGCTAGGGCATGAGCAACTTTTCCGTAAGTAGAGAACGCAAGAGGAAAGCTTCACCCTTTAGCTACTTTTAGCTACTTATACATTTAGACTACTTTTTACTACAGCTACTTTTATAGTTGCATTTAGACTACTTTTTAGCAGAATGAAAATTTGATATTTTTAATTGACTTAGCGTTGTAATAGAAGCAAAGGTACGAGTTAAATATCGCCACATAGCAACGAGTGTTTATAAAACACGTGAGACCCGGTTTCCACTAATTGTTTCATTGAAATCACGTCTGAATTCCTATGAAATAGGCATTTTTTATCAGTGTATGGGATGAATAGATCGTGTGGCATAATTGATTTCCCTGATAAAATAAAAGGAAAATGGATAAAAGGATATTACAACTGTGAAAGGAATATAACAAAATAAACGGATACAAATAGCATTCACAAAAATACGCCAATTATTGGCCAATTCAAATCGAAGAGAAATACTTCCCTCTCAACCACAATTTTAATATAAAGTACATAATTGGAAACTATTTCGGTTGATAAATAACACGGCCTGTATTTTACACCACAGGCTCTATGAAATAAAATAGAATATCCATTAAAAATATTTCCTTTTCGGATTCCTTGGCTGAACAATTTTCTACACATTTTACAGTGAGAACCATCTCAGGAGCTAGAAGCAATTAGCGCAGCAGGTTATGAAAATCAGGGAGCTGGTCGATTATTAGCTGTAAGTAGTCTGTATCGTTTTAATAAATATTAAAAAAAAAAACAATTTTAATACATTCAACTAGAGCCATCTTTGCTCCAATGTCTTGACCCTCACTCATTGTCAGTTAATACATGTGAATACCACAGGGTAAGGATAGAAGGTGAGGATGTCGACGGTGAGACGACAGTGTACGTATGCTGCTGCCCTTCAAGATGCAGAAATAAGCGAATAGCACTGGGTTCATATCGCACCCTGCACATCAAAGAAAATCTATGCCAGCTGAGCGCAATCAAGATCTAAGTCATGGCACTAACTTATCATGTGTGGCTGTTAGTGAGCGCACAATATTGTAATAGCAATGATTGCAATCCAAATCATGAAACATGCGCAAGAATTACCATTGCGATGACGGAGATATTTTTATACATCATCAGAGGAAGTTTCTTCCCAGTCTGATGCCTTGACGTCACGCTTCGCGCAGTCGACTGCCTTCAAATTTCGCTATCAATACTATATACCTGTTCACTAATATAGCATCACTCTTATATTGGTCATTTTTTTATGTAAGGTGGACGCTTCGCTTCGCATGCCGCTTCGGTATGAAAATTATGTGGCTTGGATAGTTCGCATAACCTTTGCTATCTATGCCTGTGACTTCCGAGTCTTAAGGCCGCTTTACACGATGAAAGATTTTGCACAAACGAATGTACGTGAGATCGTACGTTTGTCTCAACGAAATAGGAACAGGTTCTAGTTCCCGTGCAGGCATTGAGACATTCGCACAAGCGTTCATACAATTTGCCGCTTTACACGATACATTTTGCCTCATGCAAGAGTTCACGGAAGAGTTTTTACAAACAAATGTACCGTGTAAAACGGCCTTTAAACAGTTCCTCAGCGTATGCGGGTGGACAATAGAATGCAGATAAACCGTGACTTCTTTGTGGCAGTGTGTTTCAAGCATGGAGGTTGAAATGGTTTCACGTGACACTTCAGTATGGTTCCTGGTAGTCAAACGGGCCGTAGTCGCCTCGGGGCGGGGGTGAGGTTGACCGTGTTGACCGGCGACCGCGTCCCAGATCCCTCGAGGCAATGCCCAGTAGTTCTCTCTGCCCATCAGCCAATCACGTGTACCTTGTACCGTGTCTTGTCCTGAACCTTCGGAAGTTTTTGGCGCACAGAAGTTGGTGGTAATTTTCGTGCAGTGATTCTTCATCGTCGGAGCCTCCCGTGAGTTCCAACCCGTGATCGTGTGACTTCCTCTTTCGGTCGAGAAAAGTATCTTGCAGAAGAAAGGGAGCACGGCATAAATTATTACTTTTCGGCACTAGAGTCCACGTTTCAACGCAAAGTTACAGGATACATTGGAAAAATTCGCATTATTTCCTGTCCTCTGCATTTACAATTTGTGACAGCGAGTTGTTTTTTAGAATATTCTGACCAAATGAACGGGTAATATTCTACCGGCTGCTGTGGAGACTATATATCTTTCAAAGTTCGTTCGAGCGGGAGTGACCGTCAAAATTGCAGCGCTCTACTTGAGACACCTTTGAAGCAGCCGCAGGCCAGGGATGAGACTACCAGTGGAAGCTGACACCCGCATTGTCGTGAGAAGAGGTAGTCTACAACACCGTAAGTGAATAACAAACTAACCTATTCTCAGCTCGCACTAAACCCCTCCTCCTACAGTTAATGCTCCTTGAGACTGCACTTGAAGGCTCGAAATTAATCTGTCATAAAGTATACTTCTGTTTTCTGTCATAAATAATAATCCATTTTCTTGGCCAGACTACATTAGTTAAATGTGAGTCATTGATTCATGTTGGAACACACTGAAGAGAGAGGTAAAATATTTGAAGGCATTGGTCAGGGTGAAGGTCTTCATTCCTCGCATTCCGCCAAATACATTTTTTTATCACTTTCAATTCAAGATCCTTCGATTATCGGTCAAGGGCTGTTGTGCCATGATCATTAACAAGATCAAAACAAGGCCATAATTCAAAAGCAGATGGTGTGGATTTGGGAAATTATTAGCCCCCTCATGGCCAAGTATACGTCACCTTCTCTAAGGTTATTTTAATTGACTTTCTTATCATCATCTAACAGAAAGGTAAAAGAGCTGATGTAATCAATTTATAGGTGCATTAATATAAACGTAAAAGTACTTCTATTGTTTATCACCGATATATAGCAAAGCTGGTAGTTCCTGCCGAATTATATTGCAGTAGGGAAAGGGGCCTGCTGGTTTAAAGAAAGGTCCACGTAAATTCTAAAAGGAAAACATGAGGACCTGCAGGGACTAATAAAACTCTCCTTGAGTAAAATACAAAGCCGTGTTTCTCGAATGGGGGCCATTCAAGTATTGCGCAAGATGTTTTTGGGGGGTTAGTTTCTTCTTGCATTGTCTCACGAAGGGAGGGTGAGAATGTTCAATAACATTTTACTTAAGATTTATTACACTCGTTAGATCATATTTTATCACGTGTTTTCAAACAAAGGACAAAACAATTCTTTAGTCACTATAACAGAGTGAAGTTTTTCTAAAGGAAATTTTGACGAGTAAACATATATTCAATCAAAGTCAAAATATCTACGGTTGTTGCTGAGTAAATACTGGAGAGCCGACGGGAGATTCTCGCCTGCAAAAGGCGAGGAAATCCAATCATGTATGTGAAGCACCAATAATATCTACCAAACTACCTGTAGTATTCTTAGCTCGCCCTTATTGTGCATTGTTTTGACACTAGAAAACTATGGCGATAAAAAGCTTGTAGTAATCTTATTTCAAAACCGATTCTAAGACAAAATTCTGCTACCACCAATAGCATGAGTTGATCTGCGTACTCCTGCCTGCCGAATATTTTATGTCGGAAGACGGTGCAGATAGTTGGTTTCATTGCCACACCTTCGTTATCTAGTGCACAAAATGTCCGAAGTGTTGGCCACATAATCCAAAACCATAGGCTAAAAGTTAATCCATGCACACCCTTCCAAAAATCTACGATAATTAACGTAAGAGTGGGAGAAGAGAGAGGGGAAAAAAATATTTATATATATATATATATATATATATATATAAATATTTCGTTCAAACAGGTGGTGAAAGAAAGAGTATAGGAAACACATAAAATGTGATGACACAATGGTGATGTGAAGATGGAATGATGGCCGATTCCAAGTGAAAAAAATTCGTCTAGACCGGGAATTGAACCACGGACTTTCCGATTTCGCGCCGGCTGCTCTGACCACTAAGCTATCTAGACTACTAAAGAAACACTGGAATCGGCGGGGGGTTTATATGAATCAAACACCCCCAAGATTAGTCCGTAAAAGTCGCCGAGAGATGGCGCTGGACATTTTCACTCACCGGCAGAGAAGAAATTACGTACACAGAAGAGGAAAGCAAAGTTTGAATCAGGCACACAGACAGTGGTAAAGATACAGAACAGGCGTTTCGGGGCACGCAGAGCCCAAGAAGTAGAAATGAGCCATTCCGGCCATACAACCATTCATTCATTCACTCAAACCGCTCACAGGCGTAAATAATAAATATTTCGTTCAAACAGGTGGTGAAAGAAAGAGTATAGGAAACACATAAAATGTGATGACACAATGGTGATGTGAAGATGGAATGATGGCCGATTCCAAGTGAAAAAAATTCGTCTAGACCGGGAATTGAACCACGGACCCACGGATATATATATATATATATATATATATATATATATATATATATATAATGTATATATATAATAAAAAATACACTGGACAGTATATATATGTATATATATAATAAAAAATACACTGGACGGAGGGTGGGGAAAGAAAAGTAAAAAGAGAAGACTTACAAGGAACGTTTTGGGCATGTAAGCCCTTCGTCAGCTGGAGAAGAAGTGTAATATATATATATATATATATATATATATATATATATTACAATCTATAAACAATTCCTCATTTCACTATTATTTTGTTTTTTCTCTCGTGATATGCCGGTTTGTACTCCGTCATATGCATGTACGACGTATTCTTTGTGACTACGCAAGAAATGACTGAGTCACGTTCAATGCATCACGTTGTAATTTTTCCATAAGAATACATTATTCAATATTGCACTATGCTTTTACTTTATTTAGTCCACAACGAACCTACAAGAATAGAGAAGAGGAAGTGGGAGAGGACAAAGTTGAATTATGTGTTAAAGATGTGCCTTATGTTAGTGTCATACTGTTTTTTATATTATCTCTATATCTACAAAACACCCTGCAAACCATCTCAAGGGTGTGAAAAATGGGGTGCTAATGGTGCGTGAAAAGAAGACATTTTTGTCCAGTACAATTTGGCAGCGTATCTTTCCTATTATGTCGCATCTATCAGTTCAAGAGATACAGCGCAGAGTCGAAATAATAATCTCCGTGTCGTGCTGAAACTCGCCTAATCTAAATTTTTCAAGCAAAATGAGCCTAGTGTGTACACAACGAGTATATTACGGTTTCCAGCCTAGTCGTAACTGTAATCTTCTGGTTGCTCATGGCAGTTTTAACGAAGCGAGCAACTTTCATTTGTATTTTGTTTACTTCGCGAAACAAATCTTTCAGTGCGGGACCTAAATGCTCATACATAATCACGGGGGAAGGGGGAATTAATAAACATTCAAAATTGTCCTCCACAATACTTGAATAGTTCCTTAACAGAAAGAGCAATGCACCTATTCCATATTATTTCGTAACCCATTCTTCCCATATCCTATGAAACCTATTTATAACAAAAGCACTTATGTAATACTCCATACCAAAAGCTACAATAAAGCATAAAAAAGTTGTGGCTACAATAATGCTTATCCTGGCGTTTTCAATTTTCATTCAAAAGCTTTTCCTAGGCAAAGGCTATATAATTATAGTTACTAAGCTGATTGCCTCGTTTATATATTCATTACAAATCAGTCAAGGGAAAATAACACTTTCTATACTTCCTTTGCAAAAAAGGGAAATGAAGGAGTTAGACAGATATCATTGCTTAAATTTTCAGAATGTAATCGCAACGATCGCTCTTTACCAGGGTATATAGTTCTTAAGGATATTGAATTTGTGTGAAACTGTGGAAAAACAGTACTCTTTAAGGTTCAATTTTTTGCGCTTATCAGTTAATAGAAGATGCATTCCTTTCGCTGACGGATGTTTATGGAAGACAGGAGAAATACACTAGTTAATGGCCCGTAAGTAATTGAGAGGTAATAATTCCTAATTAAAATTGGAAAACGAATTATCCAAGTTGGAATGTTGTTCCTCAAGAGATTTGCGGCACGGGTTAGTCTTTTCCATGTAGATAGCCTTGAACAAATATGTCCTTTAAAAAAATTCCCTTTGGCGTATTCTCGAAAAACGAAATAAACTTTCCAAAGTAAGGATAATTGACGAAATTAGCAAGTAGTGCAACGAGTTTTTTTGATTGTCTAGCCTGGCAAATGTCTCTATGAATCTTTATCATTTTAAAACAAAGCAAAAAAACGAAGCTGCACGTCAAATTCAAGTTTTCTTTGGTAGAATTTCACAAAAATGTTTTATTTATTGAAGAAAAACTACTTTTTCTACAACTTGTTTTCATGACGCAATAAGAGCATGGGGCGTTACCTCTATATTAAAATAAATAAATAGTTTTGTTTACTCACAGCCGTATGGTGCCCAATCGTATATTGCATTCATATGAGTGAT
This sequence comes from Pyrrhosoma nymphula, assembly GCA_963573305.1. Taxonomy (NCBI): domain Eukaryota; kingdom Metazoa; phylum Arthropoda; class Insecta; order Odonata; family Coenagrionidae; genus Pyrrhosoma; species Pyrrhosoma nymphula. Next base: position 95,909,924 of record OY754335.1, on the reverse strand, counting down.
GTATGGTAAACTCACCTAGAAAGAAAACAAATTTCATTATTAATTAGTTGAGATACCCTGAAATTATATGAGGACATATTTTTAGAGAATTTAGTTTATCAAACAGTTAATAGAATAGCAGGGAATAAGCATAAATGATTTATAAGAATTAAAAAAAATTTAAAAATGAATTAGAATAAACAAACATGAAAACCTTTCACTGCAGCACAAGGCAAAACATTTTACTGAAGAATTACCGTCAATGTAATTTACTGGACACGTTTACATTATCCTTTTAACTGATTTTGAATAACATTTAATTCGAGCAGATAATTTATATTCATTCAAAACTTGGTATTTCACAAAACGAGCGGTCCTGAGTTTCAGGTTTGTTAACAAAGCAATGTAAATTTAACTGATTTTATAAAAAACTTCTTTCTGTAATAGAAATGTAAACCTTCCATATTTGTACTAAAAATGGCTAAAATTAAAATAAAAAATAATATAAGACTGGATGGCTCATGACCCAATAATAGTAAAACTCTTTTTGTGACTGCCCAGGCGACCCAATATTTTTTTAAAGCCATTAATGCCGCAGAAATGATTTGGAGACCAAACATAAATCAATGAAGAACCTGAGGAATAGTAGCCACCACCTGATGACTTAATCAAGGACTTGGGTTATCTATCATGTTTCATCCTGAAGGAGAGTGGTACTCCCCTGCAGTAGCAATACTCATATGTGTAAAAAAAGAGTGTTGTAATCGATTATCTTTGAATTTAACTTAATAAATGCTCATACTTAACGTTACGACGTTAGCTGATAGGGAATTGAATGCAAATTAAATCATTATTGACCATCATAGTATAACTATGTTTTACATGACGCATTTTATGCTTATGCATTTTATGCAGCATCGAACGTTACCTGCAAGTTGTGCCACATATTCACTGCAGAGATATTAAGAAAATAAAACAACTACAATATTAATCAGGAAAAGAATTAGCTGAAGTAGGTAAGCACACGCTGGCTTAGGTATGGAAAATATAGCAAGCAAAGTATAAAGCAAAAATACGATGACTGGAAAAATAACAATATATTTTTACCCCAGAGATCATCTCAAAAGGTGAAGACATAAATTGCTTCACTCGATGTCCTGCGGCATGTTAAACTCATTAAATAAGAGTAAATGGGTGGGTATGTTTCTTTACCTGTGCCAACTATGCCTCCCAAATATCCAGAAAGATTTTACTCCCTAAAAATTACAAAGCCTTTATTCTCGGGTGTTGTAAAGTCAACCAAATTGTAAAATTCGGTTTAGATTTTTGCAGTTGCTGTTCCTACTACGCCGCAAACAGCGTCAGCAAAACCAGTAGGATCAATGAAGGGGAAGAACACGTGGAGAGCTAGTAAATGACTTCCGAGAGTGTCTTACGCCAGAATTGGAGACACCTAGAGAATTTTTATCGAATTTAAGCAAATAATATCGCTATTAGTTTTACTTCTTAATATAACTCATGAGGAAACAAGAGGAATTCTTCACCCAAGCAAAAGCAATATTGCATCATCCTTGGAGTCATACGTATAATATGAATACCTATATTGAACCTAAAAAAGAGACTCTTGGACAGTGGACTTTCCCTCTCACTAGATCACCGGAATCGCTTTATTATGTTTTTTCTGAGTTATCCCCTTTTGTTTGCATGCTTAACAAAAAATATCAGACTTGGATTTGCTACTGCAAGGACTTTATAATAATAATCTTATCATCATTTCACCTCATCCTCGCAGAGAAAATTTAAAAAATGATATTTAACCGACAGTTATGTTATACCAGCTCAAAAAAATCATAGCTAATCAAATTTTCATTAGCAAACAAACTTGAAGACTTGGGGCGGGGATCGATACTGAAGGGGTCGATACCTCAAATGGGAACCCAAGAAAAATATCTCGAGGAGAAATCGATATGTGGAAATGGTTAGATCAACAACTCACTATGGGTTTGACTTGAGCCACCAGAGGTGGGTGGGTGGGTTCAGGGGTTTGAAAAGGCGGTGGGTAATCTTGGTGAAAGTAGACAGCTTGGAAGGGGAGTGGGTGAAATGTGTGTTGGAGGTTGGGAGGGAGGGTGGGAGTGAGGAGGTGGTTAGGCGTCAAGAATCGGTGACGTTAAGCACGAAGGTAGAAGGGGCGGCGTAACAGGGTTGGTGGGGGGGAAAAACTTTTGAAGCGGCCGGGACGGGAACATACGGTTGACGTATGGTTAAACTCATTTTCGTGCGGAGGAGAGGTGGCGCGAGGACGGGTTAAGGGAGTTAGTTACGGCGGCGGTAGGGGAGAGAGGGCTCGGTGGTGCTGAGGGAGTTTTGAGTGGCACGCCCCCTACCTGCTAATTATTTCCATGATTGACGCCCACATTGGTCTCCGAGGTTTCCGATCGCAGATGAGGATAAATATATGGGCGGGGAATGGGTTTCAGAGCAACGGAGCGGCGATGGGCGGGATTAACCAAGTCTGCGCGAAGAACGATGGTGACTGAGGAGTAAATATACCAGAAGATTGAAATAGGGATAGGGCGGGATAGCGTGGGAAAGACTGGGCGATAGGAGAAGCGATGGTGGCGGTGAACGCTCAGTAATTGTGACATGGGATGTCAGGTACACCACTCCCTCACCAACTTGAACGAAACATGTACATTACGGGTGCACTTGATTCACGGGAAATCAGAACGATTACTCAACTCATTGTATCAGAGGAAGAATCTATCAACAGCGTTGAAGCAATACGGGCATGGAAGTACGGTAATATTATATGAAATGTGCGTTCGAAATGTTCTCTTATATCCCTGATAGCAGATTTCGTACACAATGTCTCTATGATATAATATACTTTTGGGATTATAACATTGCCGTACACCATGGACAGTTTCCCCACCAATTTATGAGGCTTCCTCATAGTAAAACTCTCTTATATGGAACGTTATATAAAAGGTATGCTCTTGACACATAAAATAGTACCATTGCCTACGTCAGAGCAAAAAAGCGCCTTTACATGTTACAATGCATTGGTACCTGAATCATAACAATGATTAAGAACCAAAGGGATATATATATATAGTAACGAAAAAATGGGCAATAAAACGATAAGCAATATCCTAAATGATTTACGGTGGAATAAAAAGTAAAATGAACGACAAAAAAGTACAAGATTTATCGTGGGATAAGTTTTGCGTTCATCATTCTTGAAATTAAAGACCAATAAAACTGATGGCGCACATACTGATAAGTATCGATTTAACTTCAAAAGCGTCTACCAGCAAATGAAACACGGTAAGAACATGAAAGTGATTAATCACTGTTCCTGATCTAAAAATCGAAAAACTAGCCAAATAATGTCATTTTTTAATAGTTGGTATATCAAAATTTTATCGGTAACGCCCGGAAAACTGGCTTCCTAAATGCGTTAATTTCCAACACTGACAAGCAAACAACAAAGTAAGGGATACCATTGCTTACTTAGCCAAATCTTGACTTAAGGATAACTTTTACCTGACTTTGAGTTTAGACTGACTTACTGCCTTTCTATTACCCAGGTCAATGTGACTTATTCACACATAACTCACAGTTTGCAAAAGTAAATGCTGAGAAAATATAATTAATGAACTCTTGACTGATATTAAATTCTATTATAAAATAACCACCTTTTTTCAGAAAGGATTAATGGAAAGATATAATAAATAAATTAACATTAAACTGGTTTACATTTGATTTTAATTTATTTACCGATTGAATAAAAGTCAATGTTGAATATAACGCTCAGAAAAAAACACGCACCCTGAAAATATAGAACAACTTTAGAGAGAAAAAAGAGTTAACCGCATGAATTGTATGAATCCCGTCCGTTATCACCTTCATGTAAGTGACTTTCTCCAATTCTGAGCCATACCCTAAGTCTAATTGGCAACGGCCCTCACCTTCAGAATACCAAATCACTCGCACAAAATAGATGTTGACACGTCTGGCCCGTTGTTTGGGGCTCACAGAGCCAAGTACGTGATATCCGCTTCGATGCGTTAAAGTGAGATGGGAAGTGACACCTAATATATGCCCGTCAATCCTGCTGATGATTCTCTGGTATATTGATAGATAGCATATTGGACCGAAAATCCATACACTTGATCAACGCGAAGGGTAATCCAATATGGGCTACTAGCCAGTAAAGGGACGTCAATATTGTGAGCGATTTGGGGATTCCGCACGTGGCAGGTGTTTTCAGATAACCTTGATTTTAATGATTAAAGCCAATCATTTTCCATTATTTTATACAAAGTAGTTAAGTTCTGATTAAGCAATAAATTGTAGTCTTTTTTCCATGAGGCAAGTTTATAGTAGCAAGTAACGTACTCAACTAATAGCCCTTACCAAAATATAAATTTTCCTCTATTAACTTTCATAAATTACTTATTAGAATGCAAACAAGAATTCATACTCAAATTTGGTTGTCTAAACAATGATTTTTTGCTTATTCAAATGTTACGATCTGTTTGAATATTTCTTGAACTTATTAAATAGGTATCTCTCTATCTTATCAGCTTCTCCCTAAAAAATAGTGTCCTCTTGTTTCAGTTTAATTAGATTTAGCGACTATTATGCACTTTAAGGGCTCTTTGAGATACTGAAAGTGACGGATATATACACTTAGCGTAACATTATATGTTGTGAATCATCAAATTGAAGTACTAAAGTAAAATGATTAAACCTATCATTCCAAATAATATTTAGGGAAGTAAAGAAACGGATTTGTAGATATATATGTGTAACAAACCAAGGTTGTTTCATACTAGGGTAGAACAATGTTTTTGGTTTTTGTAGCCAAAGTATCACTTGCACGTGAGTAGGAAAAGCCTTCGTACAAGTGCGAAATTCCACCCAGGAAAAATCATTCGCCATGACCGGTACTCGAACCCTAATCCCTCCATATCGTGCCGAATGTTTTTGCCAGTAAATCCAACTAGCTAGTTTTCCAGCTTTGAAGGACCTAGGTTCGAGTCCTGGCCAAGGCGAATGATTTTTCCTCTGTGGAATTTCGCACTTATGTGCACTTGCGTTAAATACCGTGGCTGGTCCCGGTATCCTCAAAAGTCGTTAAATAAAACTAGCCTTCGTGCAGTCATAAATTTCATTGAATAGAGACCTTGGATGGAATTTTTATATTTTAATAGAAATACTGGCTTAAGCAAGGGATTAATACGTCGGTCGACCTCTCAGGATTTTAGATATTCCCAAAGTTTACCGTCCTAAGCTGCACATCGAATATCAGGTCACCTCACATCCTAGGGTATCGACCAGCTGTTGGTTATTCCATCGTGAATTATTACGATTTATTCAGACTTTTATTACTGGGAATTCAAAAAATAATCGAGTTAAATTTATACCAATACCAAAATATATAATACGCTTTATTTCATACCAAAATAAGCTTTGCTCGAATTAATAACTCAGTAAACAAACGAAAATAAAACTAAAAAAAATAAATGAAACCCACTTGAAAGAAAATGCTCTCACGTTTTCTGGAAAAGAAGAGAATAAAAATAAAGAATAAATCTGTATCAGCACGCTGGAGCAAGATAAAAAATAAAAAAATAGCGCGGCACCCAACTCGCATACTGCATGAAATCCATAAAAATGCCACGCATATCCTCTCCAGTATACCTTTCCCCTCCGCACGTTCCCAACCCTGTCGTGCCCCGCTTGGCAGCAGAACCACACAGACCGACGCAGCTCACGGTTCCCACCACCCCGACTGCTTTTAACCGCCCGTGCTTAATCCCGCGTTGAAAGGAGAGATTACAAACATTGGTCCCTTATATCTGGGTCTCCCCATCTATACCCACCTCCCCCTTCACCAAACCCCCCTCCCCACACGGCGTCAATCGCGTGTCGAAGGAGACAATGATACTCCCACCCCTCTTTCGACTATAACACCCGCCTCCCCAACCCTGTCTCGGACTACTATCGTTGGAGGCCTTTAAAATGTTTCATCGTGCTCAAAAACCCAGCGCACACAGAACATCACGATTGATCGTTCATGAAAACCTCGATACTCGAAGGCAAAACGTCGTTGTTGTGCTAGGTTTAACACAACCTTTCAAGTATGCATTTTCATATTACTTTAGAATGGTCGCTTTTGGAGGCAGGCAAAAAAATTAGATGGATTTCGGAGAATAAAAATACAGTTGTGAGAACTAAATTGAATGAACTGAATTGTGAACCAAAACGAAGTTATTGAAGTTACAAGGATGGAAGACCCTCATAATGCGAAAAAAGTAAAAAAATAAGACTTTAAGAAATCAACAAGGGACCCGATATCGATTATAACGTTGAGGAGACCATTAGCCTTCCGCACTACATAGGAATTGACAAGCATTGCAACTACAGGGATTAATTTGATGAATATAGCCATTACGACGGATTGATTTAGAGTTTTTCCCGATGCCTTTTTCGAGACTAAAAATATTAATGGCAAAGCACTTAAACGCTTGCCTTATACGCCCTACTTGGCGGCCTGCAGGGTGAAAAATAAATCAATATTTACATCAAAAAACTACCCTGATTTCCCCCACAAGGGCGTACGGTAAGGGATGAACGGACCCAATTAATTTTCATGTTAGGGCATAGGGAAAAGTAATAGGAGGTAAATGAGTGATAAGTTAGGTGCATGTAGAGGAAGTGAATGTCTTGGTGTCTCGCTCTGCTTTGTTTGTAACCATTATTTTATTATTTTTTTACCAGTAGAATATGGTATCACCAATGATGGTATTTTCTTACCTGTGCTCATCTGACGCAGGATAGAAGAGGAAATATTCTACATGCACAACAGATACGTGTGAACTAAATTTATCTTACAACTAGTCTCCTTAAAGTCTCTAAATCCTCCAAGATAAGTCCTACTAATAGCTGTGTTACTACTCTGGGTATTCTCTAATATCAGCGACCAAGAAGATTGCGGTTGACCTTTTGCTATCTTTACTTCTCATTTTATATGTTTTTGCAGCCAAATTATTGCAGCGTATTCCAACATAGGAAGAGGATTTTATCCCGTGGACTACTTATTTTTTTGATAAAAACTATAATTTTTATGCAGTTTCACACATGTTTGGAGTGTATTTTACTCATGATAAGCCCAAAGGTATGGTGAGACAAGTTCGGATATCGACTCGCTGAGAAGGCAGAAGACATGATTTGCATCATGAAACAAACTACGTAACATTTTCAAGCAGTAAGCATTAAAGTAGTCACGGCCCCTTGCCTGATACAACTGACGGGGAACAATTACGTTCTAGGGTCCTTATCCGTATCTACGCCAAACCGGATCAGGTACTCGATTGCTCAGAGTTTGACGACTCCCCTCGGATAGTTCTCGCCGGCTCATGTACAATAAAACTACTTCGGGAACCACTCCGTGGAGTTGATGTTGGAGGAAATTAGATATCACAACGCTGTAGGGCATTGTTTCGGATACAAATGCACAGTTCAAGTTATGCGGGATTGATCGGCATGAAGGCTATTCTAATTAAACCACGCTATCTGGATACGGACAATAATCCAATAAATAGGAGCATTTTATTGGTTGTCTGTAATGATATTTCCTCCTCTAAAGAATAGCTCAGAATAAAATGGCTCAGCAATAGCTGACAATTAAGTTCCTTTGGCAAAAGATCAATTACTTGAAATCCTTTCAATTTCTCTCGCGTGAAAAGAATTTTGCAATACCCCATTTTAAAACCATAGTACTTTGATGAAGGTATACTAAATATGATCGCTACGTGCTTTGAGAGCCTAACTGCAACATGCTGGAAATTAAAACCTTTCGGTAACTGTCACAGCTGGTAAATATATTTGGCATCTAGGTTCGATATTGTATATTTTATAAAGAGGTGTAGACATTTACAATAAGGTAAAGGGGATGGAACTCGGTTTATATACTATGCACTGTTCAAAGAATCGGAATAGCCTCTAAAAATGAGCTTTTTATTACCGGGAAATATTATTCAACCTATAATTTGATCATTTTTGTTTCGTATATGTTCAAGCATTTAGAAAGTGTCAGAGAAAGATGAAGCACTGATAAGGAACCGATGCGATGCAAAGTATCAGCGTAACTATTGAGGTACTTTAAAACATGATGAAAAATATCAACTTTTGCTGCAAAAATAAAACATAAAAACTTTCCGATTAATGAGTTACAAGAGCAGTTTTTTAATCATCAACTTCTTCCTTATTCTGAGGATATACCTATGCTATTAAATAGATAGGTGAGATAAAAACACTTATTCTGGTCGTAAATACTGCGTGGAGCATAAAATTGCCGAAGTGGATGCTAATATATGGGAGGCTATTTGACGCTCACTAAATTGCTTTCATTTTTTTCAGATCATTTTCGTTTTTCAGTTATTATAGCGCGAATTTTCATTGATAATCTTCGGTTTAAGCTCCATGTACGCTAAAGGATATATATTTGAAGCAAAAAGCAATTAAAAATTAATAAAATGCTAACGTCCCAGGGATACCCGGAAAAACATTTAAATCACCGCTGTAAAAGCTTTAAGCAGAAGATTCTTAGAATCGTAAATCATAATTTAGAGCGCGAACTTCTAATTAACAAATCAATTAACGCATAATTTGCTCTAGATAACTTAATTCATGCTTACACGAACGTCGATATTTAAACAATGTTGAACCTGCTGTTTTTATCTGGTAAGATCTTCAGATCACTCTCAATGCAAATGATTCCGAACAATTCCCTTCATTATAAATATGAGCGTTGGCTGGACGTTTCCACATTTCGGGAACAGAGAAAGCTTAGGAAGGAGTTGATGTACGCGACGATAGCTGGTTATTAGTCTCTAGTTTCGAGTCTTCCGGAATGATGATGTGGGAGGAAGGGGACTGGCGGAAGAGGATTTGAGGAAAGGAAAGATGATTGAATAGCATGAATGATGAACAGGAGTGTGCAGGAGGATGAAAAGGGAAAGGCAGGGTTAAAAGGGAAAGGGGCAAAGATGGTGGCAGGGTTGAGGAAGGCCTCTTGTCAACAGCAAACATTCCGAAGGTAGGTTTACTGCAGCTCTCTACTCCGTGTCCATATATTTAGTTAGTTCCTTTACAATCACCTATTTTGGCATAACTCACGATATGATTTACTCTAGGGTTGCCAAAGCTCCCAAAACCCCTACGGAAATCGAGACCTGGAAATCGTATTTCACGAATTTTTCTTCTCAATACACCCTTAGTCGTCACTTTTCTTCAATTTCATAGATCATAAATAATGATGACTATATAGTACTTATTAATTCGCTTCAAAGCAGTAGTGATGGCAGAGAATTAGGAGGATGTGGCAAGGGCTCGCGCAGTTTTTTGATTAACCTTCCAACTTTTCTCTTTCTTTTGGGAACGGAGTTCCCAGGAACAGAAAACGCCGGAAAGACTATTTTATGCATTCAATCCTTGGTCTCCCACGGTGATTCATCCAAGTCGTAGTTTCTTCTATTTCATTTTTCAAGATATCTCAGAATGTGTCAAATAAACTTATCCCTTCTACTTTAAAGACCTTGCATTTGGGATATTTCCTCCGAAGCTTTCGTACAGCATTTCATTGATGAAACTCTATGATTATTCGACCTTCTAAATTCGTCAATGTCAACACCTGTTCATTTCCATTTTCAATTACAATCTCAGTTCAAGGTTCCAATCCCAATTCAATTGGTTCCAATTGGTTGCACTGATTTTGATATCATCGAACATTTCTGCCATATAAGACCATGCATGCTTTTATAAGTTAATCTAGTTTTTTCTTACATGGAAGATTTTCTTGTTAGCTGTTAATATACACTTCCTAGATACAAAGCTTTATTTTGATTGTGCATCTCTGATCACCATAATTTCAGTGTTTCAATAAAGGGAATATATTTGCAGAAGAAAATTGACGAGTCAAAAATGTATGCGTAAGTGTATAAACTCCGTTCAACAAGTTATCATTCTTGAAATTGAGCGCCACCATTTAATTATTAACAATTATTTCCCAAGTTATATTAAGTGGGAGGACGTCGTTAATGAGGGTAAATATGTAATCATATAGAACTTTCTCTTTTAATGATATTAATAAGCTGAAGATATCGTTTGTTAAAAAGAAACTCCTAAAACCTTGCTTAAAAGTACAGTCTAGCTTAAATTAACGTTTTCACGCTCAAAAAGGTAAAAAAAGGCTCGGAAACTTATTCTGAAAATAAAGGGAACGTTGTTTCGAGAAAGGGGCGGTTCAGAAATATCATTCAAGAAGACAAAAGAGAACCTTCAGATAACGCAAAATGCCGACGAGATATCGTTGCGAGGAGTTATAAGGTCAAGAGAAGATACAAACACTATAATTAAGGGGTTGGAACAGAAATGAAGATGCAAAGAAAAGATGGGTCAGACACACAAATTGATAGGTTTCGAGATATGTAAAAAAGGAAAAAGAGCAGGATACTAATTTGGCGGATCCCGAAATTCAGCAATTGATTTTTAGTGAATTTGACCAACCAGGTCTCCCAAAGAGATTTACATTCAAAAATATACAACCCAAATTGATCCCATGCCATTGAGATAACTAAGAAAAATGACTGAATCAGGAATAGTTATTCACGAAAAAAATAAAACGGTCGAGTTGCAGTAATCGAGTTGGTGAGTAAAACAATTCGTCGAATATCTCAGAGGAGCTAGCGCGTATACGATAGGTACAGGAAAGGGAATAAATTAAAAGTAAGGTAAAGGAAATATTTTCCTAGAATCCCCGCCGATACTGGCGAATTGAAATCAACTACGCCCCGAGAAGAATATGGCACGGAAAGTAACTCTATGAAGTTTGAATACAATCAGTCCGTGAATGTAAGGCTCAATCTAGCGCGGGCTGGCGCATGAAACAAGGTTGAATTGAGAAAGTGAAGCAATGAGGAGAGGAGGGGACTTCGCGATTCATTCCAGGATTGTGAAATTGCGTAGACTGGATTCGGATGATGAGAGGGAGAAATACTTTCCTTAATTAGGGAATCCGATACTATCTGGAATATTGACGGAGTAGCGTGACTGTGCTCGAGACAAAGAAATAGACCAGTGAGACCGAGGGGAATCGAGGAAGTGTAAAATTACATCCACCCGGCAGAACGAGTCTCATAGAAATCCGAGAGTTAGCGTCCAGTGCTGAACAAAGGCTAGTTTTAGATGTCAGAGCAATGCAAGGAATGTGGAAACTAGTGTCGTCTATGAGAATTGCTCTCGGAGGCTCGAGGAAAATAGCATGAGAAAACTGCAACACGGACCAGGGCCTCTTTTCAGCCGATTGCTTCCAATGAATATGACTAGGAACGGCTGAAATTTGCAAAAACTAACTAAGTTATGAGCAGAATGATTAAGAATCAAGAACATTTTTTATTTAAATCACCACTGGGTAAAAATGAGCAATTGCAAGCGTGTAATGGAAGATGAAACTGCAAATTCCGAGTGGAATTGGATCCAGGAATTTCTGCATTTTCTCCGCAGACATTAAAAGCAATTTTTATGATATTTTAACTTTACAAAGCTGGTGTGGATAATTTAATAAAATAAAATTTAAGAAGAGCACTAAATGGAAGAATCAGAAAATCAATACACCCACTTGTTGACTCGTTGAATGAACGCGAAAAAATAATCTAAAGCCAGAAGTGCACAACATATGGAGCCGTAAAAACAATTTTCCGCCAAATATCTTGCAATATAAACTAAGATAATTCAATAGCAGCCAATTCAAAATTCGGCAATATTTTCACGAAATGTTGTTAATCTATCCGGAGTTGTAGTTAATTAGCAGCATACTATAAAACGCAGATTAACATTCCAAATTTTATCATAGATGAATGAATAACATTATGCAAGAAAAATCACTTATGAAAACAAACATTGGGATAAATGTTAAACGAGAAACATGGCCAGAAAATATGGAATAAGGAGCAATATGATGAAAATATTACAACATAACGCTTGCTATAAGATTTTGGGTTAAGTTAAGGAATATTCGAAGCTGACTTGAAGAAAACCAATGGAATCCAGGTTTTGGGGATAAATGCTCCCCATTTTCTTCTATTGCGCAGTCAAATCGTAAAATCGGAGGAAAAAGTGAACATTATTATCCCACCATACCGAAATTTAAAAAAAATAATAGTATGATGGGGTGGAGAATGTTTTCATCCTAAAAAAAATATTTCAAGAACATAAGTTTGAAGGCCAACATCGAGATATGAATACGAATTCATGCAACCAATAGCCAAATAATCTATCCATTCCTATCCGTTCACATTGCCAATCCAAAAACAAATTAATGGAAAAAAAAGAGGTAGCAATGCAATGCGTTTGCGACTGGGAAAGTAAATTGGGATTATGACGTAGCTTAATTCGGACGAGACAAATGATATCCCAAACTTAGGCGGATTGCCCCGACGGGATTATGTTGAAACAGGGAGGGAGAGATAATGAGAATTCGACTGCAAGCAAATCATTCGGGATGGGAAGCTACAGATACTGGAAGAGTTATGCGCGGATCCGTGCCATGCCTAGAAGCGGGGAATTGGTGATTTTTAAGGAGGAGAGCGGGAGCTGACAAGGAGCCGTTACTCATCAACAGGGAAGGAAACCTCCACGGGACGGGATAAGAGGGGCCGTGGCCCGGGGCGGAGCGGCCCCGCCCCCACCAACCCCGCCCCCTCCCCGCCCATCCCACCTCAGTCATCTTTTCCCGCAGACCCAAGGAGGATGGTTTGCACACGTACCGAAATCTTATCCGGCCAACACGACGGTACTCCCGTCTGACATAGCCGGTAATATTGGTGAAAGGTCGTATTTATTAGTTTAACCCGATGCCGACGAGATACCCCGTCGCTCATGAATTATCCCCGCAGCTAAAAATGCGATCAAACAACGGACTCTCGGAATAATCCCTTGCCCTTTTCGCTGAAAACATTTCTACCTAAGTGTGATTATATTCTCAAGGAAAACAAAACGGCCAATCAGCGTGTTTCTCCTCGAATGCACTTTTAGTTTTTACACTAATTTTTCGATAATTCATTTATTTAACCTAATCGTGTATTTTGAATAACAAAATAGAAAACCTCAAAAATGAATATGAACTCGTATGAAGACTTTGTATGAAACTTTGAACTGAACTTTTTATGAAAAAAAATGTTTTTAATTAATTAAAAATGTTAAATATTTTTCATTATCTTACTAAATGTAATCTTCCAATTATTTGATAGAGTATACCGATAAGAATTCATATTTTGCTTATACTAAGTATGTTTTCTGTTCAAAATATGACAGTAACATGTTCTTTATTCAGGCATACAACTATGCACCGATGGACACTGGCACAAGGTTCCACAACACCTACGGTCGTAAAACTTCGTCTATTCTGAGACCTTAGATTTTTGAAAAACAGTTTACATGTTCAAAACTGGAATCGAACAATGGAACATTGTGTGACAGAGTCAGAGCATTAAAAATCAGACAACCTGGCTTCATACTTCGATATTTATTCTTCTGTCAGTGAGCGATACCGGAAAAAAAATTGATTTGGATGCATTCATAATATATTTCGATGAATGGGATATATTTAGACAAGTAAAATGTGCGTCATGGCTAGAAAACTGGCTTTTCACCCCGGATGCCTGGGATCGTCTCCCATCAGTGTTAGAGATTTTTCTTTGGAATCCCGTTCCTTATTGCGGTACTATGTGGAGAGCACTTGAAGGGTAGAACCACGTTCGTCGGATGGGACGTTAAACTCTGGACCTCTCGGCGCCATTCGTGGAGAGACGGCAAACGCCTATGTCTATTCCTTATTCCCTAGCCAGCCTTCCCTTATATACTTAGCTTCTTACTAATAAATGGCAGCTTTCTGAAGCCTCCCCATTCAAACAACCAACCAGATGTTTCGGAGGCTAGAAGCAAACTAAAATCATATTCCAGAAAAACTTCCAGCTGCTGCATTTAGTAGATATTCTCGTGAGAAAAAATAGAAAATGAAAACTGATTACTTCTATGAGCCCCTAAACCAAGCATTAGTGATTCCAAGCCCGTCGACATTTTCTAAGCGTTCAATTCCCGCTGGGCGCATATGGTATGAAGCATGATGGCCCTCTGGGAAGAACGATTCGTTGAAGTTTATATTTTTTTTAGCTCTTCCCGCAGACCATTTCTCACTTTGGATACATGATATGAAGTGGATGGCACGGAGCGCTCTCTCTCTCAAAATCCATAAAAATAAAAACTGACCGACTCTCATTTTTCAAACACTCCCTTTCCCTCCTCCCCATCGCTCGCACGGCAATCCATCACCTAGGGCCTCCCGCGCGCGCGTGGAGAGCTTCCCTTCGAACGAAAAACAAACCGCCTTCGCATTGACGGACCGCGGGGCTTATGGGTTATCGCTTTGCGTAGCCAACCAACCAACCACCTCCACTCAGCGGATGGGCCAAAGAGTGAGTGAGATGGGGGATCCAGCAGCATCACGCGCCCCGGGTGCCGGCGAAGCCTTGCCCTGAATATTGAAAACTCCCCCCCTGTCCTCAACTAAGTAGGGAGGCTCTTTAGGAAAGATGACGGAGGAATTTTTCTCCTTCACAGAATGCTACTTAAAAAAACAAAAAAGGATGAAAACGAGAGCTGGAATAGCTTGAGGCCGACGCCTACACATTGTGCACGTCAGGGTGGTCGGTTTTGAATCCTGAAAAGGGTGGGAAAATAGTGCTCTGCGATACTCGAACATCAATATCGCACACCGATGTACATTTCGCAAATAATTGGGGTCAATGTATCGAATATCACATACTTCTGCACATCTAATGATATCACTCATTGCTTGATGTCACATGATTTTTCATACCACACGAAACATACGACACAAGTTTGAATAATAGCATAACACATAGAAAAGCTGTTCTTTCCCCTCATTATTAGCTTTGAAAACTAATGAATACTCATCGAATTTTCCTGGAAATGTCATTTTAAGATATCTGGAGATATCTGGATTACTCATAACAAACATATTGTTCACGCCACAATTTCCTCAAGCAGATTAATTTATGTACTGAAATAAACAAAAAACCTAAAAGCCAACACCTCCTCAACTTAAGTGATGCTATTTCGGTATATTCCATTGACATAACATAAACGCCGTAATTACATACAAGCAAACATACTCATTACGCCGTTTCCTTTCAAGGGACGCGTAATTAAATTAATATCATTCGTAATTAAATATTTAATAAGTGCATCACCTAATGACATATCAGATCATAACACATTTTGTTGTTACTACTCATTATTTTAATAGAAATTACATGAATACGCAAGTACATATATACATATTTTTTTCCAAAAATTGACACGTAAAATCGGGATCTGTCATACACGAGAATATGTTCCAATGACGGGGTTCTGTCTCTACAACATTGTATTACGTATCAGTACACAATATCGTATAATGCGCTGAAATACATGGACCTACTCTTCTATGTTTGCTACGTTTTTTCCTAATTTTCTTTATAAAAATTACGGTTAACGAATAACACTATAGCACGAGATTTACGATTGAATACGGTATATAGAACTTCCCGATGGCTCAGTGTCGCAAAGCGGTGCCCTATGTGTGTCACAATAGGGAGTATCGCATATCGATGTGCCGTGATATCTTATAGGAAAGTTAGTCTAAGGGGGCGTGTATATACAGAAGGCGTTTCTCGGGTCAGGAGGGCAAGAGGCCGGTTGAAGGATGAGCTACGCCGGTTCGAGTCATGGTGGGTGGGTGGGAGGGCGTGGTGAAGGAGGAGGGTAGAGTGAGATAAAGTTTGGGGAAGAAGGATGTGTTGGCCAGTGGGAGAGGGAGGGATAGCGGAGCCGGGGCAGCCCAAAGGGAAAGGATAAGGACGGGCAGTCAAATGGAGCCGAGAAGGGAAGGTGGACCCAGCAGTAACTAAAGCGGTTAGCCCTCCACTGTTATGAAGACCTACTCAGAGTATATGGACTCGATACTCACCGGAGCATTCACCTTGGCGTGAGCACTTCATACAAAAGCATTTTTTCTTGAAATTAATTATATATTTTTTATATATTCGTACGCGCGAGATCTTCACCGCTAGGTTCACAGAAACTTTATAAAAAATACCTAACTTGGATCTAATTAATATAAATATCCATATGAAATGTTCAAAAACACAGTAAAAATCGATTTTATAACTTCCAGTCTTGGAAATATCACCTAAGGATATTTCCAAGTTTATTGGTATGAGGTATGATATACATAATCGGATTTTAAAGCCATAAATATTGGCCTTCTAACCATAGATCTCGCGCTTTGATGCAGGAAGAGTATTCTCAACCAATATCGCTTGATGTGAACCAGTGGCATAAGGTAAGAATCTGACCTTCCTGGCCTCGCATTATACAAACATTTTTTCCGACTACTTGGTAAGCTCAGTCATCATCGATCAAGCCTAATACTAAATATTCTGAATTTACGCTCATTTACAACCACGTAATGGATATGGGGTTAACTTCTTGTCTTCACCAGCGGACAGCTTGAGATCAGGGAGAGTGAAACAAGGCGTGGATAAAGGTATCCCGCGGAAAACTCAGGACAGACTTCCACACAATTAACTCCCACTACCATTTTTACGTCTTGCTCTCTCTAAAAGTTGCTCCATACAGTTCGGCAAGATCAGATTCTGCGATGTCTTTATTAAAAATATGTATTTGGCGTTGCAAAACTCGGGACCATAAATATCCTCTCACATCATAGTGTCTCCATAGCTTCACACAGAGGTATCTACGAATCGGCAAGTGAAGAAGTGCCTGATGAACCAGAACAAAGAAACGGGAGGTTCGGGCAGTCAGGACTGCGGATTGGGACGGGCTCTGCTTGCTGGGTCATAGGTACGCGGGGGAGGGGGCGTGGTCTTTAGTAGTCCAGTAGATCGGCGGGACGCGAGCGTAGGAGTGCTTCGGTGTTTTGGGACAGCGAGAGCCCATCCGTCAACCGGTGATGACGTCCAGAACTTATCGATGACCCTTCAAACTCCCTCCCACCCTCTCCAAAACACCATCCAAGCAACCCTCAAACCCAAGCTGGAGCACCACTTGTCAGCCCCATCTTGCTAGCTTCGAAACCTCCGCAACACTTCTCGCCAAAACGGAAGCCAAAATACCCACTCCATTCTTCCTCAAAAACCCTCCCGGGCACGGTTAACTGGATCGGTTTATTGGGGGGCCGGAACTGTGAGCCGGGTTGGTTGGAATTCGGGTTTGGACTGACTACTCGTGGGCATGTGGAGGGGAAGGGCCGGCGGCGCAAGGCTTGTGCTCTGGTGCACGCATCGATTGCAAACGGCCGTTATTGCTGTATTGGGTGAATTCTGTTTGTGCGCAGAGGCGTTGAATGTTATCCCCATAATACTAAGGACTAACGCAAAGTGGAGGAATCAAACACAATCGTTTGAAAAAATGGATCCCAAGGGGAGATTATCTTTAAACGCTCTATCAGCTCAGAGATTCAGTGAGATGGAAAGGGTAAAAGTCAATGAATATACTGCTATTGTCTAAATAAATAAAGATAATACTAAATGAATATACTGTCACCTATTATAGCTGTAAGGCGAAAAAATACTAAAAGCCACCATGCTAGGGGAAATCTCAATTTAAACTATCGTCGGTTATTTGCATGCTATTTCATAAATTTTAATATATATGGATGAATAGTGCCATCCTACCTATTGTTGATAAATTTATTGAGGAAAAAATAGAAGACTAAACCCTTCACAAACTAGTATTCTAGGCAGTAAGCATTAAAAAAGCCTGTTTGGTGAGTTAGTGCAGTAAAATAGTTTGTATGTATTCTATATTTCATTTGCCCCATGTCAAAATTCTGTTCCAAAATTTAATTAGATCCCATGTTACTAAACTTGGGAGTATTTTTGAATAAAGGATAAATATATGAGCACGTTATTTGAAATAAATTTATACATGCGTGTTTCATGAAATTGTGTAGAAAATACATGTACAAAAAATTATCTGAGTGAACCTTTTCTTACAATTTTCCCATTAAGCTGGAGGATATTCGTTCGTCATCCCTGTACATAGTATTTACTCGTTCAACGACTTGGTTACATTTTTCGCTCTTTGTTTAGAGCCGCGCAGAGCGCAAAGAAACAGGAATAAAATAAAATCGGTGAACTCAATATTTTTTTAACACGTTAGAAGAATTTTTTCCTTCCCCAACAGAGAGCGATCTGATGCACCCGAAGCGATAAAGTAACGGTGGAGTTAAAAGAGGGTCATCCCTTGGTAGAACGATGTAGGATACATATAGATAAGGGATGATAAACGTGAAATATACACGAGTATCTCGAACACATTTCAAAGCGATACCACTGGGACAGATTAACGACTCCCAACATGCATTTTGAACACATTTGCTGTTTGATTTCCATCGATTTCGGAGCTCAGTGATAGTTGTTGCCTCAGATTTATCAAATGGAGGATTTCACCAATAAATGTTTTATATGAGCATTGCTTCAATGCCAATTAAATGGAAATGTATATCCGGGAAAAACTGAATGCACAAGTAATAACAGCTATCAGTTTCATCTCACAGCTTAATGACTAGATACTTCAATTCAAGCATGTGATCTAATAAAAATAAGCTCTTCATCTGAAAAATTATCATAATTGCACCAATATGATGCAAAATGAAATAAACAACGAATTATTTATTATCGGGAATTTTGGAACTCAATATCATGAAATTTAAAACTAGTGGCACTAATTACAATCAAAATTTGGTGATGCATATGTGACTCAGGGAATAATTATACTGCAAACTAATTATACTTATGGTCTCCAGAAGTTCATCAATTAAATAAGTAAATAATTATGATATTATTGATATAAGTAATACTTGAATTAGATACGCTATAGAATCTGAATATTAATTTTAGCGTCCGAAAAAGGCGAACATTTTTTTGTACCAAGTGATCTCAATGGACTTCATTTTTCATTCGGTAAAAATGCCACTGCTGAAGCAGTACCCCGTTTTCTCGTGCTTTCATTGACCTTTGGTCTTTCGTCAAGTACCTGCCAAGTTAGCGGGTTCTTTTCAGTAGTATATATCCCAGTTATTTTTCAAGTAATGCAAAATCTAAATGGGCTTCGAGTATTAGATAAGTCAAACTCAATATCTTCTATTAATAAAATAAAACTTTTATGGCAAACCTTACCAGTAGAAACATTACGCGTTGGTAAGGGAAGATAATTTACCCGAAGTTCTTAGATAATAATTGGTCGGAATGAGTTTAATAGCATTGGGAGTTGGGGAAAATTTACCAACTATGACACAACAAAATAAACGCATTTCTATATGCGGCGGATCCTTCAACTCCAAGGATTTTTGGAAAAAAGAGAACAAAAACATAAATTCGGAATTATTAGTCACCCACGGGTGGATAGTGCTCTCCTTCAGAAGAATTTGTGCCAGTAACACCTGTCCATGTGTGAGATGAGAGGGAAGCGAGAAAAAAGCTCCTATCCCACTTGAAACTAAATCCTCATATCAATTTGCATCCTGAATTTTACATGCTACATGATGTTTTCAAAAGCTATAACATGCCACAGCCAAAATAAATGAGCATGTGGTCACTATTTGACGAACGAAATGGACATAAGAAATATAACTTTATTAGTGTAGATTTCCTCTAATACTATACTTAGCCACAATAAGACCGAAATCTCGGTTATTGAAACAAATGACCGGTTAATCCGAGGTTATATATGGAAAATACATCTGCAGAGCTGACAATTGAAATTAAATCACTGCGTTGTAATGTGCTGTATAAAACTGCTCAAGAAAATGTACTACTGCGTGGTTAAACTTATGCACAAACCTGAAAGAAGCTTTTAATCTCTTTAGTATTACCAACCTACAATTGCAAATGCAACCACAGGTAATTTGTAAGACGGTTGAAATTGAGAGTCGGACGGTCCAAGGAAGACAGGGTAAGAAGGAACCAACTTGATGACGAAACAAAATTCTGAGCATAGAGAAGAGGAACATGAAATATCCAAGCAAAAAAGCCCGAGGAATTTATTCGGGTACTAAAATTTCTCGGCACCTCGGAAAATTAGCCAAGTATAAAAGTATACTTGCATGAAAATTTTGTTTACAATTTGACCAGCTTTTAATTCTGTCGCAAAAGCCTATACGCTAAAATTTGTGAGGCACATGTGAGCTTTTGTAAGCCAACCATAAATTTTCATGAAGATGGGGGGGGGGAATGTAACTAAAACTGGTTTTTTGAGTATTCTAGAAATTCTTTTGCGATGTGAATTAGTGTATTCATCTCCAATTGGGCCTATTCAGCAATCACTACAGCAGAGTTAATATCATCATCGAGTGGTCGGGCTCAAAATCCTCGTCATATTAGATACCCACATCCGGTCAGCACTCCTCCTCCTTCAAATAATTCCAATTTAATAACCTCTCGATGGTCAGGGGCTGAGTCCATTTTAAGTGGGACGTTTATAACTCTCCCCCTCTGTGTGAATACACATGATGATTTCGGCTTCCTCGCCCGACCTTTTCCTCTCACCTCTATACGCCACCGCCACCGCTCGCATTTTGTGACCTTCAACCCCTAGTAGTCCCACTACCACGCCATCGAACGCACCTCCAACAATGTGCTTCACCAGTGTGAGCTCGGGATATATGGCGAACAGAAACCATTGAGCGGCTCCAACCAAAAACAGCGAATTGGGAAAAGCTGACGACTACTCTTTCTCGCTCTCCATTTGACTTTCATCCTGCCATCATTCTCCCATCACTCTCACATTTCCTCTTGGGGCCAACCGTCTCATTTGTATGTGCGCCCTGAACGGCCCGATGCCGTATAGAATCTCTCACTGAAGGTGGTCGGGAGCTGAGCCATGAATAAAATATGTTTATCGGAGAGTATTTATGCGCTTGGGGAGAAGTGTTTTACATTGATTCAACTACATGTTTAGTATTTTTTGGTGATGATACTTAAAATTGCGGTTCACTTTTGGCATTTATTCAATCATGATCGCTGAAATTTGGGCATCACAGATGAACGGCGACCATGATTTTGAGTCAAAAAGTTAGCGGCGTCTCTACACCTCTCCCCTCAAGAAATATGTGCCACATTGTTTATATATTTGACCGATTTATTTACTAATCAAACGGTAAATGATATTTCGTAATGTAAACTAAAATTGGAAACATTTTTCTCCAGTTATTTCACGGAGTATATTGATCAAGGCAGAGTAAGGAAGAGAGTAATTGGAAATCTAAAGAAATTCACATCCGCTGCCATTAACTTTTCTGTCATGAATCACCTGGACAGAGATAAAAGATTTTCATTCATTTAAAATCAGAGTTACAAGACATCAATTAGGAACTAAATGTGTTAAGAATTTCAGGATAAAATCATCTTTTCTCATTGCGTTTCTGAGTGATAGCATACGGTTTTTATGAGTGATAATATAAAGACACTCTCGGCATGTTACAACGTACCACTTGATTATTTCAGTGCGCTATGTCAATATCTTAGTGGTAAATTATATTATTTCACAAATCGAAGTGCAGCCCTCACTTTAAATACTGAGTTCACCCTTCAACAAGCTTAACTTTAGCTATTAAATTATTTGCGCAACTCGCATCCACAATGTTTTATCACAGTATCGTTTTATTGCAGTTATCACAGCTGCTTAACACGCTTGACTATTGGGTTAGTAATTACGCGAGGTGGCGGAGAATCAGGTCATTTGCACAATTAAGGATAGGTGTGTAAGTTGTGAGGAGAGAAATGGACTTTATGGAAATGGGAAGTAGGGTGGAGCAAAGCCTGGCGTCGGCATTAGCCTGCTCTTGATGAAAGGTGAACCAAAAGGGCAATAGCTTCACGTCCCATCCAACGTAGGAAGCAGTATATCTTGGAAGTGTTCACCTGTCGGCACCCGAAAAGAGACCAGGATTCCACTGAAAGATCACGGCTGCCGAGCAACGACTGACTATCCTCTCTTTCCGGTGCTCTTTGCCGGTATATCAAAGGATGGCAGCACCTTTAAAATAGGGTAACCCTCGGATAGGTGAAAAGGCAAAATTATACCTAACTTCCAAATAACGTTTGAATCTAACGAAAATGATCGAACACCTTGACACAAACACCGAAATACTCCTCCGTATCAATGAAATTTAATGCTCGGCCACCCGTCTCACTCCCGCAGTCACTTTTCTTATATCCTCTCTTTCTTCAGAGGAATTCCTCCATTCCTGTCTCCATACACCATTACCAAAACCCGTCTTCCTTATGACTCCAAGTACACGCCAAATGTGAGAGAGATTTGTATCCATTCTCCGCAATTGCTGGTCCCCGGAGTTTCTCATCCTGGGAGATGGGAGATGGAATTAAGGGCGGTGGGAGGAGGGGGGGGGGGTTGTGGCATTCCGCTTTTTCTACACCACTATTCACGCCTTTCTCTATCAAACCAACCTCCTTAACTACTCCATTCCAGCATTGCATTTCAAACATTCAAGGAGACGAGGTAGAGTAAATAGTTTCACTACGCTTTCCAACATCGTTTATTTTTTATCACAAGCTGGAATACAACTCCAAAATTAAAACATTTCTCTAATGTAGGTATATAATAAAATGTGAGAGGAAACGTATGAAAGCTATTTGATATTTTCTGGAGAGTACTGAGAGTGGGGATGTGAGAATTTTCTCTCTCGGTATACCTACCAAATTTCCTTTTTTTACTAAATGAGTTGAAATAAAAATTAGTTTTTTGCTATAATATTCCTCAGATTTGAGAAGTCATATAATGTAAAAATAATCAGAATTGTAAACTAAATACCAAGGAATGCTAGAAGCAATTTAGTATGGAGCATGCAACTATTCTTATCTTATATTATTTTTGTGAAAGAAGTTTGTAAAAAGTCATGGCAAAAACAAAATTTTTGGCATTACATTTAGGATCTTTGAAGTACGGGAAAAAAACTAAACATTGTTGGTTATCTGGTATTGTTCACTGATTATTTGTGAAGGTGACCAACAATGGAGGTCGTTTGCACCTTCGCGTTCACGTTCATGTGATGTGACACCTAATGGCGATCAATTGAACGTTGAGAAAACAAAAGTTTATAGTTTACTATAACTGCGGGTGAGATTTCAGTCTTTTATCAATAAACTCGCATCTGCGAGTACTTTTTCAAAAGCGGTCAGTAATAAGCACATCTATATTAATATTTTATATATTTGTTAATATATTGGGCTTCTAATTTTTCCACCGGTTCTTTAGGTATGCCATGCATAGTAACTATATTGTTGAATCCACGCGATTGATGGGTCGAAAAGTTAATATCTCACGAAACTGCCCCGCTCATAGTCTGTCGAGGATGGTGGAACATTTCTCGTTTCCTGACTGGCTACCAGAGGATCTCTAAGCTATATATGGTTTCCCCATTCACGGCTTGATTCTTAGAACTCTCTGCTACACAACCTTGCTGCGGCTGGCTGAGTAGGCAATGCTTGGTCGTAGAATGCCTGCGCGTCAACCCGGATAAAGCATCCCATCCTGCAAAACTCGCATCACTTTCTTCCTAAAATGCCAATTATCCAATAACCTCTGTCCTCCCCTTACCACCTCTGGAACCAACCACCCTTCTTGTCCTTGTAACCATCCATCTCCTATCCATCTCCACCATTTCAACTCGAAAGACCGCTTTTGATTTGGCAGAACATCAAATACTTCCCAGAACATCTCCCAAAGTTCATAAAATCAAAATAAATTCAAATATCAAAATAATGGCGAGTAAAAATGTTAAATTGATATAGAGCGAAAGAATGAAGGTAATCGTTTTACGTGACAGATATTTCTCGCGAGTTTTTGGTGATATTTTTTCCACTAGCATTAATCAAGTTGTGATTTCCGTTTCGCGCAAAACCGGAATTTGTTTTGGAATAATAAAAGGAAAAACCAGTGCAGAATCTATGGGAAAGTGTCAATGCCATTTTATGTGCTTTAATGCGAGCAGGAGACAATATGTTTTTAGACAATAGAGCCTTATATTTTATAACATTTGTATTTTTCATGAGGTTTGGTCAGATTGAATCTCGATAAAGCATTATATTAGGTATTAGGTTACCCCAGGGGAAAACAAGCTAGGTTAATACTAAAATCATGTAAATTATCAGTACGTATTCACCACGGAAATTCCGTAAATTTTCAGCGGTAAGAAATAAAGCGAGGTCGTGTGCTTCCACTGTTATTAATATCTTTTAATTCGCACATCGCGTTGGATAGCAATAGAGGAAGGCGATCGA
Source organism: Pyrrhosoma nymphula (assembly GCA_963573305.1). Lineage (NCBI taxonomy): Eukaryota > Metazoa > Arthropoda > Insecta > Odonata > Coenagrionidae > Pyrrhosoma > Pyrrhosoma nymphula. Next base: position 95,885,487 of record OY754335.1, on the reverse strand, counting down.
TAATTATTAATTTACATTTCTAAGAACAGATAGAGTATTTTTGGACATTAAATATCGGCGTTGGCATTAGTCTTCTTTGCCACCATGGGGTATGCGCTTTTTACGCCCCATCCGACATATGGAGAAAAACACAGGAGATACCTTCCTCACGACACTTATTTAAGGACCACGGAATAGATACGCTGTATGTCATTATTAATAATATATGTCTTAAATTACCTTTAAATCATGTGACATGATTTACAATTAACGACGCTTAAAATGATGTGTCTCATTGAATTAAATTGCTCTGATAGTTATATTCCATTCAATAATGTAGCTTAACAATATTGAATAAGCTCGCTCAAAGAAACCACTACATCAATGGAATAAATCGAGCAAGTTTCAATGCAGGACGCATTCATCCTCACACAGTAGCATCGAGAGTTTCCAAGCTTTTGGCTTGAATGCAGTAATCGGAAATCCAGGTCTTCCGGGTTGTCTGAATTGATTTTGAATCCACTGCTCTCTCATTGGATAACTCTCCAAACGCCAAGAAGTACATTTGTATGAACTTGGAAGTGTGTACTTTTCTTTGCTTACGTATTGGATGACAATTTTGCACTTCTTGGTCTTTTAGACTGAATATCTTAAAGGAAATGACAGATTCCACTCAAATAAATTATTTTTCCGTGGCGTACACAGCAAGAAGCTATAAATCAACCATTGAAAGCGTAACTGACTATATGGTAGGTGCATGCATTAAAATACGCAAAACGGAGCATGCAGCTGAAGATGTCAACCACCGTTTAGGTGGTTTTTTTTTCTTCCCAGCTATAGTTCGCTATTTGGCGAGGCGACTGAAGAGTAGTAGGTTTGTGCCATGGCAAGACATAATGAAAAGGGGAACATGCCGTATATCACAATCTATTTCAAGAATACCCAATAATGAGAACATATGGTTAAGAAGAATAATTACAAGGTAAGAGACTAAGTAGGCCACGACTCAGGCCATATTTGAATACGGATAGGCATAGAAATAGGAAATAGTAAGGCGTTCCTTGCACGAATTCGAACATCAAATCATAAAGAAAAATGGGATACATTACTGCTTCCTACCATTATTAAAACTCGAAGCCAAAGAGGCTGTGACCTCATATTCAGTGATTTGGGTAGGTACCGAATTCGAGTAAAATAATTTTCCAAACATTCATTCTGGCTAACAAAAATTAATCTGCCAGAAAAAAGCTCTTCAGAACATAACTCTACAGTCTGGAAAATATAAATTCTCGCTATGTTTTAGAGGCTGACTTTTGTGCTTATAATTTGAAAAAAGTAGATTATATTACGCTAAAAACAAAAACATCAATATTTACTACAGAATGAGTAACATTTTCTAAGATTTGTGGTTAAAGCCACACACAAGAGCTGTGGTTACACTAGAAATAATGTCACGCCGGCCTGGCGGGACCTATCCCCGTCACGTCCCGGGCACGTAACGCCATTTTCTAGGTCTCTGCGACACCCAATGCGCCCGCCGCTATGAAAGCGTCACGTATTTCTTTCTCCAGGACGGTATTTCAAGCAAGAAAGTTGAGGAAACCACACTCACAGTCTCGCAGCTCGGCATGCCGAAGGAAATTCCTCCAAAGTCTAAAACCTCTGAAACGAGACGCCTAGCGGTAGACACTATTCTTTTCGGGCACATTCCCTCTTTTATTTCACCTTGCGTATACATTTTAAATGACATTGGCGCTCCTCCAAAGGAATTTAAGGGAAATGAATGACGAGAAGATGCATGAAGGAGGAGAGAGGAGGAAAAAACGACAAAGGCGCACATTGGTTATGGGGTGACGAGAGGGGGAAGAGTTTTGGTGGGGACTGGGGAAAAAGGGGTAAGGGCTGAAGGAAGGAAAGAGACGGCAAAGTTCCCTCACAAACGGAAAGAGGCCTCAAGGAAGAGACAAACACAAACTAAGGTGAAATAATTCCAAAAATCTTCAGAGAGGAAAAGATTTTCTTTCCTCCTTTAAGAAGACGACATAACGTCGCAGCAGATAAGAGGAACGCTGAGCGCGGAGCCAATACGACGCACAAAGAAGGTGAAGGGACAAGGGTAACGCGGAAGGGTGCCTTTAAAAATCAAGTAAATAGTCCGGATGAGAGGACAAGATCTGGTGCCAAGAAAGAAGTGAGCAACGGATTTGAAAGGTGGATGTTCGTCAAAAGAACAGGAAGAGAACATAAAAATGAACGGGGACGAAGAGTTTATTCTTTTATCTACATTTACTTTCCTTAAGCAACTGGAGAGAGAGCTCCATGGTGGTCCACATCAAATTCCGCAAGGTGAGACAAGTTTGGGGAAGAAAAAGGTCGGAGAGTACGGGGAAGAATAAAAAACTATCGGAAAGACAGTAAAGAAAGAGGCAGGCGATCCTTTTCCGTATTCATCCACTTAATAGATGGTCAAGGAGATATTTGACCCAGAAAAAGAAACAAGTGGCCAAACTGAACAAAAATGAGAGAAAGGTAATTAGAGAGGGAAGAAAATACAGAGAAGATAAAGGAGGGGTTTAAAAGGGGGAGAGAGAAGTAAAATTATTATAATAATAATATTAATAATGTTTACTAACTTATCCCATATTATTAATGTATTTTACATAAAAATTTGTTACTTTAAAAAGCGTCAAAAGTACCTGTCTGATAATTTCCTTTAGAAGTGTAGGCATTGCTGTGGGAAAATAAATTTAAAGTCCAATTAATCATACATAAATCTAACAATTTAAAGTACCATGTGACAATTGCGTTTAAAATTGGGCATTTTAATCTCTTAGATGCTTACTTATTGCAGCACACTGACATTAGAACCATGAGAGTGAGACGAAAACAAAATTAAATTAAAATGTAATGCTAGGAGAATGAAAGAGCGGAATATTTTACTTTAGAGTGTAAACTACATTCCATTTCACTTCCACAAACTGAGGAAATTAGAAAACATCGGAAGGGAAACGTAGAAAAGAGGCGTGGGATTATTTCCTTCTCCCCCTATCCACGAGAGTGATAATACCGAAGAAATGTGGTTCAGGAAGGAAAAACTACTGGCAGAAACTGAGAAAATGAGGGAGAAGGAAGTGAAAGGAGAGGAAGGAGATTGGGAGCCGGGAGAGGAAGGAGGAGACGATGGGTTGGGAGAAGGCGAAGGGTCGAACAAGTGGTTCGGGTGGAAATGAAGGCAGGGGAAGGAGAGAAATAAAAGACGAGGGGGTGTGAGGGCGAGTAATGAAGCTGAAAATCAAAGGAACCGTGGTGGCGGAAGAGAAAAGGAGACACAAAAGGGGGAGGACGCAGGAAGCGAAAAGAGAGTTTGTGTGGGCAGGATTTCTTCCTCTCAGGGATGTAAGACGATGATGCACTTAGCGGAAACGCGGAAAAGAGCAACTGGGAATGATGTCCGTATTGGCGCGGTCAGACCACCGTTCGGATAAAACAAATAAAAGGGAAGGGAGGGGGAGACAAAGGAGAGCCGAAGGGGAAAAGGAGACATCACCCTCCCTGCCCCAACACGAGATGCCGTCATTGTGATTTGAGATGGGATATACTCAGAGAAGGAAATGAAAAAAAATGAGTTAACTCGAGAATTTTCTTCTGGAAACGTACTGGACCCATGCTACTATGCTACACCATATAAAACCGGAACTTCATGGTGGCGGTCGTTTACTATACCACCCTCAAGACTAGAGACTTAAAAGAAGCTTTTATAAGTGGAAAATCAGATTCACAAGTTATCACGCAAGAAATGAAACTACTAGGACGATAAAACTACCACTAATATGACAATATGACATGAAAATTGTCATTCTTTTGTTAAGTAATTGCCACAATTTTTACAGAAAATTATATGCCCAAAAATGACGCCCTTATACGCAAAAGAGTCGTATAAGTAGGTCCACAGGTTTTCACTCTTATATGCAGTTAGTTACACCACAGGCCACAAATGCGGATTATTTTAAAGAACACCAGTTTAAGCCAGAACTGTCTTTGCACCGGGTTTTATGACGACGAATGATAATAGTTACTCTGTTATGTGAGATTATAAATAGTAAAAGGAAGCAATTTCTAACGATAACTTCTAGACACAAAGTCCAATGTCCAATTATGGTTTTTCAAACCTCTTAATGAGTTACAAAGCTTATTAAGAAAAAGAGGAATGATATATGAGCGAATAAGAAATGGACATAAACTTGAGCAGTAAAATTATATATGAGAGCTGAGTAGAGCAGAGGTGATAAAATTCATGAACAGCCACGGAGAAAGGAAATAGGTACTACCTAAAGATAAAGGAAAACGTTAACTTAAAAGCGAAGTCAAACAATGTCGACCAGACGGAAAGATCAACATCTCAGTTTTGCTGAAGAGTAAACTCCTTTAAAACCCTTTAGTTGACTAAGAAACTTTCCGACGACTCCTACAAAAGCAACCAGTGAGTTTTATCCGAATTAAGCTCTAAAAAGCGCGCATGTATTAACTTTAAGAGTTCAGAGATCGAAGCAAAATTCAATAGATATAGATTAGATAAACGAGGAATATGGGGTGAATATAGCATCAGTAACCGCTTTCACTTTCACAAGTATTACTTTCTGAACCTACAATATGGCTACAGCAATTGGCCACTAAATAACTCTTATACACGTTTTCATGCTATTTTTACAGAATTTCCGCAAATGAAAATATATTAAATGTTCAGTGATATGCAATTTAGAAAAAAAATAGGGAAATGTATCATAAAAATAATTTAATTGTGTTTGCACGTAGGTATTAGGCATTATTGGACGTAAAATTGAAGCTGAAGACGACGAAGAATTGCTAAATTTATAACTAAATTTCTTATTTACCATTTTTTAAATATTTAACTATGTATTTAATCTCCAATTTGGTATAATTTTTCATTCCCCTTTTAAATCACATCCTGTGCTATTACATTCATCCTCTAGAAGAAATCACAAAGGATGTTTGAATGAATGGAAATAATGAAGGAAAGAGAACAACAAATGGCATTCCAGCAATACATAGTTACTACCTATGAAGAGACAACTACTAATATTCAATCACATAGCGTTATGGGTTATGATTTGGTAATAATCAAAGTACGGAGGATTATAAATGAAAAATAACTATTTCACAATTTTGCAAATTATGCATCTTTTACCAAAACGAAGGAAGTTTATGTTTTAATACCTGTTACCTAAAAATTAAATAATTACATATGGGGCTAGGTTTGGCACTGCGAGAAAATTTAAAATTTCATTAATTTAAGTTGCTCCTCATATTTTTCCAAAACAATCTATAAAATAGAAATTCCTTGCAAAACTTGCCCACATATTTTACTATTTTATTTATTATTAAAGCCTGTTGATAAACAATATGTGCACACTGCTAAAATAACAATGCATGAAAGTGAATCATGAACGCGACGCTTGGGAATAAGAATGAACGTATTTCTTGGATGATAATCCGCTTTATGGACTACGAGAAAGTTGACTGAAGATGAAAAGAAAGTAGAAGCATGGCGAGTGAGTTACCCTCTGTCGCGTGATCTGCCACTTGGACGAGTAAAAGGACCCGTTAAAAAACTTGTGGCCACGCTGCAGTAGAAAATGATTGGAAAGCGCTCCAATGAAATTTGAGTAAGGGGCGACGACCCTCGGAGTAGGGGAGGAACATTCCCCTGCAGACGTGATGGTGTTGGCTGGCTCCAATGAAGACGAATGAATATGGAATAGTTCCGAAGTCCAGGGGACGAAGATGAGGAAATACGAGAGAAGGCTCGAATGGGGTTGCGTTATTGCGGATCGATGCGAAGGGCAGCAAAGGAACTGAAGATGAACGACTCAAAGGACAGGACTGGAAGGGAACAAAACGTATTTCTGTTTTTTATTGGACTGTTATGGGACATCTGCATGGATATTTCGAAAAAAAAGAGATTCATCAATCCCCATATTAAGAAGCTATTATATTTTATAAACATATGATGAACCATGTTAATGAAGATTTGAAGTAATAGAGTGGAAGTCAGGGAAGAATTATTTTAAGAAATAAAAACTGCACAAATTGGTTTGAAAAACTGATGTAAATGCAACTCTGTAACGCGTTAATCTCCAAATAATTGTGCAGATGAGCATTTGTAAATTTGGTGTAGGGAATGTTAGTATTTGATTAATATCTTTTGATTTAACTGAATATATGAGATATTTTATTCTAGAGAGTGTAATTGAATTAGTTAGACGAATAAAAGAAATGAAAATCCATTTTTTGTAGGCATATAAAAACCATGAATCAATTTAGTCATACGTAGTCACACGGGCAGCAAAGGTTTTTCAGCACACAATCACATGATATATTACCCCGTGGGACGTAGAATTGAAGGGTCATAGAAGGGTAACAAAATATCAAGAAGGCCCTCTTGGGACACCATAGCCGAAACTCTGGAAAATATTTACGTTTTATCGCGTAAAATACTATGCTGAAGCTGTCCCGGTAGTCTTCACCCTTATCGTTTGGAGTCTGATTTGATTGGATATCGAGAGGTGACAGCGGGAATACGCGGTGGAAATCGCAGAGAGATAAGGTTGAGAGGGGTAGATGACCTCTACAAACGGGGAAAACTACATCCCAGCCTGGGTGTCAAAAGTAGCATGGAGAAGTGAAAGGAGAGGAATTGATGGATGTGCCAGGTCCGAATTCAAAATTCACAAGAAAAAATGAGCAGTAAAACATAATCGATCCCCTTTCTCCCCATACACATTCCTCAATGAAAATGTAATGGGCATCCACGGATGCAATTTATAGACGCAGTCAAGACAAAAAACACAAAAACCTTGGACGCTAAACTCAATCCCTAAACAACATTTCACGTTCCCATGTATATATTTAAAATAAAACTATGTGCACAGGTAAAATGTTCTCTCATTTCCTCTAATCTAGATATACATGATGCCAAATTAGCCACCAAATAGTAAATTTAAAATTTGAAATATACGCATTTTTGGCCCTAAACAATTGGTATTTGGAAGAGAAACAACTTTGTTCAGTATGTTTCATAAAAACTATGACTAAGACATTTTAGGCAGTAGGTCTTACATTAAAAATACCAATATCCAATTGATAACTCGTTCTGCAGCCGCGTGCATGTTCCGATATGTCATTCACTTTGGATGGTACGATGCTAATTTTGAACTTTATTGAAAAGCCCTGAGTGATAGGTTTCTGCCGAAGTTTATTTATACAGTTGTGATGGGTGCTTCTAAAACATGAAAAAGTCGTTCGAAATGCTGAAAAGAGATGAAACTAACAAAGATTTACTTTGAATTTAAACATATCGATTACTTTAACCGGTAAAAACGGAATTAAAAGGATTTTCATTGATGAGTAAAAACAAAGCATTTGCAGAGGTAGCTGAATGGAGTACGAATTTTTAATAAGAGGCAAGGAATGTTGAAACTCACTAAAATGAATGGATTTTTTTTAAATGCACATATATGTACCAATACTATGGTTTTTGAAATAAATCCTGGAATTTCTTATTTCCTCAATCAATGCTAAATAACTCTCTCACTTAACTTACGTAAATCTCCCGAAATTTCATTCTCATTTTCTAATTTATAATAATCTAGAGAAAGTGCCCGTTGCATATCAACGGGAAGGAAAAAATCAACACTAATACAATGAAATAAATCATTCATATCTTATTTATTGCAAAGAATCATTGAGTTAATGGATATTATACATCAAATCTTGACTTAAACAATAAGTATGGTCGTTATGGGGACGATGACGCAAAAACGCTAAATTATTGCAAACAATCGTTACCTTTTAGCTAACATTACGGAATTTCGCCCGGGATACAAATATCGATTGAAAGAATAAGAATCTTTATTTTATTTTATTTCTATTAGCACCTTTCTTAAAAACAGAAAACCACTATTTCTAATTTAATTTTGCAAATAAAAAAATGTCTTCAACCAAATGAAGATTCATGTTCGCGGTTATTTCTTATGCGAAAGTTACTGACATGTATGTACACATCGATGATTATTTAAGAGATTTTAAAACAGTCAATTTTTATTTCGACTACAGTTCAGTTTGATGTGTTGTGGCGAGAGATATGGAATAGATTAACGGCCTAAAAGCAAAGCAGTCAGGAGATTTAACCACGACTTGAAAGATTATTATATAATTCATCCTCTTTAACCTTCATCAGTATATTGTACAATTTCCACGGCCTAATGGATAAGCCTTGGAATTCTATCAATTTATCGTGGAAACAGATATTTTGGAGGAATAGCTGTCAACCCTTGAATGCTCCGTGGAATATATTTGATTTCATAGTTATAAACACATGGAATACCCAATTATAAATCGAATATTCATCCAAGGTTTATACTGGGACTAGAGGAAATGTCACCTAAGCCGGGTCACGGAGTTTGATAAAATATTACACTTTTCCTTTACACTCCCGGAAGCGCGCTGACATGATTTAGTTCCTCTGAGATAAAAGGGAAGAAGTTTTACAAAAGAGGAAGTATTTGTTTCGTCGGAGTTGTATCCCGAGCTTCAACAGAAAGAAAAGAATGTTCACACTCTCTGGTGCAGCACAATAGCCGCCTCCCCGTTACCGAAGAGGAAATGAGTAGTAGGTGGGTACTTGCCTATCACGCACCCTAAGCTGCTGCGCTGATACTGCAGCTACTGAGAGTCCAAGGTGGTACAACAGCACGGGAGCCATGATATTATATTGTTAGCGTCACCCCGTCGCGAAAACAGATGGCGCTGCTCCAGGTTAGCGTGACGATTAGACCGTGAAAAGAGGGGATCAATGGTAGTCGAGACCCGCGACCCCCTGTTGTTGGGAGGGGGAATAGAGGGAAGGAGGAAGGATGGTGAAGGGAGGGGGATGTGAGGGGAGGGCGGTGTGAGGGGAGAGGAGGGAAACCGGAAAAGAGGGTGGAGGAAGAGGAGAGGGGGGAGGGTTTCCAAGGGAGATTTATTCCCCACTCCGGTAGTGACGCAATCATTACGGGAGCTATTGGAATATGTTCGTGACCAGTGTTTATGGAGGATGTGGGCAGGCGGGGTGGTAAATGTTGGCTCCGGGGCTAAAGTGAAAGGAACGTATTCTTTTTTTTTAACCATTCGGTGGAAAACGCCGGTGAGGAAGACGAGACAACTGAGCATCGGAAGGGGATGGCCGAGTTGTAAATCCTACTTCTGCCCGCCTAACGACGGGTGATGTCAATCTCGCTATCACACTCCTCAAATAGAAGCACGTTCCGCGAAATGAAGGTAGACGATCCTAGATGGTGCTGATCCAACTCGGGACTTGGTTTGCTTAGATACTTGAAACGATAGGGAACTAATTATTCCAGGAATATCTTTAATGTTTATACTCACCTATGGACTTCTCGGAATTGGGCTCTTTACGGCTCCAATATTAGAATTCAAAAAAGCTTTAATAAAAATCTCAGGTCATCGCTATAACATAACAGCCTTCACCCAATTATTGTATCAATTACAAATCTACATCTCATTTACAAAATTGCTCTCAGTTTTCCTGGAAAGTTATGATTGTACTTATCAATATTTAGACCTTTCAAAATTGAATTTATTTCAAACATGCAAGCTATGCGAAGCATCATTACACACTAGTGTGGTGGATTGCATATGCCTATTTAGGTGCATAGTCGATGAGTAGCGTATGCCTTGTGAGATGTATTGTGCAACTGAAAAATTGAAATGGGAATTCAATGATTTTTCCGTTTGGAGGTTCCACCTTATTGCTCGGAAAGTGTATTAATACTTATAGTTCAAATAGCCACCCGATATTTTTAAATTATGAGACATAAAAGGTTAATATTTATTACTGTAGATAGATTCTCACAGGGTAGCAGGCTGAAGTGTATAAACTTGAGGTTGTGGATATTAACATTTTACCCTAAATGCTTGCAAGGAAACAGCATTTTCATTGATATTCTATGACCCAGCAAGCACAGACAGCCATTTGCATGTTACTTCTACGAACATGGGTGTGGAAACATTTTCGTAAGTGTTACCATTCACGAGGTATATTTTTAATGCTGAGTTAGGCGTTTATTTTTTCATGCAACAGCTGAAAAGGAGATTCTCGCTGCAACGGCTTGAAAACTGCTGATAACGATTGTCAAACCATGAAATATGGCAGTCATAGTGAATTTCATCACCTGTCCTGAACCGTAGTTCTGAAATAGAATGCTAAGGTGAAAACTGGACGTGATAAACTCCCACTTTCGCGAGAGTAAATCCGAATATATTCACTTTTCCACCTCTCCTGAGTCGCAGAGGAAATTGTCAGCGATGCCTATCGCTCGCTCACAATCTCCCGCGCCACAGCGCCCGAGCGAAACGGTCGGATTTGCGTGACGATCACATAAGTCCGGGCAATAAATCTTTGGCATGTGCCTGCTCTCCCTCTCTTTTCTGACTTACTCATCTCTGGATTACGGAGAGCGGTGACACACGGACTGATCGTGGCGTTTTCATTCTCCATTGAAGCCTTTTCAAAACAATGCCCTTCATTGCCCCCCCTCAATGACCTTTCCGAATACTCTCTCCGATCCCAGCTTATTGTTTCACTGCTCACAAGGCCTACGGATTGACGTCCCTTCTTCGTCCGGCTGGCTAAATAAAGCTCCGCATTTTTAATTACCATTCACGCACATTTATTTTATACCAACTGGCATTTAAGCGTAACTAGCAATAATACAACAGTAATGCTTTCATTTATTCTTAATATTTCCGTGATTTTTTTTAAATTTTGTTTTGATTATTATCGGTATCCATCGTATTTAGTCGACCACTTTACAACGTTTTGCCTCTCTTCCTGGAGGCGTCGTTGTCGCTGACGTTGCCTTCATGAAGAGAGAGGAAACGTTGTATATTAAGAACCCAAACGCGACGGATACCGTAAATAATCAAATGAAAATGCTTTCATGCTTGTGTTGAAGCTTTAACTAAATGAAGTAGTAATGAGAACATTAAATTTAATGATATGCATCCATTTTATAAAACATGGCTATTACTATTAATTCGTATGCAATAAGAAGGGACTCAATTTGCTATCTATACAGAGTAACTCGGAATGAGTAGCAAAAAAATCACGCGAGCGCGCAATTACATTTCCACAGGATTTTCTGGGAAAAAAGCGTTGATAAAGTGTGAAACTCTTTACCAACTTGATTTTTCTGCAAAACCTTTATGCACAAAATATCTTCCTTGAAATATTTTGATATCATCAACATGAAAATGAAATAAAAAAAACGTTTTACTCTCATTCATAAACCATTCTAAATTTGATTATTATTAAAAATATCTGATAAAAACCGTACAAATTAAATAGAAATCACAGAGCCTGGGTTAGAATAGGTCACTTGCATGGATTGATAAGATCATCAGCACCCTTATACTGGGTAATGGTAACACAACAGATTAATGATATCACATAAAGGGCAGAAAGACTTTAGTGGCATTTTTTTTTCGAAAAAAGTAACAGCAACATTTACACCTTAATATCTGGATCGCATGAAAATTTTAAAATATATAAAGATCCTGAATAGAGAAAATTAGATGCAAAAATTGGTAAATTGAACCTTTACTTCCTGGCAATTAAAGTAGGCAAGGAAGGAAGTACGTGAGCAAATGAATGTAAATTTCTCCCGGGTGAGTCAACGCGTAACGTGTCATCAGAGGCCTTCAAGATTATTTTGTTTCCTATGTTTAATGAATTTAGCTTTAAAAAAATTACAATTCAATTATAAGGCTACACACGTTACCATATAGAATTCTGACTGCTGTGAATCCATTCTTCCACAGTTTATTCCAAGTGAGCATTTTGGAAGTTTATTATTTTTTCCAAGTCAGGCGAGGAGGAAATAAACCGAGATCACCCAAATATGTAAGCACCGACCGCAGTGCTAATTTAAGTCTACAGTGATATCAGCCCTTGAGAGTGTATTAACCCTCAACGAAATTTTCTGTGACACAACTTTCCTCTCCCGATTTGAGGTGGTTGCTCCATCCAAACTAATGAATACTTCTTGTGGTTACGTCGCTCGTCAGAATCAGTAGCTCTCTTGTATCCATGACAGACAGGATGGATATACCTGTTTCCAAGCCATGTTTGTGTGTTTGTGCGCGAGAGAGCATTTGTGGGCGTGTTTGTGTGCCCTTGGTGTGTACGGCGGCCGAGCGGGCACTTGACCGGATGAGCGAAGGGGAGCCTCCCTCACAACTGGGCTGGGCGACCCGCCCTAATCCAATTATGTAATGGCTAAGGGCCAAGGGAACGCCCTTAAGAGGTGACTGCGGCGGCGGAGGAGGCAGGCACGGGAAGCTCTCTTTCGTGAAAAGATTTTTTTTCAGGTTTTGCGGGCGTTACTCACTCAATGCTCATGTGTCCCTCGCCAATATGGAGAACATGGCTCTCGCAGCACGCAGAAGCCAGATGGATTGCATATAGACTAGGCAAACCGAAGATCGCGGTAGGCATCCTGTCAGAGGTATGAACGTTATTGGTTTCGAAACTCAATATTAACCGGATTCACCGGTTATATGAGCTGCGTGGAGATGCTAAGTTTGCGAAGTTATAATAGAACCCAGTAGAGGCCAATGTTTTTTTTTCATCGAGCAATTCACACATCTCTGATATGTTTAGCTTATAACTTATGGCTTAGTCTTTTTCCTTATCTGGCTATGGATACTTCATATGGTGATATATGTATGTACCAAATTCACATTTAAAAACATCAATCCTAGTCCTACTGACCGATTACTTCACTTTGACTTTAGGATTTATTTTTAATCGTTTTAAGAAAAATAAGATTTTAAATCAGATATTGATTGCCATGCAACCCTGTTCTAGTAGGTACACCTGGAACTCAAATGTGAAAATGTGCACAATTTGTTAACAAATTTTCAGCAAGAAAAGGAAAAATTTACAATAGACCTATATTTGCACTGCCACAGGATATAGAAAATTGAGCATTGCAATTAAAGATGGTTGTTTTAATGTTTAAAGCCTCCTTTAAGTGAATAGTGATCCCGCGAGACGCGTCTCATTACGACAAATAGTAATGATGAACTTTGACGCAAAAATTGGCATGCCGTAAGACAAATCTGTATTGTAAGTTTTAATATCACAATTGCCTATCCTGAACACCTTTGTGAAACATGAGACTAACGCTTTTAACTTTCAGAACTTTTTGCGTGGGCTCCAGCGTGGGCTATAAAAACTTATAAAAAATACTATATTAAACTTGTCGGTATACAACCAGGAAAAGAGCTGATGGTTTATCTACAAAACATATGTTCTCGCCAGAGCAATAAGTTTACAAATATGCAGAATGTCTAAATTGGAATGTTTTAAAAGTCAGTTTGGAATCTATTTGCAGTCCAAAGACTCACAGAAAATAATTTAGATTGAACAATCTAGCTCTGAAACTAAAGTCTCCGAATGCAACAAATACTTTTTAAATACTAATTTTAAAGGCGACAAAGAAGGAATCACTCCATAAAAGAAAAAATAAAGTGACTCCATTACTGAGAGTTATAGAAAATTGAGACAAAAAGATGAAGTTGGAGTGCTTGTCCCTTCACTTGGCTGCATAACCTTTACGACGGAAAGTTTTGGAATCATTTTTTAAACCATGGAAGAGAATTTTTATGGTCCTTGTTCAATAAAAGAGGAGAGTACTTTACACTCTTCGAATGATAAAATAATTTCTTTTACGACGAACCCGTCTGCCGCATCGAACATGCCATTTTTTGTGTTCCAAACTTACGTTTAACGACAGAAAAATTCGGGACATAAAATAGCTATAAAAAGCAGATCCAATTTCTCTTAAATAGTGGTTTATGTTTCGTATTATGTTGCAAAAGAATTTAATTTCGAGCGCTTAATGGTTTGAAACTCTCTGAAGTTGAAAATATTTACTTTACAGTTAATATTTATTAGTTTAATTTGACTGCATAAAGAATATAAATTTTTAGAACTTTTTCTTAATAAGTTTGATTCCTCGATGCAAAAACCTTAATACGATAAATTGTTACAATTTCTATTGTATGATGCAAACATTGCCAATTTTTCCATGATAGGCTCGTTTCAATGGCGTTGTAGAGTTTACAAAACAAAGTGATAGGTTGTTCATCATCACGATATGATCTTTTGAACTACCTTAAATGAAGCTAAACCAGTCCCATGAACCTCCCCTATGCTGACTGTGTAATCGGCTGTCGCCCTTATTGTCCGTAGCCGCGAGGTGGCAACACTGAAGACTCGCCCTTTGAAATCATAGTTTTTATGTGGGGTACATGAAACAAACAGCACGATTGTGATACTTTTACGCGAGTAGTAAGTACCAAAGATGGAATTCATAGCAGTAATTTATCCATTGATACATAAAACCAACGAATAAAACGTGCAAATCAGCTAATACGAAGAATAAGTGCTTGCCTTCAGGGCACACCACAGGTAACTGCGTCGCAGTGAAAACGTTCTTGGTAGATTATAGAAGTGAAATTCATTTTGCTTGGATATACAGAAAGTTATTTTTCCTAAATACAGTACCAACCCTACATCTATTTTGAACTAGGCCTTTTAAATAGAATCGAAGGGATGAATGTTTGCCAAAAACATCGAAGTTCCCGGAAATATATTTACAAATCTCAACGAAATTAGTAAATGGTCCAATTTTGTTTAAACACGCGAAAATCCGAAATTATCAAATTTTAATTCCTGGGGTCGTATTCTGTCATTTGGATGATGACTATCACCAGTGATGAACATCACCGAAAAACTTCACTTCATTTGCGATTCTGTATCCGGGGGTAGAAGTTCCACCACCCGGTGATGGCAAGGTGATATAAGGTGATAGTGACATGAATGAAAACATCATGGTAAGATCCTCGCTAATTGTCGGCAGCCAATGACGAAGGACTTCTAAAACAGAAGACTATCTAATGTAAACAAAACTACTGACTCGGACTCCTCGGACTGCTGCAGACTATAGTGTTTGTGAAGCTCACAATTGGGAAAAGTAGTGAAAATTCTCTGAAAATGCCTGCGGAATAAGAGTACAATCTATCTTAGAGGAATTATCTTTTTACGGGAATAAAGCTGTTTGTATAGTGCACACGAAACTCGCGTGAACATATTGAGGATATTAAAATAGCAAAGCTGCACGTTTACATTATTTCAAGTTCCTCTCCTAGGTTGTGTTTTACGATGTAGGTATCCAGTTTTCTCTGTTGCCAATTATTCAGTCTATAATTGACGAATCATCTGCTGTTACAAGTATGGCTGATTTATAAGAAATATCTTGACTTATTCCACACTGATATCTATTCCTCATGCCTCAGACACTATCGGACACCGTTAAATTGACCATTTATAATTTAGTAAGAGCAGTTCACAATTGATAATTTCGGCATTGAAGTCTCCAATAATGTTAGATATCTCGGGGATTGCTGTAACATTTAAAGGGGACATCGTAGTAAATTGATACGATGAAATAAGTGTCTGCTCCATATAAATTTTCATTCCGAAAGAAGAAAGCGTATTTCCAATACATACCCGGGAATATTTGCTTAAATATTGCCGTGACGTACAGGAGTACAACCAAAAATTTAATTTCGATTTCTTCGTTTACTCCCTTCACATGATTTCCATGGTTTATTCGTTTTAATGAGCGAGAAAACCTGCGAAAGAATGGAGGTAGGACCCAAAAGTGTGGTTAATTATGCCCAAGTATAATAAAATAAAGCATGGCAACTATTCACTTAGTATCTCCAATTCTTCCATAAATGAAAATTATGTACTAAAAATTATATGGTTAGATTTTAAGCCTAAGCATCAGCATCAATATATCCCTTTCTCATGAGCTGTGCGAACTTATATTTGATAGTATCACAAAAAAAAGTATGCAAAAAGTTGGAGGTGACACCATTTTCCACTTGAGTAATTATGCATCCTAATATGAACCTAAGCTTCACTAACCCAGAGATATCGCCTAAAAATCTTATTCTTATTTGGCTTCTGAATCAAATTCCCATAACTTGTTATCTAAATTACCCATTACCTAGCAAAATGAAGTTTTCTGTTCGAACACAACTTTTCAAATGGCAGCTCCATTAGTCACTTTTGATTACAAATATAGTTGTTTTATACGCATAAATAGTCTGCCGAGCGCAGAAATAGCTAATTACGTGAAAACATTTCGTGAGCATTTCTCCAGAAAAAGATCCATAGTGGCCACCAATCAGGATTTATTTCAGAGACTCCTCCTTACATTGGATCCTCTAGTTTACAGCTACACTCAATTTCATCCTAAGAAATCCACAGGCTTGCCAAAGGAAGTGAAAGAGCTGTTCTAATTGAGTGAAACAGAAAAAAGCCTGATTTATACAGAGAGTGATGATAGTGAATAGTAGAAATACAAGCAAAAATGAATTTTGTAGTGCATAATTTGCTAAATTTAGTAATTTTACGTAACCATGATGTAAAATGGTACAGCAAATTATTTCCCTCCACGGTATTTCTCCCTGACACGGAATTAAAAATGATACTGACATTTAAGATACCTACACTAAATAATTAAGAATCGGTATCGTAACCCACCAGACTCGTCGACAACGTTCCGCGGTGCCAATAAACGACCCTTCGCCGTACGCCCAACCGCAGTGCAGGGGGCGGGGGAGTTGCAGCCGTGCGACACCAGCTGTGAGCTGGCGGCCTCGAAGAGAAAATAATGCTGTGTGGTATGCATGCTGTCTCCGTTAAAATTGTACGTATTCGTCAGTAGGCGATGTCAAGTTGGTTAGAAGAAAAACGCCCGCGGAGCACCCGGAGAAAGCAGTCTTTCAGTACCTCCTTGACCTCTAACCCATGCGATAAAATGCGTGCTTTTGTCCGCGATTTCTGCAAAATGCAATACATGGAGGCTCTTCTCAATGTTTGTATCCCGAAAATCTGCATATCGTAGTGGATGCGGATACAATCCATTCCACACACTTGCCGCGCCACCTTACTCCCCGTTGCCGGCGGGTTGGACCAGCCTCGACCGAACGATCGAAATACTGACGTGAAATTCGGCGTCGCTAGGGGTCGCAGCATAACACATCGGATTCGCACTGTCGAAGCTTTTTAGAGTTTCCCCATTTTGTTACTTTGTGATACTCAGCGATGCAATTAACTATTTCTCTACACATATTTAAAAAATTACCAAAATGAGGGTCCTCCATTTTGTTTAATATCTTTGGTAAATAATTACAAAAAAGTAAGTAAACTACATTTAAAACAAAGATGAAAAATAATTTTATCTAATTACATCACTTTTTATTCCAATTCATTACCCATAAATGTTTAGCATGGGCTTGATTTTGAAGATTTTGTGAGAAAATTGAGTGTAGACCATTTTTGCGAAATTTGTGCAACCTTGACCTCATGCAAATTGTAAAATTTTTGAGTAGTAAGAGACTAACATCATCACATTCACAGGTCTTCTCAGAATATTTATGCAAAGTTTCAGCTTCCTAGCTTGAAAAAATCACTTTTTGAATTTTGGCCAGCTTTTATCGATTTCAGTGTAAGAACACTATGCGTCGTGACGAAAAAGTTACTCCTTGTAAAATAAAGTGTGATAAAATTTACCACAATTTCGACTTGCCATTTATGTATTTTTACAAAATATACAGACATAAAAATAATATTAAACCCTGGCAAATCGGAAAAGAGCGATGTGCGATTATTTTCCGAAATACCGGAATTTACCCGAAATATTACAATTACTGTAACTTTTGACCAATTGAAAATAAAATATTAAATAATATCTCATTTCAAAGGTTTTTATATTATCTATAACTCTTTCTTTGGAAACGTTGCTGTTAAACTAAAAGCTGAGCTGGTAAAAGGAATAGTTTGTCAAAAAACGTGAGGAGATAAGGCATTTTGCAAAACATTTGAAATTTTCGAAAGCAAATATCTCCATAACTATGAGTAATAGAAGAAAATACAATGGATATTATCTTGTAGAAAATGTTATCAGCTATAATTTTTAATCGAATAAGTTTTTAGTCACGACGCATCGTTTTCGAGATATAACTGAAAAACAAAAAAAGGGATCTTCAGCGCCACCCCGTTAGGGGGGCTCACCTCGTTGGCGCGAGGACTTTTAGTATGTTAACCTCCTATATATTCCGTGCAAATCCCTGAAATTTCGTCTCATTCCTCTTTCATGTCGTCTACAACTCTTTTGGTCGTTTATAGACTGGACAAATAGGTCGTAGTTCACTGCCATCTGTTGGTGGAGTTCTGCCGATGCGGACAATTAGGGTGACGGAAAATTTCAGTAGTTTCCAGTCCTTTACTTTCTAAGTTCGTGAGCTAAACCTACCAGTTAGCATAATATAACATTGAATATGATTGGTACATTCCGTTCATAGAAGACATCTAATTGTTTTTTTTATTTCAAGTACTAAACTCTAATCAACGCATACGTACATATATATATATATATCGGTTTACGACGTTCTACGTCTTCCGATTCCCAATTTCCATGCCTCCCGATCATTCCAGAGTTCTTCATCTAATCCTCTTTCTCTCATTTCTTTCTCTATCCCTTGTATCCAACTTTTCCTCGGTCTGCCTCTCCTCCGTCTTCCTTCCGGGTTCCACAGCAGCATTTGTTTCGGGAGTCTTTCATTTCCCATTCGTTTTACGTGTCCATACCACCTCAACTGCTTCGTTATTATCTCATCTATTATGGTATCATTGACATTCATTATTTTTCTAATTCTTTCATTCCGTACTCTTTCTCTTTTTGATTAACCGGCTGCTCTTCGCCAGAAGTCCATTTCAGTCGTCAGTAACAGTTTTTCTGATTTCTCCGTTAGTGGCCATATTTCACAGCTGTAGGTTACTATGCTCTTTACTATGGTATTATAAATTCTCTTTTTGTTTTCAATGGATATTGTATTGTCCCACAATAAGCTATTTAATAGTGTTATTGCTTTTTTGCCTTTATTGCATCTATCCCTAATGGCTACCTCCATTGTTTTACTTTCTGCAATTTGCATCCCTAGATATTTATACTCTTTACAGTGTCCTATTTGTTGCCCACTTTCTAAAGTAAGATTCTGTTGCATTCCTCCCATACACATATATTTTGTTTTGTCGATACTGATATCAAGACCCCAATTTTTGTATTCTTCTATTATTTTTCTGGTCATATATTCTAAATTTTCATAATCTTGTGATAGAATAACTTGGTCGTCTGCATAGCTTAAGGTGTATATGGTACTTTCTTTCAAAGGTATTCCCATGGAGTTGCATTTCCTTTTACAACCCTTAAGCACTTGGTCTAAATATATTTTAAAAAGTGTGGGGGAAATACAGCAGCCCTGTGTTAGACCTTTATTTATTGTGAATCCCTGAGAGAAGTCGTTTCCCATTTTGATCTTGGCTGTACTATTTTTGTACAAATTTTTTATGGCTGTTATTAAGTATGAGCTTATGTTAGCTCTTTTCAAGGCTTCCCACAGTTTCATTTGCAGCACCGTATCATATGCTTTTTTAAGGTCAACATATGAGAGGTGAAGTTCCTTGTTGTATGCCCAGGTTTTCTCTATCAGTTGTGTTAAACAAAACAGATGGTCTACAGTAGATCTTCCTTCTCTAAACCCCGCTTGTTCTTCGGATTCCTTGTCTGCATACTCTTTCTCAATTCTATTTTTTACTATTTTGCCATATAATCTGCTAATTGTACTAGTCACAGATATTCCGCGATAGTTATCGCAGTCGTTCTTATTGCCTTTTTTGTATAACGGTGAGATATAGGAAATTCTCCAATCTTCTGGTACCTCTTCTCCATTTAGACATTTAATAAAGAGTTCTGTTAATTTATTGTACAGTAACTCTGATCCATATTTTAACAGTTCTCCCGGTATTTCTCCAGGGCCAGCAGCCAGCATACGTACATTAATTTTGATATTTTTGAAACTCTAATGAAACTTAATACGAATTCAAGTCGCACAATCCATTGGGTTACTGCAGACGATAAAATCACCGTAAGAGGATTTATCATTTTCATAGAAAGAATATCTGCTATGAATGTGGAGAGAGCATGAAAAATAAGTTTTTTTTTCAGTGGAAGTGATGGTTTAAATATTCTTGTTTTGATGTTTACTTACTTCGACGATGATTCTGTAACAATGTAGTTGGGACGGTAGCTATGTATTTTAAAATGTAAATTAGAAATTAGCTAACTATTTGTAAAAAAATCGATTAGTGAAGCAATTATAGCAATGAATGCAATGAATTTGATTAGTTAGTGAATTTAGTATCTTTTATACGAAGTATAAAGACAGCACCAGACGTCGTGTACCAAAGATAAAACCTCCTGGACCTAAACGCTCTGGGCCTAGAACTGAATTCGCTTGGCCATGGACGGCATTCATGTCGCGGTCACAGAAATTTGAGGCATCTCATTCGGCGTCGTTTAGGCAATGGACTCCGCGCTGCGTACGAAGCAGCGTCTCTCCGCTTAACTGCCTCTTAGCATGCGACTGTTTCCCGCCTTTGTAAGGGATGAGCGTCCACTGTAGTCCGCCTCCGCCCGCCTCTAAAACCATTCCCTCCCGCAACCTCGCCGCGAGGCCAGTCCGCAACACACACGGCCATCTACACGCCTATTCGACACCGTACCTATTGCGCCAAGCTCACCGACTCTTCTCCGAGTCTCGGCTTCGTCCGGCTCCTTCTGCTCGACTTCAAACATCGCCTCGCCACTCTAGACTCGCGGCCAAAAGACCAAGTCGGCTATGAAAATTGTGTATACAAATCGATTCATGTGAAAAAACATGCTCCGATTTCCACACTACATCACAGTCATAGTAGTAAATCGTGATGATCTTTCAAGTACACTGAGTGCAATGGACCAAGTTCTTTAATGATTTAATATGAAAATAAATAAAAAGAAGGCCAAAATCCTACTATGCGGAAGAGCTAAGTTGGATGCAGAAGTCACACTAGGAGGAGAGAAAGTATAGCGAGTTAATTCATTCACTTCCCTCGGAAATACCATCACGTGGGACGGAAGAGTACAAAGGGCATCAAGCGTAGAATAGCCCAAGCTAAGAAAACGCTCATGATGAAAATGCAACTGCCTTGTTAAAAAAAACATTATTACGAACAAAAAAAAAACAGTACGTAAAACATTTGTGTGGATCGTGGCACTCTATGAATCGGAAGTATTGACCATTGGAAAAATAAACAAGAAAAGATAAGCAGCGTTCGAAACATTGTGTTGAAGGCGGATGCTGAAGATAAAATGGACGGATAAAATAAGAAATGGAGAAGTTTACATAAGAGAAGAAGACCATATGGAACACTATACAGAAAAGAAGACCCAGATGGATTCGGCACACCCTGAGGCACAATGGGTTTGTGAAGAATATAATTGAAGGAAAAATAGAAGGAATATTTCCATCAGCCAAGAGTTAATTACATATACCAAATAGAGAGGATGGTAAATCAAAGCTACCAGGGGGAAACTGAACTAGCATTAGATAGGAAAGGATAGAGGGCTGCAGTCAAGCAATCGTAGGATTGAACAACCAATTATGACAAATAGACAACAGTGTGAAATATCTACCTAACCCATCTTATTTCTTATGCTTTAAATGTTTCATAGAGTTGCTAATTCTCCTGGATTCTACCGGACGAGTTGGATAAGGATTCTTTAAAATATCCCGCCTCAGGCATTGAAGTGTTTTCCTCCCGCTTTAAGTTTAAATAAAAATGACAAAATACTCTCCCAATTATCCTCGCTTTCAGCGAATTATCAACTGTAATTCAAATGTTACTTACTACCACGGATGCTTACCGGGCTGATGTCCAAATGCCACCTGCCACACGCCCCTGCGGTGGCTCAAGGCGTAATATGTAAATATATAATACATGTTTAACTGGAGCGAATACCAAGCTTGCAACTTAAACTACCAGAATTTCTTGCTCTTGAAACGGACTTCACCTGAGATTTAGTCTTTAGGAGTTGGGAGTGCTAGTACTATCACGAAGAAATAGGTATATATATTATATGAACATCAACACTATACCCTGTCTTATGATCCGTTACAAAAACATATGACAGGGGGTATCTGGACACCACCATAAAGGGAGACAGGAATTCACCAGATGGCATTAACATTTCACTAGTTGTTTAACTGCTGAGTTATATTTTTCCATTACTTTTTTTCTCTACGACGATTCTGGTGGTCCGTATGTCCCATGCGATTCCGCGATTGACTTGTCTTCAGCTCCCTCAAGGGCCGAATTACCAGAACTTGACATAAACACCCATGCCCTGGGCACGTGAAAAACTGACCCAGGCGGGACTCGAACCCGCCACTCTTTAGGCGAGGACTTTACCCTGCCTACCGGTGCGGGCAGTCCGGTGGCCGAAATGCGAAGAAGGGTGATGAAAATGACGTAAGTAAATGTCGTTAACGGAGAGTCTGCTCTGTGTGTTGCCCTCACATAAGTGCACATAAGTGCCCTCCAAAACATTAAGTGTAAAGTTCGGACATTTTTTTACAGCTAACCGCACATATTCAGGATATTTGGCAGAATAGTAACGCGTTCTGCCTTATCATTTATAATGAACGTAATACCCACAGGTGGGTCTTTTTCAATATTCTGGTTATGAATAAGGTCGGGGTAATGCATAGTCGGTGAATTTTTAACACTTATTCTCACTGCATAAGGCTTGGAGACTTATTACACAGCATCTTTTCAGCTTTAAATTATTCCCACTCCTATTATTGATCTCTTCTGTGCCAACTCTATCCATCCTCTTTCCATTCAACCACATATTCATCCAACACAAGCATGATATGGTAGCAATAAAATGAACAAAAAAAGTTAACGATACTTAGAGAAAAAAAACATAAAGATGAAGTAAACTTTGAAGTAAAGCAAAATGCATTCAATCGTGAGGGTTATGCTGTGGTTAAGGGAATTACGTGAAAATAATTAAGCAACGGAGAAAAGAAAAATGTTAATTATCTGTCAATGTTCCGTTTTCATAAAAAATGAAACTTTTATCATTCTCATCATATCAGGCTGATTAATTTTAAGTTATCAGATGAGAATTCCTTTCCCTAGAATGATTACAAAAATGGCCTAAATTCATCAACGGACGTCAGGAATGTTAACGTCACCCCCTTATTGACGTGGCATTCCCATTAAATGGGCTTCTGCCCAGCACGATACTCTGATGTCTGAACAATGTTTCGGGATTTTCGAGAACTAGAGCGTAGTAAACTCAGGCGTGAAATAAGCGGGAAGCATAGAGGTTTTGGCCGAGTCTGCAACGAGGCGCGGGATATAAACATGTCTGGAAAATGGAGGGAGCGAAGTGACGATGAGAGTAACTTGAAGAGAAGGTCACAATACCATGGAGCGCACACGTCAGGGCGTTCGGCTCACGCCAAAATTGAGCCGACAGCATCGGGCGGTGACGCGTCCGGAACGAACCGAGAGATGGTAGATGGCGACACTACGTAGCCACCGGCCCTCGGTAGGGCTAGGGCCTGGCGTCACAATACTCGGCCCAGTTGCAACTCTAGCGCGACGACCTGGGGAGTGTGTAACCCAATTTCTGAGTTTGTGGTGCTCGGGTGCGGGGCGCACTGTTCCTGCAACACAGGTGGGGAGCGGGCAAGGGAGGTGGTGGAAGAGGAGAAGGCTTATATGTGTATAGAAGAGTCCCCCCAACCCCGTGTCCCTGAAGTTCCCAGACTGCTCCACCGCCCGCCCGCTCCCAACTGCCCTCGGGCGATGCGGGGTGCCAATGCCAGCCGACCCAACCGAGAGTATATGACGCGATAAATTATATAACGTGTGTGGCACCATCATCATCACGCGGGAGCTGAATTCTAATGCGGATTACCTTACTCCGTTCGGAGGGGGAATTATTGGAACGCCACTGGGTGGGCTCCGTATCTTTCGATGCATTATGAGCATCATAAACGGCAAGAACATGGTGCCCTCCCGATGGTAATTTACCTGCTGCGAAACGCTTTCATCAGAGGACGTAACTTTTTTCTCTCACGGGATGAATAATCTTTGCTTTTTATTAGACAAACAAATTAATTGCAAAGCAAGTCATGGTACAGAAAAAATCAGAATATAGCCAAATGAGTAAACAATCCGTAATGGAAATTATATTTAAGGTGTTTCACTGTATGCTCATTTTTTTGTTTCCACACAAGACAAACAGACAGTTTTTTCAAGAAAATTAAATAGTTGAAAAGGAATTTTTCTGTGAGGCTATAAATAACCAACGATAAAAGTATTGACAAAATAGTGATTTTTTTGAGGGTGTTGACGGGGATGTGAAAGTTTTTTTTATTTTCTACGCAATCAATAGTGACCGAAGTACTAGACATAATTTCGAAATGAATGCAAGAAATGTAACAGAAACAGTTGAAATTATACAGATGGTAGATTCTAATTATTTGCATTGGAATATTTTGAAGTTACTAAAGATCAGAGAAAAGATTAAAATAAAAATATTCAAGAGCCCCAAAACTTGCACTCCAGTTCTCATTACGTCAGTATATTACTAATTCATGGATTTGATTTAGAAAAATTCACCAAATAAGCCAGTCTCTCTTGAAGGATTAACAACAAATATTATGTGTCTTTAATAGAAAAATGTACACACACCTCAGTTGTCGAAAATTAGGTGAGAAATATACACTGGGTTATTTTCCTTTTAGAACATTTAACAGAAGCCAAGTGACGAACGGAAAGTGAAGCGATAAGTAAATAGATTTATGTAGTTTCACTTGTGACAAAAATAAAAAGGGTATTGGATCTGAATCTGGAACCATTTAGATTATTTGCTCACGAAAGAAAAAGAGAAATGGAAAGTCAGAAACAGCGGGAGAACAAAAGAAAAGATCAGAAGAAAGAGGGAAACAGTACTCTGTGTGTGGCCCGATGCAAGGTGGTACCTAATCAGTTTTTCAGCTCCCCGAAAGCCCTTAAAATGCCTCGTTCCCATATTGGTTTCTAACAAAGAATGTTTCCTCACGTTCTCAACTACATGCCACGCCATTCTCCTGAGGTCGTTAGTGCTTCAAATCAAATTTGGCACGAGTAGTGTCGTATTGGCTTTATATCCAAATCCGCCTTATCAACGTTTTTGTATCGCCCTTATCCATTTCTCTTATTTTCTCCATTTAAATCGGCATTTATATGCAAAAACCGCAACCTGTTCTCAACAGAGCCACCAGGTAAAAAATCATTCCAAACATATTTGAAAGCTAAACTGATGACAGAGGTGACAGCGTTTTTTATCCAAATCAAGACATAACCCATATAAGCACGATGTCAGCATCAGCTACATATTTTTTCATTCAAATAAAATTTAAATGCATTGCCTTTGCAATAATTGCCTTTTTGGCAAACTTTGATAACTAAATGAGGTGTTAAGGATGGAAAAATATCTTTCTGTGACTATTAAGACGATTAAAATCTAAATACGCTTGCTTTTATGGAAAGTATCTTCCATTGAGGGCAAGCAAGGAATAATCTTGGACGAGAAGGAAAGAAATAATTGCTTGAACCAAGCATTAACAATGATTATACGGAGATATGTAAATTGAACTTATAAATAAGCTCTGATCATGTAAAGGAACCAATAACCTCGCCGAAGCAAATCACTAGTGATAAGAGTTATTTTGTGAACTGCTATACTTTGAATCTAAATAAATGGACGCATTTTTCTTTTGCATCATAAATTAGGAATATGTTCACTATATGCCGGACTCGGTGGCGGCGGGGTAACGTCCTCGCCTGCTAACCCGAAGGTCGCGGATTAGCAGGCGAGGATTTTTCACCTTCCAGGGTATGGGTGCCTGTGCTTGTCCATTACTGTAAAGTTACAATGCCTGATGTAAAAGCGCCTTGAGGCTGTTTTCAGGATGATCATAAATAAATAAATAAATATATGCAATTCCACAACCTCGAGTGGTTACATTTAGAATATCACGACCACTGTCTATATCCGCGGTGAGTTCAAGCCTAACGGCTGAATTCCAGGTGATCTGAGTAATATTCCACATCATAGCGAAGAGAAGTGAGGTCGGTAAATGACCCATGGTACGTAGACGGATTAAGAATGCAGGTGAAGGTCGTAACACGGTGATAACGATAGCTTAAAACATGGTTAAAAAAAGATAGGTACAGGGGTAAAAAAGCATAGCCATGGGCGTAAAAGAGGAAGCTGTAAACACAACTATGGAATAGGTCGGGGATGAAGAAAGGACGCAAAAATTAAACGAGCGCTTTTGGTCGGCGGGAAAAAAAAGTGGGTGAGTGGAGTTTCAGCGAGGCGCACATCCAAGAGGGAAATCACTTTATGCAACGTGAAAGTTCCCATAAAAAGGAAAACACCCCGCTGGCCAACTCTTCAGAGCGGAAACGCCGCCCCATTCATGCGACCGAAACCCCCGCTTTGTGACTCTTTTTGTTTCTCCACACTCCGTACGTCAGGACAAACCCGCCAGGGATACACACTTCTCTTCAACCCAAACCCTCTTAAAATTATCTCACATCAAACCTCACGAGTGCCATATGTTCCTAAAACATCCTTTTAGTCATCCTCCATTTATTTACCCTTTCGGAGAGGGGCCTGAATTTATTTTTCTACCCATTATCTAGATTTTTTCTAGTGAATCCATACATACCAATGATGGAATCCTGGATCATGGCGATGACCTTGGAGACAATTAGGAGTATGATTTAAGAATGCAATGAAATGATTTGCGGTAGAATGCATTTTCTTGCTGCCTTTTCCAACGGTGTTATCCAAGCACGACTTCATCACTACACGCACCACTATCATAAGCACGACTACCTCACCATTCTCAAAGGGTCGCGACCCTTCGAGAAATTAGAGGTCAACTTGAACTTGCTTTTGACCCATAGGGGACACTTTAAGGAGCATTTCTCTTTCTTCCACCAGTTCAGCTCTGGGAGTCATTTCAATGCACGCGTCTAGTCCATCACATCAAGGTTGCATTCCATGGGGAGGGAGCAAAGATATATCCCAAAAAAGAGTAGTTGATAAAGAGGACTAAATCTACCAGGTGGAGTACCAATTGCTCATTTCTTAAAATACAAAAATAAGCGTTAGAATGGCATTAAAATTTGGTATCTTATCACATGTAATTTAAATTCACAGGATTGGCAATTCCAACTATCGACCATTTCTGGATTCGCACAGCGTGGAAACACGCAAGTAAGTGATTGAAAAATAATATGTCAGGATTAAACCAACTCAAACATTTGTTTGTTTGTCCGTAGTAGAAGTACAAAAAATTAAATAATCATACATTTGATGTAACATAAAATTTTCTAACCCAGCAATTTTTAAAAAGTTTTTGCCAAATCCACATTAGTGTTCTTGATGAACACATCGCATGCATATATTTTTATGGCATGGCTTGCTTTCACACACACATATATATATATATATATATATATATATATATATATATATATATATATATATATATATATATATATATATATATATATATATATATATATATTTTGCAACAGTATCCTCTATTTATTTCGGCCTTTACATCCATTCAAATGATTGCAACACGCTGAGAAGAAGAACATACTTCTTCTGAAGCATTATATCTTTAATAAAATGTGATCCCTCCAGGCATCTGATTGTCACTCCGAAAAAAAATAAAAATAGGAGGAGCGAGGAGGTAATTTTGAGAGGATGGCAAGGGGATTAGAATTTGCGTCTGCTGTTCCATATAACCTGACCCGAAGGCACATTCAGATAGCGTACGTACCCAATTTCAAAGATTTCAAAAACAGATCCGCAAGCTGTAACGGGAGCTCCAATATTACTCTCCGCGTCGCTGTTTTTAAATTTCGTCACCCTGAAAGAATTCGTCGACGGTAGCGCACACACACATGTGCACACATGCATAAAAAACGACGACCTGTACCCCATGAGCTCGTGTGCATTTCAGTCCCTCGCCACGTCATAGAGGTCATTCCGCTGTATCTACGGGTGCATCTTTTACGAACCTTCTCTTTTTTATTTCCCCCTCTTTCCAACCCGCATTTTCATCCCGCACAGTTGATTTACATCTAAATAGCTAGTGCTACATTTGTATGTATATTGTATCATTTGTCTCGAAGGCACATGAGAGATAGAAAGAGAGAGGGTGACGGCGATAAATTAATCTATCATTCTTCTGGTGTGGTCTCATCCCGTGACCAATCCTTGACCAACCCACCCAAAACCTTTTCGTATCACCCTCACCCTCCTGCGTGTCTCTCCATGTCTCCGCACCTCACACCCCCCACCCACAATGGTACAAAGCTTCACTGGGGGAGGGAGCAGGGACCAACCGGGCGACATACCCGTAAGGACCCAGCGTATACGTTCCTAACCGTCAGCGCCGCGTCCATCGAGACGGTGTCGAAGTCCACTAAAGCCGCGGGGTTTAAAAGAGGAGATCGCCGCCTGTTTCAAATTTTTTTCACGGGACAGGAAAAGTAATGAAGGAAAACCGTGGGTTTCAACGGGAAACTTTAGAGATTGCAAATTATTCTGAAGCAATTTGATGCCTTGAAAAGAACTGAGTCTGCAGATAAATTTAATCGTACCACACTCACATACATAAATGTTGGCGGGAGTCAATATCTCCGCCACCATGCACCAACCTGGCTACGAGACTACAATTCAAGTTCCGTATGAATTTATTCCCATTGAAGAGTGAAATTAAGGGGTATTCCAATATCATTAAATTATTATGATAGTGCAAGCTCATCCAATAATGTGTAACTAAAAGTTTGCTTTGCTTTAAGGCTACAGCAGCGCCTCTCCACGAGGTCCTTTAACAAAAGATAGGCGAATAAGTTTTCTATACGCGAAATAGCGCTTCTGTCGCCCGGTTGCAGGGACCTCTTCCTCCCTACTTCCCTCTCCCCTGAACACATAGTGACCCCCTCTTTTGCATACACCCCCCTCCCAACTCTTTCCCAACACGCGGGTGGCGACGCATACATTTTACGGGATGAAGAGGAGTTTGTGCGAGAGGAGGGTGAGGGCGGGGTAAGGTGGTACGGTACGGCATGACGCTGGCTGCGGTCAGAGTGAGCCCCCACCCCCAATTCCTCCCTTGCGGAAAGGGGAGGGTTGGGGAGGGGGATAGGGATGTTTCGGCAGGGCTTTATGCGTGGCAACGACGCGGCGTCGGGCTGTGGAAGAGAGAGAGAAGGTAAAAAGAGCAAAGGGAAGAGGAAAGCGGCAAGACAGGAGGGATGGAAAGGTGGGAAAGAAGACTGGGATGAAAGGAGGGAGAGGAAGAGATGGAGAATGGAGGAGCGGCAGTTGAAAAGGAAGACGAATGAAAGGGACGGCACGGGAGGGACGCGGATATGGAAATTTCGGCGTGAGGGAACGACTCGGTGCCCGACGGAAATGAGGTAATTAATTACCGGAATGGATAATAACTTCCCCCCACCCAACGGGACCTTTTTAAATACTCTATTTCTCTCTCTCTCTCTCTCTCTCGGTTGAGATATAGACGTTTATAAGTGTGTCAAAACAATGACTCGGCATGCGGAGGAGATTATTAATAGATTGATACAGTAACGCGCTCCCATTTTTATTTCATTTTTCATCCCCGTCTCCTGAGCTCTCTCGGGTTATGATTATGAGCACAGGTCTAATTTAGCCATAGTAATCACGTTTATACGTTTTACGCAAAAATCTCCTGTTCCTATGTTTAGCGGTATATTATTTACAGTTTCAACGACTGTGTCGTTCATATTCGTGCCCGAGAATAACTAGAGTGAGTTTTGTTTTTTTACTAATTCCCCGAGGACTGCTTAATTAAACATCCGTTGAAAAGAAAAACATGGCCTTTTAATCAATCAACTAGAGATGCTGCGG
Organism: Pyrrhosoma nymphula; assembly: GCA_963573305.1. Lineage (NCBI taxonomy): Eukaryota > Metazoa > Arthropoda > Insecta > Odonata > Coenagrionidae > Pyrrhosoma > Pyrrhosoma nymphula. The sequence goes on along the minus strand of OY754335.1, from coordinate 95,855,425 downwards.
AGATGAATTTATGAAAATCACGCTAAAGAAATGTTATCAAAATACAATCATTTTTTGTTGCAATGAGTATCACAATGGCTACGCAAAAGAAATTGCAAAAACATGTGTTGTAAAAAGGCATGATTAATTTGTTTCGACAAGGAAATATAATACGACTCTTCCAAACAAATGTTTTCATGGCTTACATATATTTTTTTTTGAAAATCGAATACAATACTTATACCTTATCATGTATATTATCCTCAGATGTACATTAAATGCGCTGTCTGCCTTGTCTTGATGAAATCCAAAATTAAATTGTGACTGTATGTTAATAGAACGACATTTATAAAATTATAATTTGCATAATCATGGAAACGATTTTGATGGAAATCACATCGCTGAACCACTGCATGAAGACATCTTTGTTCATAAGATGCAATATTGTATTATATTGTTATCTAACAAAATTAATTACAAATTATAAGGGAAATATATTGTTATTGATACTTCATTATCAACTCTAGTTTAGGATGTCCGTGGACATATTACTTTATCAAAAGAGCACTTTTGCAATATTTTTACGCCGGGAACAACATTAGTAGAGTCTCTTGTGTCTCAAAAATAGGTTAGTGCCCCGACCATCAAATTTGAGCCTTAATAAATATATATTCCGTGGAACACCAAGATGAAGGAACTCTGTGCTAAAAAAGAAACCTTAATTAACCCATAACCCTCAATCATTCTCCCGGATTTCAACCGACTGTAACATTGAATGACGGGGTCCCGCACGGTCGCGGGTTTCTGGTCCGTATTTTACTCTACAATTCATCACGCGTTTGCGAGGAGGAAGCGGTAGGGGGTTGAGGCAATTGAGTTGAGGCAATTTCCTGTCAGAGAGGAATGGGCGAGAGCACGGAGAGACATAGGATTAAAAGGCAGGGAGAAATGGGTGTCCGTTTAGTCGAGGAAAAAATATGAAAATAATGTTAGAAAATGAAAAGAAGGGAAAAAATTGCAAGGGTGATAATAAGGGGAAAATTGTGACGAAAATACATACGGAGGCGAGGAAGTTATTAATCATAAATGAACGCAAGAGAGAAAGATAACAGAAAAAAATGACAAGTAAACTCGCTGTTATTAATTGAATGCATTCATTCACGGCGGAGTTTTTCAATAGCAATCTAGGGTCTGGGAAGTTGAAAAACTTGGGAGCGGTACAACTTTATTATTTAAAAGTAAATTTTGAGGTTAGATAAACAGTAAAGAACCACAAAGTATGGCATCGATTAAGTCCTCATAGTCTTTTTTATTACCTTTGACGTTGAATCTGCCTTTACGTGGCAGTACAGAACAACCACCAATGTATTTTTCAAACTGATCAACTCGTAAGCTAGGAAATGTCAGATTCATGTGATTGCGGAAGGTCAATTACAGTGTGAACTTTAAAAAACTGGAGCTATATTTCTTTCGTTTTACTCTAATTGGGGATTTACCTTCTGCCTCAGTGAAAACTCGAAAGTTCTGACAGTTCTCTTCATTTAAAACTAAATTTTAAACAGACCATTTGAAAACAACTCTTCTTTTTAATGGATCGTAATGTTCAAATAATTCTTAAGAAAAATTCAAAATCTGGAATTTGATTGAATCCACTTAGCAAGAAATGCCCATTTTGAATTTCCAGAATTCAGCATAGGATCTTATTTTTAATGCCTATTTCTTTTAAAGGTGACTACATGATATATAAGTAATTTAACTAATCACAACGGACAGTAAAATCACACAGGACTTTTTTTTAAATTCTCCTTGCATAGCAAACCCAAGCAGTTTCCATTATTGGCACGGACAACATCAAGCAGGTGTCGCACGGTTAACGTCTGAGGGGAGACAGCACAGCTGTTAACACTAGAAGCGCACGATTTTCTTCACACCTAAAAGTGCCATTGGAAATTTTATATGGTATGGTTTTCAACAAAATGCATATGGAATCAATAATAATGACTGTTTCATTTTCAGTGGGTTAAAGCCGTGAGATGACATTTTTTCGCTAAAAACAACTTTTACTCATAAAACTGCATGCTTAAAAATAGACTAATTTACTTCCAATTTTAATTTTGTAATGAGTTTAAATTTTAATTTTGCAAATAACGATAAGCTATTGCTGAAAATTAAATGAATTAATAATATGTAATTATGGAATCCATAAGACTCACAGTGGGAATAATTATGAGGGGGACGTCTTCCTTTCCTGGGTGTAGTACATTTAACATGAGTAAATTGTTGCCCCGTTGAACATTTTCCTAATGTTACAGCTGCATGCTTGTGCTTTTACTAAACTCTAATCTTTAGATGTACCCCGAGATGTAGTGTGATGTTGTGATTGAGGTATTTCATTTCCTTTTCACTCTTTTCCTTCCTCGTAATTCACTTCTTCAAGTAAATTAGTGCTGAATGGTGTTTTATTGTCAACTCTTCGTACACTTCCCATACTTTAATTGCGCGAATTTTAGTAAATATGTTTTGATATAATTTTACTGGCCACCAACAATACAGAGTGCACTTCGTGGACTTCTTCCCTTTTCTGTTATTTTAACGAGCTAAACATAAATAACATGGGATTAACGGGTTACTATATATGAAGGACGCGAACAAATGCATTTTATCTGTGGTGGAATTCTCGCCATTTGGTCCAGGTAAAAAGAGAAGGTCTTATAAGGAAGATGCAGAAAGTGACTGACTCTGTCATCCGTTTTCGCATGGCCTATTTAGATACATCCTGTGCACAGTACTAAGTATAAATACATTTTTGTTTAATTTCCTCTATAATACACTGTTCTCGTTGCGCATGCCAAATTTAATATCATGGCAAGGTATCTATGAGTACAGATTTTGGCGGACGGACTTTTTCGAATACTTTGTGTCTGATTATTTTGACCGCTCCCTCAATGTTGATGCTCTTTTATGTTTTCCCAGAGACATTGAGATGAAATAATATATTTTATAAGACGGAAGGTGTGGTCTCATAACACTAAAATCAATTGCTGGAGAGATTTCCTCGTTTTTTCCCAGGGTTGGCAACTCTTTTGCTGGAGTAATTTGATGTTTGTATTCATGATAAATCAAATGCTCTTCGACAATATTTTTATTTCTACGATGATTTTCACCAATTTACAGCACCATCAGGTACAGACGATGTACCTGACGATGCCGTAAATTGGTGAACTGCGTCGTAAAAATAAAAATATTGTTGAAAAGTACAAAGTATGTATTTTACTTCATCATGAATACAACATTAAAAACCTCTACGAAGTGAAGCCTACTACTGTCAATTTTATTTGAATAATACTTCACAATGGAAAGCTTCACTTCGTGGAAGTTCATTGTTAGTACTCATGATTAATGAAAATACCATTCCGTGTCCTGCATATTTTATTTGTACAACGTGTTTTACCAATTTACGACATCGTCAGGTACCGAAAGTTTGTTTCATCCGTTAAGTGTTGTCGTAGTTACGGAGGAGGAGGGGAAAATACAAATTGGGCAGGCATTGGGCAGGGTTGAGAAAAACACGTTGATCCTGGGCTGGTGAGGCGTGAAATGTTAATTTTATCATAAAGGAGTGGGGAGGGATGCGGAAATAATAGTTCATTACAAAGGTTATTGGATCGTCTCATAATAATATTTATTTAAGTGCGTCCATTTTTAGGCCTTTGGGAAGAACGTGTAGAATGTCGAGTCTAAAATCACTCGTACCATTGTTTTCAAGTAGATGTTTAGCAAAGGTTGAGGTTGAATTCAACTGAATTCAACTTCTGGCGTGTTCTTTGATACGTGCGATAAAACTTCTACCAGTCTGGCTGATGTATGCCACGTTGCAGCTTTGGCCTTTAATTTTGTAAATACCAGAGTGTAAGAGTCTACCCTTTCTGTCTTTGCCGTTGACTAAAAATTAAGAAGTTATTTCAAATATTTTGAATTAACATCGGCTAACATTCAGAACACAATGCATCATTTGAAGAGAAATTTATACTAGCGAATAATATGGTATAGTAATTCCGAAAATTGTTTCATATAAAATTTTTCTTCTCATTACAGGACAGAACCTATGCAAAATTCATGATGTAGGATTTATAATAAGAAACAAAAACCAAATAAGTTGAAACAATTAGCGATAATAAATCGTAAACCCATAGAAATATAATCTTTTTAAAAAATAAATAAAAGATAAGGAGTGTTTATTTGAGAATTAGAGATGCGGTAAAAATGACCGCTACGATGCTTATAGGTATGCATGTAAATATTTCGCTAACTGTTACTCCTATTGTCAAAAGAAATTACGAGAATAGGTGAAACTTAAATTCATAAAAAGTCACAAAATAACAAAATATTTCATTGAGTGTTATGGGAGAAGATGAAATTTCCGGTCAAAATGACCGCTCTAGCGCTTCATGTTAACGAAACAAATAAAATTCACACTGCCAGCTTCCAGTGAATCGACCCCAGAATGAGGGGAAGATCGTGAGATCAGAGCGCCGGCTCTGGAAATTAAATAAGGTAAACGGGGGAGAATCGAAACGACGAATGGTAGCAAAGAACGTCGGAGGCACAGGAAAATGAAACGTAAACACTCTCGGACAGAAAAATTCGCAATTGAAAGATAAACATAAAACAAGAGTGTGGCGCTGATCATTAGCAATAAACCACCAAGGCTGTGCGGGAGGAAGAGGAAATTAAGTCAGAAAAAAGGGTTTTAGGCTAAAAGGGATGCGCACCAACTACTGCTCTCCAATTAAACCAGGGAGGAGGAAGAATTCACTCGATTTCCCTTTCGGTGGTAGTGAGGAGACAATTGCGCACGAAATAGCCAATGAGGAGAGCAAACGTGGACAACGGGGGACGGACCAGAGAAAGTCAATTAGAGCGAGAGAGAGAGAATTCGAGCGGAGCCGACGTTAGCAAGGGAAATTCACAGACGCGCTGCTGCAGCAAAGGCCAATCCCGCCGTGAATATATGCATGTCGGGTGCATTATTAGTCATGTAAAAGCATCTCAGGTAAACCGATTTCACGTGGTAATTATGCCTTTTGCTCTGATATCAGTTATGTTTTATGTGCATGCGCACACCAATTTTTAAATCCCACTCGAAGATTTCGATTAAACATTTGGCTCGCAGTGATCTTGACAACCAGCTTTCGCTTTCGACAAGAAGAGAAATTTCAATATTTTTAAAATATTTCAATTTGACCAATTTTGAGGATACCGGGACTAGCCACGATAGTTACCTTTACGGAGTCACCCGCAAGTCCACATGAGTGTGATATTCCACAGAGGAAAAATCATTCGCCTTGACCGGCATCAGGACCAAGATCCCGGTCAAGGCGAATGATTTTTCCTCAGTGGAATATCGCACATATATTTCAATTTGCCAAATGAGCAGCCTTTGTGCACAAAAAGGTAAAAAAATGTTAAACAACAAGTAATTAGGACTCGTTTGCCGTGAATATAGATGCCTTAAAGCTACGGCGTGGCAACATTAGGTTTTAAGTAGGGAATATCCTTTATTAATTTATAAAAAAATGCTTGCAATTTGTTTTAACTATATCTAATCTCATTCGATTGAAAAATTATATTTGATACATAATTATCATTGAATTATATCCTTGATGAGTTATTCTTTTTTTCTATTCATTCTTCTGTTTATCACCGTGTTGTATCAAACTGTTTATCACCGTGCACAAAAAAATTAACAATCTGTGTAGACAAACACCTAAAAATCATGGAGTTGAGCTCAATACTTACAATGCTTTTTTAAACTGAATATTATTACTACCAATTGACAGAACTCAAGTACCCCGGAGTGAAATAATAACCACTGTTTTATAACAGGATAATCGCCTACGAAAGTTACGTGGATCTGTGGCCCATGGCAAGCTTAACCGAGGACACCTTTCTTTGATAGAACGGAAATGCGTTTTGACAGCAATATGTAGTCACAGTGAGGATGAATGATATCAATTAATTTGTATCGAATTATTAATTTTTGGCAAATAAATAAGGGAATCCCGTAGTTACAAATATTTTTCCAAATATAGGATGTGCTATGAGGGTGAAAAAATGGAACAAGAAGCGGCCCCACACAAAGCGTACACAGACATCAATGTATGTATTTTTTAAATAATTCCTTGGCAAATAAATTTACTTCAAATATACCTTTATTTAGAGAAATTCATTGCAAATACATTACATATCCTAGGAGGGAATAAATTTAATTTTAAAAAATTCCAAATAAAATACAGGAAAAATAACTATGGAACTCCAGGATCAGATGACACTAGCTGATAGTAATTAATTAGACACCAGCTCACATTTCTAACTACTAGTAGTAAACTACAATTCAATATATCACCAATATATTACATCAAAAACTATCATTTGATACTATTATTTATTTCAATTTCTAATAGTATTGACAAACGCGGAGATTTGCGGACAGTTTAAATTAATGAAATGTGGAAACGTGGGTTCAACGCCTCAAGGTTAGTTACGCATAAATATTTTTTCCATGTAAATTTACTACGGTGAAAAATTGGCTATCAAAATTAAATGTTACCGAAAATACGGAAAAGAATTTTGCATAACAGTGATGCGGATAGTCTTCAGAGTAATCGTGAATTGGGCAGAAACGCCATTAGTAATGCAAGTATCTTATGGAACGGAACAATATTAGCTTCTTGTCCAGCCTAATGATGAATATTTTTCATATTCTGCATTAAGAAGGGTGACCTCTGCTATACATATATTCACCCATAAGTCGCAGATGATGAACAGAAACTTCTCAATTTAAAACTAAAATTAATCAATAAAATAGACTTCGGAGCTGTGTAGAAAAGGGAAGGACAACGTGCCTTTGAGACATTAAGCATCATCGGAGCTCTCACTATTTGGGAACTGATCACCTTAGGCTCTAAGATAATATAAATTCTTCTCAGTTAATTGCCAGTGCTGAGCTTTGTGGCCTTATAAATTCCAGTCAATATTTCATGAAGGCACGAATATCCACGAGTTAGTGTCTTCAAAAAAGGTCGGCGGTGCTTTCGTAGCAATTGCTATTGTGATCCATTTAACCCCAATAGGAGCGATTCTGATAATAGGTAACGCGCATCAATATCATGCGTTCTTTTTTTAAGCACTTTGCCTACCATGTTACTTGCTTTCGTCCTCTCCCCCTCCCTTTACCTTATTTCCTCTCCTTTTTAAGGATTGCGTCCTAACACCTCAAGCCACACAATCCTGCTGTGGCATACAGAACAGAGTATGTAGACGCAGGCTATGCCATTTTCATTAAAAATGGAGAGGTAGTTTAGATTTTACCATAAACGACCTAATTAATATTTATCTTATTTCACTTTATTTGCCGAATCTACCGCTATAGCGAGGGAAGCTAATAAATCGTCAAAGAAAAACTTAGGTCCCTGTATTTTGCTAGAAGCTTTAACATCGCTCGACATATTTTCGCTGGAATGAGATACTACCCTAGTTTTTCAATGACCCAACTCAACTTTTTTCCCAAAGGCAAGTTTTCTAAGAAATTTATCTTCAAATACGTCCAATAAATTGATCGGTTACGATGCTATAGCTTACATAATTGACGAAAAATCTGAATAGGCACCCTTACTCTACCCCTGGAGGGTTTCTAAAATGTTTTCACAAAAAATGTTTATAATCAATCTTGCCTCATAGTACCTACGCTTTTCGGCATATTCTAACGCTCGAATTTCTATTGGAAATCCTAAGTTTAGAAAAGTCAGTGTTAGGCGATACCGTATAGACAAGGCCGGGTTTAGCATTATTTTGCTGTGGCTATATCTAGGCATGAGTAGCTGTTGGCGGTGCTTAAGGAATAAGAGTGGATGTTAGGGAGGTAAGGGTCACCAGCAGTGAAAATTGTGAGAAGTAAGTCGTAGGAAAACCCAGGATTGAGGGGGTGTATTTTGGCTGGGAGGTAGATGGCCAAGAAAATTTAAATATTCCGGTGATGATCCTACGTCACTGCTGTTAAACTCCTATATTTAAATCATTCTTCTGTACCCTTAATGATGTCAAGTATTCATAATAGTCGTGAAACAAAATAGTAATGTGGTGGAAAATTGCACTTTATTCGCCATTATGGAACAGTTCCGCCGCACCATCCGCGATATTATATCATCATAATGGGTAGAACCTGTATGAGTATTCGCAGCTAGCTAGCCTGGGCTTTAGATTTATTTTGCTGGATGTATTCCATACCTGGGCAACCGCAGACGAAGCAAGGGTGTACTTTCACTTCCCGCTCCATAAAGCCCCCTTATATCCCCTTTAGCCCAACACGCGGGCGTCAGCATGTGCCGGCGACGCACTTGCCGCACGTATCTCCGCAGATTAAAAACTTCCGCAATCTAGCGGACCACGCTTCGGAGTTTACGACTCCTCCCCACTGACCCTCCACCCCACCTTCCCTTAATTTATATTACTGCAGCATTACCACGTAATTGCGTTTCTCTCACTGTCATATTTATTTATAGTGATCCTGGTTTTCATATGACGACAGTGAAGCTATCATGCGACAAATGGTTATACCGTACTCCCAACTTCCATTCTCCCCTCGAAAGCTCTCAACCACACAAACTACAGCAAGTGCTTGATCAGAATATAGCGCTAGGATAAGACTGTGAGATTGGCGGTATCATATTCGGGAAATTACTCTAAACAATTGGTCTACAAAGTGAAGTAGGGGTAAATCTTTCCAATTCCAGAACTTAAAATAAATAAAGGTCATGAACCTCCGGGGACATTGGGAAATATATCTGTTCCCCAAGTTCAATGAACGAAGTTATGCATTGCGTTTTAGCCTTATTAATTATCAATCAAATATGGTATTGATAATTGAGCAATAAACGTTTTAATATAAATTTTTCTAATATCAATTTTTCATTTCATTTAAAACCTCATTGAAAGAGGTAATAATTTTAGTTTCATGTCTTTTTATCACGGTGAAAGTTATTGAAAATCACTTTTAAATATTAATTGCAAAACTGCTGATGTTACAACACTCTAAGTTACACCTCTCCATAAAACCATAAACTTTTTGCGCATCAGATCGGGCTCTATTTTCATAACATTGTTAACGAAATTAAAACATAAATATTGCTAAGTGTTTTGAGATCCTATCCTGAGAAAGGGAAAATACAGTAGAACCACATAATACCTAAACTTGCACACAAGAGTTCTCGTTCAATATGTCTAGTCTTAATTTTGCTGCGATGTGTGTGAGGCTCTTTGGAGAGATGGCCACGGGCAAATATATTCAACCGGGGTCCGAATATGAAAATTGAAATGTTACAGAGTGATTATATTTCCTCCCTCAATCGAGAAATTAAACGGAGTCACGCCTTATATTGTACGTTCCAGGCGAGGTGATTTTATAGTTTTAATTCAATATATATTGTGAAGGTGTTATTGCTACGTTTAATTGTACCAGGGTCATTGGGCCATTGGCAAGGGATATAGGACCTGGGTTCCAAAATGGATTTCTCTTGCGCATGACCGATATGACAAACTCAGAAGAGTGAGGGCCAAAAGAAAGGGACAAAGAGCCTTCGGAGTTGGTGGAAAAGCGTCGAGCAAATAACGCACAACGCGTCCTCTCCGGCGATAACCGTTCCGAGCGCTCTTTTCCATTTCCCTCCTCAATCCATGTGTCCCCGGAATCGTTTATCCGTTTCACCCGACTTCAATCCTCCGGCTCTTTAATTCTTCCCCAAAGGTTTAACTTTCCCCATCTCCTTCCCGAGTAAAAGGTCCTCCTCTCCCATCCTTATCCGCCACCAAGCCCTTCCACCATCTCTGCTCCACCTTCTCCCCTTTCTAACGTTAATCCCAGCGCTGCGAGGCTTTTAAAACTGGGACTGCTCCTCCTTAGCAATTTGCTCCGAGGAGATAAAGCGAAGCGCGCGGCCGAGGAGTGAAATAATGCTCAGCCGATAGACTTTGGCTACAGAAAGTTTCGGGCAAAGCTTCGATGCCTGCTCGAGGGAGTGTGTTGCCATTGTGGTTTAACGCTCAAGTTGGAGCTGTAGCTTCGATTGTGATTTAAAAAAAACACAGTACGTGAAAGAAAGATAGGTACAAAAAAAACTGAACAAAATCATTACTCGGGTGAACCATGCGCCAAAAAGATGTTCACAGGCATAAAAACTCAAGAGTCACAAATGAAAACTTTTTATCATATATAAAATTTCATGAAGGCTTGAATTGTCAACTTCTCTAAGGAAAAGACGGAAAAATCCCACCTTTGTCAAGTGGAGAATCGCAACTGATCATAATACCTAGTCTGTCTAAAATGCTTTTTTTTATCACTAAAGAATATGCTTATTCTCGATGCCTTAATTTTTGTGAAGATTTTCTGAGAGAATGAGGCCATCATAGACCAGTAGAAGTCACCGATAATTAAGTCCACGGTTATTTCTTGCATTTGATAAGTTCATTCGGTTTCCATGGCTCAAGTTATTTATAGACAATTCTCTATTTTCAAATATATAATAGCTATTCATGGAATTTAAAAAATCTCTTCGATTTTCTCACAACTTTAACAACAGATCACCAATGCTAATGCAATTATCGATTAGCAAGATTCGTCCCTATTGATGAGTAGTTTATCATTCATATTTCTTTCTGAATAAAAAAAAGTATAACGTTACGGATAAAATATTTATATGCCATTTAAAATATAAAAATAGATAAATCGAATCCACAAACAATCGACAAAATTTAGGTGTAAATTATAGTTTTATGTTTTAATTTATTTAACTAACGCCAAAAACATCGATGAAAAACTTAATCCTGTTTTTTTATGCAGATCGACTTAGCGCTTGTGAAAGTAGTACATATTCGTAGGTGCACAGGTATATGCTACATTATTGTAGTTTTCTGTTATCCTGTCTCATGATTTTGTCAAAGAAATTCATTGTTTAGTATTTTTTAAAAAGGTGGGCAGATTTTCATCAGAATTTCTCCAAATTGACGAAATCCAAAATGAAAACCTTCACTTACAGCAGTGTTATAACTCTGTAGACCGTTAAGTACCGAGCGTATCGTACATTCGCAGCTTCATACATTTTTACGCACCCTAAGACGGGACTTGGCATTTTTTCACGGAGAGCAAGTGAGTAAATGATTGATTGGCGGAGCAACAGACACTCTGTCTTCGTCGGGTGGAGACTCCACAGCGTTTATTAATCAGGGACCCAATCAATCAATTAAGCATATTGGCAAAAAGCGCCACATCAGAGTGCAGCTAAGCTCTCTCACCGAAGCTAAGGTTAAGCACCATGGCCTTTTAGCATATTACCCCCAAAAGAACTGTCGGTTTGAATTAAGCGAGTGTTTCATCTCTTCCATTACGGACGTGATGTGCTCCGCATGAAATTTTGTAAAACTTTAATCTTTCAACCTTAGTTTTTTCCTCCTTTGATTGAAGTTCCATGATCCTATTTATTTATCTCACATACGCCTTAATTTTTCTCTTCCAAAAACGTTTTCGGCGTAATCAGTCAATTAATATGACGTATTTAATGGCTTTTAAAACTGATCCGACGGATGAGGTCTGATCGTAACGTAAAATCATCTGCATAGCGACATTGTACCCCTTTTCTGTGATCACAGGGCTCTTCCGGATCATCATTGTCTCTACCGAAGGAATGTAATCAACTAGTTTTATTGCGTCCTACTGACAATCGTTATTAGTGAGGAAAATAAAACTCAAAACTTTACCTCTAATACTCCCTCTTTTTCAGGAATTATTTAATACGAACGGCATTTTAATACGCAGACATTAGTAAATTCATGGTAAACTATATGGAAAATAAACGAATACAACGAGTAATATTAATATATCATTCTAAGTATATTCTAAATAAAGCTCAAATACATACTATCCATAGAAAACCAAATGGAGTTTCAAATTTTAAGCAAAGCCCTTACTTTTAATTTTACAAGTAATTAGTTAAGTTGGCAGAATAAAGCATTGCTTATACTTTGAAAAAATTAGGCCAGACCAAAAGAACTTTCGGTAGGTAATCATAGTTTTTTCTGAGTAGATTTGAAATGCTATTTTGAGTGGATATGTAAAAGAGTATTATCATTTTTTCCAGTGCCAATTTTGTAGAATTATATCGAGAATTCAAATCCGAGGAAACGAAAGCGTTATCACATCACAGTAAAAGAAAACCAACAGGGAGGAATGTGATACACATTGGAAAAAATTAGCAAATAAGGTTTTTAAATATTGCGTAGAGTGATAAGATACACATAAATTTATGCCGCTAGTGATAAATAAAAACACTAATGATAAATTAAAAAATACATCTGCTGATAAGCTACGAATGGTTTAGCATGACCATAACGTTGTAAAATTGTAAAATTGGTTATATAGTGTGTTAATTAAGATGACAGTGGAGTAACTGATTACTACATCTGATGGCAAATTGTAATCTGGTTTTAAATCCCAGTGAAGTAAAAATATTTTTTCATTGCCTAATACCATAAAAATTACCTGAAAATTGTAGAAGTATTATTCCCTTGAAATTTATATTAATTATTATGTTTTCTGTTTTGTATTTATGTATCTATTACATACCTGAATGCCTTTTGTTTTAATTTTTATCACTTCCAGTTATGGGAGTGCTTTGTGAGAGTGAGATCTAATGCATGGCAGAGGCAATAAAAAAATAAATAATAATAATAAAATACAGTTTAGTAAAAATAACATTTTCTCATATTTTTGTAAACGACCGAGGTTTGGGTTTTAATTCACAGCAGACAAGAAATAATAGACCTTGAATAGAGTTTTATGCAGCAAGAGATACGTGAAGGCGAGAGACTTACTATAAGCAATGAAGAACATAGGAGAGCAGAGATAAGTGGAGAGGCTTCTGGACACCCATCCACTAGTTCATGATAATGAATAAATGATGACGATGATCCAATATTTGGCGAAATAACATCGCTGGAAACACATACGCCCACGCAACGGCCCCGGCATGCAGATGAAGTTAGTTACTTGCAAGACGCCCTCATCCTAGGAAACTGTTTCACTATTTCACTTAGCATTCACCCGCGCCTTCCAACACAACTCTCCTCAGAGCCCGGCCGTCGTAGCCGTCCGGACCTTGAAAGGGCTGGGGAAACTGAAAAATTCACTCGTGTGCTCCGCGGCGCCTGAAATAGTAGTTTAAAGGTAGTGACTGCAGGCGGTGGAGGAGGGAGTGGAGGTGTACCCGGGAGTTTACGACCGGGGACGTCGCTTTAAAACCGCCGCTGAGACCGCATCCCCCCAACCTCCCAACCCCCAGCCTTCCACCTTCACAAACACACAAGTAAAACTGTGTGTGTGGGTGTGTGCTTGCTTCCAAATCCCCACCGCTCCCCATGCCATCCGACACCGACGGAAATTCCGCCTCCTACGCAGTGCATCCGAGCTCTTATATGGGCACCATATCAACCCGTTGCGGCTGCCTCCGAAGGTGTGCGGACCTAGCCGCCCTTCCTCTTATTGCGTGACCCTACCTTCCGGCTCTGACTTTCTCAGCCACCCTTCCCTCCCCCTACCGTTCACCTTCTTTTTACTCCGTCCTTAAACTTTTTGCCGGCGTCGGTGGGTTGTGAGAAAGGGTTTGTGAGGTTGGGTCGGGGGTTGTCTTCCTCTCGGCTCTGAATGTCACGGGATTGGGTTCCGGTGGCGTTGAATTATTTACGGCCTCCTTGTTCCAAAAAATTTAACGAGTAGGACTGGGGAAGAAATTCAGTCACTCCTTACGCCGGAAGCCTTCTCTGCCTCTGCTTCAAGAGTGGGAAATACTTGATTCAAAAACGAGTAAAGCCATGGAATCTAGTATTCCCCACCCTTGGCAAATTATTAGTTAGAGGAATATAATTAACGTGGAGATAAGTTACGTTGTGATTGCGATAAGTTACACTTAAAAATAATTCCCGTATTGTACTCGATTACATATTTCCTTCGAAAAAGCATGCAAGTGGTTGGCACATTTCAATGGCAGATACTTCAGGATTGAGAACGCAAAATGAGGACTTAAAGTGAAACCCCGTCATCTTTGGAATCTTCCGATGATTTTACCGATGATTTGATGAAGGGATTTTACATGCTCATGACATACATGACGGCTCTCGACAAAAGATAGCATACAAATCTTGAATATCATTAGCGATGTAAACACCTCTATTTTTAAATGACGCATTTTCGTTTAATTTTAACGTCTCTGAGGGTGACAGAAACTTCTCCCTTCGGGAAATGACGCATTTGGAATAATGAATAAACTTAAGTTGCTACAGATAAGTGAAAGTAGGAATAACATTAGACAAATTCTACAGGAAAAAGAGAGATGCTTAAGCGATTAAAAGAGGGAAAGACGTAAAGCAAATATCTGATTGGGAGATAATAAATAGCAGCTGCAGATTTGGTAAATTTCCAAATTCTTCAACGAATAAAGCTATATCGTACAGTCTTAACTTTTAGTTCAACCTTAAGATCATCATGCTCATCGCATGCTCGATACTGGTGAACCTTCGCAGAGTGGAAAAGTGGTAATATTATGTTAGAATATATATTTCTAGCAACTAAACAGTGCTGACGAACGAAAAAGATCATTCTAATGAATAGATAACTACACATGTAAATACTTATTCATGCATATATGTAGTTATATTTTATAGCAAGAGAATCTATTATTAAGAGAATCTACCGGTTAATATAAATTAAAGATAGTTAAGTTTATTCAAAGTTATATCTCCGCGGGCCATTATTTTTTTAACAAGATTGGTAATTAATAAATGTTGATAGTGAGCATCTCCAGCATTTTTAATCGAATTCTTTGCAGTATTATGATTCGGATATATACGAACTCTCTTTTAGTCTTCATTTCAACCCCACCAGATTCCGTCATTTTAAAATGAGTCTCCTCCACACTTCTGCTTCTCACCCCCTTTAGTTCCATGTTCAATCTCGACCACCACAACTTCGCCCCCCCCCCCCCCCCCAACCTCCACCAGAACAACCCTCCCTTTGACGACCCCTCCCTTGTACCCCTCATTCCGGCCGCGGGATTAACTTCACGCGGCCTTCTGTGTGTGCAGTGTGTCGCATTGCCCCTAGGTGCACGGGCCGGGTGCATTATAAGGGTCCCTGCCGCGGTGTTGAAGCGGAGTGATATGGTGTCGTGTGGGAAGCGTTCCACAAAACTGCAGGCGGGGGGAAGAGGGGAGAGAGCCATTGTTGTTCGGAATGAGTCACTCCCCCTAGCAACGCCGGCCGTGTTTACAAAGCGAGAGAAAAGATACGAGGGTGGGTGGGTTGCTGAGGGGGCATCGGCGTTGTTTCAAGGGAGGGGGCGGGCCAATGTCGGTGGGGGTGAGGGTGGTGAGAAACAGGGGATGGTGTGTGGGAAGTGGCGGTGGGTGATGGAAGAAAACCCCGCGACACAAGGCGCTGGTTTCTAAGTCTAGGCCCGCAGCCGTTTAATGTTGGATCAACAGAGACACACACTCTCTCTCTCGCCGAGACCTTTACACGTCCGTACCTGCTATCTCCCTCAATCACGCTCCCAACGTAAACTCACGAGCTAACTCTCTCCCTCTTCTCTCCAACACCATCTTCCTTCTCCATACCAAGCCATTCTCCCGCAACCCTCTGCGGTTGTGGCAGGAGAAATCCCTCCCATTCTTCCCTCAGGCGATAGCAATGAATTGACCGCAATGAACATGGGCGATTAATTATTAAACTGTGATGTAAAAACCCATCAAAATAACTCATCGAGAAACTTAAGTGTGGCAATTTGGATTGATAAAGAATTACGATCATGGATATGTTGTGGAGTAAACTGGGCGCGACTCGGAAAATATTTTTAGCAATACTATTAAAATGAATTTAAAATATAATATGAAAATTAAATAAAGTATGGGAAACTAAATTGCGTAACGGACTCATTGTAGGCTTCTTATAAAGTTGAAAAGGAACTATTTATGTAATGCGATTCCATTGAAGTAGCTTTATTTATTAATTTTAAAGTTTAAAATTTAATTTTAAGTTAAAAAAAAGTTTAAGTTTAACAAATATAATTTTTTTTACATTTTCAATTTTAGTGTGGGGTTAAAGTAATATCAGCCGCGTCAACCAAAAATCGTGTTATCTGTACTTTTCTTGGAACTTTAGTCTTGTTGGCCACTCGTTACGACTACAACCATATCAATTCTCTTAAACATCGAGTCTTAAGTGGCTCCAAACCAGATACTTGCAATAGCTTTATGGGAAAGCAAGCAATGCTATGCAATTCTCATTACAAAATTGGTATGGCAGCGCGATATAGGTCTATCAATCGTCTCACTACACATCACTTCCTCGAGTTCCTTCCTATTCCTATATTCGTAAATACGTATACAAGGATTTCATGTTGGGACGTAATAAAATCTACGCCCGGAGCATTTCAATTCATCAACATCGCACCCGTTTGAAGTGATTTAGGCACGTGTGGCCCCTTCACGGTGCACTATGGTGAAGACTAGCCAATGAATATGACGATAGATAGCAGCCTTTCGCATGTAATAGGCGTTAATTAACCATGTTAATCCATTTCATATTGATATTGATACGCTATATCAGTTTATTTGAGTTTCATTAAAATTCAATATCAGAACGCGAGCTAAGCTAAGTAGAGAAAAGAAGGATGATGAAATTCGTGGATTCTTATTCTTTTTAAAGCTACTTTCCACCCACAGGTGACTATAGACCGTAAGGATTCCCTGTGCGATTATTTTTCAACTCATTTATTTTATAGAATATTACTCTTTTGCCTGTTTTTCAATCAGTACAGTAGAAACCAAGTGCTGAGAGGCACATGTCTCAAAATCCATTCAGTAGCATAGTTATGTATTTTTCACCAATTCAATACTACGGTGTAAACTTTCTTAAAATTATTTTTTAACTAAATATGCACACATTAAGATTCTAAGGACTTCATTGGGAAGATTCTAATATTTGAAATTCACCTTCTAGTCAAGCAATCGTCTTTATCATTGTACATTTCAAAGGAGAGACGTCAAGAATTTAAGATTTTGATGGACCATAAATTGGAAACATGAATAGTAATCAAACTGCTATTTGATAGGAAAGTTGAGTCAATAGCTGTGGCAAACCAATCATCAGATTGACAAAAGCTGATGATAATGAGTTGTGAGTCAGACAACATCCTCAATTGCTGGTTGGAAAGAAAGGTAAAAAATTATCTAGCCTATATTTAGCTTCAGCAAAACATGTACTGCATGTGTGGCATGGTCACTTGTCAAAGACGTTCATGGGCATATCCCAACGAAAAAATGGTCTATTTTTTCTGTTCAGAGTATGGTGTCTGACAAGGGACCTCTTGAGCATTGGACGTTTTATCTCAAATGGCATTCCCATCGTGGATGCATATGGAATAATAGACAAAAGCAATATGCGAACTAAAGCAAGTTCCAATTGAAAAATTGCAATTATTGTTTGGCGGAGCTAGGTGCCAACCAGTAAATGCCAATTGTTTCGCACACATGAGTGGAGAGGGCGAATAAACACTGGGCTGGGGTGGATAGCGAAAGGCTCTGAGAATAAAGAGAGCAGCGGGTAGGTAGATGGAGCTGGGGGAGAGTTTGTTAAATCCTGGTTCGCACGCACACCGTCGGGGGAAAAAGGTTAAGTGGAGCATGACATTGTGCGGTCAACGCGAAACAATGGACCCTCACGTGATGACGGCAAAATGGTGAGAGCGACCTTTTCTCTCATTGCCCTTCCGCTGCAGGATTTCTCTTTTTTTTGTATTTCCATTACTCATTTTTCCGGCAGACACGTTGCGCTCCGAGTCTTTTTACCCAGATTTAGGGAGGAGTTTACGTATATATACATATTTTTTTCAGAATGAATATCGTTATGATTCTCACACCACTCGCTCTGGTCGAGATGGAATGCAAAATAATATATCAGTGCTCGCGGTGGAAGAAAGTCATTCGGAAAAAAACACCCAAAGCTGGATATTTTTTACGAACGTTCCACCATTTGGCGTTGAAATGTCAAAAGGCAATATGTCCACGGCGAGGAAACTATCAATACTACGGCTTCCTCTATGAAGGGTACAGAATTTCCAAATAAAAGCTCTGCTCTTCATTTGAGAAGCAAAGTAGTTTGTACAGAGATATTTTTAAAACAATAATGATGCTTCCCAAGTGCTTATATGTTTGGTTATAATGATAATAGAATACGGTTGGACTAAACTCTGACTGAAACTAAATTCTTTAGTAAAATTTAATAGGAATTTTTTAATCCATGCGTTGAGGAGTCCGCAAAAATAAGTTAGGAAGTATTTCAGAAAAGCTATCAAGTGAATAAAAAAGTAAAATAGAATATTAGAAAGTTACTAAATTCTTCAGCTTCAAAAGTTAAATACATAGAGAACATTATCCTTAACCTCTTCAAGACTCACTTCAATGCAAAAAGAGAGGAGGGTCACTAGCAGGGAGAAATACTTTACAGAGGCTGAATTTAAACTTTCCTTACATTTCAAATGATATTTTAAACATTATTGTGCAAAATAGCAACGATAGACTCAAGCAGTTTCAAAGTTATGAAGAAATACTTCATTATCAATGGAATTATTTCATTTTATGACATAAAATCAGTAATATCTGTTTCTCCAAAATTAGTTGATTGTATGTAAACCGTAATCACATATACGTAAGCCTTAAAAATATTATACCAGCTATAAAGCTGCACCAAAAATAGGAACATATTTATTCAGTCATTTGCAACCTTGAAACCATTTGCAGCCGAAAATTCATCTGAGACGTTCCAATACAATATTTACCACCACAGCTGATATTAACTGATTATATGTCAATCCGCAACGAAATCGCACACCATGATGTACACTAGTAGGAAACAGCAATATTTCAATTACAAGCTCATCATGCAACTTCTAATATGTAGTTTTATCTGTAAATGATTCATTTATAATGCATCTAAAAGCAATGAATATAATACCTTGAATTAAACCATTCAAGGTATCTCAAGTAGGGCAAGAAAAATGTAAATTACTCCTTCAGGACGTGTATTAAACAAATCAGCAGTTTTTCGTGATGCATTCTTCCAAACTATGAGGTTGACCAAGGTAAGATCTTTTGTGAGGAGGGGGCAATGGAAGATGGTGATTTAGCAGAGCATAGTCAGAGTCTCGTAGGTACATTATGCCGGTGAACAGTCAGTCAACACCAGGTCCATTTACGTGATCACACTAAATGTTCTGCTGAAAACTTACATCTTATTCCAAATCCAGAATCCATTGTAGTGTCTTTAGCAATAGTAACTTCAATTGTAGCGACTTTAATAAAAAAATATTTTTTTTTCCTAGAGTGCGATCATTTGTAGGAAACAAGAGTTTTTCGGACTCAATATTTGCTAAATGCTGGTGCACCACAATTTTTTCACGTCTTGCTAACCACCACTATTTTAAATAAGAATATACTATCTTGTTTAAACTTCATTCAAGAGACAGCGGATAATATTTCTTTATTTATGAAATTGTTACCCCAGCATTGGAGTAAGCTTTTGAAAGCCTGTACGGCGTACAGGCTCATGTTAGGAACTTCAGTGGTACTACAGAACAACAGACTCACCTCACCAGCAATTTATCTCTAGAGGTTGCCTCACCATAGCATACAGCGTATAATATGTAGGATTTCCATTAATTCCTCAGACTATTCAATATATTCCCTTATTAGATAGCCTACCTGAACCCACTATTTCTATCTCCGAAACGCTATTTCTCTGACGTAATAGGTGACCCTTCCCATTAATCGGGTTAGGTCTTTCGTAAACAAAGCTTTCCCTTCTACCCAGAAGCACTTGCATTATCAGCTTCGTCTGCATTTAAGCTAGCTAGCCACCGCAAGAGATAGATAATAATTTTTTTCGTGCACTAGTTGCTATAAAGAAAATTATATGAAAGTAAATATGCATTCGGAATAATCCTTTTTTCCTCTGATTGTGCTGAGGTCATGGAGAAATAAATTTGGAAAGCTGCATAGGGTTAAAGCGCATTATCAACATTTGACTTATTTCAAATCCATACTCTGATATACTGTTGTAACGCCAGGCTAGTTTTTTAAAGTTCCTAAGTAGAAACAAAATTTTAATATTTTTGCAATTATTTTACACAACAACGTTTATTCAACTCTCCAGTGGGGTATGTTATAGATACAAAGTACTTTTGAGCCATACCTGTACCTCACTCATTTTCTTTCCTGTTACTTACATATCGGGTTTGTGTTCCATAAATGGGTCCATTGTTTCCTTAGCACGCTCTGTTTGAGGATTTTATTATGAGGGATGACGCTGAGCTTAGTAAAAGAAAGAAATAAAACAACCAAGAAACCAATGATCTGGGAAACATTCGACCACGAAAATAACTTCCACTATTTTCCATTCGCTCAAGAACAGTAAAAAGTATCACATGAGTAGAAGTTGAATAACTACTTTCTTTAAATACTCTTTTCACGTACATGTTGCGATATAAATGAAGTGGGCTTGTATTTTTGTTACAGAGCTCAGTACTGAGTTGACTCATGCATACCAGGATGATTTTTTTCAACTGTAAAGGGAAGTTCTTCGTCACATTTTTAAATTATTTTGATCGCTTCCATTGAGTTTATTTCCTATTTGTTCTGACTCAATGATGTCACCAACCAATCACTTTAAGTAACCAGGCGAAGTTTTTCTTTACATATTACGAACCATGACACGCGAAGTGCATGGAAAACATACCCGGTATTACCCAGCCGGGTCATTTATCTCAATAGCGTGCCGGAGCGTTGATGCGAGCACTCTAATTGGAACACAAGACTAGAGACCTTTCTGTCAGTCACCTCGTGGTAGATGGGTCCAAACAGATGCACGAAACATATATTTTGCGCCTGTTCCGCCATTTTCATCGAATATGAGTTCTCCCAAATCTCCGAAAGTGCATGTGCACATATGGTATTACACTGGACAAATGATAACCCAGACTATATGTTGACCACCTGTAACCTTCAAACTATTTTTCAAACAGTGTGAAGGACACTTATCCAAAACTTAAAGGACAAATTTTATAATTTCCTGCAGCACCATTAATGCCATTATTTTAGGTTTGTTTTTTTTTCTCATTGTGATATTATTTTTCTGTTTTTAATATTCACTGGAGGAGATGCTAGACCTAAGGTGACCACGCATTTAGAATCGCTAATTTGCACCGTAAGGTACTGATCCAAACCACATTTGAAACATTAAAATATGCCACGAACGAGCGTTGCATTTATTACATTTTCATTCATTTATAGCTCGCACTAAAGTGATGGATTTTTGGGCAAGTACCTACGAATAATCCATTGGTTACATGAACCGATTAACTTCATGAGAAGAAGAGTGAAAATACAAACCACGACGCCACCCCGTTTTTAAGAAACTCGGCTAACACTGTGTAAATCGGAATAAATAATAATTCCTACTTTTCCGTTTATGTCATTATAAACTTAAAGCTTTAATATGTGTTACGCATTACTTATTGGGAAGTAACAGTAGAATACTAAATGTGGAGACCAAAAAAAGAATATATAATTCAATATGTATTTTTCCAGCGCTGGGAGACGATCACGAATCCATTTTTTACATACTCCTTTTCACATGAATTGCAGTAATTCGCTGTTTGCTCAAAATATATGGATTGGTTCCTTCAAGCAATTGCCACTTAATTCCCAAGTGAGTTACAAAAATACTCTTTTTTTCTAAACTTTCGCTAATTCTCGAATTGATCCTGTGGCTTTCAGGTGTCATTTATTAAAAATTAAATTGCCGGAAAAGAAAGTACTTTTTCGATATTGTTCGATACAACGGACAACTTGGTCAGAACTGGATAACTTATGGAATTAAGAAAGTTGCAGAGAAACTGGAAGTAAGCAGTAATTACACTTCTTGAATGTTGGCGAGGGGTCTGCAGTTTACAATGTCTCATTCGACGGAGTGCTTTCCAAGTGAGGAAAGGGTATTACTCAATAAAATCTCCACCACTGCCAAGAATCAAACTCAGGTCATCGTGATGAGGGAGGTAGCACCTTAAGTCACTGTTCCAACCAAAACCACTAAATGATAATTTTGCATGAAGATAGGATTTTTCTAACATCAACAGCTGCGCATCAGGTAGACATAGCGCGTTTTAATAAGGAAATGCGTTTAACATTCTTGAATGTTTTGTTATCTACCACTTAGGCAACCGTGGTGGTGCTGGAAAATAATGGGTACGATGACCTCCCTTCAGTCCAGTCACATTCTTGTGTGGAGTGGAGCAAACAGGTGAACGACGAAGTGAACTGAGACGGGGAGGGGGGGTTGCGGGTCAGAGAGGAGAAGAGGAGACAAGGGGTAGGGGGGTGGTTGGGGAGCGGGAATGGAGGAGAAATGACGGTCAGGAACGGATTATTACGTGAGAAAGCTCTCCTCCTCGGGAAAGGCTTACGGAAACCCCGTGGAATAATGAAGGGAAAATTAAAAAATAAAAAATAAATTCTCCTCAACCCTACCGCGATTTCTTTCAAACCCTTTACCCCCCCAAGCAATAGCGTGTAGTCACGGTGGGGAAATTTCCACCGGCGTTTACTCGTAATAATGCAACGCTTCCACGCTTTCTTTTCTCTCTAATCCTTATCCTCCTTCTCTCTTTCTCTCCCTCTCTCTCTTATACACACACACGGATCGTACGCAAGCTCCGACTAAAAACGCTTCCAATGGATACTCGCATCCGAGCGCACTGAAGTCCAGCTCTCCACGTGTAATCATCGTATTGAGTGCTTTGTGAGGGAGGGAGGATGCAGGAAGTGGCTGGGGCGATGGGAGGAGGAGAGGTAAACGACGCGCGAGAGTGCTCTAACCGAGTGATTTCCGATGCTAGCGACGACGGTGAGCGCAACTACAGAATAGGCACGCATTATATGTTATATTCATGCAATGAAGGGGTGAACCTTCGCATAGAACTATGCGCAACCTGGGAAATTTTTGATTTTCCGCACCCAATTTTTCACTCCTTGTGGTTAAACGGATAGCAAATAACACCAAAATGAGGAGAATTTCCAAGAAAAAAAACAATTTAATAGATGCACCGTATAATATTTTCCCCCAAATCGGCTTAACTGAAGGTTTCATTAACTGAAGATTTACCGACTTCTAAGCAAATCTGGTATGCTCGAAATTTTAAGCAAGTTTTTCTTGCTTAAATTCAGCAAACATTCCTGAAAATTTGGCTGAATTTAAGAAAGTATTTTTTGGTCAATCAGTCTGGGTTATATAATTCTTAGAACTTGCTGAATTCAAGACATTTTGCTGAATTTCAGAAGATTTTTTTACTGAAAAAGCCTGGGAAGTTTAATTCCGAGAACTTGTTGAATTTAAGCAAGTTTAGCGTGAACTGAAAATTTCTAGGTTATGCAGTGTAGATTCTTCATTGGGACGAGATTGAGACCTTTTCCATAGTCCCTTCTTCCATATAACCCCTCTTCAGTACAGTGAATATGACAAACACTGCAATATATAAATTAAAAACTTATAATAAAATCAATGGAAATAGAATATCAACGCAACATAATGAGGTATCAGAAATAAGTGTAAAAAGATATGTACAATTGTGGAAAAAAAGTGAGGATTTTGGCTGAAATCCGTCACGGAAAAAACCATAGTAGGAAAACACCCACATACGAAGGAGTGTGAGAAAAACCTGCGAAAACCTACTGAGAGAAGCTAATGTGGCTCATGATAATTAATAATATAAATACCAATATTGAAATTTGTAAGTGCATTTCTTGAAGGGTGAGAAGTTAAGAATTACGGTGTGTGTTTTACTAGTCACTCAGCTGTGCCTTGAGAAGTGTCTTATGTAATTCATTTTTGAAATAAGACAGTGATATTGCATTTTGTAATGGCAAGATTATTTCACTCGCGGCAAGTGGTTTCAAAAAATGATTTATTGAATATTTCGGTTCTGAAGACTGGAATCGGTGAAAGAGGTAGATGGTATAACTAGCTAACAAATAAATAAAGACCACAAGTTGCACTGCCCCCTGAATCAATTTATTTACGACGCAT
Source organism: Pyrrhosoma nymphula (assembly GCA_963573305.1). Classification (NCBI taxonomy): domain Eukaryota; kingdom Metazoa; phylum Arthropoda; class Insecta; order Odonata; family Coenagrionidae; genus Pyrrhosoma; species Pyrrhosoma nymphula. The sequence goes on along the minus strand of OY754335.1, from coordinate 95,831,208 downwards.
TTCAACGCCTCAGCGTCATCATCAGGTACAAACTGACTGGTAAGTAAAATTTTGTAATAGTTCTCAGGTCAGTTACCTAAATTTTGGAACTTTTCTCTAACCCATGGAATTGACAGTGTACCGCACAATTCCTGTAATTTATGTATAAACTGAGAGAGAGGACGTCAAGCCTCTTCTGGTGAGTGAAATATGGAAGCTAATCGAATGCGTAAATTTTCTATTGATATAGAAGTTTCGAAACCTCGCAGAAGAGCGCGACTGCGAGTTTGTCTGTGAGGATTATTTAGTGCAATCCGTGATGGCTAGCGCTACTGCAGAGTAGGTACACATAAAACATGACATTTTGCAATCAAAGCATCAGATTCCACGCAGATGTCGTGTAAATTTGCCTCTGTGAACATTCTGATAAGCAGCAATCACCGTTTCATTCAGGTTAGAAATTGTTTCAGACCACTCAATAGGCATGACGACAGTAAACATCCTCTGGCCATCGACAGACGATAAGTGATTGTTCGGATCCATTTCCTATTGATATTTGTACACCCTGTTATGCATAAAATGGTGTCAAAAGCGATTATAGAATGGTTGTCCGCACACAAAGTTGGCTTTCCGCCAGTGCGGATGATTTAACTAGCAGCATCCAAAGTTCCATCTTTTACGAGGGAAAAAGGCAGATAACTCTAACGGATGATGGACTAAAATTCACTGTACAGACCAATTCTCTATTGTCATTTAGACAACATAGCACGCTCATAAAAAGTCATGGAGCAGCCAGATGGAAGCATAACATTTCGCAAGCACAGACTATTTCCACAAAGGCGAAACGTTTGATCCCTTGCTTTATTTCTCACCACGGAAAATGGTGATGGCCACCAAATTTTTCACGAACATTAATGAGCTACATTACCTGGAGCCCTGGGGGTTCAATTAATACTGATCTTTCACGCTTAGTTTCCTCGCAATAGAAAAAGCAGTTGCTCATCCAATTAATATGTCGAAAATTAATGTGCTATTGTCAGCGATCTACTAACTGTAACATTGGGAGTCGATTTATACTGCCAAGGTATATTTCCTAGCAATGTAAAACCGATAGTACCCTTTTTTAGGTAAAGGACATGGTTGAAATTAAGGACCCATATTATATTGATATTGCCACTTTGATTTTCGCGTGATTTTAATCCTAGAACGTGAGTTAGTGTTAACGGAAAAGAAACTATTAAATCTCAAGATTCGACTGAATTTTCCTGTTTATTTCGCAATGCGTTACATTGTGTCAGAGCCCCGGGCACTTGCAAACCATATAAAGTGATAGATTATTAACTCATTGTATTAACTTGAAGCTTAGGCTTTGGAAATTTGGTGCTGGCTGGATAAGAAGATCCAGTACTCTCATTAAATTTGATGTTCAACGTACACCACGATTGAAATGGTGAAGACCACTCAAAATATGTGATGGTAGATAATATCCTTTCATAAGTGATGTACGCAATGTGACCAAGTGAATCAATTTTCCATTGATATTGGCACCCTAGTTAGGCTGCTTTGAGCACCTTATCCCAGTTAATAAGCGTAGTTATGACATATCGTCCACATCATGGCCCGCGGACATACAATTTTAGGGTCACCTGCGGATCTCATCATCTTCTGGTGAAATATCGATAACAGTTTATGCTGCATAAGCTGACCGCGTCCCCGCAAATACGTTCCAATAATCTACATGGTCAGTAGTACTATATTACGCGAGAACTCAAAAAAGCCGACGACTGGATTGCTGCAACCACCGTTTTCACTAGTCTGGGCTTCTTATCGAGTATTATTGACACATTTTCTAGGTAAAGCGGTTGTATAAGGGTTGTGTGACATTTTTTAAGCCAACGCAAGGAAATGAAGGAAACAACATACGACTTCAATTCAATTCACAGTGTTTTTACAAATTCATCCCTTCTCGGCCCAAAGACTCTAAGCTTCCCTTAGCATAGAGGACTACTGGATGTATCGAACTTTTCAAAAGAACAGTGGCGGTGATTAAAAAACTATGTTCCTCTCGCTACCCGAAGCTTAAAGTTTACGCCTAATATATATTCGTAGCGAACAAGTTTTGGAATCATGTAACAACTGTCTAATACGAGACGCTTAGTAATATATCTTTGCTTCTCCACTTGGTCTCTTCTCTGAGTAAATGCTCCACTAGCCAATGCATCCAAATTCCATCATAAGCACTCCCGTCACCTGTAACGTTAGTCAATTGAATTGTTTTACACCCATAACTATGTGATCAATCTGGCCGCATAACGTATTTATGAACACACGACCTAAATTTTCTTGATATTACGAGCTTCTTCTTTGGGTTAATTCTTTTCACATTACAAAACTGCCAATGCCGGACGGGTTTTCTTGAAAGCAGCAAAAATACCTGTATATATGCTGCTCACCAGGGGTTATTTTGTAATCTCATCTTTTTCATGATTCTTTGCGGGAAGGCAGGAGATCCGTTTCGCTCTCTTAATGATCGGTTTTAGATCGGCCAAGGTCCAATAGTGGCTCCGTTTCACGTTCCTTACGACAGGTGAGATGGAACTAATGAAATGCGGAGCCAAATGACACGGATCAAGAGTCTAAAGATGCGGATCAAGAGTCGAAAGAGCGGATGAATCAAATAAATCGACCGGCAGTTCACCACTACGCCGCCTGGGTGGCAGAGTTGAACTACGAAAAATGACATAATTTTCCACATTTTATGACGTATTCTCACTAAAGTGAGATTACAAAATAACCCCCCAGACTTCATTATTGAGCCATACAAACGAAGCATGAACTGCCGGGTTTTTCTCGGAAAACGCCACTGCTTTTATGAAGCTGGGTAAGGGGTAATTCATCCTCTCCATCTGCAGACTCCAGTAACTTCATTGAGAAGTTTATTCACCTCGCTCGGATGCGACACGGCAGCAAGGTTACGGGGAGCGCGGGTGACTACACATTCGCATGAGGGGAGGCCATTAATCCCTTGATGCTTTTAGAGGAAATATTTGATCCACACTGAGTGATGCCTCGCAAACTTTATCCAGTCCGGCAGCCTCGCATCACGCAACTTTAATATCTCAGTTATTTCAGAGAAAAAGCGAGTATTGTACACTCAAATCACGTCACAGGTTATGTGGCTTACGCTAAACGCATCACTCCAAGCACTCAAAATCGATTCATAACAATCGCCAACCGACAGCATGTACTTTTCTCCAAGACTTGTTGAGAGGAATCTAAATGGTTAATGCTATTTCCTTGTTCTAATAAAATGGTTTAACTACCCAACTACAACGATTATATATCTATTTCCAGTTTCTCAGCATTAAAATTTATTGAATATCAGGTCATAAAATGTTGATTAAAAAAAAACTTCCGTAACATAGATCACCCTTTATCACCCCCACGAATCATAGTAGAACCCAATAATGGTTCACACCGATCGACAGAGTTTTCTGAACTTATTAATCTAGAAATGTGGATAAGCATAACATGTATGATACGAACATTTATAATAACATAAATAAGTTTCATACTGCACCCATAATAAAATAGCGTTGTTGTAATGCTAGGTACAGTGTCCTTGAGAAGTTCTTTGAGTGGACAGCAGTGAAATATTTTTACATCAAAATTACAATGACCTAATTTTCCCCACATTCTTCAGTACATTAACGATACCTCAAAGGATGTTGACTGTTTGCCAAACGATCTTTTGAGAACCTTTTTTTCATATTAAAGCAGTAGTAATATCTTAAATAATTTTCTTCGGGAATTTTCACTGGCTCAGAATCTTATCAGACAAAGGTGTATATTCCCGAAGTGAATATTCACCCTTGTCTGATATCAAATAGTCCGTTTGATTTTTACCCATTCAATACTTCAAAGACAGGCTTGTCGGTCATATAAATCCCAGGGGTCAATAAAATCCCGCAGTTGAGGTCTAAGGTAAAAATCCTCATCGTTCGCTGTAAATTAATGTCCGGTTATGCCAGTATTTTTGGTTTCACAATGCCATTAAATAAAAAATCGATCCATTTCAGCTCCTAATATTATAGATGCCTTTTGGACGTATTATACAGTTAATACATAGGTTAACTGCACCAAAAGGTTATACTTATTAAATAAACGAAGAGCATGCAGCCGCAATAATAAAACCCCAAAAATCAGCTGTTTTATTGTCCTTTTGGTTTCCATTTTCCGAACTATCTGAACGACAATACTCATGCTGAGAGTGACTAAGAAAACGATGAGAAAGAATATATCCTATGATTTCAAGCATTAATTCTCGGAAGTGAAAAATATCCATACAGTAACAACACTGCATTATTCCAAAAATGTAGAAGAGCACAAAGTTTTGCTGGTTAAAATGGACAAGATAGAAGTGTGGATTTTCCAATTGGGTCTTGAGCGATTCACAGGGAGAATATATTCCAGGAAGGTATACTGATGAAAAGGTCCAATGCAGGAATATGAAAGGTTACAGCAGGTGAAAGCAATTATGCTGGTATAAATAAACTCATGGAATTTATTTTCACACGTGAAAACAACATGATTCAATATTGACGTTGCATTTATGCTCCCCTTACGCTATGGCAAGGTTTCCACGAATACGAGTGGTGCTTCAAGCATTACAAGTGTATATCGTTTCCAACCACCATTTTGGGACCATTTTCTTTAATTGAAAAAGTAATAGGCAAATAAATGTGGTGCTCCCGTTGGAAAATAATGGAACATTAGCAAAACAGGACAGGAAATACTGTATTCCTTCAAGCAGTCTCCACTGATAATGAGTGCCTACATCCTTAGTCTCTAAGTTTTACACGCATAAGAATAAGTTTTTCAATGCCTTAAAAACAACAGTTGGAAAAAGTGAGCGTATTAAATCAAAAAGATTCCATCGCATAAAGGATAAGAAATTGCCACCACGCACGAGGTAAATGATATCCTCCTTCACATTTATACGTGTGCGTCAGAATAACAATAAAACGCAAGGGAACCTCGATAAACGGAATCAGATAAATTTCACCCCATTTTCATTTTATTATGAAAATAATATGGATATAGAATGGAGATAAAAGAAGTAAAAACTGGTTGCGCATAAAAACGTAAATGCTAAAGTTCAAATTACGACTCGGACTAAAATCTAAATATCATACCGCACGTGAATTTCTAATTTTATACATTTAACAAACCTACGGCGGGTCAAAAATTATGATTCATGAAGTTTAGAAGTTAGATACATAGCGAAATTATTTTATCAATACTGATCTACACTTTTATGTCTTAGAAGACGGAACCAGTCGTTTGCGAACCCAGTCGTTTTAATTTAATTATACACAGATAGACAAATAAATTATAAGAACGGGAATTGATGCTCACTCAACGCTGTGTCAACATCCAAAACATAGAGCTGTTCTCCAAGAAAAGCCACAGGGAAAGTAGTTTTCTGATATTGGATTCCCGTGGTTTAGCAATAATAAGATCAACTAACTTCCTGCAGCTTTCCAAATTTTGAATAGGGAGCCTATTTTCAGCAGACTGTCAAATGACATTATAGAGGAGACTTGTAATGTGACTGAATATACCGAACAATGGATTTAAAATAATCGTGTACGAGCAAGCTATGGATTCAATCGTATCCTAATTATATGATGCCTTCAGTGATGAAAATCTACAACACCTTACATAGCGCTGAGAAAAAGGTCACTCAAGAAAAGCCCGAGGAAAATTGGTGATACCTGACTTTGGATGTCCGTGGATTCATAGTAATTAGCTTAACTAGATTTATTGGGTTAAGTTGAATTCTGCAAATTACTTTCCGTGGAATAATATTACAAGAGGAAGAGAAGTTTTTTTTATAATTGCTGAATTTGCCTAGAGAAGAATCGAAAACAATCATTCACTACCTCAAGATGGAGGCAGTCGTCTTCCAATCGGGTAATTGTACCCATGGATCAGAATCTTCGACAGCCCTTGACGAAGGCAAATGTTTCTCAATAAAAACCCAGGGGAAAGTGGAGTCATTTGACACTCTTTTCTCGTGGAATCGAAATAATTAGCTAGACTAGCTTCCTCTGGAACTAAACTAGATTCTGGAAGTTATTTTCCGCAGAATGATATGATATGGAAAAGAGAATATTTTTATTGCCAATGGATCTGTCTCAAAACAGGTAAAAAAAATGCACTCCATCTAAATATGGAAACACTATCCTCCGAAATCGATTATATGCGCAGTGTGCTTTGCACACATACTCATATCTCAAGCTCTCCGACAGCTCTTGATGAGCAGGCACGTCCGTAGGTGGGTATATCCCTGCTGCTTTCCGATATAATACGGCTCTCCAACTCGCAATTCTGCGACCTCTTCACTGATTTAACTCAATACAAGGAAACATCCTTCTCAAGGAGGAGCCATTTCTGCCTCTCAAATTATGCACCGACGCCAAACAAGTGAAAGGCAGGCGGCGAACGACTGCTCATTAAGTAAAGTAAACTGGAGGAGGAGTAGTAGGAAGCGAAAGGGTTGGAAATGGTAGCAGGGGGGGTTGGAGGAGGGTGGGAGGTGTTTTGAGACAAAAGGTTGGATTGAGGGAGAAGGGGTTGTTGAACGCTAGGACGAAGCTCCCCACTCTCTCTCTCCCGTGTCATGTGGGCCTTCCAAACATTCGCCCCGATATCAGTGCTCCCACCCGACTTTTATTGCTTTTACACGGCTCGTAATGATCCATCCCGATGCTGAAGAACACACCCCCTTCAATGATGAATGCCTGCAATAAATAATGCCCCGCGGGCCTCTTTCCTCGTCCCAACAGAACCACCCCTTCAGACTAACCAACCCCCCATCGCGACCTTCTCCTCCCTTATCCTTGCTTCGCTATCCACATCTTCCACTCCATCCCCTGAATGACATTTATCCACGCTAAGTCTGTGCGATATCAAAATTTCGATAGCGCATTGCGATATGAATTTCACATCGTATTACGCGTGATATACCCGATAAGAAGTGGTATCGGACTATATTATTTCGCATTATTACTAACTGTAATTCAATATTGCATGATAAATGTATTATAAATAACACCACATGATACCTAAATTACATCGAACAGTGCGTGATATCGAGTGATGCTGCATATTGTAGGTTAACACATATCTATTGAGAAAAATCCCATATCACATAGTATGATATCGAACATCCTATGAAAATACGCCGATATCACATAACTATTGCCAGTTATAACTATGACGTCTTGAAACGGATATCGCATAGCAATACGTCCATGATATCCTTAATGCGGCTTGCACATGGAATTTAACTCTACTCAATGAATGTCTCCTCAGATGTGATACATCGATGTTCTAATAGGACTTATTTTATTTAAACATTACTTCCGACTTCTCTAGAATAAAGAATGATGGGAAGAAAAAATGAAGATGGAAATTTCTAAATCCCAAAACGATTTTAATCAATGCCTTGCAATCAATATAAAGCCCTCCAGTTCCGCAGGTATTAGTGGGTTTTATTTTTTTCTGAGTTAAATTAGATAAAATATATATTATTTAAACCGTATTCCATATTAGAATCATTTTCTTATTTATTAGTCAAGACCAAATCTATCACAAGTAATTCATTCAAGTCATTTATAACAACAACATCTCTCAATTAAACATTTATATTTTATAACAATAAGTAATAATCCAGCACATACAGTAAGTAGGCATTTTTTAGATTTGCAATACCAGTTTTTAATGCACATGTGATAAGGATGTAATGAATTTTATGCGATATTATCGCAGAATTCCCACTTACAAGCAAAATAGGAAACTATTCCCCGCAAATGTGCAAACAGAGGTTGATAGTGCATCAATTACTGTACCTATTGACCCCTACTGTCATACTACTTACCCTTTCGACGTACAATCGAATTATGACGCTTCATCCATCAAAATAACTTAATGAGCAATAATTCCTTAGCATTGAAATTTAATAAATCGCACAGTCCGGACGATCATAATCTCAGTCCGATATCTCCGGAATATGACATATCGCAGTTGACGCATCGCACTGGCCTATAAGTCTACCCCGGAAAACCAATCGAACAATAAATAATCCCACTTCAACCTTAATACCACGTCCACCTTTGCCCCCCGCTCTCCCATCTCGCACGGAAGCCTTTTGCTGCTGCTCTTTGCGTGCCACTAACTTCGGAGGGGTGGTGATGGGGAAGGGGGGGGGGAGGGCGCTTGGGTTAAGGAGTCCAAAATAACGTGACTCATATTAATTAATAAGTTTGTCTGCGTCACGTTCTCCAACCTGCACCCCTCACCCCCATTCTGGATATATCCTTATCCTCCACGCAAAAACCATTCCGATGAAACTCCTTCACGAAAAGGCGCCTCTGTTGTTACCTCCGTCCCCCTCGGCAACTCAGACAAACATGGAACCCCACACACACACACACAGACACCGTCCTTTAACGAAGTCTCCACCAAAGCGGTCTCTTATACGACGCTAACACCTATTTCCTCGGGGGCCTCGCTGTTCCTCCGGCGCCTGGGATATTTATACTCAACATCCACGCGCACATTACTCTTATCTCTCCCCTCTTTCCTCCTCCCTCTCTCCCCCCCTCCTCCCCCCCCCTTCTGCGCCGAGTTAAGTGTGCCGCAATAATTTTCCCTCCCCCACCATTCCAGCCCGCCAGTGTCTTGTTTCTTATTTGTGCGTGAGAGGTGGCAGGGAACGAGATGGAAAAGTGGAAATAAAAAAATGAGATGGCTTCGAGAGTGAGATTGATGGTTTGATCTTAATCGCGTCGGGTGATTTCAGAGAGATTTTCTTCACTTATATCCCCGCTCCTCCCAACCCCTGTGACTCCTCAATCCCACGAGCGTATTCCAGCCAAGAAGAAAATGAATAAGCGATCACGGAGAAGGCGGGAGGGATGGGGGTGGATAGGAGCGTATACTCTGAGGAAGTTATTAGCTGAGGTATGATATCATCGCGAAAATTTGGCTGTCAGCAAGGGAGCCGAACTAATTCTTGCTCCAAAGAGTGCGCCAAATGGATTGGGGTGGTGTGCAAAGTTCACTACGCCAGATGCAAGATATGTCGAAAACGCGATGGTGAATCTGGGCGCTACAACTCATGCTGCGTTACTACAGTATCGTGCGTGAGTGAGCAAGTGTAGCGCTGGGAAAATAATATTCCGAAACAGGGTTGTTTTTTTTAATCACGAATCTGTGCCACTTAATTCCTAGCTATTTATGGAAGAATGTTCAAATATCAACTGCTACGTCATCTGCGAAAGAAAAAAAACACCCTGAAGCATTCTTTTCAGAGATGTTTGGCTGCGTTGTCATATGCGCATGAACATTACTTGATGATGGGATGGCTAAATCATTTTCCATCAAAGTTTAAAATATGAACTAGTCTAGTTGAAATTAAATGGGCTGAAAATTTTCTGAGTAAATGAGAATGATATCTAATATAATCTGCATTATGTTAAAAATGTATATGTACTTGAGTTCTGTGAATAAAAGGATATATGGTATTGCCTCTTGGAAAATAGCATTTAATCAAGTACGCTTCCACAATTTATTTTTGCTGATAGCCATCCATTGACTGAGTCAACAAAATCTTTCACTGTAGTAAACACCACTATATTTTATTTTATATCGAGATGCTTGATATTTTTTGTTAGATCCATTTGAGAGTGCACACAAGCGTAGCTTAAAAAATTACAAACATTGAAATTGTTACAAACTTAAAGAGAACTTTTGGAAATAAAATCAAACCAAACCTGGTCCAAAATGCGGAGCTACAAAAATAATTCTTCGGAAGGTTCATCATCCTGTAGAATAGCATGTCATCATTAGCCAAACTAATAAGAATTTCGCGACGTGTTTCATACGTATGAAAAAACCAGTATTCATATTCAACTCTCTTCTTCTGAACGTACATACTTGAAATGCCTGATTTCAAACCATGATTCCATTTCTAAGAATTTTAATTTACGCTCTTCATTCGGAAAGTCACACGTATTTCATTCCCTCTGTTATTCCCTTTCATCATGACTGACTTTTAAAATGGAAACTTCCATCTCTTGGACCATATCATATACACGTACAGTTAAGAGACCATTTATTCAATTTTTTCAACTTTTATGTAGGAGATTTATCTTTCGAAAGATAATACGAATATAAATACCTTACTACTGTGAATAAACAAGATTTTGAGCTGTACGCATATATGCGTACAGTTCAGTGTTCATCCGTTAAAATTAACAGTTTAACTCATTACGTACATAATGCGATATCACATGCAGGCATTAATTTTAGGAATAATATCGTACATATGGTGTGATAGAATATTCCCTAGAATATATAATTAATATTTTGTCGTTTATGACAATTAAAATATGCATGGTTTAAAGATGTTCATTAAATGTCTAACCAGGGAGCATTTTTGAATAATTCTTCGTGGACTGGAAATGAACGATCTATGAACAGTCTCAAATGAATAGTTCACACTTGAACATTCAATGAACGATCTATGAACAGTCTCAAATGAATAGTTCTCACTTGAACATTCAATGAACGATCTATGAACAGTCTCAAATGAATAGTTCACACTTGAATATTCAATGAACGTTCTATAGTTGTATGCTCAGGATAATTCAGTGGTGAACTACTTTTGATTTAGTTCATGAATGTCTTTTGCATGGTCTCTCCCCACTGGGTCCTGTTCGAAATTGTTGAGGTAGAGAAGATTATTGTTTTCGTAGATGCCACGTTTTGCCATAGATACAAATATATGAGGCATGTTGGAGTTTTTGGTTTAATGGAAAATGAGGGATAGGACTGCTTAAATTAAGATGAGAATAGTACTTTAGGGACTATGAAGTAGACACAAAAATACTTGAAACTTCACTCATCACTCATGTAATGTGGGTTATTTTCAATGGCCAAAACTATTCTTCTTCCCCATGGAAACGAGCCAGCACAAAAATCAACGTGCGTATCTCATGAATTCGATTGACTGACAAAAAGAATTAACATTTAGAATACTTAAATACTTTTCATAAGCAATATAGCGCTTACATAGCAATGGATTAACTTTCTATGGTATGAAAATGCTAATCAGTTCTCTTATAAACCTTTTCCGTAAAAATATTCCAACTATATTACAAATAATAATTAAGATTATATGCAATACGTATATTTTAGGAAACAGTTCTAAAATAAAAGAGCAAAAAATATTGCAGACTAAGCAGTGAGATCCGGCCTCTTTAAACTGAGTCACGCCGATCGCCAGCGAAAAATGGTTTCAGATTTGACGCATGTCGGTTGGTAATTTCAGTCATCAAAATATTGTACAGGATCTGTGAATTCGCTTGCACAAATCCAGATACGTATACGCATCCACTACCAACTGGGCCCCGGAAACAATGAGACGATGCGAAATGCAAAAAGACGCTCTCCTTTTAAGCCGGGACATGAATTAAATGCATAAGAGCTCACGATCTTACGGTGCCGAAGTTGAGCGGGTGAGTGAACATGTAGTCAAGTGAAAAAAGCAGGGATGAGAAGGTGAGGGATAAGGATACAACTTGAATCAGTTCAAGGATTGAACTATGACATTCGAATATAAGTTTTGCATTGAGATATAGGTTTTTCACCGCAAAAATCGGATTACACATGGCAACATACATTTTCGCTCAATATCACGCATCACATTTAGCTATTATGAGTGGTGTATCATATCATTCTACGCATAACTAACTACATATTTTAAAATATCTTTGCCTGTCATGGCGTTCGATCTAAAGTTGTCCCAAAACTAAAGCAGATAATGATTTAAACGCTTGCAAAATAGGTTGTGATTTGTATGCATTAGAAATTTAAGCGTTAGCTTCATCTTCGCACTTAGAGGCTTTGCATTGAGCTTTCCATTTCAGGACAAAAACTTCGTACTTAAGTCATATGAGCTTTAGTCATTTGTTCATGTCGCATATCCCAATGGTGAACCTTCCCTTAATAAGGCATTTCATCTTTGTTACGCATATCCCTGATCTCACTTAAGGTCTGTCCGTACGTGAGTAAATGCGAGGGAAAATGAAACTTCATACTTGCATCGTAAAATGGCGAGAGCGTGAGAGAGAGAGAATCTCAAATAGGTTTAATGAACCGTATTATATACTTATGAACAATAAATAGCATTGTACATCGATACATTGTTTAGCCAACTGGCTCAATATGGTGATAATGAACCTTATGAATATCGAATTTCGTGGGCGTAGCTAAAATGTCGTGGATATTGAAATGTTAAGCGTGATTCACGAAGGAGGAGGAAATGCCGTTTCTGAAATGGCAAACACCAGTATTCTAAAGCGTTTGAGCACGAAAGGAACAGTTAATACTTCCTCATGGCGCGGCGAAGCTGAAAAGGATCCTGCCCACTCAATAGTTTTTTCTCTTTCCATCGAAAATGGATCGCATTACAAGAAGCAAACGAAACGTTTTCTTGCGTCAAAGCGGGGGTTAATTCTATGTGACATAATGGATTTGATTATTAAGCCCCAGTTGAATGGGGAGAATTTAATCAAGAGATTTATTTCCTCCATTCAAGGCATTTAAAATCATGGAGCGGAAACGGACTCGGTATGAAAGAGCCCTTTTGAATAAATGGATCCTTCATAAGCTCTCTTTGGATATTAATTCCTGTAGGTTTCTCTTTTTGTCGAGGTCTTTGATTCCGTATTATGCATATGTTTCACGTATAGTGTATCATGTGCTTCATATTAGGTTGAGCTGCATACATAAAATGCATTTTACATGCTCTGGACAAGTGAAAAATATGACGCACCACTGTACCTACCCTTTCAAGGAATAACATCAACTAAATGCGCGCAATACTCCGGAAAAACGGACAATGGTGCGAAGAGAAAGAACTAACCTATTTTGCTTGCTTCAGAGGTTTCACTTTATTTATTGCATATTCTTAACATTGAAGTTTTAAATTCCCTCTAATAATGCAATTCAACCAACGCAAACAAACGCTGCAAATCAATATTTACTCCTTCGAAAGTATCGGAGTAAATTAAGTCGCCCGATCCAAAATTTTGTTGAATATGGCGGAGTGGCAGGTCGTAAAAGAGAGATATTCTCAGTTGTGTTAATCGATTTCCGAATAAAAATATAATTTGATAGAGTAACAAAGCCAAACGACGGCCGAGTTATCAGATAGCCATACGAGATAAGAAGCATGAGTGAGCAAAATGCATAGTACATCATCAAATATACTATTAAAGTATTTCATGTCATCGTAATGCGCAAATCTGCCGCATCGTTTCCTTTCCCATGTGACCTTACATTTCCACCCTTTTCCTTTCCCCCCATTTCCTTCCCTACGCTCTACTCTGCTGAGGCGGCGACCTGGGCAGCGACGCTGAGACTACACCTGAGGCTGACGAATGAAAGCTAACTAGGAGATACAGGAGGCGCATCAGGACCCTCCCTCTTTCCACCCTACCCCTCCCTTTTTTGCACCGTGACATATTCTTTATAGGAAGCTAGTTGGGGAGGGGCTTTGGGACAATAAAGATTCCTCAGTGATTAAGTGACGTGAGTCTCATTTACGGCTATCGACTCCTGATCACTCGAAGGAACCTGGGCAGACCAACGGCCACCTCACGGTTACCGAGAAATTGGCGTTACTTCATTTAATGTATACAGTGCGTTTCAGAAGAAATTGAATATGATTGGAGAGATTAGGTGCCTACTTTTATCAATAAAAGTAACGCAGAACCGATAAATCAGAATTAAATATTAATACATTATAGCCTCCAAAGAATATTTTGCCAGCAAAATTGAATCAAAGTTATTGTGAAATATATATGTGTTGCTGCCATTCATTACAGATATTTAGCAGCCGCAGGTTTCTCAAGCAGAGTTCCGACGAGGTGTCATCTTGCTCCATAAAAATATTATGTGCAAATGCATTTACGCTCTTCATCATTGACTTTAAACGGCCTGGAGGCTATCAAAGCTCAGCAGTATGTGGTACGCACCAGATGCTATGCCGTATAAACATGCTAATTAGGAACGGTGAAAATAACGTTTCCACTCAAACACTTCGCAAAACATGTTGCTTCAAAACTGGCTAGTCGGATGGTGGAAAGAAAACAGTGACAAAAACATCGCTAAATTGATTTTGATTGTCATTTAAATTGCAGCTAGAACTCAGAACCAGGTAAAGTCGTTGAATGAAACAATTTACCTATCTCTTGCACGTGTTCGATTTCAAAATGTTTATTTCAACTGTCTTCTCCAAAAAATAATCTCTCAAAAAGGCACGGGTCCGTTTTTTTGTTTTATAGTCAGTTGAAAGTGGCTTAAGTGGAATCTGAATGACCAAGCACCTCAGGGGCAAGCAAAGCAATGATTCCTAAATCACAAACAGGATTTTCCTTGGAAGGGCTCTCACTCCACTGACCTCGTGAACGTACACAAGGCATGAAAATACGCCCTTCCGAAATGACCACGCATCGAATGAAAAGTATTCCCTGGACATTTTCATAACGATAAAATTATGCCGATGATCATGACTATCGCGTAAGATAAAGGAATTTTTCCCCGAAAATCTTTTCGTCACATAAAATCGCGCTTGAATCCTTTTACTATCATGGTTACCTCAGAGTTTCCAACCTCTTTCTCACGTTTGCCTTCTTAGAGCAATCCACCGCTTACCCAGCGTAGTGGCAGAGGATATGGCGCATAGTTTACCTCAGGTTCAACCTTCTTATAACCTACCACCCCATCTGAGCCTGGATGGAACATCCTTAAATAATTAGAATTAGTAAAAAATAATATTCTTTAAAACCACGTAATGTGATACTCTCTCACACGTAAGTCAAACTCCTCAGCCTGCTATTTTTTTATCCCAGCATTGGAAATACCTTAACTCATGGCCTGATTCCTCTCCATGTATTCCAATCATGGTCACTTATTAGGAAACACGCGTGAATCAAAGTACTTGATTCTGATGCCAATTCTCTCGTAATGACTTCTATTTTCCAATTTCTGGTCACATACTCAGCATTTGAAGAAGCATTTGTGACATTGATTGATCATATTGGTAAGAGAATCCTCTATACCGAGCAAACTTTATGATGACTGGCGTTATCAGATGGGTACTTCAGCCCTCCTTATCTTTAGATTCCCAGATAGAGGAGTGTGACATAGAGCAGTGGAAATTAGTTACCAAGGTAGTATGAATACACTTTTCCTCCAAAAACCCTTTCCGTCACATATTATTGTCCTTCAGTTACGAATAGAATGTATACATAGCCAGTTAGAGAAGCACACTCTTGAGCAGTGACCATTAGTAACCACGCTTAGATGAAGACACTTTTTTTCCTCCCGAAATCCTTTCCACCACGCACGTGAGCGTCTGAATTCCTCTATTACTGAGGGCACCTGCCCTCCTCGGCAATTTCAACCCCCTATCCCACTTCCTACGTCCCAGCCATTCAACACATACGCACTCGCGCATAATTCACTTGCTCCCTCCCTCTTTAACAACCTACCACCCACACTCACAAGCCAATCCCACCCTTCCTCCCCTTCCTTAAGCATTTCGACCCTACTTACCCCCTTTCTCCGTCCAAGCCAGCATCCGAATCCCCCCCCTGCAATTCCCTTTCTCCTCGTGTGTCTCTCTCTCCCAGAACCCTCTCTTCCCCTTTACCTAATCTCATTCCCCGAACCAAACGCGTTTTCCATCGCCTCCCACCGAAACTTTGCTCCTCCTCTCGGACCATTCAACTGCGCCATTACGGCAGGGCATGTCTCTTCCCCCCCACTGCATCCCCCGCCATTGCTAAAAACCCGGCCGGGGCGCCGTTAAATCCTAGCCACGTACGGGTCTCACGCACCGGAATTCTCGAAGGCCAAGGCACGCATCTCTTTATATGTCTCTCTCGTTTCGCTTGTCCCTTACCACCCACTCCCCCTTTCCTTCACCCACCTCTCCCTCTCTCCCCCGCCCCACTTTCCCCTTCTCTGTACACCGACTCTGGCCCAGAGAATCCATTATCTTCCTCTTCCACCGCCGCTCCGAGCGTAACGCGAAATTGAAAATGATATTTTTCTCGCCACCCGAAACGAGAGGTGATTCCAAAGGGCCCCTGGGGTAACCCCCGCCACGGATTTTCCTCAAGGGCCGTCCTAACCCTAAGATGAGATGGCGTACCACGGGAGACAGCGCAAAGGCGGGGAATTGCTTTCTAGTTAGCTGGCAGCAGAGATGCTCTGCGGTTAACCAAATAATTGTCAAACAAAGATTATTATCATTCAAATTAGAAACAATATTACTGCACTCTAAAGTAAAAACAAGTACACTGTACTTATAAGTAGGCTTCACAAAGTCTTTCTTAGAGTATGAATGAAGTGGTCTTATCTGAAAATACCTTTTTCTTGGAACGTCACTCAGCTTTTACGTACGGATGTACTCTCGACGTACGGATTTGATATTTAAAACAAATTTCGAGCATACAACTCCCGGAAAGAGATAATTATCAAATTAGCATCTCTTAAAGAATTTCTCAACAGACTAACCATTATAATTTAGTTGATACAAGATAAAGTATGCAACATAGTGTGTGTAAACATATCTTTACAGGATTCATTGGAAATTAATTTTTTTCCTCCTGTCGTATAAATTTTAATATCTTCATTTTAGAGTCTGGTGAAGTCTATTTCAAGCCTTTGGGTTTAAAAATTAATCGAAATAATTTTTTAAAGCCGACAGGCGAAATCATGCCAACTTGCGTTCTTTATATTATCTTTTGAGAAAATTGATCTGCCTTGAAGTTTTGAAACAACTTTGTAACTTATGAAACTCGATTTTATGATACAGTCGTGTTTCCACGATCGAAGTAGGTACATATTTCTTACGACCCGGTCTGTTAAATGAAACAGTTGAATCTTCGGGTACTATCCTGATGCCAATCTGGATAGCCAAGTTGGTCATATTACGGCCTCGAACTAAAGTTCGATCATTCAAATTCCACCTCGGGCGTAAATATTGCGCATCACTGGTTAAATTATGTATATCTCTATTAGTTTCAGCAATAAAATCCAGGTTTGACCATACTACTCTAATCATGTACGTTTCTAAATTATTTTATTTTGTGACACGTTGAATTATTCAATATAATCAAGTCCAAAAAATACGTACATACAACCCACAAAGCCACGACAAGGGCGTTTGTTAGTGAGTATTTTCACACAAGCCATTAAAAAAGGCAGAGAACAGGGAAGGAAATAGGATGAAGGAGAGGACGGTAAGCAATATATGCTCTGACAGATTTGTTTTTCCTATGTTTTGGCTCAATCATTAATTGCGCAGGGAGAAAAACAAGCTTATACCTATCATCTCCTAGACAGTCTGCTTCTCTCATGGGGTAGGTCAATGCTTAAGTTAGAATTTGCTTGGAGAAAAATTGGGAATATTTAGACAACTCATGCGTGACCATGAATATCCGAACGGCTTTCATAAGACGCTTGCGATGCCCTCAAGGGTAGAGATGGTGAACGCCGTCTCTCTCCAGAGTCCAGCGCTCCCTATCCATACTCAGCGGACGGCGAATGGGATCGGCGGGCATTAAAGAAAGTGCGATGGGAAAGTATGCGTGGATGTAACATTTATGGAACTATAAAGGGAATCGGTCGGGAATGGGATGTGAGAGGTTCGTGTGAGGTGGATTCTAAAGAGGGCCACGAAGGAGGAAAGAGTAGAGGCCCGAGACGACAGAGCTGGAACAAGTGTCCACATTTCTTCCCCACTCACATTCATCCCTCACTCCGTTGCTTTGGTATTTGGGGAAGGCGACCAACAACTGAGTTCATTTCCGCCATTGTGGATGGATGGGTAGGCTGGTAAAAAAAGAATATTTTCTAGGATGGAGGGAATATGGAGAGGAACCTGTTGTAAACATTTGCCAGTAAGTTTTAGTTAACGTAAATAAGTAGTAACAGCGTAACGAAAAGGCACTAATGTTCAATGCCACTTTCGCAGGACAGATTACCTACATACACATTTATTGCCACCTTCATAGCACCAAATTATGGAGATTCCGCGGAAAAAAACTTCCACTGCCGGAATTCGAACCCAACACCTCGACAGCCAGTACTCGAGACACCACAGATACCCACCTTTCTCAACACTTTCGTCCGTATTTTTCCTACTTCAAAAACATTTTCCCTAAAACTCATCATCCTCTTTGGGTGGTCCCCGTGAAGGCCAGTTGAAAATGAACATTAGAGCGTAACTGAAGAACAAAACTAATTCAAGCTCACGTGCAATCAATGCAGTGTGTCCAAACTCAAGTGAAGTGCGTCCAAACCAATCTATAGCAATAATTCTCTCATTCCTTAAGCCGAGAACTAGGATTTTTCATTATAAAAGGAGATTCACGAAAAACCTGCAATACCTGATAAAAGGAACTTAATAAAATACAAAGGAAAGCTGCGCGATTCGTCAAAAACTGTTACGGGCGTACAGACAGCGTTACGCAGATGTTAAACGAATTGGGCTGGGAGCCGCTGGAGACTCGGAGGCTGCGCGCTAGGCTTAGATTACTTGAGCAATTGAGAATAGATATCTTTCAGAGCGACACGGAGAACATCATATTAGAACCCCACTATATTTCCAGGTCCGACAGAAACGATAAATTAAGAGAGATATTTTGCCGAACGGATAGGTATGGGAATTCGTTTTTCCCCCGAACAATAAGGGACTTTAATAAATGCAAGGCGTAATTTCATAGAGCGTTTCCTTTTTATATGTAAACGGCTGGTGTCCTAACACCCCCCGCCACACGCCTATTGAGGCGGCTTGCGGGGTAGTATGTAGATGTAGATGTAGATATACCTCAGTAGGTTGTAGGGAAGGCGATATTTAGTACTTTTTTCCGGAGAAATGCGGTCAATACTCCTAAGTTATTGAGGTATGGTAACCCAAATCTTTTTTTGAAGCATTTTCCTCTAACAATAAAAACGCAAAAGAGCAGTTAATTGCTGTCATAGTTAAGATGAAAAACTCTTCTGTTGTAATAAAGATTTCTATCATTCTTTTCCTGCTGTCAAATATCCTTCTAATTTTCAACACACCCAGTAACCGACATAGTCAAAAACGTTATTCCTTAAAAACATGTTTAGGAAACAATGTTTTACTTAATGGGACACAAAATTAGGGGTAATAATCTATCAAGTTTTACTCTTTCTATACTTGGAAAATTTTTCCTATTTTCATTTTTAATTAAACTATATCATCTTAAGAGAGACGTTCAGAAAAATTAATAAAACCCTCCTATTGAAGCTTACGCATTGTCTTTTAAATCCATCAATAAGTAAAATGTGCCACTGAATCCGGGATGGAATTTTTCTTTTTTTCTTTAAACAAAGTAAACAATCAAATCCTCAAACACCGGCTATTGGCATCATGGATTGACTGCTGTGCTCATGTATTAATATTTTATTTATGCATTCAACAATTATCGCTTTGCTGAATGGCGATCCATATCGCTATGCAGATTTTGATGCCCACAAAACATCTTCATGAGAAGCGATTCCATCGTGAATAACTAGTTCATACTTCTGCGTTCTACTCTCTTGTTACTGGTAGCGTACGGCTACCTGCCAAGGTGATTTCTAATTAGTTTACTCAAGAAATCCCGCTTTAAAATGACTCTCCAACTTAACGACATAACTCAAGGGACGAAAGAGAGCGGCGCATTACGCTAAGTTCTTTCGGCGCCATGTAAACGCTCCTTAGCTAACTCAAACAATCTGGTTCAACCGCTCAGTCCTTACGCTCACTATTCTTTCTGGTTTCCCTAAGGGGTGAGTTTTTCGGGCGAAACTAGGTAAAAAATGACAAAGTAAGGGGTGGTTTTGGGGTAGGGGTTGAAACATGGCACTTTTTACACGCGCGCTCACCTTCCCCTCCTGATTTCTCTCCCAAATCCCAACCTGCTTGGGAAAAGGAGGGAAGAAAGAAGGGGGTGATAGAGGCAAGAAAAATGAGAAAAGTTTCTCCCCTGCGACCCAAATTTCCAATCGTCCACCTCCCCCCAGTCCTCCCTCTACGCTACCCTCCTCGAAAAATAAAAATAAATATATTACTCCCCTCTCTTTGCGCCCGAACCCCCCAGGGCGACTTCTAAAAAATGTATAGTGCCGCCTTACCCGCACCTCCCCAACCCTTCATCTTCCGTTCCCTCTACCCTAACGTACCTCCCTCAGTTTTTTTTAACGTCCATCCCTCATGTGCCACGCTGGGCCAACATATTTATTTTTTTAACCAACCTACTCTACTCCTCTCACCTCGTCCCCTGTCCCGTGTATTTTACCTGTATCTACCCCTTCTTATGCACCCTCACTCTCATACCCTGCCCTAAACACTGTCTCCCCACCCCGTGGTCCTGTTGTATTGAACACCCCATGTTCTCCCCAACGCTGTCGTCTTCTTCGGCGGATTTTCGCAGCCATCCGTTAGCGCTGGGCGATAATTGCGGACGCCGCCAGGTCCTCTACGCTTGCCGTCGGAATTTTATGGCATCCCTTCGAGCGGTGAGAAAAGCCGGCGGGAAAAGGGTTTACTCCGCCATCATGTCTTTATTTCGCGATTTATTTTTAACGCTTTCTCCATAGCATCCCGCGGCCGCCCTAGAGTTCACCTTCTTCCCTATTAACGGGCGACTATACTCTCGCGACAGATGCACTTTAAATAATAACTTTTTTTATGCGCCGTAACCGCATGGATATCAACAGGGGATTTGGAGGAGGTTTGCTAGAAAAATTGAGGATTCACGAAAAAGTTGCCGGTCTCGTTTTCGTCGCCGAACCATGAGCACAGCGTGAACATCAGAGGATCACATTGTTTGGAGTAATTTTCTTAGCATGAAAATTTTGATTATTTGCCAGTAGTACAGCCATGATAAAACTACCATGCAAAAATTACTACGTATCGCAGCAAGCCTTATCCAAGTCTTTATCAATATTGAAATGTGCCCGGCAATAAATGCAGCACTTAACAAGTCTGGCCATTTTATAAAGGTTTCTAAGATTAATTAGAAGTTGTTAAGGACCTCCTGTTCTGTTTCTAGCGTAAAACCTTTATTAGGAGGCAGCATCCACTTTGAAAAAATTTGCGATTTGTGTCACTGTAAGAACCTAATACTAATTTTATGCGACATATTTTCCTCATAAAAGTGCTTTGTACATTGTGAATAGATTGTGTTGTTCCTTGTTAAATGTAGTACAGAACCTCTTTTGTTTTTTTAATAAAGTAATTCATCAGATTACCTCAAACATTCTCAAAATAATTTCCTATCTTTTATCATCCAATTTCATGTTCTTGTCTTTCAGATTCAAAGCAGATTTTCATTTATCCGTTCAGCTCATCTCGTAAGTTTTCCTTGTCTATTTTGGTTCAATCATATTAAATTTAAAAAAACCCCAAAGGAGAAGGAAACAATTTTCCAATACGATAGTCTGAATTTATTATTTTCAGTTTTATTAGGAAATGAACCCTCACTCTTTATAAGTTGCACGATAAGATGGTATTTTTAATCAATAAGTTCTATTAGACCTAAATCATCTGATTGAAGTTGGTCTTTCTATAAGAATTCAGCCTTTCAAACTTTGAAGGTAGTTCAGCGCAAAAAGATTAATGAGCATTACAATTCAAATATCTTAATGAATGCACTGGCAGTGTGTAAGAATAATTTTATTTGTGAAAATTGCACTATCGCTAATATTTTTGCACACTGTTGATGTCACAGAAATAGTTGGATCATGGGTATTGCACCTCGATTGAATTTAAAGATGCGATTTGGAACCGTCCGGTAGAATGGGTTTGCCATCACTCAGGGTTATTTAAACCTTCACACCTCACGATATAGCTCCAATGGAACAAAACGCCTGAGATTCAATTAAAACAACCCCGATTCACGCGTCAGAGAGCCCGCCAAAGCAAATTCCCACATTTGCCAATACGGAGAAGCGCCCCGACGTGGCGCGGGAAGATGAGGTCGTTAACGAGAGAGGCGGTTTAGCGGGAGAGAATCCAACTTTATATAACTTATCCCGACACCACTTCCCTCCACACCAGACACCATCCACCAAAACCCATCTGATAAACTTCCACCCGATGGGATAAACCACCTTTTCCTTCCCCCACCCCTTCGACACTAATTCACTCCTACGCAGGGCTGCCAACTCCCTGTATCTGAAAATGAAAACACTAAGAACAAAAAATTAAGACCTTTTAGGACAACTATCCTTTAAAATATCAAAATAGTTGAAAAATAGCACTACAACACAGAAAACACTAAATTTCCACACAAAGTTTATTCAGCCGATTTATACCTAGATTTCGGCAGCACTTTTTTATAATGGCAAATGTTTTTCCAAAATGGCAAATGCTTTTTTATTATGGGAAATATTTTCCGAAACCTAGGTATGTTGAATAAACTTTGTGTGGAAATTGACAAAGTTTTCTGTGATTATGTTATCTATCCGTAAAATATGAGCTATATTTCATTTCTTGGTGAAGGGGTTTCCAAGAAGCAAGTTTTTCCGTTAGTTATGATGTTTCCCAACAGTGAACTAACCCAGAGTTCCTTAATCTTTATTTAACTTACACTCACAAGGGGTTTACGATAATATTTTTAATCGCCGTCATGAAATTTTTAAAAAAGAAAATTTTTATATAAGCTCTCTTTATCTATTGGAATCTTTGTGCCTTAAATGTCTCATACAATTTCAATGTTCGTTTTAATATACAACAAATAATGAGAATTAGCAATGAAAAAATTATTTTACATGACCGGGATTCGAACCCGGATGTCCCAATTGCCGGTCAAGTGTGTAATCAAATTACACCACTCATACTTCAAAGCGAATTTCAGCGGGGGTTTATACGAACAAGTTGTTGCGACTGGTTAACACACCTGACCGGCTATTGGGAGATCCGGGTTCTAATCCCGGTCTAGTCAAATGATTTTTATGGCACATTTCACCGTCTTTGGTGCATATTATTTCACCCGTGCAGGTGAGCACCATATCATTTGTGCAATTGAAAATATTGAAAAATGTCCGTTTTAATATTCAATATCGATAAACTTAATTTTAATCTTACCTTCACAACATATACGTCCATTTGTGAGGGAGCAGTGATTGTAAACCCATGACGTTGAAATTCACCCTCGTTGACAACCTCTCGTGCAACCACATAAGGATATATCCTAAGGCAAAAGCAAAACCCTAGGCGTTGTTCGAAACTACCAACATAGGGTTCCTGGAACAGGCTGGCGCGTCATACCTTGCCCATTGTAGCCAATTCCATGAAATAAATTATATATTTACAAACCATTTTCCCCAAAAACTTCCATACGGCCTTTTATATCGAGTGTCATTAACTTATAGCAATGGACCATACAAGCTGCTATGCCCTGTGCGGGGAAAAATCCACCCTCGCGGGACTAGAAACCATGACCGTTGGGTGGGCAGACTAAGACCTACTACCACCGCTGCGCCGCCGAGGCCGGCAACTCATTACATCAGATCACACATTTCACCGCTGATTAAGAGATAAGGTGGTGTCAGACATTACGAGCCAAAATTCAGCAAATTATGCGAATTTCTCCCGGACTGTCTATACCGCGTTGAAAAAAAAAAAAAACAGTTGGCAGCCCTACCCCGTCCCAAGCCATCCACCAAAATCGAGAAGCGTATCCCATCCGATTTCCAAACGTCTCTTTCCACTTGGTTTGATGTTTTCCTTCTCCTATAGCCTCTCCCTTTGCTTTCCTTTTTATCCAGGGGGAAGACCAGGGAAATCCCTGCCGCTATTCTTTTTTCTCATTCACACTTGTCGCTACGCTGTGTGCGCCCTGACAATCCGCATCTCGCTTCGTAAAAACTCTTTTGAGTGTCACATTCTGTGGGCATCAGTCTCGACTCCGAGATGGATACGGCAAGGTCCACGTGGAAGTCCCGGGAGTGAAGGGAGTCGGGCCAACATCCCTGGGGAGATGAAAATCTGCCAAATATCGGGGCGCCCACGAGCGTGCTGAATGTATCGATCGCCTCAGATTGGACCATGAATGGACGCATCACATCAGGGAAAGCTTCCATGAGAGAATTGGCACGTATGGCAAGCAAAGCAGCCTTCGCAAAACCACATGGGACGGAATGCCTAGTGCACCATGAGTCTAGAGGAAGTTCCAAACGCCTTGGCACAGTGGGATACTCGTGTATTTTAAGCAGATGGACGTAGTTATGATAATGCCTTTCTCGACAAATCAATCCTCTCAGAGCTGGGATGGTTACTGTTTGACTATTTTAAGGTTTCACAAATTTTCTTGGCTCAACACTGAATACTTACAATGGATTTTGGTCATTTCATTTCAATCTTTTCTAACTCAAACAGCAGTTTTTAATGGCGATAGCATACCGTATAGCATCGTTGATGCTTGTAAATAATAGTTTACATGGATTTGTATTTTTCTATTTCCATTCTTTCGCAATTTATATTCTTTTCGCTCTTTACTCCTTAAATGTATTATTAGGGTCCCCTCCCGTCTTTTTTATTTTTACAAACACCAACAGGGGCGATTTCTGTCTCAACACTGCTTAGAAGAGAGTACTCCAAAATTGCCGGAAAATGATTAACCAATGAAAAACTAAAACAAGTAAAGGAAGAATTATAAAAAAATGTCCAAAACTCTGACATCCTCAAACTAAGAATGCCAGTTCTCGATAACTGGCAGAATTTATGTATGTAAAAATAAAAAAGAACGTGGGAGAGGACCCGAAACATATGCAAAATATCCAAGATAACATTCGGATAATCACTTTTAGTTTTCAATGAGGAGATGTTAGAGAAAATTTAGTTTATTTCAGTTCTACTGCGTCTGACTATGCTTTGTAAAGTAATTTAAAGTTGCAGAAAATGCCTTGCAACATCATTATAATGATGATGATGATTAACTGACAAATGATGATCTAGTGATTTGGTTTACAGAGTATATAGTGGTTTGGCTTACAGAATATAACAGTGAAAGTAGCATAGAGGGGCAAAAACAATGTTCGCCCCTCATAATGCATTACAATTTATTATAGGACAAAACCTGCCTTTTCCCTCTCCTTCATGCCCCACTCAGCATTCAGTAACACATGGTTTCTCTCAAGCAGTGTCGCATGCAAATTTTAATCTTTAACTCAGCAATAAATATGCTTTTTGTAATTTGTACATTATTCTCAGTGAATGAACAAAGATAAAACCCCTATTTCTCAGGTATTCGAAAGGAAAAGTTCATATGAAGATCATATTAATAGGGAAATGATCTACCAACCGATTTTAGCGCAACTATCTTAGATTTTGGCTCGGAGGAAAGGGATATGGGGCAAATGTAATAGAAACGGGTCCTTTTGCAAATGTTTTGGTCTCCCTCAAGTATTGCTCCTAGGCTCACCACCCTAGTTCTTCCACGGTCCCACGATCCACGCTCCCACGCTCCATCCTAGTTCTCCACGGTCGTGTATTTCCATCCCCTCTCTCTTTCTCTCTCAGTTCCACTCCGAGCCCCATCGTGAGTCATTTCCATTCCCCCATTCCCTCCACCTCACATTCATACGACGACATATACTTTGCCTACCCTCACATCCTTCTCCTGCCTTTCTTCGGCGCGGGGGAATCACATCCTGCAAACATCTCGGGGAACTCTACTCTGCACATTTTCTCCCTCTCTCTCTCTTCCAATCCTCGCGTCGCAGGAAAACCCGGTCGCCATAAGAGGGAGCGGGAAGAGCCACGGTCTTTCTCCGCGTCGGAGCGGAAAACTCTTCCTTTCGAAACCCCATTTGCGATTACTTCTATATGACGGCGTTCTTTCACATTTTCTCGTCCTGCCTCCCGCGAACACACTTCGCAATACGACCAACCCCCCCACATAGCATTCCTCTCCTTTGCCACCCAATGGCGGTCTTCCCAGCCGCCTGCCAAGTTCTCTCCCCTTAAAAATAGTACTGCGGGACAAGTACCTTCAAACATTTTGATACCCATTTCTGGTAATCCGTCGTGGCAATATCCTGCTGTTTGACAGGAAATCGTACACAGATCTCTCATTGTTTATATATCTTGCGCCCATACATCTAACACTCCTTGCATACCGCAGGATGCTACGATAAGTAGGATGAGCTGAAAAAATATTTTCAAGTGGAGGTACGAATTTCTCCGAACAGAAACCAACCATGGTGATTTGTCATATTCTTCTTCCTTTCTCTATATTAGGCCAGCGGCCTTTTCTTAGTCACTAATATCCTTAGTTGTTTTTACATCGTCTTCTGTGTCATCCAAATCTTCCTTTGCCGATTGGTAGGACTCTCTCTAGCAATATTCAAACTTCTATTGCTATTCCTCCTGTCTACATGGTCGTTCCATGCATTTTACTTTTGTTCACCCAGTAAACAATATTTTCGATCTGACATGCTCTTCTTATAGCAACGTTTCTTCCGTGGTCAGGTAAGGTATTTTCTGAGATTCTTTGGACAGCTCTGATCTCTGTATTCTCCATTTGCCGCTTCATTTTTTATTTTTTGGATAAACTTTGTTTAAATCTGTGTTTAAATGTATATGATGACACTTAGGGAATAATCCACACCTGATAAAGGTGCTGGATCATACCGCCCACGGCGGCCATGTATGCATATGTATATATTTTTTCAAGTTAAAAATAAAAAGGCTGTACGCGTATTGAAGTTCTAAAGGAAGCTCTAAAAAGAGTGGATTTTGTTTCTACTCTGACATGTTTGTATTTACAGATAGCGTCGTTCAGGCAGCCGGTTACCTTGTTTGCTTGATTGACTTCTTTTCGAACTTTGCAATGACCCCATGACTGAACACATCAATCCCTATATATATCTAAACGTCATGATTAGTTCATTATGAAGGCCATTCACTCTAGGTTTGAATCTGTGTAATTAGATGTAGTTAAGCATTCTGATGTATTGCATATCAAGATAAAAAATGTGGCTGGTGTGGTGGCTATAAGGATAGCTTTCCTTCCCGAGGGGCAGGGTTTTAATCTCGGCTGTGATGAAGATCGGTGTATCCCTGGAGTAGATATATACGAGCCACCTGGGCCTTTCGTTTATAGCAGGTTATAGCAGGCAACAGGTTTATCTCCACTTTTCTTTCACTCCCCAAATAAGCATTCCCTTGCCTATGCTCTTATCAGAAGAAACCCAGATGATCTCAGTTGTCAATTGCCTCTCCAACCAACCAAGTTCCTTATTATCAGAGTAATACAGAACCGCATTAGGTTACGTATCAGCCTGTAACATCAACGCATGTAAATTCAACGTAAAAATATTAACTTAACCTCTTGGAATGCTGATCTCCCAATGCTGTTCAGATATGTTTCCACACATTGATATATAAGTCTTATAAAACTTGCCTCCATAATATCTACCCTCTTAGGAGAGTTTAGCTGCATGATATTTTGAAAAACGTACCAGAGTTTCAACGCCGCTAAAGCTCTCGTCAAGTGAGATGAACTGACGTCTCACAAGAATGAAACAAGGAAAATAAGTCTTTGTGGATTTCTAACTACGCCAGACAACATAACTGATAAGGACTGCTCAGAGTAGTCTGTAAATAAATTCACTTAGTAATGTTCCACAATAATTATTTATTTTTTACTTAGTGAATTTATGATCTGGAATCATCGCAATGTGGTTCGACCAAGTGAAGCCTGTACACATATTTGCTCGAAGTAGGATCAAAAAGTTAATACAAACGAAGGAAAACCTTAAGTTTCCCGTTGAATTAAAAAGTTTTTGTTTCAGGATAATTTTAATCTTAATAACTTTTAACCTTTTTATAGATTCATATATTATTTAAAAAAAAACTTTTTATTTCGTTTTCTTGTTTATTCCGTGTATATGTCCCATATGACTGGAGCAATTCCGTTTCTTAGCTTACCGCTCCAGTGGCGGATACATATGGGGGTCGCGGGGGGCGCGCGCCCCCCCCCTTGCGGGGCCGCTCACATTGCCGCCCGCGCCGCCCACGCCAGTCAGCCCGCGCGCTATTCGTTCGTGTCTTTCGTCAGCCGACTCTGAGTCGAGTTATCGAGAAGTTGTACTTTCTTATGTAGTACGTGCGCGCGTCCGTGTCATCGTATTTTATACGTTTCTGTCTGGCACATAGATAGCTAACCTACGAGAAAAGTCGCGGCCATTCTAGGGATCTTGATACGTTATTTTGTCTGGCATTGGTTCGAGAAAAGTCTCGAATATTCTACTGCTTGTATTTGTACACAGTCCTTAAAAGTCAGGAAGCGAACATTCTGGTACCGAATGTTCTCGAAACAACCAAGCTACATATATAAGGGAAGCAGAGTCGCTGCCAGGCGGTCAGTTTGAAAGCTACAATCGTCGCGATAGCTTGCGCCCCCCCCTTGAGTATTTTCTGTATCCGCCACTGTACCGCTCCCTTACACATCTGAAACTGCTCACCCTATTTTCACGCAAGTTGTGCCGGCCGTGTCTGTTGGGGAGAAGATCTGATTGCTGCACACCCTCTCCACAGATGGGGGCCAGTTGAGACTCGGATGTCAAACACGAGGCTGAGCTACCGAATTAGTTTCACAACCACGACTTCAGCGACTGGTAAAGGTAAGGATTTGAAAATACTTCCATTTTAATCTTAAATTAGAATGTCATAGGGTACGGATCCTTTATTTACCATTCAAACTCAATTTAATAATCATCAAACCAAATAAGTAGCTTCAAAATAAATTAAAATGGAACATTATACTGACAGGGTTTTTTTCTAGATAAACGTTTTTTGAAAATGATACCAGTGACCGTAATAACCATGGAATTGATCTAAAATATTTAAATACTTATCAATGCTACACTCAGTTCCCTTGAAATTCCAAGAAGCACTCTAGTTAAAACCTCGTTGCGATTTTAACGTGGGTGAATTCCTTGGTGAAGGAGACATTCAGTTGTGTTCACCAAATTTCATAATGTTTTTATCACAAATTTAAATTATGGACTTTTAAACTTGGCACTTCATAAATCATAATCAAATCAAAACTTCTAAATGTCACAAATTTCAGATATGGTCACGTAATTACAATCATTCCCCGTGAGATGAAGCATATCACTGGAATACTAATGAAGACTTTTTAAAAACCTTTCCGTCGATCCTAGACGGAACGCCGACAAAGTTATTAAAAACAGTTCTGATTTTTTATAGTACATAAAAAAATACACCATTCAATACTATTTAACTAATAAAACACGTATTCAATGGGATGCATAGTTATATATAGAGCCTTAAAATCCATTTTGGCATGCAAGATCAGTAAATATATTGCTTTATATGAAGCCTTTAATGCTTCTAAACTTCGATCAAAGTTTAATTTTATCAATAGGTTTAAAAATTTAATGTTCATTTACATTGGCAATGAAAAGAAGGCTGCAGAAATAATAACTACTATTTATTTAAAAGGAAGCAGTTAATACACAAAACGCTGCAAGCACTTGCGAGGCGAGTGCATTTATCCTAGAATCCAATGTGTGTCTAGGTCACGGGTCCAGTTCGGCCTCAATCTACTTCCACGGCGTGAAAAATCGGACCTCTGTGAGTGTATGGTGATCAACCCAACCGGAAAGCCGCTACCGCAGTAAAACTCGCGAGTATGTAAGTAGGTACATGCGGGCGAACAAGATAATTTAACCGCAAGCCGGAACGAAACTTGGGAACCGCGCCCGGAGGCCAGTCTCCCGAAGCCATTTCATATCACATCCCAGAGATTTGCATTGCCCCGCATCTTCACTCATGCTTCAAATCTCACCCTTGCTATAGATAAGGAGTTTCCTCGAATGCAATCCAAGTTCCTTGACGTTCACTTCTGCCTGGCCTGCACAGCTGAGAGCAGAAATTTACGTCTAGACATGAGATGTTTGGCTGGATGGTAGAAACAATTCGAATTTGGCGTGGCGCACGGAGAAATCTGATATATTATCACTCATGAAAACATCATATGAGAAACATCATATTTTAAAGTCTCTGGACTCTTCATATATTTAAAGAATTACAATAACGCTCGAGTGATAATCCTACTTTATTCAGTACATTGCTGGATATAACTTATGCCGTGAATGTCGCCCAAAGATGGATTTCCTAATACAATTTCCTGGATCCAATCGATCACATATATATATTCGGCGCATATGCTTCAAATGCTATAGGATTGAATGAATGTTGACAGTCTAATCAACATCCGAATGTTGCCAAACCAGTCACTAAGAGTGGCTGTGGTGGGTAATATAATGCCAATCGTAATGAAATAGTAGAGAAATAATAATGGGTGAGAAAAATAATCGTAAAAGCAAAATGCTATCCAATGTCAAAGTTTGCTCACTGGTATATTGAAAATGGGGCATGTAACAGAAATACTCCTGCCAATTTATTCTGAGTCCATTTCATTTCTATTAGTTTGCTGCCTCAGTCCGAGATTAAATATGACAAATAGTATGAGATTTAAATAATACTTTCGCAATGGTCAAAAATCGAGCAATTTAACTTATCCAGTGGCTTGATCTAGGTGCTCTGGCCTTCAGTATATCATGGACTTTGTTCAAACCTCTTGAACATTTTGTTGGTTTCATTTGTGCGATCGTGGTATCTTTCCCACCTGACACATTAACAAGATGTCGAAAGAATCCGAGAAAAGACTTAAAAAGGGATCAGCTAACATTTAAAACCGTAGCGACCAAATTAGAAAGGGTTTTTACTTTGTAGACCAATCTCACGAAACAAGTTCTATGTAACTTCTTACTTCTGCAAGAGATTACGATCTTGAATCAAGTACTACATCTCAAATAACATAAAATGATCGGAGGATGTTTTCTCTCGTTCATTATCCAAATCCCTTGTAATTCGCCAACTTTGGTCATTGTATCAAACATTCCATCACCTAATGGCTAAGTTTATTTCTTATCAATTGATTTTCTACAAATTTTAGAAAATAATATTACAAATTCTCTGCAATACAGATTATGGATAAAATAAGATATAGGGTGAAATAAGAATGAGTCATAGAGCCATAAAGAGATACAAACAAATTTAAAATATTTTAAATTGCGTCTGCTGATGATTATGCTGCTGATGAGTGAGAGAGAAGGGGAATGAACTATGGAAGAGTATTGCGAAAAGAAGATCAGAACTGGTGGGGCATATATTGAGACACGAGAGTCTAGTAAAGAGTGTGTAAGAGGGAATGGTGGAGGCGGAACGAAACAGAGGGAGGCCAAGGGAACAATCTCTGGCGCAAGTGAGGAAGGATGCTGGGGCATCATCCTATGAATAAATGAAAAGGAAAGCTCAGAAAATAGATAAATGGAAGTCTATTTTCAAACAAATCTAAGGATTGATAACTGCAAGAGAGAGAGCTTAAGATCATAATGTCGATGTCTTAACGTCAGCAAGCATTAATTCTGTAGTGAAATTCTAATTGCTAAGAAAATTTGAGAAATTACTCTGAACAAATCAGTTATTTCTCAGCTTTGCCATTTTTGTACCATTTAAAAAATTAACTGAACTAGATACGCAAAAATCAATGCATGTATCACCATGGTAAATTTTGAGTACTACATGTTAATTCCCTTCAGTGCAATAATCCGCCTGAGAAATTAGACAATTTGGAATACAATTGGTGAAGTGAGGTACATACTCGTAAAAATACTTGATGTCGGGTATCACGTGAGGAAGTAATTCATGGACAGCGTACATTACTAAGGCATGTAAATAGTCAATTGTTATACTCACGGAATGATTAATATTCTTTTGCTAGTCGCACCAGATGTAGGCAAAGAGGTACTCACCTGGGGAAGGAAAGAACACGTCCATTAGTGAAATTTCTTTAAAATAAATTATGCATAATTTTAAGTATTAGGCTATAAATATGGTCTAATGCTTCAAATAATAGTTTTACGTCAAATTGACATAAAAACTCTGGACTATATTAAATTTTCAAAGTGGAATTTTTATACCCTTAACACAAGATTTCCAATGGCCTACAACATATACTTTGAGACAAGAGCAAAAATCATTCCCTTAAAATATAGTTGATATTTCAAAAAGCATTAAGCAAATAACGCCTTATCGGCCAATCCAATGGATCTGAAAAAAAACAGTTACCAACGGTTCCACGGCTAACGTTATGAGCCGCTGAGTAGCCCGAGAAAACGTCAATCATTGCAATTTTTTTTAAATGACACACGAAGAGAAGCATCAGATAGTACACCAATTATTCTATTACCAACACATATCAAGAATAATAATTAGGGTGTGTTCATAAAATACCTCAATTATGGACATGAGAATGATGAGTTGTTTTTGATATCTTAACTACCAAAATTCCTACATTTAATTGCATATTGACAGCCAATTATATTCAGGTTAAAGCTTGTCATCCTTTGCCTAAAAACATTTTTAACTACATTTGAAAATTTTTAAAGTCATTATAAAAATTTTAATGTATATCTTATGCTTAGAAATCCTGTGTACTCTAATTTAGTTAGATACACAATTTCAACCTACCTACTAAAAACATCAGCCAGCCTACCTTCAGCAACGACAGCCTAAGGCCATAATTATTTGGCTGTGAAACTCATTATGCACTCATAAATGAAATATATCGTTGGAAATAAATGCAGCCTCAGTAGCCCATTCGTTTTTCTCTTCCCTTTCAGTATTTCATGTTTTTAATTAATATAAGCCAAAAGCTATGATCAAAGCAAATCACCTAAAGTTAATTACATTTTTGTAAATAAATTTAATTCGCAACGACATATGGACCAAATGTTTTGTTTTAAATTTCAAATTAAGAAAAATGCTCTTAATAAATAAGGAAATCCGAATATACAGGAGATAATTTTTAAAATATCTTCAAAGCAGTACTTTGGAGTTTCACTGAACTAGATATGGGATTTTAAATTAAAGTTCTTGGGAGAACAAAAACACAGGAAAAGATTCAATGCGGAATTCGTGCCCATCTTTCAACGCAATGCAGGAACAGGTACAACTTTTCTAGCCATTTCGTGCTCGGCAAGAAAAAAAATCTTTGAATAATAATCACTCTTGGTAGTTACAAAGAAAAATACCAAATCGAAGCGGGGGAAATATTTTTTCGTCGGACTCGTTAAAATGTTTCCATATTCTCTCTCTAAGAAAAGATTTACGGGTCCTACGGCGGCCATTATTCACCCTTCGCCCATCTCCGCCAACCTCTTGCTCTTAACGAAATTTGTCCGACCGAAGCACTTTTCAAGAGTTCTCCTCTTTTTATTCTTTCCTTCGAGGGAACTATTCAGTAAATCAAAGCGGGCTCCTCAAAACCTGGTTTCCCATGCTGATCTATGTTAAGGTCATTAAAAACTTCCCTCATTTTCCCTTGGGGTAGAAAGAATGGGAATTGGTTGCGGAGTTATGGACGGGAAATAAAGCGGCACAAGAGATTCCTTCCATATTTTTTCCACAACTCTTTTCTGGAGCAAAATGGATTTTTGCACGAAAAGGCGAACCTGAAGCGGCGTATTCAATTCCGATCAAGGTGCGTGAGTTACGTGTCCTCTTGAGAAAAACGGCTTGGAACAGAAATTTCCCCGCGTAGAATGAAACAGAAGGGGCAAAGAAACTTATCAGATTGCTCAAAAAAGGGAATATAAAATGTTGGATTCTGAGATTATAAGGTACAACAAAGGATTAATCAAAATAGTGCTAATGAACGTTGAATCAATAGGCTACTTCATACAATGTAGACTAATTTTATGGAAAAGTCTTATTAAGTTTTACTGGAAAAGAAAAACTCTCAACTCTCATTAAGAGGTTAACAAACCATATTTGATAGAATATTATAGAGAAAGAATAAAAATTCCAATTCTAATGTATCAGGTATATGCTGAAAATAGCATTTCATAAATTACACATAATTAATCACTGCTTTATTGAAAATAATCTAAATTTGCACAAAAACGTTATGCCAAATATAGGTTTTAAGTCATTTTAGTAAAACGTACTAGTAGAAAATTTACTTATTAAAACATATTAATTTATATTTTACAGTATGATGGACAAGTAAAAATACTGACCGTAGCATTTAAAAAAAAAAAATTAGACACTTTTAGAACCTCGTTAGTTTTCTGGTTTTGGTTTTATCTCAGGAACAAAATGATCTGTTGAGTATATTGATACAGGTCGCAAAGCAAGCTAATGTTATAGAGAAGAATCCAATTCCAATTCTACAAGTTGAGAAGCGCTCCGACTCCAATTTTGCATGATCGATAGATACTATACGAATCCCATTTAGTAATGAGGGACTGAAATGGACAAAATAGAATGGCGAATGCTTTGATTTCCACCCGCATAAATACTAATCCACAGGTGACCACTAAAAAGCTGATGATATGGAGTAGCAGGCGTTTTACATCAAACGATGCATTCGATTATTCTACCGAAGCATTTCGGGAATCAGATGAACTACATCCAATAAACAAACGAAAGGCTTTTGTTTATTAGTTGACCTGCTTACTTTTTGCTTTCTAATTCGTGTTATGGATTTCAATACTTTTACGAAATGCTAATGGATATTTAAAGTAGTATACAGAGCTTTAATCATTGTGTAGAGACATGCATAGGACATTTACATGCTTCCGGTGAACCCGGCTACTACGCTTTTCGGTTCATGATAATAAACAAATTACATCCTGGCCTATTGGCCTATGGAACATTGAAGCGCATAAAATGCCACGAAAATACATATTTTAGAACTACTCAAAACTCAGCCTACCATCTATTTAATTTAGCTGAGTAAATCACGTAAGCAAAAACCCGACAACATCGCCGGACATACGTCATATTCGAAAATTTCTTATTGTATAGGAGTGACATCAACAACATTCTCCTTTTACAGTTATCGTTATACTTTATCTTTTAAGTTCGGTGAGCTAATCCAATTGATAATACGTATATAAATGAATACATTTAGCATAGGTTTGTTGTTGACATTAAAACGAAAGTATTACTAAGTTAACAGGGTTAACAGACCCCAGTATTGGGAAAAAAGTGAATAAAGTAAAGAGAAACTTGAGTTTATCCTCTTCTCTGAGTTAATATTCCCCATTTTATATGGCTTGCTCGGCGCAGAGCGACCATAATCAGAAAGGAAGTAATAGGTACACGGGAAAAAGGAGTGCATTCTAAAAGAATGCTTTTATTTATTTTTCACCAAATATGGAATATAAATATTCTTTGAAGATAGCTTTATTTTTAAAGCTATAAGTTAGTTTGTAGAGGATTGCAAATTATTACTCGGCCAGGAGAATTTATTGAAGGCATGTAAACATGCAAAGTTATAATAATGTCACATTAGGATTAAAGTTTTGCGTCTTCTATCAAGTTGAACAGAACTTTAAAATTATTAGGTTAAAGTGCTGACACGAGTAGAAGATTTAGTAATTTTCAGTCACCATACATGGATTCTGCGCGAATAAAGACCTACCAGTGAGCTAGTTCATAGATTTTAAGCACCGATACGCAATCATGCTTGGAGGCGATTAATGCATTATAATAGGCCTTCTTTGGTCTACTATAATAGTCCTTTATCTCAGCTGTATTTTCAGTAACGCAAAACCCATGTGGAAGAAGACATGGCCTTTTTTATGTGATTTACGTGCCATAATGATGCTTCTATTGTAAAAACGACATTATGTCCACGTAATCCTCCAAGATAACTCCTACGACCGCGGTGTACTCCAAGTTGCAGGTGATATAGATTTCAAATATCAATAGGCATGTAGCGATACTCCGTTTATCGCCACTACACCTGACGCGTTGGCTCGGTGGATCCGCTCTCGCGGGATCCCATGCAGGCGGCCCGTGTTCGGGTCTCGGTGCTGGCAAACATTTTTTTGATCTTTTCGGAAGACTTCTAGATTGCTCTCGAGAATTCTGGTGTGGCGTTCCAGAAGATTCTTCCATCTTCGCCACCTATATATAAGCCTCTTCTCCTGCCACTCGGGGCAGTCTTGTACGAGGAGTGCTACAGTAAAGATCTACCCTCAACTTAGAAATGACTCTTCATTCCGCGCTGCCTACGCTACAGGTATCTCCCAAATAAATACTTCAATTGATGAAAATATTTCAGCACAAGGAAAAATAATTTTAACGCGTTTATGTCTTTGATTTAATGTTTCTGATATGTTCTTTCTCCAGTAACCTGAGAAGAGCTGCAGGACATAGAATAATATATCCTTCTCATATATAAAATATAGGTGAAAAAAAAATATCACTGACAACAAAATCAAAACCACTGTTTGACTTACCGACGAATTACGATATCTCTGGAAGAACTACAAGTGTTAAAATAAAACTTATTAACCAGCTCCATCTCAGGCCCAAGAACTTCATTATAAGATATGTAAAAAGATAAAAATGATAACAACACTTTTTCTAAAATAAATCGAACGTAAACTGACCATGAAAATAGCAGGAGCAAACGATAATTTCAAATTTATAACTATTCTTATGTTTATTACAGGTTTTTAAGTCAGCTACTTAAGCTAATATGCCAGTAATCAAATGAAAATATATAAATAAATTTTATGTAACAAAAAAGGAAAAAAAGTAGCAATTCACCCAGCCTATTTCCTTTGCGTCTCTGCAGCGATCGAATTGGCTCAGTTATTTGTACTGTTTTCTGTTGGCCAATCGTCTACAAGTTGTTTTTTTGTGCAAGTGCTCAAATATAATTAAAAAATGCCGGGGATGTTACTATGACCCGCTATACGGAGTCAAGGTTATGGTAAGTTAAAACAGGGCAACAAAGATGTTCAATGTGAAAATTAATTATAAGGCGAGCGAAACAATAAGACACCTCCAGTTCATTAATTAGCGACAGAATTTTTCAAACAGAATTTGGATCGTGTCATTTTATTTTTTTTAATGGGAGGAGAATGGGATTAGAGAATGCAATTTCCATTCTAATTTCACCATGAAATACCAATTCATATCCTGTAGGTGCGTTTTCACGGAGCGTTTATTAATATCCATTCTTGCGTGAATTAACGACATGATGGCGTTCCATCACACTGATTCCAAACCCAACAGACTCAGATCACCAAACGCTTTAGCGTGAGAATGGCAAGGAGGTATCAAAAGAATCGTTATGCTTCGCTCCACGAGAAAGAATAGGAACAGAGAAGTTAAGGTCGAGCGCGATAAAATAATTTACATATATCCTCTCTCTCCGAGTTGTCTTCCATTTTGAACCCCCGCACACTCATCCAAAACCTCCACATCTCCCTTTGCCGAATTATTATTATCCTTCCAACCGACCGTCTCTCCCTTTCTTCCTCTCCGGCAAACTGAACGCGCTTCCCCGGTCCGTTTCTATTCTCCGGATCCCTCCAAATGGGGGAAGAGCGAGCAAAGCAAAGCGATTCGAGCGGGAAGTGAGAAAGGAAAAGAGGGCATCCCCCACGGTTTAGAGTCCGACCGAGCCCTCGGTCCATATGATGGCAGGCCAGCTCCCCTTAAGTGGCTATTTATGTCCAGTTCATCGTGAAAAGGATTTCGCCGTTCGCGCCGTTCCAGCTGAAGGGAGGAGAGCTTTAGTCCTCGCATGCGAGCGAGTCCCTCTCGCATCCATCCGCCTTACCCTCGGCTACCCTCCGCTATTTCATCCCCCTCTTACACGCAGGCCGCTATACTGGAAGGATATCCAAAACGATAACGTGCTGCAAAATCGCGTGCAACGCACAAAAAGGGCTCGTATACAACACCTTTTAATGCATATTTACGCATATTAGTTCTTTGCAAAAAATCCTTTATTTTGATTTCCGAAATTATTAATTTAGAGGGCCATTTCCCATGTTTTTCATAAACATTAAGGACCAATTAATTAGCATTGATTTATGGTAATGTGCACTGAATATTGGTGCTAGCTCTTAAATATCGAATTTAGAAATTCTGAGGATACCGGGACTAGCCACGGTAATAACTAGAGCGCGGAAAAAGTCTTTTGACTTTTTGTAAAAGTGGAACTAAAGTGGTTTTAAATACAAATCTTCACTGATCTAATTAAATAAAACATTTTTAATGACTTGTTTAGAGACAGTTTGTGACTTTTTGGTGTGGTGGGACTTATTCTGATAAAACAGACTTTTCTGGGCCTTTTTATTTAAACCTCATACCCAAGTTAATATTTGGTTGTTGCGATCACTTTTATTCAGCTGGGTATTGGACACATCTGTGTTTTGTATGCGGTACTCCACGGAGCAGTGATGTACCTACTGCAAAACTGTAAGCACCTGACAATTGTTAATGCGAAATTTTATTAATAGCTCCGGAAAGTGCAATGCATTCTTTCTATTGGTCTACCGTTCATGACAGAATCACACTCACTCAGTGCTTCAACCCGAAGGTTGGTTTGGTTAGGTTAGGGTAGAGATCATCCCCAACTAAGCCATAGGCGTGTGAATTTCACATATTCAGGGTAGGGGGGCCAGTTCCTTTCCCTGGGTCACCTCGCACTTTGAGCTTTTTTGCTGGGGGTATCCAATAACTTCACCCGGGACACAGTGATCTGAAAGAATACATTGATCTAATTATGAACCTGCTTATTTGAACCCGAGTGGTCTGCTCACAAGCAGACAGCTCTACACTGTATGCTAACACTCCGCTTTTTTTTGGAGATTAAGAGAAAAAATGATATATTTATATGAAAGACCATCTAGAATTTCCGACGAGGTGCACGTATCGTATTGTGCGCAGATGATCATTAACTGAGCCAACATTATAGCGTGGCAAGCAATGTGCCCTTAGCACTCGAGCGAAGAGAAAATATGAAGGTTGAACAAGGACCAATGAATGTATTCAAATTGAATTAACACTATTCTCTCTTATATTCGAGTAAGCCACGTAAAGTCTCAGTCATTTTCTGAGGTTCCAGAGCGTCGTAAGACCGTTTTTCGTAGCCCAAGGCATAATGTGTGGAACTACTCAAGATATACAGTGAAGAAAATGAAAGGACAGGCGTCTTCACGAGGTAAGCTGACTGCGTATGCTTCACTATGCAAGTGCTGAATAACAGTACTTACTGTAATGCTTGTGAAACAACCGTATCAACATAACTTTTCAATCTGACGACTTTATTAATAATATTTTAATCTTTACCTAAAGCATCGTTTAACATCGTTTTACGAGTAAGTCAATATTATTAGATACATTTTAACTATAATTACATCATTTAATTACATCTGTTGTAAATATATATTTTTATAATTTATAATATAATTTCTTATAAAACATAGAGACCAAATTTAAGCAATTATGATTGACTACTTTCAAAAGTAATTCTGATAATAAATTATATTTCTCATTATTTTTCAAAATATCATTTTACAAAAATTCACATGTGAAACAGCACATCAACAGCTCATCGCATCAATGTCAAGTGAAATTAAAGGAAACCGTGAGCTTGCAGAGTTTACGACAGAGACAGCTATCGTTTACATCCACCAGCGATGAGTTTGCCTTAGACTTGTGCGAGCTATTTGTGGCATTGAACATTCCTAATAACAAATCAAAACACCCTTTATTCACATCATTTGTGGAAAAATATGTAAGAAGGAAAGTTCCATCAGAGAGTTCTCTTCGGAAAACTTACTTACGGTAGTAAATGATCTAAAAATCTTTTAATTACCTGCTCTCATGAAAGAAGCGTTAAAAACTTTGCAATAATATGATTTCAAAGTAAAATTTAGCAGTATCAATCACTGTGTTATAAAATAGTTAACTAAAATATTTTGCGTGCTGCCTCGAGAATGATCGTTTGATACCTGGTACAAAATAGCTTTCCATTCGCAATAAACTTTATCCTCTCCTGCTGTCAAGCGCTAAATGGCAATTTATTGTACACAATAAGAACAGCTTTAATACCGATTCAGAAGAATTCTTTTTTCTCGGCATGACTTATTTTAGCACTCAAAAATAAATTTCTGTGATAGAGAATTGACAGGAAAGTAATGTTTTCTCAGCTGAATAGTATTGTTAAATTCACGAGAGAAATACGTTTTGAAGTCCAGGGAGCGTGGTTCAACAATTTTTAACATGAATTGTCGTAATTTATATTTTCTAATGAAGAAAGTAACTGATTAAATATTTAAATTTATCAACCCTTCGAAAAAGATCCATATTATATATTTTCTTGGACAGAGCCTAAAATTCTTGATACCTTTGATTTTAAAATTTTAGACAAATAAATTTCAACGACTTCAAAATTCAAATATTTTACCTAGCGTGAATTTCCCATAAGTTGTTCTAAGTATTTAAAGGGAATTAATACTGAATCCATACGACGGCCTTCGTGTCCACACCATAACTACCCTTTTCATTCGGTATTAGATATAGGAAACGTTTGTAAATATTTTTTTAAGTCGTGAAACAAGGGCAGCCCCGAGGCATTTGGGGGGTCTGAGGCAACATTCTACCCTCCCTCCTAGAAAAATATTTTGTTTGAGGGCTCCTACTTGTTTGTTGTTTGAGGGCTTCCTTGAACATGGGGCCTGGGGAAGAGTGCGGCCCCTCTTCGCGGTCGTACGAGAAACTGTCACTTATTCACACTTTATTAGACCCAGAGGTATCATTTTTCTAATCCTTTATTCTATATATTTTTGAAAATGTATAATAAGCTTCACTTCAAAAGAATTAGTTGTAATTTTAAAACTTAACTTATACCTTGAATACATGCAATTCAACATGCTTAGTTTGCGTCGGAAGTAATATTATCTATTGGAATACTTTCACTATCTCCTGGTGATAAGCCGATTGGAATATGATTAACAACTTAACTTAATTTAACTGGGACTCCAAATGTTAAAAAGGTACTTAATGTTAATCTGAATAATACTACAAATAACATGTAATTGCTAAATTTTCTATTTAATATTGTCGCAGGTATTTTTGAAAGCACCATCGCAAGTGGAAATATATAAACATTTTGCTATGACCTGCCATTGCCTCCAGAGCCAGTCTTCACGAGATTTGGAACATAGTTAGAAGCTTGTGTGTTAAATGCCCAGCACTTCGAAAAAATTAATAATGCAAATAACTATCTGTAGTTATATTTGTGACTGATGAATCAATTCCATTTTATGTGATAAAATTCTTGCCAGTTTTCCTCACTTAACTATAACTACATCTGCATGTTCAAAATTAAAGAGGAAAACTTTAATTTAATTTTTTACTTCTGGTTACACAGAATATTAACCCTGAAGATGATGCAGAATGTGTGGAAAATGCTCGAGTATTCCTAGAAGATAACACACTTCCACTGGACCTGATATGCATTTCAGCATCCATTGGGTTTTTCGTTGAAAAAAAATCGAACACCTCGAATCTTCCAATTTGAGCCTAAGTGATTCACTGTCGTAATTTAAAGATGTAAAGATGAAACTTACATATGCAAAGGGTGAACAAGCCGTAAGTGTTTGTACGAAATTTTGTAATGTTTTGAGTAAAGACGAAGGCTTCGAGTTGATGAGTAATGCAGCACAGATTCTCAATGGCGAGTTCAAGGGGCACATATCTAACATTTTCGAAAAACTCTCTGTAAGTGAAGTGGCTACGCTGAGGTATGCCCCTATGACAACCTGTGAAGTTGAGCAATCATTTTCGATGTACAAACCTGTTGTGAGCGACCGTCGTACAATGTTTGCTCTGGAAAACATGTAAAAATATCTTGTCTGCCACTACTTTATGACGCGTCGTGGAGGCAAGGAAGCAAAGTAAATGAAAGTAGGTATATATTTTTCCTATATTTTATTTGATGCAATAAAATAAAGCTAATTATTAAACTTATATTTAACTTTTATTTTCCCATCCTAAAATAAAAATATTTATTTATCAGCTATATAAATATTAGGGATTACGTTTTTCTTCCACAATTGATGGTCATCAGACGAAGTGTTATTCAGAATAAAAAAAAAATATTTTGTAAATTGTGGTTTTTCCATTCTAAACTTTCCATATAACAACTCGAAAACCCATGAACCCGCATCTCTAGGCTCTTTTTTCCAATAATAAAGTTAAATTACGCAACTTTCTTACAAAAATACCTTCGAATTTTGAGACTTTTTTGAAAAATATTTGTGACTTTTTAGGCAACTTTTTTGGCAAAATTGAGGACCTTTTTTCCGCGCTCTTGTAATAACCTTTACGGAGTTACCCGAAAGTGCACATTAGTGCGATATTCCACAGAGGAAAAATCATTCACCTTGATCGGGATTCGAACCCGGATCCCTCGATTTCAATCAAATATCCACAGAAGAGAAGGACGCCTCGGTAGCTTAACTGGTTAAAGCACTCGGTGAGAAATCGAGGGATCCGCGTTCGAATCCCGGTCAAGGTGAATTATTTCTCCTCTGTAGAATATCGCACGAATCTAGAAATATTTTTTCTCCAGTTAACTCCTAAATTGGTCGACTATAATGGCATACATATAAGTTTCCCAATTTTTTAAATAAATAAGTAAAATTCGGGATGTAGCCTGGTGGTCCATGCCAAATTAACTAGTACAAGCTCGCGTCCTACCGAGTTCGTGATATCAGCGTGTTCGAGTTCAACATGACGCAAATGATCTTAGGAAGGGATACCAAGAGAAGTGATGCGATTGTTTTACTGAGCAATGGTGGTGCATTGAAATCACAGGTTGACGTGTGTTTTCCATAGGCACAATGGTAGCATATGTCCAAAATATCATAATTTAGACGCTATTGACCTCAATTCAGCATTCGAACAGGTAACTGAATGATGTATCTATCCATATTATATGTCCAATGTTGCATCTTTATCACTCACCGATTGACATTTTCTATTACTTTCATGCAATATTCACATAAAATATTTCCACTTTTACATTTCATTACAAATACATATTGCATTGTATCGCATTTTCCATTATTTAGTACTTCATTAGATAGAATAAATCACATTTGCTTCACTAATACCATTATTTAATGGGGTTCCCTTAATCCTACTATAGTTGTGTATCGAGTTCAAGTCACCTATCGTTCATAATCGCAAATCATATAGAATATGGGATAATACCTTTATAGCATTTAAAAGAGCATTCAGCCAGTATTGAACAGCCAGTATTGAAAGGCTTTTCCCATAGCATAAACGATATGTATAGTGCAGCTACGCTCAGCGTGGGAAGAAAGATAAAAACATTTATTGAAAATAGAGGGTGGAGGGCAGTTGCGCCAGAAGATAGGAGAAAGGTAGCACTCATTATCCTAGAGGGTGAGATTGAGAGAGTAGAATTAGAGGAGTGCTATCCCACGCGCCGGAGATGGTGAGGCGGCTCGTTTTACCTGTGCGATTCTGGCGCTTGAATATCGCAGAGCGATGTATGTTCCACATCGTTTCTGGGACGCCTTATCGACAGAATTTACGCGATAAGTAATTTATGATCACAAATACATCATTCGAGCAAAACACCGAATTGCACATTGTTTTATATGGTTTCTATATAGCTTATTTATATATTGAATTTATTGATTTCTTATCGGCTTTAAGTAGAAAATCTACTCATTTATTTCGTAGGTGAATTTAACTTATGCTGCGCTTTAATTGCAAATCGCAGTTTACTTAGTGTAAGGTGCACATGGCTACCAATTTTATAGCATGCATTCTACATCGCACTATTTTCGGAAACGGATTTCAAATTGCCTATTGTGTTATATCGCAAATCACATTCGTATCGATCATCGAATAGTGTCACAGATGAATCGGAAATAGTTACGTGTCGGTTAAAGTGGTTAGCGGTTTGGACGTACAGTGGTTTCAGTACAATTTTGTTAAAATATTGCATAAAGCCAATGATACTTGGCAGCATCACTCAGCTCTGGATGAGAGCAGATAATACCGCTGTATATACTTAGGTAATTGAGTGAATGGCTTTGAAGAGAACGCTGGAGGAAAGGAGTCGGCCATTCGTCAGTATTTTTGTGAAGAGGGAGGAGAAATAAAGGATTCCTCTCAAAGGTGGATGAGTGAGTGGGCGAAGCGTTTCTGCAGAAGATGGCGAGGCGGCACAAACAGAGAATCCGGGAGCAGGCAATAAGCGAAACGCTTGGAACCAGAGCGAGTTAAAGAGGGCCGGGCGGACTGGGAGATGAATGAATGAAGCATGGAGGTAGTCGGGAGGACAGGAGGAAGATGGGTCAAACTTTCGGCAAGAGGGCATGGTACGCCCGCGGGGACGAAGTGGATCCGAGCAATGGATTTGAAAAGGTTGACGGAAGAGAGGCACTCATGACGATTTCATGGGACGCCATTAGTCCAGGAGATACGCTATGACGGGGGGGCGGCGGGGGAGAAGATGGACACGAAAGGCGACTTATTCGGCCGGATGCAAATATTAGGATTGCCCCAGCGATCCTTGCCCCGTCATGCTCCTCCAAAACCTTCCCTCTACTCGGGTTGAAACGGAGGGCCGGATTCCCATCCAACTGCTCATTCAAACTCTTTAATCGCACCGGTGGAGGATTTCAGCGTTAAAAAATAAGGAGTCTCGTTCGATTTGGGCTATTGGCGACTTCCTCATCGGACCAATGAAATCAGTTTATTCACTAATGCGCCCAGTGATGAAAAGATTTGTCGCACTGATTCGATTAACTTCCCATTTTTTAATGCCGTATATGAATATAACGCAAACCAAGGTATGTTCATACGAATTTTAGCTAGTGAATTTTCTGTTTGTTTTCGGAAGGTTTTTCTTGCAAAAATAG
The DNA here is from genome assembly GCA_963573305.1 of Pyrrhosoma nymphula. Classification (NCBI taxonomy): domain Eukaryota; kingdom Metazoa; phylum Arthropoda; class Insecta; order Odonata; family Coenagrionidae; genus Pyrrhosoma; species Pyrrhosoma nymphula. The sequence continues at coordinate 95,786,247 of OY754335.1, read as the reverse complement.
AAATATATTCAATAGCCCTTTAGATATAAATCGGCTAATTTGAACCTCAAAACTAGCTAGTGATTTTGGTGACAAGATGACTATATTATACTGACCAAGATGCATCGTCACTTCTGACCTGAAGAACCCAGCGGGATGGCTGGCGAAACTGTTGTACTTAAGTTGGTTGGAGCGCTTTTGTTTACGAACATATTTGCGTGAAACTTCTCATACGTGTCCTTATTAGTAATATCTATAGATAAAAATGAAAAAGAACTGCATGTTAACGAAGAGGTTTCTTGGCAATTGAATGCTATTCCAACACGTAGCCTTATGGCACATAACATATATTTCGTAATTAATCGATTACACACCGACAGATTTTCTCCTGGGCGTAAAACAAGTTTTATAATATTATATATTTCGTAATAAATCGATTACACACCGACAGATTTCCTCCTGGGTGTAAAACAAGTTTCATATTATTTTAGGCTTTACTTATTTTACATAAAAGTTTCCTATTATTATAATGGTAGCTAACAAATATCATGGTATCATGCCGAGTTCAAAAAGAGTATTAAGATATGGTTTTTGCTTAATTTAAAGTTAAGTTTAAATTCCGCTCCGATAATACAACATAACAATTTATAAATAAACGCGAAGTATTCAAAATATAATTATTGCATTATTTACATCACTGAATGCACAGTTATTTCCACCGTATGAACGGATGCACTTAAGTGAAATGCGTTCCAAGAATTGTTTTCAACTAAATTGGCAAATTATTAAAATGTGCACTCAATGACTCACCATTACCGCTCCAGCCACCTTAAAAGACACCACACGGAGGAACACCCGAAAGCAGACACTCTGCATACTAAACGCCATGAAAATATTCCGAATTACTGACTTAATTTTTTCTAGGAAACGGAACGACACGGCGGAACTCCCAAAAAGTGTATGATCTCTGAGGAAATAATTGAGAGTTTGCTATCTTTTTCAGATTCACGCCTATACCTCACAGAATCTGTTCGACAAATACGTTGATTTTTTGTGTTATTATCATGAAGCAGGACACGATGATGTCACGGTTTAAGACACCATTTTTGTGCGTCTTTCGTGGGAAATTTCAATGCAAATGTTTGGAGGGATACTTATCAATATCCTAGGCGAAACAAGAAATGTTTTTACCAAAATCATTACATTGAATCACTGGCAAAATACACAAGAGGATGGTAAGGGATTAAATCATTACTAAACTCCAGCAATCATTATAATTTCGCTATTTTATTACTCCCTCAATGCTTTTCGGAAGTGTTAAATCAGTACATACGAAGTACGATCAAGAGATATTGGACAATTTGGTATGACAATAACAATACTTGTGAACTTACCTGTTATATTTGCCCTCGTGCATTGCCCGTGACAAACGGGATGAAATTCTGATTCCACAATAATTGATGCGTGATCACAGAACAAAAAAATTGCTAATGACCCCTCAATAAAAAAAATTCTAATTACTAATGACGAATTCCAAGTGAATGGGATTAAGCGACGGACGTCAAAATGCTAATGATCAAAAATTAACTGGAGCCAAAATTAAGATGCCATCTAGTGGCTTATTGGAGTACTAAGAGGCACAAAAAACCATGCATTGCAAGGAAAAACCAGAACAACGAAATATACACCTCTATTTTTTCATGTGAATTACCTATAATGCCATAACCTTCCAGAATGAATTGATTTATTTAAAACAAACACGCAACCATGGAACATACAGTTTTGATAATTTCCTGAATGATTTAATGATTAAAACGCTGGTATATTACCATAAGTAGAAACACGAGATTTGCTACTAATTATCAATGAGGCTAATCAGTATATACTCACTTGATCTTCTTTTTCAAGGGTATTAAAATCAATGAATTTTCTTGAATGAATTAGTCAAAGCATATCTCATAGCAATGCTATATTTAGAGTTTCAAATTTCAAAAGTGATTAGTGTTTCATTTAGCAGTAATTTCTCTTCTTGCTTGCGGCTAAAACAAGAAAGTAAATCATATAGCACACTCGATGATTGAACAAAACTGAATTTGAAATAATATTTTGCAAACGCTTACTATCAATTCAGTAAGGGAACAGATTCTCATTGGTGTGACTTTCATCAAAGATTGAATTCACTGTACTTCCCTGTTCTCAATTTACACCGCCACCTAAGTTTCCTGTTATATTACGATTGCAAGAAATGACAGAAATCAAATATTTCCTTTTCCATTCCGGATGGAAGAGTTTCGAGTAAGAGACGCTGCTTTTTGGAAAGGGCCCGCATCGTTGGTTTGATAGCAGGGAAAAATAGCCATCTACTATCCGTTCCGACCCGCGCAAAGTTAATGTCTCGTGCTTTCGTCTTCCATATTCGTTCATTCAATACCCCTGTCCCTTTCATGTATCCGTGACTAACGCTGGCGACGCAAGACTGCATTATACAAACGGAGGCAAGGTAATGTTCAGCAACTAGATCGGTGGGGATGGTTTGGAGGAAAGACCTTCCTAGTAGATGTCACGAATCATAATATGTTGGAGAATTGGTTCCATTATTGGAGAATTGGAAGCAATTACGGCATATAAATGATTTTAATCCATTGAGACAGCTTCAGCAATAGAGCATTGTCGCATTTTCACCAATTCACAAACGGGATGGGGAGCGTATACAACAAAAGACATGTCTATGACCAGATTTCTACTTGATTCTGCTTGAACTCTACTTACTACTACTACTACTACTCTAACTAAAATGCCATGATTTTTCAGTTGGATAGCACCACGATGCCGTCATACAGAAAAAAAATGAGATATCTCACATTTATATTGCTAAAAAATAATACGGTTCTTACTTGCCACATCTATCAGGTATTGAAAATGTAAAGTGAATATTCATATATACCATAAACGTGTATCATAATTGATTACTTTCCTCTGTCAGAAGGACAAACATATGAAAAATGCACAACTTAAGGAGGTCTTTTGATGCAACCTCTGAAGTAACTACTACATCAACGACTGATTATTGATTTTTGGAGTGAAGTCCTTTGCCAAATTGGTAAAGGATGAAAATAACAAACAACTTTGAAATGACGTCTGACTGACATGTAGGATTAAATTATTTCAAAAGGGCGTTGGAACAATCCCTTCACCATTCCGATTCATAAATTATATTCTTTCATCTCGCAGTTTCTCCGTATCATTCAAGTTTTCTCGGTTTTGTTACCGTGTGATCATTTGCGCATACATCGAAATAGATTCTGTTTTATGTCAAAACGATGCAGAGGCTATTACGCTGACTTACACAATTATTAGCGGCATTTTACATCCGACGTCAGAACAAAGTTTAGGACAAGAAGACCAAATACAATTCTACGTGCTGGTTACAGCAGCCATTGTTTGGCGATTGGATGGTTCCTTCAAGTTTTATTGCATTCATTTCCTCAATAGGTGGCTGCCCCTCAGCGCAACCGGAATCAGTTGGCTTCGAGAAAATACTGGGTCGAAATCCAATAAGGGCCCAATTTTTGTCATCACAAATAATTTTGAACCCGTCATCAGAGTGCCCAAGAGAAAACTTTAGGCCAGGAATGACGGGGTCAAGGAAATAAACGAAAAAAGAAAACTTGAAATACACGCACTCAGCAGGTTAAAGAGACAGTTCTGTAGAGCAAGGTGATTTCGGAAATCTCGGAAAATTGGAAGTGGGGCGCCGAAATTGAAACAACACTGGTAGCCATGGAGTAAAGAACAGAAAGAAAAGAAGTTAGAAAACTTTAGGATAATAAATACCTAGGTACTTCAGGGGGACATATGGGGAAAGTGGTAACGAAGGTATATCTCAATGTTAAATGGATAAGTGGTATCCGCTCGGATTTGCTATAAAAGAACAGACCCATATTCCTGCCAGTCTATTGAGAAAGAAATACTTTCCAAATAAAATGTTGCCATTAAATACATTCTGCTAGCTAAATATCGCTCTATTTTTACCACCTCAAACTCCAAATAATTGTCCAACAGCAGTTATTGGATTAACTGTTTAATCATGCCGCTAATGAGGATAAAGAAGCCAGCATTTTTCTGTGGCAGCAAAATTGCAAAAAAAAATTCTGCTGGATGTATGGCTCATTCTGACATTAATAGGATTATTTTACTTTCCAAAATTTTGATCTTCTGTCCTTACAATTACTTATAAACATTTCATTGGAAAGATAGGAGAAAGTGAAATGGTGATTATCTCCAAATTGCTTGGTTAAACTTTCATTGATTTATGTTAGATGATTGTGTTTTAGGAACTAGCAGACTTTTATTTCGTTTATTCAATTTCCTCTAATGACAAAAATGGCTAAGTGGCATGTTTAGCAATGATTACAACGCTTTTTGAAGATAAAAACAGGCATGCAGTTTTCTCCGTTGACCAATATGACTTTCGATTAGTTGTAGAATAAAGTGTTGTCAGAGCAAAGTGGCTGCAGCCGCAACTGTTTCGCTTCTAATAAATGTTGCAAACAACAGGTTACGTGATCGTGCCGCAGCCACCGTTACGCTCTGTGCTGTGCGGCGACAACTGATAGCTGAAGCGGACTGTTTCGCCTTCTATTCTGTACCAGTTCCATTACACACGTAGCTACGTTGTGGTCATTAGCTACAATTTAATGGATTTGAGTCTGTTATACGCTGTTGCCGGGTTATTTAGTCAACACATGTCCACCCATCGTTGCAGATAGAACTATAACTGTGACGTATCTTTCATGAATCCAAATGAAATTGTGACTTTTTAAATAAAATATTTCTTATTACATAGATAGTTAACTACCAGCAATTTTCAAACAGCTCCGACCGATCGCTTGCTGTTTGGTGTGCATCTCGCTGTTGTACGCAAAATGGTGTTTCGCGGAATGAAACTGTTGTGTTATTTTAGTGCCACCACTACTTTGGATACCACAACGAAAAATAACTTTCTAGACACTTAAGTGTTAATGTCGTATTGTTATCTTTGTACATAATGAATGATTTTTCTACTCAAAGCAACAATTTTAAATTTAGAATTCGTTCATGGTATGGCTTTTTGTGCCAAAAATATTATTGTATATTACATCATGACTAGAGTCTATGTGAATGCTACCAATAATTGACCTTAAGACAGAAATTTTTTCCATGGTTGATGGCAAAATGGTGAAAAAGGTAAGAACTCAATGTAAACGATTGTTTTCAAACTCATGCTCACGGTTTCAATTCGCGCCAATTGTGATAGCAACGGCAATTTGAATTTAGATTGGCAAAGGAGGGTAAAAACAAATTTCAAAGCAGCAACTTTTATGCAGGTCTCGATACCTTAGGGAACGAAAATCATTGTGATGAAAATTACGGAGGGGAAATGTAAGCATTAGAGCTAAAAAACATATAAGGATAAAAAATGCAATTCAGAAGAAACTAGGTAACAAAAATATGACAGAACAACTATGACGAAGGCACATGCAGAACTAAGGGGAAAATGAAGTACGATCCGTAGCAGGAAAGCTGATTTTGGCTATTTGAGCGGCAATCACATTCTTCGTATCTACGGTGATGTGAGGAAAAAACGGCTGCCGTGTTGAAGGTTCTCTGGGAGCACAGCCTATCTCTATCTGGGATATATTTAATTGAAACACAGAGCTGTAGACGGAACGCAGTTAGGCACGAGACGTGAAACATGGAACGTGGAGTTTACATTGAGATCGAGCCTTCAACGTTCCACGCCAGTATTTGCCGCATTTTCTTTTATTTCATCCCCTGTACGTATTCAAAACCGCATGTTAAAGGCATTCTGCACAGTCGTATGCACCCTTTGACCGGATATTAACGCTCGATATTGGTTGTGGAGCAGAACCAAATGTTCACGTTTTTTTTTCCTCCATGCGGTGAGCTGCGAGGCTCGCAGACATATCCGTTTATATTTTTTCGTTCTAGGGCCATGAAAAAAGAGACGGGATCTTGGCATGGTTCGGCGTGCATGATGACTGCAGCACCGAGCGCTCTCTTTATGGATTATTGATTAGTTTTCCTTTTTTTGGATTCACGACGCTAACTGCAGCATTGGGACGATTTGGCTCAGGAAATCTCTAGAGTCCATTTAAAATGCATGAATCATCTGAGTAGAAATACACAATTATGCAAAAAGGCAGTTAAAATCGTGGAGTTAGCATTTATGCATTAAATAAATTCTCTATTGCAAGCAGCTTTCACCAGTTACTACCCAATTTAATATACCTACATATCACGACGAGCACACACCAACCCTAACCTATATGGAGGAAAACCAACAAGACATGATTTGAACCCACGAACTGCAGGTTGGTTGGCGAGGTCGGCAAATTAAAAATTATTCATTCTATTAAATAAAGTGCAATCTGGAGAAAATGTGTAATAATTCTTTATTGAAGATGGTTAATTTTGATGTTTTATCCCTAGACAATGAATTTCCATTTGTTTAAAGAGTAATACTAAAAATAAGCTTTTATCTGTATGATTTTGCGTAGTAAATTTACCAGTTATAAAGTCAGAATGACTAAAAACGATGCAAACAAGTTGGATGGCTTAATGTAATCGGAGATAAAATATTATAAGAGACTAATCATGAGGTTCACCCTAGAACATGGGTAAACAGCTGCTAATTAATCTCCACAAACTAAAAACTACACATGTAGTCGACAACAGAAATCTATGTTAAAATCAACGCTCAATACATGCGACAGTTTATGATAGCCGCGAAAGAGAATATCATATTACATTCTCAAATGTATTTTTATTCTTGTGACGTGATATTTCGTTCTAGTACCAGATCTAATTCTACCTGATGCATTATCCTTCCTGATTAGCAGGTAGGCAAAAACTAAGAAAATAGAACCCAGCGCTCTCTTCAGGATGTCTTTCCGTAATAAAAGTCATTCTTACGCGAAATACTCCATATTTGATAATACAAATACGAATTCGAGAAAGAATATAACTTGGACACTTGGCGCATTAACACCATAAGAGAGATCCAGAGAGTCAGAGATCAAGACATACAGAGAATATGTTCACAAATACTTTCACATGATGTAGCAATGAAACTTGAATCTGAATATAAAAATAACTCGCAGACTTATCAAGGAATTATCAGTAAGAACCTAGGCTAAAAGTGAACACTTTTGTACAGGTGACCTACTTTTCTTTAACTAATTGGGACAAGTGCGTCCATGAGCACGGTTTCGAGAGGAAAAACATGCAGAGTTTCTATCGCTTTCAAATGGCTGCTTCCAATGACTGCTCAAATGGCAAAGTCTTGAGCTACGAATATACGGCATTATTGATAAGGAATACGGGGTACATAAGTAATTTATAAATTTACAGAGAAAAAATACTGTTTTTCCAAAATTGACCGACTTTTCAAGTTTTCAAAGACATATGCCCTCTCCACAGTTACCTGAATAAACTAAATTGATAAAGTGCGGGCTCAAAATTAGAACCAAATATTCTTTGCTCTCTGCCTGTTGCTCGATCAATACGATGTCCTCTCTCTCCAGTATCTATCAAGGTTTAAAAGCTGAAAGCAAATTCTAGGAAATTCTGTCTATTCAGAAACTCAAATTGCCTTCCCAGAAAATTCTCTCACAACACTTAAGGAAGGCCAAACACGCAAAAGTGGTTCCTTGGAATAGCATTCGATTGCTTTGTCTATATCTATCTATGCTGAAAACGAGGTGACCCCACTCGAACGCTACAAAAGGAAAACTATTGCTGTTGGATACTGATCTTAAATGACAAATTATGCAGAAAAAGCAGATTTACTTCGTAAAATTTAAAATAAAGTACATTTGATTTCTACTAGAATCTGGGTATTCCTAAAATATGGCCCAAGAGAACTCCAGTTCTGCGCACTCAGATAACAAACGAATGCTGGCTGCTCCTTTACATGCGCTATTTGATAAATATGCCATACCTCAACCACTTAGAGGTCAATTAGGAGTGATATTTGACCATAGCCTCCACTTAATTTAATATTATTGCACATAATATTAAAATTTAGGTAATCATGACGATTAAAGTAGTGTAAGATCCACTCTAAAACAATTGTACGTAATATTCAAATTTAGGCATGAGGATCAATGTAATGTAAGTTCCACTCTACAACAATATCGTCATACGCCAGCGTTTAATTAACAAATAATGCGAAAAATTAATGTTTTTGACATTAAAAACAAGCATGTAATTAAATCAAGTTTAAAAAAAGTATGCGTATCTGTAATACCAGAACTTGTCCATTAGAGGGCAGTTTTGAACCTTTTACCTATTTCATATATAACTAATTATATCAAGCCTGACCTCGTGGAAATTATGGATATCCATTTGGAGAAAACTACCTTTGTTATTTTCACAAAACTTTATTCCGCTGCCACTCGGAATTAAGTTTTGTGGAAATAACAAAGGTGGTTTTCTCAACGTGGACTGTTATTAGATGTACACGCCCCTTTAAAAATATACCCTTTTTATAAATACGTAATTCCACTGACATGTTCATTGTTTTCTGATTGAAAACAATACGTTTACTAACAAAATAACAAGTGATTACTAACACATCGACGGCTTCGACGCGTTAACACATTGTCACAACATACAAGCAAGACCTGCTTCACTAAACAATCACTACGGACAACCAACGTGACTCTGATAGCGAGTTCCAGCTCAAACTCATAGCGTATCACATGTTCAATCGAACACTAAGCTATCAGTCTCATTTCTATATTTGCACACCTTGTACAATGTACATTGTACATTTTTCGCTGAATTCGCATTAACCGGTGGGCGCGCCACCGAAGTTTCTTGGTTATAAAAAAAAATGTCGGGTGCGCTACCTGTAAGTCTAGCTATTTGTACTTCGTCTTATTTTGTGCACATTGTAGCAGTTATTGTGTGCTTACCATCTCATTGTCAGATCCGTTTGGGCGTTCAAACTTGAGGTGTCGGGTTTTGGTGCGTTCTTTGCGGTGGGACCCTTCGGTGGGCGAGCCGCCGCACTCCGCGCGGCATCAATTCTTGGTTATAATAAGAAACCAGCCATCATACCAGTCACCAGACCATGTTCAAACATCATATAATAGTTTCCCATGACATAAAAAAATTTATATTCAGGTTAAACTTTTGTATCAGTCGCCCGAGGGTTAACATATGGAAGGTTTTCAGTGACGCCTTAGCAAGTACTGATATGTTTCAATACAAGTCGGCACGGGTTTCAGAGTTCCTACGTTTATAAAATTTTATTTACAATTGTTTTGACATCGTATAAATAAATTAAGAGGGTATGCGTTAAAAAAAACGACTTCGAATTTTTTGGGACACCCTAATCTGTATACATTATAGAGTTCTAGGTTGAAGCGTGTTTTGCGGTGGACAGTATCCTGCCACAAAAGTCTAGCACTTATCATAACTTTAACCATGTACAGTCAGGAACGGTTATAGAGTATAAGCCAAATTAGAGGAAGAAGTTTATGAACAATGAAGACCACCTCTTGCTCTAGCTATTCAAAAAATGCAAATATGTCTTATAAATTGACTGTTGCCTTCAATATAGTATACGAGGCAGCCAAAAAACGAATGAAGACGATAATGTGGGAACAAATAAGGACGAATTAACAGCAGTGTTGAGCAAAGCGGTTCGTAATGGAGACAAAGCAGAAACAGAGGAAGTGAAAATCAAAGCATCCACAGGAAGAGGGTGTTGCCATTCCCCTCCGTCCAATGCTTTGCAGCAAGGATGAAAAACGCTATATGCGTCACCATCTGTGGAAACATAAGAGCCCGACAAGGGATACAAGCAAATACATAACCTCCTTCACTCATCCAGCTGAGCGAACTGACGTGCTTCAAACACAAAACGTCAAACCTTTAGCTGCCACGTTCTGAGGGTGTTACACGAAGAGCTGAAGAAAAGGCATGTCAACCAGGACGGGGTTGTGATATTTAAGGGAGAATGCGAGGGAGGGAAATTTTTGTCGAAAAGTGAATGGAATCAACGGAATATATTTATTATTTTTTTAGGGTAGGGAAAAAATATTTGTATGGACGCTTTTTTGACAACTTTTTTGACACACACCAGTTATCCATGCACCTTCAACAAATCAACGCTTTCCGAACACGATAGGAAACTATTCCTATCGCCTTCTATTCCAACTCTCTACCACATCACATCCAAAATTCACATCCCCTTAGGTTTCAGATATTATTCACTGAGAAGTATAAGTAGAATTGCAGAAAGACTTAAAGCATCTAATATTAATCTGCCATTTCTGAGGTTATACCGTACCGTGTGATCTAAGGTCTCAACCTTAAATTATAAATCAACATCCGTAATCTCAGCGGGGTCCAAATCCCAAACCAGGGATTTGCAAGGCCGGAGGTTAACTAATTTAAATAGCGCGATTTTTAAATAGTTGGTTTATGAATTAGTTAGTAACGAATGATAGAATTGAATGTCACAACAAATAATGATAAAGGAATGTGTCCACCTCGCTGATTAGGACATGTTTAGGGACTGGGTGTTGGAATACGTTTCCATGGGATACGGTATGGCTCTACGACGTCCCTATGGCACTGCGGCGTTTCGACGGCTCTCTGATGGGTGGAGACATTATTTCAAAAAAGATCTGACTCATAAATAGCGTCAGGGATATAACCATATGTTTTCGGTATGATTTCTAAATTAATAAGGAAAAAATGCTCCCCACAAATTATGATAATTTTTATGCAATTACAAGAAATCATTACAACCTTCTTCTCACAGACATATTTCGTCTGTGAATACATTGTCAGAGAACGGCGTGAAACAAATAAGATCAAGCCCAAAAAAAGTATAAATACTCAGTAAATTACTGAAAATTTCAGTAGTTTAGAAAATGTATAGCGTCGTCACTGCCACTGCTTCATGCTTTTCATGACTGCTTAAATTTGAAAATAAAATACGAATATGGTCAAATATTTCGCTCGAGCTACGTAAACGGAAGATGATTCTACGCCAGGAAAGGCATTTTCAGGTCCCTGGGGTTCTCATCCCCGCAGCTGCATTCAAGTAGATGAAAATATCCTGTTTTCACCATCTGGAGCTAAAATTAATTTGCTGACGTTTGTTTGTTAAGTTGTTACTAATCAAATCGGAAATAAAATATCGCAAACTGTACTCAAAATAGACCATCATTTACTGAGCTCTACCACATAATGTGGAATGGTACAAAAACTAATTAGCTAATGCGTAATGCAAAGATCCTTCACCTTTGAATTCATTCATTTCTTTTGAATATAGGTTTTAGAGAATATTTTGCAAACGTGACAAGATAATGATGCTATGTATACATACGTTTTCCTCGGTGGGCTACAGTTCAGGAAGCACTATTTTCTCATAAGGGCCTCGCAGACCACCATAATTTCCACCCCTCAATCCTCTTCATCACTCCTTTGCGAAACTAATTTGCCTTTTGGTGAAGTTTCTATTAGCATTTTTCGAAAATTAACTCTTAAATCGACTCCCTTAAAATATGGACTCGCAAGCGATTTATTGTGAGAATTTGTGCTGAGTAATTAAACCGCGACTCAGTGTTTAGAATAATATGCAAGATAAAAGTTTAAGAGAAAACTGTGGACTATAACGCTATTGATATACGGCACGTGGACTACAGCGTTCTCAACATGAAAGGGAAACTGTGGGAGGTGGGGAGAATGTTTTCGGTTTAGGAGGAACACCACTGCCCTGCAATTTCCTCATCCCATCCCTTTTCCCTTCCACACTTTCACGGAAAATGTCAGGCTCTTCACGCGGGGCCACCCACTCCTCCCCCCTTCATTTTCCCATCGTCCTTCGCGGTCCCAAAACCCCGCCCCACCGCAGCCAAAAACTCCCTTTTACCTATATCTGGGCGAGCCATGCTGCCCGTGACAACCGATATCCCCGCATAACCCTCCAACGTCCTCCTCATCCTCCTCGCTTACTCTTTCACTCTCATCGCTGCTGTTCTCTCTCACCGTGCTGGCGGCCCTAGTTTTTAGGGGTTAAAATCTGGCACTAGGGCGGTCGGATGTTGCTGCTTCGAGGGGGAACGGGAGGACGGGCGGCACTTTGAAAGTGGGTGAAGATTTTTGAGGGGAAGAGCAGTAAGAGGTAAGTGAGGCGAACAATGACAGATAAGTTGTTTAAGAAAACGAGGAGAGGAGGAAGCGAGTGAGTCAAAAATTAAACGGAAGATTGATGAAATGTTGGTAAAAAAAAGCTTTAACGTAGAAATTGGATACTTCACATCACTTTTCGGAGTTGTTTGAAAGAAACATTTGTGCACATGCACTAGACATTTCGCAGTTTAAAAAATAATATACATTAGTAGATATAAAAATTTAAATATTATGAAGGCATATGGACTAACCTTTGGTTAAATATCGCCATGAAGTTTATCAAATTATCAAAAAGCTTTATGCTAAATATTTCGTGCAGCGAGTATGTTTGTATCACATTTTATTTCCCTATATTATTTTGAAGAACCTACCAATCAGCTGGTAGAATACTTGAATGAATGAAAATATTTTGAAAATCAGATTAGGTGATGCACGGACATACTATGGTGACTTCATAATTTTATTCTGTGGGAATAAATGGGGTAGGTACAGTTCAGAGGAAAAAAAGCAGCCGGATAGCGGTGTGATTCTCATAACATCTGATAATTTGCTCCGTGAATTGGAATACATATAACATTCTTATACATGCAATTGCCGATCTAACTCATAGAGAAAAATAAAACGCCAATATTACACCACGGCTTAGCTTAAAACAAGTAGGCATATATGGAAGACAACAGCATCCATTAATTTGAGTAACTTATGCCATCACGCATGAATTTAGTTAACCTAGAGAAAATAAAGACAGGAAGCTAAGTAACTGTAAAGTTTATCAAATAAAACATTTAAAATAGGAGATTCGCTGGCTGCAAACAATTCCGTACCCATGAAGGTATGATTTATCATTCCATTCTTAGGGGAAGTGCACTGCAGAGATTGAACCAGGACGAGCCATTCTCTGAACACACTCTAATGCTACAGTGACATATGCCACGAGAGCAATAGTATGAGTCAACAAGGACGCATTCGTAACTCAATACACGACCGAGAAATCCGGGGAGGGTAAACAAAAGAGGATGGAAATAGCTTTACCTCCTGCGGTCTTGCTATCTGTTGTGCAACTCAGTATTCGAAGACTAAAGATGGAGGTGCAAAGGAGATAGAGACCAGCATTTGGGTGGGCGAAAGTGAAAATGGGAAAGATTAAATATTTCAGTTAGATATCAACGGTCAACAATATGTGCTATTTACACCAATTTCATTCGCTTTTATTTAAAAATCTGCTTAACTTTAGTTAAAACTATGCCAGCATCCTCCGCAAAATTATGATAGGTAGGTAAAGGGAATGGCCAAGAATTACAAACTAATTCAACGTCTACGAATATAATAACCAGAATTAAATTTCCCCTATCATCTTCCTTCTCTTAAAGTGATGCAAAGCATATATTTTAGACGGTATATGTGCACTCTTATGCCCCTTTAACGTGACAAATCCCCCAATTGGCAAAATGATAATGACCACGTACTCGACACACAACTGAGAGACCCCGGGAGAGTAAACAAAACTAAGTACATGGAAACAGAGTTACTTTCTCCCGACTTTCCCCTGTTCAGTTCGACACAGAGATGATAGAGAGAGAGGGAGTAGAGCCATGGGAATAGAGGGCAGTAAGTATGTGGGTGCATGGTTGTTTTTCGACTAGGGCAGAACGGAGAGTGAAGAGGTAGAGAAGAAAAAAACACGGATGTTTATGTTGGAGGGCCGGGCGAGGTTTAGAGGGAGTTTCGGCGGTGGATATGGGCGCGGAAGGGTGGTGGTTTAGGAGTAAGAGAAAGGGGTGGAGCGGATGGGACGGAGAGCGGGAGCTTTTGAGGGCGAACTTGTGTGTGTGTGCAGGCCGGGATAAAAGGCTGCATGGGAAGCGGTGTGGGGAGCGGTGGTGGTGATTATAATATCGGTCTTCTGTGGACGAGGGGACGGAGAGTGACCGCGGGAGTTAAGGCGGCGATGGCCGTGGAGAAGGGCAAGCACTTCGGGCTTTGGCTTCGATGCATCTCATATCGAATGATATCGCACATTATTAGGCATAGCGTATCGCACGATATTTCACATGGCTGGATAAATTCATTCCATTCATTACGGTATTCCACTGTGCTATAATTTGACCATTTTTAGGGCTACGTGATATACGAATTGCAATACTGCATTACTATATAGGTATTAGAGGTTGTGTCGAAAAGGCACCATATGCAACATATCGAATTCTCCCGAGCGACATAAAGCTATACGCATACAGATTGTTATATTTATATTTGAGTGATATTACGGAGTGCTAGGTTAACACTTTTGAAATTAATTACAAAATAAAAGTATTTCCTCACCAATGATTTTAAAATTTCCTGAAATGCCATTTATAGCGCTATAGGCATCGTTCAGGTGCGTCATATACAATTATATTCCCCAAAAACTAAGCATTGAAATCGCATTCATTCATCATATTATGTTAAAACTTGTTATACCAGATTCAAATTGAATTTTGTATTCAATTTTACATAATAGCATTCACAGTATATTAAGATTTAACGCACAAAGCTTTGATTTCCTACTATTTTCAATCATCATAAGAGTAATATACTGGTTACAGGTAGGTTATAATGAAAGTCAAAGAAAATCCAACAGACTCTTACACGTGCAGTGCCCTATCTACCTCTAGTAGGTATTTCTTTCTTCATAGCAACGTAAGCCCTGCCTTTCTTCATCCCGCCCATAAAACCTCTTCTCTTTCTTCCCCTTCCCTACTTGCCCAACATCCTTCCGTCAATCAAGGCCTTCAGCACATCATCGCACCTCATTACTGCTTCCATCCACCTACCTTGCCTTCCCCTAATCTCATCCAGCATTTTTCTCTCCTCACCAACAAGGTCAAGCACTCCTTTATTTGTCTTCTTTTCCGTCCACCACACCTTTACATCCTCCTCCGCACCCACATCTCGAACGCCTTCAGCCTATTTTCGTCTTCCTTCGTCTCATATAAAATCCAAATCGTATATCATGTCGGGCGGAGCAAGAAATCGCATGCCGTATTTCTCGAAGGCTCTACATCGCAATGCTACATTATCATATATCGAATATCACGGAGAAATCACTTTTACAATATTGCTTATTACCCTAATTTTTTTTAAAGTCTCGAATCACATGAACGCATTGCATTGGATATCGTCAGAAAATTCAAGACGAGATACATCTAACTCACCTGATCGGGAATTGGGAGATCTGGGTTCAAATCCCAGTCCAGTCAAATGATTTTTTCATAACGAATTTCAACCCCTTTGGTGTACATCTTTGCACCCGTGCGCGTGGATGCGTACCACATCATTTCTGCAATCTCAATGATCGAAAAATTGACGAGAAATCGTATTTCTCGGTGATATCGCATAGTAAATCGATATTATACATCGATTGCTGTGATCGATGCATCTCAATTCGGCGTGTCTCTTGTATCGTAACGTGTGCACTGGAATGGGAGCGCTGAGGGGAGCAGGGGAGTGGGTGGAGGGAGGGCGGAAAGCACTTGTGGACAAACCCTGTGTCCACGCCTCCCCACAGAATGCCAGCAGACCCCTCCCTCTTGTGGAACGCGAAACAGAGGGGCGCAACAATGGGGGTTCCGACCCGATCAAAGTCCGGCTTTCGGTCGTTTCGGTGGGGAGTGGTGGGAGCAGCATATTGGGAGTGAGGGCGGGAGAATGGGGGGACCGCGCCCTTTTTTTAAGGCCCATGTGCCACCCCACACATTTCATGGCATCTCCGCATCCTTCCGTCCGTAAAAAAAAACACTTAACACTCCAGCCAACACACCCCCACTCCCACCCGAAAGCCACCCCTTGAAACACTCTCCCCAAAGTCATCACCTCTTTCGTAGATCAGTACCATACTGCCACACATCAGCTTCGATGTGCCGGATAACTCGCATAACGATTTCGATTGTGGGAGACTGGTTGGGTATAGTGCATTGATTAAAAAAGAGAATAAATGGATCCATACGGTATAAAAGCACAGCGGAATACTAACGCCATTAAATTGCGCATTGGCTGTGCTGAATGAATCGGTAGTGCAGTTAATACGCCGAGAAGAGGGATATTAGTCGTGGAATCGTCACGGTATCGTAAAGATTTATCTAGAGAAATAAAAAATGGAAATAGTTTCCAAAATACCACTTTTATCTTCATAAAAAAATTATGGACACATTGCTGGCAATAGCCGTGATATGTGGATTTTAACGCTACACAATTAAAAACTGAGATAACTTACGGGCGTCAGAACAGAATCTACACTCTCATTTAAACTATGGTATGGTGGCAAAAGTACTGGATTTTTATCATGTGAGCCCGGGTTCGAAGCCTGGAAGTGCAGTTCGAATATTTGGAGCAGTGTGGAGAGCTCTTAAAGTGCAATACTACGTCCATCAGATGAGACGTAACTCTGTGGTCTCTTGGCGACTGTCATTAATTTACGACCAAGTTCGGCCGGCCGGCGAATCGCTGTCACCTTAAGCCTACGGGTTAAAAGAAGGCTTATGTTGACGCAGGGTTTCTTCCACACCATTTCTCTTTTCTCCAAATAATCCTTCCCTAACCAACCTACCGACGTATCCCAAATGGTGCATAATACCACAATTGTCTATCACCACCAAATATCCAGCCAACCAGATATCCACTGTACATGCAATGCAACGTACTACCGTGCAACACTATACGAAAAGAAATGTACAATGGTATATTACTGTGGACGGAGTACTGCACAACGATATATTACGGCGATAATGATCGTCCGGGCAATGCGATGGACCGAAATGGGCTTGAACGCAATATTCATCTTAATGGAATATGCAGGGTAATGACTCGCAACGTGACGCGATATGCTGGAATACCATATGCTGTGCGATGCGATATTGCTGGGAATCGACTGATATGCAGTAGATAACGCATGGTGATATTGATTTACCTGGCTATGGTATTGGTATGCTTTTTAAAGCATTTCTATGTGTAATTAAATTCAATCATTGTGATGGGATGCGATGAAACCTGCAGAATAATTCAATGAAATAATTGGAGCTGCCTTGTAGGAACTTATTCTGTTATTATTATGCTTGTTGTCGTCTTGAATTTCTCCGGCGTTGTTCTTCCAATCGTTGATGATGATCATCATCAAACTCTTCTGTACGCCTCAGAGCCGCTCGTTCACGCATGTCTCGAAGCCGATAATTTTTTGGGTCTGATTCTTCTGTTTTTTGGTTATTCTGTAGTTCCCTTTGTTCGTCTGATTCTCCACTTCTCTGGATTGATGCAAGATCACGTATATATACATATATATATATATATATATATATATATATATATATATATATATATATATATATATATATATATATATATTAATTTTGTAGCATGTCAGTCAGTCAGTCATTCTGTATGCATTTTGTTTATTTCTCTCTTATTCTTGAGCTAGAGAAATGTTGTTCATTAATTGTAGATTCTCTGTGGAACATATTGCTGATGTCAGATAATGTTCTTCATTTTTAGGAATTAAACTACTTGAGGTACCAGGTATTGAGTCATCAACTTGTTCTATTTGCTCCGGAATAAAATTCTTTGAGGTATTAGGCATTGGATCATCACCTTGTACCATTTGCTCCTGCTTTCAGGTTGTTCTGTCGATTGAATCAATATTCTACAGCCCATGGAGGACTCACTTAAACACTTTCCATATTACGTGCTCAATACCATTTGCTCTGTAACAGCCATTAACCACACAGGGAGAGATTGGGTTGAAATATATTCCAGCTTAAATTTCAAAGTACATCTGTAAGAGAGATTTTTTTAAAGAGGAGTAAATCTCTCAGGCATGAATTTCCATTCCATGCCTGTGATGCGGTTTCCAAGTAAACAAAATATTCAATTGTTGAAGCAGAGCAAACATTTGAGATTTTTGAGCTAAAAACTAAATTCTAGGGAAATGCGATGGGTATACGGAAATTGAACGCAAGAATTAAAAAATTTGTTCTTTCATTTATCTGAAAGTAACATTTTAAATTTGTATCAGGAGTGTAAGCAGTAAAACAAAGCAATCAAAGAAATCTCTGTATAACAAAAATGGAGTAACCTAGCCTTTTTACATGTTAAAATGCAACATTTTATATATATATATATATATATATATATATATATATATATATAATAATTTGAACAGAAGGTGAAAGAAAGAGATAGGAAACATGTAACTACGGCACATTTTTACCCTCTGATTTCTCGGCTTTACCATCTTCCACATCACCAGTGTCTTCGTCCAATTTTAGTTACATGTTTCCTATCTCTTTCTTTCACCTTCTGTTCAAATTATTATATATTTATTCGCCTAAGGCGGTGTGTGAGTGAGTGAACGAAATATATATATATATATATATATATATATATATATAACATATAACTGACATTTTTACCCTCTGATTTCTCGGCTGTACCATCTTCCACATCACCAGTGTCTTCGTCCAATTTCAGTTATATGTTTTCTATCTCTTTCTTTCACCTTTTGTTCAAATTATTATATATATATATTGTGACGGTCTCGGCCCGTCCTGATCTTAATCGTCACCCCCTCTCCTTTCCCCTCCCCCCCTTCCTTCACTCCTCTCCTTTCCCTTCCCCCCCTTTAACCAACGCGATGTGGGAAGAATGCAAGGGTGAGTGAGCGTGCGTAAATGTGTGTGTGTTTCGCTGGTCAGCCAGGCGAGTGTATTTGACGCTCGCTGAATAAGTGTTTTCCCCCAACCCCAGTTCACGAGTGCATCGATACCCCCCTCTTCCACCTGGGGCATATAAAGCCGGGTGAAACCCAGGGAGGTTCTTCTTCTTCTTCTTCCTATGTTTCGGCTCGTGCGGCTGTTATGCTGCGATTACGAGTGCAAAGAAAGACAGTCGTGCGAAATAAGACTCGAGAGGACAACGCTAACAGTTGGCGCAGAGAGGACTACGAGACAAGCCGGACAATCATCTCCTGCATCCTGAAGTGGTCGCCAGGGAGGTTATAGAGGCAGCCAGGCCGCAGAGATTGCCGTTTCCGTGAATAAGGAACCGCACCCAAATAAGACGAGCCTGTGTCCCGCCCGAACCTCGGCGCCAAGGAGCGGAGTCATCCAGTGGTCATCCAGGTCACGTAACGTTATATCGCCCTGACCCTAGTGTGATACCACCCCTGTCCGAGTACTTTGTCCCAGTCCGCAGCAATACGCAACTGTTAGGCGGCTTGAGTACCGCAGTGACGCCTCAGTGATTTGCCTCCAATATCATTATTTATGTAATCAGCGTTAACAAGAAGCAATCAATCACCTGTGTTATAGGGACGGACTTTATTACCTCCCAAAGTTCAAAAGTGTGCCTAATTGCATAATTGAGATAAGTCCGCTTGACAGCACGAATATTGTTTTCTGTTCTGATATTTTGTTTCTAATATTTTGTCAGTTAAATTGTAAATTTCATGATCAATTCATCCTTTATTTGCTCATCACTAACCCTATCATCTCGCTCATCAGGGTAAATGATATGTAAATTGTTCGTGAGTTTTGAATATAGTTTAATTGATTGTTGAATGAATGATGTCCTTGGCATTCTTTGGTGTCCCTACAAAACCTGTTTCCCCACCCTCACCTGTCGTCGAGTCGTCACTCGCCTTATTCTAACTCATAGTCTCTTCACCACGAGATAAACTGCAAACGGGAATCCCCCACATTTTATATTATCAAGAAAAATCTTTGGTAAATCGTCCTCGGTGGCAGCTGGTCAAGAGGGTAGTTTATCGTTTATGTGTGGTTTCTGCGGTTTCATCCGGGTGACCGACAGTGAACCATTACATAATGGCGCCCGAACAGGGACCACTTGTTTGCAAAGTTTGAATCTCTCGAATGAGACCTTGTGTCTTAGTTTCATTTTTTTTTTTCGTTGGATAAGGTGTTGTTTAATTTGTCGTGGGGTTTGAAAAAAGAGCATTATTTGCCGAGAGTTTTGTGGGATTCTAAGATTACAGGTGTTATTATTTACGTAATAACGGTGAAACTAAATCGTAGGAGTGATTTTTTTTATACGTGTAGTGTGATTAGTTGTGTTTCGTTCGCGGTAATAAGAAATAAAAATGGTCAGTCGGAGCGATATATTTATGCTTGGGCGTGACATGAGTGGGTTGAATGACTCGGACGAAGGAGATGAGGTACAAATCATAGAAGTAGTATCCCAACCTATTCCCGCTGACGTTCAAACGGAGCCTTTTGAGACGCCCCCCGCGCAAGAAGTGTTAAACATGGGAGACACGTGGGTCATTGATTGGCTGAAAAAGGAGAAGGAAGAACGGGAGGAAAGAGATAAAAGGGAGAAGGAAAAACGGGAAAGAAAGGAATTAGAACGGGAGGAAAAAGATAAACGGGAGAAGGAAGAACGGGAAAGAAAGGAAATAGAACGGGAAAGAAAGGAATTAGAACGGGAGGAAAGAGATAAAAAGGAGAAGGAGGAACGGGAAAGAAAGGAATTAGAACGGGAGGAAAGAAGGGACGAGCGATTTAGCGAAATTATGCGATTGGTAATGGGACGTGTGGATGTCGTGAAGAATGAGTTTAAGAAAGAAACGGGAGAGATACAGGCCAACGTAGATATTTTGGATAGGAAGGTCGAACATTTAATTGAAGCGGAGAGGGAGGAAGCTTGCCGTCGCGAGGAGAGTTTGTCTGAAAAAATTGACAAGAGTGTCGAAGAAGCTCGCCGTCGTGAGGAGAGCCTTTCAAATAAAATTGAGCAAGTTTCGAAACGCGTAATGTATGGGGAACAAATGGGAACGGGATTCCACCCGATAGTCCTTCCCAGTACATGCGTCAGCAAGCCCATTTTTAAAGGTAGCGCATATCGAAACCCGGTTGAGTTTGTAAACGAAGCCGAGGACTATTTTAAATTGTTAGGAATTGCGCCGTCTATGTGGCCACTGACATTTTTGAGTTTAATGGAAGGAACGGCCAGGTTATGGAGGAACACCATTAGACCCGTCCCCATCCAATACGAGGAGGTGCGAGAGAAATTTTTAAAGGAGTATTGGAGTGTTCATGCTCGGTACGAATACCGCGCGCGTGTGACACATGGATTTTACTCACGAGCAGCTGACGGAACATTAAAAGAATATGCCCTAAGAAAAATAGCAGCGGCCAAATCATGCGATCCGCCGATAAGTGACGAGGAGCTTAGCTATTGCTTACTTCGCCAATTTCCTCCCTGGGTTCAAAATTTACTCAAAAGCGCGGAGCCGGAAACATTAGATAAACTAGTTAGGCTGTTAGGTTATTACGATGATACCAATGAAGGTAATCGGAGACCGAACCCTAGCTTCCGAGATCAGCCGCCGCAGGTAAATACCATGAATGTGTGTAGAGGGAGGGGAATGGCAAGAGGTGGGTCGCCACGAGCGAACATGAGAGGTAGATTAGGAGGAGGGGAGCCCCCCGTTTTGCCTCTACTTCGTGAGGAACCTTCTGACAATTTTAATGCGTCGTGCGAAGGCCCACAAGGTAGGAGTCATATTGAGATCGCGCAAAACGACGTCCCCGCTGCGAACAATGCGTCTTCCTCCACCATAACTGACAATTCTTTAAACTGGTAGAGTCCGCATCGAGTGGTCCCCGCGAGGCGGACAGGGGAGGAGATTTGACGTTGGGGATGAGTTCATTTAAAAGCAAGAGTGAGAGTCAAGTGGCGGGAAGTCTCATCGACGCGGAATGCCAGGAGGAGGGGACGATTCCGATACTAGCCACTTTTACTTTAGAAGGGAATCCTCTGGACGACTTACTTATGGAGGAGGCGAAGGTCGCGAGAGGGAGGGTGAGCCCTCAAATACAGGTGAATTGTCTAGGGATCGATGTGCAGGCATTAGTAGACTCAGGAAGCGAAATATCTGCCATTGAGGAAATGTTTTTTAAAACGTTATGCAGTCGTGAACCAAAAATTCCGATCTTACCTTTAAACAAATCCTTTTTGTTATGTGCCAATAATAAGAAGTCGTGTCCGATAACTAGGCAAGCCCTAATTCCGATTACTGCAAACGGCCGGCAAAACGAAGTTGTGTGTGTAGTAGTAAAGAACCTAGTTAGGAAATTAATTCTAGGAGCTGATTGGCTATCGGAAAATGGGGCAATAATAGATTTTGCGCAGAACAAAATTAAGTTAAAAAGTGCTGATTCCGAGATAGTAGAGAATGAATTTTATATGCTCTCACAATCGAGACTGCAGCAGGAAAGCAAAGAGACCGAGGTGACGAAGGAAAAGGTGGAAGTATTGGTAAATGGTTTGGCACGGCTAGCATCAAGTCAAAGGAATAGACTCAAAACGGTGCTGCTCGGATGCGGGAAGGTTTTTTCTAAGACGCCTGGTTTGGCAAGGGGATTCACCCACCGTATTAAGCTCACGGATGAGACTCCATTTGCCCAAAAATCCTATCCCATACCCCAAGCATGTGTTGCGAAAGTAGATGAGGAAATAAAGGCCATGGTCGAAGGGGGTATAATAGAAAAATCACCCAGTCCATTTCTAAACCCGTTAGTAGTGGTAAGAAAAAGGGACGGGCGCGTGCGTTTGTGCGTGGATGCACGTAAATTAAATAGCGTAACCATCCCGGAACGGGACGAGCCTCCTAGGATAGAGGAGCTCCTCTCAAAATTCGCCGGTATGAAATATTTTTCGATCACTGATTTTACTTCCGCCTATTGGCAGATGATATTGCACCCCGAAGATCGTAAATATACGGCGTTCTTGTATAAGTCGAGGACATACGTATTTAAGCGCGTGCCTTATGGATTGCGTAACAGCGGGGCAGCAATGATAAGATGCCTCGATAAAGTACTGGGGGATGACGTAAGTTCGTTCGCGACCGCATATGTGGATGATTTGATAATTGCTTCCCCGAGTTTCGAGGAACACCTAGAGCATTTGCAGGTCGTATTTAGGAAAGTAATTAGCGCAGGTATGACGCTAAATTGGGAAAAATCAAGATTTTGTTGCATGGAAGTGCCGTTTTTGGGACACATATTAACCCCTGAGGGAATCAAAGTGGACCCGGAAAGGATAAAAGTAATTCAAGAAGCCAAACCACCACGGAATATACGACAATTACGAGCTTTTTTAGGAACGTGTAACTATTTCTCGAGATTCTGTGAGGGATACGCACATTTAACCATCCCATTGTTAAGATTATTGAAAAAGGGAGAAAAATGGGTATGGAATTCTCAATATCAGAAATGCTTTGAGGAAATCAAGCAAGCTTTCCTCAATGTAGTCATGCTTAAACATCCGGATCTCAATCGACCTATGTTCTTACAAACCGATAGTTCGGATTATGGGTTAGGGGCGGTCCTTTTTCAGCAAGACGATGAGGGTAAAGAAGCCGTTGTAGCGTTCATCGGTCGTACATTGAAGGGCTCAGAGTTATTCTATACCACGACAGAAAAAGAGGCTCTGGCAATAGTATTTTCTTTACAAAAACTACGCGCGTACGTCTTGGGGAGTGATCTTACGATTATATCAGACCATAAGGCTTTGACGTTTTTAAATAAGTGTAAACTGAGTAATAGTCGCTTAACGCGTTGGATACTTGCGTTGCAGGAGTTTTCGTTTCGGGTTGAACACCGCCCCGGACGGAAAAATCTGGTACCAGATTGGCTGAGTCGAAGCGCGCTGAGACAGGAGGAAAGTACCGAGGGAAACGTTTTCCTTAATGCCATATTGGAATTGAATATTTCCGAATTCCCAAGCGAAGCGATCCGTAAAGTCGGTGAAGCTCAGGAGAGGGACCGTTTACTCAAGAAGATCCGCGATGGAATAATGGGTAGATTAGATCCCGGAGATAACGATTTTAAACGTGTGGATAACTTAATGAAGAGAAGTAAGCTGGTCAATAACGTGTTATATAAAAACGTAGCGAAGGAAGAAAAAAATGAGGAAATTAAGTTATGGGTGCCAAAGGAGATCCATGATCGCCTAGTTTGGTACGTACACACTAAATACGGACACTGTGGTGCAAGAAAAGTCGAAAACTGGCTAAAAGAAAAGTACTATTGGGTCAACATGGGTTGTTGCGTAAGAATGTTATTGCGAAGTTGTGACGTATGCCAAAAAACGAAACACCCGAATCGTAGCTACGAGGGAATAATGGAGAACATACCGCGAGCGCCACGAGAATTAGTCGCGATTGACCTGTACGGGCCCTTACCCAAGGCTAAGTTTAGAAATAAATATGTATTTGTTGTAATCGACGTTTTCTCAAAATACGTAATGGTCTATCCCTTGAATAAACCAACGGCGCCAAATTGCCTAAGAATAATGAAAAATGAGTACTTCCAGAAATGTGGGAAGCCGCAACGGATATTGTCAGACCATGGTACCCAATTTACAAGCAAGGCTTGGAAAACAGAAATGGAGGGCCAGGGAATTAAAGTAGTTTACTCTTCAATTAGGAGACCTCAGTCTAACCCAAGCGAAAGGGTAATGAGAGAGCTGTCTCGGGTCTTCCGTACCTATTGCTCAAATGATCATAAAAGTTGGCCTGAGGTACTTCCATTTATAAATAAGTGGTTTAATGAATTAACGCATGAAAGCACGGGGTTAACGCCCGTGGAAGTTCATTTCGGTAATAAACCCCCAAGAGAAGATTGTATGGTGAAATTACCTGATATGGTACAAAAGGATAGTAAAGAAATACAACGTTCGGCGTTGAGGAGGCTTATATTAGCGGGCCGTCAGAGAAAAAGTAAGCAGAGGGCAAAGGGGTATGATTTCAGAATAGGAGATAAAGTACTCCTGAAAACACCACGACCATCTGATTCAAAATTAAATTTATTTCATAAGTTTTTTCATTTATACACGGGTCCATTCAAGATTTCCAAATATTCGGGACCGAATTCATGTCATTTGGAGGATTCGGAAGGAAAAGAAATCGGGGTGTACAATTTTAATAATCTAAAACCTTATTTTGACCCGGTTGCCACTAGGGATTGAACCGAACGATTTGTCGAGCTTTTGATCTTTTTTTTCCAGTCGTGTTTTAATTTCGTCAATTTTATTAACGCACAGTTATTTATGCTGTTTAAAAAAAAGAAAATAAACTCTGGAGACTTTCCTTTGCTAGCAAATCGAAAGTGGCTCCATAGTTTAGGTGGGGGGCTATGTGACGGTCTCGGCCCGTCCTGATCTTAATCGTCACCCCCTCTCCTTTCCCCTCCCCCCCTTCCTTCACTCCTCTCCTTTCCCTTCCCCCCCTTTAACCAACGCGATGTGGGAAGAATGCAAGGGTGAGTGAGCGTGCGTAAATGTGTGTGTGTTTCGCTGGTCAGCCAGGCGAGTGTATTTGACGCTCGCTGAATAAGTGTTTTCCCCCAACCCCAGTTCACGAGTGCATCGATACCCCCCTCTTCCACCTGGGGCATATAAAGCCGGGTGAAACCCAGGGAGGTTCTTCTTCTTCTTCTTCCTATGTTTCGGCTCGTGCGGCTGTTATGCTGCGATTACGAGTGCAAAGAAAGACAGTCGTGCGAAATAAGACTCGAGAGGACAACGCTAACAGTTGGCGCAGAGAGGACTACGAGACAAGCCGGACAATCATCTCCTGCATCCTGAAGTGGTCGCCAGGGAGGTTATAGAGGCAGCCAGGCCGCAGAGATTGCCGTTTCCGTGAATAAGGAACCGCACCCAAATAAGACGAGCCTGTGTCCCGCCCGAACCTCGGCGCCAAGGAGCGGAGTCATCCAGTGGTCATCCAGGTCACGTAACGTTATATCGCCCTGACCCTAGTGTGATACCACCCCTGTCCGAGTACTTTGTCCCAGTCCGCAGCAATACGCAACTGTTAGGCGGCTTGAGTACCGCAGTGACGCCTCAGTGATTTGCCTCCAATATCATTATTTATGTAATCAGCGTTAACAAGAAGCAATCAATCACCTGTGTTATAGGGACGGACTTTATTACCTCCCAAAGTTCAAAAGTGTGCCTAATTGCATAATTGAGATAAGTCCGCTTGACGGCACGAATATTGTTTTCTGTTCTGATATTTTGTTTCTAATATTTTGTCAGTTAAATTGTAAATTTCATGATCAATTCATCCTTTATTTGCTCATCACTAACCCTATCATCTCGCTCATCAGGGTAAATGATATGTAAATTGTTCGTGAGTTTTGAATATAGTTTAATTGATTGTTGAATGAATGATGTCCTTGGCATTCTTTGGTGTCCCTACAAAACCTGTTTCCCCACCCTCACCTGTCGTCGAGTCGTCACTCGCCTTATTCTAACTCATAGTCTCTTCACCACGAGATAAACTGCAAACGGGAATCCCCCACATTTTATATTATCAAGAAAAATCTTTGGTAAATCGTCCTCGGTGGCAGCTGGTCAAGAGGGTAGTTTATCGTTTATGTGTGGTTTCTGCGGTTTCATCCGGGTGACCGACAGTGAACCATTACAATATATATATATATACATACACAATATAAAAATGGATGTTTGTATATCTGTCCAAAATTAATAGACTTCGACATTGTTTCACTGATCACCATGAAAGTTGACACATATATGTATTTTTTCAAGAAGAAGGTTTATATACTTTCTAATAAGATTTAAGGGCCCCAAAAGGTCCCAAAAAGGGGCCCTTTGGTGGTATACGAGTATTGGGTATTGTGCAGTGGTTTACATTTTTGCTTTTTAAAATTACTTCCGCTCAAGATAGAGGGTTGCAATTTTTTTATCAAATGGCTGAAAGAATGAACTTTATAATTCGTTCAATGAATTATCTTTTATAATTCGTATTTGTCTGGAAATTGGGTTTTTAGCTGTACCTTTAAAAGCACATTTCACTCTGAAATCAACTAGCTATAGCATAGGTACTTCCTTGACAAACAGATTCTGGTCTTTAAGGCATTTAAAATTCATTTTGCTTAGTTAAGCTGATTTTGAATGCTATGCATTGGGTTTTGTGCAGTGGTTCATTTTTATTGCTTTTAAAAGTAACTTTCCCTCAAGATAGAGAGTTAAAATTTATTTTATCAGATACCCGAAAGAGTGAAGTTCCTAATTTTTTCAATAGATTCTCCTCTAATATGATAATTTATGAAGGAAGTGTAATCCCGGGCAACGCCGGTAAATTCAGCTAGTAAAATTTATTTTCAAGATATCTTCTCGCGTCTATTCAATTACCTAAGAAAAAGTAGCCCATCTAGCGAAGTATCAAATGCTTATAAAGTAGCGAAGGAAAAGTTTATTTCAGTAAAGCCAGTGATTAACTAAGTAATTACTAACAAAGGAAGGTTGGGAAATATAAAAATTAATTGGTAGCCATGTTAGCACGTTGATACATATTTAAATGTGTAGTGTTATTAATGTATGCAGTACAATAACAAAATATGAAACTGATTATCTAAGGACGAAGAAGAAAAATAAAAGTGTTAACTAATATTCAGGAAATTGAACTTCAGAAAAATTGGCATCCCAGAAAGGCGTTGGAAATAAAGCAAGCAGCAGAACACCATGAATATCCACCCTAACCAGTAGCACACCGAATAAAAAATATATAAGTTATGATAATATTTTGTCAACAGATGGTTTAATTGCAATTTTCAAACATACATTTGTTGAATGATGGTGGTAAAAGGTAAATATTTGATACCATTAAAATGATAACATACCCCAAAGTTATTTACTTATGATTTGTGACCCTATATCTTAGTATACGTGTGGAATTGGGAAAAATATTGAATTTACCCCTACCGTTACATGTAATGCTTTTCAAAGCTAAAATTAATTGAAGGACCTTGTCGTTAGTTTTATAAACATGGAATATTTTTAAATAAAGGTGGATGAACTAGTGCAAAAAGTAAATTATAATGAAATTGTCTAAAAGAGATATCGCAAAATTTATTAACAACTCCAAAACAAAGTAAAATTACGCTTTCGCCAATTGAGCGTAATTTAGTATATTTTATTCACCTATATTACTTCTATAACTAAATTTTAGGACTTAGGTATTGAATTTTTCGGATATATAGATTATCAAGTGAAGAAAATAAAAAAAAACTTGACAAGCTTCACTTCGTAGAAGTTTTTAATGTTTGTATTCATGATAAAGTAAAAAAAGTACGCGTTTTACATTTAACAATATCGTATAGTACAAAGTATTTTAATTTAACCTTAATACAAACTGGAATAACTACTTAATTATCCCAATAATCTCAGAAAACAATGGAATGGAAGGAGGATTGAAATGAATTGAATTTGAATCAATTTTAGACTTCAGTTTTAAAACTAAACACAATTCGCTAATGACAAGAACGTGTCCAGTTAGCATCAAGGAGAATCTTTAGGTGAAAAAAATGTCCCCTCTAACGTATTCGTTACAGATTAGCCCTGGTACTGGCCGTTAATTCTAGAGTGGCACATGTAAGAACAAACTGAATACCCTACCTAAGGGCTAGAAGTAACACGGGATTAAAATTTAATGGAATAATTAGGATTACAGCGAAAAATGAGGAAAACCTGGACGCAATGAATAGCTTTTTAATTATCTTACAACAAGGTGATACGGATAGTACGAGATGACAAATCGTATTGCTTATCTTGCGAGATTTGCTTGTGTGTTACAATGTCATAAAATAACATGATTCCAAATGAAACAGGCCTAAAAAAAGTTAAAGTGAAAGTATCGAACGTAAGGAAAAGAGGTATCATAGACAAGGAAAATATTCTGTCAAAATATTTAAATCTTAATTTACCAGGAGAACGGTATACCACAATGCTAAGATCTTGTGGAAACATACTGCAACAACCTATGGAAACATATTCTGTAAAAAAAAAACAAATCTTGATTCACCAGGAGAACGGCATACCACAATGGAAATATCGAATAATTAACTATGGGTTTTGTTCAACTTTGAAAAGGTTATCGAGCACGTCATAAACAGTAGAGTTGATCTAGTTGAAAGTGGCAATGACACAATGACCTTAGCAGTGTCAAGAACGTCAATCTGAAAACGCTGTTTATATTCAGTCTCAATACATCAGCGCAGGACTGAAAAAATAGGAATGCCGGCAATCATTGTACAATTGAAAATCCACCTCTTGTCTCCTAGGAATTTCATGATAGACTATTAAAGAAAAGTAACTCAAACTACCCAGTGTATGTGTTCAAAATTATCCAGGGCTCCTCTATCCATCTCATCCTCCAGCTGCATAATTTATTCCCTCCACGATCCATACCTAATACCCTCCCATTCAATACTGATTTAAAACAGCTCTAGATTTCACGTCACCTCTGTCATCTTTCCCATAATTAGAGAACCATCTTCCCAGTCTCAATGAATACTTTTCTCATTATTCTTTATCAACATCTCAAATTTATTTTAAAATCTACATACTCAATTTTCTTTTAGACGCTTCTTTGAAATATAATGAGTGTCCTTCAGTAAATATTCTGGCAATCTACGTTTCTGCCAACTTAATAATAATTGAATAACTTAAATAATCAATTAAACTAAAATCACCTTACATGAGACTGTTCATGTACAATGAAAGATATGTCTCCTACTTGAGGCTTATTGTCCTGATTGAGTTACTAGCACCAATTTTAAAATCAAGGGGAATTTACTATTATGTACTTAGAGCGTAAGTGTTTATTGAGCTGATAATATCGTTCACCCTATTGAGTTTCCATTCAAGGTCTTTTCTACCCAATTATTCGTATGACTACTTTAAAAATGATAACCTGTTTCTAAATGCATCTTTATTTTATAACGGTAGCACTCCATTCACTAAAACCTTTTCTATCCCGCTGTAGTAATCATCAAAGCTTCAATCCTATAAATGAACAGTCATACTCTGTAGATACATTTTAATAAATTATTATCTAAGTTCCAATATTGTGATACTAGCTGCTACCTGCCTGTCCTTCTGAAATATTGCATTGTTTGTTGTTGCCTTGTTTGTTCCCTATGTTACTTTTATGTGAGTATTTTTTATTCTTATTCTCGAATGCTTTCCGATGCCAATCACATTTTCCTCCAATCAATGGAAACATAAGCACCTTTGTTTACTTGTAATAAAGATGAAGGCGCAGAGTGAAGGAAAAATAAAATAACTACTGCTTTGAGAGTGAGAGAGAGAAAGATATATCTGATGGAAGGAAAAATATTCCGTTGAAGGCAATGATGAAACCCAAAATATTTAACGTGAAAGAAAGCTGAAATGGTTAGGAAAAGGAGAGCATGGTTAAATTAAACGTTGGTTAGGAAGCTATTAGGAGTGTCTTTTTGCATGCGCGAACGGATAAAGACGAGGCGAAATTAAAGTAGACCCTTTAATATGACAGGTTATGTTTGAAGAGAATCACTTTTCCATTACAATTTCACGCATAAAAAAACTGCATGGGATGGTTAGAAAATAAAGGCTCCCATTCACACGAATACGCGACTCGTAAGGCACTTTAGGCTTTTCCCCTCTACCCACAGGCCGAGAAAATTGAATCAAAGTATTTAGAAAGTGAGCGGATGTGGGGGACCGTTCTCTCTTCTTTCCTTTACAACTACTCATACAGCTCAGGGTTCATATCTTTTCCTTCCGCCCCTTTAAAAAGACACACTTATTTCAACATTTTGTTTCCTTTTTTCATGGTAGCTAATACCTCGCCTGACGATGATGCCCTCTCCTTTGACATACCCTCTGCATGATAAGGATTGCATTTCCTTCGCGAATTAATCAGAATAGTTCATTAAATTTCAGCCGGGAGAATAAATTGTTGCCACGGGATTAATTATCAAACGCACGCACAAGCCGAGCTTTTCGCCGGAATGAAAAAGGTTTGCCTTAATTATTACCGAGCTTGAGGGGAAAATTTGTAGCGTGAACTTTTCACCACTTATGTAAAACGTAAATTCATTATGTCTGCTAAAATACGAGTGTCAAAATATGTAATGGCTAACTAATAAGTAATAATATATACTTAATTACGCTTTTAGGCATTGTTTTATTTCATCCAGGTTCGTCACATATGCTGGGAAATGTTATTGAAATGAAATTAGTTGTGTCAGAGAGAGAAAGATGGAGTATGAGAGGCTAAGATTGATCCAATGTGCGCATTGACTTTTCCACCTGTTTTTTAAATAATAGAATTCTCATAATTCCATTCCAGTCATTCAAACCTCTGTCGGATACTTGACTTCAAAATAGTATTGCTTTAAATTGAAATTACTCCAAAAGGCGCTCAATGAAGCTAAATAACTTTAGACAATTATTAGTCATATTTGTCATGAATAACATGATGTATGTCTGACACTTTGTTCAAGTATTCCTCGTTGCTGACATTTTATCCCACAGAATAAAAGTCGTAATAAAATAACATTTTCTCGCACCCACATAAAATTATAACGAATCATTACAAATTATAGCTACTGGAATTGAATTAATTATGTTGTTGAACACGTTTTCACGAATATTTAGTGCATTGCAGCACTTTATGGAGTAGTTGAATGAAATTAATTGCTTCAGAAACATTACTTTCATAGCGATTGGTTTCCAAGTTGAGGTAGATTTCGGATTGTCGGTGACCTAAATTCTAAGGTCATACCACAAGATCTAGCGTAATACATTAGATTCTAAAAAAAGGTAACACTCGTGCTCTACTATCGCCGCAAAAAAGGTAGAACGCTGAACTTTAAGCATTTGTACGAAATTCCGCCGGAGCTCCATAGAGCCGTGTAATATATCGTTTTACTCCTTGTTTATTTGACTACAAAATACATTAATTGAAAAGCGTGTAAATGTAAACGTTTAGCTCCTACGGTCGAATGAGTGAAGAAAAACACGCGAAAGACTAGGAGAACGGCGAAACATTCGTCTTCTTAATCTGGTCACGGCCAAAATATTTAATTGGTGCACTTCATTATTTTTTTACGAAGAGGACGCCATCTCCGCATTACAAATATTCTTTTAACATTTTTTTTACCCATTATTTGATTTTTAAATAGTCCGAAAGCTAGATTTCAATTTCTGAGGTGTGGGAAAGTATATGAATATCGAAATTACGGGAATTTATGGGAAAAATATTGCAAAACTTCTCATGTAAGGAACTTTTTATATTGAATTTAAACCCACGATCTTCTGTCATCAAGAACTCCGTGTCATTACCCAATTTACCGAGGTCTTTTTAGTATCCTGGACCAGTGACGGAAATAAGTTTTCAAATTTTCGCACATTACATTGAATCATTTAATGAATACTATGTGAGAGTTCTATGATATTAATACTTAATATCCATAACAGATACCTAACTCATTAAATTTTCGCATTCATCGGGTGGGAAAAACGACTTCATTATGATTTCCACAACATGCTCGGGGTACCCCAAATTCCTTTTAAGTACGCGGAGAGCGTTGCTGTCCAGTACTCCACGGTGTGAGCCAATAAATATCGCATTAGAAATCCCTCTGCATATGTGAACGCATGCAATCACAAGATGGCTCCTTGAGAAGAACTACGACCGTGGGTCAAAATAAGGGATTGACCTATATATATATATATATATATATATATCGAATTCACGGTCATACCCCGCGGTCAGTCGGCAGATTCCAAGTTTGGGAGGTGGAGAGGAGAATAGTGGAGAGCACCCAGGGTTGGTAACTCTCCTAAACTATGTAGGAGACTTTCGTGAATGGAAAAGTATTTTTTAAATCCGAGGCTCCCGGAAGGAGACTCCGATTTAAGCTGAGGTAAAATAAGTAAAATATTATTTCTTACCTCATCGTTTTTACGGATTCATAACGACTGTTTACCTCTGATTTGACGGAATATGTAAATTCATCATTTTGTGTTCAACATGTTCTCCATAAAAAATGCAATTGAAATTAGTTGTAGCGTGGTACTTTGTAATGACAAATCAAAATAACATCAAGTTCACTATTAGACAAATTTACCTATAAAATTTTATGAAAAAGCATGAAAATGCAATTTAAATTCTCAATGTTGAGGTAAAAATGTCCCAGTATGTTCATTAAAATTATAAAGCAGTATTAAAACTTTTTCAAGCTTACGCTATTATATCCAAGGCAAATATTTATCGCATGTAGGTTATTGAATATGCATTCCCCTTTGCTTAGTCGTTTTCATTGAATATCAATCAACATTTGCACATTTATCCAGCCCATTAAGTGAAATAAACATATCGGTTTCCCGTATACAGAATGTTCAATTCCGTATACGGGAACCCGAAATCAGCTCTTCATGACTTGGCCAACCTCTGTGTACCCAAATCATCCAATCCCCCGTGGCTTCTTTTGCTCCATTTCTCCGTCACAGTTCGAACTCAGGAGCCAATGCACCAATAGCAAGCAGTCTCCTCCGATAAAATACGGCCAATCGCCTTGGGGTTGGGACTGGAACTACGACATCATGCAGTAGGTAATCTCACTCCGGTAACCTAGTAACTACCCCGAACTCTTCACGGACCCTCTCTCCGCCCGAACTCAATGCTACCTACTCTACCGCCCTTCCCTAGGGCTTACACATATATTTTTACCAGAGAAGTAGGTTATAAAATGGAATTAGAGGTCAACTGAACCCAATATAAGTGGGCACATTATGGTAGGCCTAATTTCGGCAGAGTTATTTCAATGCCCTTTCATAAACCAGAACCCAAGGGATAAAATCGATATGAAAACTATATCTCTCCGTCTATGAGGATTTAACGCTGGAAATTTTCGTTAAAACTTAAAAAGTAATCATCGGAGGCGTAACTGTTGCCTGACCTAAAAAACAACCTATCCCGCTACAGCTATTCATTGGCAGAGCAGGTCCACCTTCTCCTAATAGCAAAAATTAAGCATGCCTAATACGCCTAAGCATGCAGCGTAGGCGTATAAACTGTTACCCATTAATTCCGACTTTTGTCGGTGTTTTTTTAACAGAAAGAGCCTAATATATAAAATCTATAATAATATAATCCAGCTGCCGTTAGTAGGTCAAAATGACTGACCAACTTTTAAGTTAAAATTAAGATTAAATTTCCAGGACTACTAATTTTAGTCAAAATATTGCGAGGATGGCCAGGCACGGTTAGCCACTTGAAAAAATTTCCAATATTCCTAATTTCACAATTGAACTAGGTATAAAATAATGTCCTCCTCACAGTTATATTGTTGCAATTTGTCACGTTATGAAATAATAGCCCTTTATATTAGAACAAATTTGGACGCTGTGATAATTATTTCTTAGTAATTCCTGTAGAAATATGTCAATGATTGTTTAACAGTTTTTTCTATTTAAAATCACTGAATATTGACGGCCTAAACTTTAATTTAATGAAATATAAATGATCAAAGTTCAAACACACATAATTGCATACATATATAAAAATTATAACATATGTCATTCCAATCTGGCACACTCTAGCCAGCTAAAATTCGGCTTTTTGCCAAGTCATGCACACTTTCTTCAATAACAAAGACTATTTTCTTCAAAATTCAACTTTGAAATTGCACACTGAAATCATGCTATTTTATAGTTTCCAACTTTAAATTTTGTCACTGTGTGTCAACTTGTGTGAATTTAACGAACAGATTCATTAGTCATTTCTGAGATTTGCGTCTCGAATCTAATATTTAGTACATTATGAAACCCTCCTTTCTCAGTAAAATATCGAAATTCAGTTTATGCGAGTGATGTTAATAGATAAATTAATAATAATATAACAACACCCTATTTGAATCTTGGAAATCATAAATATTGTACATGACTTAAAAACTATTCCTATTAATATGAAATTTTAATCTGTTAGTCTGTTAGGTACCTAGGTTTAAGATGAATATTTTGCCTGGCCTGGTCTAAATTAAATACGTTTCTCACCATAAACGATGTCATCAAACTGATTAACTCTTAAGACTCGAGAGGCCTCTAAATCAAACTTTTAATTTCTTGTTATATATGTGAAGAAGTGGTAAACGAGCTTCGGGAGTCCCTTGATAACTTTTCTGAGTCTTTACTTTATTTTTCTTGTCTAAGTGCTGAATATTTGGACATTTTACATCCGCATTCCTTCAAAAAGTCTTCTCACCGTTTATTTCTATTACTCTGGTTAACCAGGAAGTCAATCGCGAAGGTTCTCAAGCGAGGAAAACCTGCCATTGGCGTCCCTGCGCCCACGTGACTCCCCAAACGACATTGTACTTCAGCGCCCTCGGCCCTTTCTATCCTCAGTCATTCGAAGTCACTCCACGTCCTTTCCCATCCCCGCAATACCATCTCCTCCGCTCCCGCCGCTGCGCTGCCTGCCGCATCTTCCATTTCCTTCAATATCTCCTTTGGCCGCTTGCAAGCGCCGATTGCTTGAAAAAAAACTAATAATACCGACCACTTTTTCCATCCCTTGAGGAGTTGGCTAAGAATTGAACGAGACATGAGAGTAAAGACGGGATTACGTTTCTTACTTTTTTCTCGAACTCACTGCCACGACCTATTTCGAAAAATAATCAAACTCTGCGTCTTTAACGGTGGAATTTATACTTAAAACACGGTGAGCTATATTAATATTTCAAAGCTTCAAGCTACACGTTCTATGGTTATAATAAAAAACCTGAAGATCGCCTTAGTCAGGTTGTTTTTTTACGGCCACTGAGCCACCATAAAAATGAAATGAAGAGCGCACTATTGTTGTAAACTTGATCAATATCAAAGTTAGTAATGAATAACCCTGTGAACTGTGACGAATTTAAATTTTAAAATACATTGAAGAAGCTGTAATGAGAATCATTCATTCAGGCACGCTAAATTTTTCGGCACTGACTCAAATAAACACTAGGCATTGCACAATAAGAAAACAAGAGACTCAATGATTTCACCACAGGAGTAGATATTATTCTAATAAGTCTCCTTTTTAGTTAAATATATTCAATAATATATAAGATTTACAATATTCATGGAATGTTTTTAATTTTATGAACCTCTAAATCAAATAACAACAAGTAATTTTTATATTATAATTCTCTAAAAGAACCAGAATCTTAAATTGCCGTGCGCATTCACAATTATCACATATTCTTCTCTTAACCCATTCACATCGGACCCCGCCAAGTGGCGGGGTAGCGTGCGGCAATCAAGAACGGGACCCGCCACTCGGCGGGAAGTGGCACCCTGCCGTATATTGTATATATTTCTTTGCCGTTTCCGACACAATGTAACTCATATCCTCTGTCGTGTTTCATTACTGCTGCAGTTGTCTAGTGGCGAGCTTCGTTTTTATTTTTTATTTGGAACCATTCGAAATTTGCAGACAATGTAACGACCTTAAATTTTTAAATTTCACTGTCATCAGATATTATCTTTTTCGAACATTGTATATACTGCTTAGCTGTATCCCTTTCAATTTAGTATATTTTTGCTGTCGTGTTTCACTACTCCTACAATTGGCTAGTGGTAAGCTTTTTTTATTTTTTTTTTCATTGAAAACCTCGCGAAATGTCCAGACAATGTAACGACTTAGGGTTTTAAAATTTGCTCTTCAAGTATTAACTGTTGCCGTACATTGTATATATTTCTTAGAAGTTTCCGATTCGATGTAACATATTTTTGCTGCCGTGATTCAGTTTGGTGACAGTTGTCGAGCGGTGAGGTTCGTCTTCGTTTCTTGAACATAAAACCCGCTCAATATCCATATTATGTGATATTGCACCTTTCAGTTTTTGGAGCAAGTTTATTCTTCTTCATCATATCATGTAGCCTTGGAGAAAACTGTACTCCTGCGAAAGGTAAGAATTATATCTTAAAATATCAGTTTAATTTGCTATGATCCCTTGCAGGAAACGCAAAATATCATTAAAATCTATTTTTTTTCAGTGTCTGTCCTGATATTCCTGCTCTTGAATTGGAACGCTTTCGATATTTTTACTCGAAGAAGAGAGGTAATTATGAAATTATACTTGACTGTATTGTTTTCTATACCCTGTCAAAGTGAAATTAATGGAAATGTTTCCAATGTTTCATGAAATTAATTATTTTAATTTTTTTGAAATTTTCATGAAAAAGTTTTTGGATTGAATTCCATTACCTATTTTTAAATTTACTTATTTATCATCTTTAAAATACAACTTTCCAGAATATGAATACCATATTCTCAACCTCTGGTATTTGTGGAAAACGAAGGAGATCATATGAGGGAGATGGGATAGGTACTCATGACGATGAAATAATTTGGCTGCTATTGGAAGAAGAGGAAGCAGAGGACATTTCTAGTGACAGTGGATCAGAATTTGAGGTACCTGTTGATGCGGAGTCGAGCACAGAGGATGACGAAGATCATTCAGCCCTTGAAGTAGAGCCTGTACCTACTGTTGCGAACACTATTGCTTGGTACTGTGATAAAATTGCAGCCAAGGATATTGCCTTTAGTGGCGAACCCGGACTAAAGGCAGGTAATCCTGGTAGTAAACCTTTTGACTACTTTAAACTTTTGGCCGATGATGAGTTCTTACTTCTCCAATTACTTTGTTCAGTTTTCTCACTTTTTCTGCAACCTTTCACGCAAAATTATTTCTCCCTTTCCAAACGTTAGCTAAAACATCTGACCAGTTTACCGAAACAGATACATACGTAAAGTACCAAATAGTTCATCAGCAGATTCACGCATCAAACAGGACTTAAAGTTCAATCCACTTCATGGATATCATTTTTCTGAGAAGGAAAACGATTTTGCACCATTACTATATTTTTCCACCACTTGATGAATAATACGAAAATTCAGTAACTACCAAAGATAGTGGCATGATAATACTTTTTCTTCTTCTAAAACTGAGTTATTTTCATTGACATACAGCACATGGCAGACTGTATCAATTCTACCTATGTATGATATATTCAGGGTATTAATGCATTATAGCAAGTTTGAAGCCACCTTCTTGCTATCACCAGTGAAATATACGTTCTTCCGACTTCAAAGCACCAGTATTTGTCATTTTTGCAATTTGCCGACAGTTAATTTCCATTGAATACAATGGCAGAGTTTTTTTTTCATATCAGAATAGCATATGCTGAGACCTTATCTCAGAGAACATTTACAATTGCCCTTCACATGGACAATTGAGACGTGTTCAATCCAAAGAAAACTTGTCCGTAAATTGACGTCTTGATAACCTGCTTTTAAGCGCGTATGATTACTTATGCTGCTCCCCCAAAGACAGCAACAAAATCCCAACAACACCCGAAAAATAAAGTGAGTTTGAAAAATTACTATTGGTAAGACAAGTTCATTTATTTTTTTATATTGCAGTAACTTCCTCAATTTTAGTGGATTTGTACACTTGTTGAAGTAAGAGTGGAAGAATAACTTTAAGTGAGGGAATTCTGTACTTTTTTTCCAATTTTTCTTTAAAAATATTGCAATTACACCAGAAAAGAAGCATATCGCAGCGATTACTTGCAAATCAAAGGGTTATAATCCATTGGCCAATGTATTGGCGTTGTACAGCAGAATGTGAGAACGGTCACATTATGCAAAAATCATTTTCAGTAGGTCATAATCAAGAAAGTAGGATTTCGAACAACTATAATGAATTCAAAGAAAACATCATTTTATGACAGATTTGGCCACCACTAATAATGAGTCAAGATTCGGAATACCCTGTGATAATTAGGGGATTATTTGCGTACAGAACGGAATTTTGGCGGTTACATTGCTTTAAAGGAGGCTTCTCCTTTGCATTCAAGACAGAAGGTTTTTTTCTGCAAGGTTATCATACGAGTTTCAGAAGAAATTAGAGTATTTAATGTAGTAAAATATTTGGTCTACCCATGATGAAAGTTCGATCTCCCCTTCTCTTGAGCCCTGAGTCTTCCCCACCGGTTAGTACCGGCGCTTACTCGATAACAGATACAAACATCCACTCATACAAGATAGTTTGGGAATACAAATATGTATTTACTTGAACGCCGGTAAGGGATAAATTCCCATGATACATACCAAGTACCTTGCTCAATTTCTCACTCAGCCACTCGAGAGCAAGCAACGAAAGATACAAATATATTAAAACCAAAAAACATTAAAAACCGTGTCATGCGCTGTAAAGTACACCGAAAATACTCCCATAACATCAAAAATACGAATATACTGTTTCATTGGAGAAGAAGCATTTCTTTCCTCACTTTTTCTAGCCACATTATCCTTGTTTTCTTCCTAAGGCTTGCTTCCGTCTATCCACAGTCCCAATGCCCCATTCAAAAATCCATCTGGGCGCTACTATCGTCCCTCAGACTTCTCCATCTTCACTTCGGTCTCTTGCGCTCTAGCAAGGGCGTGACGGTTAACATGCACGGTGCACTTTTTCGTGTGGGGAAATACTTCAAGAATCCCTAAGAACTCGTGAATCGGATTTTTCTTGCATCATCCGAGTCCTCTAGCGCTATTTTTACACGCTCAGGAGGGCACGTCGATCCGAAATGAAAATATGAAATGCATAAATTCGCGGATGAGAAGCAGAAGTTTTACTTCATTCCTGTTGAAATTTTTAACACGAAACGTGTCTCAGAGATGCAGTATGGTATATATTATTATGAAATACATAATGCTTTTCGATAACATCTCTCCGGTTGATAAAGCACCTCCTTATTGATTTTCACGCAGTGATATCTCACACTATTGTGCGTGAGTCAAGTATTAGTAGAATGGCACTTCTTTACCGGAAAAATCTGAGCATTACTAAGCATCAATCACGTCACAATTCCATAGAGCCACTCCTGAAATTGTTTCCAGAAATATTTATGTATAAGAGTACAACATATTTGGAATTCGTGGTCTGACAAAAGAGGCTATGAATACACAAATCACTTCAAATTCTCTTAACAAATTCGCTTCCTTGACAATACTATGAGCATTTACTTCATCAATCATCTTCTTGTGAGCTGACGTTGCGTAACAGTTAGAATGAATAAATGAATTGGAACAAATAAAGAACACAGACTGCTTGCTCACTTGTATTGATGACAATTTTTGGATCTTTCTCTGCATGGCATTTGGAGCTTCTCAGATTCAGGCCATGACGCATTTTCATCCTTTAACCTCTTTCTTTAGGTATTTTGTAGTCTTTTTTGGAACATTTTGGACATTCTCCATGAAATTTCTTATACTTCACTACTTATACCTCTAATTTATAGCAGTATGAATTCACTGTTGCGTGTTTTTTTTACATAAGACCATCCTAAACGCTATTAAAATAATCAACTCCCGAACTATTTGCACGATTTATACACAAATTTAATCTTATTCAGGCAGTGACACGTGATTTTATACCTATATTTATCAGCCATAATATTTCGTATGATAACGCAACGATTCCACGATGGCCGTATATTTTATCCTTCTAACATTCTTATTCGAATGTCATAGGGTCACTTCGTATACATTTCTTATACTTTCCAATTTATAAATTTAAATTTGATGTAAGTAATTTTCTTGCATCACCACCAAACATTAGTTACCTACCAACATTTGTGCTCACACGTCAAAAAAAAACCATTTTTGGCATTGAATATGGTTGGTCCTGTCGCACGATGGCTGCTATGCCAGCTGCCTTCGATCCCGGACCGTTTCTCATATGCAAGCAAAATCTTCACCAGCCCTCATGTACCTTTCACGCAAACGCAGTCACTGTCAACGGTTACCTGAGAATCTCCGCACTTCTCCTTCATTGTATCCCTTGTTGAGCCATTCAAACCCCTGGGGATGACTCGCGTCTGCGCGCGCACGAAGTCGAGCCAACCCGCCTTACGACGGATATTCCCTCTTCTACTCTACTTCCGTCTGTCCTGCAACAGCAATCCACACTCCTCAGCCCTCGCAACCCGGCCAGTCTCCTTCTCTTGCCTGACCCCCGGAGAGTCTTCTTGCGCCATTTATCTCGCAGTAGCCTCATGAATCATTTATCCCTATCCCAGCATTATTTTTAATCTCTCGGGAAAACCGCCTCTCGAGGGTAGGAGGGCTTGACTGTATGTTATCGCAAGATTTAGCCACGGGTGTTGCTGGCGGTATCTGATCCCATTCATTGCTGACGTCGAAGGGAACTTCAAGGAAACTGAGGGCAACAGAATACTCATTTAAAAGGGGACAGCCACTGTTGTTTTGCCAAAAAATGAAATCCATTCTCTACTGCACACATATTGCGACACATTTCAGTTTCACTAGAGTGGGAATTGAGAAAGGTATTTTGAATTACAATACAATATAACTCTTGTCAGTTGTATTTATTTTATCTGGACGCGTTACGCTCTTTATTTTATTACTTCATTATCGATCTTCATTTTATCATTTCTTATCATCATTTCTTTTCAAATACTCACAAGTTTTAACGTATCTAAGCGCACCAATTACTTTAAATATGGAATGACGAAAACATATATTACAATAATATAGTTTTACTTTAAGAGGTCACAGACTCAAAATTTGAATCATAGAAATGAGATCTGTTGTAATTTCAAATTTGAAGCCATGCATTTCGTGAATTTCCTTGAAATATCGTGAACAAGATTTACGTCAGCTGAAAGGTCTAAAGAAACAATATTGAACGTCGTACAAAATAAAAATCAGGTCATTAAGTTCCGTATTTGTCAGGATGAATCATCGATATCGATGATTCTTCTACGTAAAATATTTAAAGTGATACGATAAAATATTTTAGAATACCACTATTTAAAAAAATGAATTGATAAACTCGGTGAATTCTGGCGCGATTTAGTGGAAATTAATTTTCAATTTTGAGTGAAGTTAATCAATGAATGACATAGGTAGATACCATAGGTGCCTAAGTAGTTCGTATTGAGTAAATCATTTCATTTTCAATGATAAAAAGAACACTAGGTATTTTTCCACCGGATTTTTTATTTAGATGCAACTAGTTTCAACGCATAGGAATCAATACCTAACCCTTAGTACCTGAAGATAAAACCTGAGCGTTAAAACTGGTTCTACCTAAATAAAAAATCCTGTGGAAAAAAACCAAGTGATCTTTTTATCATTGAAAATTAAATTATTCACTAATTACGTACTACATAGACGCCAATAGTATCTACTTATAACATTTAGTTATTAAGTTCACTTATTATTTTTTTTTCAATTTCCAAGTCATTGTTATCGCATATGAGTCTCATTACGTTAAGTTATTTCTATTTTCCGGTAGTGTCTCATGTCAATTTTTTTTCCTTTCGTATTTTTGCTCATCAAAAGTAGAGGAAACTGAAAACAATCGTTGTATATTGTTACAATCATATGGACAGACGGCTATATAAGTTTAATCAGGTTTTTAAAGGTTAAACCACATCGCTTGCGATTAGCAATAATTCGATAGCAATAATTGCCAATCGAGAACTTTGTTCACACTTGATTTTCACATGATGTGTCCCGCAAATAGACCATCCCGGTTTCAGCGGTTAATCGTAACCATCGACATATTTTAAAGGAAT
Source organism: Pyrrhosoma nymphula (assembly GCA_963573305.1). Classification (NCBI taxonomy): domain Eukaryota; kingdom Metazoa; phylum Arthropoda; class Insecta; order Odonata; family Coenagrionidae; genus Pyrrhosoma; species Pyrrhosoma nymphula. Next base: position 95,743,554 of record OY754335.1, on the reverse strand, counting down.
TTCTAAAGACTCAATGGGTGAGTTTATTCGTCTTTTCGGGTAACTAATTACCAGTTTCATGTATGGAGCGAGCCATTCAACCCCTCCCTAATTAGGTGCAATTTACTTGCTAAAATATAATAAGGGAAAATAATTTTGTCGAGAATAAAAATTGAATTGAGTACTGCAACTTTTTTATTCGTTCTTCTTTAACCCAGGAAATTCCATGTTAGAAATTTAGTATTATCAATCACAAGTCCATAGGACTGAAATAGCTTAAATTAACGTCCCCAATCATCTCCTGAATTACAATAGATAATTCGCGAATCACCCCGCGTAAGCGATAGGACACACTGACTCATATTTTTCCCTCTTATACTGCTATCGAAATTGAAAAGCATGTATTAACTTCGTATTTAATTGGATTGAATGAATATGGCACATAAAATTACAATGAATATGACTAATTCAGCTAATTTCCTCTCAAGATAAATTTATTCATGAAAAATCACGATCTTTTCGAAAATAACAAAATAACCAAATACAAAAAGGATTTTGAAAACTGCTTCAATATTATTTTGCATTATTCTGTTTCGGGTGACTGCAGCAAATACTCTCGCAGCATATCAAAGGTACGTACATCGGTTCACTTCGGCATTTAGCATTCCAAGAGAAGTCAATATTTAAGTCCATGCATTTTCGTCGATTGATCGCACAGAAAGGAAAGTGGGTCAACCAGACCATAAAAGTTGCAGCATCGAGACCCAATCCGCGCATCAAGGATCCCCCTCTTTCCCACGAATTTTTCCTCGGCCATTCTAATGAGATCTCTTCCTTCGCTTTGCTCGTCATGCTGTCATCCATCCTATTTGATTTCAGAGTGATGGAGAGAGAGAGAGAGAAGGAAAGCGTCAACTCGCAAACCCTTTGCGTTCCCATCAATCCCTTAATCCCCATACCTCCCCACTCTGTCTCAGATAGGATAGAGGACCTTGAAAAAAAATTGAACATTTGAAATGTTTATTCTGCTATTGAACTAGAAAAATGGAAATATATCACCTTATTTTCCGTTTTAATGAGAGAAGAAACATACCATTTCTATTATGTGTTGCCACACATACTACTAGACGCATTATATCTGCGATTGTTGACCTATTTTTCGTGTTTTCATTTAATTTCCTAAGTTACAACAAAGAATATATAAGATCAACCCTAAAAAACTGAGTCGTAAGTCATTTTAAAGGGGAATCATGTATTCTTCGACATAATTGGATGGTTACTAATTCCCCCTTAGTTGCAAAGCAACAATGAGCTTTTAAGGAAATGCTTTAAAATTGTAAAACTTACATATAAAATATAAAATGTACCCAATCGAAAAATCCGGCCTTCTGCACGCTTCACTGCATTATTATTTAAGAAGAGAATTTCCTAAAAACGTTGGCTCGTTAACGTATTATTTAATGAAGTTTTTAAATCATCCACTCAAAAAGCACGATATAAGCCTATCGCCAATGACAGTGGTCCCTCAGCCAGAGATGTCCCTCCACCCCAGCGGTGGTTCAACAGGGTAGAGGCCTTGCACCGCCCAAATGCAGTTACGTCCCGCGCCGTCCGTCGCCACACTATCCCCTTCCTCCACTCCGGTCCGGTTGGCGTTTTGAGTCATCATTCCTGGCTGGTCTGGGGCGTAGAGGGGGGGCTAGTAGGAGTAGGACCGAGGCCGAATAAACGAGCGAGGGAAGAGCCCAAATCGCATCAAAACCTAACGTCGTCGCTTTTGGAGCGCACAAACACGGACGCATGCGTGCGGAAATACACTCCCGCCCACTAGAACGTGCAACTCCGGATCAATTTTGCCCATTTTGCATACACAGGGCAAAAGGGGAAGAGAGTGAGAGGATATGGACGGAAACAGGGACAGGCAAAGAGGGCAGGTGGCACTCTCGCCCACAGCTCAACTACCCCCCTCGCCAACTCGGTCTCCTCAATCATTGCACTATCGGGTTTGTGGCTGCAGGCCTCCTTCTTTGCCATTTCCCACTCCTGTGCTTTCACGCCAATGCCAAAGAAACTTTTAATCTCTTTTTGAGAAACTTAGATCAAAACCGCCACACCATACTGATTGTAGCTGTCTTGTTCCCATAGTATTCAATTTTACATAAGAATTTCGCAACGTTATTTCATACAAATGTACGGTAAAGTTTGGTAGAGTAAAAATCAGCCCTTTGAGACTTGAGAGCTCATTGAATACGATAATGATAGAAAAACGGATTGGAAGACTTTCCGGGGAAGGCTAAGGATGAATTTAAATAAGGAATGCGTTAAGTTATCTTAAAATGAGGGATTATGAAGGAATAATCAAGTCGGCTGGCAAGAGAACGAACAACAGGGTAGTAGCAAACCAATATTTGGATTGAATTTTTATGTATAAAGTAATATATATGAAGATGTTATATTTGGATTTACGTTGTTTACATCATTTTAAACTGGCCAGCATGGTCTTCAATGTTCCATTTCAAAGGATTGTCATTATTCTCAATGGAACCTTGCGTATAATTGAATGAAATGTTAGAAAGTGCAACTGCATCCAAAGACAAGAGTCTAATTGCAAGTAGTAAAGTTACACAAGAAAAAAATCCTATTGAAAAATAAACATGAGTCACCTCAGATAAACTATGAGATGTACCAAAGTAGGATATTTTGGAGCAATGAAGCGTTTAGTCAAGAAAAGCTAGGGGTGGAGTAATACAGCATATCAGTCATCTTAATGATGAATACTTCTAATATCGAAGATGAAAATCATGAATGCAATATACTGATAGAACCGACTTTTCCAAGTCAACTTCATTTTAATGCATTTATTCAATAGTTCATTTTCTTTGAACGAGCACGACAAAAATGATTGCATAAAGACAGGTAATTTTTTAATTCCTAGAAACTACAGACAGGTAATTTTACTACTAATAAGCAAACCTGTTATTAAATCAGCACTCTTCAGCCATAATATCGCTCGAACTAAACATTCGCACGTTCTATCATAGTAAAAGGTTTGCGTCAGTGGCAGCAGACCGAGAAATCACGGAAAAATGTTGATTCTTTTCCAGCCTTAAGCCCGTTTATTTTGATACGGTATTAGTAGCAAAATATTTAGGTAGGATTCTATTGCTTAGATAAGCGGCTGATAACCTGTGCCCCGCGTACACTTTGGGCTTGGTGGTACAGGGTTACACACGAAAATCCGAATGGTGGCTCGTTTAGCAAGAATATTCCCTATCCGTGAGTGGTTTAACCGATTGAGATATCAAGGACAACACATTAACCGGTCTCTATAAAACTATCACTAGACCATCGCTTGGGGATTTGTATAACATAAGTAGGTACTGTCAACTCTCTGAAGAAGAGAAGCGGCTTTGGAATGTAGTGCATACGAAATATCAATGCAGTGTATGTGCATTACAGTGGCTGGGGTCGATAATGAATTTTATTCTGAGCCATAGTGACAAAGGGTTTAATTGATGCATGGCCATAGAGCAGAAATATAACATACATAATAAAGTATTATTAAGATGAGTGACGGATATGTGCATAAGTTGGTGAACAGGGTATTTAATCTTTGACAGATATCAAGTATTTATTTCATGAAACTAAGCACCGCATTACAGGAAAAGAGTCTTTTGTACATGTTTAAATATAATAATTAGTAATGGGTCCCTAACTTCATATTATAGTGAATACTGATCAAATGAAGAAACTAACTGCCTTCAATTTTAGTCGGCGTTTATTGATGAAAAAATACCACCACCACTTGTCCCAAATACCTATCGCAATGGCATGTTTGAAGAAAGGCAAGGTTTATGACTTTAGGTGATAAAGTAAGGGCGGCATGGTGTCAAATACATTGATAGTAGGTCGGGTGCGAGCGCAGCACTTCCACGCCTCTGCATCAACGGATTGATTGGTTATTAGTATTCAGATCCGTGATGGAATTCACGCGTCCTTACATCAATGGGGACGATATTGGTACGACCAACAGCAAATGGATGAAAGCTGAGAGCCAACGCCAGGCTCCACAAGGCAAATGAGTCACTAGAACGATATTGAACGTTTAAAAACATTTCCCTTCTTTGGTTTCAAATTTACGCGGTGAAACTAGAGAATTATAACCCGCGCGTAAATAAGTCCCTCTACAGCCATAGAAGTTAATCTTCTGTCAAAAAGAAGGGGATGTAATAAATAAATGTTTTCGATTGATTTGTATCAAATGGAAATAAGCGAATCCTACCGATAGCACACCTTGTAAAGCGAATGAAAGGCTGCTTGTTACGCTATAAATTGGCAACAGATAGAATCTCATCTCAGTTCACCCGAGGGAGCCATTATGCAGATATATAGTACCAGCGAACTTTCAATAAGAGATAAGAATGGAGCAGCATATATCTAACCCTATTCACGTCTGACTATAAATTGCTAGCTTTTCGGTTTTCTTTTTGGTTATAGAACCTTTTCCGGGATAGGATATCAGTAGCACGTCTCGTGTATCACGTGAGTTGGCGAGTAATGAATTGCACTTCCTGCTGTACATCTGGTCTATAACGCCGAGGCATGTGGCTTTGTTATCAAAATCGCTGCATCACTAAAAAAGATGTCATAAAAATTAACGCAGTTAAGTAGCTTTCCGGCACTGAAAAAAAGTATGTCACTAATTTCAGCAAACTCACCTGCTACATGCGGCAAGTTAAAATATTCTGAAACAGAAAAAATACTGCGAAGTTGTCAAAATTGAGCTGATCATTTGAAAATCACATTCTTGAAACAATAAAAAGGTTCGTGACCTGGTTAAAAGTCAGCGTGAAAATCATAGGCTTTGAAGAGGAAGCTGCAAGGAAATGAAAGCTGTTTCCTGTGATATCTAGCTTGCATACACCCCTTATTTATTCATGGCAGGTATATTTCATGATTACCAACGAAAATTTACCATCGTGATGCCACTATAATGGTCTCTTCGTGGGAAAAGATATCCCACGCGCTGAGAAATCGCGAAATGAATTATATGGGTATGCTTTGAAGGTGACGACGTCCCCTTATACAATTAAAAACTACGACATTTGAAAGCGCAAGTGAACTCCGTCAATGGCACACAACTTTGAAGCAAAAGTTAACTTCCTACTCATACCTTATACACTCTCCGGGTTTCTCGAACGATTACGAGGGAAGGGGAGGTGGAGAGATTAAGAATAGGGATGACCAACGGGTACAAGAAAACCATTCTTTTATGTGGTAGCACCAAAGAATGTTTTCCTTTCACATTATTCTTTTAAATAAATTAAACATGAAATCATATGCGTTTAGAGGCCAAATGGGTAAAACACAGATAATTTTAGTTTCAAAACAGTTAAGAAAAATATGATAAAGAATCGAATGTATCTGCTAAATTAAATGGTAATAATTTTATGAATTTTTCGGCCTCGGTGGTGGCGGGATAACGTTCTCACCTACCTACCCGAAGGCCGCGGGTTGAGTCCCGCTTTGGTGTTTTCCCCCATTCATGGCATGTTTGTGTGTGTTGTCCAAATATTATAATTAGTTAGTAATTGGCGAAAGTTGTTACCTACCTATTGAGAAATTATTATCATAAATCTACCCGTTTTAGCTTTTGAGCTATTAGAAAGTTACTGAAACTGTTAAAAGCGTTATAGAAATAGCAAAACGGGTGGCTGTAGCCGTGAAAGTAGAAGGCCGACAGAAGACATTCCTGTCATCTACAGGGCTGTGGATGCGGATGCTCTCTGTGGTACAGTTTATAGGAGAGTATCCACATCAATAGCCCTGAAGATGACAGGAAAGTCTTCCGTCGAAACGTCGGTCAACATGCAGACTCTAACCCGGTGGGAAGCCCATGAAAAATTCATAAGTGCCATTCACCCTGAAAGCCTGAAATCTTTCATCGAAAACTTCATCATTTCAATTTTATATTTCATCATCATCATCATCTGAGCAATCTACCAGTTAAAGGTAGGTTATAAGTTTGATCAGAGGAAATCCAACTCACTCTTGCACGTGCAGTGCCCTATCTATCTCTAGCATTTCTTTGTTCATCTCAGCGTATCCTAACCTTTCTTTATCCCGTCCATAAAACATATTCTCATTCTTACCCTTCCCCGCTTGCCCAACATCCTTCTCTCTATCACGGCCATCAGCAACCATCGCCACTCATTTCCCTTTCCAGCAACCTACCCTACCTTCCCCTAATCTCATCCAGAAGTTTCCTCTCCTCACCAACTAGGTCAAGCACTTCTTCATTTGTCTTCCTTTCCGTCCACCTCACTTTTTCCATCCTCCTCCACACCCACATCTCGAACGCCTTCAGCCTATTTTCAAGGAGGTTCCCATCATCAACTTCGTTCTGTAGTTGAACGCTTTCTTCGCTCGCTATTCTCCTCCTTATGTCTTTATTTCTATGATTTTATCTTCAGATGATTAATTTTTGATTGATTGATTCATTCATCAGAGTAATCTACCGGTTAGAGGTAGGTCATGATGAAAGTCAGAGAATATCCTACAGACTCTTACACGTACCTATCCATCCCTACCATACCCTATCCATCTCTAGTATTTCTTTTTTCATCTCAGCATAAGTCCTACCCTTCCTCACCCCGTCCATAAAACCTATTCTCTTTCTTCCCTTCCCCGCTTACCCAACATCCTACCCTCTATCACGGCCTTCAGAAAACCATCGCCCCTCATTACCGCTTCTGGTCACCTACCCTGCCTTACCCTAATCTCATCCACAAGTTTTCTCTCTTCGCCCACCATGTCAAACACTGATTTAAAAACTCTGAAAAGAGAAAGAGACAAACTAATTTGACCCATACTGCGACACAAAAGCGTATTGGAAACAACAAACGAGGGAGTAATGAATGGGAAGGTGAACAGAGGAAGAACAGAATACATCAGGAAAATTTTTAAGGGCTACACAGTGAAGAATTAAATAAGAAGGAAGCGGTTGGCGAAGAGAGTGGAGTGGAGAACTGCGATAAATTTAATCTTCAAATTGATGACTGCAGGTGATCAGGTTCAAAATATCGCCGCACACTCCGAAAGCGTGGGCGTCACACGATGGAGAAATTTTTCAAAATGCAGAGGAAACCATCATCATCGATGTGGGAAAGGAGAGACGCTAAAACCTTTAGTGCAAAGTCCACTTTCAGTGACAAAATCAATTCTCTTAACGTGACAAGTGATTATCCCGGAATTGGGATAGAGCGGCAGCATGATTACAACCTCGCTAATCGTTTATCCTCCTGAAACATGAACGGGGACAGCACCAAATTTCAAATGAGGTGATGAACATCCAGAATGAGCAATGGTGTTTTCGGAAAATGTAAAGAGTGATAATCAAACACAAGGCATCGTTGAGCCCTTGTAATCCATGTTAAGTGATGTCCAATGATTGACAAAATATACGCACGCGCATTTTGATGGTGTGTCATGGTTTTTAATAAGACATAATGATACTATAAACACACTTACTGCAATACAGGTCCACTCGGATAAAAATGAAGTACTTCATACGGTATTTATTAACGTTAATGTAGCGGATTTAGGAATTAGTAAAAAAATAAATATTTCTAAGTGTGTTATTACCTATTAACACTAGGAGGACGGGTATTTTTTCTAACTAGAAGGACGGCAGTGTGTCATGCGCCATAGCGTTTTCTTATCATTTGTGCAATATTTGACATGGGTTTTTAACGGGCCTTGACAGCCAAGAACATCTTAATCATGCCATTGTTACTTTGACAATTTATATCGTCTGAATTGAATTCCAAGGTATCATTCCATATCTAGCACATATGTGTGCCCGTTACAATAGGGCAAAAAATAGCACAGCTGTGAACGAAACTCAACATTTATATTTTTTCTTGAAAGTTACTTGAGAAAAAATTGAGAAAATACACTTTTGAATGGAAAATCAATTAACTTTAACCAGCCAATCCATATGTACCGGCCTACATATGTATGTATGCATATAAATGGCTCAACTCTAACACTTTTAAAAACCAGAAGAATAACTAAGAGGTAAGGGTTTTTGTACAGTGATTTTTTTCTTATTAATGAAAGCAATACTAGGATATGATGTATTAGGTTGCTGTGCAACGGGTTTGACACGGTCCTGAGCTCATGTTTGTAGTTTACTCGGAATATGGAAAAACTTTGTTCTTCTAAAACATTTATTTCTAATAAAAATACCATCCATAGTCGATACAATTTACCTTCGTTAATTCAATGATATGTAGCAGAAAATAAAATCTGATTTTGACCGGTAGTGGTTGAAACACTGATTTAAAACTATACAGCCACTATATAAATTACTATAAAATTAATATAAAAATAAAAATCATTTTCACAGTATTTACAATTTACTGATTGAACTGAATGCTTGACTAAATTTGAACCATAAATGTTTTGCTACTTAATACAAAAGTTATAAAAAAGCAAAAAACTGATAGATCTATTGAATTTTCGGAAGAAGTGCACGGAAATAATTATGAATTAAATATTAATTTCATGCTTGCATCCACCCGTCGGTAAGGATTGGTCTCCGAAATGTAAAAAGAGCCATCTAACATTTAGGCATGCATTATTGGACCCGCAAAGGGGTATGAGTCAAGTTATTTCATACCTACCTTAAAGAAAAGGGTGTTTGAAAGCATATTAAATAATTACTACCCAGACCGCGTTGCATTAGCGCAGGAGCATTAATGCACCAGGATTTAAGACTGAAAAAGGAAGCAAACTATTTTATTACGACCTACAAGCATATTCCATTTATTTCCATTAACGACGAGAGAGCCCCGCATTTCTGATTTTGAGCTTGGTTTTGGGATTGGAACTCGGCGCTCGGCGCTATGCTGTTTTTTTTAATTGGTGCCTCGCGCTTCAAGCACTGCTTTATGGAATCCCCATGTAGATATACATTTGGTTTTCCCCATTTCTTCATTCCACATCCCTCCAGTGGGTATATTTTTTTCCACTCGTCTTTACCTAAATCACTGCCTTTACATGCTATACCACACCGTAGCATATCCTACCATATCCCAATAACATTTTCCGCCCTGGTGCCATATGTTTCTCTAAGATTTTCGCATGAAATAACATCTCTTCTTAATATTTTATACTGTGGAATAAGATACACAAGATTTCTAGCAAGACTGTTTAAAAAATTAATCATGAGCTTCAAAAAAATATGAAAGTTTGATTTTAGAATATGATCTATTTTTTCATATGTCACAATTAAGATGCTCCAGTTTCCTTTTCACTCATGTATTCTGACGCAACCTGCGCATGCGCGATAGTGTTGCTGTTGGAAGCCAACTCGAAAGGCATGGCTGGGCGTTCTACTAAGCTGCGGACTGGAAAGCTCTGATCGACTGGATCATCGAATCATCTATCGTGCGATTTTAGAAACAGTCACTTTACGCCTTGATTCCGAGGGATGGTGGTCAGAATCTCGTGAGGTAAAACTAGGACAGATCAAGTGTGATATTATAAACTTAACATAATTTCTTAGTTATATTACAGATTGCTTTCGTTTTGTGGAAGTGAGAAGGTACCTGTGAATACTTGACCACTGACATGAATTGGGATATATGTATCAAGTTGGTTAACACGTAAATTACTAGCACAATACTGATCACTGAGAGAACTGCAAATTCCATGGGATGTTTTATTCCTGTATTATACGCGAGTTGATAGAAGATAATTTGTTCTTAAATATTTTGCGTTGTTCTGTTACGTCATCGCAAGCTTATAAGTAGAGTAGAGGATCATATAAGGGAAAGAAATGAGTGTATATTGTGATATCTGAACGCCCTCCATCAAGGTACATAATTAGATAAGCATTTTCCGTGGCGATGCGGATGACGACTGAATACAATATTCAAAATTAAAGCGAGTTTATTTTCTCACAAATACTGCACGTCTATCTAATTTCTTTTCGCATGTATTGGTGGTAACAAAGCGCATTTCTCGAGTGACCCCTGGGTGCCCTATGATAGGTTATAATAATCAATGCGTATTATATTAAATTTATAGATTTTCCAATCGTGTGCATTCATGATTAAATCACGTTTAGAAGAACAGAAATTTTCTGCCAGATTTTAACTATTTTAGTTCGTCAAATGAAACTTCAAATACACTGTGTAAACGCGGTTCTCAACGTCTTTGAATGTAATCTTACAGAAAGGTGTCAGGAATGGAAAAGAAGCTGGTATGCATGAATAGTAACTAACAGTTTTAGTACAATTGATTGATTCATTCATTAAAATTCATTGATTCATATACCCATTAGGAAGAAGAAAAGAGACTTGATATCACCTGTGGCAAAGAATAGAACTAATAACATAAAATTATTCTGCCAGAAACTAATAAAATGTTATATGTTAATCCATTTCAATATATTTCTCCTGATTCAGCTGTTGAGGGGTAATGATTAGTCTAGTTACAATTGATCGTCTTAATGGCCACTTTTTCAAGATTTCCACGGTTTCCTCGACTCGTGGAAAGTCGTCGTTTCCTCGCCACTCGGTAGGTCTCGGTGCGAGAAATTGTGCGAAAGATATTGTCGTGGAGAAAACTCGAGAGACACTGCTGCCATATGACGGGGCCTCAACGAGAAATTCTCTCCGCTACCACTCCAGGAAATCTTTTCCACCAGCCATGTGTTTGTCTCCCTATCCGCACGCACGGGTCTTTACTCATCCACCTGGAGAGGCAAATATAGCCCCTAACTTCTTTCTCCGTGATTTCTTTCTCTTTTCCCGATGGCCGAACGGGAATCTCGAGCTGTTTCATTCCTTATCCCCATTCCCCATCTATCAAATCACTTCGGGAAATAACGGCCCCTTTGCGTTGGCTCAAAAAGTTCTTTATCTCTCGAGATTTTTAGCGCTAACCCGACTGAATTATCGCGTCACCGTGGGGAATTATGTCATCGATATAAACTGTGCTGGTGGCACAAAATGATATTCCTAGAAGGACCCATATTCCGGTTTTCTTCTTCAAATCAATCAAGTTGTTATTGATTTGGATCATAACTTCGTGGGTAAAATCGCTGTCGAAAGTAGTCGAAACTTTACTTCCGGGCTTAACCCGAACATAAAAATACCATTGAGCAATAACTCTCATTCTATATGAAAAATAAAATACAGTAACCAATAGTGAAATAAAATCACTTGCATTTTAACTTCGATTCAGCAAAACTGAAGCCGAAATATGCTTGTGAGTCAATTTTCAGAGAGATCATTGAAATTTCAATAAATTGCAAGGATAACTAAAAATATAATCTCATATGAAACCACCCTAGAGAGCCAACTTCAACTTGCATTACATTGTTGTAATGAGCTAATTTTTTGTTTTGTCCTTGTCAATATTTACGAGTATTTCAATTATCCTTCATTACTTTCACTCTTCCACTCTTACGTTTTACGCAACAAAACAAATTTTAAACGAAATACAGAAAGTAAACATATCCTGCTTCGTGGCTATATGCTGTGACAGAGGACCTGGCCGGAGCCTCTATGGGAATGGCTCAGGAATTTCAGAACCTGGATACGCGAGGACAAGGATTTCCAGGAAAAGGAACGAAAATGAACTGGTATGAAATGGTCTGAAGTGTGAAAAGTTACTTTCTCAGAAAAAATAAATACATTTCACTCAATACCTGAGGATCGAATGTATAATGATGATGATATAAAAAACCATGAAAAGCATAAGTCGCTTAAGAGCGTGTATTCTTCTACATCTGCATAGGACTCTGACATCCGCTGCTAGGACGACCGCCATAAAAAGGGAGGGTAATGGATTAAAGGAATTTGAATCAGAAAAGAAGAAAAGAGTGAGGAGTGATTTATAAGATTAGTATCTCGATCTGTTTCTGCTGTAGTTGTGAATGGTGCGTGGGAAGGAGGGATTCTTACGCCTATCTGTTCGACGTATCTCTCTTATTTTGTCACTTTTGCCAATGGATAATCAATTTAAGACAAGAATAAAAATTAAAATAAAAGAAAACAAGAGTTTTCACCGTACAATATATCTTAAGTTGTCCGAAAGCAGATGGACTGTATTATCAAAATCGGAAACATTTTCCAAAGGGTGAATGAATGAACGTGCTCCCCGTATTTGACCGAAAAAAATCAATTCCGACCCTAGCACCCACTTATCCAATCCATACTGCCTGCCGTACACCCCCTCACTCTCGTATCTCTGTCTCTCTTTCAACGCTCTTGCATTTCTTATGTTTTCCCTCCCTCGCCCGTGCAAGCAATCCAAGCACACACTCCACGCACCCACAAAACAGGCGTTTTTTATCTCCCCTTGTTTTCGCCGTTCCACACTCCTTATCATCGTCATAACCGGCATTTCCCCCCTCATCCGCCCTCCCCCTTCTCTTTCCTCCTTATCATTCCGTCCGTGTAGAGCGTGATCATCATATTCTGATGGATACGCCTTTTCGTTGCCACCATAGTACTCTTATCCATTGTCACACTCATCATTTCTTCACAGTTTTAGAAGGGTCCACAGTAAAATGAAATGGGTGTCGTTTTTTCACACTTACTTAATCTATAGAAAAAACGTGTCCCCTATATCACATAGTCAATTTGATTCTTCATTTCCATTCAATTTTCCAAAATTTTAAATTTAAAATTAGAGTGAATTAATAGCACGAGTAGGTGAAAGAAATTGCAGACCATCTGGCATCAATAAATGTATCTTTTTGAAACCATTACTGGATATTTAATGAAAAAGAAATATAGGTTCATAGCAATCACATGTTTTGAGTTTATAGCTAATTACAGTCATTACTGTAGTCCAAATGAGTCTGGAGTTACAAGGGCACCAGGTACAAAGATGGAAAAGAATAGACAAAATTAATAGGAACAGGAAAGACATGATTATTGACGTGTGTTTTGGTGACACAACTTCATTACTTTTTCTAGCCATGAACGATGGGATGGAAGAAATAATTCTTAGTCTACGTATTCGGCAGATTTTATTTGTCTCTTTTTGTCTTTCCTACAAATGAAGCGTGAAGTCAAAATATTAATTTTCGTGTAAACCTTAAATCTGTGAGAACTGATTTTGTTCTAGTATCCTTAGCTTTGCGTGTAGCCTTCGTGTCCCCAGCCCAAACCCAATTTTTTTCAATTGATTTTGTGTATAATTTCTCTGTTTGCTTTAGGAATGTTTTTAAACGCATCGGTTCCCTTCCTTAAGAGAAGCACAAGCTTCTGAGCTAGATCCCAGATGTTTGCGGCCAGCACTAAATGTGGCCAAGCGAGAGTGAGATAAAATCAGTCATTTACTTGAACGGCTAAGGACTTCAGTACTATTCGCTTGATATATTCTCGTCTCTTTTTATGCAGGAATGGAAATGTTTTCAATTTACTCTTTCTGCGATAGGTCTAGAGATTTGGAAGTGTTGGTGGATATTTGGCTCTACGTTTGATCATTGGTACGACGCGATATGACCGACAACTAACTTTATTTAAGTCATTTAGGACACGTCGGTCGGTAGGTAAGGTGTGAAAAATTTTGGGACGGGAGGATGGGTGGCGAGAAACCCAGCGTAAGGATTATCCTACTCTTGATACTCCGCTGGACTCGTTGACCTATTTATCCACTATTTTGCAACCACTTATAATTTACCTTTAAATAATAGGCATTATGTGGTTAAAGGCGCCTAGTAAGGTGTCCACATTTCAGCGTCATATCCGGAAGACTGAATATTATTCTTGTAATAATATTAATACTAACATTTTTTCTCGCTGCCAAGATTCGAAACCACGCGCTGGATGGGAATACGGCACTCAATCCACTACAATAATCCGACTTCCATTTCCCATAATCTGCCATGTGTTTCATAGCAATACATTGGCATTTATAATGCAATCTTTTTTATCTTAACACTGAGGAATTGTTTGCTTGTGGTCTTCAGTGTGGAGAAGAACAAGAGGAAAGAAAACCACGGAAAAATATGATCGAAAAAATAAGAAAATGGAGTAACAAGAAGACGAAGAAGGAACGAGGGAAGTAGGGAGGGGTGGGATAGAAGGGGGAGAGACTTGCGTGTCCTGTGACCGTTTGCGTGTGCAACACACTTCTCCATCCCTTCCCAGCGACCACCGCGCGCGGCTACTTCCATTCCACGGACCCTTCCCGCAACACTGCGCTCGTGAGCTAACGCGTGCTCAAGCAGACAGCACACACACACCAGCATGCACAGACAGACACGGAAGCACGTTACGCAGTATCCTAATCATGGAAAGGAGCGCAGGAAGGGGGGGGGAGAGTCCAGCGGAGGAGTTAGGGGGAGGAAAACTCAAGAATCGTAAACATGGTGATCTCATCCGGTAATGGGCCTTTTTTCTCGAGGTAGGGCGATAGGCTGCGATAGTGAACAGAAAATGGGATTGTGGTCTGAGGTGGAAAAAGAGAATAAACTAGTTACAGGAGTAGGTATGGAGTAGATGTGGGTCTACTTCAGGGATTGAAGAAGAAAATAGATCTTTATTACCGAAAATCTGTGCCAATTATACACCACCATGCGCCACGGTGTAGACTGGGACGGAAATTATCCATTCCGCAAATAATCAATTTGTACTTGCGACATGAATTGAGATGACTTAGTAAACTTAAACAGCACATATGTCCAGTGGCAGGGACAATCTCGGAACTTATTGACACAATACACGCATGAAAATATAATATATTTTTATTTATTTATTTAACTGAAGTTTCGCATATAAATGGCTTCGTAGAGCTTAGCTGTGAAGGGCGATTGTTTGCGTGAAAAATGATCTCTGACATGGCTATCGCGCGAAATATTTTCATTGATAAAATATTGATTTTTAAATTTGGATTTTAATGTGTATGATGGTTGGTCACAGTATGGAAACAATTCTTGAAGAGAATCCTCTGTGTTTGGCGGACTATATGGATCACTCATCTACTCTAATAATCCTAAAAAGCATCAATCTACGAGTGATTTCATTTTATCTTGGTAAATATATGAAGCCTAGGTTTTCTGAGATTCGATAATAATCCAATGAAGGGCTGGAGTGAACCCTGGCATCGTTCGCTCGCAGCAAAATTCACCAAGAGGTTCAAAGTTTATCGGCCTATCCGACAGAAGAGAGTTCTACTTGAAGTATTCTACACATAACACCGAACTTGGATAGGTAACCATTAGCAGAAAAGAACATCCACCAAACTCTGGTTTCAAATGCTGTTACGCGGGACGAAATTCGAATATTTATAGTACCACGACAATTACCCTGATCCTATTTTAGGGAGAAATAACTTCAGGCCCGTAAGCATGGTGATCTAATCCTGTAATGAGACTTTTTGAAAAATTGATAGCTCAGCTGGAAGCGTGATCAGAGAGTTTTTGTTGAGAAGAAAAAGAAAAGAAGCTAGTAAGAGTAAAGTGTACTGAATCATAACTTGGTTTTAGGATGACTTAAAGGGATATTCAGACTGGGCGAGTTCTTTTCTTTAGAGATTTTGTACGTCTATCTACATCATACTTCCGACCTTTTCCTCTTGCTTTCGACAATAAAAATCGGCCCCGCCAAAAAAATCCACTTGAGACGCTCAAAAACTTCCTCGGGCAACTCGAAAGCGGACGATATGGACTTTTTCATGATTCGTGCAGCCAGGAAAAGAAAGCACCGATGGTCGTTCGCCTAGTTTGTGTTTCGTGTTTGCGGAAGACATTTTCTTCCTCCCCCTCCCTACCTCCTCCTCGGGTGTCCCTCATAAGTGATTTTTTTCCATCAGCAGACAAAGTTGAGTATTTTCTGAGGTAAACACGGCCACGAGCGCATTAAAGGGACCGTTTCAAAGCCTGCAAGGTTGAAAGAGAAGTTTTCGTTCTGACTCGGGTGAGGAAAAAAATATTCACCCCAACTCAAAGACGAGGTTATACTGCCTTAAGTGAATCATTTATGAGAACAACCTGAATGTATTCATACGGTTTCAAATTCATGAAGCTCTCGTTCTCCACTCGTCAAATTTTTGACGCAGGATACAGCCGCGAGTGGGCGGTTCCACATGGAAAATTTGGCACGGGATCTTTTCTTACCCCTCAAGCAGAAAATACTCCACTCAAAGATCCCACAAAGTATTATTTCAGTAAATTAAAATTTCAATTTGATTTATATTTACTTTCCTTCATAATCCAGATGTTTAAAATTGATTTCCTCTTCACTGATTTATGAAAAATTTCAGAAGATATTTCGCCTAAAAGTTATCACTCCCTCTGAAGACGAGGTCCTAATGATAAAACGTTTTACTTGTGGAATGCATTGCATGGATTTAAGAAGATGCCTTGCTTTGTGGTGAAGGAGAAGAAATAGGGTTAATCTAGCTAAACTATTAAAATAATCAATCCGACAATTGCATATATAATCCAGCGTAGTAGGCATTGACCTCGCTTGTACAATATCATGAAGTGAAATCAAGCTTAATTTTTAAACGTGATATTTCAACGCATTTTGATATTCACCACTATTCAGAACCAAGAAAATGATGTACATTGGTGGCGGAGACCATCGATGATGCAATCGATAACTATCGATAGTGTCTACTACTCTAATATACCAAAACTCAACACCATAAAGTGCAGTAAGTTTTTAAGAAAATTGTATGCCGTTATGAAGCAATGTAATACATAAATATCTACCTCATTAGATAAAATATCTAGCTCCAAATTATCAAAACACTGTTGAAATAAATAACTGAAAAAAGCGCACTATGTGATGTATCTGCCCTAACTCGTTCCATAATGAGGCCTTAGCAAACCTCGTTTACATTACTGTTCACTGTTTTTTAATAATATTTAAAGCTCTGAAGTACTACTTATATTGACAAAAAAGAAAGAACTGCACTGATACATCATTTGATTCAGTGCAGCCAATTAAAATTCAAGCAAAACTGGTTTATTCCGGTCTTGAATAAAACCCAATATATTAGGATGAAAACATGCAACGCTTCACCCAGCGGAATAGAGGCTTAAATAGGAAAAGTATTATCCAGAAAATCCACTCTATGAGGTCTAAAAATGGCTGTTATAAATGACTGGTGCATAAAAAACCTTTTTATTGAATGGTAAATGTTGATGTTGATTGAAATGTTGTCTACAGTGGAAATCAGATTTTGATCCAGAAACAGATAACACGTGAGTTATTGAAATAACAAGACAAAGAAGAAGGGATAACAAAAAGAAATGTCATTACATCACAGGATGCCAAATAATTCCAAAAACGGGAAATTCATTTCCCTTTGGAATGGAATACATTGGAATCGTTCTATAAGCAGTCATTCTTGGAAAACACGAAAAATCGTGTCTGTTCAATGTGTAGATTCCCACTTGCATGGCATTTTCGAAATAATAATTCATTCCTCGTCCACTTCAGCGCTTTTATTTCCGATAGATTCAATATGTTCGTCGCGTGTAAATATCTTCTCACAAAATCGTTGGGCGTATGGAGCTTACAGCTGACCGTGAGGACAGCGCAGGTTGTATGGCGGGGGAAACATGCCATCGGTGAATTCTATTGTTACCTCTCGGAAGTCCCCCATCGCCGATCCCAACACAACAATTGGCTTATCACTACTAAATTATGAAACATTCTCTAAACTCTC
Organism: Pyrrhosoma nymphula; assembly: GCA_963573305.1. Taxonomy (NCBI): domain Eukaryota; kingdom Metazoa; phylum Arthropoda; class Insecta; order Odonata; family Coenagrionidae; genus Pyrrhosoma; species Pyrrhosoma nymphula. The sequence continues at coordinate 95,725,869 of OY754335.1, read as the reverse complement.
GTGCTTATAAGAGGTATGCAAAACTAATTACTCATGCAAAAGTAAGCAAGAGATAGGGAACAGCACAGAGTCGAGAAGCACAAAGCCATCATTAAACGGCAATATGGATAGCATTATCCCGAAAGCATTGGAGGAGGGATTAAGACGATTTTACCTATCCAATCAGCTTATGCGGTTATCCCAGCTGCCTCTTCTACCTCACCAAAAACTAGGGGTGAATTAGGGAATAGGGGTCCAATAGCCTCAAAGCATCGATGTTTGGGGCACAATAATGATTTTTTTCCTTTAGAATTTTTTTTCAACCATGTTTCCATTACATAAATGGCTTTTTTTAATGGTCACATCTAAATTGTTTCCTTCACTCTAAGATATTAAAATTTGTATGACAGCATAGGGTAAACCTTTGATTAAAAAAGCATGAGTTTCATAGTTTTATAGATTTTGTTGGCTGGCGCAATAAAATAAATGTAATCCAAAACGTTTGTGATTTCCGATTTAAACCTGTTGAAAATGATTTTATTAATGAGAAAATAAGAAAATATTACCTTCATTATGATTAAATAAAGAATTGCAACTTTCCTGAAATAAATAAAACCTAAATTACAACTAATTTTCGATGTTACCACACTATCCTCAGGTGGAGTCGTTTTCCCTGAAGATGATGTAGTAACATCTAAACTTTCATTGCCATGAGATTCGTATTTATTTATTCATGAAAAATTGCAATTGTTTATTTAATTATAATTCTGAAACTCCCCTTCGCTGTAACCTGAATCTTCTGAAAATTACCTTCAACTAGCCATGTGAAAGAGAATTGAGAACACTAACTCGTAGACCTTTTACTTCAAGCCTAATCTTGCAAATGAATCTGCTTTTTTCATATTTGCTATCTCTTTTCAAGCACTGAAGATTGGCGACTTATGTGTATGACTCCATATAGCAGAATAGCACCTGCATTAAACATAAAAGATTCCAACTGGAATAGAAATAAATCATAAAAAAACCGAACGAAACGATGAATTATAGCCGTTGTCTGCATGAGAACATCGGTGACGAACTATCGATGGTAAAAATTTCGACCGTCAAATAATAGCAACTGTTTATGTTACAAGGCTATTGGAGACCGGATCTCATCCCTAGCATGTAATGTTACAGGGCCCATGTATGATGAACCCTTTCCAAATGGAAAATCCGCTCTTTATCTCCTCGTTAACCTATATCGTCACTTCAGGTAATCATTCCGCTGCACACGTGTGAACTAAATTTCAAACGTAGAATCACGTCGTGCAGTCAGATCGTACAGCTTGTACTTAGTAAGCCCTCCGTTGCTCGAGGTTGTTCCAGCCAACCGGACCGTTGACGAAACGAGGTCAACTTGCAAGTTATTCGTCATCATTTCTCACCACGTGCGAGACAACTGTGTTGTAAACCGCAGTATCCATGCATAACATAGTTTATAATCGCATGGTGATAGAAAGTCTGGATAACAGGGTTACCACACGGTTGCGCTCAACAAGACACCGCCTCTCTTCAAAACCCACTTTCCAACGAGGGAATGGTGGGTCAAGGAAGGAGGTAAAGACAATGGAGCATACGTCTGGTTCACAGATGGCTCTAGAAAAGAAGGAAGAGCAGGAGCAGGGGTTCACTGCCGCCGACCTAATAAAAAGCTCTCAATCCCTTTGGGAGAGCACGCCACAGTATTCCAGGCAGAGGTCTTCGCTTTGCTGACCTGTGCCTATGTTGCCAAGGATATCTGCCATAAAGGCAGACCAATTCACATATGCACTGACAGCCAAGCAGCTTTAAAAGCTCTCACATCGCCGTGGTGTAAATCAAGGCTGCTGCTGGAATGCCGGGAAGCACTGGACTCCCTCAGCAGACAGAGCAATGTAGAACTTTTCTGGGTCCCTGGCCACACAGGCATAACCGGAAATGAGATAGCGGATGAACTAGCAAAGGAGGGCTCGAACAGGAACCCAATTGGACCAGAGCCTTTCATACCAATCGCACCCTCTTCAGGGATTTTTAAGATCAAAGAGTGGAGCCTAGCCCAACACTCTAAGATCTGGCAGAATGTACAGGGGCTCAGGCAAGCCAAGCTCCTGATAGAAGGACCCAGACCGGGGATGGCAAGAAAGCTTCTATCACTGGACAGAAGACAACTTCGTACGATAGTGGGACTGCTTACTGGACACTATCAGGTTATGAGGCACCTCAATCTCCTCAGAATCACAGATTCGGCGAAATGTAGATGGTGCGAGGAAGAGGACGAAACAACATCTCACGTACTCTGCAAGTGTCCAGCTTTGATGAGGACTAGAGTTAGGCATCTGGGTTCCCCATCTTTGGAACTAGATGAAGTCAGGGGTATCCCCATAGAGGACATGTTATCCTTTAGCAGGGCGACTGGACTCTATGGGTGAATACAAACATGGTGGTTGGCACAATGGACCATTAGGTCTAAGTGCCTTAGCTCCTCCTTGGAGGAACTCCACCTACTTTTAATCTAATCTAATCTAATCTACCACTCGAAATAATTCACAAGAAAAGATTGTAAAGCACCATGGTATCACCATGGTTTCCACAGTCTTGAACTCACGTTTATTTTAGGCTTCATCGTAATGAACTCTAAAATTCTATAACTAAAATTATAACTAAAACGAGATATCAAATATGTCCACCATAAGGTGAATATTATGAAAGAATGATTAAATTAACATATAGCACCCACCCCAAACTACACTGGAATGAATATATCTACTTATTTTTATGAATTTTTAAAGTCTCTCATTTAGAAAAAGATGCAGAACTTCAGCAGCAACATAATCAATTATACTCTGACCATCAAATGAGAATTACGCATGTCGACGGCTTTGCATATATTTACTCATGCATTTAGTAGTTAAAGTTTCATACCTTTTGTTCTATCATTGCTAACAACTCAAAGTGAGACAACTATATAATCTTTTTAAATTATGATTTTGATAGCATCAGAAAAACCTTGGTAGAATAGCTCACTTAATTCTTGCGTGATACTTAAAAGGGAGCGTGTTCTAAGGATCATATCAACAGCTTTTGTACTCCAGACAGAGCAAACACATACGTGTACCCTTTTCTCAAGTCTCTCATTCTTTCATCTAGGGTTATAGTATAGAGTGAGAGTAATAATATCTCCATTGATGTAATTTTAAAATCGAGGCATGCTATTTTGCATGAAAAAAATCGAAGGGTTAAAATGCCTCAAAATAGTTGAAATTGAACTGAAATCTACCGTCTTAGACGATATTATTTGGTAGACTTCATTGCAATTAAGTAAAAAGAAACCTAACCGCGAACAACCTTTTTTGTCCCAACGCGCTTCCGCTAGTGCAGCCATCATCAAGTGACTAACGCACAAGTAATCCTAAGCCCTTTGGGGCACATAAGAGTTTTTGCAGAAAAGTGCCAATTTATGTTACTAAATTAAATTAAAATGCTGTTGGGAAAAAATGGTAATTAACAAAAAAAATTAAAAATGACTTGATTCAATATTTTTAAAACTGCAGAAGTCACAATTTTAATATTTTTGCACATGCTGCTTTGTGGCTTTAAATTAAAATATTTAAAATTCCCAAATGACTAAGAAAAATAAACTTTGAAGAAATAAATTAGACTTACCACCAATATGTTAATAATAGTTATTGAAATCCGTCAACTTATGCGCCTCATTTTCTAAATGCCTTAGAACAATAGAGCTCACCTAAAATTAGACACTCTATCAGAAGAAACAACTATTATCTCGAATTGGGAAAGGAAAAACTAGGACAGGTGCTCGCAGCAAAACATTTGAGCGAACATATTTCGTAATGTTTGGCGGTTGGTAATAAATGAAATACGTGGAGAACTAATTCCAATCACGCGAATTACATTAGCCCTCATGTGATCTTTTTAATGGAAAATATGACACGTACTCTTAAGTAGTCCTTTGGAAGCTGACCATCAGATCAAGCTAAGCAATTAAAAACGGAACTTGAACTTCAAGGAAATATGTTTCTTGGATGGAGGAAAATTTGATCGGATCTCATCGCTTAAAACAGGAGCGCCGTTTTCAAGGAGATAAAACAAGTTCCAAGTGCAATGAATATCTTAGCCGCTCTCACGGGATGCAAGGAAATAAAATAATTCTCGAGAGTTTGCAAACAAATTTATGATTCTCATTCGCAACTATGTGAAGCTAGGAAGTAATCAGCCTATAGACCCGTACTTACGATTCAATACACCTTCGCGAAAATCTAATTGAAATAGTTATAAAACAGGTATATCTGAGAAATCATAGCGAGTCTTGAAACATGATATCGTAATTCGTTCACAGCAAATATGCGAAAAAGTTTAAAACTCGCACAATGTAATTAAATAAAGAACGAATTTCATCTACGACGCCAAATTCAAACATCATATTCTGACGTAGGCTTCCGCGGTGTTTCATGATGAAGTAATGTTGGATGGCTTCCGGTGTTCCACCGCGTTCTTTGTCTTCAAAGACACACCGGAACACCGGAAGCCATCCAACATTACTTCATCAAACATCATATATTTTATAATTAACCAGTACTCGATGGTCATTTCAAATTGGCCACAATGAATCATTATCCATGCTAACTTTTTGATTGTCATTGAACTTCTCAATATAGTATTCTAATGCTAAGTACAGTTCCAATGGCAAGCAGGAAATGCCATTGGAAATTTTTTCCTGTAGCAAGGAACACGTCAGACGTGAAAACAAATGCGTTAGAAATTAATCCACTTCATTTTCCGCACCAGATAAATTGCTTTTTTTTGGCTACCGCTTGATAATCCTAAGGGCCCCCGCCCCAAAAATGCATATTTTAGATCAGGAAAGCTTCCGCTGCTATCGCAAGAATAATTGATTCCATGCGCCTGACCACACAACGTCACCGCAGGGGAGGAAAAGGGAGAAGGATGGGAGGAGTGGTCGAGGAAGTGGGAGGGGAAAAAAAGCAGAGGCCGAACGATTTATAAAAGACCTCTAAACTCGCCCGGAATCGACCGGAAAATTCTCCAGAGCACAGAAATAGGGAGGGTCTCCAGGGGGAGGTGTGGGAGGTGGACAGCAAAAAGGGTAGATAATTAACTCCATGACGCTTATGGCACACGAAATGCAAGAGTGAGTCAAAGAAGATAGTTGTTATGAAGATATAAAAACTATTATCTTCACGTACAGGATGGCAGATAATTTTTACATCGCTCACAATTTTCATTGAAACGATGATTACTTATTCATCCAGAACTAAGATAAGTTTTTATGCTTCAGATTACGAACAAACTTTGTTACTTTTAGAGTAATTTGTGAGTTTTCTTGTATTTTAACAGCATGGGCTCATAGCACAGCTGCTGGTAGCCTCAAGAAGCAACAGTGGTTCTCAATTTATTGACTCTATTTCTTCTTACATCACGGCTCAGAATATCATTCCACCGTCCATCTCAAAATATGCATTTCATAGATGTATTCAGCATCGATTGTAATCTGTAGAATTCAATAACATTATAAAATTCCGCAGAATAGGTTAAAAAGGTTATCTATTATAGATTTTACATAATGTACAAAATATCACATCATTGCTGAATAGTGGTCCAATTTACCTAATGGGAGGGAATTCCCACCTATTTGAGAACCCCTGCTCTTAACTGGTATATGCATCATAGTGCTTATCTTACCCTTCAAGTTACCTAGCTATTTCTACGTCAGATTAGGAGCAATAAAAATCATTGCATTAAATTTTTTAAATAAAAAATAGCTCATTGATTTCCCCTTCAGCCAACTCCTCCAAGAGACATAAGCTGAGGATCAACTAAATAAGGGATCCAGTTTTCATGGTCACTATAACACTAGATTCCCATCCAAAGAGCCCTAGCTCAAATCTCGGTACTATTGGAGATTTGATATAATTTGTTGAAATTAGAGTAATCCCAATCACTACGTGGCTGGGTGTAGAGCAGTTCATGTTCAGAACATAGACAGTCGAATGAGACAAAAAGCCTCACTCTGAGCACTTTAACACGTTAAGTTAAGATTATGCTAAAGCTGACGTCGTGCTTATATCCACTTCAATTGAGAAGTCAATCATAAAAAAAAATCAAAAACCTATCATCATATATGATGAATTTTGATGGGAGGTTAGGGTTTCTGCAAATATTATGTTGATTTACATCTTGAATGACATAAATGGGATTCGAAAAGTGGCAAAAAAGGTCAAACATAATATTGACAGTTTATTACGAGGCGCCAGCACTCGATGTCATTTGCGCTATTTATGTAGGATTAACTTTTGAGAAAATCCTGGCGTCGCGTCGGTATTAGCCTACTCTCGGCGAACGGCTTATTTACATCCTATTCGATGGACGGAATGCTGAACTTGAAGTGTTCTCCACGTGGCACTTAAGTATGGATCCGTATTATTCTAAGATATCTTCAGCACCTTCGGGACTAAAGCTCGAGTCGTTAGGAGTTGAAGATAGTATTCCAGCCACCACATCAACACGATATTCTAGCCTAGTCCACATTTCCCCTAAATATATTACGCATTACTGAAGTAATCATTAAAATGGGAAGAAAACTGCTAAGCAAACAATCTGGATACTTGTGAGAGACAACGGAAGAATTCCTGGACTAATGAACGGGATTGGCTACTGAGCTCTAAGGGTAATCATTTATTGAGGTTTTTCAGCTTTTCAGGTGGGTAGTTGGTAAATATATGGAGAATGCAGAGACATGTTTAGAGAAAAATGGCCTCAGCTTTACATAAAATAAAAATACGCCGTTTTTATTTCTTAAGCACATTTAGGACTTCAGAGTCGTTTCTTACAATGAACGTTTCACGAACCTTCATGTCCTGGGTGGTAAAATTACCTACCAGGCGGGATTCGAACCCTTGACCTCAGAGGTAGCAGACACATATCAACCTCCCGTCCGACGGAGAGAGTATAACATATAGCATTGAGAAGTGCTTTTCAGATAGAAATCGACTGAGGATTGGCTTTCCAACGCAAAATCCGAAACTACCGAGAAAAGATCCTATTATTTTATCCATCACATAAACTCAATCTCCTACCATACCCTTCAGTATTCTACATATTTAATTTCACGTTTTAATAGCATGAGAGGAGCAGGAAAAACATGGGAATAGTTATGAGTGAATCGTTCCTCGACAAAGGAACTGGACATTGATCGAGGTGGGAACGAATGCGAGGAATAGTGAAAAACAACAGGGGAAGAATGGGAGGAGAGGCAAATTGGCGTAGAGTTGGAGGAGGGGAGGAAGAGGGAAGGGAGAGAGATGGAGGAGGAACGAGCGAGAGGAAGTCGTTTCCGAAAAGGCGAACGGAGAATTCCGTGGAATATGAAATGAGGTGGAGTTGTAGCCGTCGGGTGGAAAAAAACTGGAAGGGGGACTTCCTTCCCTCTTTGGATTCTTGCTTTGCGTTTCTCATCGCACGCGTGTGTTAGTGTGTATGTGTGTGCATGTGATCGCTTGGGGTGTCGATTCCGTAGCCGTATCAACCGGAGTGTGGCGTTCGTGCGATACAAAAAATAATAAATCCTATCGGAAATATAAGTGAAGGGGGCTTATACAGAAACGGGGGAGCAGACCACGGGGAAATATACACGCCCAGGGTAAAAACCGCTGAAAAACAAACAATCCATCCGATCCTTCCTTTTTGGATCACGTGAACTTATCGAGGAAATTAAACGAAGAAGGGAATTTCAGTAAATATCTCAAGACATTTGCACAAAATGGTATTTATGAGCTTATGCATCGCAAGAGAAATTTTTACTTCCCATTTTTTCTTCAACGTCTGAATTCTGAATACAACACAACCTGGATATTGGCCTTGGTGAAACCCATAATGCATTTTAATTGAGGAACAGGCTATAAATAGTTTTAATTCACCATTATTTACTAAATCTGACACGCTTTTTTTATAGAGCTCACTCTTCGTAGAAGTTCAGCGTAACTATGGATTTCCTGATTTATTTTAAATCAAATAATTTTATTATTCTTTTGCATGTGATTCCCTCATCACAGCACCAATTGACCATTTTAACAAAATATTTCCCAAAAACTGTCAATTAATAAGAACTTCATTATCATGTGTAAAAAATAAACTGTAAAAGCAGCAACCCCCATAATCGGTTACAGTACCTATATTAGCATTCGGTGGTATCAATCACTCATCCGAATGAGAAAAAAACATGATCTGAAAGCAGTCAGTGTGAGAAATGCGATAATTGTCGTGTCATACACAAATCGATACTATAAATAACAATAGCCTGAATGTCAGTCCAATATTTAGAATCAAACTTCACTATTTAATAAGCTCTACGTTGAGTTAATGGTACACACATAGAGCAAAGGAGCCATAGAGTTTTTTCTTCCACCTAGGAAGAATCGGGTGGTTACTGAATGCATTATGTTAACCTAAGAGTAGATGAAAATATTTTCATAGCACAATCAAATCGGCAAGTCTGCATATAAACAAAAATTTAAATATCTTTAAAATGAATTGATTAGGTATATTAGTTACGATATTATCAAATTTATTGTTCAACTATTACGAATGCACAGAGTCACTACACTTATCGCCCACCCTTATTCGTTAATTCCATAGAGTGGGTTTTGTTATCGCATCAAGCCGAATAGCACGCAAATATTTTGATCCATATAATGGGAAACGTGATAGGCAATCACTGATTGGGAGGGGTTGTTAATGGCTGGACGCGAATTGAGCCCAGACTCGGAGGCGTCCGCCCCTACTTGCCTTAAAATGAAGTGCAATTCGCACTGTTTGCGATCCATCCGATCACATTCTCCCCACGCATGGGAGGAAATTTGCACCAGCTATGCGCAAACAAACACACATTACGCGCCTCATAACAGCCCTAAACCCCTCCGCGCGCGGAACTCCCAGATTCCGCCTCAACGACTCACCACCCCTCCCTATTTCTCCCAAATTAGTGCCCTCCCCCATCTGCAAGGGTACCAATTCCCTGAGTGACGACGCTATACCAAACCTGGCTAGTTCAGACTCCCTGGGTGCTGCCTTCAAACAACCCCCGTTTCACATTTCATCCCTCCCTCTCCTGTCTCTGACTCGACTAAACTTGTAAGGGGTTTTGCTCCCTCTTGCCTTTGTGAGTGTTTTTATACACTGCTTATTTAGTTTAAGAATCAAGCAAAACATAATTTTCTTGCAAATATGCATGGGATAAATATTATTTCCTTGCCGTTAATATATCATCTGCTACAATGTGCAATGCAAATATACATCTATGATAGAATTTTTACCAATGGCATGCATTAGTTTTTGCTTTTCAGGTTTGTAAATATTCTCTTAAACAAAATATTAGCAAATGTATTCAGTTGTTTATTCACATAAATTCTTTAGATTTATAAATATGCATGCCGAGCTGAAAAGTGAAAAAGTGTATGAAGATTGGTACAAGTATTTCTACTCTCACCTTAACCTACCTTTACCGACAGATCATCTCTGATAAAGGTAAAAATTCACCGCGTTTGGAAATATTAATGGCAGGGCTGTGCAACCATCTAATTATATGTTGTAAAGCTTATCATAATGATGTATGCCTATCGGCACTTTTCTTTACACATCGATCGTATGAGACCATTCATACCGCACTTCCTCTTCCTTCAGACAGCCACTTCAAGGGAAATATAGAGATATTAAAATGAGGGTTGAGGTAAGAGAAGAAAGGAGTTGTGAATGTAAGGTTGTGCGATGAATGGAAAACGATTTTCGATATTTTCGCCGTTGGTATTGCATAGTTCTAATGATCGCTCAGATTACTTAATTCATTACATTTGATTCTTGGCCACACAAAGCGATTGCAAAAAGTTGTAATGTGATGCAATAAGATATTTGATTGTGATGCAGTTGGACGCAATGTAATGTTCTCTGTATTGGGATACTATAAAAAACATGAAGTGAGAGTCTCGTAGTTTTTCACAGATTTATTTTAAGCAATGACGTGTTTTGATGTCTTATAACATCTTCATCAGTTATTTCTTAACACAATACCATTTTCTTTAAAAGAACATACATAGTTGGTCTGCCTCAGACTATTGAATGGAAGAGGGTCTAGGTGGGTGGGCAGTGAAGAGTGGGGTTAGTGGAGTTGAGGGTCTAATAGTGATGTAATATTCGTCATATTCAGGCTGGGAAATGTGGGTTTAAAGGGCAAAGCCAACAATGAGGAGAGATTTGAAAAAGAGACAACATTCAATACAAATTCATTTTTGCTGTGTTGAACTATCTCCGGTTGCTTGAGAACATCTAATCTTGAGATGCAAAGCGAAACATTCGGTGTAATTCGATACACCGCGTCGTTTTTCAAGCAAAATTCACATCACGATGCGATAATACTGAAATTTGAGCATTGAAAAGCTCTCGGACGTAGCCTTGCAGAGAGGCAGGCAGCCGAGGGTGGAATGCAATCAAGAAGAATGCTCGAGAATTGGAACGGTAGGGGGAGAAAGGAAAGAGGGAGTGATGAAACGCATGAGAAAAGGGAGGACGCGGATTGGAGGAGGGTGGATGAAGAAGACGGAGGGAAAGGAGATGAAAACGCTCCGAGGGGAAGGAGGGTAGAGGGCGGGGTGGGTGGGTTTAGAAGAGGAGCGGGGAAAAATACAAGAATGAGTCGGGAGGAGTGAGCTACGCGAGGAATGCAAATGATGATGTACCCGGGAAGGGATGGGAATATGCGGAGGGAGGGAGGAGGGGCTGGGGCAGTCAAAGAGGCAGATTGCGCCTTGGGAGGAACTCTTGAGGAGTCTTGCCCATGATTAAGGATAAATTAGGAGCTTATGGAAGCAGAAGCGGAGCTCCACTGGATTTGTGTTTCCAGACCCATGACTCTATAAGTAAATAAAATGAAAGAGGATAATCCCAACAGCCCAAAAAAGTTGTTCCCTTATATTTTACATCATTCATCGGCTGATAATAAATGGCAATATCATCAGATGATGACGATAAATCGTTGAAACCCTGGTCTTCCAGTCAAAACGGGAGCGTTCAGGGGAGTGAGCAGGAAGTGTTGCGGGAGTATGCTGGGAGCGTTGAGCAGAATGTAGACGTTCCACGGCAGCTCCCCAAGAACTCCGCGACTTCGGTCGACACTTCGTCTTACCGCACGCTCCCTCACCACTACCGGGTTGAAACGCTCCTTGGCCGCCTGTGGAACGCTCTCGGAACACTCCGCAACTGTCAACAAATCTGCTTACCGGACGATCCCTCACCACTCCCAGGTTGAAACGCACATTGACGCTTGTCTATATCTTGTTTATTCTCAGTAATATTGCATATATATTCGTACTATTGGGCAATATAGGTTTCAAATAATTAATGCCTGAAAACTGTAATCGTAATGTAACGGTATTTCCTCAAACTATCACGGAATAGCCATTTGATAATAAATAGTTCTCGTCAAAGTCACTTTAACGCGCGGAATTGGTGATACATATTCACCTTTCTTGAGGCGGATATACCAATTTCGGGTGCGAAAAAATGTGTAGAACCGTAGGATAGATGAAAAGTTTAGGTATATAAAGGATTTAAGGTTTTCCCGGCGAATAATATAAGTGAAAGTTTCTCGGGTTTCACACCGGGTAAGATTATTTACACCGGATTTCAATGGGGCATCCGTGGCTATATATAACCGCCAGCATCCTCGCTTGACTCATTATCTTATTACCGATGGCTAAGTCAACCATCGAAACGTTGATGCATTTAAATAATCTTACCCGGTGTGAAACCCGAGAAACCTTCACTTAAGTTTAGGCATGTTTGTACAATTTCGTTAGGTAGGTACTAGGAGGGACTATTAAATTTGAAAGCATGGCATTGCGTAGTAGTACATTCATAGTAATAAAATGAAAATTATAATTTTTTAGTAGGCCAATCGTTCGGAAATTGTTTGTTGGGGAACCTTGGGCTCCCGTAATACTCCATCGCCTGTACCTCGGCGCTCTCTGGAGCGCGTCGGACGTCCCCAGGTCACTCGCCGGACGCTCCACCGCGGACCAGAGCCGACGCTCCACTATCGTGTCGCAAACGCCCCCGAAAACGCTCCCAGTGAGCCATAATCTGCTTCCCGGACACTACTGCGACACCTCCTAAATGCTCCCACAACACTCTACCGCCACTTCCAGAACACTCCGCTCTGACGCTCCCCCAACACTTTATCGCCGCTCCTGTTTCACCTGGGCTTGTTTGATGTGATAATATTGGTCTTTGTAAAAGTTATTTTCCAATTAAATATTGAGAAAATATGGAGTACCACAAAGTTACTGAAGATCAAGTTTTATTTAGATAATGAATGATTCCAATATTTTCTCAACAGGGCACTATTACTCATTATCTGTCTACATTACGGGCAATACTGGCCAACACTGAATAAAATTGACCTTTCTATCTTTCCATAACCAACAATTGGAGCTAACAACGATTTTTTGTGTACACTGACTACAAAACTGGTTGATCCAGGATTTTAAGATGATTAATAAATACTCTTTCGTTTTTAAATTCATTATTTATTAAATTTCCGTGATCAGGTACACCCAGGATAGAACGAGAATGTATACAAATACAACCTAAGTTCTCTGAAATACACATAAAACGACGTTTACCAACTTTCATATACAACACTCACGCACTTTGCAGTGATTGTCGTTACCAATGACCAGTTATCTTACAGAGAAAACATCGAAAGCCGCTAGCAAGTGCATATTCCGGTGAGTCTAGCATATAGGGGGGCAGGTAAAGGGAACATAAGAGTCAAGTTCACACGTATGATGTCCCGGACAATCCTTCTTCAGTGCATTATGAGAATTGTGTACTACAGCATTCTCGGAGTAATTAATGAGCGAGACTAGTTCAATACGTACGTACGTTAAACAAACTAGCAATCAGTGGTCACAGAATAGCAGTGGCCAGCTCATACAAGAAGACCTATTTCAATTTACGGGATCTCCACGCAGATAGTATGCACCTCACGTGCTTGTATAATTGATATCACAATACAATGCGCGCTATGCCGAACATATCCGATGAGCAATTAGACAATGAAATGGAAAGATTCAAAGGACCTAATTTGTGAAGCATGGGAATATGAAAATTAATATGGATTTAAGTTATTTATCAGGTAATTTACTTGATGAATTGCTTTTAAATAACGACTGTCATGGATTGGCGCCAAGTAATTATACACGCGGGAACTCCTACATCATAATTAAAATTTCTTCACAGATAATTATTAAAAATGCACAATGTCGTGAAATATAACAAAGAGAGATAAAAAATTTAGCAAATACCCCAAATCCTCACCTTCAATGTGCTATGTGATAAAGTCCTAAGCATAAATATTCATCAGCGAATTCACGTGTGGTAAATGCAGTGGAGGAAGCATGGGATAATGTAAATTGAACAATTTATCAAAGTTTTTTTCACACATGCCCTGCTCCTTTCATCACATTATGCTATTCCACTCGTGACTGGCATTCCCCTTGCTATTCTTACGGGCTATTATGTTTTCAATGGTCTATTGCAGATCTTCAACATGGATTTTTTTACTCTAAAACGTTGGAGTACCGATCAAAAAAAAGTATGAAATTAATCTGTTCCCTTTGAGACACAACAGCTTCTTGAAACACCACTGGGAGGAAAAATGAATAAGAGAAAAATTATCAAGGAGGACAAATAATGCAAATAATGAAGAGCTCTAAAGGAATAAAACTTTAAATTAAACTAAATAAAACAAACTAAATAAAAACTTTAAAAATGCGAGGAAGCTAGGAAGAGAGTAAAATGGGGAGCCGCATCAAACCAATCACCTAATTATCGATTTTAATCAATTAATTAATATTAATTACTAATTTAAATTATTGATTTTAATAATTGAATTATTTCCAAAGGATATTAATTATGAAAATGGTTTTCTAATATTAAGGAAGAATAAATTTAAATTTTTCTGAAATTTCTTATAAATTAAAAAAACTTTGAAGGTTAGGTAGAAAATGGCATCCTTGAGCCTGCAACATTCCATAAATTAACATAACAATCGACATCGAATTAGATTACTTCCAATTTTCAGATCACTTTAGTTTCGGGGTGACACAGAGAACACTATTTAAACCCAGTTCTACATAATGATGTATACCCCCACTGTACATTTATGAAGCAGAGGAAGGAGACAAAATCTACTGTCCAATCAGTGAAATAAAAAGTCTTGCTTACTACACACCATTAGGTACAGCAACAAAAAGAGAGCAAGGCACACAATCATTCGTTCCAGTTTCGTCTTCTGCCCCTAAGATTTCTTTTTCCTATTCCCTCGCATTTTAATGCCTGGTGACCTATCACCCCCTACCACACATCTCTGCGGCGACTCGCACGGTCGAATGTAGATCATCACCCAAAATGGTCCCTTCACATTCAACGAACACGGTCACCCGTCTTCCGTAGCATCAAAACACCACCCTTATATGAGTCAAGATGAACAAGGAATAGACAGAGAAAACCCTTGAACAAGGCGTCTAACCCTCGCGACCGCTCTGGGAAACAAAACGAACGAGCTGGAGAACCTCTGGAATAATTCGGACACCCCGAACCTCGAGAACATTAAACGCTTGGGGGCGGGAAACGAAGCGAAGAATTATGGGAAGGTTACCAAATGGAAAGCAGAGAGAGTGAGATACTTTTTTTTATTCGGTGAGATGAGGGGTGAAATGGAGGATGGTTGGGGGAGTTGGGGGGGGGGAGTGTGATCATCGGTAGGGAATCGTTTTCGTTTTGACGGAAGAGGAGAAGGTGATGAGGGAGCGGAGCGACTGAAAACAATTCGAGAGTGAAAGCCCAGGCATGATGCGGGAGGAGGAACAATGGAGGCATCTCTATCTGTGCGGGGGAAGGCTTTAGGGGGAAGGAAGGACGGCTGACGGGAAGTATCATCTCGTCCTGCGGGCCAGAAAGGCGATTGGCAGCCTGAGGGGGAACGATGTGCCCGAGATGAACGCGGCGTTGATTTGACTGACGCCGGGTGGAATACACTGAGAGAAAGACTGTAAAGAAAGATGAACTGTTGTGCGATGTATTCGTGCGATGCATGGTGCAAAATATTTCGATGCATTGACATCGACATTCATTTGAGTAATCTACCGGCTAACGGTAGGTTTTAATGAAATTCAGAGAAAATCATCCAGATTCTTCATACGTACAGAACCCTATTTACCTCTATTATTTCTTTATTCATCTCCACGCACGTCCTAACCTTCTTCATCCCGTCCATAAAACCTATTTTCCTTTCTTCCCCTTCCCCACTTACCCAAAATCCTTACCTCCACTATGGCCATAAGCTAATCATTGCCCCTCATTACCGCTTCCAGCCACCTACCCTGCTACCCCCTAATCTCATCCAGAAGTTTCCTCTCCTCACCAACCACGTTAAGCACTTCCTCATTTGTCTCCCTTTCCATCCATCGAAGATCGTTTGAAGCGACGAAGCTGTTGTATTTTGCGCAAGACGCCACCGTCTACGGGGTTAAAGCTAAGTTTTTACTTTGAAATGTTTACTTTGAATGATTTTGAGAATTCCTCGAAACAGCATCGTTATTATTTTGCATAGTTACCCAAAAGATGCACGAGAACGCGAAGTTTCCGCACAGGTAAAATCATCTCTCCTGTCTAGGACTGTGGATTATGAAAGAGATCGGGACTCCGGATTTAGAAACGGAGCCGGGATCTTACTTTCAACCGGAATTTAATGGCTAAAGTACTCGCCGAAGGAGGATAGTTTTTTTCTCTGCGTAATTTCCGCATTCGGAAGCATATTTTGTGGGTGACGCAGTAAAAGGTAATAATGAGGCTAGCCCACCGTATCCTCGCAATAAATCGCTTAGCGATACTTAGCCAACAAATACTATTACATATCGCCTGGTGTTGTAATGTGGTTAAAGTTATTTTGCATTGAGAAATATATTAAGTAGTCAACTATTGAAAGCAAGAAAATATTTATGTGGCTGCGAAGTAATATTTTATTCATTTTAATTACCCTGAGCTGCGCTATCAACTGATTACATGTATCAAGTGGCGATTGAAAAATACGAACGACTATGTATCTGATAGTATATAATCGACCCGAGTAGGACGCGAATTAATGACCCCTGAAGAGGCAGGTGAGAAATGAGCACTATCGCTGCCATGTTTAGTGACAAGTCTATAGATATCCCTAATATGAATAATTAATTATACCATACAGGTAATATTAAGGTGATAAAATCAGGTTTCTCATTGAAATGGACGATAAACAAGAGGAAGTTAATATCAACTTCTGAAGGAATCAATCCAGTTATGTCAATCATGCCGTGAATATCACTCGCAAAAAGTGAATTCTAAGCCTACTACGGTATAACCAATCTAATGACATGGAATATCATTGGATGTGGTTCCACATTTAGCTACTTGATATACACTGAGCCCTACCTCTGTGATGCAACATTTACATGGCAATTCGATACCAAAATTTGAAAACATCGCAGAGCCCTGCTTTGCGCAAGTTGACTGGAGTATCAGAGAGAGACAGTAAATGGAGTGGCGTGGGAGGCGGGAGAAGAAGATTGTAAGAGGAAACATGGGATGATGCTGAGGGGTGTGGGAGGATGAGGAAAAGTATACGAAGGGGAGGGGGGACGAGGAGGAAATGAGGTTTTCTCAAGCACACTGCAGAAGAGAATCAGTCGTCCCTGATTGATTTTGGTCTTCATTTTGCCGGGTAAAGTTCGCAGACGGGAAGGGAGGTGGGAAGAGGGGCGGAGAAAATTTAGTTTCCCACGGCTCACTTGGAGGGAGGTGGGTAAGGAGGAGTGGGAGGAGGAGTGGGAGGAGGAGGAGGAGGATGGGACAAGGAGTAGGCCTGAATGGCAGAAGAGGAGAGAGAGAGGCAGTAAGATGAAACTGGGTAAAATTCCGAGAATTCGTCGATGGAGGATCGACAAGGGTCTGGGAAGATTGGGTCTGAGATGGTGTCGGCGTGCCAAGAGTGCGCTCGAGTAGTGACGGCCGAAATCAAAGGAGATGGAATGGGATTGGAGTGAAGGATGATGGGAAAAGTGCCGATCTCTTCATATTATATCATCAACGCGGACATAATTCGAAAAATAAAAAATAATATGGCACGCTCCATATGCTTCGACTTGGAGGCCATCACCTCCACGTAAATCCGTCTGTCTTGGAAAGATAATGGCAAGCATTGTGATTGATTTATTATCCATCAGAAAATATATTTATATTGCACAAGGTAGTTGTGCTAAATCGAGATAATTACTAGAAACTAAAACAGATCGTTCGTATTTTGTACCAAAAACTGACGCCCATTTATTTCCAAAACACTACCCCTATTTCATACCAAAGGTGGAAAGTTGAGCAGGTATGTTACATATAACAAAGATAATTCCTTACATTAAAAATCCGCCTTCCAAGGATTTAGAGGCACAGTTATTTAAAATTAAAATAAAAATTCCTATTTTCAAGCACTCGCTTAGCAGATGGAATAATCGACGCTGATGCTTTCGAAGTAAACCATAATGCAATGTATTGAGGCTACTTAAATGACTGTTAAAATCAGTCCTAAATGTTTCATTTAAAGACAAAATTTAAACAGTTGATAAATTTGAAGCTAATCATTACAGAAATTTTGAAAGAAACATTCATGCAAAGCCAATTCAAATCTCAAAAGGAGTCATCTTACTAGAAGCTTAGATTATTAATTAAAATTAACCAAAAACGGGGAAATGGTTGAAGATACTTGTTCATTATAAGAATCAATCCATTCTCTCTCAATTTAGTAAGAAAACAAAAGTAGGAATACAAACGAAAGCAAAAATAGAAACAAAACGTTTTTGTCAACCAGTAAATTCAACTTCGAGAAGATCTCTTTAAGTGTAGGAGGAAATCTTCTAAAAACTCGAAAATATGAAGCTCTCTATCATATTATTTCAATCCACTGGATTTTCAGGACTATAAAGTCTAGTTGACCTATTAGCACTACAAGGATCTAGGGAAACTCAGTCATAATTTAAATGGAGAATAACAATGCAACACAATGGTGCAACGTGCTAGCATCAAGCATGGGAATATTTAAAGTAATCAAAGGATGAGATTCCTAATGATAACAGAATGCCTAAAATTTAGAGAAAAATATAAAGCAATAGATAAGAAATGCGTTTCAGGTTCGCAATGGCTGCCAAATTGCATTAATTAATTTTCCCTTGGTTTTAAATAATGCACCAAGAAGACGCACACATCCCTTTGAGACTAGCTGGAACGTGGTGCTGTGAGAAAAAAATAGATGAAGAGGACACTCCAACTGTAGGACCCTTCTCGGCTCGGGGGCACGGTGAATAGACGAACGAATAAGGGCCAGAAGGCAGTATGCGTGCTACAGTTTTCCCTCCGAGGAATTTGAGAGCGACCAGTGCTTCCCCCGCGTCCCTTTTTTGCACTAAAATCGAGCTCTCTTAACTCGCCCCGCGGGCGTGTATTTAAGGAGGCTGATGACACAGGATGCTCAGTCACGTGACCGAGCCTGGATGAGAACTACTCCTTTCGTCCGTCTTCATCTCTACCTCCCCTCGTGTTTCATCTAATCTTTTTTTCATTCCCCATGTTGACGAGGCCCGGATGGTAATCACCCGTTGCATTTTAAGCAGCCCTGCTCTCCCGTCCAAGGTGTCCCGGAAGGAACGCAATATTATGTTCTCTTTCACCCGGTTTTAAATTGGTGGCCGAGAAACTTAAATTCTACTGGGTCTCCAAAAAAGGTTTTACTAAACGACAAGACAACAGGCAAATGGGGAAGGATATTTAAAAATTTAAAAAGTTAAAGGTACTACGTGTATTTAATTTGAACAGTTAATCGATGAGTGTGCAAATTTATGCATTCAAAGAAATTTAATATGTTATTCGTTCTAATTTCCATATTATGTTCATCATGACTCTTCAAACATAAAATGCAGTACTGACAAAAAAAGACGTGCCACTCTAGTATTAAATATAGTATTTTCAAAACTTGGTTTATCCGGAATATCATTTAGGTTCCTAAATATCAAACCTTTCTCACAAGCAACTTCTCATGAAAAATAATACTCCAACAAGCACAGCCATACCATTTCCAAGAGGTTCCAAGAGCTTCCAAAGACTGTAAGCAGTCTTGCAGTCTATTACAAAGCATGGCCACTCGGTTATTTTATTATTTTTCAATGTGGAAATAATCCTTCACTAGTAGTTTCCTCTAAGACAGGAAGGGTGTGACGCAGCCAAACGCAGTAAACATTGTATTCCAAAGTAGTCATTCCGACTGCATAAATATGCATGCATTACTAGGAAAAAATACTAATTAAAGCCTTAAGCCGTAAAATAAAAGCTTACCAAAACCAACATATTCAACCAATTAATTTGGTCAAGTGTTTAACAAATGTAACCCATTGAATGATGTACGTAAAATAAATTTGAGTTGTAAGATAATTAAAGTGTCGCGTTTAAATAAAAAAGGACGATCAATCGAGGCTCATTATATCAAATGAAAATGCTGCACAAGCAAAATTTATAATCATAACCCACGAAGAATTATCAAACAGAGATACGAGAGAAATCAAATACTATGAAATGGTATCCAGGAGTAATCTTCTGGTATGACTCTACATGAATTTATTCCCTTGGAATTTTAATTCAAGACTTGACTTTGGAAAACCATGGCTGGGGCAATCATGACATCATCTTTCCTTCTCCTGATTATCCCTTCACGTAAGTGGACTTGCTTAGCAGTTTGGGAACATCCAACAGTCTTTGCGACAAAAAATAAACACATGGCCTTTCAACAAAAAAGAAGACCTTTAGAGCTCCTGCTTGGGCCGCTTCCTTAAGCCTCCACTGGCGTATACACGCGCCACCTATTATTTTTTTCTTCCCAAATAAAGAAGAAAAAAGGCAGTAGAAATTCTCAAGGCACCCTTTTCCGTCCTTATAGATCCAGCGACCCCACCTGGCCCCTTCTTTCGAAGTTGCACATCGGCCCTTATCCACCCATTCTGCCCTTTGCACTCACCCTCACAATTCGAAAAGGAATTGGTGAACTGGTAAGGACCTGGAGGACCATTGGTTCGCTCTGAAGACACGGACCCAGGATTGGAAATGACTTCCTGAATTATTTGACTCTCCATCGGTTCCCTCCATTTTAAGGGAGACCGCATTATTTAAGGTAAACGTTGCAAGGATTCACATTTACTTAAATCCCTAGTCTATCAGCAATGGGCTATGGATTTATTTAGTATCTTGTCCCAAAAGGAATTCAAAATACCGCGTGGAATGTTCCACGTATCAGCTAGCATATAAAGCAGTACTGGATTTAGCTTTTGAAGCCATAACTGTTAAAGTTGTAAAGAACCGTCTAAATTATGACTTTAATCTGACAACTATAACATCCATTCCAAGGACGGGGTTGAACCCACGACCGATATGTTTCGAGGTCGGGAGTTTTACCTACCTGGCTACCTCAGCTAATGTAAAGCTCATTCTGTATTCCTTACAACTTCGATAGTTAGTTTAACATTTAAACATGCTTGCCAATCCTTATGCATCAAGCTTTTTCAGATATCCCTCCAGAGTTACCTAATTCCATTTCCCTATTAATGACCTCTCTTTTTTATGCACTAGAAACTTTTTCATTTCAGCACCGATTACTGATTGTACCTAATATATAGTGACCAACTACTATATGCTACATTATACTACATCACACATTATATTACATGCATATTGCATTCGAGAATTCTATTGGAGACTTAAAAAAACAAGTCAGGTTCACTTTCTGCAGTTGTGTAGGAACAGAAAGTTACCTTTGATTTTCCTCGTGTTTGCATGCATGTATTTTTTCAAATTTTTACACAATGAGAAAACATTTCAAAGTCAATGAAAATAATCATAATGTGGGCACTTAAACTAGCTAAAGAAAGAAGGAAACGTAATTAGGGCTCTCTTCTTAAACAAGAGGAATTTAACGTCTATGTAAGAGAGTAAATCCGCATACAAAGACATTAGAACTCGAATTTTCTAAAAGGATAGTCAGTTTGCACTGCCGCCCACTAAAAGGTAATCGAATGTAGGTCTCAGGAAGCTTTTGCTTCATCTTCAACGAGTTTATTTTCTCTCGCTCCTTCCCCGCGCGTTTCCCTTATCACTTTATGGTTAAGTGGCGCAAAGCTTTCCGCACCACTAGGTTTTCTTAAATTTCGTTCCCAGGGACTTGGTCCAACTTTATCAGCAAATTTTCTTAAGTTTAAGGCCCTAATCGATGACTTCCTAGCAAAGGCGTAAATCCGTTAAAAACACCACAGTAGGTTTTATCAGCTTTGAGGGAATTTTCGACTGCTCCTCTTCTCCTTTTCTTCCAATACTGGAATCCCACATCTCTCTCACTGTAGGGAACAATCGTTAAATGAATTCCTCTCCTAGTTCTTTGAATAGTTGTTCACAAAATTACATTAGTGGAATTAAATACATGCTACAGAAATAATATGCGCCTCATTTAAAGAAAGAGCAAGGAAAATAATCCTTATTTTTAAACTCCTATTGCAAGTGCATAGATACATACTTTAGTGGATGGTAAATAAATTATATGTATACATATTTCTAAAATATAAAAGAATAAAAATTAGAAATAATAAAAGGGAGAAGTATTTTAATATTACGAAATTCGGATAACATATTATATCAAATTATGTATCAGAAAATGATTAACGCTCATCTAGGATATTTGAGTGGATAATACTGGCGCTTAAAGTTAATGTACCATAGGTTACATAGTACGTTATAAGACAATGATTAAGCCAAATTAATTTTTTCAATCGAATTGGAACAATTTCAATTTTTAAATAGCCATTATAACCAAAACAAAATAAAAATAAAATGATTAAAAAAATAATTATTTTATATAGATATGATTGTCATTATAACAGATGCAAAAAGAAATTCTCATGACAACTTAACAACTGGCAGGATATAGCAATATCATAGCTTGGTTTTTATTTATTCAAGACGAAGGCTAACAGATTATATTCACTGCATTTATAAACCTACTTCAGCAGAGGAGGGCTTCAACGATGTCAAATTATGAGCACGATAAGATATTCAATATGGTGATTGGGATGAAAAAAGAAACACACATGTCATTTGGGAATTATTTCTAATTATTGCATTTTTTTACTCGTAAATATTTTTATTTACTGAATTAAAAAAAAATGTTTGGCATTATTATGTTCTTAATTAAGATGTAGTCAAATAATGTTCTATTCTGCTGATATCATACATTTACCACTAATATAAAAAGGATTACAGATAAATTCAAGCAAACAAAAGGTCTATTGCATTCACGTAAATATATATATAAATCTGATACACTATGTTTATATTTACTAAACTAAGCATAAAATGAACCTGGTAAATAAAAATTGTAATCACTTATCTTGGGGAGGAACTACTGCTTCAGTGTTTTTATACGAATTAAAATTTTTTATTGGCAAAACCGGAAAATTGAGAAGGGATTAAATTGTTCATTTTTTCGTATATTGAGTTAAGACAACTAAAATGTAGAAATTGACAACTTAAATGCGCATGAAAAAATTTAAATGTCCAATAAAACGCAGAAACGTTAAATAGAAATTCAGGCTTAGTTAAAAAAGTTATTAAACGCTGCAATTGTCTAAGGTCAGTGAAGTTGGCATAAAGAACTCCATTTGATGCAGTTGACTTTAAGCGTTTTCGTTGCTACGACCCAATTGGAGCCTTGGAACGTTTATTTTAAGCACGGCCGACGTTATCTGTCGAAAGCACTCGCTTAGTTGGGTTGAAAGGTGCAGAGGTCGGTTCCTTAGGGAAACATACGCAGTCTCTCGTGCTCCTTGTACTTTTCGGAGTGGTAGTATCAACATAATCTTATCCATCTTTCCATTTCCCCTCGTTTACGTGTCTACCGCGTTCCACCATTTCCTTGCCTCCCAACGTGCGTCTATCGCCCCTTTTCTCTCTCTCTCTCACTCGGAGAACATTTGCTGACCGCTCCCCAAGCCATTCCTCACTCCCCCCCTTGCTTGCCCTCCCCGTAACCATGGCCACCCCTTTAACCTTTACCCTCCCTTCTCACCCCTAAATATCTCTGCACTCACTTCCATCCAACTCTATTCTTGACGCACTACGTCTCCCACACATTTACTTGTAGACGTATGGATCGAGGGTTAAAACTTGGGACTCAATCTTTCATGCAAGTTTAGAAACCCATCTTTTTATTTCTAACAAAATAATAAAACCAACTAAACCCCGACGTGCTTAGTTTACGTTTTGGAGAGAAACAGACCGCCGAAGGGACGGGTTCGAAATGCTAAATGTCATTCATAGTGGATTCCTCCTTAGATTGAACGGTAGCATTTAGCCGTAGTGGATGTAATTAGAATATTTGTATGTGGGTACCACTACCTTCAGCACGTCTCGTATGCCCACATTTCTTTTAAAAATACTAATCTAATGCATCTTTACATTTATTTCAGCACTTTATCTTTTATAACACGTCAGCAAATAATTCCTAAAAATATCAAGACATGCAATGTATTGCCTACGTGGAGAAAATCTTTTCCTTCCACACAATTATGAGCTCTATTTAGATATAGGTGTACTTGTATGATTTGCTGCTTTCCAGGCGTAGTTGATGAATGAATTCTTCTCGGGCTTCCAGCCGGGTTAGAATCTCCATGACGGTAGACGTTTCGATTCCCGACTAGGGCATCGTCATCAGGGCTGTTGAGTCTTATAGGTGTACTTGCATTCCATTTTATACAAAAATAATAGTGCCAAATTCGTCGCATCGCTAATACTATACGTCAGGAACATTGCATTAATACCTTTATCAACCTCATTTATACGCAATACACGTAAGGTTAAGATGGAGAAACTACGGCCGAATATTGCCCGCTAAGGAGTTTATCGGAAACAGAAGAGAGTCGTGAGACCTGTCCCATGGCTGTAAGTACTTCCGAGTGCTCAGACATACTATCCGCATAAATCTAAACCTCCTTGATTATATGCTCACTTAGGTATAAAAGGCAATTTCCAGCTGTATATTACAATATCCATTGAGGAAATAGCACGGTGGACTTCCACCTTCATATCACTCTGCAAATCACCACATATGCGTGTAACACCCATAATTTAATATTAGCTCAGTTGACACGTACAGAAAAAAGACATACGCATGCTACTTGGATAGCAATGTGAGATATTTCTTTCATTTGAAACGTAAAACTTGAGCTCAGCTGCTCATCGTTTAAGAAAACCACTTGATATGTAGCATATTCTAGAAGATAAAGATTTACTTTTGGAAAGTATAACATAAAATAAGATCTGAACCCATGAAGATAAATCAATTAGAAAAAGGCCGCGGGAGACTTGCAACAAATACACTATGTATTACTATAACTTCTTGATAACAGATTTAAACCCACTATTTCGGTGGCAGAAATATCTTTTCTTCATCAGGGTCGATTCCTCTAAGGCCAGAGTTCATCCAGAGTAGGTTAAACAATTACCATTCATTACACGGTAAATCCCTTTTCTAAGTATAGAATACACCGCACGGCAGAAAGAAAATAGTTCTCGGTTTGCCCTTAGTCTTTTGCTCTATTCTTTATTTAGATCACTTTCCAGTGATTACCTTCTTGGGGTTACCACATTGAACGACCGTAACTGATGGCACATGTCATTACCATGCAAGCCTTATAAAATAATGATCATCTCCTTGCGACAAAATCAATACCATTGGAAAAATAACGACACTTGTGTATCCATTTCGTAAAATTGGCTACTCGACATTTATTTTCCACTGGGTCTGCTTACAGCAACGATCTCAAAGAGGTAATATATTATATATAGGTACCGTTATGAGTTGCAACCCCCAGGAAAAAAGAAGTTTCTCGTAAATGTTACGAGGAGAAATAATATCCGTCGGGGAATAAAAAAAAAAAAATTCCTCAGCATCGGAACTGTTGGACGAACTTTCATAAAGTTTATTTCAGCGCGCGTGGCCATCCCGGAAGTTATTTGCCAATTTAACACGGCCGGCGTTATGGATCGTAAAATTAACACCTTCCACGGAGCGTGCATTGGGCGGCATCTTGGTTCACTCGTATAATAATTCAACACCGTCTTTCTCTTTTCTCCCCGTAGCACCACTCCGCTTTTGTTGCACAGCACCCTCTTTTCCCCGTCCGCTCCTGCAGGCGCGCCTTCACAACCTTTCACCCCCTCTCCTTGAAGGTAGGACACGGGTCCGTGCGTTTATATCCTCCTATTGGTATACACACCTCTCTCTCCTCCTGTCGAGCCCTTGCCTCTCTTAACCTTTTGTCCTGGCCAACCTTCCGCCCCTTATTCCACCCAAAAAGGGTCTCTCTCCTCGACCCTTTCCCTAAACCCTTGTCTCCCTCATGCCATAAAGCCAGCGTCACACTGGATGTTATTTTTCCTGCGCAGTTTCCTGCGTGCAGACCGGCGTTGTGAAAACTTTGATCCGTGCTACGTTTGACTTAGCGTGAGCAGCGTGTTCTTTCCCTTCCTGTGTTGGGTCCAATATTAACTCTCTTCTACAACTTAAAGTATTCCAGCTGTTATAATGTATTTGACTAAGGCTTCACTTTGTTGAAACATCCCATAATGGTGTTGATGATAACTTGAGCGGAAATGGTTTTGAGCATAGCTTGAAATGCAAATCTGGGATAAGTGCAATTTGATTCAAATAATTAGATTGAATGATAGAAGACTTGGATTCAAATTGCATTGTCTTCACGCTTGTACAGACACTGAAGCCGCAAGTTCAATTTTTTTGGGTGTTATTTCTTGTTTTTAAAATCTTTAACCGCGGGGAATCGATTTAATTACCTTTCCTTATCGCTTTATTAAATAGATGACCTGACCAACATTTCATAAAATAATTGTCCATAAAAAACCTTGAGGATTACATTAATCAATTGTTTCATCCTTGTCACTCCATCCTTTGAAGAAATGAGTATGGATATTTGTACGAAAGTAATTTTCACTATTCAGGATGAAGGCTATTCCATTATCCAATTATTGAGTTACCAGTGCATTTATTCGAAGAAAAATCAGCAATTACATCAGAAAATACGCTTTTTTAAGCCCTTAGTAATTTTTCAAAGTAGTCGGTAGAAGTAAAAGCATTCTTAGTAGTTTAAGTATCGCTACAGGATAATAATTTTGGTGGATGACCTAACAAGGTGTACGGTTGAACTTCATAAACATGGGTCACCTACAAATTTGGAATTCCGAAGTCACAGGACAAGCATAGCCCTCCCGATTGGTCTACCCTTTTTGAGCGCATTGAAAAACTCCACTGGTTATTTGTTAGAAAATTAGAGTATTTTTTGGATATATAATTATCAGCAGATCCGAAGTAAGCATGCGAAGTAAGATCGCGCTATGTGCAATGCAGGGAGACCACGCAAAGAATAACGTCCCGCGCGAAGCAGGCTTTACAGATCAGCCTTTGAAAATATAACGCTTAAAAATACGAGGGGAATTCCTACCTTCAGAGTTCCTTACATTTTTTAAACCCTCTGGTAACCTGCCCTTTTGCCCGGAAAAACTCCCTTTAATGGGCTCAAAAGGGGGTGTGCAAGAGGGTGGCCGGGAGGATTAAAAAGGCGGGGCGAGATAATAAAAAAATAAACTTAAAAATACACATATCAACGCATATTTATGCGAGGGAGGAATAAAGGTAGCGAGAGAGAGAGAGAGGTTAGCTTCGGAGTCGGGCACGCGTGATTGTTACGAGAGCCACGCAAAGTAAATTCCGTTGACCGATAAATAAAAAGCAAATGCACCACTAACGAGAGCGCACGTTCGTGTATGCGAAATTTTCTCCCTGCGGTCAAGTTCGGCTAATGATTGGTTTGTTCCCGTGAGACCGAGGCGGGAGGGGGCGGGGTAAATAAAATAAAAAATAAAAAAAAACAGAATCGCAGCGTTTTCTGAAACGTGTGTGTAGGCGGCGCATCGGTCGGGATGGCTCTGACCAATGAACGAACGAGTCACGGGAGCGAATTCGTTTCATTTCTCCACGTTTTGTGTGCATTAAATGTGCGCGAGTTCTTTTTATCCCAGTGGTTGTTTTTAAATCCGCTAAATTGACTGCTCCAGATGAGAGTCGTGAGCTGAACATTTGCTAATTAGCTCTTTTGTTTGATTTAGTAGGTAAATATATTCTATTCCCTTTGTAAAACAAAAATATTTAAACCAATATGAATATTTACATTTGGGAAGAAAAACTTAATTTGATGGCACTAAAGTCGTATGTTTTGATTCGGTTCATTACTGCAAGCTGAGGAGTACAGGAAGTGAAAAACAATGCGTAGGAAACTCAAGTCCTATATATACCTAATTTTAAAAAAAGTCCATTTACATTAAGCGTGATCGAAGAACGATTTATGTAAAAGACTAATAAATGTTAACAAATATTTTTTGGAACCCATAATGCTAGATTTAGATCCGTTGGAGGGTAAGAGTAATGAAAAATAGCATCTGTGTGACGAAACAAATAATTTGATTCTGATTACAAGTGATAACTTTCCAATCAATAAGCTATGCCTGCGTTACATTTTACAAGACTGAAAGTAAATTACATATTTCCAATTTCTACGCATTAGTCACATAAACGGTATTATTAGTAAGCGATAACATTTAAAATACTTTTAAAATTAATCATGTAACCCTGACCTTTTCGTCATTGATACAGGTAATCAATACTGGCTTAATGAAATCACAATATTTGATGGTCATAATGGAGATGAACAGCAGAGAATCATAATATTTGGTAGCTATTCGGAAGAATTTTATTTACATGCCTGAACGTCAATCTGCCTGACCCCAAATTTTAAATTCATAGCTCATATACACTGCCTAATTGAATCCTACTTTTATAGCAACTAAAGGAATTTGGACTACTGCATATTAAGAAACATTTTTACCGGAGATAAAAAAATGCAAATTATACCGCATTGTCTATGTTTTGTAATCTTAGAACAAGGAAATTAAGTTTAATTCATTAAAATCCATCCCCAGTGTATTCGTGCTTCACTAACCTGTATGAGTTACAGTAGAACGGACAAATGTATAAAATGGAATGGAGTGATTTAGACCATATAACTCTTCCAGCGTGGCTTCGATTAAAAAAATTCAGTGCCGCTAAAAACATGTCATTAATTTCAAACAATTATATGACGTTTTGCATCTATCAATTTCAAACATCTAACAGTAATTTCATCCAAGCAAGATATGAAAGAATATTTTTACAATGGTGAAAATAGTCTAATTCCAAGAATCGACGTGGAAAGAAAATGAACTTGCATTACAAATCTTTCGATTTTATAAAATACCCGCAAGTTAGAATCCACTATATTTTTCTTCGGCATCGCAATAATCATATCAAAGTATTTCAGCCAAACAGGTTAATGATGAGTGTATACAATAGCTTACTGTTTCAAAGAAGATATTTAGAACAAAAAAGTAAATCCCCAAACTTCTTAATGTTTATTCACTTCTCATTCCCTGCTTACCAAGCTTTAACAATTCTTATAAAACAGCTGGAGCAAGGCAGATAATAAAATGAGTCTGAATAGGTTGAGGTGATTGTGACAGACGAATTTATCTCTCGAGTAGATGGCCTTTGAAGTAGGTATCCATTATATGATATTAAGCTTAGCACTCACGGCTGCGGGATTATCCAAAATATTAACTGCAGTGAATATCTCAGTTCAATAAATTAGGCAAAAATGTTTGTACTAATTTTTTATTATACTTATCTCAATAACGTAAAAATATCTTAACCAAAAACAAGATACTATTTAAATTATTCATCTCCGCCGACGACAATAGCAAAAAGATAAAAATTTCAATTAACTCTCGTCACGCCATCACTGAGGTTCTGGAAAACCTGAGACAACAAATATGATTATGTGCAAGAATACCACAGGCATTGGATTGGATTGATGGCTAGAATACTGCCTTTCCATCTATGTGGACAAGATTTGAATCTCTGCGCAGGTGTAGTTTTTTCAGAGGAACATATTTCCTTACATTAGCGCTATTTGAAAAGAACCATCGGGGTGGGACTTTGACCGTCCTTTGGTTAAGTACAAAGTGGATCCCTTGGCACCTTGGCCACATAAAGACTCTGGGTCTGCTTTCATTCCTCCTCCAATCACCAAATTATTCTTTTCTTTACAGTGAACACAATTAACAGTAGGGCCTATGCCCTCAATTTCGGGTACCTGTCCCAATTAAGAAGATAACCCTTCAATGAAATGTTGACATATTTTAATGAAATATCATCACTAATTGAGAAGACTTTTTTATTATATTTGTATTCAATACTATGGCCAAAATTATTGGTCAATACTAAGGCGCTCTTTGAAAAAAATAGTGTAAATCTCAGAAAAACTGCCAAATTAACTCCCATTTCCATCGTATACGAAATATGGACACAATAACATCGAAGAAGATGACAGTCCATTTACAATTTAAGTCTACTCACAAATTCACCTGCCCTAAAAAGAGCTAGTAATCCCAGTTTCCGGTTGTCTCCAAAACTAACTAATTATAAACTTTCAAAATCACAACGCTCTTCCGCACCGCCAGGACGCGAACCATGGACCTGAACGTGGTAAGTTAGCCCTCTATGACTTTTCTACGCAACAGACTTAGTGACTTCACTTAAGATTTACATAAAGTTTGGTCCGATAGCTACAATTGAACTTCAAGTCGACTGAAATGTCGTGATTATCAATGTCGGGAATTAGAGAAACGAGAGAAACAGTGATTCTTAACAGTTGACGATAAAGGCGATCAAATAGTTGAGTCCACTAAACATATGTCTTATTTCAATATAAGGATATATTAATTTTATTTTTATATCACAATAAATTTTCAGATGACTGATCCCAAAAACTTTTCATAAAAACAGGCCAAATGAGGATGAGTACAAATTTTAAGAAAATAAAAACTAAGAAAAATGTCCTTTGCGGTAATTTTTTGTCCACTTTGGATACATCAACATCACAGACATCAGTCTTAATTTTCAGGTGGTCCTTTTTAACAAACATCACGAACAAATCTCTGGCAGTTAAACCCGTAAGTAGGGGAGGGGCGTTGGGAATATTTGTTTGGTAGACCATCAGAAAGGGGTCCACCATACCGGCAACATACGAAAAGAACCCATTTTTTGACCTAACATTTTATCCTGGACAGCTTCAGGAAAATAGTTAATGTTTGGTGATAAAAAATCTATTAGAAATCAAATATAATTCCTTTTTTTTCTTTTACTTTTGGGAACGGTTAAATAAATCACCTCCAAAAATAATTAATAAAAAACATACCAAAGAACCTCAATTACCTCGAGCATCACCTACTGCAATTGGAAAAAAATCCATATGATTGAAAGACACAATGTTAGATCCCACTTGAAATTTCATTTATGGGGTTTGATTAGGCCTGTAACTTCATACCCCTTCACTTAAAATGAGCATTAAAACATATCATTAGCAAATATTCCAACAAACTAAAATCATTCATTATGGCTAATTTTACCCACTTTAATCTATTTACATCAAAATCACCACAAAATATAACTTTTAACACAACACCGGGTACCTTATTAAACTTCCTACATTTACCAATACACCAATCTATGAAAATTACACTATCCCCCACACGTACAAAATATAACTGCTTCCCCTTACGCACAAAGTTACCAGTTACAAAGTTATTCTTGCATGAAACCTCCCAAATTACTATATGACTACCTATACATTTCAAAATACATTACGTATAACACTTGAAGAACGCCAACCGTGTGCAAATAGTTGACGTATGTACGGTTCTAAAGTAACTTAAGTGGAGGTGTCATTAAATGAAGCTGCTGACACCTACACAACCACCTAAAAGGAACTTCTCATTTCAGTTCTCACTTTAGTTACAAGTGACCCGGCACTAGCCACAGCGCAACTCCAAGTATTCCCTTTTCCTATGAGGTATTCCATTGGCTCATCCTATTTGAGTCAATGACATGGCGAGGGTGTTTTGAACCACTTAACACGCGCCCACTAGATAGGAAAAAGGATAGAAGAAACGTCCGAAATCTAGACGCCATAAGGCCCACCCCGATTCAATTCAAATCGGACACATTCGTGACCTTAATCTGCTTCGCCGCACACTTCCGTGTCTTATCCCGACATCTCTCCCACACATACACACGAGCAAGAGGCACTCAGACAACGTGAAGCGTGCGCCCAGCCGTCGGCGGACCCCCTCAGCCTCCTCCTCCCCCTAGTCTCGTGGCCTCCAGCCGACACTCCATCACGTGGAGACGCGACGACCCACCCCAACAATTAATGCCCTCCACAGCGCGACAACAAACTCCTCACTTCACCTATTCTCAGAGTCCCCAACGTAGCGTAACACCTCATCTCACTCCCTTCACTTCACACCATCTCACCCACCACCCACATCTGATTATCTCCTAGACTGAGCGTGAAAGTCCCCTTCTTATTCAGTAGGTACTTCACTCGGTTGCCGTCCTGTCCTCAGTTTTGCTGTGCCTATGCCTAAAGCAATAGACTCTGACTCAGTGATTCAACCCGAAGGTTGTTTTTGATAGTTGATGGTAGAGCTCAACCCGGACTAAACCACAGGCGTGTGAATTTCACACATTCAGGGTAGGGGGGCCAGTTCCTTTCCCTGGGCCACCTCGCACTCCGAGGATTTTTGTTCGGTGGCGAACAAAGGCTTCACCCGGATTTGAACCCGGGACCCTTCGATCAGTAGCCAAGCGCTCTACCCACCACACTTCCAGCAAAAAAACAATAGATGAACCAGAATTAGACATGTTTTTCATGAGAAATCTGTGTAAATGATATCTCACCGAGGATGTGATTTCTGGAATTATTTTTGTATTTAAAGCATTCTAAATCATATCATAAAAGCCCTTATTCCATGTGAGGTTAGAGATCATCAGCCACACGAGTCGGGTGCACCCAAGAGATTATTAAGCTCCGAAGATACGTCTACCGTTAGATTAGTATGCATAAATAAAATATGGGAGATAGAAACTAGGCCCAAAATATTTAAAAACTTCTTTCCCCCTTAAATTTTCCGCAAATATAACCGGGCAACGGAAATGTAACCGAAGAAAATAAATGCACCATAATCAACTCTAAAAGAAAATAAATTTTCAATCATTTTTTTCAGTGATGGCTGATACCCCAACGTCCCCTGCCGTACTTATTCTCTGTGGTTAACATGCCACAGCACGGCTCACATGTAACGAAGCACAATGCACACGCGGGTTTTTCGCTCGAAAGGGAAAATGCACCAAGCGCCGTCGTCGGCTGCTCTCATTTCGTCACCCCCCACCCCCACCTTCATGGCACGGTGAGTTCGCCTTGCAGACACGTAAAATCGTCCACCCCCCCCGTCCGTCACCCCGCTCTGTCTTACGGTGGGCACCCAAACCTATCCAGCGGTCTGCCCATCAACCCAACCGACTCCGCTCCACGCTCTCCCGTAATGCCTTGCCTTGCCTCGCCTCCCACTCACGGTCCCGCGGCGAAGAAATGAGATACCCGCAAGGTGTTCGAAGTAAGGGGAGAAAGACGTAGAGGAGGCAGATTGGTGGGAGGAAGGGAGGAGAATTGCCAGCGAGGAACAATGCCGCGAGACGAGTCGTTGCCCCGGTGAGAGGTTCCAAAGGGCGGGAGGGGCGGGAGAGAGTAAAAAAAGAGAAGGTAAAAACAAATGACAGGCATCCCGCGAAGGTGACTCTTGCGCTTTTTTTTCGAAGACAAGGGAAAATTAGTTTGTTTCCATTTTTTTCTCTTTCTTCTCCGCCAGCCCAACCCCTGGGAGCTCAGAATGCAAGGCAGTATCTTTATGACTCCGTCTTGGCGACCCCTTAAAGCCGTTAACGTTTTTGGAGTTGGTACCAAGCAAACAAGAAAGCCAGCCAGCCACTCTCTAGCTCTTTACTCACGCTCTACCTTTGTGTTTTTTTTCTTCAAGGAGACGTAAACCGATGTCATCTTTTCTCATCTAATATTTTCCCCGCAGTAAAATCTTCTTCTCAGTGTGGTAAATAAACGTGAGACGATCGCAAAAAAAGTTCTTGTTTTTCGGCAAGCCCAGTAATAGTAAGAAGCATCAATTTTCAGAAATTACTACATTCATGCTGGTTAACGTCACTTTCTAAATTTTCTCGTTGATTAATTTGGACCAACCAAAATGTCGACTACTGATGTGAATGCTTGGACTACAAGTGAAGTTAACGGTGCCAATTTCGTGGGCGTAAAGTCGCCGTTAGGGTTAGTAATGATAAACGCGTTTCGAGAATGATTAATTGATAATAAAGACGGTTTTATAAAGTTATTACATTAAGAAGTAAAATTTACAACAGGAACCTAATTAACGAACATGTTTCAGATGTTACACACCCTATGGTATGGAGACGATAGCTCCTTTATTGATATCACAGTACTCTACAATGTAACCTACGTACATTAATGGTTCCAACTGAATGGTTCATTATCAATTATCGTGGTGTACATTAGAATCGAAACTATGTTCGGTGCCAATGAAATTAGACAACATATAAAGTCAAATGTTGAGGAGGAGGGACTAGCCACGGTATAACCTTTTACGGAGTCGCCCGCAAGTTTACATTAGTGCAATATTCCACGGAGGAAAAATCATTCAGCGACTTTGTTCTATATGACTAATTTAGCTATCGTTTAAGATTAAAATGTTGTACACTAAAAACAGTTGAAATAGTGTGTCCTGAAACTGAGAAAATTATCTAGATAATGCTCACGAATAAAAGAGTAGGAGTTAATTCTGAAAATGCATTCGTATTAGTCCTAACCATAACTTTCGCATACTTGGGGTAAATGAGGAGAGTAATTTAAGTACTGAACTCCATGCATCGGATTGGGACGTTAAACTATTGTCCACTTGTCCTATTTCTTTATGAGTAGGCCAACACTGGGGACTGCTGCGGGACTCTCCAACCTCCCACAACCTCCAACTCCCATCTCAACCCTTTTCCTCCCAGTCTTAAGCGCCGGTAGGCTCGAAACATGCGTAAAAAACTTGATAACCATCTCTATCTTGTTAAATAAAAAACCAATAGGTTCAGCATGGCAAAGGTATTCCCCGAAGGAAGAGAAAAATGGAGCGTAAAAAACAATCCATCACCCCAATAACCAAAACATTCGGAAATCAGCAGAAACTTCGCGCGAAAAAAAGGTTATAGACAAGTTGATAATTTACTTTAATGGTGGTACATAGTAAGATATAGTTTGGGTGCCAGATTAAAGCAGTAAAGCGAACAAGTACGACCTGATGTGGAGATACATAGGGAAACAGCTCTTATTCCACCAATGGTGATGGTACGCAGGAGGGCAAAAGTGTTATGCAACGGAATTTAAGTTAGCAAAATGGACGTGGAAGCAAATACACATTGCATACTGGCGACTTATAATTAACTTCTGCCACTGAATTGACTCATCTACTTGCTCTCGCACTGCATATAGGGTACGATAGAATTTCCGGACTCAAATAAATAGCTCACATACATAGCGCATTACTAAATTTCCTAAGGCCTGAACAACTTTAAACATCATTGATCGCCAGGCTCATCCATATAGGCTTCTATTTTACTATTTACATCGTTTACACTTGAAATCTAAATAATAAACTAAAACTTTTACAAATAGTATTTATCAAATCCATCTATATGCAATTAGGGGAGTTTGGTTCATCCACACTCATGAGTACGTTCTTAGAACTTCAAGGACTGGATAACCTACCTCCAGTGCCTAATAGATATTCTTCCGGCACACGTATTCCCCGTAGAACTCAAATGCCTTCGAAACCCTTGGCATGGCCCTAATTGATCGTGTAGTTTTAACTATAGGATTCACCTATCAATCAAATAAGCTTTCGTCTCTTTGCCGGGAAATGTAAAATCCGGGTCTAGGATATATATCAAACGGGCTAATAAAATAGTTCCAATTATTTGATACTGCTGTGCATGGTTTCACCTCAAAAACCCATTATTTTCACTCTATCAAACAGTATTCCAATTCTAAACGAATAAAAATTATATATACCTGACATTATGCATGTGACACGTTATCATGGGTATAATATGCCGTTTCGAATGCTAGGATTCCTACATTTTTAAATTTAAACAGTCATTGATCACAATTAGCACATTTTATTCGAAAATACGAATAATATACTGTTATTACACGATTTCTAGTATTTTTCGAACCCAATTAACAAGCATATTCATATCATTTTTCAGGATAGAGCGAACGCGTCTATCTAGCTGATAGTTATGACCGAACAACCAATCACATCCCAGCCTTGATTTCATGTTTGCACAGAGAATAGCCCAGCAGCCCTATGGGCAGGCTAAACAAACACGTACCAGTTTACATACTCCCAGCCAGTCAATAGAATGATGATTCAACTAATGGAGTAACGGAGGGGAGCGAAATTTAAAATAACCATACACGTTAGAGGTATATTTCCATAAATTTGTTTAGAGCATTCCACATTAAAACGACACAAATTTACTCTTCATTTTATTTCAATATCTTTCATGAAAGTGAATATTTTTTAAAGCTTTCCCTGGCAGCAACAGGCAAAAAAGGCTCAAAATTAGCATCTGCTCTTGAATGTAACGTATAAAGAGAGAAATCATTACAACAGAAAAAATTTATAACTAGAAATTGGTAGAAAACATTTAGAAAAAATACATAACACAGCATTTGAACTGGATGTAACTGAATAACATCGAGTGTAATAGGTTACTATTTCAGACGATAGGGGAAAGGAGTTTTTTCTACTGACTAAACGAGGAAAACACCATTGACATGACAGTGTGAGAAAAGCTATAACCATGTACTTTCATTTATGTTAACCAAAAACTTCTAGTGAAAGAGGATATACATTTTAACAGACAATTGTGAGGATAGTTCGTTCAAGAAGCTAGGGGAAAATATGGTGAAAATAGAAAGAATTCCTTCGTTTCAGCTGCAATATGATAGAAAGTGACATTAATATGATATCCCTCAAGTACTATTACGAGGAGCAATACGTTGCTTCATTTCATAAGCTGCGTCACACAATATGGCTTTTCTTCACGAGCCACGGCTAAAAAAGAAACAGATAAACGCAAAAGGAAGAGGAGTTTGGTAGACGGCCCGTCGCAATTAAGCCACGTCGCAGCCGATTGCTTCGTCGAAATATGGGATGATGTCGGGAGGCGGGACGAGGAACAAGGAATTCGTTCGGCTAAACAAATAGTCGCTCTTCATTGAACCAGTCAGCCGGCAAGGGGCTCCGGGAAACCAATAAAAGTGTAACGTCGCCGGGGAAACTCAAATAGATGCGACAAGGTCGGGTCATCCACTTCATTCTCAATTTATCCCCATCGGTGGACTTCCCCATCTACCTTTGGCCGTGTGATGCTGCTAAAGTTCTTCAACTGATACATGCAATGTGCCGGAAATATCGCATTGCGATATTTTATAGTTGGTATTATGCGATTTATCGCATGGCGATCAAATACGATGTAAATCGGTATGAGGTGTTGTGCTGTAAATGCCATACATTGCGATGTGCGATGTCGAACTAGTTATATGCAATGCGATAAGAGGTATTGCGATTTAATAAGTTTGAATGTCAGATGAAACTCAATGCTAGGTGTAATAATATACCTACATCAAGCTAAGAAATTTGACGCCATGCGATGTAATACAAAGCGATTCATTTAAGTTATTCGATATAACGTTACATTTCTATGGAAAATAAATATCGTAATACATTAATTTTTAACATCTCGCAGTGTTATCGCCAACAGGAGAAAAGTGCACAAGAGTGGAGAAAATAAGAAGGCAAGCTGCCGGATGGTACCGTATATTACGGGAAATGATTGAAAAAATCAAGAGAGACAGAAGATGCCGCCATGCAAACAAGAGGACAGAGTCAGGGGTACCGGGAGGAGATTAATAACCCCAAGGAAAAGATGGCGGAATACATGCATGGAAAAAGTCGATTTTCATTTACTCCGTCTCCGTTCCCCGTGCATCAACTTCTCAATTTAGGAAATACTAAGTCTCTGTGTCGTGTAAAAGGGAGAAGCAGTAAAGAAATAGCAACCTTAAGGTCGACAAAAAGAATTTTCTACCCACCCACTACGGAAGGCAAATTGCTAAGTAAACTTACGTTGGGCATAATAATAAACAAGCCTAAGGAATTCGTGAAGGTAGAATATTTGATTCTACCTCAAAACGAGGCGAAAGCACTTGCCACGTATGAATATCTAGGTTAAAAATACAAGATATAGACTTACGATGAGACAAGAGACGGCTCACAGATTGTATCTAAATTTTAAGATTATGAATGAATGAAATTTAATGAATTTATAATTTCATTATGCCAAAAAAGGTTTTTCATAAATGCTTTCTTGATTGCGTTATTATATAAATAATTAATATTTAATTATAAATTCTTCACAAACGTACTTTACATCGCGAATTAAATAAAAACTTACTAGATACATCAATTACATTACGAACTTTAGGTTTCGTGGTGCGTGCTATTTAAGCACTGTGCAAAAAAGACCTTAAATAAATCAACCACTCAGCATCATCTGATTGATTCCTGACCATTAGCACTAAAAATTATGCCTTCGCAAGCAATTTTGTAAACGTCAGTTAGACAAATTCAATTAAATTGATTGGAATTTTGAGATTGCATTTCATATATACACATAAAACAGTAGCTTAAGCACACAAGCTCTGAGCCAACTTTTTGCTTTTCTTTCTGAGAAGAATTATCACAATATACCTAATTCAATAAACTCATTCCATTTTATTATTTAGACTTTTTGGAAACTTTGAGATCTGTTACATTGCGGAGTTGAACGTTCTTTCCTTCCTTTTTGTACATAATATCTGCGTAAATTATACGTGCTCTTAACTCCTAAAATACAGGCAACCCTGAAAGCTACGTAGTGCACATATATATCTTTACATTTGCTAAGCATGTGACCGCGCGTCTTAAAATTAATGCCTTATTAGCGGAAGAGAACTAGATAGGTAAGTCTGCTTTACGGTCTTGGTCGGAGGAGGTTTGTCCCAGTTAGTTTTCCGGAAACTAAGTGCATTACACCGTTGAGGATGATTTAAAATTGGATATTTCGGGCCAAATCCTTTCGAGTAAAATGAGACACAACCAGATGGCTACGAGTATGAGGCGCGGTGAAGGAAGCCATAAGCAGGACTACCAACAGCCTTTACGTAAAAAATAAACTCTCTGAATTTATTTCCCTCGATTTTCATAGCCTTGAATTTCAGCTGCAGGTCCTCCGACTCATTTTATATTTTCTGAGTGGGGATGGGGTCTGTGAGATGGGATAGGATGAAAGCTTTTACCATGCAAATGATTATGTAAATGCAAGAAGGTTCAATTTGAGTCGCATTTAGCGAAAAACGCATCCATTTCTTCTACCCCTTAAGGAAAACACACCAGTCTCCGTTAAGTTACTTGTTACTAATGAGAGACTACAGAGCAGCTACCATGGACGAGCTTATCAAGGGCTAAGTTAAGACTACCTGGTAACTTAATGCCCTACCATCACACATATGCTAAACAAGTAAAAAAATTCCTTTCATTGAAAAAATGCTTCCAACCCAATGGTATCCAATTTGCTTCAAAATATAGGTAGGGGAGCAATGTTTCGACGTACATTCTGATATGCTATCACATTTAAATAAAAGAATATGCAATACAGCTCTGAAAGGTGACATACGTTTATGGACCTTATTTAACTTTCGACTCAAAATACACTTTGAAAGACGGTTTAGACCATGCTGTTCATCCAAAACCACAGGAATGTTTATTTACTAAATCCTGTTTTATTCATCATTCCTTTAAATTGAAAATATCTCAGGGTACGGCTACATACCCTTGTAAAAATTTCTTTGGATTTTCCAACTAAAAGCAAGTTATTTTAGGATTTCCTTTTCCATTATCATTACTGAGAATACATCATGGAACCCGATGGGTGAAAATACGGCCATATAAAACTATAACCACCACCGTTAAGACCTCAGGTATTTAAATAGCAATATAACCCTTAATTTTGGATTAAAGATTGGATTATGGTGAGCAATAAAGACAATTGTTATTGCTTCCATGGGTTTCTACTTTTCACCAGTTAGAGAAAGGGGTTTTCAGATGATCTGCCTGAATATTTAAAATTTATTTTTTTTATTAATGCTTTCTTTAGAAGAATGAACCGCTAAATACAATCGAGTAATGTATCTAGTAAGTCTGCGTTGATGCTGCGTAAGCAGGATAAATATTTATTCGCCGAGTGATGCGTGACGGTATTTGCAAAAGTCTGAGTCCCGTAGTAGTGAGTGGTTTCCCTATCTGGGAAATGCTGCCAACCTTTATGAATATTCCACTAAAAGTAAATAAAATTAACTTATTTGATGAAAGAATTCTGCTCCTTGAATAAGTAGCAAACACCATTTCCCAAGTATCAAAATCTCATATTTCTTGTTTTGGGATAAATTAAGTCAAGTACCTATTAAGAACACGAAATATCACAAGAAATTATATAAATATTGCATGGGACTGATGACGACTACATAAACCGATTTATAGAAAATTAATCACATCAGCTAAGGAGAACGTACTTAGAACAGGAGCCATCTTCATGATACTTTATGCCCACACTATGATTAGTACCATTAACGTAATAGAAGTATTAGGAATTAACAATGTGTGCATGCGTTCTCTCCTTATGCATTCAGTGCATTGGATATCATGTTTAATTTTATAGAAATAAATAATAGATTCTGTACCCATAACCGAATGGAGATTCCTTTTTTCCCAAGTAGCACACTGATGAAACGTGCAAAAATATCAGTCTATGATGTAAAATCCTTAAAATTAAAGGAAAATTTAGCATTACTCCAAAACATTAACGCAGTCCCGATTACTTTCTTACGCTCTAGATGTATGTACCATACACAGACTGCGAGAGCTGCAAGTCAAATAATTTCAAATTCCCCGGATCATAGATCATTTATGAAAACATTTTAGTTATTTGATCAGCTGACATGTTTGCAGCGTACAAGTTGCCAGCAAAAACAATGCTAAACACTATACTTAGTTTTCGTCGTTTCCCTCTCCCAATTCTGTTTTCCTATTATCTCACTCTTTTCATAATTGATGTCACAAAAGCCACTAGATCACGGCCTTGATGCAACTACGAGAGTAGTACTTAGACGTTGATGCACATGGGTGTACTTGAAAACGCTTCTTAAGACTTAACATAGGTTTCAAGTGACAATGTTTTATGGTGCTTTTTTATCTAAAACGATGGATGAAGATAATACTTTCCTTTGTTGGAAAACTGTAGGAAAATATCCTTATAGGTTATTTTTTAAAATTCATCACTTATTCCCCAAGGCTTTAGTTTCGCAAAAGGTATTCTCCCTATCCCTAGGGCATATACTCGAATAGCGGAAATGGTGATTTTCTTTGGCAAAATTACTTGGAGGAAATAACATTCACCTTTATCGGGTTCTAACCCAGACCCTTCAACATCGTGCCGAGTGCTTCAGCTAGTAAATATATCTAGGCGTCCTTATCTCCTGAGGATTTTTTCATTGCCCTGAAAAATCCTCCTCGGTAACCTAACAGGCTAACATACTCGGCGCGATATCAAGGGATCCGAGTTTGAGTCCCGGTCAAGGAGAATAATTTTTTCTCTGTGGAATTTTACACTTATCTACACTAGCGGGTGACTCCATAAAGGTAATACCGTGGCTTATCCTGGTGTTCTCAAAATTCGTGATGATTTTCTGTGGATTTCAGATTCCTACATGGGTGACTGGTGAAGATAATCTCAAGTGTAGTACTCCATCCGTCGGGTAGAGGATTAAACCAATACCCTCTTGACTCTCATCTTCAAGAGGAGGCTTATGCCAAACCGGGTTTCTCTCCTCTATGCTTCCATTCCCCGTAATCCTTCTCTTACCTTCCCTCTCATATTATCTAATTGGGACGTTTAAACTCAGTCGAAGAATGCCAAATAAAATAACTAACCAAACCATTTACCAAATGTGATCTCCACTCAGCTCATGCGGTCTCGCGACAAGAAATGCTGTGGACATTACCAGGCCATTTCATTTTGTTTGTCGGAAAAAAAACAAAGGTAAAATATGCTTTAAACTCAAGAGAAAAGTCGGTATCTCCCCCTTAACGTAAGTTCTCGGGCCGACCCCTTTCGTTTCTCCATCTCCAGAAACCCGAAAACACTCCCGCTTCCCGCTCGCCATCCTTCCGTTTTACGTATTCCCAGTCCATCACGTTCCAACATTCGTCACTACCCCTTTCTTCTGCCCCTCTTTTGGGCCAACCACTTCCCTTCCATTTCCCACCCCCTCCCCTCCCTCTCTCTCTTCTCACACACGTGTAAAACTTTCCCTTTCCTGCGTGTGTGAGAGACCAAAGTCCTCTCCCTAACACTCTTACTTCAATGGTGGACGGTGGCGTCTCAGCTCTAGCCAAGGAGGCTGTAATAGACAGGAACTTGTTCTCGGCTTAACCCAATGTTCCATGGTAAAAATTAAGTGTGATTGTATCTCTTCAAATCAGTTGATTGACCAAATTTAAAGCTTATTGTCTCGGGTGCACAGCTATTAAATATTGGAGAAAATCTTACGAAGTTGTGAAATGCAGCAATGAACATTCACTGCGAGGACTAGCAACTTCCAGCAAGCTTCATTGCATCGGAAAGTAAGTAGTCAACCAATGAATAAACTGCAACTCTAGTTGCAGCGTTGTTCTAAGTAGCAAGTATTTGTATGTATATATAAATTCGAAGGAAAGGTTATGTTCGATAAAGTTAGTCGTTCCCACGAAGAGTTGCTTGAATCTTCATTGAATTGAAAGAGAAGTTCTAGCTATGCTAATTGATGAGATGTTGCACTAAAATTTACAGAAATTTATTTGGGGCGTACAAATAAATGAGTAAACAACGGCCGTTATGCTTCACCCTTTAACTATCTTATAAGAAGAGGAACTCTAAACGTTAAATTTGAATGTCCATAACCGATACCAAGACCAATTCAACGGCTAAAACTTCGAAACGCAGATATTTTTTATGCCGCTGCTTCACGTATTTTTGCCTTCGAGTCCAAGAAGATTAAACTTTCATTTGTGAAAAAGAAGAGTGAAAAGATAGAATTTTAGAAACCATCAGATGTAGGAAAAGTTTTATATAAGCTGCAAGAATACATATAACGTGACATCCAAATCTCCGGCAGAAACTTCCTCATGTATCGCCGTAAATGTTCAAAAGTTTTTTTTATCCGAGCATTCCTCGGTAGCGCTTTCGGCAGACTTCAACATTCCGCCGTCCGCCAAGCGCACCGTGAGTCGAGGACTCCACGGCGGTGGCCAAGTGACCAAACCCCCTCCTGCTCCGCCCTGCCAACAAAAACGGCTTCTCCCTTCTTCTTCGCTCCGCACTTCGCTCGTTTCCTCCTTCCCGCTCCACCTTCATCTCCATCCCCTTCTGCTGCAGGGGACGAAGAGGTTAAGTAATTAATGACGGGGCCGCACGCCATCAAGGGGGGGGGGGCGGCGGCCAGAAAGGAAAGGAGGGGAAGGGGACAGCGAGCAGCAAGAGTCCGAGCACGCACGCCAAAAGTCGGGAGAGCTCGGACTTCCCACCTTCGCTCTGTCCACACTGCGTGCCGGAGAAGCCTTGGAAAATGACTGCGTGTCCATTTCAAATAACTGAGCCCAAAATCCACCCGGGCGAACTCAATAACATTTTAAAAACTCACTGTCCTCTCCCTCGTCGCTCTCTCTCTTTACCATATATGTGATTAAAATAAAAGACCACACTCCCCCAGGGCTTATTTTATCGCACATTAATTAGAATTTTAGCGGGAGTTGATGATTTACAAGGCCTTCAAAAATCTTTTTTCTCTCAAAACCATTAACTTAGCCTAAGTTCATTAAAAAATAAACGAGAAAAGTCAGAGATAGAGTTTGGACTGTTTGTTCACCAGTTGGGCGTGTTACGGAGCCATTGGCTAGCCATAGACTCAAGGTTTGGATCACCGCGACATAAAATCCAAATACGGATGTATTTACACATCTAAGGCCACCAGATTCAGATATTTGTGCTACACAATGGATTTTGAGGTGATTAATTTTGGGTTGGCTACACGGAGGCCACGTCTTTTTTTCTATGTCACCTTCTTTCATCAAGAATTTCACTGCACAAATAGCCCTTCTGCATGGAAAATGTGGTAATGTGATCACTGAATCTATATTTCATTCACTGAGAAAATAAATATCCGACGAAAACCGATCACTGCTACTCAAAGTTCAGTACCTAATAAAGCGAAAGAAAAAGATGTTTCGTGGTTAATTTGGCACAGTGACAACAAAAATATTTTTTCAAGTAGTATTGAATGTACTCTTTTCATGTAGCAAAACTAGCTAATACAGATTTCTGTCCACTTAAAAAATTGGAATGCATAATCTCTGGGTTTTTCTCTGATTTTCCACGAATGGAACATAAAAGTAAATACCATGTGAAGGACAGAATTCCTGTAGAATCTTCTTTCGTTTGTATCAACCATTCCGCCCTGATGAAAGAAATCAGATTTAGTACCATCTTCCAAGCAGCCCCTGAGCATGCCCGATGCCCTCCGTTCCAACGACTCTCTTCCATTCTGACAAAAATGTCGCCATCGCTCATTCTCCTCCCATTCTCCCCCGTCCATTCCGGCAGACATTCCTTACCAACCTCGTTCCCGGCACCTCCCAAGGATAAGATTCCATGCGGGAGCCAATCTTAGTGTCCAACCGACCGCTCTGTTGTCACGATGGCAGATCCATATATATCACGCGTCCAATTCCATTACTACAGTGAGATCGTACACTCCCTTCGTACGGAGAGCGTCGGACAAACGCCCCTTGGAGCGCGCGCCAGCATACCACACGGGTCGCTTGCATATCTATCTCCTCAAACATCCCAGTCCGCACCTCCTCCACTCCCCAAGCCCGTGTGGTGGGGATGCCTTCTCTCTCCTACTCTCAATGTCCCCTAACAACCGTCGCACTATCTTAGGACAGCTCCTGCTAAGGCTCTACTCCGGTAAAAAATCGTTTCAGGCATGAGTGAATTTAACAATTGAAAACAAAAAACTTTTTAAGTTCCACAAAAATAGATTTTTTTACGGTTTCTAGGTTTCGTCGGTTAGCGACTTCCTCAGGTGATGATGTCGCTCAGCGACGAAACCTAGGTCGTACTAAAAATATACTTATGTGAAACACACGACGTTTTTCTTTTCAGTTATGAAGCTGTTCCATAAAGGTACGACTGAAACCATTAACTTCGGTGAATTTATTCATTTTTGAAGGGTTGAAGAGATAAAAAACATCACCTTACACTTGATTTACAAGTTCAGAGGGGTTGTAAAACGGTGTATTATGAAGGATCGGTAGGTTAGTTATTTGGGTGCGGTGGTCGACCAAGAAGGTCAATGCGACATTGAGGACAGGTGAGTATTTTGGTAGACAAAGTATTACATGGGAAAATGAGGAGTAGTGGAGAGAAACCCATCGTGTGCATTAGC
Source organism: Pyrrhosoma nymphula (assembly GCA_963573305.1). Classification (NCBI taxonomy): domain Eukaryota; kingdom Metazoa; phylum Arthropoda; class Insecta; order Odonata; family Coenagrionidae; genus Pyrrhosoma; species Pyrrhosoma nymphula. Next base: position 95,680,942 of record OY754335.1, on the reverse strand, counting down.
CTACTCTTAAAGAAAGACGACAATGAAGTTTTTATGCCCAATTTGGCGGAGGTAAGGAAGGAACTTTTAGGGCAGGAAAAGTTAAAGTGGTTAGTTGATAGAAGCGAGTAGTGGAGAGCTCAACTAAATTTCGGATTGATGGCAGTTGGCGGTGTTTCATATTAGTATTACTATATTTTTTGCCCGTCAAAATATATATTCATCTAAAATCAGCAGTCGGCATTGTACCAATGATGCATTCTCTAAATTTCACTTCGATTTCTTTCTATTCCCTTGTCATTTATTTGAAAGAAAAAGACAAATTGCACCGCAACAATTCATCATTCAAAAGCTCTCTCAAGTTTTTTTTCTATTCTAGACTGGATAAAATCTATCCGTGGAGTAGGTTGGTAGTTACATTATCCTAAATAAGGAATTACCTTGAGATACATTAGTAAGAGGTCAACAGTTCTCAAATTTATGAAGGAAAAGTGTACACTGTACATATTATCCCTTTTACTCTGATAACTCAAAAGGAAGACAATCTATTTGCAGCTACAGGCATTGTGAATAAGTAAATGGCAGAAACATAGATATATTTTTAGTAACTGTTCTCGATCATGTGACTTACCTTCCATGATGGCTGACCTAGGCTTGTATGTCATATCTGGAAAGGAAGGAAAGTAAAAGATTAGCTGTATTCACACGACCATATTAACAGATTAAAAAAAAAGCTCAAGCGATGACTGATAAAATGATACAAAGCTAAACGAAAACAAAGTTATGATGCTCCCTAAAATGGCTACTTTTAGGTAGAGTAAGCCTACACAAAAGGAACTTGCCCCACTTGCTTAGGAGACAGTAGACTTGAGAAATTGAAATAGCATTTCTGCTAACAAACAGGTAGGTAGTTTTTAACAAGATAAAAAAACTTGCATTTTCTAAAATTTTACCATTCAAATTACTTAATCAATATCATTGAGCATTATTAATACATGTTAACTAATACCATTAGTTATAATTTCGGATTCCAAGAGCAATTTTTGCTACACCAAATTTATACACATACTAGAGAATAGAATAAACTCTGCTTTATCATCAATTCGTGAACAGGAGTGCATGCTATACTCGCATAACGACGTTAAACTACAAAGTCTAATTAAATATAATATTCATAAGAAGTAAATACCAATCAGTGAGCAAGAAAAATCATAGATAATGCATTGTGGATGGAGTGATGTATGATGGACAATATGTTAGTAGCAGTTCCAAAATGAGAGTAAATATGATAAAATTAAAATATAGAATAGACAAACAAAAGTAGCAAATAGCCAGTACTAAAACAGAAAATATGCTACCTACTGGTAAATGCATTCTAATTACAAAGGCATGCTAATGTCACAACATCAAACATTCATTTACTATTTTCAATTGTCATAGTCCCATTTCAAACTTTTTCATAACCTTAACTCAAATATCAGCCGACAGGTTGCAGGATTTTATGAGGTTATTCAGATTTGTGTCCAATTATGTGCACAAATTTGAAGGTGCAGTAAAATATGTGCTTCAAATCACTGAAATGTGCTTTCACAAGACTCAAACTTTGCAAACTGCATATCTCGAGGCTCAGATTGAAAGTAACTAATGTGATCAAAAGGTTGCATTTGGTCAACATATCTAAGTAGAGTGCATTTTTCATCATTTAAATGTGCATTTTTTAACTGCAACGAGCACTGTGCAATCATTTACTCTTTATGTGCTTTAAGAGTACCAGTAGTTACGTTTTTGAGCAATCAATATATCACGCCATTACGTGACGAAAGGCAACCCATGCAAAACATCACTCATTTCTCATTTTTTAAACAATACTGCCTCCCACTATTGAGAACGTTTCAAAGTGATATGAAAAGTATGCAAATAAGTAAAAGGTTGTGCTCCTATTGTTATAACTTTTCCTGACTTGTGAACGAAAAAAAAAGAAAAAATTGAAAATAGTTTCCCACTAAAACGGTAAACACCATAGAGTTCTTCCAAGGATGTTGAACGTAACGTACAGTTGAAGTACAGCAGGATGCTTGAGATGAGGACGAAAACCACGACAAGAAGCACCAGCAGGAGAAGGAGTATAGTGGGGCGACACCATGCGGCACAGCACTGGTCATCCTCTCCACCGGGTACTGACGTCACAACACCCCCACCACCCCCGCCCCTCCTCCTCCCCCTGCAGCACCCATTCACCTCCCCACCGTCACCCACATTCTCGCCCGGCCCCGGGACGCCGAGGCAACAGCAGCGACACTCATATCCCGAGCCGCCGTTGCCGTCCAAGCGGACCTCGGTCGCCGCCTGCTGAGATGGCTGCTGCTGGTGGTGCTGCTGACTGTTGTAGTGGTGGTGGTAGGACGTCGGCGCCGGTGCAAAGCCACCGTCGTCGTCTTGCACGGACGCCGAGGCGCCCGTGCTGCCGCCGCCGAAGATCAGCGACGCGCAGCAAGCCGGCGGACAGATCGAGGGTCCGATGGCCTCCTTCTCCGCACCGACGCCGGACTCTCGGACCGGTATGCCGACGCCCCCGCCGCCGCCCGGCACGGCGGCCGAGGCATACCAGTCGTAGCTGCCGTACTGCGCGGCCCCCATGCCGCGGCCATAACCGTCCTTGGGTGAATCTAACTTGGAGGAGTTGATCATTGCTTTGACCACGACTAGTCCCATGGCTCCATGAGGGGCTGTCGGCGAGGGGGCGCGGGGTTTCCGCGGGTCCTGGCTGCCGCCGCTCGGTGGGCGGCGGAGCCCCGAGGGGACGCGCTCGGAAACGGAGGAGACATTATAGTTTGGATGGAGACGCTAGTGTCAACAGGGTAACAACTGACATGCGAGGAAAAAAGGATGCTCTGTTTTGCTTAATGCCCTCAGTGTTCTCAATGCGTCATGACGCTTCCAACATAATTTTTTCCTATAAGAATCCGCGTATGTGAACAAACTATTGACCCAATGGATGGATTGAGACTTTAGTGTTACCGGTAGAGCGCTCTAATGAAGTGTTCTCTATTTTCTTCAATGTACACTGAACGTTTAGCGTATCAAGACGTTTCTTTCATCGTTAATTTTAAATGAATTATTAACAAGGTACGATCCAGATCTAATTATTAATTGGTGGTTGAGCATGACTATCTAGACTTCAATGGGATATGAATTTTGATATATGGGAGCTCATTAGCTCGTTATCGATATTTTAATTCGTGGAACGGCTCTAAGAAACATTTAAACGCCTCTAAATTATACGCTTCTTCAATTTTAAAAAGTACAAACAATATTTGTATAAAAATCCATTCTTTTCGTTAGTATCTGATAGTATTTCTCACTATCGGAGAAATGTGACCATTTAATGTTATTCGCAAGGCTACGTTAATGCCAAGGATATTTCGAGCATCACAGGTATTGTATGTTTTTTTACACTTTTTACGTACAGTTTTCGCTCTGTTATTTGACGAATAAATCAAGTTTCTGAACCACAGTGATGAAGTTCTACCTTAAAAAATGGTTTTCGTATATAAACTGAACCTTTAAATAACTCTAGGCGTAGAAAAGGTACAAAGGAACTTCTAAAACCGTTATCTGTTGATATGAATTGGTCATATCTTCAGATATGATAATGTTTAGCTATATAAAGGGATATATATATTGGGGTGAACCTAGTTATATCTTTTTAGTGTCAACTCGATGAAAAACTAAGAGGAGCACTTCACTTGATCCACCGGCACCAATCTCCACCACAATGTCACAGAAAGCAGAACAAAAAGTTGAGGTAAAAAACAAAAACTCTTGGTTAAGATGTTAGACCCATTGTTAGTACAGCATCTGAAATTCAACATGAGAAAAGAAAGAGAAGTAAATGTTAGTAATGAAGTAAAGTCGTGCAAGATCAATGTTAATGAATAATGATATTAATGAAGTACATAATGCACTTTCATTGAAAAGTACTAAAAATTACGATGAAATTCAAAAGTAATTAGTCAAATGACCTTGTTACTTGTAATTTACGAAAGTATTAATAGTTCATGTGAATAGAAACAGGATAGCATAAGATTAACACATCAGATTTTCAGCCAAGGGATTCGAAAAGAGAAGACAAGGTGTCACAGGAACAGGAACAGAAGGTACGGTAATTTTACTGAACTCCAGGAAAGGTAAATCTTTCCATAAAATACTTTTGTAAGATATTAATTGCTCACAGTAAGCGATATTTATATGCCAATATAAACACCACGATGTTCTTGACAGGCATATAATAGATAATTATTCACCCCGCATATTCAAATCTCTATTAATGGTTATTTCAAATTAAAGGCAAAGTTAAGTATACCAGTTATAAAATGGAAAGATTGATAAAATGTCATTAATTTGAGAATGTATAACAGTAATAAACTTACTCTTGATTCTTTTATTTCCATATTACTGCAAAAAACTACTAAACTAAAAGTAGGTGCAGTAAAATGTACTACAAAAGTACATTTTAATTTTTTCAACCTACAGATTTATATTTGAAGCTAAATTACCAACAAGATTCTTAGTAACCATACCCCATTGTGTATCGTTTGAGTCTTTAGCGGATCTCAATCCAGTACCATGGTTACTGTTTTCTCTAATCGTTCACTCACAGCAGTTTTTAACAAAGCGTTTGACTTTCTTTAGCATTTTTTCCAATGCTCGAATTGAACCTTAAGAACACTGAAAACTTAACGTCGCTCTAAGTAACTCTATTTCTTTTTTAAGACCGAGGCTGTTCCGTTGAAACGGCGTTGCGATTCAGGAGGTACAACTAAGCGGTTTAAAACGCGAATTTCCCGACGCCTCGGCTATGCACCGGAGAGTACCGGACTCATCTCCGGAAATTGCTAGATACTGCGTTAACCTTCATAATTTACATTCGCTTCGACGCAAAAGCATGCAAATGATGACCCAGCATAAGATTGGAAATCTAAACAGAATGCGTTTTATTCAGATATTTTATACCTACTTAATTCGTACAATACAATACTAAAACGATTTTTAAACACCTTTTATTCAATATTTTAATTGGTTAAATATGTGATTTTCCCCAGTTGATTTACTTGTCTAACATACCTTCTAGTGCTTGAAATCCAATAAGCACTTGAAATCCAATAATCGCTTGCGAACCAAGCGCTAAGCGCTTGGAAAAAAATAACTCGGCCAACGAAACGTACACAATTTATCAAACCAACTTATTAAATGTAGAATCAGTTAAATACTTAGGTGTGACCCTTACTCAGGACCTGTCTTGGGGAAAACACGTCCGGGAAATCTGCGGACAGGCTAGTCGCAAATTGAGAATCATTAGAAGAATATTAGGAAAATGCGACGAGAAGGTTAATGAGCGATGTTATTTTTCAGTCGTGAGACCACAGAGTTAACCGCTAGCATATGGGAACCTTACGAAGTAGAACTAATCTCAGAAATAGATCGAACACAACGGAGAGCAGCAAGATTTGTGAAAAGTTGTTACGATAAACTTAGCAGTGTTACCGAATTGTTGAAGGAATTAGGGTGGGAACCTCTAACTGATCGAAGAGAGAAATACAGGTTAAATCTTTTGCGCAAGTTCGGAGCAGACAGTTTTTTGCCGGACGTTCAACATATATTGCTAGAGCCTACGTACTACAGTAGGAGCGATCACAGGAATAAGATAAAGGAAATTGACTGCAGAACCGACCAATTTAAAATGTCATTTTTCCCACGTGTATAATAATGGATCATAATAGTTGCGATGGATCAATCATGTGAAACTCCCACCCTCAATAGGTAGAGTAGAATTTTCACTTGTGCCTAATAACACAACATCATTACTAACACTTCACACCGCTTGATATGTCCGGCATTATTTTATTTTGTTCTCTGCATGAAGTAGCATCTTGTAGCACTCATAAATTAACAGTATTAGCAATATTAGCCACTAGGTGTGTGTAAAGCATTGTTCTGCATGTTTGCATATTCAATGACGTATCACTCTCCCAATTTCTGGTTGGACTACGCACTGTTTTCCTGACTGCTTTTTGGCCTGCGCCTAGCGACCGGGTAAGCGTGCGAGGTTCTGATTTGTGCTGGAACGAGTGCTGCATGCCTGGTATGGAATCACCCCTTGCCACACACCCTAGTGGTGGCTTGCACGGTACTTCGCAGATGTAGATGAAATCATTTTAAAATGCTACTAGAATCCCTACTGGGCAGAGAACCAAGTTGTATTAAAAAGCATTCACCTCATATAAACAATAATGTGATAGTGTAGTATTTTTATGTGGATATTAGTCTTTTGGATTTTTAACAAGGTTTAAAGTATAAATTGAGTAACTTAAAACATTATGGCAGACAATTATTTATCAGTAGTTCCACCAGTACAACCCAACCGACACCATATTAGAAGGCGAGCACAGTAATGGAAATCAAAGGAGGAAGGGCAGTTCTCACCGAGTGGGACATTTTACTTCCAATAATTTTTAGGACAAGGAAACCATATAAATTGGATAGAGCTTAGCGTGTTCAAAAGGATGGCCATTCCTCAGATGCGCAGCCCAATGTGTCCACCTCGCTGTCACGCTTTGACAGGTTATCCTTGACATATCCGGTACATATTAAAACATCCTAAAACCATTCAAAACCTCCTCAAAGCATTTATAAAATACAAGAATATAGTAAAAATTGATGCATATATACCAGGGGCCACAATTTGTGGCCAATTGTATTTCAAATGAGAGCAGTATCTAGTTGTTGGTATAATGGAGCATAAATATTTAAATCATCATTGTGTATGGGCCTCGATCCGTTTAGCAGATATTTTCAGTTGGTATTCTTATTTTAAATTTATATACTTCCTCCAAATATATATTTTCAAATTCCTTTATATATTTTCAAATTCCCAAGTATGGAAATATGTTTAATAGTAAGCTAGTAAAAATGTTAGCCCTCAAACGGCCCTTTGCGTATTTTATTTAATTGAATGCTCTTGAGTAACTTTTGAGTTCACAAATTTCACCATCCATTACAGAGGCTATTTACAAATACTTCAAAGTCCTCATGAAGTTAAGTCCTCGAGAAAGATGAAAACAAACAAATAGCAACAAACTTTACAAATAAATAGATTTTTCAGCCAAATGTAATAGCAAGCTGTTCTCTTTAACTATATTTTATGCATAAGTTTTCGATAATAGTTGCCTTAGCAAAAAGCAGCTTTAAAACATCATGCCTCCAAGTTTGGGATTTTGAGAAAAACATTAATTAAATAAATCAAATAATACGTTGCGGTAAACTTTAAACAATTTTAATGGAAAAAATATATTAAACGTATGTTGTAGCTCTATTTGTAGTGTCTAAATGGTGAAAGTTACGAGTATTATTAAAAGGCAATTACTATGGCAAGAAAAGAAGAAAAGTAGCTGTCAATCAATTCAATGGTCTCTTGGTTATGATATGTCCTTTCCATCAGTCAACCTTGAAAAATTATTTGACATCCTATCTAATTTTATATTATACTCACGCAAATATATATTTCCCAATGCCAATTAAAATGACCGTGTTGGCTACCAATTTTATTTAAATTTGATCAAAATATTGACAGCAATTTTCGTATATTATTTTAATGATAGTTAAACATACTCTTCGGATATTCGAACATACTCTTCGAAACACCAAACGATTGGATTCACAAAGAGACAGGCTCGAACCAGAAAAAGGTTTTTAAGACAGTAAGCAGTGCAAACAGCTCAACTTCGATAGTAAGGACATATTAAAGTAACAGTGTAACTACTTAATGAGAAGTTTTTTAAAAAATATTTTTAAATAAATTTATATCATTATTTTTCAAGGCATGATAATGTAGTAATACGCCAATATTATAAAGCAGAACTTTGGAGAAAGGTCAAATCTTTTATTATACGCTTTAAAATAATAATTGGCTATTTGCAGCTGGAAATACCAGCCATGCAAAAACTGGATATTTGAAAATATTTCAAAAGGTTGTTATGCAATTATATATTCGTGGATTGCGCATCATATCGTATGATTCTATGCTTAATACCTTTAAAATGCCAAATTTGATATTCACTCGATATTTACACATTCCTCTATCTTTCGTAGCATATTTAAGCCCCTTTACTTTGGTGGATATTTCCTTGCTATATCTTTTGTTAAGAATGTTAGGTTAAGAATGTTAGCATCCCTCGTCACGTTTTACCAACATGTGTACGTATCTTTCTTGGAGCTTTACCATATTTTGCACATCTCAATTCACAGCTACTGATATACTTCAAATGCACAACGTTCATTCAGGACGAACAAACAAAAGAAGATAGAAATGGAATATATACAACTGAATGCGTGAGTCGAAACATGGTCGTCCTATTTTTTTCCACATGCCGAAATGTAAATGAACATTTGAGTATATGTCACGTGCTGTAAAATTGACCATACAATCATTTTCAAGCATTAAGTTTTAATAAAAGGTAAAAGTGCCTGGATCGGTAATCGTGGGTCATTTTGTGTATATTTTAATATTTTTAAACGTTAATTTAAAAGCATATCTTGCACCTTATGTCATTTAGGGTGCATATTTTAATGCGTTGCATCGCATCATACATTCAGCAATGGCAATGATACATGTATTATATTTTACATTCTTTTCCTCAATAAATGAGTGTTGTGACTAGAGTTTTCGGCGCGGTATTCGAAAAGTAAAAGAAATTATATTTAAATATGTTATTTTAGAATATTTCACTCGGCGTGACAATTTGATAAATGTTAACAGCAGTAAAAACAATGAGAAATGTATTAATTCGCATACAGAAGAAAATGTGTACATATTTAATCAAATTATTACGAAATATATGTCATGTGCCGCAAGAGTAGGCGTTAAAATAGCATTGAATTGCCAAGAAACCAATGCATTTTTTTCTGTATGATGCAATCTGTAAGATACAATTTTTTTCACTTGTATCCATAGATGTCACCAACTAGAACACGTATGCATAATTTTCACGTAAATCTCGACATAAACAAAAATCGCTTTTTGAATTACGGGGCTATTTCGTCTAAAGCAGGGGTCTCCAAACTACGGCCCGCGGGCCGGATGTGGCCCGCGAGGCCTTTTCATCCGGCCCTTGGGAACCATTTTGTCTACAGAAAAAAATACGGAAATTTACGTGTAACCTGCCAAGATCAGCCGCCGCTTACGTGTACGTTATGTTTTTACCGAATTAAAATAGAGGCGCGCAGTAGTGCGTTATGTTTTCCAACCAATCACTACATTGCAAAACCTTATTCGCTACTTATTATGAATAAAATACTATAAAATGAATAATTAAAAGCAACATCCATATTTTGATTTTTTTTTATTTGGACCCCGAGCGTGTAGTTGGCCCCCGAACTGCTGTTTGATGGTTAATGCGGCCCTCGGGCTGAAAGGTTTGGAGACCCCTGGTCTAAAGTGAAGACGATGACGTATCTATCCTCCCTTTCTTAGCTGCCCTCCCCTCTCCCTATCCTTCCCTCCCCGCCCCTTCCTCCGTTCCCTTTACAACTCTCCTCCCGGTGTGTATTTTCCTTTCACCGCCCACCGTCCCAGGGTGCGAACGAAACCTTATTAAGCAACTTTTATAAAGAACTTCTCCCGATAATGTGTCTGTCTGGCAAGAAACGCGCCCTTAATTCTTGTGAAGTACCTATTTCCTTGGCGGGCAAGTGGCTGTCATTTGCTCCCATCCCTTTCGCTTTGCTTTCTTTAACTTTGGAACTATCCGTGTAAGGCCCCTCTTTTATTAAGCCCGACGCAACAGTGTTGCTAGTCTTCACAAATCAATTTCCTTTCCTTCTGTCCTAATAATATTCAAATATCCTACAGTAATAACCCAGTGCTCGGCCTGAAATAACCTGTTTGCAAGATATAGTACTTATGAATGAAAAGTCCATTGTAAAATGTACAAATAAATCAACGTTTGTATGATATAATAACAAAGCACAGCATTTAACGTGAAAAAAATCAATTCACTACGCCATGGCTCGATCCAGAATCTCCCAATTTCTGGTCAGCCCGTCTTATAGTCAGTTACACGACTGTCAAGATGACTTCATTGCGTAACTTGGCTACTTCAGCTAACCAGATATTGGGCGATCCAGATTCGAATTCCAGGCAATTTAATTCTTTTTTTATTAGCGAATATCATTATTGGGGTATTTGAAGTTATACCAGATGCAAATCTTGATTAAATAGTTTTAATTTAGCCCAAAGTATAAATAATCCATGACGTTATCAATGGATGAAATAATAATATACCAATGTTGAAAAAAACCAGCTTTGTTATTTCCACAAACTTGGAAGTTGTGGGAAGTTTGTGGAAATAACAAAGTTGGTGTTTCTCAACAAGGATATCCATAATTTCCACGAGGTCAGGTCATCAGTTTTATTAATAATATACGTTTTGCAATACGTACACATATAAGTTGGAGGAATAGTGGATTATAAATACAGTAGCGCCTTCACACCCACCCACGTCCGCCCAGCCCACGTCCGCTTGCTTTCTTTAATACCATTCCTTATTCTTTCTCATTCCTTGTGCTAGTGGACTCTTCATTCTGTTCCTCGGAAGAAGCAGTTGGGGACGTCAATTTTCCATCCGAATGAAATTCAAATTTGAGACCGAAAAGCAAAAAAAAGATGGCAGAGGAATAAGGAAACTTTTTGCGTTTCGAGGAAGAGTGCTCGGAAGAGGTTAACTTCTCGGGAAATGTGTCGAGGGAACGAGTTTAAAAGTAGACCATAACAGTAAGGAGAGGTAGAATTGGATAATTGGCGCACGCGAAAGCTTCAACATTCCGGTAATAGGAGTAAAAAAAGTTAAAGAACTTTAAACGCTCGGAAATTGCCTATTAAAAGACTTATTCCCCGAGAAGAGCATTGTTCCCAATGCATTAGATTAACTTAAAACACCCATACACTTTCCTTCTATGCAACACTGATGAAATTTGCTTTTGCAAGCTGCCGTTAACAGTTATTCACAGCAGTAATCAATCCAAAGATTAGCTTGCTGCTGCTCACCACTGCACTTTCATTTCATATAATATTTTCCCTTCCACCCCGTAGAGTGTTCTCTATGCAACTGATCTTAAATAACTTTTCTCTAATCTTATGTAATATTTTTCCTTCAGTAAATCTCTCCCTCCATTAATATCCTCATCACTATATTTTCATATATGTCGGATACAATACACTGCCAATTGTAAATGATACATAAATTTATCCTTTACCCGATTCATTTGATATTTTTTCCTTGAAACTTCAGTTTTTGATTGCTCAGCAGAAAGAGAGTAAGTAGTTTAAAAAATTGGAGTGTAGAGAAAAGGAATAAATGAAAAAGTTTTTTCGGAGGATCTGGCGGTGAGTCAAATTGAAGTTTATATTCATGGGCTTAGTCTAATGATTTGATTGGTTCAAGTAATTGTGACTAGTGCTGCTAGGTTGATGCTAGTACCCATTGTAATAAGCCATTTTCAGCACTATTTCTTACACGTAATATGGTTTATGGCAATGGATTATTTAAAAATCTGAATATGAACCTAATTTCGATTTTTCAACTTTTTATCAACTCGCTTCAAACTTCCTAGAATAATTTTCTATACAGATAATCGATAACCACAAGGTCTTCTACTGTGCTTATACCTATTTGAGAGTGTTTATTAATTTTCGCATTATTATTTTGCTGTTAGATAGTTAATTAATATTGGTCTTAAATTATTGGCACTAGTTTAATGAGTACCTACTTTCAAACAAAAAGATAAATATTCAAATAAAAAATAATTAAAAAAACCACGTTTATAAATCGGACTAAAAGTATAAAATAATTTCTCCCAGCCCCACACACACATATATTCCCATACAGATGCATAACCTCATACAGATTGCCCTGAAAATTTGTGATTGTGAATTTTATTTGCTATGAAAATACTTGTAAAATTGAAAACGAAAAACGTGGGGCGCATGAATTAGATAATTGATTCATGAATAGTTCACCAAAGTCACTAAACATTTTATTGCACTGCAAATTATATGAACTTTTGGGTGACTTTTCTCAACGACAGCTACTCTTTACAATCCTTACTATTAACTACAGCTATCTACGGTATTTCAGAAACCCTAAACATTAACCCGAATTTTATTTCACGTGGAAGCTCGTTTATTTAAGAATTGAGGTAGGAATCACGTAAGCAATTAAAAATGTAGCAAATTCAGAGAACAATAAAGTGGCTCAAAAAGATTTATGAAGGAGAAATCAGAAGTGAAAGATAAAGGCGTCACATCAAACACGTCTTAAATTATCCCACTTAGCTCCAGCATTCAAACCAATCTCGCATTAATCAAATACAACCCGCCAAATATCCATCCCAGCACAGACCGCTACGGGACGAAAGGACGAAGAAGGGAGGAGGAGAACTAATAATTTGAAAAAATAAAAAAATAAATCCCTTCCGGAAAAATGGTATCCCTTGGGGTAGGGGAGAGTTGACGAAAAATTAAATCGAAATTATTCCGACGATTCCCTCTGGGGTTAGGGAGGGAGATGGAGGGTCGAATGAAAAAAAAAGAGAAGGGAGTAAAAATGCAGAAATCAAAGGCAGGCAGGCGGGGGTGTCTGGGAGTTTGGGAGGAGGGCTGAACGAACGAATTCAGAGAGGTTTCAATTCCGTATCGCAGGCGAGTGGAGAGGAAGGGACGAGAGGAAGGAGGGAGCAGGAGGTGTGGGCGGAGCGGGGAACGAACAATCGTGCTCCATTTCAAACAAGATTGTGACGTGTTTGTCCATGCACGTATACATGTACTCACAATTTTACAGACACAAAAATTATAAAAATACGGAAGTATTCACAGATGGGCAATAAGCGTAATAAAAAATCTTGACAGGAAGGAAAAAAAAGAATAAGAGAAACATATTTTATTTTAGGTGTATTCACTCCAACGCTAAAGAAAGGTCATCCGGTCCGAAACGTCCCTATTGAACACTAGGAGTACCTACCAGGGTTGACCACCTTTTCTGTGAGTAATGTGTGGGTCAAAATGTCTTTTCATTCTCGTATGTGCCATTTTACGCGTACTGATTATTGTTCGGTGTATTGACTCAGTAGAAAGTCAGGGATTTAATTTGCTTTGAAAAGCACTATGTGCATTGCCAAAAACGTATTAACAAATACGCAAATGACAATTCAATTTTTTAGTCCTGAACTACACGGTAAAATCGAAGTCACGTAATTGATTCTGTTGTGTGAATGTTGACACCAAATTTTAAACAGCATAATCAACGTATTTTAAAGTTACGGAGTTAATTGGTGGCTTGGAGAACAGTTTCTCTTTTTTGCCTCCACATTTAAGTTTTTATTTCATTACACAATGCAGTCTACATTGCAGTGTACAATGCATCATAATAAGTAGTTGTACATTGAGTTAAGATCTGTGGTTGAGAGTCTCATAAGGACAGCAAATATACCTAGATATACACAATTATGTGTATGGATAAAGTGGTCAAATTTTCGTGATAAATCACACAACCATGAAGCCAAGAGCTAAATGAAGAAATTCTGAGTAATTACCAAAGGTGCAAACGTAACCTTCTTCCAGATGAAAGATAAGATATTTTTACTAGTGTCTCTACTTAGTGGTACTAGTGCTTAGAATACCATGCTAGTGGCTACGTACTTGTATAAACACCTATACAACGAAGTCTCTACACAGCATTGGAGGTTCCGGGTGCGGTTATTAGTCCATTGGTACTACTCTTAATAGTCGATCATCTATCTGCTCGTATCACGCTCTCTGATTGGATCAATTTTATGAACTCCCAATAACTCTTTTACTTCTTCTGTCTGTTTGCTGCGAATAAGCGTCAAATCAAATTTGGTCGCTTTTTCTTTCGTTTTGGTCTCCACTTTACCAATTTTTTAGCGTTATTTCAAATCACCAAAAGTTACGATGAATTATTATTGCATACTTTTTTATTTTTCGACGTTCACGACTCTCGACCGAAGATGGCCGAACAAGCCAAAGCAAATAGAGAATAAAAACATTAGCAACTTTTATTTTAGAATATTTAGAATTAGAATTTTATTTTAGAGTGTTTAAACCGTCTTTATAGCATACACATATATGCCGTTACCGTCACTCATGCTCACACAAGTACACACATGTGCAACATTTACCCGAATTCCCACACAAACGCGACATTCACATATGCATGTGCCACAAACATACGCGAAGTTCCACTCAAATTTCCTTCCCACCTCACCAACAGCCCGCTCCACTTCTCCCCCGTCTGTCCCTCTACGAACCCCTGCATAACCCCCAGCCCGACACCCCCACACCCTCAGGGTACAAGTGGCGAGGAGAGGGGGAGGGTCCTCGGGATGGAGGGGCACAGGAAACCCGTCAAACAGAAAATTGGGAATTGAAAGTATCGAACAGGTCGAGTGACTGCCTGCGGATATGTATGTGTGTAAGGGTGGGTTTTCCGCGTCCCACATCGCGCCCGGTCCCTGCCTGCATGATATAGAGAGGAGAGGAGAAGAGAGGGATGGAAGGTCGGTGGTACCTCTCAATTCTTTCGATTATATTTCCATTACGGCCGAAAAAATATTTCCGGAGTCATGACTTACACTGGAATTGTGACAGCGGATGACAAAGTGGTTATGCGGTGCGAGTTGGGGTGGAGGAAATAGAGGGATGCTGGGTGTCCGGGAGACTAGCGTGTGTTTGCGTGGGCAGTTGTGCTATTTATTCTTCTCCGGAAGTCATGGGAGTTTACACGGGAGAGGAAAAAGTGTACTGTGACTGTGGAGCTGTGAGCGTTTCTATGAAACGCGTCGGATCTAAAAATGGTTGCGCGGCCAAATATCATCCGTAGGATCGGCAATGATAAATAAATGAAACCACTCTCAGACCTTCATTTTTTTTAGCCGAGGGATAAAATTCCATTTCCTCCGGAAATCCTAAATGGGGTCTCCATTAATTTGCGTGGCATCTGAACTATCGTGTCGTTTTTACGTTTTTAGAATTAAATATACCAGTACGACTCGCGTAAGAAATAACTTTTGTGAGCAGAAACCTAGGATGGAGAAATATTCAGTAAATAATTGAATACGTTCCAGGATGATCACACAAAAGCTTTATACGTTAAACGCTGAAAACGAAATATAACTTTCGGAAATAAATATTTTAAAAACACTCGATAAATTCTGCCCGACCAAGATAGCCTGCCTGTTGATAGCGGGAAATATTTGGTTAAAAATTTTAAAAACAAACTATAGAACTGTTATTTTAATAAAGTTGCGCCAGATCCAATTCTACCATTCCGAAAGCTTGGTTTTGTACATCATTTACGGAATAGAGCTGGTTCTAAACCCGTAGAATTTTTTTTAGCATCATGGAAAATTAAAAATAATATTTTCAGTCAGATTTATCGCGAGAGTTACCATCGAATCATCAACTGAAAATGTGCCACGGCACATTTTCACCGTGGAAAGGTATAAACTCTTCAAAACAGAAAAATACCATAACTATCTGTTTTTCTGATACAGTATTTTTACATGAACTAGTCTTGTATTAAGCTTAGTAATTAGTGCCTATATCTTTCGCAACACAATAAACATCTCTTGCCAAGATTGAAGTTTAAAATACCTGTTAAAAAAATATTTGGCATAAAAATTACGCAATTATGTGCATCCAATGTGCATCTGGACCATTATTGGATAAGTTGCATCCAATTCAATCTCCGTTTTAATGCAATGAATTTGAAATCATCGGTGTGTAGCTTCAAGAAATGCAGCCTCCCCAAAAGAAAAATTTCTTTAATCTCCTCGCACGCATAAATCCTCGTCCTCTTGCGCCCTTGGACTCTTCTCCCCCGCCAAACTCATCGGATTCCTACCCTACTCCACTCATTTACGTTTTAGCCCGACACCACGACTCAATCCCCCGGCCCTGTCGCACGACCTTCCCGCATAAACTACTCCTCCTCCGGGCAAAAACTGCGCACTCGAAATTCCACTCTGAAAAAGGATTCTCGTTTATTTTATTTTTCTCCGCCTTCTTCCCCCCCTTGAGCTCCTTCAACTATCGAATGGAATAATCTTCAAAGGAGCCCTCCTCTCCAAAGGAGGAGGGCTACAACATCCTACCGCGTTCCAAGGTTCCTCCTCCTTTACCGCCAAGGGTCCACCACTTATTCTTTTTTTCCTCTGCTCCCCCTGCTCTGAATAAAATGAGGGAGTGCATGATATCCCCTGCACCCTCTCCCACCCTCTCTCTCTCGCACTTCTTTCCCTTCGAAATTTCATTTACCCGGGCGCGCATGCATTGTTAGAATGCAAGGGGGCGTGGAGCCAACGCAACGTATCCCATCCCAAGGTTCCCCTCTTACTCCCATACACTCCTCACGCTACAACCCAACTTATCTACCCACTGTTTTCCTCGCCGCTCCTCATTTTTTTACTCGGCTACCTATAATCCCCTCTTCTCTATCTTTTCCTTCATTTTCCGAAACATTTTAATTTACTCTAGCCCTTAACGTAGCATCACTCCATCCATCTGCATGGATAAATAAAGATTAGAAGCGTAATTTATAATTAAGTCTGAAACAAGTTTCACATGTGTATTTTCAAGCTACGACCACAAAAAGTTACATCCATAATAAATGAACATTTATAACGTACAGATACTTTTATAAAATTAGATGCATTAAGAGCATCAATTTAATAAGGATGTATACATCCAATATAACACACAGGTATAGATTTAGAGGATGCAGTATCATCTATCATTTTATAAAAATTTTTATAAACATCAGCATTGGTATTATCCCAATAATCTAATATCAAACGTAACGAAATAATGAACGGGAAAGCACAATGTGTGGCCAGCAGAGGTCATAAAGAAATTAAGAAGAGAATTGGTGGAAAACAAAAACTCAGATATTTCTTTGCCCTGCCTCGTTAAGAGCAACAAACATGTTATCTTTTGAACTTCGAACGCTCATGTATGTGCAAGCAATTCTTTAGGGAAAATCAAAATTTATATGTATACATGTTTATGAGAAATTGACACGATTAAATTAATTAATGTGGCATTATTGGCCGATTCCCTAGAAACTCACTCAAGAGGAACAATGTTTAACTTGGGCTAAGCTCTGACACAAAATGACGTCTATACTCAAATGCAAAAGATAATTGGGAATCAGACCCTACAGGGAAAACTGCTTAGTGAGGGAAAACATAGCTGGGCACATTTTTATTAATGAAGGATTTCCACACTCACTCCAGCATAAATCCTATCGCAAGAGATCTGAGGAGCTGACTTGAGGGTTTTCCTGGGAAAATTCGACTACTTCTTTCTTTTTCACATTGATTTGAACTCACTTCCTGCACATAGCCTTAAAAAGAGACTGTAAAGGAATAAATTGAATAAATATTTTCACATAACCCTAACTTTTCGCGCTAACATAACTCCAGTAATGTATATAGATGGAATCATATCTAATTAAAATAATATAAAGCGTATTAGCTGACCATTGAGACTAAGTCTTGGATTTTTAGTCACCAAAAACGAATATGCATTTCAAAAAGGTATATTTTGAGGAAATTGAAAACATTTGAGAGATCTACCAAGTCAGTGGATGATCATAAGCACGATTTGTTAGTTTCCGGAAACTAAAAATATTTTTTCTCAATAAAGGCAATACAGAAAACCCAATGATAGCTCTCTTATGAAATTACTTTAATCAGGTGCTTATTGGCACGCAGCTTACGTTCTGAGCAGTTTGTAAGTTTCATGCAAACATGTTTTTAACGTGACAGTAAACAGCACCTGGCAGAGTACTCTACGTAAATGCAATGGCATCACTAGGCAACACCCTTTCGGCGTAACTATCATCAGCAGTTACTCAACAAGAGATTCTGCGATGGGTAAATTTTCTACTCGATGGAAATCAAGTATTGCAAATCTGATTGGCTAAACGTCATTCGAAAAAAGACGATTAAGTCTTCTATAATTACGCCCTTGAGCTACTACACACTCACACACTTACTACGGCGGCCCGAGTCTCTTCAGATTACACGTCTCTTCCCCTTCGGAACAGAACGCCGAGGAAGCTCCTTCCCGATTTCCCATCCCACCGTTTCGTTCCTTATATACTTTTCTTTCCTTTTATTCCCTCTCCTAGCCGTTTCCTTCTCCTGTGGATTCGTGACCTGCCTCCCGGACGAGATGGCGGAGTGCGCCGAGAGAGATAGGTGGGGGGGGGGGGGGCGGGAGCGAGTGTTGCAAGGCAGGGTCGGGCCGAGATCGGGAAGAGGGAAAATATTATTGGAAAGGGGACTGCCTGAAGGGGCTCACCCTGCGGGAATGTGTGGAAGAGAAGAGGAAGCTGTAGAGCGGTCTGTGTGTGTCTGTGAATGCCGGGCCGCCAGCGCTATTCGGCAGCGAGTGGAATTAGTTTCCACGATTTTTGGGAACAAAAGAAGACTGGAAAGGAAATTCCGAAGGATTGTAACCGCAATCACGATAAGCTCGGCTGAGTGCAACGGCGACGCAATGATGCGTGATGTTTTTACCCAGCTCAGTATTGAAGAGATCAGACACCTAGTGGAACGGGAAAACTGTACGGGGTCAAAAAAATAGTCAGATCGTTTATCTTTTCTTTAAACTTGCACCGACTCAAAATTATCTAGGACTCCGTCTTCTTTAAAGCAGCGATGGAAATGCAAAACTTCTAATTTTTCTCTAATCTTCATTTTGAGACGTTCTTGGGATAGATTTTTTGTGCTTGATATTTGTTTTTTTATGAGACAAATTGTATTTGAATTGTTCAAAAAAACTTGAACGGAAACAGTGGCGTAGCGAGGGGGGGGGGGGTCCAGGGGGTCCGGACCCCCTGGACCCCCCCCCCTGATACGTTTGGGCTCGGCCGCTCGGGTAGTGTAATGGCGTTGTTTGTGTAGCTGACCGAGTTTCGATTGTGGGCTGTCTACTCTCTAGTTCGCCCTGTTTTTCAAAACTTTTCCCCCGGTTTTGGACTCCCCCGAACGAAATTCCTGGCTACCCCACTGAACGGAAATGCCAGTTATTAAACGCGCTAATGGAAAGCAGTCCCGTAAAGCATTCATTGAAAGAGAAGGTTCAAAATTGAACGATATTCACAGTATAAGGAGGATCAGAAGCATGTTTTTTCCTAGGTATATTATTATGACGCAATGAAGCTTCACATATAAGAGCTAGGTGGTACAAAACTATCGGGAAGGAAACATAGTTACATGAATTCTTCATTACCTTGAGTTATTAAGTTAATTAGGTCTAGGTTAGAGCCTAAACTTCTGCTAACCTGCATTTACGTTGTGGATTCATTACGTTTCATGACTACCAAACGAAATGCCTACCAGCATGAAACTTGGATATCACAAAATTCGGCTTTCTTTTGCAAAAGTCACGGAAAGCGTACCAAGGATGCGAAGTATTGACCACATCGCAGTTTTCTCACACCCTAAGTGGCAACGCGCAGTTTCTCCCTCAAAACGGGAGCCGAGATGACAGATTTATCATGCACTGAAATTGATTTTGCGGCCCACTAATTCGCCAGAGACGAGTCACGAATCGCTTTTGTCCACCATTGGCCCTTTTTCAACCGCTCCCTCGGCACTTCGTCATCACTCGGTGAGAATGGGATGCAGGGACGCTGACGGCGAGTCGCTCTTATCGGGAACACGTCTCGGGAACAAAATGGGAATGCCGTGGTCGCTGCACTTCCCCGCTTTGGTAGGCAGGGGTAAAAAAAAGAGCGCCAACACGAGTTGATGAAATTAATCAGGACAAAGGGGGTGAGTCTGGTGTCCAGACGTCAAAGGGGAGAGAGGTTGATGACCTTCCAAGAGTCAGAGACGGGATGTAAATGAAGCAAAGAGGACAAAGAAGGAGGAGGCGAAGAGGTAGAAGGAGCAAGGCTTCTTCTTCAATCTTGAAATCGAGTCGCGGAGGAAGAAGAGGCAGGCGGAAGGAGTGCTCTCTTGGAGCGGAAATGAAAGTGAGTCCCAGTGCTTAGCCAGCGGATACACTTTTCTAGATGCCCTCCGTTTCCAAATCCCTTAGGACGGCTAAACGTCGCCCCTTGGTGATGAAACATTGACTCATTACACGGAAATACGAGATCAGGTAAGTTAAGATATTTAAACAAGCTATAAAGAAAATAGCACAGAAAATACACAGGTACCCATAAAGGATTGAAGCAACTAGTTTCATCACTGCAAAAGGTTGTGATTTAGCTAAACTGTAGGATTAAATTGATTCACTTACGGGAAAGAATTATTTTATAACTATCAATTCACTTTGGACGGTTTATTTTTGCTCATCAATGAAGGTACTTTACCCAAAGAATGGTAACAAGGTGGTTTAAATTATTTTAACTGAATAGGTAGTTAAGTGAAAATAAAGAAAATCGAAGCAGAAGGAAGAAGATGCAAATGCTAAAATAGAAATAAAGCACCTAATTCCATGAGTCTTTGAAGGCTTTTGCATTTAATTGTTAGCGCAATTTAATACATACATAATGTAAACATAACTTAGCAATCTAATTTTTCCACTGTAGGCTTCACTTATGTAATATCAAAACCCATCACTTGATACGCGGCAATCAGATAGACCAACTCAAGCTCATAATCTAGTAGTTTATTTTACCGTACGTGAGTCAATCTAGAATATCATACAATTGATGTTCTTGAAAAAGGCAACCACATGGCATTGTTAAGAGTATAGACATAATTAACACAGTTTAAAATTCTGTCAAATTTAATACAGCCTCTGAGGGTGGTAAAAAGAAAAATTGATATATTTATATTATCTTTTAGAATTTAGAGTACTTTTCAATATATAGGCATTGTCAAATATAACATATACCTATCTAGGTACTACTTAATGAAACGACATGAAGCACAAATCTGATAGGTCTTTAGCTGGAGAGCAAACGAGAGGTAATCCGTAAGAATGACCATCCGGAGCAGACCTTTCAGTTAGCAGCGAAGCGATTTACTACAACATGGAAGTTCTTTATCTTATTTGACGCATAAGTGCAATTATCACATACGCTGAGATCCTGAAAAATATAATGAGAGGGATAAGTACGTGTCTCTAAAGATATCGAAGAAAATCTTATAAGCAAAATACAGAACCTTCATTAGACATAATGTTGCTTTTAAATAAAGCATCCCTTAAAATGGTGGATCCGAGAAGGTAGCGATAGTGTTTTAAGGAAAAAATCGAAATTATTTTCACTAATTCAACAAATCAAGCGGAAAAAGTTTTTGGAACAAGTTGAACTCGATTTGGGTAACATCCGCTCCTACTTTAAAAGGAAGTTGATTAGAAAATACAATATTGTGACGTGATAATTAATGGCTCTCTCATTCTAGCTTAAAAAACAGGAAGTTTCTTCATATTAAACGCCCCACTTCTAGAAAAAATCCAAATACCTGAAGAACGTTCAACTAATGTTTTTTTTTCTAGACTCTCTAAGGTACCGAAAAGTAAAATTAGTTAGAGAGTGGATTCCTAGCGTGAGAAATGAAAGGATTCATCATCGTAGGAGGGGAATTTATTGCATTTGTAAGCGAGGAGATACAGCGGTAGAAAACGTGTAGAATCATTCAAGGAGGAAATCTCCGACGAGGTTTCTCGAACTCCTGACGCCATCACTTCCATTTGAAGTCTCGTTATCAACACTGCTACTTCCAACGGGGTATTTCTACTCCTGGCACTCTGACCTCTATATCGCCTCTTCTCCTCCTTCCCCACCGCCCTTCGATCTTTTCAATCCCGTGAAGGAAGAGTAAGAGTGGCGGCGAACGAGGGACTCATCTTGCCTCGTTCCTTTGCCCTGCCACGTACTCCCCAAGTCGTTTAATTTCTTCCTCCGCCGCTGGCCTCTTACGGCGGCGTTCACTCGGGAGTCAGCGCGATGCCCTCCTTGCCCTCGGGTCTTGGCCCCGGGGCTGAACGGCGAGAAAGGCGACTGGCTGGTACGGAAAGGCCGAAGTAAAAGGCGTGGACTGCGATTCGGTTTCTTTGCGGAAAAGTGAGGGATGTGGGACGAGCAGGAAAAAACAGAAGATGGGAAAATCTCCGGACGTGCGCTTCTTTGGAAATTCTACAGTAAAGTTCAAGAGAGAAGGCAAGACCGATTGAGCGGATATTTTGAAAACATAACAAATTAAGAAATAAGATTATGACTAAGATCAGTTTTTGTGATATATTTTAATCGCCCATTCGATCATAAGCATCCACCTTCAAAACGAAGGTGTCGAAGATTTCTTTTGTCTTAGAACCAGTTTTTTGCAGTGGTTTTCAACATGTCCACGTTTTTTTAGTTTTTCTCCCTGTATTATAATATCTCTTCAGTATACATGTATTTTTGTTTCCTACTCTTTCATATTTATGTGGTTTCCCGGCAGAATTCTTTCCATTGGGTCCTTGAGTACTCGAAGTTCTTCAAAATCCCATATCACCACTGAAGTATTATTTTCTATCTAAGTAAATCGTATTTGTCTTGCTGAATGAAATTAATTTCATTGATTCCATTAACTTGGACCTCTACAGCTGTCAGATATTTTATTACAACAATGTCCCTTTAATTTCTAGCAATATTTTCTTTTAATTTTAGGGTCTAAATTTTATTTTAATTTTATTGCAAATACTCGCAGATATATTTCTTTAAGGTTATTGTTAATAAAAATTCTTCCTGTTAAAGATCGAGCAGAATATAGGCAATAAATTTGATATATTTGTAAAAATATTTCGTTTTTTCAATACAAAATAACTAATAACAAGGAAGGGATGTTTTTAAATGATGAGATCTGAGTTAGACGTTTTTGGGGAAAAACATTTATATTAGAGGTTAACGCACGAGTTTATCGGGGCAGCAATCAAATACGAGTACACTGTAGAAAACAGTAAACACGATATCAATAACAAATATTTGATGTTTTATATCTGATTTGATCGGATCGTTTCCGTTGCTATGTGGGAAATAAGTTGTTGTCACTAAAATGATTTATCTTTCCCGTTTACATCGTTATTTACTTCATGTATGCCTTTTTGACCGCTAGCTTAAATGTTTACCCTGAGGAGACTGACGATAAAAACGTCTGTACACATCCGGAACACACTGCTAATACTTTATTTAGGGATAAAATCTAGGAGTTCTAGATAAAATCTAAACGCCCGATAAAAATGATATGCGTTCTGCAAATCAAGCTTTGAGATGGCATTATAGATTGAATCTCAATGATGGGCATTTATTGATCAGTAAATAAACGCCGTACAATTGGATGACGGATACCAAATTTTAAAATTTGATAGCTCAAGTTGAAGCAGCTGGGGAATCCAAGCATCGTAATCATTAATATTAAATAACCAAAAGTTATTTTAACTTTCCTTCATATTGGATATTATTATAGCGGCTTTTATTTAAAAACCAACGTTCGAAGAATAACCTAATTAACAAACTAATAAGTGAAATTTAATCAAGAATAGGATTCATGTTCCTTTCCTCCGATTTTTAAATATACCCAGCCTGAACAGGCAACCGTTAATTAGCAGACCCAAGTACGAATTCCGTTAAAAAAAATGTATTCTTGTTGTGTGGTTGTCAGAGCTTGACTACGTATAATGTCCGATTGCGTGGTTTTATCGATAAATTAATCCTTAAAACCCTGATGTGTTGCCTTAAATATCGGCCACTTATACCGATTTTTCACAGCCTTATTTAGCTGATTTTCAACTCTAAAATTTCAGCCAACATATTTATGTTTATTGTAACATAATTCATTCCCATGTCGTTATCAAACCTTTTATTCGAACTTGTGTCAATCTCCAATCAGTCAAACTTTTGCGAAGCATGCAAGTGTGGAAAATTCAATTTTAAAAAATCACTCTTAATTTTTTTTAATTGGAACTCGAGCCCAGATATTGGCACCCAGTACGTTTGTGCCAATTATCTTACCCTGTAAAGTGCTTCATAGGGTGAAATCTACTAAAGTTATTAATAGTATT
Source organism: Pyrrhosoma nymphula (assembly GCA_963573305.1). NCBI lineage: Eukaryota > Metazoa > Arthropoda > Insecta > Odonata > Coenagrionidae > Pyrrhosoma > Pyrrhosoma nymphula. Next base: position 95,656,827 of record OY754335.1, on the reverse strand, counting down.
GAATCATTAATGAGCAGTACCTTATTCATTTAAACGAAAGGGAAATTTTGTGTCTGCTAAAGAAATCCCAATGCGCTACATCTCGAGTCTTAAACTGCTAATTCTCTCCTGAGCAACTCTGCCACCCTACCACACACCTGCTCCTCATCCGCGGACACGTTGCAGAGGTCAAATGGAACCTTCTGGACGAAGAGGTGACAGGGGCAGACCAAGAAACAACGCGGTGAGGAGAACGGCTGAAACAATGGTGGCTTCCCTTAAGACGTCTTGGAGAATACAAAAAAAAATAGAAATTACGGCGAGATTTTGGCGAGGGAATAAAGGTAGGTAGAAAAAAAACCAAGTGCCAGGCTGATGTACCAACAAGAGAGAAGAAGAAACAACTAAGAAGCCTCTAAGAAAACGACGAGACAATTGCTCCGTGACACAAAAACAGAAGAGTGAGCGCGCTGCTAAGGAAACGACAAGGGGGAGCCCTCAGAAGAGCTACTTTTTTTCGTGAAAGCGTATAAAAACAAAGGGATAGGTCGCCAAGAGACAGGTCGAGCCGTAAGTCCCTCTGGTGCGATGTCGTTGCTGCTCAATGCTCCTACGACTACCACCACCACCGCTGCAATCGCTGTCCCGCTTGTCCTTCGTTTCTTTTTTGTTCCCGTGAATGGGGAAGAACCCGCCATCTTGTTTTCCTTCGGAATCTTCCTCGAGGCGTCAACTTAGCGCCAAAACATGCACACGCTTAAGCAATCTCTTCCTTTGTTTCCTTCTCTGTTCTTCCTTTCGTTCCTCCTCCGTCACCTTCCTCCTATTATACTACCCGCCAGCGGATGTGAGGTCACAACGAGAGGTGGATTCTTCCAGAAAAAAACACTCTCAGAAATGCTAATTAAAAGCGAGCGGAGAGTAGGCACTTTTATCTGGCTTCCACCATTTTTCTTTTCTCCGTCATTGTTTGCTGTTCTTCGGTTATCAATCTTTCGCCTCGGATTTAGCCAAGTTTTTGTGTCGGAGTTAAAGTCTGCGGTGGAGGCCTTTTACAGAAACTCCGAAGCCTGAAACAATTTCTGTTTTTCGCTGCCACGCTGAGGTGACGTGTGGAAAGTTCTGATCAAAAAGAAAAGAGAAACCCCCATAACAAGGGAAAGCAAGAACTTTGATCATTAGAAGGAAAAAACGCGTTGGGCTACAAACTTTCTTCAGATGAGAACATGAAGGGGTATTTTACGGTGTGTTCCTAGGCAAGAAACCATTTACATCAGCAGCTATTTGTGACTCCATGAAATTATAGATTTTCTAAGTTTTATATTCATCTTAATAAGATTATGATTTGGACACACTGATGAAAAAGGGGCGATATTCTACATGTAGCTCCAAATACTGCGGTGCCGTTTCACATCTTCAAATACGCTTTTGTACCGGCTACCTTCTCAACATTATAGAATGGTGTTAATGCAAATCTGAGGTAGGAAATGGACAGTAAAAATTTCATTTTTAATAGTTTATAGATAGACAGGAGAGTTTTTTGTATACTTGGTTATTGATATTTTACGAAAATATTGTACATTTAATTGTATTTCGCATCATTTCCAGCAAAAAACAGGAAAATAGATAATGACCCGATAAAATGAATTTGAAGGTTAATCCTGTCAATGCAGTTATTCGAATTTCAAAGGCCATGGACTTTCATTGAACTGCTTAAGCTTAAGGAGATACAGGGATATTTCCACGGGATCAATAACTTTGCGAAATTCAATTGCTTCAGCTGACGGATTGAATTCAACGCCAACAGTTAAATGCCGATAATTACTATCCGAAAATGATTTTGATACAGGGCCGGAACAAGTGATCATTAATAATGGTTGGACCCTACGTTCCAGGATTACATGAAGTTGAGCGTACTTATTATGTATTCTCTAATATGCACGATACACTATCGTTGATTTAACCCCGAATAAACTTTTACGTAACAAAAATTAATCCTTAGCGTATGCAATGTGACAATCATGCTGTGAATGCATGGTAAGTACACAATGATGCCGGAGACAGTAGCCTTGGCTGTCGATATGATCATTCACTTAGACAAACAAGTTGACCATAAATATTCCCAAATCCGCTCACCATACGCGTTGCGTAAAAGCATTTTTCATGGATCTCGAATGGCAATGCTGTGCTCAGCAGGACGCTGCTACTACTCTAGCTGTAGACATGGTAAAACGATGATTTTTTAAGAAAAGAAATAGACATTTTGCATTATATTTACGTGAGATGATCCCGTTCTGCTATTTATCGCTAGAAGTCAATAACTTTAAAAATATCAAGGTTTGAGTATCAGTTAGCAGAAGAGGAAACTAAAGGGGAGGCTTTAACCCCAAGCGAGTTGAATAAAAAAGTGAGTGAGGTGATCCCCCTGCCACCACCCTTGAGGTGGCTTACAGGGTATATTGTAGAAGTAGGTGTGAATAAAATCTTTTGCAAGAAAATTCAGGGGAGTCGTTGAAACAATGTAGGATATAAATACACCTTCAATATCTAGGAGGTTTTTCGGATAGTTAAACTACTGCTTTTTCAATTAATAATGATAAATTAATAAAAATAGATCTTTGTACATCGCAGCAGATATGGTTTTCAATAAATTACATCTCTAGAGCAGATAGGAGTGACAAAGTAAGGGACAAAAACTGCCAAACACACAAAACTCCGTCTTTTCATACATAACTAATGACTACAGAAAAAAATTGAGTTAGACATTTCGTCCACAAAGTGTTATCTATCTTCGTTGTCCCAATCGTTCTCCCTCTCTCCAATTCTATTGCCCTAGTCCCTCCCCTTTCGTAGCTGGTGTCTTAACACCAACCGCCACACACCCCTACGACGCACAGTGGGACTTTCAAATTTCGCGTGTGAAATATCCTTTATTTACGAACCGTTAAACCACAGAACATTTTGAGTCATTTTAAAAAGAGCTCTTTAGTGTTTTCGAGATTGCTGTTCAAGATTGAGGCGTTTTTTCAAAATTGAAAATGGTGAATCCAAAATGACGTATCGAAAATTAAATATTCTGAAAAATCGAAACAAAAATCAGTTTATGCGTTTTTTTGGTCACTGATAACAAATTAAGCATTAGTTTCTCAAAATTCAAAATAGAGGAACAAAAATTATGAATCTAAAAAGTTCTAACCCAAGTCTGTGTAGCTATTATTCGAATCCGGAATATTTTACTCGTGAAACTTGTAAGGCTGAATAAAAATCATATTTTGATGAAAATATAGAGATAATCTTAAATAAATTCTAAAAAAACAGCTCTGAGGGATCGACTGTAAATTTGATTCTCTACACTTGAAAAAACATTTGTAGAGATACAACCACCAAATACCAGGTAACGGACACATGAGGGTTACTGAGGAAAATGCCGAAGACCGAGAAAAGTGGAGACAGCGAATTGGTGAGTTCAATCTCGAGCACAAATGTCTGCGAGAGTAAGAGCGTGTATCAACTCACAAAAAAGAGTGACTTCTTGGCTGAATTGAAATCCCAGGAGGAAAAATACTGCCAGTGTTGTTGATTATAATTGAATTTGTCACACAAATTCAATTATAATCAACAACACTGGATCATCGAACTGATCTGCCGAATGTCACATTAAAATGGGTTTTCCTTATTACTAGCACGACTTTCCTTCTTAAAGAGCATTGATAAAAGCTGAATCCTTCCTTTCCTACGTCGTTTGACCTATTTTGAGGGCTAACATTCCCTGCGGTCGATAGAAAGACCACGACTCCATCTTTTCACTAATGCATGAAATCGCCATCAGCCAAATCAATCATCACTAGTTCGAGCCTAACCTCAGTCGATACCTCCTTTTATCCCTAAATGCAGTCCCGAAGATGGGAAAACTCGAATGCAAGTCCACTTTGCTTTGTTCTCCAATATATAGGTAATACGCAGTTAGCTGTTGATAAGATAGCAGTGTATAATTTGGGAATCAGTAGCATAAAAAATGAACTTCGTGAATCCCTATTCCAATACAAAATTAATAGCATTATTTCTTTTTTGTATTAGGGAAACTGTTTGGAAATACCTACTTTCCATGGTAAATGTATAAAGTCTTTGGATTAACTAAAACATTCATACTAAAATTAGTTGTTTCATTAAACTTTAAGGGTAGTTTTTGTATCTGACTAATTTATGCATAAAACATTACACTATTGTATCCTAATAACAAAGTAATATGTATCTACTAGGCATAATAGCATTTATATTTGCTTGATTATATAACTTTACAACTGTATGGATCAATCATCATCACGATAATCATCAATTGTCTTCAAAATCAGAGGCTTTCTTGAACCTCACGAAGATTAATAGTATTTTATTAACAATTTCATTTGTAAATAAAAGATGAAATCGCCTGTCATTTCTTTCTTTACACGTATAATGTGAAAATATAATTGAACTGGTAATATGAATCGACTTATAAAAATAATCTGGACTTGCATTTTAAATTGCTTATCAAGTTACATACGGTTATGGCATACTCATTAAATTTACACATTATACATTTTGATATATTTACTAATACTCTATTAACACTTAAAATTGCGAAATACATATATTTAACTCTGTAGGATTCAAATACATCATCAACTATTACACAATTTCAAAGAATATAGTATAAAAATTATTACTGATTATCTTTGGAGATAAATAATCACATGCACTCAACATTCTAACTGAAAGTTAAAATTATCATTGGTTAGTAGTAAAATTATCGAATGAAGTTGAGTTTTATGTTAGGAAAAATGTATCCATCTGGAATTTGCCAACATTGCCTGAATAATTTTTCATTTGCATGTTAAGAATTGGCCATAACACACGCGAACCCGCCATTTTGCTTGTGACTCATCAATGTCGATATCATCGACATAAAAATTCATAATTGACCTTCCGTGACGTCCTAGTCTCCAACATTTCATAGGATTTCAATGGACAATGGCTCTGATCGATTTTTCCCTCTTCGCAATGACGTAATAGTCCATCGGAGAAACGCCACTATTCCTTTCTATGTTTTCCTAACGATTTATTTTTTTTATCGGAGTGAACAAATAAACGATGTATGTTTATCTTACTGTAAGGGAGCCACGTATGTCTTCGCTCTTTTTATTATTCTCTCTGTTCATCAGCATTATTGATTTATCTTAGAATAGGAGTTCATATTTCAGGGAATCCACGCAATCCTACAATTTAATTATCTCCGATTCTTTGACGGTTGATCTTCCAAGGCAGCAAAAGTGCTTGGATGCTAAGTACACTATTAGTACATGTGATATTTATACAGTAAATAATCAACCAAAGTTTAAAAAAATAAAAGTTTTATGATAGTACAATATATTACCACCGATAGTTTAGGTGCACATTTCTGGGAAAAGTTTCACAAAATAAATTGAATTAAAAAAAAACAGAAATGGGTTATAAAATTTTCCCCCAATATAGCATTTTTTCCATCAGTTCACTTTCCTTAATATCCATAAAAAAGTCAGTGGAAAGTCCTGCAGTTTATTTTATCCAGTACATCATTGCAAATAAGGGAGAAAATTTCACACCACATTTAAGCCATAGTAGTATGTTTTACATGAAGAATCCATTTCAGATAACAGTTCTTTGCTGCAAAAAGCTACGGTATATATGAGCTGCAATAACTGATAGACTTCAAGGACCCAATCTTCAAACAGGGCCAATCCGTCACCTTATATATACATCAGATGTTTGGCTGCATATTTGTGTCTCTAGGGACCGAAAGCATATATCAAATCTCCACTAGCTTGTAAAGTAAGGATGGCATAAAATACAAGGAATTGAAAACAGTCTTGTCCCTTTTCTGTTGGACGAGCTACACCCTAAGGAAAGAATAGAAGATAGGACCGTGGCGTGGCAACTTTGACTCTCCTCAAAATGCCGGTGTTAAAATCTCAGGTTAAATATTTTCTCGATATGAATGCTGAAAAACGCTCACGTCCACTAACTGACAGTCTGATGCAATATAAAAATCCCTGCTCTCAGGTAACATAACCTGTGTAGTGAATTTTCTTCAATTCCCCAGTTTTCCACACTTTAGGCATATGTAAAAAGGCCGTTTTACACGGTACATTTATTTGTACACACTCTTCCGAGAACTCTTGCATGAGGAAAAATGTATCGTGTAAAGCGGTAAATTGTATGAACGCTTGTGCGAATGTCTCAATGCCTGCACGGGAAATAGAACCTGTTCTAATTTCGTTGAGACAAACGTACAATCTCACGTATATTCGTTTGTACAAAATCTTTCATCGTATAAAACGGCCTTAATAAATTACAAAGATACATGAACTTTTTTAAAAATGCCATAAAACCCTTTTCATTCCTGGAATAGAAAATGTGCAAAAAACTGTGACTAATTTTTGGGCACCTATTATGCATCGGATTTCAATGTGGGTGGTTGTATTGTATTCTCTACACTCAGAGTGTTTCATTTTGCGCGAGTGTTTATAACAATATTATTTGCTTGTGCAATAAACATCATATTTGCCATTGTTGCCCAAAAAGGTCCATTTTAATCATTCATTCAAAACTTTATGGAGACAGAGAGCGGCTGTTCAGAAGAGGTTAATATATTTTATGCTGCGTGGAAAATAATCAATTCAACCACAATATAGCCACAAACGAATAGCACGTGGATTCACGCCAGGATGAAGCGATTGAGACGACGGCGAGGGAGAAATTCGACTCGCAAGGGGAGGATGACTGGGCATCGACTGAGCAGCGGACCAAGAGTGAGGCGGAATGAAGATGAAGTGGAGCCTAGGAGTGGAGAGCGGTTTGTGCAAGGATTAAGTTGGAGGGCGGAAGATATGGGAGGGTAAAGAGGGGACTTGTGGGGGTGCCGGGGGAGGAGAGAGGAGGAGGAAGAAGGTCTTGGAATGTCTTGGGAGGAAATGGCGAGAGCTCCTCCGCGTCCGGTCCACATGAAAGTGGAAGAGGAGTCAGACTGCGTGGGGAGGATCTTTCTCGAGAAGGAAATGGGAGGAGGGTAATGGAAATGAAAAGGCTAAGCGAGCGGCGGCAGGAAGGCCCGCAGACGAAAATCGATCAATATGTGCGATCAGATTGTTTTTCCTCGGGGGATTTTCTGCGATTGGAAAAGGACAAGATTTTCTTCGGCCTCAAAACTATGGTCAAATACACCTGCTATGAAAGTATACTTAGGTTTTAAGTTTTAGTAAGTGTTGGAGGCGAGTAAACATTCAATACGTGGAGGATCTTTGGGACAAGTAATAGGTATACGTTATTTTCAATGACTCATTAATGCCATTCTTATATCGGTTATCACAATCCTTTTGCATTTTTTAAAACATCTAAGAGTACAATTGGTATGGTATTTTTATGTACCCGACTATTCCCTGACCCAAATATTCCAAATTTTAGAGTTTCAAATTCTCTGAACCTGACCACTGATCAGATGGTATTCAGACAACAGTTAGGACACGCTATCCAAGCACTACTTACAAGATAAAAACAAGGACATTCTAGTGGGACATTTCTTGTTGTAAACCAATCAAAGGTTTCAATAATGGAAGAAACATTAGTCAACGAGATCAGTTACCTAGAAAAAGCCTCAAGAAAAACTACTTCCACCTGAAGGGAAGTGTAAAAAAAAAGGGTTGAGACACAAAGAGTGAGATACAGGGTCCGGAGAAACGAAAAGTAAATTGTGCCAGGAAAATTAATATCAATAGAGAACTTGGGACTTGGAATGGGGGAGAGGTCACAAAGAATGAGATAAATACACATTTACAGGGAAAGATAAGAAATATCCAAATTTTCCAAAGGATAGGACTGGTAAGTCGTAATTACTCTCTTAATTACATCGAGCAAATTGTTTTTTTTACATTTACCAAATTGCAAAATAAAACAGATATCTTATTATTTCAAGAAGCTTGAATAACATACTGAGTACACGCATCTCCATCAATTGACAAAATTAAAGAAATATTTTTATATAAAATTAAGAATATTAAATTAGTATTTTATAGAACACTTGAGGTATATTATTTTCCAATCCCATCCAATACAATTCCAACATCCACACACCAAAGTAAAATGTTTATCTTAGATGGTAGTGATCACAAAATTGTATCAATGTCAGTATTAATCAAACTCATTAAAGGAATAATCAATGGAATCACTCTCCCATTCAACCTGCTCAGTCACCCATATAGATCATAGTATACGGATATGGCGTATCACGAATGTAACTTTGATGCAAATCAGATTATGTTATCAAATTTTATCTTTTGAAAACTACCACGTGATTCGACTTTGTTCTGTAAGTTTACATTTCAGGGTGCACTATTAACCTATAGTCCGTGATTAATACTTGAACTTTCCAACCCACTGCAGCTCAGCGCAACTACATCAGTCAAGAATGATAATGCCCTGTCTAATTACACCTCATTGCAAAGAACAGCTTGTTGTTTCAACACAATGGCTCTATTCACGCATTAGCGGGGAATACATCCCAACAGAAGTTAAGTACTTGTTAAAGTAATGTTGATTAACGTCTCAATAGAAAAGTTCCTAAAGGTAACGATAGTTGCCATTTTATTGAATATAATTTACATAAACTCATATTTATTGCATAAAAATGAATGAAAATCAATAAAAGCGGGAAAGGTTTTATAAGAACCTATTTTTCCTTTTAAAAAAAACATAATTTACTGGCAAAAAGGTCATCATCATGTTCAATACAAAATAAAGGAACACATCAACAGCTATAAATTTTTATTTTATAAGCTATCGTCATGCGGAATCCAGAGGAAACAAGATGAGAGACGACAATCCATCATATATTTAGTTATTTGATTAAAAAAGGCTCACTATTACGAATACAAAATATTGAGAGATCTTAAATACAGGAGAATAAACAGTTTTGCGATTACAATTATGTTTACTAGAAAGATGAAAGTTGCAAAAAATCACAATAAGTGGTCAAATTAATTTTTACAGCAAAGTGACTGAGGTGATAAATCACGAATTCGAGAATGGCATGGCAATATATTTGATTTCAACCACATAAAGCGTGGTTTCGGGAAAAAGGGCACTTATGAGTGTCGCCACATTTTTACCTCAATATATTACTGTGCAATAAAAGTTATTACCATCTAAATGCAGAACTTGCATGAAAATAATGACGAAAATAAGAAAACAACCCTTCACATTGTAGCAGCAGGAAAGTTGTATACCGACGTGAATCCAAACTGAACTCAGGAAAAAAAGGAAACGTTAAGAGTTAGCAACAGGAGTAGAGACGGGAAAATCATCATCCAACGGTAGACGTAGACTCCACAAATATTACGACAAAAAATTGGACTCAATCGCCTCGAGGGAGGAAGGAAAGTGAATCACGGTCAATCAAGGGGAAGCAAAGAAGAAAAACCCCCCGAAAAACATTTCTTCTCTCTCCCGTTCTCTCTCCCGACGAGCGGGCGAAATCTGTGGTTTCCTCCAATCCGAGCAACGAGCGTCGAGATGGTGGCCGCTGGGCGAGAGGTTGGAGGAAAAAGGACTGGAAATTAAGAGAGAGAGGGGGAGAAGGATGGAGGGAAATGGGAGAAAGAGAAGGGGAGCACCCGAAGAAAAAGAAGAAAGTGCAAGAACTGAGAAGAGAAGGGGAGAAAAGTCGATATGATCAAGGTTTTTGAAGGAGATAGGGAGGGCGGAGGAGGTCGGGGTAGAGGTGTGCGGATGGCTCCCCGGGAATCAAATGAGGGAATCAGCGACGAGTGAGAAGAGAGCAAACCGTTACGATTTGCAATTTACGGACACTAAAGATGGACGGCAGACGGAGGAGGGACAAGGGAAAATGAGTTACACGCCTTGAGCATGGTTAAAATCCAAGCTAAACGCCCCTGAGCACAACTTGGGTGATATATTACAAGAACCCTCTACTGACAAATTGGACACACAACTGAAAAATTAACCCTTTAACGTCAGATGCCTAGCATTCGACGAATACCTCAGGAAATCATCTCAGCTCATTTTCCAATTCCCAATGTGTCAAATTCTGAGCACATAAAAATCATAAAATATTTTTTAATACTTAGAAAAATTGATACACCTATTTTTGTTACTTCCATAAGTAAATTTTAACAATGATTTAACAGTAAAATTTCCAAAAAAATTCAATAGTAAAATGTTTGGCCTAATAGGTCAAGGAATGATACTGAATTTAATGCTATTGCTGTAGTTAATGATATTATTTAGTGTTAGACTATGCCGTGTAACGCTCAGGACCTGAGTTTTTTTATTTTTAGCTACGAATTAGCCCACACTTGAAAAAAAATATGAACAACCGGTTACAGTAGTAAGGTTGGTAAAAGAAGAAGTCCAACTAATTGACTAAAGGTGACAATCACATTGGAGCTCGTAGACGTTAAGGACAAGAAATTAATTGGGAATATTGATTATTGTGCGGCGTAATTTTTTAACTACTTAAGCTGACTAAATATGGTCAATATAACTAGTATAGGTGTTCAATAACAGATATCCTAAGAACAACTTTTACGGCCCTTGCCATAATAAAATCCATAAGAAATCAGGATTTGGTTTAATGGCCGGCGACAAGAAGAAAGCTGCTTAGGGCAGCTGAGGTACGGGCCTGAAGCGCAAAGGTGGACTCCGGAAATGGAATAGTGTGTTGTGTAATTAAAAAATAAATGTGTGCACCTGAAGAACGTAGCCAAGCAGAGGATTAGGCGTCGGACGGAAGCAATGAAAAATATTCCATGGCCGGAAAAAAAAATTTACCGATAATTAACATTCCTTATAATGAAGTTATAATGATTTTCACGGGCAATTTTCATACTAATAGAAACAAATATGGTACACCGTACGCCTTTGAAGATATTCATCATGATTCATTCGGCACTTAAGATAAGTATCTTCAAAGTAGTAAGAAATTCAGCAAGATGCAAAGGATTTTGTGAAAGCGACGATGACATTTATAACTAAATTGTCTCTGAAAAGTTCGCGAGTAATGGAGGAAATGTAGAATCACTAAATAAAAGCACCTAACTGGTAACTACTGCATCGCATTAGTTCTCTCATAGTTTCCCGTGATCATTAAGTTACTTCAAAGGCTAATCTTGTAAAGTTGCCTCATACATTCGAGGTAAATAAGTAAGCCCAGTTTACCTCATCATGGATAGGAACATGGCTTCAGATACTTCGCCACGGGGCATGCCACCCGGGAAAGATTTCGTAGACGAAGTCCGATTTTCGGATATATATGTACCACCTCCGGGAAGGAGAGCACCGCGAGAAAGGAAGGCACTGAAGGGATGAGAGTCAGAGGGTTGTGTATCGGGAAAAGTTCACTCGAAATTTTCAGCCGAGAAAGAGGGTAGAAGGAACGAGATGGAGAAAGGGAATGTGGGGTTAAAGGAAAGACCCGAAAATGATGAAGAACGCTCGGAGGGGAAGGCACAGGATTAGTGCGAGCAGACTTTAAGAACAAGAAAGGGTTTCCTTCGACGTTGCTTTTACCTTTGCGAATTAAGACGTAAATGCTCCCGCGCAGTTGCCAAATCAATGGAAATCGTCCAGAGTTTGGGGATACTCTTGCTTGCAATCCTCTTAAATGGAAGTAGTTCTCAGACCTTTTCCTGATTAAAATTCTACTGCGCCAAAAGTGGTAGGGAGGAATAAAATAAGCTAGTTAAATGAAAAAGCTTTGTCTTCTTTAACCTTAATCGCAATTCATTGAAGCCGCAATAATAAAAGATTCTACAAATAGAGCACAACATATATTCAAAAAGGATTTTAGTAGCTTTAATGAAACCTACTTCAGATTCAGAAGTTTTATTTTTATTTAAAATATTTGTTATTTGCTTACTGCAAAATAAATGGGTACATAGCAAGGGCGTCATATTAATTTTAAGTACCCATAAATCCACTTTCAACTACGAAAACATCAATGTAAGCGTAGTCTTAAAGTTAGTCAACACAAGCCAGATTCTGGAGCAAAAGCGGGGTTATGTTAGAGACATTTTCTGCAGACTAGAGAGCACAAAATTTTCAAAAGTAATTTAACCTTATGCATTATAAAATAAAACTATAATTAAGCTAAGAATTAACCCCCATGACTGTCTGATTGAATATAGGTATCACAAGATCGGTTAAGTGAACGTTGATTATTTCCCAGAAATATAATAATTAGGTAAGAAAAGGAATTCTGGGTAAAATCACATACTTATGTATACAAAAGGGAACAGAATTAAAATTACGCAATGTATAAATATTCACGCAGTATCGCTATTTATCGCTAGTATCGCTAATACATGTATTAAGGCCCTTAAAGAACAAGAAACTGAGAGCGGTGAGGAAAGTGAATGGTGGCATGCGTTTACGCCATTCCAATGAGAAGTGAGCACTGGCCATTGGACAAGAGTTTAACGGTATCCGATACACCTGGCAGCAGCGAAGGAAGTTTAACTGCAAAAAAATATACCATAAAAGATTTCCACTATTATTCTGGTTGTCTCAAGTTGTCTGCGGGCATAAAAGTACCAGCTGTCGCATTATTTTTTGAAGGGTTAGAAACTGCTGTCTCATTCTGTTTAAAGAGCAAAATAAAATAGTTTTCTTAATAACTCGGATGCTGTAATGGATCGACGACTTTGTGGATGAAAATTGAGTAAATTCGTCAAATTTTAAGTATCAAGAAATATCTACATCTTTCATTGAACAAGTTTTAAATATTCTAATAGGGCTCTAATACCAATTATGGCTATTCTATCAACCAAGAAAATACCATGGATGTATTCAAATAAGATGTATCTCAGTCCAAGATTGAAGAGCATCGGCGCATTAAGCTTAAACTATTAGTTATTCTCATCTGAAAACATCTATTTATGCGTTGCTAATTGGAAATATTACCTTGAATGTCTTCGTAAGACTAAACAATTACTATTCAGGAACCGATAGCCTATGAAGACTACTTACAAATAATTGTATTCTGGGGAAGGAGTAATGAACATAGCCATGAGTTTTGATGGCTGCGAAATAACATCAATAGATAATCACGTCAGACATCATCATGGAAAGACGTGGAGAGCTATCCAATTCCGACTGAGAGAACACCAAAGGGATATCAAAAACAGGCAGCTACGCAAATCAACTCGGGCCAAACATACCTGGATTTGACCTAGCCACAGCATGAATTTTGAATAGGCAAAAATAATGGCGAAAGAGAACCGTTACTTCCCCAGATTAATCAGAGAGATCACTGAAATCGTGAAAACAACAAAACAACAGGAAAGATAGTTACACCATCTCTAAAGGCTGGAAGAGGGTTATCATGAAGAAGAATACAGTAACCAATGAGAGCACACCCGACTGAATTGGTGGAAAAAACAGCCTCGATATAAGAAGGACACGAATACCTGCACCTTCACTTCTGACCTGAAGAAGATAGCAGTTGAAACACTCGTCAACGATACTGGAAGTATGCGGAAGAAAGCCCGAAAAGTCTTCACTGTCATCTCAACGACTCCGCGGAAGCCTACGAGTTCAAAAATTAATTCCGATATAATATTACCTGCGTATCATTCGTTAACGCATCTCTCAAAGTGTATTTTTAGTTGAAAACTCTATTATAAAAAAACTCTGCATCGGGAAGCACCAAAGTTGATTAGATTGGTTATTTGGGTGGCGATCAGTAACTGTCATCCCCTTTATAAAGGAGGGGAGAATATGAAAGTAAGAGAATGATCCTTTTGGTAATGGTGGAAATAAAAGTGGCATTGGCATTAGCCTACTCCTATCGATGGCGCCCAATGCGGCCCCTCCACTTTATCACTTTAACTACAACACATAGAGTTATAAGAACTTAGAAGATGCAATTTTCCGCAACACATAGAGCACCCTAGTAGGGATCGTGATACCATTAGTAATTCTCCGTCCTTTCCGGGATTATAACTCAGGCTCTTTTGAATGGGAGGCCACTATAGCCATTATACCAAACCGATAGCACAGAGGTAAATACGGATATTTTCTACAAGAGAGTTTATTGAAGCTTTGGTCAGTTTATTTAAAACATTTGTATAACTTTTATCAACGTTTTGATTTATTTATAACACTCTTCAGGTCCGGAAAAACTCAATGTAAACGCATGAACAGTCAGAATAGCATTCAAGAGAGTAAACATATGGAATACATATCAAAGCATCATAATATAGGTTTTTGTGATTATATAAAAATAATTATGCCTTCCAACCATCGCTAATATGTACACGGTTTAAAGGCTATCAAGCCGTAATGAGTTTTTCACATCAGTTGTTTTTTTATGCAGCCTAAATTATCAGACTTCTCCATTAAAGGTTTTTAAAACTATCATTCCATTGACATGACAGTTGTACAGTTTACCACAGATAGGAAGAACAGATTGTTTTAGCAAAAATACAGATGTATGACCAAAGCCTCAATAAACTGCAACTAAAAAAATAAAATTAGAGTGGTCAATAAGCTGAAAGGATATGTTAACTTGAAGGCTGATGGCTTGCTTCCGAGCCGAGCAACCATTTGTAACGACATTGTCACATTCGTCTCCAGCGTCTTTTGGAAGCAGGTGTCCCGTTCAAGAAGGCCTCGAAACTGTCATGCCGCAACATTAGCTAAGTTTTGACGTCAAAAACTTGAAAAGTTCAAATAATGGTAATTTGTTGACAAGTTGAAGACTTGTCGATGCTGTGACGTCAATTCTACGACATTGCTGAGGTCAAGTCCTTACAGTAAAATACTCAGGGAATCACTATAAAAATGGAGGCAAGAGAGAGGCAAGAGAGAGGCAATTAAGCCATAATATTGCAATATAATACGAGAAGGTTCGGAGTGTTGAGCAAGCGGCAGGAGTCGTAAAGCCTCGCTTGATTGCGGAAGTTTATAATCTGGGGGGAAATGTGCGACCACTGCGTCGCCAACGTGTATTCTCGCACCCACGCAAACTGTGGCAGGACATAAGGGCTTTAAGGAGCGAGAAGCAAAAACACATCGGAACTTTGCTTCCTCCCACGGTTCTTTTCTTTATGCCTGCATCATAAAGATCGGGACATAAAAGCTCTTTTTCTCACCGTTATATTTCCCAGGAAATGGTTTTATCCCTTTATCCGAGCCAAATGACTCAAGTATGTGTGTCCCCTTTGATTGAATGTAGGGAAAATAATCGGCGAGGGATAATAGTGGAGATTTCAACAGGCTATAATTGCCTTCATACGCACTGAGTTGTTTTTTTTTATTCTGCCTCATTGGGGTAAAATAAATTGAGAAGAATAATTTTGTACTAAAATTAACTACTAAAAGTGCAATAAAAATTAAACTGGCTTCATAATTGTCAACAAATATTCGAGTAGTGACCGTAATTTTATCGGGCTACATTGAGTTTTTCACACCGATTGTCTTGTTTTACGAAGCCGTGCTCAGGTGTGAGGAGAATTAAAATAAATATTCCATAAAACATTTTAAAAATATTATACAAAATTCAATTGAAACACCACAGTTGTGAATTAATTTTATTGTAGATATGAAGAATAGAGTGTTCTAGCTAATTATTTGAAGATCTAAATTTCAGGAAACCGATTGAGTAGCTAGTCACATAAACGAATGCCATCAGTGAAAAAAAGTAAAGTGAGTCACCGAAGGTCTTCCTAAATAAATAAGGAAAATATCAAATTTATCATGGAAGTCCTATATCTCATTTTAGGGAAATATAGTTTTCACCAGATTGTTTCGGGGAAAGGGATGATTGCTACTAACAATGATTTCATCTATCTTTCTACCAGGCACCCGACAGAGTAAAGTGAGTCAATGTGATTTGTTGCAATGGCTCACTTTTGCGTCGAATCATTTAAGATTGCATTCAATGATAAATACTGAACTCTCAGAGATCTCTCTCTCAGGAATTGAAAAAGACGCTAAATCAAATACTGATGAGTAGGGTTTCTACCAAAGTCTTTACACTATTACAACTTCAAAAAATATATTCTCGTGTGTATTAGTAAAGATATTAACCATCATGGGAGTACGGAAAAATATATAGCGAGATGGAGAAGAACATATCACCTAAGACCATTCCAAGCGTTGTGTTTTTAGAAAATCCGTTGAGATTGCAATCATCATTAAGATAAAACAAGGAGCCGTGCCCGCAGCGGAACGGGAAAAAGAGAGATAGGACGGTAGAAAAGGGCAGCAGAGGAAAAGAGCACGAAGACACTTAGGAGAGCAAAGATAAGCTGCACAACTGTGAAGGTGTGAATTCCGCCACCAAGTGCTTTCACGGGACAAAAGAATCTCAAACACGATTGCTTCTTCTCCACACCGCGGCTGCGTCTTTCAAGATGTGGCCGTAAAGTGCGGGGCATCTCGAGCCGGAATGGCCACTTGGAGTTGTAATGAGTTTCTTAGATTCAAGGAGCCTTTAAAAATGAAATTCTTTGCTTTTGGTTTTCTTTCCCGTTCTTAAAGAGAAAAGAGACCCGTAGCAAATGAATTAATATTTCGAAAAACTGATCAACAAAAATGATGAAGCTGTATGCACTTGTTTTCACAAGATTAGATGGAAATAAATAAGATTGAATATTTTCAACATGCGACCCCCCCAAACACCCACCGGCCTAGAAAAAATTTCCTGGCTGAATATTACACCCAATGAATAACTTGCAAATATTTTCTTTCGCAACTTAGCACAAATATTTTAATTGGTATTTACAACGCTATCGTGATATTAGTGAAAAAAGGTGATCTGATTTTCAGTAATTAGCCATTCGCTGCTTTCATTACTTAAACAGTGTATGTATGCTTTCCCAATTTTGTATTTCATTTATTCTTATTTTATTTGACGAGGACCAGCGCAAAATAGTGATTCAAAGTCCAATGAATATTATTATTATTATCATTATTATCTATGCTCAAAGGACCCGAATCTTGTCTTTGGCAAAACTTTGATCCGAAAGTCTTTGACATCCGAATATAAAAATAAATGCGGATTTTAATTTCATGATAGTTTTAATTGACTACTCTCCAGTTAAACTTATTTTTTGTCAGTAAGATCAGAGAAGAATATTCGGGGAAAATAAAAAAAAGAAACATAGATTGATGAGCAAAGGTTAGTGACTAGTATGGAACCGACAGTAAGTCACGCAAATCATAAATGAACTTCTAAGAATGTCAAACTCAATGTCCATCGAACATTCCGAAAAAAAGGATAATACAGCAGTCGAGTGAAATAGACGCGGCCGAAAGCATGCATGGTGTCATCAAATCTCACCAAAAGTACATTTTAAATATGTTCCAAATGTTCTAGTGCTTCAATTTAAAGATATAATAAAGGAATACTGCTGCACCATTTTAGGATGAATGGGCTTATGTTTAGCAAGGGAGCCCTTACATCAATGAAATATCACCCACCTTTAAGATGAGAAATATCTAAACCGAAACAGCAGCATTTAGGGCCATTTACCGAATATGATGGAATACGATTTATCCCAATGCCATGCAAGTGAAAATTCACATACCTCAGGAATTGCCACGAGGCTTTATCGCTCACAGTTTTTTGCACTTACATATTCAAATTCCCCCCTCCCTCACATTCCACTTCTCTTTCTTCATCCACCACTGATGAGCTGATACCGGGCGTTCCGCGAGTTTAATTTTACCAAGTAAGACCAGAATTACTGAGAAACACCTATTTGATTTCCCTTCCATAAAATACGGTTTCTTAAAGCAAACAAGGAAGAATTTTTACAAGCGGAGGAGAATAATGAAAGATAGTGATGAAAGGAAAAATATGACTTCGCTAATTTTTGCAGTGCAGAGGGGGTGGCAAAATATTATCTGAATTATGTACGACGAGCTAAACCTTGTTGTAAGTTACCATTACTTATTTCCACAAATCGCCGACTCCAATGGACACGCGATACTAGCTCATGATTATCTCTTCTCTCCCCCTGAATATCCGAACTGGTATATAATTAGGAACAATAAAATTATATAGAATAATTCAGAGTACCCGAAAAAATCTTTATATTCCTTAGCAACCGGAAATAGAATTTATAGCTTGGATAAACGGCAGCTGAAGGAGATACGAAGAATCGATGAATGACTCAATGCATGAAATATACGCTCTTCTACATTAGTTACATTACATTATATTACATTTTTTATCTTTCTTTATGGTGATATAAAATGACCAAAACAAATTGAAGAACACCCCCAGTTCATGGGTGACTAAAGTAATTTACTTTCCAGGCAAGCAACACGTATAACCACAAGTAGAGGCGTCTCGAGAGCGCAGTGCAGAGATATACTGCGTTTTTTTTGGGAGCGGACTTGGAAAAAAAGTGTTAAAAGAAAAGGATGTAAAAAGAGGGAAAAAATGAAGTGAGTTTTGCGGCGCTGGGAAGGAAGACGTACGGAGGGAGGGTGGAAGAGGAGAGCGAAGGGAAAAAGGAGAAGATCTCGGCTTCGACGGCGAGGAGGAGAAAAGAGGAGGTCGAGGACTTAGTGAGGAGACCCTCGGAGACCCCTCGAAAGAGATATTGTCTATACGAGGGTTTTTCCACGGAGGCCAGCGGCGAAAGAAATGCGCGGGTGTGTGAAATGAAGGGTTTACGGAGTTAGTCTGTCGGAGCGTAGTAAGGATAGAAATATAGGAATGAAAGCGCATGAGGAAAAGTCAGAAAGAAATGAGAGAAATTTCGAAAGAAATGAGAGAAACGAGAAGGAAAATGAAAAATATAAAAAAAAGAAAGTATCAAAGAGGTCAACCCAAAGACAGTGGCTACTGGATTTCTATTTTACCCAATAAAGTCTCCAATATTTGTGTCTAATCTGTAAAATTATTCCAAATAGATGGACTCAAAGGTCGCCATTTAAATAATAGCTGCCGATACATTGTTCAACTTTCAGATGTACTAGTAACTTTGCGACTTAAAGAAGTAAGTAATTTAAATTTAATACTCAATAGCAGCGAGAATTCGCATGGGAAGTAGAAAATATACCTTAAGGCATTTACCGCAAGCATTGCTAATACCAAGTAAAAGCACAAACATAGAGTATCTCTAGATTTTCATGGGCAGAAAAATCTTGGTGTATTCTAGTTACCCAGAGAAAAATCACGTTCGTTCAGAAAGGTTATGGTGTATTACGGAAACTGTTGTTGGAATGATAGAACTTGACTGTAATGTATTAACCTATATCCCAAAAACGTTTGGGTATGATTCTCTGTTATTATTCAATTAATCCTATTTTCAGACGTTTTAATCGGGAAAAAAAAATCCAAGAGACTGGAGATGATACTAAAATTTGCAAATTAGCTGTCCTCGCCATCATCCGTTATCCGTTTTGTTGAGGTTTCAAATGAAGTCACGTTCATTCTTCCGGTGCTACATTCTAGCATCGCATTACGTGGCCTGGTTTTAGATTAAACAAGGCGTTGATAGAGGAAATATGCAGTAGTAAATGAAGGGTTCATATGGGAAGGGTTCAAAGAGAAAAAGGAATCCATACAGAAAGGAGCAAAGCGCAATTCGGAATGCTATCTTCAAACTACTGTCTATTGATGGTCGTTGTTATTCTCTACGCAGGTAATATAGTTTTTATTTCGCTTAATTGAAATTAATCAAAGCTGATAGTGCCAATCAGGACTTGTACTGAGCCCTGATCATATGGATTTGTGCTTCCACAAACAGCTGAATTTGCGATATTCTAATTGAAAGCCTTTTATTTTTCATGAAAAGCCTCTTGTACATACCACAACCGAGTTTAGCAAGATTTACCCGTGAGATGAGATGTAATATTCCCGTGTTAACTGTTGATAGTTTGTGTCCCAATTTTTGACAAGTAAAACATTTTGTTGATACATCAGATTCAAAATGCCAGTATACAACTAAGCCAATATTGTGAACAAAGCAATTAAAAAGTAACATATCCCTTGAAATATATCGTTTTAATTGCTGGGTTGCGACTAGAATATGAGAAATAGCGTTTTATGCCATCAAATGAAAGAAGCCATTTTTGTAATAGTGGTGACAAAATTATGGCCGAAAATTTATTTGGCAATAACTGAGACCCAGCACAGACAATACACAATAATTTCGCCAGAAATGTACAAAATGACAGAGGACCGCATGAAAACGCCGACCACGTAGATCGGACAAATTCACGTTGTTCACGATCATTTCTATTCGGAGGTGAACCACAGCGCAACTTTGATACAGATACATTTTGACGGGAGGCGAGCACTGCAAATTCTCCAAACGAGCTTTATTTATAGCCAGTGTTTACGATTTTCGCGGGTGCAAATGGTAAAGGATTTATGGATTTAGATTGTGTAGATTGTGCCTGCGACTAAGGTCCTCGTTCGTTCATGACTTCGTAACGAGGCGCGCCATCTGCGTCAGCAGCAAGGAAGTTAAATATGATTAATGGCCAGAGTATGAAAGACTTTTCTTCGAATGGACTCAGTTAGCTTCTTAGATTGTGGGCGTGGAATACCTAATGAGCTACTTTTTGAGCGAAAATAATGACTTATCTTGAATCGGAATAATAAGAAGAACAGCAGTGAAATATGGCCAGATGACTGATACTAGGGTGTGGTTTTTCAAATGCAAACATTTTTATGCGAAAAAAATTGCATGCTTCTATTAAATCGGAGGAAGTCATTCGAACTCTCTGTAATGAAATCGATGGTAGTTTTCGAAATTCATCTTGTTATTCGTCCCATGGCTACCTCATATCATGTTCACTGTTTATTAAATTGCAACAATATGACCTAAAATCACTACCCTTGCTGTAATGTAGGGGACTGTTGAGAAAAAGGAAAGGTGGGCTATTTTGAGGGAAGGAAGGTTATTCATTGAGGAATAGGAGTTGGGAGAGGGAATGAAATAGTTCCAGTAAAGCGTGACAGGTAATATTCATCAGCTGTTAAAACTCATAATACAACTAAAACCTTGCATGGGAAAAGTACACCTACGATTGGTAAAATCGATTAACAGGATAAGAGAATTGTAGCTTAGTTAATAGAAATAATAGTAAAGTTAATAGGTTCCAAGATACATTTTATGAAAGTGTTATTTGTATTCCTAGTCTCCACATTTTTACGGCTATAAAATCATGCTATTTCAATTCATTGTAATTTTAATACTAAGTTGTAAAATTATAACTGTAGGGTATAACTATAGGGAAGTTTATAAATATAATGAATTTTGTACTATGATGTTGTGATATCAAAACAGTTAATAAGATATTTATTCAATACAAATAGTATTAAAGTGTCATAACTAATATCTAGCTCCTCATTTATCTTCTACATTTTAACCTAAGATGAAAGTGCACTAATTCACTCAACAAAGTTTAATGTAAATAAACTTTGTTGAGTGAAGCACGTAAAGAAACTTTATCATCAAACCAGAATATTTTTTATCCTGTACTCAAAACATTACATTTATTTTACTAAATGTATTTATTGGTTTTTTGTTAAAGAATTGTGTTCATTTTCGGAAATATTAATGTAGAATTCCTGTTCACGAGTACCTACTTGAACGTTAATCCAAAGGTTATTTCCTTAGACTTTTAGTTAGACCAATTACTTTACATGCTAAAAATTCAGCAGGACCCCTGGTGTTAGTTAAAAATTTTAACCTGCTAGCGTGAAATACGGATAAATTCACCTCGCGCTGAAGAAGATTTACGGGCAGAATCCGAAATGAATCGTATCTCGCCAACATCAATGTGCATTAATGGCTATAAGCAGTCATTCCTGAGATAAGTTACCATTACTTTTGACCAAAGGATTTCACAAGGTTGCATTACTGTCGAGCATAGTTGAATTACAATGTAGGGCGATCGAAAATAGATCATCTGCTCTCCTTGTTATTTCCCATCATTCCCTCTCCTAACTCCTATTCCCCAATGAATAACCTTCCTTCCCTCAAAATAGCCCCCCTTTCCTCTTTTATCAACAGTCCACTGCCCAAACCCACGCCTCTAATGCCATTCCCTTCTTCCCTGCAGCTTGGATTCTCTGAAAATCTCGATACTCCCTCCTCTCATACACATTAATAGAAAAGCTACATATGGCTCCCTCCAAAACCCTCCAGAGGATCCAGGAATTTTGGGAGAGAGAAAGAAAAAAAACTTGGAAATAATGCGCGAAAAACCCAAAAACACAGCCATATATATATCTGCGAAGAAAAGGAGCCAAAGGGTCAGAGTTGGAGCTTGATGGAGAACACATAGCACATGGAAATAAAATACATAAATACGTTGGGCTCCTCCCTACAAAAGGGTCAGTCGCTAACTCTATACCTCTCTGGTCTTCTCCCACACCATCTCTCTGTCTGTACCCCACGTTCTCACAAGGCACAAGGGTAGTTCGTTAGGTTTGTGAGAAATATGAAGAAGAGGAAGAGTGAGCCTTCAAACACCTACCGACATCTTCCATTGATAAGTCAAAAGGAATGTATAGAACAAATAGAAATAAAAATGAACACAACAGGAACGATAGAGGCGGAAGAGCAAGTAAAGACAAAAAAAGATGACGTAACTAAACGTGTCTCAGGGAATAAGCGAAAAGAGGTTGAAGAATCATTCTTCAATTGAAGAGATTAATTAGATGCTAAGCGAGTCTAAATTTTCTGGTACTTATACTCCTATCCTAATTCTGCAAGGTTTTCTCATACATGAAACCTTTTGAAAACCTACAAACATGAAGTTTCTTTACAAATAGGAAAGGGAAGACAAAATACATCCGTTTACTTTTTGAAATGCTTAAATCACATAAAGATTAGTACTCATGATTAATGAAGATAAGTAGTCCTTTTTCACATATTTTGATCAAATATATTCTAAAATTTGTAGAAAAGTACAAAGTATTTTCATTAACCATGAGTACTAACATAATGAACATATCTGAAGTGAAGCCTACCACTGTGAAGTTTATTCAAGTTAAGACTATTAATTTTCACCAAATGAAACAGAGCAAACAATATTTTTTAAATGTAAATATTTAAAAGAAGGTACAACGGCATTAATTAATTAAGTACAATACTAAAAAATGCCTTCGTGCAATGGACTTTACCAGTAGACGCCTGTAAAAGTAATCCTAATGCGATATTGGGAAAAAACTTCAAAAGCTTTATTTTGGGCTAGCAGCCAAAATATTCTAGTAATGACAAAAATGCGAACATAAACGCAAAAAAAGTATTCTCTTTTTAGTTATACCGATTTCAGGAATGAAATGCTACCTAGTCTGAAGCGATGGATTGAGCAAAGAGAGAAATATGGGAGAATATGAAAGTGGGCAGAAGAGGTGGGTAAAGAAGGAGATGTAAGAGTGAAAGGTTTAACTAAATGGAGAACGGGTTTCAGGCGGACAGATACGGGGAAAAAAAGAGGATCTCTTTTGTGTATCTAACCCCCAAAAACCTCTTTGTTTTCAGAATAAATCTCTCCTCTTTTGGAAACAGATGTAAGTAAGAGGGAGACATTGTTTGTGCTGGCTATGGAAGGATTAAGAAAATGGACGAAGGAGTGAAACGTGAGGCCTAAAGAGGATAAGTAAGAGAATAAATGGGAAGGCGAAAATAAAGTGTAATAAAGGACCTGATCCTAGTAATAACGAAAGAGGCGACGAAAAGGGAATTTGGGGGGATTAAGATGAGGAATGACAAGGAAAAAGGGAGAATTAAAAAAAGGAGTAATAAAGGAGAGACACAGCTGAAACTGATTAAGAGATAAACTTTTCCAGAATACAAGGAACCTTTACGGACTGTTTTATACTGAAATGGTCGTGGGATGCAATGAATGAAGTTTTGTAAGCTTTAAACTCATATACTAAGGGGTTGTAACACTGTATTTTGACACGTTCTGCTATTCTTTCCCTGTAATAGGATGGAAATAATACCATTCATACATTACTGATACTATAATTAGGAAGAAATCGTCCATTCCTCAGAGTTACATAGTTACTTAAATAATGCAATATACATACAGTTTTCCGTTGATAAGAGTCAATGTTTTACTATAATTGTTCATCAATAGCCTAGCTCGTAGTTAATAAAACAATTATTATAGACTTTTATTTTATATATTATATCCAACAGAAGCACTCGACAGAAAAATGATATATATCGGATGGTTCCAACGTTAATTGACTTCAATGCCATTTTATTCATATACTGGCCAGTTGTAGATAACCCTGTTCTCTATCTGATGTAAACAACAAAATGTTAATCCCAGGCTATTTTTCTCGAAAATAGAACTTGAAAATACATGGTGTTCAATGTTATAACTGAAGAAACACGAGGAAAATAGTAATTTTCTATACAATGTAAATTCTACGGAATGAACTCACGGAAACCTGTATGTGTGAAGGGAAAACTCTCGATAAGTTGGATTATAATAAAAAATAGGCATCTTACTACCTTATTTCTTTGGTTAATTAGACAATAACTATGATAATTGAAGTCAAAATGCGGTAATTCCATAACAAATAGTGACGCAGTCGGTTCCTATGGCTGGAAAAAAGGGCTTATTACAAATATACTTACGGAAAAATCTGCATATTTTCTATTTTAATTTTTTATCTCAATAGGTAGCGCAAGTACTCACCAAAAGTAGGTTTTTAAAGTAACTTAGAAAAAAGGTGGAATATAGTTTTTGTTTTGACTTACACAGTCGCGGTAGAACCACCTTAAAAAAGGCGAGAAACTACATCGAGGAATGCATGACCTAAAAATCATTTTGGGCTTCAAGAATTTGAACGCAAAGAAATTAAACTCTAAACTAAAAAGGGACATGGAGAACCAAAACATAAAAAAACCCTGGAAAAACTCTTAAAAGAAAAATAAGGATCCAATTTAGCGTTGTTCAAACTTTATGCCTCCGCTAACGGAAAGGACCAGTGTGCAAAAAGACCATGACATCGATATTATATATATCTTTGGACTTTATTAAAATGCCGAAGGGATATTTCCGAGGGATTTAGCTGGGAAAACTAATTTTTAACATTAAAACAACGAGTCAAGCACTGTTGGCCCTTCAGAAAGAAAAATGGTAATCACACTCAGCGATGAAAAAGCAGTTTTTTCAGACCCAGCCATAAAAGACATTTACCTATGAATTTGACCATGACTATGGCATGAAAATTTCAGCTGTAAGCTGAAGAATTAATGAATAAATGATCTGTAAAACACGAAGATTAGGCAAAGCTGATATTTTTTGATCAAATGAAAAAAAATATTGGAAACCTTTTTAGATTAGTAGATTTTTTTTAAACTTTGATATTACTAAATAATCCTTTGTGTTTTAAAATATAAGAAGACAAATTGCTGGAGAAGTGTCCCTCAGACTTTACGCAGTTTAATAGCCAGTTATTTGATACAAAGCCCGGATGGAATAAATATGGACAGAAAATTGAATGGAAACAGTTTGCTTGAATGAATGAGCCCAAATTAAATAATAACACAGAATAAATTTGCTCCAATATTAACAATACGCTAGCACCAGATACAAAACGTGGTCTGTCACAGACTCTCGTCAATTCAGTTCGTACCCTTTTAAGTCCTAAAATTTTTTAGCACGACGAATTGAGTTAGATAGAAGAAAATATTTTTAAAAGTGCCCTTTGTTGGGAGAGAGTAACTTAAATACATAAAATATTAGTAATAGTTAGTGGTATAAGTTCATCAAAATCAGGAATTAAAATTTGATATAGGTTTTCTATAATTTAATAAATTATATTATAGATTTACTAAGTCAAATTCCTGCATAAAATTTTGAAAAGAACAAAATACATCAATTGGGCAAAAAGAGATAAACATATTGTATTAAAAGTGTTGCATATTTATCAATCCAATTGGGTCAAACACATTGATTGAATACAAAATAGAAAATTTCACAATACAGAGCCGGGGCAAAGAAATGGAAATGAAAAAGACTGAGAGGTACCTAAATAAAATAAACTCATCGAATCGGTTTTCATCCACGTTATCTATATATAGTCACGGGAATACGGTCAAAGAAAATAATTCCAAGAAAAGATCACTGACAGCAGAAATAAACGAAACTAATGGAAAGCAATTCAATGATGTAAGAGGTTATCCAATAATAGAGCTGTGGGTAGAGCTACGTCAAACCATTCCCATGATCGATGGCAACTGAAAATGATGATGATTAAGACTTTCTTTCAAAATTCAACCAAAATGGTAGCATAAAATCTCAACTGTGCTCAACTCAGATCTCATGAAATAAATATGAACCCATGAACGATAAGGTCAATTCAAATAAATGTTCATAACATCTAACCTCTTGTAAAGGTATGCCAGCAATGGCTTTTTGCACATCATCATCATGCCTTTTAACCTTTTATTGATTCACCAAAGACCTCCATTCTTCCCAATCCAATGATTGCACCTTGATTTACTTGTAGTTTTACTTTCGTAGCTCGTCATTTATTTTTCCAAGGTATTTGTCAATTGGCCTTCTACGTAGTACTTTCCCTCTTAATTTCTCAAGAAGTATGTTTCTAAAAATATTTTTCAGACAGTGCACAATTCAGCGGGTTGTTCTTTGTATACAGCACATTGATGTGGAAGGCAACAGGAAAACTCTACATTAACGTGCCTTAGAGATGCAGCCTCTCACTCGTACTTCTCTACTTCATCGTTATCAGTCGTTCAATACTAAGATTGGATGATTGTAGCCCACTTTGCACTCTTACCCTACTAAGTCCATTACGCCTTATTAGCTATACCTTTTCGTATCCAGTTATACCTGCCCTATGTATACCCTACCTCGGACTTCTTCGTATGACTCATACTTCTATTTCCATTTCATTATGCTCCTTCAAAATACTTGAGTATTTAAAAATTACCTATAAATCTAGATTTTGGTTTCCCTAGTTAAGCTTTTTATGTGTTTCGCCTCCACCCATCCTCTGCAAAATTCCTCGTTTCTGATTATACCAGCCAATTTGGTTTTTATCATTCGTCTTCTGCACCAAGTTTCTGTGCAGTTAAGATAACGGAAATTCTTTTCAATAATGTTGGGTTCCATAAAATAGACAATGTTACGCCAGATATTCCTTATGTGAATTATTCCTTCGATAAGTGACTCTGCTTGAACTACCTTCGAAGATTTGAAAAGCCGTAACCACAAATGACGAGTCGCATAGCTTGAATCAAGCGAAGGGATGTCCTTAATTGCTTCAACAACCTACGTGTAATTACTTAAACTGAACACTTTCCCTGTTGCTGTGAATAAGCACACACATTTCCATCTTTTTATATTATTTTTTCCCAACCCTCGCACGCCGGAGGGTTGGAAAAAAACAACGGAAAGGGGAAATGCGAAAGGGCGGATGGAGTGATTCAAAGTCCAGGGTAGAACGCGCTCCTTTTGAGATGCTGAATAAATCATGTGGCGCCACCACCCTTTCGAGCGGCCGCGTGGGGAAACACAATGCGTTCTTCCCCTCCCTGCCCCCCCCACTCATCACTTCCCTGCAAAGCAAATCCCTGGCACCCCTATCCTTCCCCCCAAAGCCTTTTTCCCCAGGCATCCCTCCTCCCACTCCCAAAAACCTCTCACTTTCCCCCACCCTCGTTCCAATTCATCTGCTGCCTCCGCACACACCCTTTCCTCCCAGCTTCCCGCACCACGTGGCGCAAATCCACATCTGCCGCTGTAGCTGCCTCTCTCCCTCCTCCCACCGCACCCAGCCAGACACACGCCCAGCCGACCGGCCGGCGAACGTCCAACGATTTACTCGCACACCATGGACTGAATATCTCCAACTCCCGAGGATTCGTAATGACAGTTTTTCCATCGGGAAAGGTGGCGTTATGCGACCCTCTCCGGTCACCACCTCGCACAATATCTCTTTCGGGACAATATTGTGGTTCACAAGCGGTTGATGTGGACCGACTCAACTCCTACTCTGCACTATCGGGTTGCTGAGGCCTCGCAGGCTGGTGGGTTGGTTATATCATACAGAAAAAAGGGCTTGATGCGTCATCAAGGATAATATTTTTCCTAGTTTTATTTCAGATCCTAACTTTCCAATACAGTTCATCTTTGTAGGAACAAGGGAGAAATACGTGCACTGAACGATCCTCTAAACAAATTTTTAATGTATGCCAGTAGATGTATAAGACTCAATCATGAGAATCCATTGAAAATCAACCCTCTACGAAGAGTGTATTCAACCCTGATCAAATTAAACATAAATGTCGTTCAATAAAAGAAATACACATTGAACACCAGTTTATCTCGTTTTAAGTTTATCACCCTTAGTTTACTGTTCCTTCAAAGGAAGAACTCGTCCATTAAATTGTTTAAATCTTGGTAAACTTGAACAGAACCCATGTGTATTTTCATTCATTTTTCTGAGGAAGTAATTTGTTTTTAATATTTAAAGTGGAAACATTTTCAAGTTATGATGTGAGATGGTCACAAAAGACGCACAACTAATGTTAAATGTCTTTCACGACCGATAAAGTGAAGTATGGTGATCCGATTTTCATTTTCCAATTTAAAAACTTATAAGTAGTTATAATTCGCAGTTAGCTTCCTGTGGCACTTGATTCACTCTTTAAAAAGGAATGTTTTTGCCTTTCTTTCTTTTTTCGGTAATTAGCAATATAATATGTTCTGCAAAGCTGGCTACAACAATATTTTTTTTACAATTTGAAGAAAACAGAATTATTTCCTGATCTTTGTTTTATCTAAAAAAATATCTACGCAATACCGATAACTTTTTTATCAGTTTACATTAAAACTGAGAGTAAAAGAGAGGTTTCCAATGTGTATAACAATTAAAATCATTTTGGATAATAATGAAACTAGATAAAATCAAATAAGAAACCGCAATATTAAAAAACATACCTCCTCTTTTAAATATTTTTCCCACATGTTAAAAAAACAAAAAATTGTAATAAATAATGAACTGAAGTTTCTGTTTACTTTTTCCATTAATTTACATAGTTTATCCAAAAACAACATTTGAGCCGAATCAGCTCACGGTTTCCTAAAATTGATACACTGCCTTAAATTGTTTTCAATTATAATAATTTTGTATCTAATATTTGCGGTAGGAATTATATTTATTGATGGTACCACAAGGTTTAAAAAAAATTGTAATTGCTTTTGGAGTGCGATAAATAAACACAGGCTAAAACAAACTCTGAGCTTTTCCGCTTGTTTTTTTATGGAGGCTGCAGCGAGAAATGGCAAGGAAAAGAATAATAAAGCCACCAACTAAGGGAAGTAACAAGGGGGTCCACACCAAGCCGACGAGGGCACACTCCTCCGGTCCGCGTTTCCATTGAAGATCAACAGATAAACCCAGTAGTCTGCTCTTTGAGGCCCTGGGGATAGAAGCGGTTGCGGCCATTCTATTTTAACGCTCGCACGTTTTCCGAATCCGTTTGGGGAAGCTACAGGGGGGGAACCGACAGTCCTCGGGCGTAATATCCAAGGCCATCCCGTCGCCCGGTTGAGACGTCGCGTGGGATGAGTGAAAAGAAAAGGGAGAGGAGGGAAGCCACGTGGAGACAAAGCCATTGCAATCGAGGGCGGCGTTACGTGTCGAACGAGGGTAAGCGAAAGAACGGCAACGCACGTACATTTACTGCTACAGAACTACCCTACGAGCACCCAAAAGGGCGTAGGGCAAGAGGAATGTGGTTGTAAGAGCCACGAAAGAGGAGAAAAGAGGGTTAAGGTATCAGGAAGGGACGAAAGGTGAGATTATGGATTCGGCACTAGCTTAGTATTTGTGTAAGTCGTGAGCGATGCATGAGATAGAATAGCTTTTAACTATTGCAACTACCGCAAATGCTTGCAGCGTACTCTAGACGATGCCTCAGTAGCGCTGAGAAACACCCCTCTTTCTCATTTTCATTCGATGGCTTTTAACAAAATTCTTGATTAAACCTTAGGATGGATGAAGTTTTGGATGTGCTTTTCACATTACAAGTTAGAATGCTTGGTAGCCGAACCTAGGAACTTCATTAGATGCATTGGAACCTACTTCATCGTACCATATATGCTGTGTGGGTAGGCAGCAGCTATGGGAATACGATGAAGGCGAAGAAAACGATGATATGTCCCGAAGAAAAAGCGTAGAAGTAGTTTTTTTATATTTTGAATTTGGATTCGCAAATGAACGTGCTCATTTTTCAATACAAGCTGTAAAAACTTGCCGTTTGTGTAGTTTTGTATTAAGAGAACGTAATAACATGTAGCAATTATAATAACAATACTACTATAAATCATTTAAATTACAAAGTATTTCTAATAAAAAAAATGAAGGATTTCAACGACTAGGTCGATAAAGTATGGAGTTGAGAACTGCCAGCTAAAACTGAATGGATGACTGGTGATAATGAACTAAAATTTGTTAAAAATCTCAGATTGTACAAACGCATTTATGTTGCCGAAATAATCAACATCATCACCATGGAATCAAATATTAAACTCAAATTAGCATGGAGTGTAGATCTGCATTAAACCTATATATTCGGGTTGATAATTTCTGACGATTCACCAAGATTTGTTTTAAAGCCCGACACCTTTTAAAAACGCAATTACTTTCTCGACATTTCCAAATGTCATTACCATGGGACTATGGTCATAGTGATAATGTAGCTGACTTGGTATCCTCACTGATGCAGTTATTGTTTTTCATGAAGCACCTAGTATTCACCAAAAAAAGAGAAAAAGGCAAAAAACGAAGGTGGGAAGGAGAGGAGAGGTGTGAGGGTGGAAGGAATGAAAACAGAAAGCGGGCAGGCAGCGCGCGGAATTGCGGGGAAGGGAATCGATGACGCCCGCGAAGGGGTTTCGAGGGAGCGAGGGGATAATCGGAAAAGGTCTTGGAGACGGAGGGAGGGAGAACGAAATTGCTGTATCGAGACGAGATAAGACAGTATCTCTGACATGGATGAGATGAACTCTCCGGCGATGGTGAAAAAAAGGGAGAAAAAAGGCAACAGCACTAATGCTCCAGGGATTGATCTTGAAGAGGTGAGGACAAGATGGAGCAGTGTGATCGCAGCTTTGTGGAAAAGCTTGATCGATCAGCGAAATGTTGTGGAACGCATTTGGGAATCTTAGTTTGTAACATTTCAGCAAGAAATTAAGGCGTTGAAAGCATATCATCAGATAAATCTCACGGTATAAAGGATGCAAGAAGCACTTAATCGTGTACTTGAACACTGGAGATAGTGATAAATATATTTATGGGGGAAGTTATAGCCGAATATGCTACATTTATTTCATAATTTATGCGTTCATCGAGACTTTTACCTAGCTCTTCACCAAACCTTGAAAAAATAACTCCTCTTTGACGGCTTGGTTTATTATGATTAATAGAAATTCATTTGGGAGTAGAGGCTTTATTCGGAGGTCCTATTAGAGGTATTCTCAAGACTATCGGATTTTCTTATGTGGAATATCTTGTATCTTACCACTTCATACACTTATAATACTAAATTTTATAAAAATGGGTATTTTCTCAAAACAGTTATTTTAAATAATGTCACGCGTATACCCTTTAAAGGGTCTGCAAGCTCAACGACTTTTCCCATAGCCCATCCTCTTCAAATGCTTACATAGCAGTTAAGCCGAAGAGGAAAGTGAGAAAATAAGAGAGCATCTAAAGAGATCCACGCAGCCTATAAAACCTTAGAAACGGACTAGAACAATATGTTCCTGCTACTGGCAAACTAGAATGTAACCCTATTCTTCATTACTCCACCATGTGCGACTTAAGTAACTAAACATTTCTGAAAAAAATAAAATTAAAAAAATATCTACCTTTAAAAATAAATCCCCAACTAAAATGCAATAACTGATATAAAAACACACACTATTATCTTTCCATAAGAACATCGAGAGAAGTTAAAAATAGTCTCATGCATTTACCGAGTGAGTAGCACAGCATGTCTATTATTGTCAATGTTCCTCAAATTATTTTGTACACCTTTTCTATATAGTAATAGAAAACTTTTCTAACATTTTATTGAAGTGTTGCAGCAAAATATGTGGACAAAATAACGGAAGTACACCGGGCCTCACGGAGAAAAAGCAAAGAATACCTACAAATTCAATTTTACCTTCTGGATTCCACAGAATTCTGATTGTTACTAAACCATCAAAAGCTATCATGAAATCAACAATAGCAGGGGTGTTTAATTTAGTACAAATCACAATTTACAATAAAATTTTGTGGATAAAAGTATTAGAAATATTTAGGTAGATTTTACTTTTTATAAGTATATTTGAAACAATAAAATATTTCTAGCGTTCTTTTTTGTAATTCAGAAACAACTCATGCAGAAATAACGCACCACAGAGGAAAATCATACGATCAAATAGAAACTATTTTGAACTCAATGCGCACATGTGGCAAGAAATACGACGAAATGCTTGTCCTTGCTTCAAAGCAGAATTTCATAATTCCAAAGCATTAACAAGCGAAACAGCTGACCGTAAACTGGGAGAACTTTGGACATTTCAACTGATCATTTCCTGGCGAATATTCACTTGATTGCTAAGTGAATTTAGACCGCTTTCTAAGCGTTTTCATAAATGTTTCTTCGCTTCAAGGACATTATAAAAAAGGTATGCGCTAGGAAAACCCGTAAAAGGCTGAGAAGTTTTTTTTTACCCTCCTACACCCTCATTCATATAATCACGAGGCCACATGCATATTTATTCCCACCGTTCCCATTCCTTTCCCATTCCACCTTCTCGTGGAAGGTGGGATGGTGTGGAAGCGTTATTAAGTTGGAATAAAAAGGCTACTGGATGGAGGAGGGGTGGTGTGGAGTGAAGAGCGAGAGGGTGGGACGAGTCAGGAGGGGATTAGGGGGAGCAGGTGTCTTTCTCGTGAGGTCACCGCCAGGCGGTTAACTATCCCGTAACGCAGAACGGAAGCGCGGGTCAAGACGGGCGAAAGAATTGGAGATGTGGTGGAAAGGATAGGGCATCCGACTCTCTTCTCCTGAACATAAAGGTAAAAAAACATGAATGTTTCTGAGGATGCCTTTCCAAAAAATATCATGATAGCTCTCAACGATACTATTGATACCTCAAAAACGCTTCGATCGGCCACTGCAAGACCAAGGTTTTCTTCCCTGGTCAAGAGACATTATTCGCTTATTGTAAAATTTATAAAAAACGGAAGTTAGACCATCTACATAATTCCAAATAAGTTACTTTAGGTGTGTGAGGAAGTGACGAAATCGTTCCCGAAGCATATACAACATTATAAATTATAAAATGTTAAGCAAATACGAATGCAAATGCATTTTGCCAATAAACTTATGCATAGATGTATGGTGTGTAATGTTGCATCCGAGTGCTTCCGTGCGAATCATGTTCATTCGTTATTTTATTTCACAAATTAAATGTCATAAAACATGACCGGTTTGCATGCTGATATAGTATGGCTTTATCTTTTGGGAATTGTGTGAAATTTACAATGAAAAATCATTCACCTACAATTCGAGCTCAAGACTCCTCGATATCTACTCTGGAGCACCTATCGCGATATCAAGGGTCCTGGGTCCATAGTCCAGGTGAATGTTTGTTTTGTGAATTTCATGCAATTGTTTGATCCCTAGCGGTTGACTCCGTAAAAGTTACTATGCGGCAAATTCCGAAGTTCTTTGAATTTTAACTTTTATGGTTAGGTATGGCTTTGCCTATATTCACCGTACCTGCCTTATAGGAGTTCCAACAACTGTAGTTATACTGAAACTTCTAACATTAAGCCTGACTTTTTAGCCACGCAGGGACAGGGTTGAATTTGTGACCAAAATACTGGTTTTCATACCGAAAACCCAGGTTTTCTCTCACAATCCTCAGAAGAATTCCAATCCCTACCTGGATACAATAGTACTCCTTCCACCAAAAGAGACGTTAGACTGAGAACTCTTTTCCTTCTTTCATTAATATTAGGCTAATTCCAACTCCGTGTTTCTCTCCATCCTTCTTTCATTCTCCAAAGGAGTTATTCTCATGCCGTTCTATCAACTTATTTTTAATGGCGCAAATATCCTCCTCTAACATAGATCGATTAATGGTAATTGATCGATAATACATCGATCTAATATCGATTTTATAATTTATTTCAACCACCAACGAGCAATGATAGGCCGAATAAGTTGGCCCACCAAGCAGTTGCAACAGCTAACAAACCTTATCAGCAAGTAAGAGATCCAGGTTCATATCGTAGGTCAGTTCTAATTTCAATTTTTTTAGGCCCTTTCCATGTTGCCATACATTAAATGTGTACCCTAGACTGCTTGCAACACTTATATATCCAGTTATCATGTATGTCATTGTTATCTATGACTGGTCCCTACGCTGCCTCAGGGATTGTAACAGTTTGGTGTTTATCTTCTCAAGCAGCAGTTGATGCTGGAAAGCAGCAGTTTCTATGACTTAAAATTCTAAAGCTACGTTGCAGGATAACCTAACCTTAGATTTTTATTACATTTCAAATGCAGCATCCATACCCAAAGTGGGATTCAAACCCATGATCTTTGAGTCCACAGGCCGACGAGTTTCCCGTTCAAAGCATTCAAATCTTTTGGTATTTCCTAATATGGAGATTTGAGATAAAGATTTAACATTTTAATGTCCAGAAATTTGGGGTATTTATTATAATTTATCCCGGTTCCCACTCATATTGTATATTTATAGTTAAGAGTACAAGGTTGGCAGCCCTACTAAATGAGCCGCAGTGAAGCAGAAATATCAGGGAAAGCCTAAGGAATTGGCGGATGAGTGAATAAGCAGGAAGGGCGGGAGGCAAGAGGGGACAGGGTGTAAGGGAAACAGAGACAGGTGTCGTAGAAGACACTTTTGTGACTCGGAAGAAGAGAGCTCTTTACTTATGAATAGACGGGATTCGTGCATATGTTTTTGCATTTCATGTGAATATGAAAGTGGTTCCCTCGGTTGGTGGGTGGAATGTCTCCTCTTTGTTCTACATAGGTTTACCTCCGTGTCCACGTGCGCTACTATGGCAAATGAAATATTCACTTCCACACACAGAACTTATGATCCTACTGTAGAAACTTGTACCACTGGTGGGGAATATATCATTCACGTGGTTCTTTTATACCTTCAGAGTTCAAAGTTATAACACACCGGCAAATTTTTCGCAACCTTTAACCCTTTTACCAAATCCACCAAAAACATATTCCAGTGTATCAGTAATAAGAAATACGCTGTAACAATTAAAAAAACATCATGTGGCAACCAACAAATATTCCTGGATCACAAAAATTTGTTCGTTTCCTCTATCTACATAAAGAAATTCATTCCCAATTCAATCAAAATGAAAATCTTTGATTGTAAGAAGTACACCAGAAACGGTGAGTGAAAGACTTCGAAAAGAGATATCTTAGAACGAATAAATTGTTGAAAATATTTTAAGTGATCCTGATAATAGAAAAGAGAAAAATAGGAAGGAATAATCGGTCAACTGAATTGTTAATAATTATTTCTTCATTATGGATATTTCGGCTAAGACTTACTGTTTCCATGGAGGAAGAATGCACAGTAGTAGACCAGGATGTTTACCTAGAAAGAGAAAATAGATTATTAGCACCTTAGAAAAGGAGATTTACTTGTTGACAAAATAAAGTTGCAATGAAAATTTTGTTCGTTATGGGTAAGGAATTCTAAATGAAAGAACTGATGAGCTGTCGGAAAGTTATATAATGTTGATATTTTGGTTTTAATTTTTTTGACATTTATAAATTTATTATTTTTAAATATTAAAAATAATAATATACAAGGTAGGCGGTAATAATATATAAAAAAAGTAACCTTCGCAGCATTCTTCAAGAGTTTCAAATATTCAGAAGCGATGAATGTGGCAAAAATGGAAAATGCTTAAATAAATATGCAATGATTTGTTTTTCTCAATATTTTAGTATGAAAGACATTTATCCTGAAGGTCTACAATTCCCATCTACAAACTTTACGCTCTATTTCAGTCACTTCTTCATCACGAAAATTCGATAAGTCACTACAAGCTCAACGGATACAGGAATCTCCAACGAGGCAACCAGCACTGCAGTCTGTCAAAATGAAAGCAAAACGATTCAAAGTTGCTTAGTGAAAAACCTGTGAGAGTAGGATAATCTGAAGTCTTAGAATACGGTAATTGAACCAATATCAATTTTTCGGAAGAAGATAAGAGGAAATAATAAAAAATAAGTGCCAGAAGAAGGCGAGATTACCAATGCACACATAAACGAAAACACCTCTTTGTTTCATAAAATAATATGAAATAAGGCAGACTTTAAGGAAAACAAAACCGGCAATGACACCCTTAGCGCATACCGAAATATATTTTAGGTTTTAAAAAGTAAGTAGTAAATGTATCACGTTATATAATTTACATAGCGTTTTATCTATCAATTTTGCTTACGTATTCTAACATGCTGCAAGACCACTAAAGGAAAACACCTCTTTATTTTATAAAGTAAGATGAAATAAGGCAGAGTTTAAGGAAAACAAAACCGGCAATGACACCCTTATCGCATACCGAATTACCGAAATATATTTTAGGTTTTAAAAAGCAGTAAAAGGATCACGTTATATAATTTACATAGCGTTTTATCTATCAATTTTGCTTACGTATTCTAACATGCTGCAAGTCCACTTTTCAGTTTATTTTTTTCCCTTTCCCTCTCCAGTTTATTGTTTTTAGACCCTCAGGTTCCTGAAATAACGCTCAAAAATAGCTCCTCAAATGCACACCACGCTACCTTAAATTCAGCTTATGCTGTCTCTCGAATCTTTCTTAAACGCTGTCTGTCATGAAACGATCTTGGGAAGGTAAATATGTGTGCGAATTTTTGAGATTCTATATTGATTGGGGTGAAAATATTATGCATGCGTCGCAGAATGATATGCTTTTTCCGATACAATTTAAAAAATGTAAATGGGTTATTCGAGAGCTAAAATCCATATTCAATGAAGACCTCGCTGGAATATTGATTCCCCTGATCTTCGTATGCAACTAAAAATTAGAGAACTTGAACACGGCATCCTAAGAAAAAAAAAACCAGCACCTGCCATTTCCACGTGATTTTTAGTAGAAATGGAAGAAGGTGATCAATATTAAACCATGTCTCTAAATTATAACTCATCAGTGTGGCGATTATTTTTGTTTTTAATTTTCTTTTGTTGCATTGGTATTTCGGTTGAAGAAATAAAAAATAAATAATTAAATTGAGCTATTTTAAAATTCCTAATCATGGAATTCTTGGGTACAGTACCGATTCCTGTGACTTTTATACTGACTTTTTCGGAATAATTGCAAAAGCCTCTCTTGTAATACCTCCTGTGGCTCCCAAGCTGCTTTACAACTTGTGAAAAAAATTAGGCTGCATCGATCTAATATTTTATTCAAACAGTTGCATAAATTCTACAAAACAGAATTACCATATGATGCATGCGAATAGTACAATCGTTCTAAACTCGCAACATTACTCGAAGTAATAATTAATCGAAGACGTAAGAGAGGGTACTGAAAACATCTTTACATAAAATGAGACATTCGCCCTCTTGCGCTGATGAAATCCTCCCGGCACAAATAAACGCCCGCAAGTGAGACTTTGAAAAAGGAAAGGACTAAGCTAGAAACAGCGAGCACGAAACTTATCAAGCTGACTTCCGATCCCTTTGAGAAATACTCGATCAAACTTCTTTCATTCTAGGGAAAGAGAGGGAAGAGGAGAGAAAAAAAAATGGAGTGAGCTTTATGGCCCCCTGTCTCCCGGGCGCCGGCGCCTTTGATTGAGACTAAAAAGGTCAGAGGAGTGAATAGCTTCGGGAGTAGGAGGAAGTTGGCGGGGATAGGTCGCAACCATTTTTAGAGGCTCTCGCGAAGCGAAGGACAATGTAATATGCTGTCTGAAGGGCATAAAGGAATTGGTGCAGCCGACGAGGCCCCTCTGCCTCCCTTGTGGCACCCTCCTCTTCTCATTGAATGGGGGATTTCAAACGTCGCACATAACACGAGTGTCTATATTCGAAGGAAATAAGCACGGGGTGGAACTCGCCGGCCCATTCACGTGTGTCGTATTGGTCCCCTGCGACCCCTTTGGCGAGGGTGTTCTTGATATAGAACAGCAAAGGTCCTATATGACAGGTGTGTGTCATCTTGTCGAGGATCGATGAATCACCAAAGTGTTTCTAGAGACAGATCAGATATTGCGTTTTATTAGGGGTTCTCGCAAGCCTGGTGAGAACATGAGACAATCATGGGCTTAGTCTACCAAAGTTGAACTCTTCTATTAATGCCCTTGTATAAATGCAGAAAGTATATTTTTTTTAAACAAATTAAAATACTAAATTGCGGTCATAATTTTCTCCTTCAGAAGCATATGTATTTTTCTAGTGAAAATAATATGACGTGTGCCATTCATAAGTGAGAATAATCGCATAACTACGGTCAATATATTTGTAAGTAGAGAATAAGAAAGAAGAAATTCCGTTCTCGTACTTGAGAATATATTCAGGAACCTAAAAATAAAAAATCACCGTTATTTCTGAGTAAGTTTGACTTATATTCACGTAATTTTCCAAATCACTTGGAATACATCCCATTTGTTAAAGTATGTTCTAGTAGTAAAGTAAAAATTGCAGAATTTTAACAGGATACAAATCATACATTTATGAGTTGTTTATTTGTAATACACTTCACATTATTGTGTACACTGCAAGTATGCACAACTGCAGGTATTGGTTATACTTAAGTTCATCAGCTAAAAAGTTGAATGATTAATTAGTCTTAGCTGTCTCTTATATTTCATTAAATCAGCAGTTATTTACAATCCTATTATATGTATCATAGGAGAAAAGGTTTTACTGCTAAGACTTCTGATTTCATTATACCATGAAGATGTACACACTAGTATTAAATACGACACAGTTTCAGGCAATACTTTGTGGAAGTCAATCATACTGGGAGTAAAGGATTGAACACATCATGGTCGTGTTAAATAAATATCTGAGTGGAAGCTGCAGTGTTCAATCCTTTACTCCCACTGGTATTAAAACAAAATGCATCAATTGTTCCCAAAACATTTTCACTCTTAATCAAAGCAAACGATAAGGAAAGGCGATTTCTTTAAAAAATCGAACAACACCAAAAAACTGAATTAAATAATTGATGTGTCCATGCAAATAAATTCCGGAAAATCTTTTCAATATTCTTGCTTCTGAAAAAGCAGTTAACCTTTGCTCACCATTTCAATCATTTCAAAAGGCATAGCTACGCATGACTGGAAGTTTGACATTGTCACCATTATGCGAGGGTCAATTAATTTGTAGCACTCAGGTTGGAATAACTGTAAAGTGGAGATGCATTCGTATTGATTAATACACCATTTTAAAGTTCATAGCTTGAGAAAAAAGCACCATAAATAGAGCATACTGGTGTCTCAACCACTGTAACGGTTGACAATGAACGTTTGTACATCAAGATGGAAATTTTACCTGGCGTAAACCAAAGCAAATCAGCAGTACTTGGAATGAAGTTTCTTCACCAAATTTTCACAATTGATGCATCACATATAAATCCCGTAGTGGAGAGATTCATCCTTATCGCGAAAAAACAATTTCGAAGAGGGCATACAACGGTTGAGCAAATAATGATCTTTGCTTATGAACGTCAAGTTATCATCATTTCAGATTGAGTTACATGTGGAACAAGTGTACAACAGTATACGTCCGTGGTTTCCTACAAATATTTTCCGTAGTAATATGCAATAAAACGGATCTAAGTTCCTAGAAGCTGGGCCACCCGCCCTACACGACAGCATTAACCCGAAAATAGGGAACCTTGTGACCATACATCTACATCAATTTGTGTAGGAGTTGTTACCTCATTCTTTATAGAGTCTTCAGCATGCACTGACATTGTGCATCACGAGCCTTCCAGACTTCGAGACCAGTCCAGTTTAGAGAGCTCATGGGTAGACAGTTTGTTCTCCATAGAAGACCTCTCCTTGGAAGATACCAGAGGCGTACGACACCAAAACAAAATTGATACCATCAATAGAGTGGTAAAGATTCAGAGACGTTTAGACACAATCATGCAGTGAGAACGTAATGAAAGACTAGAAAATAAAAGTATAAATAATCCTGAGTGTTAAAATTAAAATATGAGTATTATTAATGAAAACTTCCGTGTATTTACAATGGAACTAAAGC
The DNA here is from genome assembly GCA_963573305.1 of Pyrrhosoma nymphula. Lineage (NCBI taxonomy): Eukaryota > Metazoa > Arthropoda > Insecta > Odonata > Coenagrionidae > Pyrrhosoma > Pyrrhosoma nymphula. The sequence continues at coordinate 95,616,492 of OY754335.1, read as the reverse complement.
TAAATCTTCGAAACGATAACAGTTTCATTAGTATTCATCATCATTGGTGCATCTGTCCGCAGACAGGTTTCAACGGTAGCGTTGTCTCCACAGCATTCTGTCCTGGGCCTCTCTCTTCATCTCTGCATAACTCCTTCCTTCTTTTATATCCCTCAGTATTCCGTACCTCCTTCCTCTCTTCCCTTCTATTATTATTTTCTGTAGGCTGTTATTCCTTGAAATGTGTCCAATTCATTTTGCCTTTCTCTTTTTAATTTCTCTCAGTATATTTCTTTCTTCTCCAATCCTTCTTAGCACTTCTTCATTCGTGATCTTATCTTTCCATCCAATCTTTTCCATTCTTCGCCATAGCCACATTTCAAAGCTTTCTAAGTACTTTTCTTCTCTCTTCTTCAACGTACACGTTTCGCATCCATACAATACAATGCTCCATAAATAGCATTTTGAAAATATTTTACTAATACCCATCTTGGTGTTCCTTTCTGTCATCAGTTCCTTAATCTTGCTAAATGCTACTTTTCCTTGCCCAATTCTGCTTTTAACTTCTTCAGTACATTTGCCACTCTGTGTAACTATACTTCCCAGGTTCTTAAAAGAGCTTACTTGTTTTAATTTTTCTACCTCCAGCCATATATTTAAGGCCCTTCTGTCTTCGCTATTCTCATAACCTTAGTTTTATTGCTTTTTATTCTCATTCCGTAGTCTTCACTTTTCTTCCTAATTCTTTCCATCATTTCCTGAATTTCTTCTCCATTCTCTGCTATTATAGCCTGGTCATCATCATATCTGATGGATTTTATTCTCTCACCTCCCACTTTTATCCCCCCGATGTCTTCTAAAGCCTCTTCCAGCAGTTTGTCAGCATACAAGTTAAAGAGACATGGTGACAGACAGCAACCCTGTCTAACTCCTCTTCCTTTGTTTCCTCGTCCCCAATTCACACAAAAACTTTCTGATGGATGTATATCTGCTTTATTAATTTTCTATCCTTCCAGTCTATATCTATCTCTCTCAGAAGATCTAACAAGATATCCCATCTGAACCCATCAAGAGCATTTTCATAATCAATAAAGCATACGCATATCCCACGGTTCAACTCTAATACCTTTTCTGTTAACATCCTCATACATCCAATAGCATTTCTCGTTCCTTTGCCCTTGCGGAAACTGAACTGGTCTTCCTCTAATTTTTCTCCTATTTTATTTCTCATTCATTCCAATATAACTTTGGTTATAACTTCGCCCACATGTGAGATAAGGCTTATAGTTCTGTAGTGTTTACATTCTTGTGCATTACATATCTTTGGTATCGGCACCATTATCGTTTTGATAAGATCTTCTCGCCACTCCCCTGTATCATATATTTTATTAACCAGATCCGTGAGTCAATTCAACCCATTCTTCTCTAAAGCCTTTAAAATATCTACTGGTATTTGGTCTCCGCCGACTGCCTTCCTATTTTTCATTCCTTTTACTGCCATTTCTATCTCCCCTTTCATTACTTTAGGACCTGTATTGTCCCTCTCCTCATTCATGTCATTCTCCAATTCTATTTCACTTCCTCTTATGCAGTACAGTTCTTTTATATATTCCTCCCATATTTCCTTCACATCCTCGTTATCTGTTGTAACTCTTCCACACTTATCTCTCATACCTTTCTTCGAAATGGCTCTCTGTTTTCTCGAAGTCAACATTCTCACAATTTTGAACATTTCCTCCGTCTTTCCTTCTTTTTCTAGCTTTTCAATTACAAAGCACTGCTCCTTCATCCACTCTTCTCGAGCTTTGTATGTAGTTCTGATTAGTATTACTTCCCGATTTTTAGTTATAGATTCAATTTCCTGAAAGCTTTAACTATGTTGAAAAAAACTATATATAGCATATTGTTACGCTGGAAATAATCCACATCCACCACGATACGTTTATTTTGTAAAGTATAAAACTCTTGAACTGTATACGATGAATATCTCGATACATTAACATAAGCATTGCGTGAGCATTATTATATGAATACTAGTTATTGTAGGGCGCCTAAGGCAACCATAGATGAGTTTCATGCTGCGTTAATGAATTATTAAAATTCCTTATTTGAGGTACGAAAATTTTCCAAGCAAAAACGCCTATAGGTAAAAATAACGGCATTTAAATAATTAAGTGACTGTGGCTCCATCTAACTCGCTTTGCTCCCGGAATTAATGAAAGAATCACTTGAGGTGGCTGGAGCGATTTTTGTTTACGTACCGATTTGCGTGAAACTTTGCATACGTGTCCTTATTAGTAATATCTATCGATAAAAGATAAAAAAACTGCATGCTACCAATTTCGTTTCCTGGCAATTTCATGCTATTTTAACAAGTACTCTTATGGCACACGGCATATATTTTTAAACAATTCGATTACTTATGTATTTTCTCCTAAATGTGAAATAATAAGTTCATGTTATTATAATAGCTGCTAACAAATATCAAGGTACCATGCCGATAAAGAAAAGTGTATTTAGAAAAGTATTTAGATATGATTTTCTCATTAATTTCGAATTTCGCCCAAAAAATCCAAGTCAAAACAATACTTTAATAAAGGCAAAAATTTTAAATATCACTCTTGTATCATATACATTGCTGCATGTATGCTGATTCCCAACGCATAAACAGGTGCACTTGAGCGAAATGTGGCCCAAGAATATTTTTTTCGTCTTACTTGAAAATTAATTGGTATGTGCCTTCAACGACTCACGATTACCGCTCCAGCCATCTTAAGAGAGTGAAAAATTGCGTGAAATATATTTTATGCGTTATCGTGGCTGTGGCTCCATCTTACAGCGTAACAGAGTCAGTCAGTCCGTCAGTGATGAACGTAAATGCATATTCCATTCCTTCAGAATGCCAAGACCACTCAAATACCCTCTTCCCAACAGTGAAATCGCATCGAGCGTTTAAAGGTGGCACCTGCGGTTTCAACCGCAGGAAAATACACCTCGTAGGCAAATGACTCGATTTTCATGCATCATGGATTAGCGCCAAAGGCAGACTGAACTGGGGAGAGGGCCTGGATGTTAAGACCATAAGGGCGAATGTGGTGGCTGGAAGACATGGACACGGATTGGGGTATACACGCGGTTTAGGCAAAGGGCAATTACGGCATTCCTAAGGTCAAATGCATTCGGATTTACGGTTCACGTGAGATAGGCGTGGGAGAGAGACGAGACGGTGGGAGGGTGAAGGAAGTGGGGGAGGTGTTCGGGACGGAGAGGGGAATTTACTAGTGTGTAAAGAGGGTATTGGGAGGGAGTGGGGGGGGGTCAGGCGGGCGGGAGAAAAGTTGGCCTCGGGAAAAACGTCCTGAGGGATATGTCGTGCTGCGCGAAAGTCGACATTCAGACGGTTCAGAACGGCGGCGGCAGGCGGAGAGGAGAGTGCTGGCTGGAGTCCAGATCAATTACAGTGTGAGGTTGTGGTGGGGGCGGCAGAGTCGGAGTGGGGAAAGGACAGGGGGATTGGCACGCCCCTGGTTTTAGAGCAGGCCGAGTCTGGGGAATTGTAAGAGAGCAAGGGGTCGAAGTTCGAGGTGCCTCTCCGTGTTCTGGTGGATAAAAAAAGGAGATAAAAATGAGCGAAATGAGTGGCGTCGCAAAAGTCATCGCAGGTGGGAAATGTCATGTCGTCAGGCGAGGCTGGGTAGGAGAGGAAGACAGGGGGCGGTGCCAGGGAATGAGAGGCCTGCCTGTCCGTCTGCCTGCCTGGCTGAAGGGGAAGAGGAATGCATTTTGGCGCTTCCGAACTTGGTTTACTATGCGCCGAGTCTCCCAGGCCACCTCCGTGGTGTATATTTCATTTAAAAGCTCGACGTGAGTACTCAACTTGTGTGAGCACATGAGACGTGCATTTTAAAGACTCGAGGAAGACTCGTCAGGAAACTATTCCGAAGAAAAAACTTCCTCAAGGCGGATGGGTAGAAATAGTACAACTTTTTGGGATCCTCTCCTAAAACCGCTGACACACTTATTAATAATGCATGACCATTATGTATCGAAAAAAGTAGTTCATAAAAAATTTATGATGGAGCATGTAGACAAAGGTGAATGTAAAATTTGACACGGCAAAAAAGGGTCATAACTAAGAGATAATAAATAATGCAGCAGATATATTTCAAGCACAAAGAAAATAATCCCACCTTTGTGTATCCGCCAAACATTAAAAACAGTATAGTTGTATTTTTAATCCATTTGCCTTTTCGTAACAGCAGTAAAAAGCGATATTAGAATAAACCGCTTATATCCAAATGTTTTATTGTAAATGTTTAGTTTTGACATTGTGGAAACATCAAAAAACTACCTTAGGACGCAAGTATGACTATTTGCATTATGTCAATTTCTAAAATTAATATTTTATCATAATAGTGATCAAATATCTGACAATAATGCGATTACTGCTGAATTAAGGAGCTTCCACCGCGACTGTGTGAGTCAAAACTAATACTAAATTCCACATTTTTTATATTTTGTCCTCAAAATCCTGCTTTCACTGATGAAATTCATTACCTACAGTAAACCAAAATTAGAAAAAATGCAGAATATTCCACGAATGGATTTTAAATTAGCACTTTTTTCCAGCCATTGGAGCCAACTGCAGCGCCATTTCCTACAAATTGCCGCATTTTGACTTCAATTACGGCAGTAATTCCCTAACAACTAAAATAATGTGATAAGATGCCTATATTTTATTTTTTTAATTTCTCTGGATTATTTCCTTCATATAAACAGTTTTCCGCGAAAATGGCATTTATATTTTATGGAAAATACTATTTTTCCTCGTGTTTCTCTCATTCCCCCGTTTAACACAATGTAATTTCAAGTTCAATTAAAGAATAAAATAGCGTGAAAGGTATTATTTTGTTGTTCATATCAGATAGAGGACAAGATTTTTTACAAGTAGACAGAAAATGATTGAAAAGACATTTAAGTCATTTTACGGTGGAACCACCTTAATCATCATCATACTAATATATAAAAATTGAATGGTGTCTGTCTGTCTGTCTGTCTGTCCGTCTGTCTGTTGCTCAATCACGCAAACACTACTGAACCGATTGAGCTGAAATTTTGTATGTATGTAGAATTAGTTGTATCGGGATGTAACATAGGCTATATTAAAAATCCGACAGGGCACCCAAAGGCCCCCCCTGGGGGTCCCCTGTGGTCCATGCTAAGCATTGGGTTCGGTGCAGTGGTTTCATTATTTTCTTTTTAAAATTACTTTTACTCAAGATAGAGGGCTGAAATTGATTTTAACGGATGGCTGAACAAATGAAGTTTCTAATTCTTTCAATCGATTTTCTTTTATGCTTCGTAATTGTCTGAATATCATCTTTTTTGCTGAAAATTCTCACATTGTTCTCTGAAATCAACAATAGCATATTTCCTTGACAACCAGAGATTTTTTTTTCAAAGGATATTCACGCATCTGGCATTTAAGTTTTCCTGCCGGCCCATGATAGCACGTAGAAAGAAAATCTGTAAAAGAAGGGCCCAGAGTCCCAAGGGCCCCAAAACAGATTGCTTCGGGGAGTAATCGATATATTCAATACATATTTACAAAAAGTAAACTCTTCAATGTCTATTCTCAAAGTAGCTCTCATAGGGGCACTGCATGAATATGAGAGAACATTTACGTAGTAAACGATACACATAAAGTAATTAAACGTGCAGGAGTATTTAGGTGCAGCAAAAAGTCATGGTAATAATGCCTCTATTGTTACAAGAAACACGGCGTTGTTTAACATCGTTTTATACTCAGATGTATTCCACGTAGTGGAACCGTCTGCCTCTCATTTCGATTGCGAATTGTTTTTTAGACCAATGTCCACATCATACGAACGAACGAGGGAACGTCAATGTGTATCATACTAGGTTAAGAACTCCTCAATTGACTACGCTGACAGTATTCTTCAGGCTTTGTGGTTTTTCTTCTACAATACAGTCAATTTTTTTCACACCCGTTGAATTTGATAACGATTGCGAACAGTGTTTTAGACCATTTCCCACTTCATAAACGTTACGAGTTATTTAAATATGTTTAAAAGTGTAAAAGTGCAGTAAACTTACATTCACTCAATCATCGCGTTGCCTATTCAAGACTCACTCGCCGCTGTGTTTCCCTTCCTTGGACTTAAAAATATATCCATCAACATGCCTAAAAGAAAAAAAAGAGTAAACTTTCGAATAAATCGTCTAGAGCAAGAGGAATGTGTTCTTTGCGAGAAAATGAGCCCTTGCAAGAAAAACGACAAAGATTAGACTTGGATGCTGAAATACATGCCCACCAGCTATAAATCTGGTTCAAATATAGACCCATCTGTTTCGAAACTTCAATCTGTATTAAGACGGTGAAAATTATAATGACGTCACTTCATGCTTCTTACCCGAAAGAAGTACGGAAATTCTGCGCAATGAACAACATCCGTGCATGAAAATAGGCAAGTGAACTAAGAATTACCATAGATTTTTTATTTAGCAACCGAAACCAATAATTATGGCTACCCTTCATGCCGAAGGCGCACTCCGGGTAATGAAGGATTCATAGGACAAGTAAACATGGCTGCTGCTGAAAATGCTCATTTTGACGGTGTCAACCGCTGGATTGTACCCTACTATCCAATCCTGATTAAGATACTCAACGCACATATCAACGTTGAATTGCGTAACTCAATTAAGTCATTGAATGCAAATATATGTATGTACACAAGGAAAGCGATCAAGCTGTTAATCACTCAAAAGACGGATCAAGAAAAATGGAGGGACGAGGTTCCATCTATCAACCTGGGTGCTATTTAAGTTGTGATAAACCTGCGTGGCCCATTTTTGGGTTTCCCGTGCATGGAAGAGGACAAACAGTCACTCAACTCTCCGTGCACCTGGAAAACGGTCAGCGTGTCTACTACAACGAATACTACATACAAGATAGGATACGAACACCTCAAATGATCACGCTGACAGTATTATTCAAGCTTTGTAGTTTTCTTAAAAATAAGTTCAATGTTTTTCACACCCGTTGAATTTCGACGGGTACCTTCAGCTAGTACTAATATAGAAAAATGTAATGGTGTCTTTCTGTTGCTCAATCACGCAAAAATTACTCAACTGATTGAGCTGAAATTTGGCTCGTAGTGAGAAAATGTATCTGGGTGTAACATAGGCTATAATAAAAAGCCCTCAGGGCCCCCAAAGGCCCCCCGTGGTGGTCCTTGGTGGTCCATGCTAAGCTTTGGGTTCGGTGCAGTGGTTTCATTTTTTGCTTTTAAAAATTACTTTTACTAAAGATAGAGGGCTGGTATTGTTTTTTTCGGATGACTGAATAAATGAAGTTTCTAATTATTTCCAACGACTTGCCTTTACGCTTCGTAATTGTCTGAAAATCATGTTTTTAGCTGAAAAATATCACATTTTCTCTGAAATCAACAATAGCATAGTTCCTTGACAACCAGAGATTTGATTTTCAAAGGATATTCACGCCTCTAGCATTTTAGATTTTCTGCTGGCCCATGATAGCACGTAGACAGAAAACCTGTATAAGAAAGGCCATGAGTCCCAAGGGTCCCATGATCGATTGCTTAGGGGGGTAATCGATAAATTCAATGCATATTTACAAAAAGTATATTTTTCAATGTCAATTCTCAATATTTTTCAATGTCAATACTGATTGCACGAAATCCTCTGGCCATACTCCTTCCAGGTATATCCTGCGAATATGTTCGAAAAATTATTCTCTCCCCATACTACCTAGATTCTTTAGTAGCTCCGCAGGTAGGTTATCGGTTCCCACGGATTTTCTACCCTGCATCTCTCTTAATGACCTCTCTACTTCGCTGTCAGGTAACTCTGGTCCTAGGTTATCCTTATCTATTGTTCCTTCATCCTCTAGATCTAGGATCAAGGGTCTATTATCGCTGTCATATAACTCCTCTACGTATTCTCTCCACCATTCCTGGATGTCTTCCTGTCCGATGAACATCTTCCCTGTTTTGTCCTTAACCTTTGGTATCGTTTGCCTTCTCTTAGCACCCGATAATATTTTCACCTTAACGTACAAAGCGTCCACTTCCCCCTCCTCCTGCAGCTTATCCATTTCCTTGCATTATCCCTTCCACCAATTTTCTTTTGCCCGATTGGTCACTCACCGGAGTTTATTATTCAATTACTTGTACTTCCTCTTGCCTACGTCGGTGTTGACGTTTTTCCATATCCTTTTCTCCTCCATTTTCTTTATCATTTCTTCCGTTACCCACTGCTTCTAAACCCTCTTCTTTTCCACTGTTCCTATTGTTTTCGCTGCCGCTCCTGCGATGCCTGTTTTTACAATCTCCCATCTTCTATTTTGTTCCCATCCGCTTTGCTTCACCTATGTTCTTTTCTACCAGCTCTTGGTATTCCCTCCTTTTCAACCCTTTCAATGCTTCAAGGTTCCACCTCTTTATCTTCCTACCTTTACTAAGCCTTTTGAATCTAACTTCAAACTTCATCATCACTAAGTTATGATCTGAGTCCGCACCCGCCCCTGAATAGACACGCGAGTTTTTTACACTGTTCCTAAATCTCTGCCTTACCATTATATAAACAATTTGGTATCTCCCAGAATCACCCGGTATTTTTCATGTGTACCTACGCCTGGGGTGATGTTTAAACCAAGTGTTTGTCACTACTAATTTATTTCTTCTACAAAATTCAACTGCCTTTTCCCCGCGATCATTTCTTCTTCCTAGCCCAAACCCTCCTACTTCTAATCCGTCCCTCCCTTCTCCCACCACTGCATTCCAGTCTCCCATCACTATCAGGTTTTTCTTTCCCGGCATTTCTCGAATTATTTCTTCTACTTGCTCGTATACCTCTTCCATCTCTTTCTCCCTATGGTTGCTTGTTGACATGTGTACCTGGACCAGTATGAAATTCGTCGGGCGTGCTTGTATTTCTACCACTAGTACCCTGTCGTTCACCTGTTCAATGTTTACCACCCTCAACCCCAATATTGTGTTCACTACCATACCTACCCCACGTTGACTCTCTTTTCCCCCACTATAGACTATACCCTGTAGCTATCACTCCAATAGTCCCCGCTATCCATCCATCTCACCTCGTACAATCCCAAAGCATCTATTTTTCCTTTTTCCATTTCCTTTTTAATATTTTCAAGCTTCCCGGCCCTCATCATGGTCCTTACGCTCCAAGTTCCTATTTTTACCGCTGTTTTCCTCCTCCTCTTTCTTTTTTTCTTCTTCTTCTCCCTCCTATCCCTTGTTTCCACCGATGATGATGCTGAGCAAGGATTTAGTTTGATGTCGACCGCGGAGGCCTTGCCTCCCCCACTGCCGGGCCCGACACCCGCCCTAGTGGGCGGCGTCCCGTAGTTACCGGGAATCAATTCTCTGTGAATGATTTTCATATTCTAGGAAGTGATAGTTGAGAGGTATTCCCACGCTACTCAACGGTATTTTTAATGTGACACCACACTACGTCAATGTCGTAGTTCAAGGAAGAGACATTTTATATATTTCTTAGTAAATATTTCGATATTGCCAATATCGAAATGTGTATGTCCTAACATTAAATTACCTTTCATTAAAAGTAATTGCTAGCCCCACCGAAATGACTACAAATGGCCTTTCCTTTTGTATCAAGAGTAACAAAACAGAGAAAGATATGAACTTTTTTTGCAGATTTTCGCAGCTCATGTTTATGGTATTCAGGCTTTTGGTTCTGCGATTAAATTATAATATAATCGCAGAACCAAAAGCCTGAATAACAGAGAAAGATATGCACAAATATACTTTTATAACATGCACGGATTCCGTCCTTAACGGCTACCATTCCTTTTCCCGAATCCCTCACTTTTTCAAATATGATGTCCAAAGTTTTATTCTATTACTTAACTTCTAATTTTTGGATTAACAATGCCTGCGCATAGTAAAAAATAGGTTTAGTATTTAATAAACATTTGTATAATTTGTAATTTCTTATATAAAGCAACACTATTCAAAGAATATTTAATGATTTCCATAAAGAGTCAAGATTAATTGAATATATAAGACAGCTAATCCATCTATGTATTTCTGGTTTTTAAATAGCTTAAATTTTGTGTATGTAAGAAATATCACATTAACATAAGTAAAAACATACCATCCGTTACTCATGGATTGACTGTGGTATCTTTCCCCCGTAGCCTTGACTATGGACAATTTTCACCGAAAATTTTCGTAAGTTATTTCCAAAAGTAATTTCTTGTAGGGGCTATATTTTAGACTGAATACAAAATATTAAAGTAGCTAAGTGGAACTACCGTATTTTTTCGAATATAAGCCGCACTCGAATACAAACCGCACCCCGTTTTTGGGGTCTCATACATGGAAAAAAGTTAATACGCGAATTTAAGCCGCACCCTTTTTAGTGCATTCCGTACTTTCTACAGTATTAGGCATTAGAATAATATATCTGTTTTTACATTACCTATGTAAGAGTGACTCAATGTTACCCATATTATCCTTTAATATATAAATAAATTGTGCATCAATTTGACCTTTTTTAGCGTTAGTTCTTACTTTCCCCGTGGTTAAGGCGATTTTAGCTGGCGTCCGCGTGAATCTGAATGGCTGGTTTGCTAAAATCGGTCATTTTTACGACTTTTTAAGAAAGTTCTCAAATTTAAGCCACACCTTGAATATAAGCCGTACCCCGATTTTGTGGCCCCAAAATTAGGAAAAAAAAGTGCTGCTTATATTCGGAGAAATACGCTAAATAAAATGGAGGCGCAAAGTATGGTTAGGATTCATCGTCTTCAATAATGGAGTCCTCGCATCCCCTACCACAAACCCTTACGGTGGCTTTCAGGGTATTTTATAAATTTTGGTATAGTTAAATAACCTGCCATAACCATCCCTTGGTACTTGGAGAATTTTCAGAACGTTATGATCTATGCAGTCACCTCCGACTTCATTAAACGTTAAATTCGTTCAATTCGTGAGCAGCAAACACGACAACGCCCACCCAAACGGTTTATGGAAACTTTTCCTTTCCCAGGTCTCGACGGGCGCAACGCACCTCTCCTGCTGAATTAATCACACACCCTCTGCGTCCTTTAAACCCACCCCCTGCCCACCCCCCCGACCCCACCTCCCCACCCGCAACGCGTACTTCGCCCCAAAACACTCCCCAGGGGATTCAGTTTGCATACGGTCCGGCACACGGGGGAGACCCCCTTTTTATATGCCACCGCCATCCTCCCCATGCCACCCCTTCCGTATTTATCCGATGAATTAAACAAAATCAAAACGCCAGTCACCGTGGATAGACAAAGCAGCCGCCGTCGGCGTGGCTCTCTTACGCTTTTCCTCCTCCCCCTAAGGACGTGATTTATCGCTGGCGGGGCCACGTGTGCGCCCGCGGAAGTAGGGAGTACGGTCGAGGGAAAAGTCCCAGCTGCAGCGAGGGGGAAAGACGGAATAACGGGGAGTGGGGGTGGCAAGGGGACCGAAAATCGCAGCGGATCATGAATGGGGAAAGAAGGGGGTTGCTGGTGAGAGAAATAACCAGTGTTATAGACAATTACCGCATTGATTAAGGTGGCTGTAGTGATTTTTGTTTATGTACTTTGTGTTTTTGTTTTACGTTTAAAATTTGTTCGTATATATTTGCGTAAAACCTTACACACGCGTTCTCATTAGTGGATATCTATACATCAAGGTGAAATAATTTCAATATACCGATTTGGTTTTTCGGTGATTCAATGCTGTGTTAATATGTACCCGTATGACGCATGACATAGGTATGTTTCGTAATAGTTTTAGTGCATGTGTAAAGATTTTCTTCCAAACGCGAAGTAATATATTTCTGATCGTTATAATTGTTTCTAAAAACTCCTTATATGTCCAATATTCGAAAATAACATATTTTAATGTAATTTGGTCTAAATTTTTAATCCCATCTGCCCCTTGCATTACCCTTCAACCACTCCTTACAAACTGCCCCCCCTTTTAATGAGAGCTCGATAAATATAATGCATTACCTTATGATGACACCAATTTGCTGACACCTCATTTGGCAAATAAAACAAGTGTGACAATAGTAAAAAGATATAATTGTTCCTCATAAACTTTAGAAGTTTTCAAAAGGTGACGCCTCAAGTTATTTCTTACAAAACAACTTTGAACATTGACGCTAAAACATTGTTTTGCTTTCGATTTGAAAAATGGAGCTCATCTCTAGCAAGAACGTTCATGTGTGGGACCTGAGAGAGGGAATATTCCCAGCTGGCTCGGGAAGATGGAGAGGGTGGCGCGGGAAGAGAATAATGCAGAGCGGATCATTGGGGGGTTGCGACGGAGGAGAGGGACGGAAGGACGACTGGAGGAGAGAATTACCACGGTTGTGTTATTTCACTCCCTTTTTTTTACTCTTTTGCGAGGGGTTGGGGTTATAGAAGGGTAGGGAGAAGAGAGAGGGAGGGAAAGAATGGGAAATGTATGCAGCAGGAACATAGGCGGAGGATAAAGGAATGAGGAAAGGAAGGGGCCTGAGGAAGGATGTGGAGGGACTCTGGTGTATGTGAGGATGGAAGAGCGAAAGTGACGGAGGCGGAGGTAAGTAAAAAGTAGAGGATGGAATTTGGAATTTGAAGGAAGATGGAAAACAAAAAGAAAAGTAAGGCGGTGGTTTATCCTTATGTGCTTGCCGCTTGCGAAGGTGGGGTCGTGCCACTGACTGGAGATGTAGTTTTCCATACAAAGATTTTCATTCTTCCCAAATTTGGCGATGACATACGTATAAATTATATACGAGCCGAGAAAACGATTATTCGAACCTGGCAATGTGGACTAATATGTACCAGGAAAATGTGTAGACCATTTTGCTACCCAAGGTTTTCGATGTTTTTATATTTCTCTACCCTATTTAATGGAACCATATGTTGCGCAACGTAATACGTAAGTATAAAACCCATGAACTCCTCCAGTTATTGCCATGAAGTTTAGGAAATCTGTACATTTGTAGGCGCATTGGCCCAGCCAGTCAAAGGTCTGTAATCAAGGCACAGATGGATTTATTTCTCTTTTAAATTTCTTCGTGGCTTTACTGCAGAATATTATTTCTCTTTTATCGTCACAGAATAATCATAAAATTAAAAATAACCAGTAAAAAATAGACTGGAGATAAATTTCATAATTTTAAACATGCAACGTTATATTTGCTAGACTCCCACAACCTTGAGATGGATAACTTCACAATAGAAGTTATTTACATTCAACCATGCGATGTAAACTGTAAAAGTAGAGAGTATTTTCGCCCCTCACAAGTATGATTTAAATTGGTCACACATTTTATTATATTTTTAAGTAGGCACTTTCATACATTAATAAAAGCTGTATATAGATGAAAAATACGCTTTTTCGTGTCATTTTAGTCATTAATTATTGAATATTTAAGTTATTAATGACCTCGTTTAAAATGTTCCAGAGAATATTTCTAACATCTAGGAGGTAACCCTTACATTTCATTTTAATGAAATAACATGAAGAAAAAACAAGAGCAAGGATGTGTAGCGGAGGAGGTAAAAGAGAAGAAAGAAGAGTTTGAGATTTAGACGTTCGAAGAGAGGAAGGAGTAAAAAAGAAAGGAAGGAAAATAAAGAAGGAAAAATAAAGGGATTGCAGGAACAAGGAGAAGAGAAGGAGAGACTGGAATCGGAAGGTTGAAAATATTTATGAGCCTGCAGGAGAGGAGTTCTTCCACCCCGTGCATATACCCGCTCATACGGCCCCATCTTTCTCTCTCTTCCCCCACCCCTTCCGTATGTGCCTCCTGCTCTCATCCTCCGACAGACACCCCGTTCCAACAGAGGGAGAATGACTGAAAGGAATGGGAGTAACATTGTGGGATTGTTGGAAATCATGACGGGATATGCGGGTGGGTTCCTTCCCGCCCTCTCCCAAGTGTTGTCTTATATTCAGGAAACAATAAATTGACTTAATAAAAGCATACAAGTAGATATACTTGGAAGTTCCTTGAAAGAAGTTTTAATGAGCGCCCAAGGTTTCAACTAACAAAGTTATCACTTGTACTGTTGAAGTGTATGTATGCAGAAATCCGGGACGTATTTTTTAACAGTTTCATCATGAAATTCTCAAGCATCTCTACTTTTATTATTTTAAAAAGCATTTCTTCCAACAAGAGAAGGCGAGGACAATTGATTTCATAGAATTTATCTTGAAATAATGTAGTCATTTAAACTTTTTCGGCCAAATGTACAGTATTATAAACTTTTTAAGAGCCTAAAACAAACAACGAATGGTTAATTTTAGCAGTCCTGTAGCCTGAGTACTACAGCAATGAAGGATTAACATTGATAAGCCCACGGGTTCAGAAACTGTCTGAGCGCAGAAACTTATTTTTTTATACCACACGCTAATAATCGAAAACTTATTTCAATAAGCTCAACGTGGCAGCATCATTTCATAAAAAAATATCACAGTAGATGGCGTAGGCAACATCCTTGGGAGCCCAAAGACGCGAAAATATGCTCTCAAATATGCATTTAAGATGGCGTAAGGGTCCTAGCTCAGCACGGGTTAGGGCTATTGAGTGCCATGAAGCAGTCCTCTCCTGCATCAAAGTGGTATTTATAATGAAATATTTCTTTGAGACTGGCACAAATTTAAATAACCCAGGCTAATCCACAAAATTTGCTTCCTAGTGCGCAAACAGCCTCCAGAAGATAACACACAGTTGACATAGACGCCCATTTTCAACAGTTGGCCTTCAAACAGGAATATAACCGTCGTTGCAAATTAGTTTTTGAAAACCAGAATATAACATTCCATGCAAGAAAAATTAGTGTTAATAGCAATGACGAACAATATGAAGGTTGAAGCGTTAATCATCATGAATCGGTGTTTCCTTTCGGAAATTCCCTCCCACCCATACCCAAGACTTAATCCAACCTCGCTTATAAATAGCGGGGAAAGTGGGCAGGGAAATTGCGATTGCTTTTTCGAACCCAATATTATCTATTTTAATATCATTGTTTATTAGTTTGTTTATATCTTAAGAAAACCTCAAATATAACAGAGGTTAACAACAAAATGGTAGACACAATTCGTCAAGGCCGAAGGTGATCCAGTTTGCATTACGTTCTTCGTCAAGAGACGCACTAGTCATGAAATTTAGAACAACTCTATTTAACAACTAATGGCTCATGATCCTTTATTAGTTTTGCGCCGACCGTGAGTAAATTTGTACCCCTCTGCCAAACTGCGAGGGCCCTTGCCACAATACTCTTTTTATCTGCCCTCACTGCGGTTTTGCTGCGAATAAACAATTAGTACTGTCATAGTCATATTTATTATTAATTGTGAAAATTGAATGAAGTAATGCTCATTAAGGGAATTATATAGAATTCTCCGAGAATCGCATTCCCCGTACTCGATGCCCGAAGGTTCTTAAATGCTGAGAGTTGGGACTTACTACCAGTTTCACGGTTCCATCTTTCTCCCTCCCCAGCCACCAGTGCATTTGCTTCTCCATACGTTTCCCCAACCCCCCCCCCCCCCCCGCCGGAGAAAGAATGACTCGAAGGAATGGGAGAAAAACGGTCGGGCTGTTGGAAATCATGACGGAATATGTGCGTGGGCATGCGAATGGATTGGAGGGAGGAGAAAAGAAAGACCAATGGGGGATAGGCGTTCAGTTGGGAGGCGTGGGAGAGAAAATCCTAGGGAGGGTTGGGTTGGGTGGATAATGCCAGCAAAGCTTACGTGTCTGTTGAAAGGGGTGGAAGGAATAGTCGACGGCCGGCAATCTGAGAAAGAATTGGAAGCGCCCAACTTTTCTGCTACCACCCCCTTGGCCATACCTAAAACCCTGAAACCTTTCCCTTTCCACACCAAAGGAAGGAGTGGGGATTGCAAGGGAAAGAACGAGGAATCCTGCTGGCTTCCTGGAAGAGGAAATATATCTAGAGTTTAGCGCGGCTAAGGGTACAGGAAAGTCTAGCGAAAACAAAATAGTATGTAGCAAAAAAGCTAGACTAGTGAGTGTTTATGGGGTCCGGATTTAAATGGAGAAAAACGCATGAATAATGCAATCGAGTTTAGTGGATATCTGTTCATCCTCCGCTTCACTGAGATGATTCTTCCACTTTTTTAACGACCACCCGGACGAGCTGATTTCGTTGCGGTCAACGTACATTCAATATCACGTCGAGGTGACCCTCACATTCAATACTCCTGCGTGCCAAAATAAATCGCACTCCTGTGTCACGTAATTTGTAAGAAGGTATCGTTTGAAGCATCACATAAACCGTATATATTCTGTTTCTGGGCTTCAATGCCTATTAAAGCCAATTGGAAAATTTCAAAAATTTAAATGCTTGAATCTTTAAAGTCATGCACAGAATATATAATATTTTTCTTAAGTGCTCATTACCATTTACAGAGTTATAATCCCACAATTACAGAGATTTTAAAAGTAGTTAGAGAGTGTGAAAATTTGTTGTGGAGTGCGGGGAAGAAAAGTGTCACAAACGTACAAAAACATCCCTTACCTTTCCTGTAAAAATATTATGATAGAAGCCCGGGAAGTTAATGACATTTCTTATCCAACTACGAACTGACATGTTTCTGTTACAAATAAATATAAATGGCTCGTCATATTAATTTTTTTCAGTTATCTGTAAAACCTTTCCAATAAGTATAATATTTAGTTATATATGGCTTTTTTCAATACTTGCATCGATTTTAATAATTCAAATTCTCTCTGCTCCGGGAATTTAGAAAAATTCATCAAAGGGATGCACGTATATATTGATAATTTTATATGCATATGCCCCAGGACAAATTATAATTAGTGTATTGCCAAATAAAGTAATGACTATTGATTATATTACACCATGGTTCAAATTTACTGGAAAATGTTTTAGTAGACGTGAGAACTTATTACTCCAAGAGCAAGAGAAAAGACCCATTAATAGCCTGGGATGACAGATTAAATTAACATGCCTAAAAAAAAAGAATGTCATTGTTTCATTTTTGAGGATGAAATGAAAGCTTATAAAAGGTTTTTATTCTAGGTGTCGCTAAAATATTAACAGGCAGTAGTGTAGATATTCTTTGGGGTCTCTTAAAACCATCATAATTTAAAATTTTATCCAGAATTTTTAAGCTCTAGTTTTCAACATAATGATTTTCCACTGGCAAAGAATTCGATGATCCTAAATTCCATACAATTTGCTATTATTTAGAAGTCATTCTATGTATTTTTATATCAAATAAGATATCTGACAGTAGTATGGAAACGTTTTAAAAAAAGAATTATTGGAGGTAGTTTGGATAGAAACCGGTTTTGAACGATTAATCCACTATACGCAATAGATTTCTTACAGTTTCCTTAAATTAAATATAAAAGATATATCCTTGGGTTCATAATTCAGAGAGAGGATGAATCATTAAGCTCTTTTTAATGAATTTTTTACTTTGTAACCCGTCATTCTCTGTTCTAAATCCTTAAAGTGCGTCTGAGCCCTCACTGAGAAAATCATTATCTGAGGAAACCTATGATTTCTGAACAAAGAGCTCATTTTAAGGGATAAAAATTAATGCCTTTCGAAATAATAATAAAAAAATGTCTAATGGCACGAGAACAAAATGACGAAATAGTTAGATTTTTATTTTTTCACTAAAAATATGAAAATACATGTTTTCCCAGGTGACACCATTACGCCTGCACTATATCTTTGGACGCAATAACCTTCAGCGGCGGAAGCAGCAAGGCATTGCTTAAAAATTTAGTCAAGGGGCTAAAAAATGAAATATTTGGAACAAAAAGGCACAAGCTAAATTTTTGCGTTAAATTTCGGTACGTAACATACGTGTAGCAGTTGATTATACATAGTTAATCAGTCATAGATGCAGCGTTCTGTGGATAGTGAAGTTTGGTAAAGGTTAAGTTCACTTTTATTTTGAAAATTCTAAATTTACCACAATATGACAATGCAAAAATAGATATAACACAAAATAGGGTTATTTAGCTAGAGTCCAATTAAAAAATAATGGAAGTTTGATAGTTGAAAACCGAGTGAATTAGTTGAAAAGCATTATTCCAGCGAACAGGATGAGAGAGAATAATTAATGAAAAGTGTTTTCCATGTTTGCATTGAACGGAGTCCTAAACGCACTCCAAAAATACTATTTTTACTTCCGATATCCATATACATATAGGTATGTATCTCTATGCAGGTACGTACGTTCCTCACCCATGAAGCCCTTGTCTGACGGAACAAGCTCCCTTTAGACATTCTCTTACTAGGCGGTCTTTACTAACTGTTGTACCGTATGATATGGCGATATCACGGTTTCTAATACGCTATTTTACACAAGTCCGATTTTCGGAAAAGGCTATATATTTTGGAAAGAGTTTTATGCAACTACCAATCATAATCCTGGAATGAGGCTCAGCACCATCCGTGGAATTTAATCATACAAATAGCAATTACATATTTTAGTTGGAAACTAATAGAAATCGCAATTTGAAACCATTTCACAAAAAATCCTCATTCCTCAGCTCTTTAGTGGCTAAGATTAGAATGTACGTACTCGGAAGCAATGCTTTCCGGTTCCTTAGGTGCCTATTACTTGGAGAAAGGAAGCGACTATGAATTTATCGTAAACTAGCACCATTTTGAAGATAATTAGCATTTCTTCGTAGAGTTTCTCGCACCGCTGGAAAGTATTTGAAAAGATTTTTGTGCAAGAAATTGGATACGATATATTGTTGCAGTGAAAGGTAGACCAGAGGGCATGTGACACCAACAAAACAATGTGTGTGTATGACCCGTAAAAATTACCACCCAACATTTCCAAAAATTGCACATTGCATATTTGACAGGATTTGGTTGGTGCGGTTCCGATGGGCCAAGTTCTAATCCCGAAAGGGGCGATAATTCTCCATGGAATTCCGATGCTTACTAAAAATGATGCTAGGGAAGAATTGTAAGTGTAGTACACGTTCGGTCCCATTAAACGTTAAAAGTTAAACACCTTGATTCCTTTCGTTAAAAATAGATTAGTTCCAACGCCGGGTTTATCTCCACCACTCCTTCATTCCCAAATGAACCCTTCAAGTACAAACCTTACCACCTGTTCTACTAGCGCAATTGACCTCACCTATCCGTCCCCGCTCTAAAAAACTAGCAAATCATCACTCTGGATCAGGACTTGTTTTCCCTGGGCCACCTTTGAACGTTGCGCTTTGTACCCGAGACCATCCTGGTCCGAAGCTGAGAGCTCCACCCATTGTCTCCGGCGCCGCATTATCGATAGCAGCGCGCTTGAAAAACAACGCGGTGAGCGGCGGGAATGCGGTTCCCGCGTCGCAGGACATGACCAATGAAGTGGGGGAGGCACACCTCCTCCCCTACTGGATCAATGACCGCCTCAACTTCCGCAATGCGAAAAAAAAATGCCCTTCCCACAATGCCCTCCTCCGACCACTCATCTTTCCTTCCGTCCTTTCACTTCTTCGTCAGGATTGGTGGAGACAACAAGTATAAGTACCCATAGCCGCCGCTTTCCTCACCGCACGAACGTAACGTTGAAACGTGCGACGCGAAAAATGGCCGCCCTTGTCAGTTAGTGAGAAAATACGTTGCTGAAAACCATTTGAACCATTCGGGAAATACTCATTGGTCACCTTTCAAGACATAAGAAGCTCTCGAATGCAGTGATTGGAGGGGTAATCGGGGGTGTAACTTTCTTGGTGAATTATAAAGAAACTCAAAGATGGAATATATCGTGCAAATTATGAGGAGCGTTAAAATAATAACCTATGAAAAAATGAAGCAGTTAGGAAATACAATTTACACTTAATCGACCTTCAGCTTGATGACCGGTTCTGATGATAATGAATTCTAACCAATCCATACTTCCTTGTCTATCCTCACTTTTGATAAATCTTTTCATTTAACCTCCCATTTGAGCAAGCTAATATCTCTCAATATATCAATTCCTCTGTTCTATAAACCTAGGTTCCTGTTGGATAACTATTTTAAAACTATAATATCCACATTCATACGATGTGTTGACAGTTCCATAAAAGATGCTAAGTATGCAAGTTTTGGATAAAGACTGCGGTACATATAAAATATACCACTTAATCTACTGTTATTTTTAAATTAAATGTTACATAATTCAGTAAATATAGCTTAATTTCCAAATATTGATATTCATGAGCCTCGGCAGGATAGAAAATATAAGAATAAACATCAAACATGCAACGGATTAAAGGAGAGTAAAAAACAAAACTCGAAATATAATGGGTGGGAAAAGATTCATCATTCAATGGCCTTGCATTAAAACTTTTAAGAGTTAATTTTAAAGGTAGAATTTTTAGGATGACACGATTACTCTGGAAAAGCATTTTATCTATTTTTAAAGAAAACTATTTTATCGACCGGAATACGTTAAAAAATTAAAAACTGCTCTTCATCCATTTATTTGGGCAGTATTTTTAGCTCATTCAAAAACGATAAAAATATATTGCTGCAGATTTTGCTACGTCAAAGTTGAGGCTATATCGACTGAAAATCATGAATTTCCAATGATTTGCGATCTTATCTCGAATGGTGTGGATTCAGGCCTTCAATTTGAGAATCATCCATCACGTGAATGAGACTTCAGTCAATATGGACTGGCCGTAATTTTGTGAGAGATCACTTCCACAATGAAATACTATTTTGAGTCCGCCTCTTCTGTCATCAATTTTGAGATCCGGATTGTCGATCAAAAATTAAATTTGAGTTTATTAATGGAGAGTATCCTATCGCAGAAAAAATTATATTTTTACATTTCTCAGCTACATTACGGCACACTGAGCTGAGTTTTTATGTATACTTCCGTATCGGACTTCCTTATTTTAATTCTAAAATCGTCACGCTCGAAGATTATACCATATTGGGTTTTTTACTAGTTAAATATCGCGCATAAGATTTAGAATCTCAAATTTTGACGATAAACCATGTAAATGTGACCTGTGAATAACGAATTGCCAATATTTCTGTTTAACTCCAAATTAATACATACCAGCAGGCCTTACTTTTTTAATTCAGGAAGTGAAGTTACATTCTCAGCTTTTTAACTAACTTCACGACAGCCAGAAGAGATTATTATAACGGAAACCACACTTTTCAGGTATACGAATCGTACTAATGGACTGCGACGTCCAATTAACAAGGTTCGTAAACAATCTTATAAGTAAATTTGAAGGTATTTGTTAATTATTCTGCCACTTTTTGAGCTTTAGAGAGTTAGAATATCCATGCGTATACTGATAATTTTACTGATTTTTCTTCGACTGATTAAACTCCTGCTCTCCACGTTATTACCAATAGCTCTATTTTGTTGACGTCACATATACACTTTACGCCTTCTTCGACCAATCGTTCGTATAAGTACTGGGGTTTTATGTGACGCCGTCAGGCTGGTACACTGCATATGGCATATGGTACATTGGTAGCATTCTACACATGAATTTAAACACAGTCTATGGGCATTTAGTGTTATGGTACCTTAGAAGTAACAAAAAACAGGGCATACGTATTTATTTTAAATAATAAAAAGCAATGAATCAAGTGATAAAAAGATTACCATTTTATAGTTGTACTCAGCCAGATAATGATTGTCACTTTATTATTTTGTGAATCCAGTCGGCACACATTGAATTTTTATCGGAGTCATCATGCAATCGACAAACTCGATGATGCAAATGAGATTTCTCCAATATTCGGCGCGTTTTCGTGCTTTGGCTCTCTTAAAAGGTACCATCAATCCATGACCTTAACGATCGAGAGGTAGGGGAGTCACGCCAACCGCACTCCTTATCCCTGACTGCCGTCTGGGAGGACTGGGCGTGTGCTGGGGAGGAGGAGAAAGTGGAAGCAATGGGAAAGGCAGGAGAAATAAAAGGGGGCATTGGCATGGTAATGGGCAATGTGGCCGTAATGTATGTAGGAAGACCATAAGACAGTCCTCCCTTCGGAGAGATAGTTCTCTTCAGTTTAATAACACCACCGAAGGGACAAATCATACCGGATGGCCATCACGGACTAGCTCCAATCCCTTAAAAACTCAACTACTTAGCATCAAAGAAAAATGCAGGGATTCCACCTTATTATCAGTTAAATTCCACAGATTCAGGCGAGATATCGTGGAAGTTCTTCATAATATAAGAGAAACAAAGCACTTTCCCACAAGTTGCTTTAATGCGTAAGACGCGTTTCGGCTCACAGAGCCATCATCAGGCTGGTCTTGTACCCGTTGATGGCTCTGTGAGCCGAAACGCGTTGTTCGCTTAAAAGCAATTTGTGGAAAAATGCTATTGTTTTTCTTATAGTATTATCAGTTGAACACCGCAAAAACAGCCCTTACATGCCCGGTAATTTGACCTTACTTAATTGTCCCAGTGGATGATTTTTAATGCTGAATTCTTTGCATGCGACATTGACCAACATTTACCGGTACATAAAAATTGCGTACCATTTAATTCGCCGTCTTTTGACAGCAAAATCTGAGTATTGACAACCATACT
This sequence comes from Pyrrhosoma nymphula, assembly GCA_963573305.1. Classification (NCBI taxonomy): domain Eukaryota; kingdom Metazoa; phylum Arthropoda; class Insecta; order Odonata; family Coenagrionidae; genus Pyrrhosoma; species Pyrrhosoma nymphula. The sequence goes on along the minus strand of OY754335.1, from coordinate 95,593,884 downwards.
GTAGTTGCTTTTATTCGCGCGGCTTGTCGACATGCAGATGACTAATAAAATCACGGTTATGTTTCGTGGAAGCAAGTGCGTTGATTTGTGATTGTTCGACATGCATGCAAGTTGAAAAGTCTATATTTAACCACAGTTACATACAGTTGCAAAGTGCATATCTGAAAACCAATTAACTGTGACATTAAATAGGAATTTTTTTAGTAAATATTTACTATGCAAAATCTTTACTAACTCGTGAATGTTGTAGAAAATGAAACTAGGCTGAACTTATGACCATAATAACACAATTTCATGGTATTACTCGGCATCAATTAGTTTATACAATAGTATAAACCTGAAGACAGGTTAATAACTGCAATTTAAACTAAAAATACTTATTGGTAACGACTCGCAGCCAATGGAGGCGTTAAAAGATATATTTAAGTCGTCGTAGGTGCCTTATTGGTTGCAATAACTAGCATGCGTTACTTTCCGCACGCTGATTGTCATCTTGTAACCACGAATGCAGCCTACAATCACTTGTTTAAAGCTTGCGTAAAACAAAACACGATAATTTCCTGTTTTTGGTAATTCACGTAATGATTATCAAATTCACTGCGAAGTGCACATTGATACGCAGCTTAGTCACTACTTATTGAATAGAAAAAAATAACATACGAATTAACGGTAGTGGAATTCTTTAAGGCCTGTTTTAACAATCTCTGCTTAGTTATTTTTTTGGTATTACGGTTGATTGTAATACTAGCTCCCTCATCGATAACGCTTATGTCAACTGAATGACAGTCCAATGCAATATATAAAATTCCAACTTAAGTGATCATCAAGTTAACGAAAAATTATGGAATTTTGCGGTTAATATTAACCAGATATTATAAAGCCGGGCCTATGAATTCGTCAACGTATTCAATATTTTATCCGACCCTTGAGAATAAGGTAAAATAAAATGAAAATTGGTGGGCGCTTACAGTGAGTGATCACCATTTGATCCCACGAGGTATTGCTGGATAGTCTTCAATATTTCGCCAAGTCCTCATTCCCTGGTGCGCCGATATAGTCCGATCTCGCCATTCTCTTACAGCTCTAATCTCTTTCTTTCGCACGATATACACACTTACTCCCTACTGCCCGTCTTCCTCTCTCCGTATAGTAGGAAAAAACGTAGGAGGCATAAAAACACGGCAAGGAACTCCAATAAGAGGGCTTATTGAAGGAAGATTAATGATGTTGCTACATGCCACCGCGATGATCACCGCTCGCCTCAGGGGCTCTCTCCACCCCTTCCCCACCCACCATCCCCAATCCCCACCATCAACTCCGCCAAGGGGAGAGATTTCAATTTTACCTTCAGCCCTCCACCAACATCTCCCACTTCCCGTTTCTTCATATCTTTTCTTCTCCTCACTCCATCCCTTTCCGATATGTTTTTCCTCAGCAAGTTACATGATGATGGCCAGGTCTTCTACAGTTTTCTATGTATTATTGATATTAAAAGCATACGAAAAGGCCAAAAATTATCAACTTACAGCAAATAATTGATCATACTTCAAGACTGTTCCCATTTGATAGCAAATATGGTGATAGCGAAATTATAAGGAAAAAAATCATGATAAGAGCAGGCCAACTGGATGAATGAGAAAATTGAGAAATGAAGGATGATGTACCATGCGGGAAAAACATTCTGCAGGTGACGATTATTGTCTCATTCCATAGCTGTAGAATCCCTTAACATGATTGTTTCTGGGACTATAAAGCATACATTTTGGGGAAATGCAGAATCCAGTATACTCTGGGAAACATTGTGTGCATCGCTAAAGTTCTGCGACAAAAAAGAGTGAAGATCTCATTGTAAATTTTGTGATGTATTGCTACGAGCTGCTAAATTTTAATATAGTTTCATTGCTTATGTTAATTATTTTATGAAGCGAAAGAAGCGATGTGCATTAAACGGTTTACTATGATTTATCACTAGAAGTTTCAATCCTTTGACTCGATTACATTGAAAATTACTGCTTCTTTAACGCGTTCTACTAAGAACTTATAAATAATTGAACTGTGAATTCTTTTCACAGTTGCATCATACCATTGCTTTAGTTAGCCAGATTTAAGATGATCAAATTCTTTAAGTTCTTACTTCCTGAGCTTAATGAATACCAAGGTATGTCGCTTGCATTGTCAGAATGCCCCCTAGCACCTCTGTCAAGATAATTTCGCTCCACATCTGCCTCTGATGGAAATTACCAAGGCGATTCACACTTATTGAAGCGTTGATAATCTAACTTAGCACAAAATTATACTGGTTTACACCCATATTTACCGTTTAATCGGTAAAATAATTACCTAAAAGTAGCTTAAATAAGACTATTAGAAATGTAAAGACATCAAAAAATGCTTTTTTGCTATATCACGTCATGCAAGGCTCATGCTGTGGTATCAAACGTATGCTTAATACAAAACATAAGCTTAGTTACTAGTAAATTGATGGATTGGTATGAAATATATCCATATATTTTTTCCTTATAATTTTGCTATCACCATATTTGCTATCAGATGGGGAACAGTCGAGAAGTATGATCAATTATTTGCTGTAGGTTGATAATGTTGGGCCTTTTCGTCTGTTTTTAATATCAATATTACATAGAAAACTGTAGAAGATTTTTTTGAGGCTAAGGATGTCCTAGGGAAGAGACTAACCCTCGACACTAGATCTAAAAAAAAACTCGCCTCTATTTCAGTAAATTCTTTATACTACCATATCCTTGCTAACCATCTTTACTTCTACCACATGCAGTGCTTCATACACGCTCTCCTACTCTTAACACTACTGATATTCCTCCTATTAAGAGTCTCATTCCATCATATTTACTTAAAATTCTCACCCAATCGCTTCCTCTCACACCATTTACTCTACTATCATATAAGTGTATAGTTATTAAACTGTTATCCATTCTTTTAACATGACCAAACCAATGAAACACGTTATTTTCATATAAGTCCGGATCATCCATTCCACATCAATCATCATCGATATTTTCTATCCATATCCGTCCTACTTTTACCGGAAATATTTCTCAGGTAACTTATTCCCACTTCACTGAGTCTGTACTTGTGATATTTACAGCTCTCTATGAAACCACCAAAAGATAGTGATTCTTACTTTTGATGTGCTCATAAATAGGCATCCGTTCAATAATGGAGTACATTTAATTTTCAATCTATGAAGGCGCTTGACGAAAGAACGTTCTTCGTTAAGTGACATGAATGGCAGAATGAGATTAACGCCCATACTCAATGAACTGATTTCCCCATTGCGTGAAATATATATGAGCTTAAGGCTAGCAAAACAAAAACTCGATGGGTGAATTGGATGCTTATTTGCATGCTCTTTTCAAAATCACGTTATCTAAATAAAATAATTAGCGCGAGCCAAGTGAAATATCCGTTCGTCAACCTGAATGAGTCAATTCAGTGCAGTTCAGCCTTGTTGACAGCTCGGGACATGCGATAATGTATTCGAATCTCGTGAAGAGAAGCAATAAGTACGGTTGGTGGATGACGGACATAATGGAGAGATAAAAACGCCAAAAAAGAAGAATGGGAACAGAGTGGGGAAGGGAATGAGAGGAGATAAAGAGAGTGAGGCAAAGAAGAAGAGTCCTTCTCCTCCTGCCGCTCAGGTATTACCGACCGACCGGCCTCCCGAAGAGTCCAAAAGATCGGTGCCGAACACGCCAATCGAACATTTCCCGCAAACACGGAAGCACACACAAACACACACATCAAAAGGGACACACAGGGGCCCACAAGACGATCCACCCACCAATCAGAAAAGGGCCTTCTCCGTCCTTTGCCTCGTCCCACACCCGTCTCTTTCGGCTCGGGCCCTTATTACGGAAGGGACAGACCAGCGGCGTGGAAGGGAGATGGGGGTGGAGGGAGGGGAGTGGGTCGGGTCGTCGGGAAGGTGAGGCAAGGTTTGAAAAAGGAGGAAGGATCGAAGTCATGTGATCTACATCCGACCGACGACGCCGTAAACAGTCCCTGAATCCCTCCCTTTAAAAAGCATGAATATAAACCGAAATACCTCTTTTGCTCTCTCTCTCTGCAAGTGGCGGCAAAACGCCTGACATAGTACAATTGACGTTCATCCGGTCACAACGCGGTCAAGCCATTGCGCAGGGAAGAAAGTTTTTTTCTGTAGTGACTCGCGACAAACAACCACTCGCTGTGGAAGCACTTGCGGGAAGCACGTTAGTACATTTCCTTATAATTTTCCCAGATCCTCTGGGAAGTGGCTATAGGAACATATGTCGGGATGATGAGGTGATGGTTTTTACCGAGCTAGACCCAGAGGAATCGTTCCCGATGAGTCAAATTTTACTAATCACTACAGGGTACAAGCTAAAATAATAAAAACAGTACGAGACACAATATGAGGCAATTTACCAGGCAATATTCTTACATCAAAGGCGTCACTATAGACAATTTTGATGATAGAAACTGAGATATTGATTCTTGTTGTTAAAATTATTCCTTCAACCATTTCGAACCATACCATCGACGAGCATATCATTATTCGTAGGATCAAGGCTCAGTATATTTTAATTATATCCACTATGTAATCAAGTAACTGTTAAAATGCTGGGTAACTTGTTTTTCTTAGCCCACAGAACATTTTATCCCCAGCATAATATTACGTGTTCAAATCGATAGTAGCACATAGGTCATGGCAATGTTACAAACTATCCTAAACAATCATATGAAACGTTGATGCCAACATTGAATATCGTTACCTCCAGAACATCTCACAAATCAAGCAATTTATTTTTTTCAAGATCTTACATTAATTTCCAGCTTAAAAGATTTGAATTTTTTTACTATAAACATATTGTGAGGATAATAATAATTTGCCACGCCAAAGAGAATTTATTTTTTATTAGAGAAAGAGAATTATAACATTTAAAAAGGAAATGTATAATAAAATATATTTAAAAAGCTACAAATTTACTTTCAATGATGATGATAAACACTGGTAGTTATTCTATACGGGCATGAGGCATACATTCTTGTTTCACTCGTCAAGTGCTGCATTATGGTATACCATAAAAGGGCGATTGAGACTCAATTAATTTCTCACTTTGATTGTGAATGCATATACCTACTGAAGACGGATGAGATGTTGGTTGCAACAATTCAGGACACACACGGTAAATCTGTCTATATTATCTGAGCACATTATGTTTTTAATAGCTTAATGTTTTAGCGGCTTTGACTCAGCGTCATAGAATTACGTGAATAAAAGGATTTTGATACGAATCTTTAATATAAAAGAATTCCTTCAAATTTAACTGATTGCATTGGCTTTGAAAGGATTCAAAAATTTAAAATAAAGGCATTCTTGAAAGGAAAACCAAATGAAATTAAATATCGCATTTAAATATATTGATCGATAAGTAAACAGTTACTACGCAGAGGGAGACTTCATTGGGGAATATTTTAACGGAAATTAGTGATACAGAAAAAAAGAAATTTGAAGCAATTTCTCAGGGGTAGTGGATGTCTTCTTTAACTATGCAACATGGAGACGCTACGAAATACATCGATAAAATTCCTCACTCATATAATGGCGCAGTAGGTTCCAAAAATTCATCCATGAAAACGGATACTTATCTTCTTTGCAGGAATATATGCAAAATGAGAATACATATACATACACGCTATGGATATCCGTTCTCACCTCCGTGAGGGACGAGAGCCAAATTTTCAGCATATATTTCCATGATAAATTTTGAACAGAAAATAGACCCTCGTAAAAGGCCCAGAGCGGAAATATTTGCAAATCACTTAGCCACTTATGGAACACTTCAGGATATTTTACACTCAAATTGGTTTGGAGTAACTATAGTGACCCAATTTATCAAGGATTTGATTATAACATTACCTACTGCAACACTTGCATTTCATTAAAAAGACTTCTTAATCTTTTACGGTTCTTAAAGCGGTTAAGGCATCTACTTTCTTCACTCACGACTCTTAGCTATCTGTCAAAATACCCAACTTAAAACATCTTAACATATGACACATCTATTGCTAACTTTTCTATATGTAAACATATTAAAAAGGTTAAGTCGAAGAAACTAAGCTCATTCCTCATAGCGCCTCCATTCTTGGCTCCTAGTAGCCCTTTCCTTCGTCCTGAAATATTTTGGAATACATCGAAAATAGTATGGATTAACTTTAAATATCACTTTTAGCAATGAGGTAATAGTCCATGGAAGATTTATCCTGTATTTAATTCTTCACTTCATATTTATTGAAATAAAAATACTAAATAATAAATATCAGTGAGTGAGTAGCAATGCAAATGTCGCGCAATGTAAATATAAATGTCGCGACTGCTAAAACTTTAATCCCGGAATGTAACTTTAATTAACTTTTGTGATTTTATCTCGTAACAATATTTGGCTTTATAAATTCTGGTTATCCAATGCTACTCCAATGTAAATCAAAGTGAAAATGCCGAATGACAAGAGCGGGAGTCTCCATCAAATTGCATTTGGTGGCATTTCCATCCTGCAACGTACGCCGCACTTTTTGCACCCTATACGGTTATGTCGTCTACCGCTAAGGATAGATTGATATTAGTTGTCCTGATAACCTCACCTAAATTTCAGGCATATAATTTGAAATGTACATAAGTGCACCAAGCTTATGGTTCCAAATCATCTTATCCAAATATGGCCCTTATTTACTGCTGAAGGGAATCCTAACACAACCTCGATGTTCCTAGCCGTTGATTATCAGCCCCGCATGCGTAAAATAAGTGTCGGATATTATTTAGGTAATACAATCCAAATTATCCCTGCTCCTAAGCTTTCTTTTTTGTGTGAAAATGAATTCTGTGAAAGTGTCTTCACCATTCTCTTAGGGCAAGGATATTACTCTTCTTATCTTAATTTGTTTCTTAATATGTGCATGCTGTGATGTGGTCTATAGCCCGTTGTTTCATTTCGTCCTCCTCGGTGGCGGCGGGGTAACGTCCTCGCCTGCCAACCCAAAGGTCGCGGGTTCGAGTCCCGCCTGTGGAGGATTTATGTCCTCCCAGGACATGGTTGTGTGCGTTGTCCTTTGTTACTGCTACAACGCCTGGTGTAAAAGGGTCCTCGAGGCTGTATTCAGGTTGATGAAATAAATATATAAAAAAAGAAGTGTCCATCAAAGCTCCATGACGTTAGAAAAAACAAATATTAGTTCAGAATGTTTGTTCATGAGCAAATTCAAATGGTATATTTTCTTACAATGAATGAAATTATTGTAAACATATACGTTGCATTTGTTGGTAAGAATACAGGAGTATAAACGAGTGCCTTTTAACATCATGATCTTCTCATCATCTTTTTTTCTCTTCACTATGGGTTCAAATTTCATTTAGACTGCTTTGCCAATTTATACAGGAAAAGAAAAAACGTTTTTACTCTGATTTAGGCATTCAACTCGCAGTTTGTGATTAATGCAGCCCGAAAATACTTCACAAAAACGAAACATCAAACCATTTATCCTCACGGGTTTTTCCACGTAGAATAAGACAAATGAGAACTTAGTGGTGCAAAGAGAGTTATGTTTCAGAAAATGCACGGCAAGTAAGGAGAAAATAGTAGTATGGAATAACCTTAACAGAAACAACAGCATTTTCTCCACATGGAGTTGTCTGACGAACCTATTGATGTGCGTTCATAAAATTTGCTACCTCATCACAAGTACATAACTATTTTGTCTGGAATATTAACTTTCCTTTGCAACCCAACCCGGAATTCTGTCCTTAAAATAAAGAATCCGCAAAATATCGTTTCCATTCATAACTCTGACTATATGATTATTTATTAATTAAATATCGCAAAATAAAATTTCAATCACTATTATTTTCACTATAATTTCTACGCATGCCTTCGACCATGAATGGTAGTGCATTATCATTTTTACATAGAAAAACATTTCCAAAGAAAGAAACTCAGAAATTTTGACCCCAGTCGATAGTCAACAATATTTTTATTGTGTCATTCACTCAGAGAAATAGTATGTTTGAAAATATTTTTTTTATTAATTTACTTTAATAATTTCCACCCTTTTCACCATACAATTTATAAAGGAAGTACTTTTTAAGTAAACATTGTCTACATGTTTAAACAACAAATCTTCATACTTGCTAAAAATTTAAAATAAATCTCTAAAATTTCCTGAGAAAAAACATTTAAATGGATACAGATACCTAAGGCGAGAGGAATGATTTTTAGCTTGTATTTGCATTACTCCGGTGGGTAAAAGTATCTGTGCGGTAAAGCAAAAAAATCTGCTTATAGTAGTGTTTCTGGAGTATAAAAGCATAAACCTCGACCAAATATACAAAATTCATGAATTGTAAAAAAATAGTGAAAGCTAGATGCAACAAAGGCTAAATATTTTTAGTGAGCCCTTGAAGCCATGTATCAAGATAGTAGTAAAACACTTAAATTTAGTGACATTGATTCATTACTTCGGGGTTGTCCTTCAGTATGAGCCATAATTTGTATGGCTTATGGTGAAGCATTGCGTATCAAATAAGCGTATTTCAAAGACATGAGGTAATATGAATAAGAAGGAACAAAAACACATGAAAACAAAAGAAAACACATTTTATAATTCAATGGCAAACGCTCTTTCATTTTCCCTGCAGAAGAATGATTCTACCACTCAAACCTGTCGAACCTGTAAGGGGATATCATGCAAGTCTCCCAATTTCAATATTCCATGTAACACAATTCATACCTTAAAGTTTCTATGTGAAATCTGCCTCAATTCGCCTCTCTCAACCTCCTGCGCCCTTGCTTGTAACACACTAAATTATGTTTTTTTCCCATCTGCCACAGACTAACTCCTACCTAGGGGTCATTGCAAAACCCTTCTTACGTCGGAAGATTTGGGTTAAGTAGCGGGGCGCACCTCGAAAGAGGCACGCAAAAAATAAACACGTTTATATACTTTTGGAGGGAAACTGGAACGAGGGAGTTGTCTACTGCGAAGCTAAGGGTGAGAGTTGGGAACGCAAGAGGAGAGAAGGATTAGGGGTAAGGTGCGGCGCTAAGACTAGGCCGAGGGGGTCAGTCGGCAGGTATCGGATGGGGGAGGGTGCGAGAATAAGAGACGGAATAACGAGTGAAGAAGTCAGGTGATGGGAAAAAAGAGTAGAAGGGAGAATCGCGTGGAAGATGGAAAGGCAAGGGAATGTGAAACATAGAGGAGGCCGATAAGGAGAAGGAAGGTTGTGAAGGTGATAGTATGCCTAAAATAATATGATCCGGAAAAAATGCAATTAAGGAAGAAAAATGTATTCACAGAAATGCAATAAGGAAAGAAAATATAAGAAAGAGCGATTAATTGAGAACAATGAAACGCGGAAATACTGGCAAAAGTAAGAAAAAAAATCACAAAGAGATACCATTTGCGAAAGAAAAAATCTATATTACTAAAGATATAATTATATCGTAAGACCAGATACGCTATGCCTTTTTGTGGAAAGAGGGTTGTTAGGATATTTTCAATTAGGAAGAAGGTTGCAGGAGTTCTCTGAGACTATTAAAGAAGAGTGCTTTGGAATTAAGGAAGAAATTGAGGGCTAACCTAAAACACATGCAGGAATAAACACTTTTTTATATAATTATATTTTTTGGGTGGTAAGCAACTAAGGAATGTTTTCAGTAAAATAGTTATAAATTAAGGAGATTTAGAGCTCAACCAATTTCGCAAATGAAGAAACAGGCATTATTTCATTCGTTTTATTAGCAATGTGGATTATCGAGGAAATATGCAATCATAATTCAGATTAGAATGCTATTCATATAATAACAGTCATGAGGTAAATTAAACCGAAGTCATGAGTTCCGAATACAAATTATGAAATACATAAAAAAGATATCTTAAACGATATTATTGGTTTGGGCACTGAAGTGTAGAATCCTCGTCACTTTTTTTTCAGATTAGAATTGCCAACGCCTGGTTTCTCTTTACTGTCCATTCCTTTAAATTAATCCATCATAACTCTAGTAATATAACCTATTTGAGATGATGCAAGTAACACCCGTTGTCGGTCACCTCCAAATCATTCCACGTTGAAACACACTATTTTAGCTTCTGAGACCACTTGCATTATTGAAAAATATTTTGCGAGAGCCAAAACAACTTATTGAGAGAATTTTAATTTATAAATTAACAGATTGGATGTCGGTTGGACAGATTAAATGAGGAATAGGGCAACGGTAATAGCAATGTATACTTACGTCCATTTACATGAGCGGTACGTCAGAATGCATGATGGTAACAGTGCTATTTTTACCTAAAAAACATTGCATCAAATTTTATAATACCATGGATTATTCATGGCACATAATTTACCTTCCATTAATACAGTATTTTCTCGCAGTTTCAGTACAGAATCCCATATGTTCTATCTTTTCATAAAAAACAATTAAGATGACTAAAATGCTCAACAATTATTCCCGTGACGTTATGATAATTGGATGACCTAAATAATCGTTTCGAGCAATAGATTTTGAATTTAATGGTGGCATATAAAGTAAGTAAGATCTTAATATATCCTACACCTTATTTACTGCCGCCAACTCTGCTATAGCTAGAGAAAGTTATATATTTCAGTATACCTCCTTCTTCGGGAATTAAAAGAAATAGACATATGCTCAATTAAGTGGATGGTTAAAAAATAGTCAAATAATGGTTCCCTCACAGTGGAGATGAAAGAGGGAATGAATATGTCCGTCGTTTAATCGGATAAGTAGGTGAAAAGAAGGCAGCATGCATAATGGGACGGGGTGTTTAAAGGAGATACAAAGCAGCAGTGGGACGTTTGAGGAGGGGAGTGGAAGGGTGGTGACCAAAGCGAAGAGGGGAATCGCAAGGAGACAGGACGAGGTGACCGAGAAGGGTGAATGCTTCAAGGGGTGGCGAGCGAACGAGACAAGGGTTTGCGGGGGCGCTGGGACAAGGGGAGGCGAGAGAGAACGAAGGGCCGGGGTGCACAGGCATACACTCCTGCGAGGTCACCATGCCATGCGATTAATTATTAGCGCAGTAATTAAAAGGTGGGGCGGAGAGAGAGACAGGGGCGTTGGGCGAGGGTTAAGGGAGGGAGAGACATGGTTTCGGCCCGTGAGGGAAATATAAAAAAAAGGTGGGAGTAGAAAGAGGAGTTAAGAGGGTAGGGGAGCGGGGCGGAGAGAAATATGAGTGGGAGGCAGGGATGCATGGGGGAGAGAGGGAGGATGAATGTAGCTCGGACGGGAGTCTACGGAATGAGAATGTAATACGACGGTGGGAAGGCTTGAGGACGAAAAAAGCAAAAAAAAACAATGCACGTACAAAAGGCGAGAGAAAAGGAGATTTGAAAAAGGGTGGATGGAGTAGCGGGACAAAAAAAATAAGCCAAACCAAAAAAATAACAAAACGACGGGTGGAGATAAAACGCAAGATAGAATTAAGCAGACAAATTATTTTTTTTTAGGAAGAGTGGATATGCGTGCCTAACGGTGTTCCCTCGTATTCACACCAGGGCCTCATAATAAACTCCTTACTACACGATAGTTTCTACCATTGGAGTGCATATTTTAGGGGATCGAAAAAAAGAGTACAGATATCGGTTTAAAATAATTTAGAAAATGTTAGCGGAAAAAATGTAGTATTTTAAACATTTAAAGTATACCGTTTCCCACGTAAGACACACCATGCATCTATAGTATTTTGGCTATAAAAATCACTATAAATGGCTATGCATGAAAAAAGAGAAATCCGATAGATTCCCAAACTGCCAGCAACCTGATGAAACTGGACGTATGCTAGTCGCAATTGAACAAGTACTTACCTTTTCATTACCTTCATTTTCCACACATTTTTTTGTATTATCCCGAAAATTCCATTTTCTATTACGCCTGATGTAGCATTTCTTTTAGTTATCAAGCGGAATTACTTTTTTATACCCACATAATTGAGAAACTGGTTGGTAGCCCGAGTTCATTTATACCATTAAGGATAGGCAAGAGCACAGTGGAGAATGAGTAGAGAGAAACCTGGCATCAGGATTAGACGTCTCTGAAAGAGGGCTCCCAAGAGGTCCACAAGTTAACTTCCCACCCGGCGGACAGAGCGTTTCCCTTTGAAGTTTGCACACACATTTCACCCAAGAAGGGATCTAAATGCCGCAAAAGTATAAGTACCGGAATTTAAACCTTAGCCCTTTTGTTGTGAAGCTAGCACAACTTGTCTACTCTGAAGAGAAATTATTTTTTCAAATATGGCCCCATGTGCAATTATAAAGGGGTTTAGTATAAAGAATCATAATAATAGAAATATTTTAGGGTGGGACAGAAGAATGTGTGAGCCAGGTGGTGCGTCCTCCCGTCGCCCCCTTCACACGAGGAGCGTCCTCTCAATGCTAATCCCTTCAGGCGTCTCCTCTCCTGCGGGTGCAAATAAAAAAAGAGGCGAGGAGGAAAAAATGCGACGCAAAAAATGAAGAACGGAGAGGAAGAGGAGGATTACGAGGGGGGGGAGAGAAGGGACAAGGCAGGCGAGGAGGTCATCTCTCTATTTTCTCACGACTGTCAATTCCCCCCTCAACCCCTCTCCTTCATTTTGTCCACCCCTTCTGACCCCCCTCCCCCGCGCCAACACCCTTAAATCTTCACATAATCATTTACATTCGATAACGCCTCACATGTCCCTTACGCCTCACCTTAGGTCTGATCACTTCCCTCAGATGCGGATCTAATAATGCATGTTCAACGCTAACCGTAAGATGTAGTAGCCTTTTCGTAAACTTGGTATCAACAAAGGATAATAATTTGTATAGAACATCACACTGTCGGTAAGCTGCATGAGGGTTATGGAGAGGAGAACACTTTAAGATAGTTCTACTGCAAAATCCTTAAATGCCAGTTAAATCCTATTCTGGTTAATTTTGAAAACACTTATACCTTGCTTGATATGCACACCTAATTGCAAACTTTCCACGCGGCTTTGCCCTTAAATCTAACTTGGAATTGCATGATGCATAATATGATAAATATGAAGAAAATAGTATTTTTCTGTCTCAGTATAGCATAAATGTTAGTAAAAATACTTAAGCATTTATGCCATTTTAAGAGTTTCTGCTCTTGCAGGTAAAATGTACAAATTAATTTGAATAATTATAAAAAGTAGGAGGCTATTCATTATATTGTTTTAGGTTTTGGCAAATTACTGAAATAACTGAATTCCATAGGTGATCATTCACAGGTAATGTCTTTGCAGTTGGTTTTTATGTGAAAAAAAGGGTTCATTCAAAAATAAATAGTTCGAAAATGTATAATAGTAAATTCATTTTCCAATTTTGAAGGTTAGTTGTGATTTGTAATAGCTAAGGCGTGACTTCAGTTGGAGCAGTACTTTTTACTCAGCATAAACTACTACATGAAAAATTCGTTTTTGTTTTCACTCACACAGTGACTCACACACCTTCTCAGCTTAAATATTAAACGAGATTTACTTAACTAATGAACCTATAGAGCAAGTATTAAACCGGAGATTATCAAACTTGGCCGAATTGATGGACATGTGCTTCATTGGTTGTTTCTTGGTTCAAGGAATCGAAAATAACTCGCTTTACTTCAAGTATTTCTTCGTTTTGGCCATGAATATTTGTCTCTTAAATTATGGTATGTCATTTATAATTATTAAAACTGCACTGCCAAAGATGCGTCAAATTTAATTATCACCATCAGAGCTTTTGTAGGTAGAGAAACAAGAAAATTATCTTTCTAAAAACGTCTGTGTTTTTAAAAAGCCAGTCTCAGCCGTATTTCAAAATTTACTAGCATTTTTAAAAACTAAATTGTTGAAGCAATCTCAAGTCTTTCTTGGAGAGCTCTCTTAGGGAGTAAAAAATACAGGTCAATTTCATCAATACACCAATTATGTTCACTAATCTTGGAGTAAACCGGATTTTCTAGGTAAAGCACTTGAAAAATGCAGTTAATTGGTCGAAATCAAGATCGATGAATAAAATTACAAAGTGAAACATTAAAAATAGCGAGGGACTCAATCATAATTCACTCATAATTACGATGTGATTAAGTTCAGTGAAACAAATGCGAAAGAATACATATTGGTGTTGTAAAAATCTATTCGTTAAACTGTTAAATTTACCACGGTCTACACTCCGTACTCCGCACCACTTACCGCACTCTTAACTGCTATATTAGATAACTTTTAGGTGATAAATACCAGAGTAGTGAGTAGTAAGCGTCTTTGTTTATATCATGAAGAAGGATTTATCAAGTATAATATGTTTTGCGACTTTAGTTTTTGGTACTCAATGATCTCTATATGAATTCAACAGATTCAGGCGAGATATCGTGGAAGTTCTTCATAATGTAATATTTCACACCTAAAAGTTATCTAATATAGCAGTTAAGAGTGCGGTAAGTGGTGCGGAGTACAGAGTGTAGAGTGTATCTCAATATGAGTTTTATTACACCATTATCGAACGAAACCTAAGCTGAATATGAAAAGGGGTATGAGCATAATACACTTTTTGCTGCTATTATAGATCATATATTTGGTGCACAGCAAGCGAATGAAGAGTAATGGGATGTCAGTCCCCCTCCAACCCCTTACATCGCTACCCTTCCCCCTCCGGACCTTTTTTTACATCACGCCCCCTCTTCCTTCTCCCCTCCCTCCCCAGTCTTGTTCCCCCGTCTCCCTGCTCTCGGTTCATCAATAATTTTGAGTGAGGCCTCATCGGACGTAAGTGCTTATGTGAAGGTTTGCCTCTCCTCCTCAAAAACCCCTTCCTTTCCCCTCTCTTTCATCTTACCCACCCTCCTTCCACGCCCGGAACTCGAGCCCCCCTGTCCCCCTCCCCCTCTAGCACCGAAGCCATCATCGTGCACTTCTTCTGCCTCGCCGGGTGGTACACTCCAACATACAGCCAGTGCCTTCGACCCCGGCCCACACGTCCCAGGGCCAAGTCCTCGTGACCTCTACGAGACCCACCCACTCCTCACATAAGTCTGCCTCCCTCCACTAGGTCCCTCCCCTACAGCGTATTTTCAAAACTGCCCGTGGGAGTTTTAGCTTGGTCATGCTGCGAAGGGCTATTTAGTTCGCGCTAAGAGGCTTTGATGAAATGTTAACCGTTCGATCTCATCACTTCGCGGTTCCTGCAGGGCACCCACCTCCCTTACTCCGCCCCACCCCGCCCATGGAGAGGTTTCCCGTGGGGCACCTCTCCCCCCTCCCACACCCGCCAATCTCACCTTCCCCTCATCACCCTGTCCTCTCCATCACCTTCCCGAGTGCACTAACTACATCTCGGCTTTGCCTAACTCAACGCCCCAGGGGTCGGGGGGGTGGGAGGAGGGAGAAAAAGGAGGGGAGGGGTTGGGTGCGCCTTCCAAAAACGCCCATCGTCACCCCCGTATATCCCTCAGGGGGCAGGATCTGAGCATCGGTGGAAAGAGCAGGTTCGTAAACACGCCGTGGAAAAATTCCAGGAGGAAGATTGGAAAGAAGCAGCATTTGGCGACGTCTGAGGGTGGAAATAGTGATCCTAATTATCAAATCAGTGTTAATTTTTTTCCCTATGTCAGGAGATTAATCTAACGGAGATCTATGAAAGATGAATACCAATGGAGCCAATTTTCTAAAACCATCTAAGAAATATATATAATTAGCAATGAACATATGTACATATGGGAAGATATCTCTTCAGCCTAGTTTTCTACTGTTCACTCAAGGTAATTAAGATCCGGGGACGGTTTATTTCTTAAACATAACCTGATTCTTTTTCAGCTCATTTCAAATTTATATGAAAAATTGACTAACAATAAACAGGATTCTCTAATAAAGGATTTGGTTTATAATAGAGGATTTATAAAGGTTTTAATAAAGGATTAATAGGATTCTCTAATGACATCTGATGATGGCTTTATAGAATTTGTCATATTTTTCCATGGAATAGTGCTTTTTTATCACCGTTTTATCATAAATGCTTCCACTTGAATGCCTGAAACTGAAAATTATACGCGAGTATCACATTAATGGCTTACATATTGAAACTTTTTTCCTCCAATTTCTTCAACAGAATTTGTCGTTTAGAATTGCGGCGTCTTTATCCTATCAAAATACTTGACCACTAAAGTTTGCCATTTTAAATAAAAAACTACAACATCATGGAAATTTACATCATTTAATTACCTCATGAGCCTTTTTAATTACCTACCCTATGAGTTACTTATGGAAGAAAAAATACTGTAGCCAAACATCACCGACTGGTTGCCCTCAGCATTACTTAATAAATTAACAATTAGTTAGGTAGTGTCTATGCTACGTATATAATCTTGGAATTTCACCGCAATGTTAGAATCTTCAATCACCCTGCCACTGCCCTTATTAAGTAGCATTAAGTACAATGTCACGGCAGAAATGTATTTCCAGTGGAAATGGAAGAATTAGAAAAAATAAGAAAATGAGAGAGTGAATAATAACATAAACAAAACTATGCCTGAGGATAAAAACTTATCACATTAATTTCGAAGGTTAAATCGTCGGTGGAAGGGAATTTAAAGGCGAGAGACAAAATACTCGGGGAAGAACAAAAACGAGGAATATTTCCCAAAAAATATGATTTGTTAGACACTGACAAACGCCCATACGGTTAAAATGGATTAATCGGGGAGAAAAAGACTATTTAGAGCAAAATATTCGAAAAACTACTATACATTTAAAAACATCCATAGTAAACATACAGGAGCCAACTTTGTATTAGCTGTAAGCTATCGATAAGCGAAAATAGAATCTGAAAATATGCATATCAGTGGTGAGAAAAGAAATACACGATGATGGAAGAAAATAAGTAACTTGTCAAGGTTGGAACGTAGAAAACAAAGACATCAGTAAAGGGAAAGTGGGAGATTTAACGACACAGCCAGAGAAGCAGACGCAGAAACATATAAGAAGGTTTCTTTGGTCGGCGGATGGGGATTAAGGTGCATGAGGGAACGCTAAAAGCCAAGTAAATCGGTTGGGAGGTGGAGATTTTAGATGGTCGGCAGAAAGTTCTGACGAGATCGCGCGGGGTAAGAAGGGATAATTTACTCGAGCAAAAAAGAAAGAGCAAATCAGCTCAGAGTGACCCAGATGAAGAGGAGAACCAGGAGAGACTGTTGAAAATCGCTGCGAATTATCTGGTGAAAAGCTAGCTCACGTTTCACAATTTTGGCCTTCGAAAATTACCCAAAAGTTTCAATTGAATCACTTGGACAAGTCGGAGAGACTATTAGAACATGCTGATGAAGTAGGACAGTCGAAATAAAGGAAATGTACGTACTGATGGCGTAATAAGAGGTGATTCCTTTAGCTAATCGCATGCAATCCATTTCATACGGGATTTAAACGACAAGAGGTACATATTTGCTACCACAAAGGATCGAGTTTGACTCCCATTACAAGTAAGTATCATCTTAAGTTTTACGGATAAAGCTTATACCATAAGAACCTTCATAGTTCAGAGAATAGTTGTAGATCGTTGTAAACTTAGATACATAATTAGTTACATTGAAAAATATGTGACCATTGTGCATATAAAATTATATCTATAAAGGGCATGTATATGCCATGATTGATATTAATGATGTGAGATACGGCTTAAAGCTTGGATACTAGGTTTAAAAAACATTATTGCTCATTGTTCATTTAAATCCATGGTCACGTACGGAAAATACATACTACAGTATTCTGCTGTTGCAAAGAGCAATAAAGATGCTTTTTTTCTGTCTAAAATCCATAATACTTTATTATCCACCCGCCTCATAGGTATACAGACTTTACCCTTAATCATGTTCCTCTTCATTCCATCACTTAGTTGTCCTCCTACCACATAAACTACCTGACGCGGATTTTTTCTAGCAATGTATAGTTTCCACCTTTCGCGATATTTAAGATATTTTATTCGATAAATTTCATCTCGTACCCTGGATCGTATTCAATAAATCTACAATATTTCTAAATACATACATTGGGGACTGAAATCCTAGAAAACGGCATTGCTAATGCTCACATTATATTACTTATTATTGATGAAGTCATCGTGAACTTCATATGCGTGCCGTCGGAAATTGCAAATCAACCAATTGATTCAACTTTGGAATTGATTTCTTAAATGATTGATTTTCTTCGATTTCAAGAATGGTTTCCCAAAGAGAAGAAACGGTGGGAATCATCAGAATTAAAATTTACTAGATTAAAGGCTCAAACATTTGGTGTAATATACCTGTATAAGAAAAACATACGTTTTTAGGACTTGCGCACATGCATGATACCATTTGAGGTAGTAGAAAATAATTCCGCGGGTGAACCAGAGCACTAACGAACTTGAAACGCATTCGAGTCTAATTTGTGTAGATAAGAAAAGTAGTAACACCATACTCGGTACCGTAGATACTTAGTTAGATTTCAACTAAACCAAAAGGGAGAGTGGGCGTTCCCCAGATATTTCTTCCAAATTGAAAAACCCTAGAAAACTGGAGACAAAGGAAAGCAATTTTCCTACAGAGAGTTATTAAATGCGAGCCTTTGCCCTTGTCGGCAATGTTTGACAAGATTTTGACGGGATATGAGAAGCCAAATCAGTCAACGTAATTCATTGACAGAATATTTTTCAATATCCCATATTGCATCATGCCCTAAACGAAAAGATGGCAATCAAACTTAATGGCATATTTTGATACCCATTCTAATAAATCGATTATGGAAGAAAGCCTTGTTAAGGAGAGCGAGTGATGGCACGGAATAAGAAAGGCTATTTGTTGGGTAATCATACAAAATATATACAAACGGAAGTGGATGGATGCCCATGAAACGATCTCCACGCACGTCACGAAACGTGAGTTTATATCCGATACAGAATTGATTCGTTCAATTGGATTGCATGTTAGTCTGGACAGCCAATTACGCTTAATAATTTAGAAAGAAAGGAGGTATAATATGGTACCTTTTTTCCTCACTAGGCGTTGGTATTCAATATTGCAAGGGCTGAACTGAATACCTTAAATTATAGCTCTTTTTTTTGGGGCTAATTCAGTGAAAACCACTCTTCAAAATGTAATAAAAACGATCGAAATATAGTTTTATTGCATTCCATACAAAAGTTAATTATTTTTTATTCATGACAGCAAAATGTTTTACAGACCATGTTATAAGGAGCATACCAATGGTCTACAAAGGAAAGCGCACACGTCTAAAAATATTAGAGATGATCATAGTAAATTATTTCTGAAAATTCAACCTTGTCGGAGGATGTTTGGATGAGCAAAAGTACAATAATTTGAAATATTTGATGTCTCAAAAAATGTTTTTGTGGTGTCAATTAGTTCACAGATATTATCCAAGGTGTCAATAAGTGATCAACTACGCAAGATTAGAAGTTCTAAAATAAAGTGAATATATGCAATGGGATCAGGATGATTGGCAATCCGGAACAATAAATTGTATACGATTAACGCTCCTCTGGCATAAATATGGGACTTTTCCCGGAGAGTTCATTTAGAACTAATTATTATTTTCTATTGTAAAAAATCATAATAGAGCATTAGATACAATTAATGCGAAGGGATTTTCCTGTATACCTTACGCACGCTTGCCATTAACTATAAACGGCGCGAAACGTTCGAATCAATGGAGGAAAAACATTCATTTTCGATCACAAAACGCTCATGAAACTTTGTTCATGACTGGGACGGATTAAATCACCCACCGAATACATTACTGCAACTCACTTGACAGAAATACGATGGGATTTTATCACTGCAGAGCTTTTCAGAGAATCTCTGAGGGTTTTGGAGTGAAAAGTAAAGCGTTTAATCATTCCGAAAGGTGTGTCGTTCATCCGTCTTCCTTTAAACCCGCCTCTTTCCCCTTCCGACACGACCTGCAAGCCTTCGATCAGCTCCCTCTGAAATCCAGTCCATGACCTGATATTCTCCAACTCCTGCCCTGGAATCTCCACCAAACACCTCTTCGGCAGACGTGGCACACCATCCATTTCACCCACGGACTGACCTGCCTTCCCGTCCCCAAATACCTACGAACTTATTTCTCACGAGTTCCTTGAAATCTCCACGGAGTGGTTAGGCAAGAAGAATAGATTGAAGTTTTCACGCGCCAGACCGGGCCAGCCATGCCTTAGGGCTCAATTCTCCCCGGGGAGAGGATATTCTTCGTGATTGTGTTTCAATGAAATACGGTGGAATGGTAGTGTTTGGGCACTAGTGAGTGATGACGGCGCCACCCTAACTCAAAGTTATCGGCAATATAATGCATTTCCTAGGATGAGTCGAAATATTTGATATTTTCATAGATCAATATGTACCACACATGTAAAATATATAACCATGGGTGTGCCGTATGCTCGTGACGTTTTACTCTTAAATATTTAAAAAAGAACGGTGAGCCGTAGCTGCAACATGCTTTCGCTTCCAATCATAGCGAAATTATTGATACATTTAGGCAAAGGAAACGGTTGTAGACTTGATCTTGTGGAAGTTATCCATTACGGAAGAATTAAAATAACATAGTTAACGCCACTGATTACTAATTATCACTAGTGACAATAAAGAATTAGTGGGGTTAACTCAGTTATTTTAATTCTTCCGTGATACATTTAGAGTTACAATCACATTACGGTAACCAGAACACACACCCTAATGTCTGACAATGCGTTAAGAAGAATTACCTAGAGCAAATATTTACAAAGATACAATGAGATAAAAGAAATGTTTATGCATTATTTAAAGCATCCATACATGTCATATACATTGCATAATAAACGCCTAGATTGTGGGACACATCACATCAATGACGACCAAATACGCATCGGAGTTATTTCATAATATTCTTTTAAAAAATTTATATTTTAACCACGTTTGCTTCTAGCCAGCCATTCCGTCACAATGGTAACCATGCGAATCAAAATATCCATTCCTAGGACCACTTTGTTCATTTTTTTGAACCAGATAAACTTGAAAAAAAAACAGGTATAAAATTAATCGTTTAACTCGGTGATACAACAGGGTGTGGTTCATTAACGTATTTGGGGTGACAGTATTTGAACTTCGGACCCACGAGGGTAAACCCTCCCAGCGATTTAACTAATATTGACATGTGCCGTTTATATGACGGAAATTCAGGCTTTAATTCTTTGCGCTTGCTACATTGAATATTAAGGCATTTTCAGAACTCTGAAAAACCGCTGCCGAGGAACTCGATTTTTCATTCTAACTTCGAAATCAGTTTCTGATGCATATTTAAATTCCTTAACGAAGAGATGTTTTTAATTTGTCGGGACCCACAAACTTCCGGCCTATCAACTGATTTACCAAATACACCGAGCAGGCAATCCGAAATCGGAGGAATAAAAAGTACTCTCACACAAAACAGAGTGACGAGCGAAGCGTGATTCATCTGCACTGAAATTCGATTCGGACTGAATCTGTATTTCACTTCTTCCTCCACACTTACTCGTAAATCTTCCCTGAGGCGAATGGAATCCACTCCCAGTATTCCACTTTTTTCATTCTCGGCACCCTTCAACTCCCTCAAATTCCCTACCAAACCGAACGTTGGCCGGGTAAAAAAAAGAGTAAAACACAACACAAGCAATCAAACCTCATCCCTCTTCCCTTCAGACAGTTTATTCTGCCAATTGTTTCATTATACCTCCTGCCGCCGCGATACAGACCGCGCACACAAGAATACCCTACCGCTCCTTCTCCCATACCCTGACTCATACTGCCTGCAAACTAGTCGAATCCTATGGGTTCCGCAGTGGGAGAATACCATCGTGAGTTACCTTCCAACCAGTGGAAAGAGCTGTTTCGGAATCCAAGCTGGTGGTGGAGTGAAAACTCTAAAGCAGGAATATAAGAAGACATTTAAAAATGACGAGACATGACAAGGAAGCAGAGCAAAAGGAAGTCACATTCATCAGCCACAGTGCCGTAAGTCTCTCTTCTAGGTGTGGGAAACGGGGTACTGGGATACATGAAATGAATGATCGACAAGACTTGCACAGTAAAATTCCAAGAAGCGCTTAGCGAGGAAAAAGTGTGATTGAGGTAAAAATAAATAATGACCTACCCAAATGCTACCTATGAAATAAATGCGTGCCAGAATATATATCATTAATTCTTTCTCTAAATAATCAGCTTGATCGCTTGAAAATAAGATTTTGTGGAGAAGGTCTTCTAAAAGTATCAATGCCAGTAAATCCATCGGCCTCCCAATCACATGAAGTTACGAATAAGTTATCATTGCTTTGATAAGTTAATAACTAAACAGTCCAAGCCATTATAATAAAAATTATTACTATTTATATTACACAGACAAAAGCCACTCAAGATTTCACTCATAGAACGATAGTCATTTTTGCTCAGATAATATTTTTAGGCAACTTATTCGTAAGTTGATTGGTATAAATGATTTTTGACAATTTCATATATTCTACTTGTACTAAGTGAAATATGAATATTCATTTTCTGAAATTAAGTAGTTCATTTTAAAGGATGTCGACAAATGCTATTTAATGTCAAATAGGGTGATTACAATGAGCAAAATCGCTGATATTTCTAGCATTATAACAAAATATATTTTTACTTAAATGTTAATTAGAATTTACTGTCTTGATATTATTTAATTCAAAATTTTTATTGTTTCATTTGTCAATATTTAATCTCAGAAGCTCTGAACGTTTCACCTCCATCCCATACCCGAATCACATGTATTTACAGACTGATGTTGGGCGTCATGTGGAGAAGAGCTGAGAAAACACTGGGGAGCACAAGTCCTGAATATGTTTACATTAACCCCTGAATGTAATCTCGAGTTAGAACGAAATAACTAACAAAGAGAGACGCTTACCCAGACGGTTTCTCGAGCGAAAGAAGATTCGAATCGAAACGAATTATGCAATAGAATGTAAAAACTTAAAGTGGGTTTATTTTTTTCGCAAAGACCATTGTTATATTTCAGCGCGGTTGAATACAAATTTATGTCGGATGCCATATTACACGAACTGATGAATACATCCGCGGTTATTTCTAATTAGAGGCGATAAGTGATAGCTGTTTTCACAAACTCAGACAATTGGGGCCGTTTTATTTTTTTAGTAAACCGAAGCGTACATAGCAGTAACAGTAAAGGCACTATGTCAGAGATGCATTTTCAGGAACAGGATTGAGCTGAAATGGATTAATTCACATGAAACAATTACCCAAATGTTATACTTTTATAGATAAGATATGGTAAAGTTATAATTAAAGAGAAATGTTTAAAAACTCTACGTCCAACCGTTAATGCGTATTACCACTTGGGGAGACCCGCGCGGTCTCCCCATGTGAAGGAGGGCTGCTGCTTCCTCCTCCGGGCTACGGGCTACAGTTACTGCCTATTACTTGGCTGCAGGTATTTACCAATCCACGGCATCTGCACGGGTTTTCAAAGGGTTATCGAGCCATCACACACAAAAATGGCCATCAACACTCTCTAGATACTGCCGCTTTTTGTCCACGAACGCTTAACTGTCGAGAAAACTCACTCATGATGCCGCTAACCTCTTTATCCAAAGGTAAACCCACCATCCACATATCGGTGGACGCACTTCGTAGCGGTTAACTAGTCCCGAAAAAATTATGCTCGAAATTTAACTGGTTATTTAGCCTTTTGTTAGCTGGGGAGGGCGAATATTCCCTGTAATTGAAGAGCTCTCCGCATTGCACCCAAACACGGATGAGTATTTCTTGGAAAAATCTCTACTACCGCCGGTTTTTAAAGCTGGGCATGAAAAAGTTAGTATTTTATGCCATCGCAGAAACCCAATCTCCGATTCACATTTAAAATGAAAAAAATGCAGTTATAGATTACTTACAAACAATGAATTAAACATGACATATGTAAAGAAGCATTCAATTACACGTAATACTTTTTTAAATTAAAAACTAACAGGTAATTTTGTCTATACGTCACTCAACACTTAATCTACAGTAATTAAAACGTCCAGCACATTTTATTGGAAAACCTTTTATGTGCATAATTCAAATTAAACAAGACTATTAGAGTTTCTTGGTGATAAAATTCATTCATATTCAATAAAAATACATGATGTTAGATCGGAATCATATTTCATTACATTCTCCATAGAAAATAATCGTTTTTGATATTTTTCTGCGAGGGTGACCTCGTGTACAATGACACTTGAAATAGTGAATAGTATCTTCCTCATTGATCTAATAACATGAAATTGTTTACTCTTTATTTACAGACCCCATGATGCTTATCAGAAGTTGAAAATACATTGCTACCGTGACCTTCGCTCACCACTGCAATTTACTGAGGTGGTGGTGACGTTATTCTAATCGTAGATTTACATGTTGGTATTAGGCTCATATTACTCTCCCTAACATCTCTAATTATTGATAGTATTATGTTCTCTGATGCACATACTTCAGGTGCATCGTTCAGAGTTAGCAAAAGTGTAAGTCCGCACTCTTGATATTTACTTAATTGGAAATTATCAACACAGATGCAGCCACTTACACGAATGCTGGAGTTATTTTCAGAAGGCATAGTTCAGTTCTTACGCTATAAGCACAACTACTCATTAACTTCATCAATCACGGAAAGGTATCCAACACTTCTCTGCATCGTACAGTAGACACACCATAAGTATGCTCCGCTTGCCAAGATATCTGCAAATCTTGGTGTTGCCCGTTGGCAAGCTCCGAACTTTACAAGACTTTTGGTTCGGAAAATCAGAGGTAAAAACCCGTAGCTTATAATTATATTTGAATTTAAAATGTTAAAAAACAAGGCTAAATAGAAATTTCCCGCCACTTAAGTCATGCTAACAGAGTGATCTTTGTTTCCAGTTCTAGAAATTTTCATACATAATTATCATACCAGATATCCGAAATGATCTTTAACCATAGATCTTTCATCACAAATATTGATATAATTTATAGTACTTTAATGCTTAAAATGTATTAAACCAGCCAGAACAATCCTCATATTAATAGACAAACACCCACTTTCCAGTAAAACAAACGTTGAAATTACTTTTTTTGTAATCATCCGCTCTGACCTGCATAATTTCCTTACTACTAGATTGGTTCCCTAGTGAATTTGGAAAATGTGAGGAAAGATAATGGATCCATCCAAAATATATAAATATGACGCAACACAAAGTACGGTAGTACGTGATGGCTACACAATCACTTGCGAAAATATGAAATGTTTCAAATTACTATAAGTTTTGAACTAATATACTTACATATGGTTTGCTCTTTGCATTTTTCTAAGTCACTGAATCTCAAATAATGACTGCGTGAAATATCAGAGTAATAGCATGGCAAAATTTTAAAGACAATATTAAATATAAGGTAAAACCTTTACAAACAACTGGAACAGGGACGCTGATGGGAGGCTCGCGACATACCTATAACTGTAGATGTTGAGGGAATAATGTTGATAATAAAATCAATAGAAAATGAAAATAAAACAAGATGCATAGAAAATAAAAGTTTACGCTACAATTTAATACAATTGCAAATTGGTGCAGGATGCAAAGAAAAGAGACGCGTAAAAATATGCAATTGCGTGTAAGTGTAAAAAAATGTTTAGCTCTCCAAATGTACCCACGCATGTTTTCAAAGTTACTTTTCATATTCCGCTTGTATTCAGGTGTGCAAGACGAACCACTGGATGAGTATCTACTATAGCGTGCGATGACCATAAAAACCAATAATCAAAACTGAAGCCCGGATTATTTATCACTTTAATTCACTTTTTTCGGTGTAACTATATCAATTATATATCCTATATCAATTACCCGTAAACTTCCTATAATTTTTTGTTTCTCCATAATTTTTGAGAGAGAATTTTCTTAAAAATCATTTTTTACATCAACAACCGAGGACCCAGAATGAAGGTCAGGTCTCGTAGATAACTTTCTGAGAGAAATTTTTATCGGTCACCAACTTCATTGAATAAACAGGTGAACCTTAAATAGGTAAGCCTCAATTCATTAATTTAAGCCGTCACACACGCGAGTAGGACTACGCGTGCTCTTGGGATTCCCTGATGAACACGTACCGTCTCCGTCATGTCCACAGGGCTCCGAGTTCTTAAACCGTATGTCGTGACTGGGGAAGGCTCTTTCAAGTTCTCTATCGATCAAATCTTCCGTTGCATCGGCATACGTGTACACGCTGTCCAGCGACGAGGCCGTTATGATGAAGGACGGCCGCGGGAGGAAATTCAAAAGAGCTGACCTCTGCGCTGCCAAACCTATGGCGGACACGAACCGAATGGGAAACAGCACTTGAGAGGGACGTTGTTTTTTTTGTTGGAAAGAGAAGAGGGTGGTATAAATTGTGCAAGGCCGCTTAAAAAGAAGAATGGCAGGGCAGGGAAGCGTAAGTGTGTCGGCGCGAATTCTGAAAGTGGCGGAAACAATGCTTCCGAAAAACGATCTCTAAATAGGGGAAAAGGTGCAGGGGCGGAAATGAGAGATATAGCAGGAGAAATACGAGGACACGGAAACACAGAAAAAATGCCGTAAGTTGTGGATGCGGGAACGCGCAAAGGATTTCGATGTTTAGTTTATTTTTTTATATCCACATATTCCCTGAAAACATCATTATTATGGCTTAACAAACGGGGGCATAACAACACATGCGAAATACCCTCATCAATAAAATACATATAGCCTTGGTACGGAATAACTCCCCTAGCTGAGACCCGAACCCTTTACCTCGGAGGAAGCAGTCATGGACTTTAATCCACCACCCCCGAGGCCGGCATAGGTGTCCATATGCCCTATTAGATGGTTTGAAAAAATTGAGAAAAATAAAAGAGGAACTATAAACTGCAACACGTACATATATTTATCATTTCAGTACATGTAATACACTGATATGCGCCACTATGTTGGTTTCAGAGCCTTAATTTAGAGAGTAATTCATTCACTTAAAACACCCTTAGCTACAATATATATATATGCCATTCATGAGGCTTTTCAAGCAACCCTTAACGGGCTTTGCTAGTTGATATAAATAATACTTAGTTCGACAGTAACAACGAAGGAAAAGTATTTTTCTGGATCATAGGGCGTTTTAAGTAGTAAATAAATAAAACACGGCTCAACTTTAGTGTTTAAATATACGAATAAGATCTCCTATAGCTTATGAAGGGATCGTTACGCGACAGCATCCTTGACGTAGGGGTATTCACTGTCCTCACGCATCACCTACCTGTACACGTGCACTGACCTATCGTCCTATCCTGACCTAGTCTTAACACCTTGTTGCTGGCATTAGATCTTGTACATTTGTTTAAATATATTATGCATAGCAAGTGCGAGTGGAATGAACGAAAAAAGGAGACCAAACGAAAGAAAGGGCTGTCGGAACGAGTGTGAGAGGGAAGGCGGAGTACAAGGTTACCGAGGGAACGGGAGAGGTTTTGTTAGCGTGGGGAACACAGGGCGGAGAGAGCGGGGGGGATAGGAGAGGGAGAAGCAGAACTGGCCTTCTGGGTGGAGGTTTTAAGCCCTGAAATTTTAATGGCAACCTCGCTCGCACACAGACCCACACACATACGCCATGTGTGGAGACAGCAAAAGGAGTTTTAAAGAGCGGGTGCAAGGTTTCCCATCCGAAGAAGGAGGAGAAGGGTCATGTAGGGAAGAAAGGGGGAGGAAGAGGTATTGGTCAGCAAAGCGGTCGCCCACACACCCCCCTCGTCCTCCTTTGCGCAGCGTAGCAACCTCCCAACCCGCTCAGCAAAGGCCTTACCTTTCCACCCCCTTTCACGGCCCCCGCGCACCGTGTGAGGGTCGAATGCCCCCACCTCGGGCCAGACCGCAGACTCCGCCCCACTTGACATTTTTTCGACCTCCCTCCCGCTCCCACCACACCCACACTAGATATATCTCCCCCCTTGGCAAGTTCCGACGGGCAAAGGCCTGTGACGTGCCAAAGGGTAACGAAGTAGAGGGTCCCGCCTATTGTGCGTTTTTGTGTGGGCGAAGACTCATAAAGTAAATGTATACATGCATATATGTATCTGCAACAACTAATACCGAGGTAGCAATAGCAAGGAGTCCGTACTCTCACCATGTTTTTGGTCTTTCGGCCAACGTTTAATTTTTGAACGCAACCAAATACCACCAGTGGTGTATGCCTAAAGTGAACGTGGACGAGACATCTTTTGGAATTTCAAACAATCAGTAAAGCAACAATTTGTGTCGAGGGGCGCAATCACGGTCTCCATAACGCATGCACTCGCGTTATTGTTTGTTTAAAACGCGATCTTGAGAGCAAACACGTGATCGTTATGATTCTAATTTTTTCAGTGCTTAAATTCACTAGTTTTAATGAATGAAGTGAGTTCCTAGGGCAGTAACCCTGAGCATCACCCTTCTAGAGGGATTTGCGTTTTGGATAACGATAACGACAACTCGAAAGAAGGAACCGTGATCCCATCATGATTCATGCAAACATCAAGCATGATTATACATGTAAACAGTAGAAGTTGTATGCAACAATATAGAAAAAAAGAGGCGTCTACCTACTTCGTTAGCTCCAATTCTCCAAGTTGTAATTGTTTTTAAATCGGCCAGACTGGGCAAAATTTCAATAGCAGAGTTTCTGAAAGTTTTCATTATTTAAAATAAAATTCAAGATAATTCCATTCTCGAAAATTACTCATGAAACAAATAACACTATACTGATTTTTTATCATGAATTATATAAATATATCTGTGAGAAAGTCTTTAAACTGGATTTTTTTAAACTTCGAAATTTATAAAATTTTAAAAATGTCTATCAATAGACTTTTAAAAGACTTCTCCACTGAAACTTGTTTCATCTCATTTCACTACCCGCATTCCTTTAGCACCTTCTGATCTTAGACTTTTTTTCATGTTTTCTCACGGTTAATGCTGTCCTTGAAAAGGAGAAACCGCCCATACTCAACCCTTCCCATATTTCCCCTATCACCTTCCCCCCCGCACCGCCAACCATAAAGTAGACGAAACATATAACTGTGCACGTATTGTAGACCTAATGATGATTGGTTTGCAACGAAATTAGTTAGTGTATATAACATATTGTACGGAATATTACTAACTGTTACTTTGACATTCAAATGAGATATTTCCTATGTATTAGGTGCATACCTTTTTATTGACAGAAACTGCATTATGACACCACCATTTTACTTCCCCGATTCCCTTAAATTCAAGGTTAACCTAAGCATTAGGACACGCCAGAGGCAATTTCCCTTTGATTCAGCTTATTTTACTACTACCACCGAGTAACAGTAAAAAACGCTGAAAAAATAGTTTTTTTCCGCGTTCAAGGTACTGGTCCTTGCTGGTTACACGCGAGAGAAAACTTTCGCTGACAATATAGGGCAGCGCACTGTCTTCTTCGTCAATCTTATAGACCTCAGTATTACTTGATGGCCATGCGCCTCATCTCCAAATTTAAATTCACCCTTCACTTTCATATTTCTCCACGACGTTCTGACAACCTGTCAATTCTGCCCTTCGTAATGAAAATATGCATGTTGTTGGAACTACTATAGCATTAAATACGAATAAGGCACCTCTTGCTATTTCCTTCTTTATTGTGCGATATTCCACAGGAGAAAAATCATTCGCCTTGACCGGGATACGAACCCGGATCCCTCGATTTCGCGCCGAGTGCTTTAACCGCGAATGATTTTTCCTCTTTGGAATATCGCACTTATGTGCACTTGCGGGTGACTCCGTAAAGGTTACTACCGTGGCTAGTCCCGGTTTCCTCAAAATTCCTTCTTTATTATTTCATTTTAGCTTTTATCCTTGCTAAATTTCCGCAAGCACGATTATCTGGCATATGTAGTGCTTAAAACCAAAACGTAACGAAGGAGAGGGGTTCACGTTGTGTGGTTGGATGTGCTAGTTGGGGGTTTGTCCAAGTTTTTCTCCTTTTCGCCAGTCTCTCGTCGTAGGATGGGTTTTCTGTAACCTCATACCTCCCTCCCCTCTCTTGCGAAAAACTGCTTTCCCCTGCTCTCCCTTCCCTCCCGTCTCCATCTCACCTTTTCCCTTTCCGAGCACACTGCTCTCCATTCCCTTTTTGTCCATCCCCTATCCCTTCGTCCTTTCCCCACACCCCTCCCCCATAGATAATTCCCTTCCCATAGGCTTTTCCCAACTGACCCTTTCTCTTCCCACCTTCGAGTCTCTCTAACCTGAAGCCACTACTCCGCTTTGCACTCTCACCCATTACCACATCGCCTTCTCCTCTGCACTACTTTCCGGCCACAGACATCACCTACTTTTCTCTTTTTCGTCCCCCACCGTCCCTTGGCCTCTCACTTAAGAAGTATCCACCTTACAATTCCCACGCGTTGACTCGCTGCAAGTCTGATTAAGATCTAGGTACTTGCTGAAAACATGCACAAGATGGGTGCACTTTTTTTGTTTTACTCATGCTGAATGAAACGGAGGAGAGTTGAGTTAACAAGTAGTTACATTGCCCCAGGTACAAAACTGATGAAAAAGGTCGTATTCGAGTCCACGTGAATGAGTACTTGTTGCTTCTCAAATTCTAAACAATGACGACACAATATTAGCCTACAAACACGACAGGGTAACATAAATGTACACAATTAACGAAATCGTGCCCTGCCAAGCAGAAATGGCTGCAAAGTGAAGCAAGTTGCGCCATTCACATGGAAGCATAATTGTCAAGTTTATGATTTTCGCGAGGCGGTTATGTGATTTATGTTATGTATGGCAATTATATTTGGTTAATATTCACGGTTCAAAAGAAAATTATTGGAAGAAAAACATGAAGGAAGTCCGATAATTTCCATTTAACCATTCGAAACTTTTAACAAATTGTGCGTTCGAAAATGTGGTAATGACGGCTCACTTTTCATTCTACTTGTGTGTATCAATAATGGGCCAATACAAGATAGCATAGCTAAAGGGTTTATAGCAGCTACTACTGACTCTATCAGTGGTAGAGCAGGTGCGCAGAAATCCGTTATCGACCTGGGCGAGCTTATTTCAAAATATGCCCACCACATAGGTAGGTGAATATTACCAATGTCCTTTGCGCCTACGTTGAGAGCTGTATATTCCCTCAGGATCATACTCACAACGTAAATCTCCCCATCCCTGGTTGCGGTTGTGCGCATTTTGCTGGAGACATGAGCTTTATTACAAGCTATTTGATTTTCTATGGCACCAGATGATAGCGAGATTATGACAGTCCTTATCGTTCAATATCGTGCAGTTGAGGAACATTATAAAGAGGGGAGTTTCATGTAATTATAAGTTTCCCAATGACCTTCTCTTTTACCGATTAATTTTTGTATTCACATTTTTACCGGAGTATATAAAGTTACGGTAAGTATCACTCATATGTTTTGTCTTCTTTCGCGAAATCTTCCATCATGCTTTTCCGGCTCCAATTTTTAAGTACGGACCCAGTTATTACTAACTGCATTAAAAAAACAGCCCCTATGATATTTGAGAAAACGCAAGTTGTAATTTAGGGTAGACCGAATATGTCAAGGGTGAATGTTAACTGATAACTTTGAGATAATGATATTCACCTCTCTTTGCTCAAGAATAGGGGAATAATAAATCACATTTAATTTTCCACACGTTTTTCATAAACTAACCGGTTTCCATGTTACAACAGCATCATCATAGTTTGTCTACATCAGTTTATTCAAACTCTGATGATGATTTAGTGACATCGAAACCAGTCAGTTTATAAAAAAGTGTACAAAATTACAAATTGATTTATTATTCGACTTCGTCAAAATTCCACAACGATACTTCACCTACCATCACGTAAATACGACTCTCTTTGTTGTTTCACATGGTATTGGTGCTAGAATCAACTCTCAAGGGTGGATTGATGAATTGTGTGAACAAATACAAACAGTTGCACATAGTGCTAGCAAAAAAAGCAATGTACTCGCGTGGCATGGCAGCGAAAAACGTCAGTTATTTGTTTTCACGAGTAGGCTTCCCGCGTGCAGCGTTGTTTGTCTTTTAAAACAGACGATTCAATTTCAAATGGGAGGATGTTACAGAGAAGCCAACAATGGAACTTCTTTCAATTATCATAGCTGTTAATGAAATAGTTATTAGCTGCAATTCCTGCATTACTTTTAGGGTTCCATACTAAGCGAAGGAAAGTATACTTTAAAAATTTATATGAGGGCTTACCATTGCAAATACGAAGGCACATAATTTGACTAGAGGAATTTTCCTAGCACTCGAACTTCCCAAACACATTTTTGCGGTAATTATAGAACTCACCAGCAAAATGCGAAACAATTAAGATTCACCATACCAAATGATCTTCAGTGAGATATAAAAAATGCAATAAACACAACAGGTATGGAAGCTATAAGCAACACCTGGGGAGGGATCAGTGAATTAGTGTAATCCCTTATGTTGAATGATGAATGTGCCATGCTCATTATACAGAATTACCCAGAAAGCGAAAGGAATATTATCTATATGAGCAAAAATGCACTCATGAGGTTTGGCAGTAGGTTATGCAAATTTAGTTGTGATGTTTTAAAAAAGGGAGTTGACCTGGTACACTTCACATTCTCAATCTGATGTCATAGACGTAGATGCTGAACTGTAGTTTTATTTTGCACACCCGTCATGTTGCCGCTTAAGTAACTCCTACGTGACATCTACGTTGGAAAGGCAAAAATAGCCTAATGTTTCCCTTGATGAAAACCTTGTATACAGTTGGAAATATCTCGTAACTGTTCCGTAAGTAAACACATTAAATAAATATTTTTTTTTCCTCATATATTAATTCATATATGTACATTTTTCATAAGTGTAAATTTAAGTGTTTACGTCAAAAAATACAGAATAAAGAGATGATAAAGACCACGTTTCTTGAAGTCTTTGGCCGGTTTGCACCTAACATTTGAAATAAATGTACGTACTCGTTACAGCCATAAAAGCTAAGGTATGCAATAATTTGCACACATATGACCTTTATATATGCATTTTAAGCACGGGTCTCACGAGTCACTCTCATTGTTGATAAATTAATAAGAATTAAATTTCACCATTGCACAATGGAGATGTCAATAAGAATGTTTTAGCACAAATCTTAGATACAATAGGCATGTTTCTGTTTGCATTAAACGAAACAAGCAATGATCAATGGGTATTCGGCAGGATGCACCTCGGCTGTCACATTATTTTTTAATAACTCAGTCTATCATGCGGCAACGCATGACCTGGTGCCATCCCACGATTTATATGGACATCCCCTGCAATGCGCAGGTTTCTAAAACCTACGATCTGTGCGTCAGGCGACGCCACATGGAAAGAGCGATGTGAACAGCGCGACGAGGAAATGTTAGGCACCTGGTGAATTTATAATGCATGTGACACGCAACGGCGTATTATGACCTGCTGTAAACCACCAAATCCGGTGTGATTGCTATAATAATTTAACAATAGTGAGGCGAATGAATTCCGTTCAAACGAATGTACCCACCTAAATATTCGTAGTTTCCGATATGACAACATCTATGCTCTCAATATCGCTGTAATTAGTACATTTTACCTTTAGAATTAATGCAACTGAATGACAACGTGAAAGTATGTGCTGCATTAACTGTCTTTGAGTAGCTACATGCTTGCGTTTTTTAGCCCAGATGCAGAGTTGAATAAGACAATGAACGAAAGATTAATTTCTAGCAATATAGTTATTAATTCAAAAGGTATCAACATCAAACGGCATCACTTTCTTAAAGGAGTGATGAACATCATTAACTATCAATATACTTAGTGCTTATCTGCGACGTTTAAATAAACAAATACATAAGTGTTACCAGTTTCAACGATCCAGATTCTTAAAAAAGTTAAGCACAACGAGGGAAATTGTTGAAGCAATGCTAATAACTTTTTATGCAATCCAACAAAATGATGACTTATGAAAAAGCAAACTCATTTACGCAATATATCTGAAAACTAAAAAACAACGAGTGTATCAAATGCACAGCTGGTTCACAGCTACTATTGATTCCAGTTTAATAGTATTCCAATACCATTTTAAGCGGAAAATTGTGCACCTAACTCCTGAACTCCTCTTTTTAGTTCTTGAGTAGCTCAACCCTTAGAAGAAATCCCTTTTAGCACCAAATAACATTTTAAGATGGCACAGTTTTATCAGCAACATATATTCTTGTCTCACATTATTTTATCTACTCTGGCACAAGCTCTGAATGACTCCCAACTTCAACCGAGCATTCCCTTTAACATCTCGCCAGAGCACTTAAGCGTGTGCTCTGTTGAAACTTTGATGCAGATATCGACTTACCCATTTCTACTTCATCAAGAGATGGAACGAATAAGGGGTCGAGGGTACAGTCCGAGAAAAGGACAATGAATACGGATGGTCATGATGTAATTTCAGAGTAAATGTTTTCATTTACCCCGGATTTTGTTCGCAAAACGGCCACTCTTTTCATGGAAATGACCCCCGGCACTGCCACGCTTTGTCAGAGCAGGTAATACGAGAGTCATCCATTCGCACAAACATTCATTCGCACACGTTAAACTCGCTATGCGCGTTTCCGAGCATCCTCTAGTTTCTTAATGAAAACACATGTGAGTTTGGAGAATTACTTACGTGCATTTCAGAAATATATCTTGAGTGCATTTTACACAGTTAGATCAAATTCTTTGATACTTATGGCGAGAAAATTTTCCACGGGGTAGCTTTCAACGTGCGTGGGCTATATTTTTCAGAATATGCTTTATGTACACCGCCATTTCAGTGTAAAATAAATAATAGATGGAGTTTAAATTAAAAAATGAAATCATGTTAGAAGGAAAAAAGAAATTGGCAAAGACGCCAGTTCACAGACATTGATTAAAAAATAAAGGAATGGGTAGGTACCGAGGAAAGGAAAAATAAGGAAGCATTCACTTGGCAATATTTCACAAATACTACTTTCCAAGTAGTTAGTACCCAAACTCAATAATGACAATAGAATAGTTTGGCAAGGAAGCCATTAAAAGTACATTACTGACTTGCGACTATGATACAAGTTCACGGTTTATTTTCCCAAAATAGATTTCCTTTTTATGAAGATACTTGAACAAGATGGTGGCTTTTTTCACCGGTGCAAGGAATGACTGAGAGAAACGTACGGCAATTAATGCCATTTGTACCCATGACAATAAGTCGGATGGTAGGCTGGGATTGGATTGTTTTCAACGACCAACCAGGTCTATTTGTTTTTCTACTAGTACTATTTTCTCTTTCTTATTGATTTAAGTTTTTTTTTTAAATTTTGTTGTCTCGGAATAGGATTATGACTCAGAGAATAATTTAATCAAGAGATAATACGTTATGGTATAATAACACTCTTGAACCACATGAATTATTACTCCATGAAAACTATTAATCTGGATTGAGTAATGGCTTTTTCGGTGTCCGACTGGTAATTAAAATTGTACATTTCTCCTCAAAATTAATTTCCCCCCAGCTCAAATAATCTTGTGAATGTATTTAAACGGTGCAGCTTAATTTGAATCAACTATTGATACTCTTAGCTTGCTCAAATGTAATTTATATCATTAGAATCAGTTTCCATAACGAACACCATTTCCCTACCTTGCCACAAATACTAGCGTTGTATAAAATTTGAACACATTCAGTTAGACATCAGTTGTACAAAAGAAATATGATGCCTCGGTAAGAGCAACCCGTCCGTAAATCTGAAAGAATATGAACATTTTAGAGTCACCTGTTTCCATTTCGTTGCGGTGGCACACGTTAAGCCAATCACAGGAAAAAGAGAAATGTTTAAAACATATTTTACCGAGATTATGCGACACCTGCATCGCCAACTCGCCTGTCGCAACACGGTCATAATTCATGAGCCTTGAGTGACGTTAATCCGTGGATATAAAAAAGGGGATTATGGCTGATGTTATCCAGCTATATATTTGCCTGCATCTGCCTAACCTTTAACCTGTCCCCCTCTCTACCTAAGCTCTGACACCTTCAGCATCGCTGCAGCATTTTATCATCCTTTTTCTCGGTCGGTACAAGTTGCCAATTCAAACCGTAGAAAAGGGTGCAAAGAAAACTTTAGACGCCTGTCTATCAATTACACTGCTCTCCAGAGACACTCGCTTTTTTCATATGCAACGAACAAAAAACGATTATTCGTTATAAGGACAGCCATGATCCAGCCAGCCTTTTCAAGTCTTGTAAATTATACGGACATTCACTTTTAAAACGGTCATATTGCTTTCACGCAGGTTTAAGGCCAAATAAATTCGAATGGCTCACACATTATATGGTGACTTAAAACTCAAAAAAATGTTATTTGTGAAGGTGAATTTAGAATCGACTTTTTTATTTACAAACAAGTGTAA
Source organism: Pyrrhosoma nymphula (assembly GCA_963573305.1). NCBI lineage: Eukaryota > Metazoa > Arthropoda > Insecta > Odonata > Coenagrionidae > Pyrrhosoma > Pyrrhosoma nymphula. Next base: position 95,557,304 of record OY754335.1, on the reverse strand, counting down.
TTAAATTCCTTTCTATTTATGTATACAATACAACAATGGATCCACATGCAAACCCAAATTCATACCCTTATGATATTTACAGTAAATGTAACTGTTAAAGAATGATAGAAATAAACAAAACGTTTTTGTACTTAATAATAAATAAGGAAATTGTTTTCTTAAAGGTACAAGGGAGATTTTAAAACCAAAGATATACAAAATCTATTTATTCAAGCATATTATAATAAATCAGTAAATCCTTCCGTGAGACAATTCTAGGTCATTTAACAATCAATAATTGTAGAATTTAAATGATTTTGTTTCTTCCATCAATAGGGTAAGTTTATTCACTGGATTTATTTTTTACTAAGTATTTTAGATATCTTCAAATATTGGGACCCAAAACGATACACTGATTCAGCACAAAATAATGATTTCTCATCCCTATGTGGGACATTAAATATCGCGTGTAAATGAATTATTGTATTATCGACCTCTTCACGGACTGTCAGGTTTGAATCTCGAGGATCTCGAGATATCCCGTGTAAGCAAAAATCTAGCGACGAACCTAGGGCCAGAGATATCCTAGCATGGCATCACGTTGAAATAAACTCTTGGGAAGGAGAAGAGGATAAAAAAATCGAGGAGAGAACTCGGAAGGAGAATGTATACATTTTTATAACAAAGTGTGCCAAGAGGCAACGGGAGTTGACAGGACGGGAGGGGTAAGCGACGGGAGTGGCGGGGGAAAATTTTAGACGGGGAGGAACGGAGACGCTAGGAGAGAGAGAAAGTGGGTGGTGGGGGGAGAAAAAGATGAAGAAGAGGCTATTAGGGAGACTGCTATCGGGGAGTGGGAGGGAAAACGTATTGAGTGGTGGGGGGTAGAGTGAGGGACCCAAGGCGCCGAGAGAACATTCTAGGGCGGTGCGAGACTGCGATGCATCGACCGCGAGATGCGAAATGTCGGGGATATCGAAATATGATACCACTTGTCCGTCCTGTGCGATGTATCGGATTGCGATATCATGGTATGTGCCATATTTTTCGGAAATACTTCATTTTTCTATCGTTTCGGCAGAGCTATCGGGTAAATATCGGGATATATTCGGGTAATATGCTACGCGAATACAGGCAATAATTAATGTAACGCTACAATATGCGAACTTATGTGGAATTAGATATCATCCGATGTGAGACGAAAGATGAAATGCGATATCGTGAGGCATGAAATGTGATATAATAACATTCCCGTTTGATTTGTACCACACCAGAGCATATGGCATCAATTTAGTTTGTTGTTGATCATATGTGGCAGCTATATGTGGTGCTATGACTATAATTACAGGTAATGTACTTAATCACGGTGTTAATTCTAAGTATGAGAAAGAGGAATAAACTAATAGAGGCAAGGCAAGAAAGCAAGTTGGGTGTGAACATTTTGGTATTATCGCACGACGATTACTGCAGAGGTTTGAGGCATTATAGGCCTATAGTGTGCCTAATTTGCGGCCAGTTAATGACTCTAAGTTATATTACAAAGCGTTGGGATATGGTACGTATTATATATAATAAAGCATGTTTCTTAAAACCATGCGATATAAATACGTTAAGGTGTTTTCGGTGATTTACTTTAAATTTTTTTCCCAGTTCCCTAAAATCAGCCACTAAAAGCATGTGCATCAGATGTTAAACGTCAGCATTGAAAAACATACGCAAAATCCAAGCCCTTGATGGTGAGTTAACCATCCACGAGGTACTTGAACCCGCGAGCATAAGCGAGGACTTAACACCAATGCCATGGAGACCAACTGGTAATGTATGGCTAAGGACAATATGCAATATGGGGTATCATGTGGAATGTGATTACCAATGGAGATGTAGTTTTATCGAAGAATAATGAAGATTAAATGGACCAAGAGAAAATAGGACACAATAGAGGAAGAATATGAAGGAGAAATGAATGGGAAGAATTACAGAGGAAGACGAAGAATGGAATACAACAATTATGAATGTCGTCAAAGTGAATAATTATGTAGATATATGAAGCGGCTGGCTGGTAGAGTAGGGGAGTTGAGAGCTACATCAAACCAATTTCGGATTGATGACTGCTGATGATGATTCGATCTCAACGTCAAAAATGATAAAATCTAACATTCAATATAATTCCATCAGAAATACTTCACGGCATGCAATTCATCGCGAGTTTCACGATGCACAATTAATATCGCAACTGTGTCTCCGGGGCACCCGACTACTTCCACTAGGGCAGAGGGACAGGGAGAAGAAAGGTGTGGGTTACTTTTTTGGCTGATGTGGGTGGAGGGAGGGGTAAGTCGAGGGGAGTGGGTAGGACGAGGCAAGAAATAAACCTGGAGGTGGTAGGGAGGGGGTGAGGAGAGTGGAGGAGGTTAGGAGGGGAGCGAAGAAAGCAGGGGAGGAGGGGGAGAGATGGTGTCGTTTTCCGTGGAGGGGGATGTAGGAGTGGGATGGGAGAGAAAGGCCGGAGTCAAGTGAGGCAAGTCGAGGAGAGAGAGATGTTGGGGTAACCTCTGGAGGTTTCGCTCGCGGGTGGAGAACTTGAGGCAAGCTGTGCGGGGGGCGTTGATGGGGGAGAGGGAGCAGGAGGAGGAAGACATCTGGAAGAGGAGGAGGTTTAAGACCGGTGTGGGAGGTTGGGGAAAAAGAAGGCCGAGGAAAGAAGGTAGGCCACGGGGGGAGGAGGGACGGGGGGAGCAGTGGAGGGTGAGAGAACAAATAGAGATTCTCCTTAATGAGATCCCCAGACGTCCGTCGAGAGAAAGCCAACATAGGGAACGCCTGAGACAGAGTAATAATGAATACGACCGGGAGGTAGGGGGTGAAGGTAGGTTGGAAGGTTGGGGAAAGAATGTTGGGGAGGGGTTGGTGGAGGCTTTGAGGGTGGTTGAGGGGCTTTGGGGGGAGGGTGTGGAGTGAAGAAGAGGGCTGGTTGGAAGGAAAGAGAAGGACGAAGAAAATAGAGAGGCTGAGGATACGACTCCGCTTTTCTTGAAGCGGGACGTGGTTTTTGAAATAACAAAAGGACGGAAATAATAAGGGATACTTTTATGTGTCTAGGTTCACGGTGAAGAACTCTCACGGTCCAAAATCCAATTATAAATAGCAAAGGGGACAGGGTGGAGGTCAAAAATTTGTTTCGCTTGCGGTATCGTGAAAACCGTCCACCACTGCTGAAGCAAAAATAATTTTTAAGCTCACAGGAACTGCTCATGGAATTTCAAGTGGAAACGCACGTAAAAATGCATTCCTTCAGATAATAAAGGCAAATTATTGAGAGTAAAATGAATTCAGGGCTGTAATATTTTTGCCTCAGTACAATGAGGTGTTGAGACAGGAGCAGTAAATAAATTTTATAATTTATGTTAGCGCTCTTCTTCCAGTAGACAATTAAACAACTGGGTAAAGAAGATAAAGCAATTTCCATTTTGTGAAAATATTTTAATGAGTCCTCTGAAAAATAAATTTGTTACCTTTCCCGTTAAAGGAGTTTTCAATTAAATACATTCATGAACTAATATATTCTTTGAAAAATATGATAAATTGATATAAGAAATATTATGTTCTAGATCATCGATTAACATAGGAAGAAGAAAATAAATCGCTTTTAAAATCGAGAAAGAGGTGAAAGGTTATTTTCCCTTACAAGTAATAAACACTTGGATCAACGACATTAAAACTCTACACCACCACACATTTTACAATTGTTACTATCTTACATCGTTTAATTTGACGTAATAAAGAGTGGTTTCGTTAGTGAAAATGTTGAAGAGGTTTGTTTTTACTTGTAAGCTTCAGCTCAAATTTGCGACTCTTATGCTCCATAAAAATGTTCAAGGGCCAAATCATGCATAGTGTTTTATGCGTGTTTAGACGCAATTTGCTGTAAAGTCCTACATGTACTTCTATATATCCTACTCAGTATACAAATCTCTTCTCAATGGCAGAGTTGTCCAAAAAGCTCCGTGGTAGAAAGAGCATGGGTTTTAACTTATGGTATTTTCTTCGCATGTTTTTGCATCCTATGCCCCAATCAGTCATCGGAAAAGATTTATGAAGAAGCTGATAAACATGATATACCACTTAACTTCTTGAGAATAAGATAAGAAAAAAATTATAAATAGAAATAAATTCGTCGTTCAGTAAAAAACCACGAAACATACGCAAAATATAAATTTTCAAATGACGTGCGATATTTCTCAAAGACTCAAATCATACTCCTCTAACTGAGAGCCATTCAAAATTTTGGGAGATATCTAAGCCTAGAAGCCTTCCTTCAGAATATTTTCATACCATATTTCTCTGACAGAATAGAACCTGCTACTAAAAAACGCGCTATCAAACAACCTAGGGCACACATCTATAGTAAAACAAGGAAAAAATGGAATTACTTGCCCCTTAACAAATAGATAGCGTTTGAAAATAGCTGAACTTGAAATGAACTGAATACTTAGCGGTATATTATTCTATACCATAAAGCAAGTTTATATTTTCTGAGTAGCAAAAAATATAACTTGAGTATTGGAGTATAATCGAGAATTACTGAGCATGAAAAAATGCGAAAATTGCCTCTAGAGAAGACTGAAGCTGGAATCAAACGTTCCATGGTTTTAAGCTCAACTATGTGAAAGTTGAATTCCACAAATGACAAAGTAACTTGGTTTCCTTCCACAGTACAACATGTTTCCTGGTACAACATGTTTCGACACAGCGGTGTCATCATCAGGTACAAAGTTTTAACAGCATCTAAGAGGTATGTATACTCCTAAGGGACTTGGTGGAAGGTAGGAGAGGGGGGAAGGGGTGTTGAGGAGGATAAAATACCGGGGGAGAGGTAAGGGGTGGCGTAGGAATCCAGAAAACGCCAACCCTTACCTCTCCCACGATACTTTCCCCTCCTCAACACCCCCTTCCCCCTCTTAACCAAGGAAACCAAGTTACTTTTTCATTCTAAGATCGAAAATTTGCCTGCCACTACGAAACCTAGGATGCCTTGCATACCTTTCTTTTTTAGTGGCAACCTTTGCATATTTCATTGCCATGATTAGGCAGGATAAAATTAAACATTTTTTCAAAGTTTGTGCACTATAAATTGTAATCGTTATTGAGCTGATCGATCTTTTCCTTCTAACTCACAATCAGTACTGTCTTGTTATTAAATATCAGAGATGTAATTAACAAAATAACATTATCACGGAATTAATATACTTACACCGCACGCTCTTGTACTTCCATAAATATTTTAGCAGCAACTACATAGATTATGTGACTATATTACTAATTCTCATCCAGGCTGATACGCATAAAACCGAACGTGATTTGAATTAGCAATCCGCCAATATCACGTACCTATTCACCAGTAACAATATTTAGAACCAGTCATTTCAACAATAGAGTGGAAATGAATAGAAAACCCTACAGCAGTAAAAATAGCAATGACTTTAATGACTAACTTAGCATCAATGTTATTAATTGCTCTTCATTTCGTGTGCAATCACTCTGATGGCGCACAGATTAATATATACATTTGAGTTGTTTAAACCACTATAGCATCAAGAAAGCTCCACTTCCGAGTTAGTTATACCAGAAGTCAAACAATAAATGAGTTCAATTGTACCATTAAGATTAATTGTATGAGCCGGTGTAAGAAGGATTAATTAAGATTTATAAGAATGGTGGAGGAAACCTGGTATCGGCATTAATTTCGGCTCCAACGGCAACAAACGGTCCACAATTTCACGTTCCGCCTGACGGAAGTCACATTTAAGCTAATCTTGATCTCAGCTGATCATCAATGAAGATTCTACTGAAAATTTGGGCATCGAACTCAAGTCTCTAGAGTTGAGAAGCTATCACTTTCACCATCACATCTAATGGGTCCTCCCTAAAACTTGGTAATTTGTTTATTTTTTAATGTCCAAAGTATACGATTCAAATGACCATGAAAATTCAATATTCCAGTGTATTCAAAGGAATCATTACTTCATATGAATCAACATGTCGCAGAAAAATCTCCTCAGACCCTGAAAGTCGAGCATAGGCACTTAGAATTGAAAGGCAAAGCACCCTAAACACTATTTCAAACTGGACCCTCCGCGTTCAAATGCTGCAATTACGAGCATCCGCTGCGATTCAAAACTGTTAAAGATTTCCTATCGCCCTGTTTGGCTCTTTTTTATTGTTTTATAGAATAATAGCGCAAAACCTTTCATGACGATTCGGCAGTAAGGGGACTAAGGTTTTTCAACCACGGTGGACGTCAACCACTACGGAGCTTATGCTGACTCCGTACGTTCCCACTGCAGCGCATGCGCAAAGCGCTCTGCCGCCACGCCCTGAATGCAACTTGTGGAGGCCCGGCGACGACCAGAAGTCTCACATCTTCATCACGTGTGACCTACGTTTATATCCGTTAGAGAGTCATGGCCTAATCCTTGTCAAATACAGATTTAACGTGACTTAACCGAGTCTGATTTCACTTGATACATGCAAATATTGCGTGGAAGCCTTAAAAAATAGAATGATTCTCAGAAAAATCGAATACTGCGATAGCATATAGATTTGTTAAAATTTTTACAATAAACTTAGCAGTACGAGCCAATCGTGAAATGGGTTAGTGCTAATCTATAATAACAGATGTAGATGTAGATCCTAGGTGACCACTCAATTATCAGTAGGTATTTGGGAACTCGATACCATCTAATCTGGTACACCATCGTGTCGGCATGCAAACCCAATCGTCTCATGCCCTTTTAGTTCAGATATTGCAGTCACCGTCGTCCAGATGGCCCTTTCTTTTCGGACCCCCTTATCCAGTACTGTCCTCTAGGTTGGATTTCTCTCCTATCACCGCATGTGTTCTTCCCAACGAAATATTCTACTTATTAGATTTGTGTTTATGCAATGGTCTGCGTAAACTTCTGTTAACTTTTTCTCCTGATTCTCCTCATTCCATTTTCAATATTAGAGTCTTCATTATTGGGATAAATAGTACTTAGGACTCCATTATAAAGAATTATCAGTTTATTCTCTGTTTTCTTGGATAGCCAGTGTCCATATTTCTGAGCCATACGAGTTTACGGTGTGTGTGTATAGTTCTAGAATAATGTTGAATTCGCCTTACTTCAAATAATTTTACTCTCTATAAGGTTTTGTAAAGCCCAGTAGTATCTTTCTACATTTCATCAGAAATAAGTTAAGCATTAACTTATTCAAGTGTAGGGAGTGGGATAAAAATAAAATTATTAGCCTTTACCGATAATGTAACATTAATGGCAGTAGATGGAAATGATTTGAAAAACCTTGAAGTAGTCGTAATAAAACATGACAAAGAAGTAGGGCTAGAAATAAGTAAATTGACAATAATAACTTCGTCCTGTGGATTAAATGTAAAAATGTGGACCCCCAGGCCCCTTCATTTGAGAGTAGTCGAATGCCTTCTCTGGGTATCCCCCTATCTCCTTCCCAAGATAGTCCATCCATTATCAGGCAACCCTCGTCACCTAAATGATGAAAATGACTTCAGTTGCCGATCACCTCCGAAAATAACCAACCTATTCACTCTAATGTTCACGGTTGGTGCTCTCAGACCCCCTGCCACACACAGTGTAGACGAAACTCATAGAGGCAACGGAGGCAACCATAGGAAAACACAGCAGTGACAAGGGGAGGGGGTGGAGCGGTTGTGGCGACCGAACTAACCTGCCACTGTGCGTTGCGAAAAGGTCTCCGTGTTAATGCTGATCAGTGTCAAAGGCAAAAGCTCCGGGACGCTGCGGAGTGGCGCGATGAGGGGGATTCTCACGCGCGCCTTGATTTATGGTCTGGGGAGGCAGGAGGTGGCACGCTTGACACGCCGGGAAGGGCAAGGCAGGCCGGGAACTGAGAGGCGTGTTTGTGTGCGTATTGAGGATAAGGCGAGCGAAAGGAGAGAATGTTTTCTCCGAGGGGTTGTGCGAAGTGGTGTGAGAAAAATAAAGGTCATCATTTCGGAAGAATCGCGCCAGGTAGAGCTGCAAGAGAAGTTAAGTCCTCGGGGAGGGGGGATCAGAGGGGGAAGTGGGGGGATGAGTTGAGGAGAGACAGTGAAGTAGGAGGGTGTGCACAACGCACCAAGATGAGACAGTCATGCGAAGACGGCCAGGATGAAGACCAGTAGACCGAAATTAATTGTGAGCAGGGCCACGGGACCGAGATGGTGCATCGTGAAGTCTTCCCCATATAATTCCATCCACCGGACCTCTGCAGAGTTTGTCGTCTTTTGGAAATTTTCCATGCCTTTTCTGAGGAAGGTGCACTTGAAGTACGCGATGGTTTAGTGCTGCGGATAGGTCTTTCTAATTTCAATGGAATTCAGTCTCGTTGACCGGCGTTCATTAGAGTACCGGGGGAGGACATTCTAAAAAAAGTCGACGTTGCTATGTCGACGACATTGTCGCGGATTTCACGAGAATACATCTGCGTCAGTGAGTAAGGGTTCGTGGTTCATGCACTGTCATTTACAGTGTATGTCGCGTCAACCCTCCGACGTTCCAGAAGCTGTCTCACTCGTTCTTCCTCAAACAAAGTGGATAATTAAATAGATACCCTTTTCGATGAGTCTCTTTCTTTCCATTTTCTCTGAGAGTTGCGGCAAATTTTCGGAAAAATCTGCAATTTCTCTTTAAATTTATGAACTTATTTTTACATTCCACCCGCGAACATAGTAATAAAGTAAGTTTTTTTAATTTAGTGAATATATATTGTAACCCGTGTCCACACGAGTAAGGGGAAGGGGAAATGGGAGGAAAGGTGGGAGGAAAGGAATTCAGGGACGGGGAGGCGGGGAGGAAAGAGGGATGCCGACTAAGCTTTTGAGCAAATGGGTTGGGGTTCATCAACGATCGCGGGGTTTCGAAGTGACTTAATGCATAATGGCGAACGGATGGTTCCGCGAGGACAGGTTTGTGGGCAGAGACAGTAAAACATGGAAATATCCTTTTGCAATATCGAACTATTTAATTCAGAGAATAACACTAAATACTAATCTAAAACTAAATTTAAACAAAACAAATTATGATGCGTAATAATTGCAACAATACATGGCGAACATTCGCAAAATGTCAATCAAATGAAACAGTTTTACCCTTCAAGGTCCTTTTTCCCATTTCGAGAATCACTAGGGAAAAGTTACAATATTTTAACGGTTTGAACTTAACAATTTCTACAATCACGCACCCTCAATTGAAAACTAAACACATTCACACGGGACCAGGGGGGAAAAACACGGGAATAAATATGTCGACAGTACGAAACTTGGGGCACTTTCTTCTTGGGTTGGGGAATCTCTTCTTTGAACTATAATAGGACTATTCTTCTTGGATTGGGAATGGGGGGGCTCTTCTTTGGTCTAGGAATGGCCGTTTTAGGCGGGCGGGATATAAGTGGTACTTATCGTTATCGGGGATAACTGGTGCAACTGCGGCGGCGCTGGCAATGATCGCCCCGTGCTCTGCACGTAGCAGCTGATGATGTAGTTGGTTTTACTTGAGCGGAGACAGGCGACGGCGATGGCCACGGATTCCTTGGGACCGCTACTGGACACGACTTAAATTCAGCTTCCTTATGCGTCGGTCGTCTCTCCCTTTCCGTTCCTCGTCCGCACAATGCGTCTCTCTCGCTCTCCAACCAATGTTTCAGCCCTCCTAATTTTTGGGTGTCAGCCGCCACCACAAGAACCATCACATGTAAGTAAGTCCCGCCCCGACCATCCTCTGCCATTTATATGCGCTAGCGCGCGGGGTGAGAAGGGGGGGGGATAGGGGGATAAGGGGAGGTGGCTTCACTTGACGCAGGCCGCATTATATTTCGAAGCACAGTCACTTGCAAAGCATGAGCGGTGGATGGAGGGGGGGGGGGAAAAGGGAAGGTCGTCCGCCGAACGGCGGAGATACACTTAAGAAAGGGGGGGGGGAGAACGTGGTGCAGGGAACTCACACACTCGAACACACATGAATCATTCACTCACACAGCGATGACCTTAAAATTAACACAATATACAGCACAAAACCGCCTCTTCCACAAACCCATTGCAACCGTCCAATCGGGAACGGTTACAATATAGACGAAATATTTTGCTTTGTACCTAAATTAGCTCGCTAACTCAATGCTACCGCGAGGTGTACTCGGCAGTAATTTTCACCTACTCCCAAAATGACCGCGGACCGCAACCCACGCCTCACGCATCCATGGTGCCAACTAAACGTCATGCTTGCTTCTTATTTATGTACCATTTTTCTTATTTGCCGTTTAAGACTACATGTGTTTCAATTTTGGGGTTTGTTACAAAGTTCTTTCGTTGTACTGAATAAACTAATATAAAATGGAATCGTGAAATCGCTGTTTACGTCACGGTACCCAATTGTTGGTCTAATTTTAAAACGTATTCAGGTCAAAAAGTTATCGGTTTTGAAAAAGAAAAATCATCATTTTTACTGGTTTTAGTGTACCAAACATGGGTTAAGGCAAGTAATTCCTGGTTTTAGTAGAATCCGAAGATAGATTTGAGTTCCTCAAAACTTCTCATGCGTCAGTGATCAAATAAAAGGGATGTCTGATATTGATACAAACATTTATATTTTAAAATATATACATATAGATTAAAAAACCCAGCAAACAAGTGGAAAATATAAGTATGTATCGCTAATCCAATTGTCCATGTCATCAAGGTCCTTTAAAGCATAAATTTAGCAGATAAGGTTAGCATATGAGTAATTTGATTGCTTTGGCAATAACAAACATAATTCCTTTTTACTTACGTACACGCCATTATTATCCTTGATGGCGTTGGCGATATTGGATTTATAGCCAAACTATTAAAAAAGGCGTATATCGTAACATAAATAAAATACGGAGGTATAAAAGTTACATATAATCAGCCGCTGATAAGCTCTAACATATAATTACAGCATCCTTTTACTCTATTTTCTATCATATGACCGCTCTATTCCTCCATATATCCATACTTCACCATCTCTCATTATGTTATCAATAATTACAATTTTTAATCCTCCTCGATAATCTATTTGAACCACCACTCTTAGCACATACATACAAAGAGAGTGTTTAGAGTAAAATTGATGAGTTTCCCTTCACATTAATTTTAAAACATTTCTTTTCGACGCTACTCTTCGCGAAACATAATTACTGAGCAAAAGTACACAAATGAATACCAATTTCACCAACTTGGAGGCCAATTCTTGGAAAAACCCTGAATAGAAAAAAACGAACTATGTTTACCTCAAAACATCATATGAATCATAAATGTGCGCATGTTTTAGCTAAACCAATATTGTGGTGACCACACTGCTCAGCCTGTAGAGCAATAATTCATTTTAAACTGGCATGCAGCACGCGTATTCGGAAATCGACAGTTTTTGCGAATATTTAAAACGGAAAACAGTAATGTGGAACTCTCTCCTCCTGGATTGGAATCCAATATCCAGTGGACCGGCATGAAGGGATGGTAAGAGCCCAGGAAAAAAAACAGGAAACAGGCAAATGCTATGAGGAAGAGAGACAGCTCCGCGGTCTGTTTTTTTCCTTCAAAAAAAAGACGAGTCGTGGAATGACGGATGGTAAAAACGGCAGAATGGATGGAAAGGTGGAACGAAAGAGGAGAGGAGAGAAGCGGGGAATGAAAGTGTGAGTGAGTGAGTGCTAGGGCAAGATAAGAGATTGCCTGCGTCACGCCACGGAATGGATGCGAGATTTGAGAAAAACGGCGCGAGAATTGGGACGAGGTGGTTTTTTTTTCTTGCATGTATGCATATATATGTGCGCGTGTGCCTATGTTGTCTCGGGGGGTGGAGAGAGGAGACAATGAGGAGTGGCCCCCCACCACCGACGAGGAGGCGGCGGCTACGAACGAGGAAGGCCTTCATACGACGTCGCCGCCGCCGCGTGACAGACGTCTCGCCCGACAGGAGTGGGATGGTGGGGATTCGGAGGGGGAAGAGTGACACTCTAGCGAGACAGGGCGATGTGACGAGAGAGGGGTACGAAAAGGGGTAAGAGTGGAGAATGAAGAGGGAGAGAGGTGAAAGCAGAGAAGAGAACAGAGAGTGGAATAAGAGGGAAAGAGCACTCGTGTGGATGAGAGAGAGAGAGAGAGTGGAAGTATGGAGGGAAAGGTCGGAGAGGAAGGACACAATTGGGATGAATAGAACGGCAGTGTTTGGTGGAAGACGCTACGGTTCCCTTTTAAAGCATGAATACAGTTTCGTCTTCTAAGGTTATATTCATAATCAGTGCACCGCATGAATAATGTATACTTTTGCATAGAAACCACGAAAGAGGAATGAGGTATTGCTTTCGGAATTCCCTCCCTGCTGCGGTGCCCATTAGTGACGACAGTTTCTACAGCCACTCTGCTGTATTATTTAGATCAGAGTGGTGATTCAGTTTTATCGTCTGTTTCACCTTAAACCTACCTCGCCAGTTTTGATATGAAGATGGTAGCAAGATGGATGGAGAAACTGTCATAATTAATGGACAATGCAACAAGGAGGAATTCCAATAAACAGGGCCTCATGCTTCATTACGCTGCGAAGACCTGAACATATACTAGGGGGAAGGAGTGCCTATCAGACGGTCCATTCTTTCACTATATTTTCGCGCAGGCCAACGTGTTGGTTTTCCAAATTTTATTTCATACCAATGACCAAATACCAATCCGTTCACCAGGATAGAAAAAGACCAGATCAAGACGCTAATTTTACGAAAACACGCTCCACTAAACATCACTTTACTTCCTCAACTCCTTTTTCCAGTACCCAATTCATTCCATGAGTGGTTAACTAATTACTTCTACCTCAGGCTCCGGAGTCCTGCGTAGATGAAGGCTACATGGCTGAGCTGTTCCTTTCAAGTGATCTTGATCGATATTATACTTATTTACGTCCGTTAGCATTGGCATTGTGGAAAATTTTTATCACTGACTGTAATATTCCTGTAATTTGCTTATAGACGTCAGCATGGTAGACCAGCGAGTAGAACTAACGATAAGCGTAGGGAAAAGAAGAGGCAAATGACTCTTGCGCGGGTAAGAGAGTCGGAGAAGGACGATGGTGGGAAAGAGAAAGTTCGGAATGAAGAGCAAGAGTTGGGCTGAGTAGAACTGTGAAGTTGGGTCGAAGGCGCAACCGCGACCTTTTACATCCAAAAACCACACTGCGAGGCGTCACAGGGGCGTGAGGTATCGGGTATTGGTACAACAGCCATGAAGACGGGAAGGAAAAAAGGAATTCAAAATATTGGGGGTCATTAGTTCCAAAGCGAAAGTTCCAAAACAAAAGTTCCAAGGTGAAAGTTCCAAACGTATAATTTTCCAAAGCATAAATTTTCCAAAATATACAGAGTTCCAAAAAATAAATATAAGAGTACAGAATTAATAGTTGTACAAAATTAGAAGTTCCACGGTCAGAGTCATTCGATAATTTGCCGGAATTTCTTTAAGTTTATTGAAACTTTGTGGATTGGATGGAATACCGATCAAACATCGACGCTGAACTTCCTTTCTTATATTATCTCTATCAGGAAGATCCGCCAGAACAGCACTTGGTAAATTCTGTAAATCTCGTAAAAATTGCGCAGGAGTAGCTTCTGGTTAATCTTGAGCTTTTTTCTTAATACCAGACATAACTTTTACAGCTGCAACCTCTTTTCTATTAGGAGCGTGAGTGTGAGCATAATTACTCGAGCAGAGTATTAGTTTTTAGTTTACACCTCCAGTACACAACACCGTTTTTCCCAAGGAATGTTTGTAATATAAGAGGCTGTCCAGTTGCAAATAAGTTGTACGTCCAGATTAACATGTTCAGGAATTCGTAAGGCTATTCGCAGACGACCAGGCGTTACGTTGGTCAGTCGGTCATCGAAAGGACTGCAAACTTTAGTAGATGCACTGGAAAAGCAGTGTGAGAAATATGGAATGAAGATTAATAATAGGAAAACAAAAGTAATGAGATTCTCTAGGACAAAGAAAGCGAAGCTGGTGATAAGAGTAGGAAGTCACAAACTGGAGCAAGTAGAACAATTTAATTACTTGGGTAGTACGCTAGAAGAAAGAGGACATAGTAACAAAGACATTAGGAAGAGAATAGCTTTAGCGAAGGAAGCGTTCAATAATAGAAGGGAGCTGATGACGGGGACCTTAAGTAAGGATGTAAAAAAGAGGCTAGTGAAGAGCTTGATACGGAGTGTGGAGTTGTATGGGGCAGAAACGTGGACCTTGAGAAAGGAAGACGAAAATAGCCTGAAGGCTTTTGAGATGTGAGTGTGGAGGAGGATGGAGAAGGTGCGTTGGACGGAAAGGAAGACAAATGAGGAAGTGCTTGACATGGTGGGCGAGGAGAGGAAATTTATAGATGAGATTAGGGGAAGGCAGGGTAGGTGGCTGGAAGGGGTAATGAGGGACAATGGTTTGCTGAAGGCCGTGATAGAGGGTAAAGTATGGTATGATGTTGGGTAAGCGGGGAAGGGGAAGGAAGAGAATCGGTTTTATGGACGGGATGAAGAAAGGTAGGACTTATGCTGAGATGAAGAAAGAAATACTAGAGGTAGAAAGGGCACGGCACGTGTAAGAGTTCGTTGGATATTCTCTGACTTTCATCACAACCTACCTCTAACCGGTAGATTACTGTAATGAATGAATTGCTAATTCAAATATTTATATTAAAAAATCGGCTATTCTACGGGAATGGAGGTTACGAGACGATTGACGCCTTTTGTTCCTTTATTTACATGTTGCTAGACGTAAAACTGAGGTTGTATACAAATGGAAAAAACAAAGGTTTTGGAACGATGAATAATTGGAAAAAATAATATTTTGGAAATTTGGGATTTGAACTTTTAGTTAGAAACTTTTGTCCCTATACCATTCAACCATTCAAAAAGGAATAAAACCGAAAGTGAAATGCTTGCAGAATCCGTATTTTAGTACCATAATCTGTTTTCGTTGCAGTCGCTAATGGACATTAGAAATAAAAAAGGAATTTTTGTGCCCGTCAGACCGAGAGTTGAATTATTTAATTTTGTCGCTTCTATTAGTTTTAGAGCCATAGAATGGGTTACAATACTAAAAAAAATACCTTTCACATCAATCCGGAGCTCGCTTGATCTGAATATTTTTAGTAGTCTTAGGTTAGGGCGTTAACTACAAATTTTAACGTAATAGTACGCTTTTATTATATCTTGTTGAATAATGTCAAATAGATAACCTTTTAGCATTGTTATGAGGAAAGTGAGAGAATTTTTAAAATTTCTTCTAAAACTAGGAAAAACTAACTTCATGCAAATGCTAAGAATTAAATAAAAATGCAATGGCACATCCTCTCAAAATTGGTTGTCCCAACAATTTCCTTCTATTCTTGCAGCTCTCGACTTCAATCTAGTCCTCATTCTTCCCTTGGATATGGGGAACATTTATGGAGTAGGAATGGAAGAATGCCCTGGAAATACGACATTAGCATAATAAAATGAGCAACACGTCCTTTAAATGCTCGCGTGAGCAAAACCATTCTAAGTTTCTCGTGACTGTTTTACGTCAAAGATTATATTAATAATATAGGATTTAAAATATTCTCGTTATCTTTTCTTCTCGCGATTACTGTATGTGTTCTACCACACAGAGCACCATGTTAGTGGACAGGCATAAGAACGAAAGATATTCTTATATTTGCAATTGCTAATGGACCTGGCCTTACTTTATTTTATCAGTGGAAATTCATAAAAATAAATGAAACTTCGTACGCAATGTAAGTACCTGTCTTCTAACTTCAGCATTTCTTTCGGGTAGAATAAAAGCGCTTTGGAACTAAAAGAGTAAAAATGTATCTATATATGCATATAGAGTTAATTACCTTAGTTTTCCCATAAAAAGTTATGAATAAATAAAAATAAATGCCTAGCGTTTTAATAAGGCGCAATGTACCTTAAGATGGTTCCTGCAGGATAACATATAAAATTCAATGATTTTGGCCTCACTATGATAAAAGAGATATCATTTTCTAATGATAAGATAGTATCAGATAGTTAACGAAGTACGATTCGAGGTATTGGTCCGAAAGTAACAAGCCATTTTCTTGGGATATGGTATTTCTGTGCGCTTCAAAGACGGCTCTGAGCAATTTGTGGAAAAGTACAATTGTTTCTCTGATATTACTCTAGGATGGTTTCAACGGTTTTGCGTCTTGACCATTACTTTATTTACTCCATTCTCATCACAACTAGAATCTGAACTTTAAAATAAAATTGGAATAAGGCCTCCACTATGGTATAAAAAAATTACGCTTCAACTATGAACCTGGGTAAACACTCGAAACAATTTATTTTATGCTGCACCCGGATTCTAAAAAGCAGTTTTTACTCCTACAAAAATGATACGTTCGCCTGGATTCGATCTCAGATACTGTAATAACTTGTCATTGGTAACGGTTTCAAGATGCATTCCATCCATATATTTCTTTTTAAATTCAAAAATCTAAACATTTTCCAACTTGTATCAATGTGTATTATTACTGTCTGTTGTCGTTATTAATAGCTCTAAAATTGGATGGGTACCCCTCCATGCTACAAAGAAAAAAATCACATTGAACATTTTAGAGACTGATTAAATTATGTATTCAGCAAAATTGCGCTTAGTATGTACACATAGGTTCTCATGGCTGAAATATATTTGCACTCATAAGCGCCAACAGAGAATATAAAATGGCCGTTTCATATAAGAGCAACATTTTTACTAGGAACTCGTAAAAACCTTTCTTTCGCCGCAGTCAATGCTTTAAAAGAGCATTTAAGGCCCAATGTGCCTCTTCCATTTCCAACAACCTTGGCACCCTTCCACCCCTCAGCCAGTTCCTGCTGTTCTAAGCCAAATAACCGAACAATATACCCTTACAGTGTCACATAATTTAAGTTGCGTCAGAAAGATATCGCGATGCTCATTTTTTGCAACTCAGCTCGATGGCTATCTTGAGAAAGACAACAAAGGGTAAGAAATGGGAACCTAGAGGCCAGATACAGACTGCATTTCTTTTAATTCTTAAGCCCGGTTTCTTGGATGACATTTCTGTTACCAAGGAAAAAAATCTAAGTGAAAAAAAGTGAAACTTTTCTCATCCGTTGCTTAAAAAGCCGTGAAAGAGCAATTTGTGAAAATAACAGTACTATAAAGGTCAATGAGCATACGAAGGAATAAACGCCCTTTTTAATCAAATAGTGGGCAACTTGAGAGAATATAAAATTTTTTTTTACTATTACGTTGAAATTAATTGGGAAATATTTCCAAATATACACATAAACTAAATAAATATGTCGCTATAAGGTTTAATGCCACTCAATTCCAAGCATGATTAACAGCATTATGTTACTATTAACAGTTATTTCTTAAATTCTAAGCCCTTGGCTCTGAATTTAGAATGATTGATGCCTACTAAATTAGCCATTTCACTTGTACAAGGTTTACCCTCACGTTTATCCTATTAAATATTCGAGTTATAATAATAGACGCTACAGCAAATATAGCACGTAAATTAATTTTTTAAATTCTTCAGTAGCATTCTGACAAAAAGGCAAATTAAAATTATCTACTGAAGAGATGATGTTTTTTGGTGTCAGGTAAATAAATAAATTAAAAGGTTTTAATAATAAATACAACTGAAATGTACCATTGCGTTGAAAATGTTATACTTTCATTAAACACATTCTCACGCTCATCATCACAGGCTCACGCATTGTTAACATCCTCTCAGCAAAGTTGCTAGGCACGAATATACCCTTGATCCAAATTTATTGTAGAGTGTTTCCAGTTTATAAAATGTATATTACATCTGATTTTCAATCGCTCAAAAAAGTTTATATAAAAGGAAGTAAAACTAATTTTGATGAGTTTCAGTCCTTACGGTTGTCTAACTAGAAATTAAAACCCCTTTTAGAAGCCATTCGGGATTGAAAACACATTGTAATTTCAATATACATGTACTAACATTGAGAGGAAAATTCTAGTTAGTAATTTATTCTCTTACTTTCAGAAACTTGACAGAGTGAGTGCATGATAAAGTCTGTGATGGTAGAAAAATGTAAGCATATTGTTTACACAAATAATCTAGAAGAACGTGGTAATCTCAATTGGTACAAAGAGGGCAGATTTTAACCCGAGATTAAAGTTTTTCGCAATAAAATGTAATGAATGATTGCGTGTTTCGCAAGGTTTTTTATGGCCCTTCATGCTTATGAAATGCTGCTAGGGGATCTTTAAAGGTCAAAGGATTTTATAGGCGTTGTAATATGCATAAAAGGATACTAAAAGGTTCCCAAGAACTTGTTTGAGTGTTTCGTAATTCCAGAAATGGCAAATCTGTTCGCCATCAATCTATAACTGGCTTTTAATCAATGCATCTTTTCTACCCAAGAGGTTTTTAAAGTAGAATTTGTTAGGCGTAAAAAATAAAAATAACTATCAACTTTCATAAAGTAATTCCCTGGTGCAACTTGACAGCAGATTTTTCTCTTTCCAAGGCATGTGCTGTACTGCTCCATGGAATTAAATTCCAATAACTCTTCGTGCGTTTTCTAATTATGCATTGCAATCATTTCATGGATGGATGGATGGATGAACTTAGTAAGTAAAAAGAGTTGATAATTTTGAGCTGTTAATGCGGTAGAAATTTTGGAGATATCATTCCACCACAAAAATCAAATATTTCATAAAGTATACTGCTGCATGCACATATTCTAATAAGAATTCTGAAAAAGAGAATCAAGTTTGAAGAAAACATATTGATGTCATGAAAAAACAGCGTAGAGAGAGAGAGAGTGAGAGTGAAATAAAGGAAATTATTTCTTACGATTTTGAATTCAGACCAAGACTATAAAATGAGGTATTGTTACAAGGAAGGATAAGGTAAAAAAAGAATTTTTTCAATTTATTAACCGAAGATTATCAGAAACAAGTATCCTTTGGAACTTATGCATGGTCAATTAAAAAAATAAGCAAAATTAGTACTTTCCACTGAAATTAGATACTGGATGTCAGCGGGAAAAAATACGGCCCTGACATAGAACACGTATGGAATGGATATGAACCACAGAAGGGAAATGAGAAAATACCTACACAAAAATAGGCGTGGTACTCAAATGGAAAATTAAGGAGAGGTAAACCAAGTAAAATACAAATAGATTGAATAAAGACGAAAATAAAGAGACACACACGTATTAGGAAACAATATACACTTTCAGAACTTCACAAACCATATTTAAAATTCAATAATAATTGATCAGCATTAGTTCCAATACAAAGGGCAGGTAGGTATGTTATTTGAAGGATAAAACATTCATTTACGACCACCGAGGTGCACAACAAAAATAAACGAGGTTTTCCAGTAAAAAATTGACTGAGTTATAATAAAAACATGATTTCATTGCAAGTTATCTGCGAATTGATATATTGTACCAATGCTGCTCAGCTGCTAAATTAAGGGCTTTCCCTACGCTCTTTAGACTTTGGCTCTTGGTCATTTCCTTCTGTTACTATTGTATCATTTTTACTGTTTCGACACCTTACATACAAAATTACTTTTATTCCTAGATTATTTGTACTTTTCTCTCTCTAAATTTTATCACTAACAATATCTAGGCGAATATCGAAAGTAAATGATAAGTACCAGATATCACCTCTAAAAGGTATATTTGTTGGATGATTCAGATCATTATTATGTTAATATATACATTCCAGAAAAATCCGAAGCTTTACTACCAACCAAAAAGTGCTTGAATAAAGCTTACATTCAAATTATTATTAGAATAATCTTCGCAGCAGAAGTTTTATTCAGGGCTTTCATGATCTTCTGAACAGTTCCAAAGACACGGCACTTTACCTTCTGTGACGGTATTCTTCCTCGTGCGGTCGTACATATCCCGGATATATTTTCCTCAGGCCATCTGGCCCACACTATTTTCTTCAAATAACTTCTTTTCCCCACATTTGACGATCCGCTGTAATTCATCATGGTCGAAGTACTCCCGTGACCCCTTTTCATTGGCCAAAGGGAAAGATACACGTAAAAGAAAGGACCCCCATGACATATCCACTCCTTTCGGGTCCACTCGCTTTGGTCGACGAGAAAATAAAGTGGTGGAGGAAATATGTGGAATGAGATGAGATATATCGGCGCCAATGAAAGGACGGACACTCGGGTCTCAATTCTAGCCCAGGAGGAGTAGCCCGGCTACAGTTGGTCAAGGCAACATGGCTCGGAAGAGGACAGCTGACAGTCCAAAGTCCGTCGTATTGAATGCCTTATTTATTTCCAGCATGACCAGGACTTTATATGGATTCGAACTTATTTCATCCACATGGATTGAAATACTACTCCACGAAATAAAGAAAGGTCTCCGTCATAATTTCCCAAAATAACAAAAAAAAATTGATAAACACTTCACCCTCCTCAACTTTCCTTTCTTATTACTTTTCTTTCTAATGCTTACCATAATTTCGGAAAATAACAAACACAAATTTGAGAAACACTTCATCAAGTTCCTTTCTAATTAACTTTTTCTGAAGAAATTACTCTTTATACTGGCGTGTTTGTATTACCATCATCATACTAAACTTTCCAGCAGATTACTTACTTTCGATACTTTATATCGTACAAAGATTGCTTTTCCATGGAGAAATTATTTCCATTTTAATCATGGAGTCCACTTGCAGTATTCCTGGTATTTCCATGGATGTTAGAACTGCCGGGATCTTATATAGTAATAAAGATATCTCAATCTCCAAGATAAATAAAATTAGAAGGTCAATGACGCGGGTTAAATTACCTTTGATAGTGAAAGGGATTTAAATTGCTATAATTATGTGATATGAAATTATTTGTTTGGCTAAAAGAAGGAAATAGCGGGTTGAAATTAACAACAAAATGAAAAAAAGTTGAATCTCGATCGGGGTAATTCATATGTATCAGCCCGACCCGAGATATAATTCTTGCATCTAATATTTCTTTGCTTTAGGCATTGCAGCATAGAGTTTTTAACAAAGAGTTTGAGATTAATACTTAATGAAAAAATGACAACAATAAGTCCGTAATACTATCTAGCGATGGAAACGTCTATCTACACTTCAGCATCGGAGACAGGCGAGGTTGAAAATTCAGAACGCTAAAACACTCGAACTAAGAACTCACGTACGCAAGCTTATATATTTGTCGTCAATGCGTCATTCTATAACAATTTTCTACTACTAGCTCTGCCCACCATTTGGGGACTCGCGTCTTCATTCCCCCTTCACAACACCCGAGGAGAAAATGGAGAAGAATTTCCTTCCCATGTCCACCTGATGAGGGCCTCCATTTCCACACCCCTGGGCCCATAACATATTTCTCCCCATTCTTCCCCTGAAAGTGGGTCCCCTTCCTTCATCTGGGATTCCACCCGCGCAACTCAAAAACTCCACCCATGGAGTCCCGAGGAGGAATGAGGGTTGGTTTATAAGGATGATTGAGCGGATCCCTCGGAGAAACCCCACTACGCACAGGCGCCCAAACGCGCACGCACACAGCAACCAGCGTACGTTGAATTGGCACATTGGAGACTATTTCCGAGACATTCCGGTACCTGCTCCAGGACCGTGACGTTGAGGGACCCTTCGGCTCGCATTTTGGTCTCTTGCTTCGTTTTTATTTTTTGAAAAAGCAATCTCCTGGGAAGGAAACACGGAGACGATTGGAAAAAAATGAAGAGCAGGAAAAATATTTCTCGGACGTGAGCAGCTCTAAGCGGGGAGGGAACGTAGAAGTAGGACAACGGAGTCCATGACTGATCTTTCAGTGTCACAAAGCACAGCGCTGTCTCAGCCCATAGTTTTACACCCGAAATTTAGGGTCATAGAGTTTTTTTTACCACAAGGATAGAATTGGATCATCAATAGCAACAACATGTATGCGAAATTGAATAAACGTATTAAAAAAAATCCTACTAGCCGAATATCTAAATGCAATCGGCGCAAATCTAAAATTGTCTAATAAAAAATAACTCTTACTAAAAGTACATTAGGCATAACTCATGCTAGGCCGAGGAATATCACATAAAAACGATCATCTCACGATTTTTAACTGACCATCCGATGAACAAATTGAAAAACATATAATGACAAAATACACGATTTAAGTGAATCTGATACCTTGCTTGCAGTGTGCGTCCTTTTGCTAACAATAAATGAGTTGTAATCATGTTTGCAAATCTACACTTTGGCCACAAGAAGATTCAAAGGATAGAAGAAAATCTATTGGGAAGAAGAAACGATTGGTAAAAAATTAAACTACATACAATTTTTTCGGACTTGCTGAATTTTATACCGGGAAAGAGTGTAGGAATATTATCAAAGAGGAGCTTCCATCAAAGAGCTGTTACGGTTTCAAAATGTATCGCTATCTCATCTCGAAGTTTATTTTGGGGCAGGGTATTGGGCACCTTAAGGAATAATTTTGCTACAACGGGGAGACAGGGGGGTGGATTTTAAAACCATTTCGTTACCAGTAGTCAAACTATGACGTCATTCCCTTTAATGGAATAATCTATGAATTCTCAAAATTTAAAGTACAGAGTAGGTTATTTCAGGGCTTGGCGGCCAATAAAACGGATTTTTTTGCATTCATAGCGTATAGGAGAAAGGGGTAACGTAAAATATGAAGTGCTGAGAAATAAAACAAAGCTTCTTACAAAAGATGGTAAGTATGACAAGAAAAACGTTTGAAGACAATTTGAGTTCATTACATATAGCGGCTTATAAACATATCTGAATTTCTGCATTATAACATCAACACGATTTTATTGGCTTATACCTACAAATTTTAATCACTACTAATTTAAAAATATTTAAATAAAAATACACGGTGCCACAAATGAAACTGTGGGAAGCCTTGGAAAGATCTAACATAAGCTCATACTTAATAATAGCCATAAAAAATTTGTACAAAAATAGTGCAGCCAAGATCAAAATGGAAAACGACTTCTCTCAGGGATTCACAATAAATAAAGGTCTAAGACAGGGCTGCTGTATTTCCCCCACACTTTTTAAAATATATTTAGACCAAGTGCTTAAGGGTTGGAAAAGGAAATGCAACTCCATGGGAATACCTCTGAAAGAAAGTACCATATACACCTTAAGCTATGCAGACGACCAAGTTATTCTATCACAAGATTATGAAAATTTAGAATATATGACCAGAAAAATAATAGAAGAATACAAAAATTGGGGTCTTGATATCAGTATCGACAAAACAAAATATATGTGTATGGGAGGAATGCACAGAATCTTATTTTAGAAAGTGGGCAACAAATAGGACACTGTAAAGAGTATAAATATCTAGGGATGCAAATTGCAGAAAGTAAAACAATGGAGGTAGCAATTAGGGATAGATGCAATAAAGGCAAAAAAGCAATAACACTATTAAATAGCTTATTGTGGGACAATACAATATCCATTGAAAACAAAAAGAGAATTTATAATACCATAGTAGAGAGCATAGTAACCTACAGCTGTGAAATATGGCCACTAACGGAGAAATCAGAAAAACTGTTACTGACGACTGAAATGGACTTCTGGCGAAGAGCAGCCGGTAAATCAAAAAGAGAAAGAGTAAGGAATGAAAGAATTAGAGAAATAATGAATGTCAATGAATGTCTATTACCATAATAGATGAGATAATAACGCAGCAGTTGAGGTGGTATGGACACGTAAAACGAATGGGAAATGAAAGACTCCCGAAACAAATGCTACTGTGGAACCCGGAAGGAAGACGGAGGAGAGGCAGACCGAGGAAAAGTTGGATATAAGGGATAGAGAAAGAAATGAGAGAAAGAGGATTAGATGAAGAACTCTGGAATGATCGGGAGGCATGGAAATTGGGAATCGGAAGACGTAGAACGTCGTAAACCGATATATATATATATATATATATATATATATATATATATATATATATATATATATATTTAAAAATATTTCAATAAATAATAAATACACATCAAATGATAATGAGGGCTTTAAAGCATAACAATAAATCAAGTTTACGTTCAATTGATAAATAAGGAGTGAAAAAATATGTCATTTAATTTTGAGACTCACAAACGATACAAAAATAGTCAAAGACCTCTAATTTCTCGAGAGTAACAGTAATTCATTAATCAATGCAAGAATGCCAGGCCACCGTGAACAGGCCAGGCCACTCTACACTTGATCTATTATATTGTAATCTATATAGCAGCTTTGCTAAACAGTAGAATAATGAAAACGTTCTCCAAAGTAGTCAAATCTCTCTTCACATATAATCTTCACAAAAGCCTAAAGCTTAGTTTGGCACTCTGAAGCACTTGAAAAGAACTGTTTTGAGCTTCTATGAGAATGACTCAATTGTCTTGGCCCTATTAAATACAGCAAACAAAAATATTAACAGTCAAGTCCGAAGAGGACTAGAAGTCCTCTTGGGCCAAGAAATTTTGAAGTGGGCAAGAAAAGGTTTACAGAGTTCCCTCCCTCACACTTAAAATGATTCATTTTCAAATATTTTGAATTAAAGCCAAACAAAAGAATTTTCTTTCAACGAGGAATAGTTAAATATTGCCGGAATTTTTTTTACTTAGAGGAATCATGGATCCATTTATGTTTTTCATAAAAAGAGGGAGGGAATCTATAAAACAACGACTGAATACTTTAAAATATTGCCTTCTTCTTTGCAAAAGCTTTAACATTAAGATCTACCATCTAAGTTATTATTATTTAATTAAATTAAATTAATATTTAAAATTTGATTCTACCAATGTGGTAGATTCCTTAGGGGCCTAAGAAGGCTACGGTGAACTGAACCATGGTCTTACATATACACTGATCTAGAGTTTCTAAATTTTAGTGCTTGGTTTTTTTATAATTCAGTAAACATTAATCTTTAAAGCCATAACTCCTTCAACTAAGATGATGGATTCAAGCAAGGAAGCTAATAATTGTATTTCCATGGTCAAGATCAGAACGTATGCTCCAATTTTATCATTTTGAAGCATCGTTAGTTTTACCATTTAAACTACGGCCAGCATTCATATTAAGTCATATTCTATGGTGAGCAAAGGTATATAAAATTAATGTGTTATATAGAAATATTAACCACAAATGATGTGTGACCTCCTCCTTTTCATGTTTTACCAGACCATCTTTGTGATTAATTAAAATTTATAGCATCATTAAGGTAAATTTCACCCGTAGAGCATAACTTTCCGGAAGCAAGAATAAAATTTTGAGTTCACACATCACTGCACGCATTGGCTGATTATTTTATGACCTATGACGAATCGTAATTATGTGAAATCAGCACGAAATCATAAGAACTCTTAAGCCACCGTTATTTACTCCGGAAAGTGAAGTAATAATCAATTATGGAATATTATTCATTTCATGCATTTCTCTTATTATTTTCCAAGTCCTGAAATGATTCAACAAAGCTGTAAACTCATTTGCCGAGATACATCTGAGCTTCAGCGATTAATTCACATACATTTCATCTCTCCGTCTTCATAATGCGTTGGTATTACGAAACAAACCCAAGCAGTCACTCCATCAGATCTATTTACAAAAGTAAGCAAAATAAAACAGGAGAACATCGTTGGAAAAATAAACGAAGAGTGAATTGCGGTAGTGCCCCATCCAGTCCACCGGAGGTTGTTTGCAAGCCACTTCATTCCAGCCCGTCGTGCTGAGGGAGGATCCACTAGTTGATAAAAAGGCGCCATACCAGGCAG
This sequence comes from Pyrrhosoma nymphula, assembly GCA_963573305.1. Classification (NCBI taxonomy): domain Eukaryota; kingdom Metazoa; phylum Arthropoda; class Insecta; order Odonata; family Coenagrionidae; genus Pyrrhosoma; species Pyrrhosoma nymphula. The sequence goes on along the minus strand of OY754335.1, from coordinate 95,531,462 downwards.
TTTACTCTTCTTTCTCCCATCCTAACCCTCCTGACTAGGCATCCATTTCGCTCCGCACACATTGAGCTCGCTCGCTGGCACATCAAGTTGGCCGGCCGGCATGCTGAGAATTCGCGCGACCTTCATATTCCCCTTCTTCCTGACCACTCCCAACTTGGGCTCCATCTCCAGGGCAACCCGCCAATCTGAAACGTTTAGTCATTCGATTCCGCTTTTCCGAACTTTCGTATCCATTCTTCGAGTACATACAGAATAAGGACAGCGGAGAAAGATGTCTCCTTAACAACTTCTAAGCGCGTGACGTGATACATGGAAAGACATCCAATTTACCCTGAATACCCTATGCCCAATTTTTACAATAAAAACTGTCGTTACAGGCTTGATCTGGTGGAATATCACAATTAAAGAATGTTGGCAATTTTTCACAGTATAAAGTTTAATGCGAACGATTTCGATGCTTTGGATCATTATCAGGTGTGTAATAATTAAAGAATATTGGCAATTTTCCACAATATGCATCCATCTAAACCGTAGCATTAAAGTTTATATTTTGAAAAATTGCCAATATACTTGTACTTTAATTAAAAAAACTCAACTTTAACCTTTGTTGCTATAATGATCCCCAATTTCTTTTTTTTGCATTAGTTATACGGTATCATGCCACATCGATTCGCGCCTGTTAAATGACTGCCTTTCTTCCTTTCTGTGAGCAATTGAATATTGCATAGTGACGGTTACAATTGCATTACCATTATAACTTTCAGCAGAATACCGATCACTAATTGGCTTATATGTGCACTACTCCGTCTGTCAGATGGGATGTTATACTGTAACCCCTTTGGAGCCATTAGTGAAAAGGAGGCAAATGATGACGTAAGGTTCTTCTCCCCGTTTTTCTCCCGTTCTGAAACTCTCTTTTCCAAATCCTCTAAAAAAATCGCGCAAATGACCTCAGCTGTCGGAGGACTTCTCATGTAACCTTATGTTTGTAAAATTAGCACTTTTATAGCTAATAATTGTCAAATAAATTGGCTATGTTAAGTAGAGTTTCCCAAAACCATGTTAATTATGGGAAACGTTAAGGAAAAATTCCACTTTTCACCTGTCTCACATTTGAGATTCAACTTAACTAAGCACTCACTTATTGCAGATGTTATGGGATATTTGGCTTGGATTTGGATCCCCGGAAATCCACATAGATGGCAAGTACTCTATGGTATTCATGCTATAGTTTCTACCCCTTCCCGCGCCCCATCTGCAATGCATGCCCAACAAGAATGAAAAGTTCGTCATTTATTTACATCCGATACAATTGCGTAGAAGTGTGCCATATTTCGCTTGCTAAAGCAAATATTCTGTACGATTATTCTAGTTAGGTTTTTCTCTCTGTAAAATGACGACGACCTGCTTTGCGTAGAGGATCTTTCTCGGCTGAACAGTTTGGGGAACACTTCAAAACCATGAGCATACAAATACTAACATGTCGCGAGAGTAGTGGAATGAAATTTTCAACTTGGCATCATCGCACCGTGGGCAATTACTTGGCGTGTTATCCCTTTCACATCCACTTGTATCATATAAATTCCGCGGCACTTTGCGGTTTTCGGGGCCTGTGTTGATAAATACGCTCTTCACATTTCTATTCAAAAAGGCGAATTGAGGTGGAGCATTAACGCAGAGCATTTGTAAATAAATATACCTTTCTGTTTGCCGAAACGTTTTCGAAGTCCATATGATCTAATGGTTGAGGAAATAAGCATACTTCATTTTGTGAAACCTAGGCAAGTGGGAATCCCCGCAAAACATCATCATGAACAGGAGCATATATGGGGTGTAGGTTGAAATTTTTTAAATAAAAGATGTGATAAAATTGATAACCTCGCAAAGTATGACTGATGAATATTTAATTTTTATCAATGCCGTATTTTTAGGATAAGGTCGCACAGGGTTTCCTAGATAGCGTATACATCTTTGCAATCGCCTGAAAATTAAGAGCACATGGTTCTATTTCCAGTCCATAGTCTCCCCTTCGCAGTAGAAGCAGGATTGTATTTAAACGCGCTTTGACGGATAAGGTCATTGCGCATATGCAAACAGGGGCAGCAGCACTCGGACGTACAAGAGGATCACCTCTCCTGATTCGAGTCGAGTGCAACGATACATATCTTCGGAGACTGATCGAGAACCGGGGTTTCCATCGTGGCAGGCCGTTGCCCGACTCCCGGTAATTCCCAAACGATACAGTATTACTTGGGACTTTCATTGTGAAATGAACATATTTAAAGTCTAAAAAGTGCTGCATATATGCGCATCATATTTCTACGGATGAACACGAGACACGATACATATTTGGGAAAATTACAAGCCCAAGGTTATATTTTTACGCTCAACACCTCAAACATATCACTATTTTATGCATATTTTATCATAGTATTTCAATCGGTACGCGAGGAAAAAAATTATTCTTATCGCCCAGTGCTTCAATAAACAGTAGTGGGAAAACACTCCTCTTGAAGTGACTATAACGTTGCAACGTATTCACGTGTGTCAAAATTACCGTCAATCGTTCCCCAGAATATTTCAAAGATATTTTCCCATTTGGAGACAGTGTTTTCATTAGAATTATTGATCGCTCTCCAACTTTCATTCAGCGCAACTTCCTCAAACGTAGGCCTCAATACACAAATAAATATGCAAGTTTTTAAGCCCTCCAATATTTTCATCCGAGGTTACTTCCTCATTAATTGAAAACATGCTAGAAATTCCCCCCTCGCAGGGAGATAAAACAGACGTGTCCTTTCAGTGCATACTGTACACGTGGAGGTGAATTTCCTTCCGTAAACTTTCTAGGTGTCCATGATATTTCCTTTATTTCTTTTCCTCTGTCTCACTCTAGATTCTCTTCTGTTTGCAGGCATCTCCCATCACATCATATTCTTTCGGAAAGAGCTCCAGCGAGACCCTTGGAACAGCCGCGTCTCGCCTCCATCCCCTTGGTCCCTTGACTCTGCCACTCCATACTCAACCTTGTCTTTTTTTTAATTGCCGCGTGCATAATTAACGAGGCCTTTTATGTAGCAAGCAGGTAAATAGTTAAAGAAAAAAATTACGACACGTGAGAGTGGAAGATGCATTCACATATATACATATATATATAAATATATGTAAGCGTATCGAAGAGGAAAGAAGAGTGCCTACAGGAGAGTGCGTGAAGTTACGTGTAATGAAGTATAAAAACAGTAGAGCGGGAAGAACGCTCACATTTCTTTGCGTTGAAAGTTTGATTAGATCACCGATCACCGAAAGGATCACAAGGCGTGGACTAAGATAACAGTTAGCGAAGTATATGGGTCTTTGGGAGACGGAAGAGAAATTATTATTTTGGCGTTAGGGTGGATTAGGCGGGAGCCATTAAAATGGATGCCTGCAAAAGTATTTTACTTTTAAAATGGGGATCATCATCACAAGTCACGTGACGGGAAAACTTATAACTCAGGGAAAAGTTAAGAATAGGAAATCTTTACGAGCATAACATGAGACTATATATTTTTTTCGAGCAAGTCGAAGGGTTTAACGGGCATCAGAAATCATGCTGTTTGAGAAATATTATAACGGATGGTCATTCAATTTCTATCTGAATGCAAAGGGAATACTATAAGCCAAATCGTTTCATTTACGTCCATTCTCTCTTTGGGGTCACCTAAAGAATAATTCCAAACAAAATCATCGTGTTCTCTTAAGTATTACCCAAACAGCAGACTGATGAATATTATAACACTATAAAAATGTTAACATAATTATATTATAACTAATTAAATTAACTTAAATTATCTACTTCTACTACAGATATTATTTATAAGTAACTGGTACATACATAATTATCCCAAGGAATCCCAAAGACCAACATTTCTCAGTCCTTACCTGGAAAGATAAAAATGATAATTATGTAAATTATATCAATACTCTTAGGCAGCATAGAAAAATTCTAGGACAAGGGTAAAGGCAACTTTAAGTTTTTCATAAAACTTAGAGAATTGGCACTTGTTACAATATCTCTAAATTATTACAACACACCAAAATGCTGCATGCACAGTATAACAATACAGCATCATTCATATTTAAAATATTTTTATTACGAAACTTGGACGTAATTAACCGAAAATCTCTCTTTCCACCGGAAAAAATAATCGGCTATGTTCTTTGCATTCAGACTAAAAATTTGAGAACTTCACAGCGGAAAATATTCAACCATACAAACTGAAATCCGAACTATAATCCGCCGATACAAAACACTAGCATGAATCAAAATTCAATTTGAGACATTTTTTTAACGTTTAAATCCATGCCGCAGCCAACGCCGTAGTATGTGAACCCACTTAAATTCGGCCGTGGCATTTTGCGAAGATTTTTTGTGTGGATGCTAGTTTTAATTAAGGAACGTTCACCTTTATCATTTGACGAACTCTCCGATGGATCCATATTTTTAAAAATTCAGAAAAAAATTAAATAAAATGGAGAATATGATATCCATAATGAGCTGTTTGCGCAACTTTGGAAAGACAGAAAAGCGTTCATTACTGGTGAAATAATTAGCTGTAATGCTATTAATGAACCACACTAATGGAGAAGGCTACATATGGCGTAATTTTTGCCAGGCTCGGGATTATCAAATTTAACACTATCATTGTTCGAATGATAACAAAGTCCTGAATTCAATCGTCCAATTAGCATTTAAAAGCCATTTCTGAATGATTTTAGGCGTTCTTCTTTGGAGTACCCATGCTTTGATGGCAAGAAAAATATAAATTTTAAATATAATTGAAACTCCATTCAATGTATCATCATTGATAACATAACATCACACTTAAATCAGAGCGAATTATGAACGAACAATTTATTAACGGACAAAGCAAATAGCAATTATCACGCACATCAATTATCAACGCAAGTATTATGATTGTTGTGAGGTGCCAAGAAAAATCGCCAACAATTGTTACAACAATATTATAAATACAAAACATATGCTATTACTATCTTTGGATGCTACTGACTCATTTTTCAATTTCCATAAAATACAGCGATCCCGTAACTTAGCCATTATCACCTTCATGTTTAGACGTTTACCGCTCCATAAATATACCAGTAATGTATAATAACACTAACGACGTAAGTTTATTGTAGAGTCAATACCAATAGATTTATTTTGCAACACTCACTTAGATCAGCATCGTTAAATACGCTAAAATGCTTAAAAGTGCGGATGTTTTTTGACTACTACATTTAACCACAATTACAGCTTCCATAGTTTTGGGAGCGCTTTCAACCGAAAAAACTTTTTTTTTAATTCTTATTATTGATAGTACATGTTTTCATGAGTCTAAGGATTTCTTCACCACATAATTATAATACCGAGGAGCGCAGCCGTTTCAATCGCTGAATGAAACCCTGTAGGACATTTTTCTGCAATCTATCGGGACCACATACCAAAGATTATGTTCATAAGCGGATTCAAATAGCTTGATCCTCGAATACGGCACCGGAATTTAAGTAGGCCATCACCATCTCCCTCTCCCTCTATGCGACCTCGCTCCCTTTTCCCCCAAAATGCCTCCTTGAAGCCTCGCGGGATTCCCGAAAACCCCTTATGGCTACCCAAGCAATTCATCCCTCCAGCCAATGTCGTAAGCCCATGGAATAAACGGACTACGATAGTGTCCGGACTTGGAGTTTCTCTCTTCCTTTTCTTGCCACTTGAATTCTTCCTCCGATTCTCATACTTCCTCCACTTTATCAACTACCTCACATTCACCGTCGGAATTGGTATCCAAACTAAGAAACCAGGATTCATTATCATTATCACATGTCATTACTTTGCACGCATAAGTTTACCTTTTTCCATTTATCACTCCAAATATTTGCCAATAATCCGGTAAGAGTCACATTAATAAGTCTATTACGGAGATCTAAATCAAGATTCTTACCCAAATTTCTTGCATGTAGAACAGTATAAAATTTGGTGCACATATATATTCATCACCTAGTTGGTTTCATTAATGAGAATTCCACGGGCCCAATCGAGTACTTCTCTGAACTCTCGGGAAAATTCTGGACAATATACCACCAACACCGACACTTCAAGACAGGCAAGCGACTTTGATTAAAAAAAAAACGTTGCTTTTACGTTGAAAAATATTTCCACGCATAGAAATTTATTTTTATTAATACGCAAGAGGGCAGAAATAACCAGAAACACATTATTGACTAAAAAGTACCTCTCAAAATTGAGTGGAAAGCTCCAGGCTCAACTATAAAGTGATACTTTGCCGTTTTCGAGCAAGTACGCTTGTGCGGTCATTTTCAGAATGAACACCAGAACGATAGCAGATGAGAATGGAAAGGAGGCGGCCGTTCTTATTTCCCTGAAATCCCTTTGGTTTTGAGCAACGCTCTGCACGGTACCTAAAAAATCAATGTATGAATTGTGACTAAAAATATTCAAAGTATCACCAGGATACGAATTGTGGACCCTCTTGCGTGTAGCCATACGTTCTCTGCTGAGTATCTATGCCTATTTCTATGTGATTTGTATGTGATTTTTATATTCCCATCAGTTTTCCAAAATATATACCAGAGGGTTGGTTTGAATAAGCAATAAAAATTACATACATCTATATATATAGGTGTAAGCGGCTATGATGCTCATTTTGTCTTCTTAAAATTGTCGTAACATGTTTCTTGGAATAAAACTAAAATGGATTAGTAGCTACAATTTATTAAATTTAAACCTGGACTTTGGAAACCTGAAACTCATCTATTTAATGAGTTCTTTTGTAAAAACGACATTTATATATGGCAGAAATAAAACTATTTCTACAATAACATTATCAGCATTAGCAATATTTTATTAAGACTGTACAAGGAGAGAAAAATACTGTGGAAAGGCTAGAGTAATCTCCAACAGAGAGGAAACACCTTGTGTCACACGAAAAAAGTGAGGACATTTGAGATGTGGGTGAGGGGCAGGCTGGAAAAGGTGTGATGTACGTGTTGAAAGCTGAATGACAAAGTGCTTGTTACATGAAGTGCGCGGAGACGGCTGCAGGAAAATAGTTAAAAGTAGAGAATAATAGATGTAGTGTGCGCGCAAAGAAGATGAAAGAAATCGTGGTGTAGGTAGAGCCCTGAGGTTAATTAAAAGTAGAGATAACCTTATCCCCAAACCTAGATTAATCAATAACCCACCCATACCTAGATTAATTAATGAGCAAAGTCCAATAAAATACCAAAAATTAAATAAATAGCGCCAAATTTATCATAATAGGGAACTTGCTTAACTGTTCAAGTGACCAGTGGTTACTGAAACCATTTTTTCCCCTCAGACGATTCTGGTAGTCCGTATGCCCCTGCGATCTCGATAAGCCATTGGCTTGTCGTCAGATTTCGCAGGGGCCGAACCACCAGAACTTGACGGAAACACCCATGCCCTGGGCAGGCAAAAAACCGAGCCAGGCGGGACTCGAACTCGCGGCCCTCGCATAAGCAGGCGAGGACTTTACCCCGCCGCCACTGGGGCCGACCGATTGTTTCCGATTTGCCGATATCCCGATAGTTTCCCAATAAAATGAGTAACAAAATATCTATGAAATAGACAGATGCTACTTTGCTCTAGTAAAACCCCATCTGGACTATGCCGCGAGAATTTGGGGACCTACACAAAAAGATTAAATACGCGACATGAGCAACATACAAAGGAAAACCGCTATCTCCTTCTATAAAACCGCTCCAGGTGAATAGGGAGATCAACACAGCTGAAGGAAGGGAAAGGTTGGGAGCCACTAGTGACTCGAAGGCTTCACGCTAGGCTAAGAATACTTTAAAATTCATACCCCTCGTGTTTTACGGTGACAAGGTGGATACGATCTATTTTAACGACGCATTTATATAGCTTCAAGTGATAGTTGCGGAAAAACAATAGATATTCACTTCCCAACTGAGTGGTAAAAAAAATTATATCTTCCCAAGCACCATTATTGAATTCAACAAAAACGGAGACAGACAATAGGATATTCTATTTAAAACATTATACTTCAGTCCTTTCCTTCTTCCAATTCCTTTTTCCTTTTCCCTCCTTCCCTTTTTCATGGATGGTAACCTAAGCCCCCCTACCACACTGGCGACTCCATGAGTGATATGTAGATGTAGATCATTCACCGTCTCCTTCACACTCTCTCCAGACTTCAGAGCACGTACGGTGAGAGATATCCTCACCAGAGAAAGTTGTCACCGCAGCAACTCGTAGGCGCGTGACATCAGACAAGGAAAAAGAGACGTTATAACCCGGGTGACCTACGTGAAACTGCCATCTTTCTAGCAAAAATGATTTTCGCTCCCGAGTATTTTCACACAACTGCGTTCAGATGCGCAAAAAATGAAAAAAATACTCATTTTTATTTCGCACGCCTCATAAATAAGTTACGGTTAAAAAACTTCCCTTCCTCAATTTATATCAGCAATATAATGGAGAACTGTAAAGTGAATTTTTAAGTGATTAGAACTTGTTTTTTGGATCCTCCACTAAGCTCCTCTCACGGATGTGGTTCTGTTCAAGGATCCACATGGTGTTTGAAAAGTTTTTGCGATAATAGTAGGAGGGTTAGGAATGAGTGGTCATGGAAAAATGTGGAATGAATGCTACGGTAATGGACATGTACGAAAATAGTGATATTTGTTGGTTTGGCCTCGTGGAGTGAATAGATGATAGTCGAATAACAAAGCAGATTAATGATAAAGAAATGAACTGTGTTTAAGGATGGGGTAGACTGCGTAAGTCATGAATGAATGTGGTGGAATATACTCTTAAGAGAAGGGAAATTAGAAGCCTTAAGAACATGAGGGTACTATAAATGTAACAGAGGCGTAATAGATATGAAAGGATAGCGCAGTTTGGAATAAATCATGAAAACAACCAATTTTGTAGGCCAAACATCTGTTATGAATTTGTATACCTATCCCAAAAGAAAACGGAATAAGGAGTGCGTGCATGTATGTATTCATGCATTCCAAAGGGTAACCGGGGTCCATTCTGTAACGCCACAAATTTTTTACGTGTCTGACTTAGGAACAACCCACTATCTCTGACCCAAAAAGCAATGCATTTCATGAGTAGCTTGCGCCTTATAGTGTGTACATGCTCGGTGCTCCAGACCCAACACCCTTGCATCAACTCTCCTATCATCATGCTCGCCCATCCATTGGCGAAAGTGGCCTATCCACTACACTCTCTACTCCTTTCTCCCACAAAACTTCTTCCCAGCGCTCGCCTTCCTCCCTCTGCCTCACTCCCTCTCTCCCACTTGACAAATATTCCCTCGCTGCCCCACATTCCATCTCCGAATAATACGCCTTATATATCTCGCTTTTCCCCGACTGGCTGGATCTAGTGCCACCTTGTGGACTTTTCGACGTAAGCTTATTATTTCTTCGCTCAAGAGCGGAGAACTGTTCTCAAAATATTGATTCGCTACTAGTGCCAGACGAATGATGGTGAAACGGTGAAGACGAATGATAGTTACGACACTCCGCTTCGTAACTATCATTCGACTTCACCGTTAAGAAAATAAAGTATGGATACTAAGTATTCGAGGGTACTAAGCGACGTACGTTGGGAATGAACACACTGCAGCAGGTGTACTGCAGACTCAAAATAAATAGGTAAAATTTATACTTAACCTGAGCTATTAGAGCATGACCCACTTAGGAAGCGGCTACCAGCTGAGGTTAAGTAATTACTTTGACGTTGCCCAAAAAGACCTTTGTGTCATGAATACTCTTGATCGACCGGAAAACATGAATGATTACCGTGAGTCACAGATTGGAGTAATTTTAATATATTGTGAAGGCCATTGTAATGGTATAGCTGGCATTTTGTAATTCTATTACTTGGGGTCCGTCATAATTTAATTTAACCTGACACAGTAATATTTTTCAACATCAGGACCAGTTGTTATAATTTTAGCAATCAAATGCTCCTCCATGTTACTTTTCTGTATTTCGGGGGAGTACTATATTTAACAAATGAAGGCGGATTTTACTCCAGTTTATCTTTCTAAGTAAATATTTTTCCACTTTGAACGATGTATGAAAGTTATGGTTTAATTATCGCAGCATAAAAGGATTATTCGCACCTTATTTTTATACTAAACATTATTAATATTACCTAATTGTTTGTTTTTGGTTAACCAAAAAGTAAAAAAAATAATAACTTTCAAAAGAAAAATTGGCACAAAGTCACAATCAATCAGGGAGCAAAATTATGTAATTGCGGTTCATGCCAATTTATTCTTGTTTTAAGCGGCTGGACACTTGGTTACCGGCGGACATATCCTCCACCACGAGATGCATTCCCTGCAAGACGCCCAAAAATGCGACCCGGAGTCCTCAAGACCCTACACGTGACCCCCCCTTACCCACCCTTCAACTTGCCTGCTTCGTCTACTTTATCGCCTTCCGTCCCTGTCCCTTCCCCTTTCCCTGTACTCTTCACCCTTCCCACTTCCCGCATCCTAATCCTCCCCCGACACTTCTCACACGACACTGAAACCTCCTCCCCCCCCACTCTTCCTCCCTCATCTTCCTCCCTTTCTTATTTTTCTATAGGAAGAAGGAAGAAAAAAAATTTCTTCCTCGCCAGGGCCCGCAAGATCCCTGTGCCCTCAGCCACGAGACAACGAAGGGGATGCTGGGAAGGGTGGTGTGCAAGGAGGAGTGAAGAGGATGGAATGGGTAGGGGGAGGGGGAGAATAAAACAAGAAATAAGGCGAGAAAGTGGATGGAAAGAAACTTTTTGGTCCAACACACTTGAGAAGTATCCAACACGACGAGCGCGGTGGATTGTTGAGGTGTGAGAGGGGGGCTGGGGTGGGGAAGGGACAGCTCAAAGAACCCTTATTTCTCTTGAACCCTTGCCACACTTCATCCCGCCGTCCTTGTTCCCTTCTTCCACTTCTCACCTTGCCCTGTCCCCCTACCCTATACCCTAAGTCCTTCCACCCACCCCTCTCCCTCCTTTCTAAACTCCCTTGTGTTCTTCTCGGGTCAGGAACCCTTTCTTCTCGTCCCTGCCCTTTAGTTCATGCGATGTATCAACCAACCGGCTTCTCGACTCACTCGCAATCCTCTCCAACACTTATCTTTTTATTCTCCCATCCACCCGCTACCTCTCATCGGGATGCTTAATTTTGCGCGTAGAAAAGAATTAAAGGGATAACGGGACAGAAATAGACGTCATATTGATAACTAAGTTGTTAGAGAGTTGTAATGAATTAACTAATCCAAGGAATAATAAAAACCAATCCTTGCACACTTTTGACGACCCTGCTTTTTTTTAGGTTTTATCTAATCAACGACGTGAAAATTCAAGGCGATACATTAAAGCCTGAATAGCCTTCGATCTACTTAAAAGGAATATTATAATAAATCTCGTTGATAACCCTGAAATACGACAAACAGAGTTCAATCGCCCCATTTAGTGACATGAGTATGTTGGTAATATACCTATAGATTATAATGGGAATGGGTGAATAATAAGCTGGCTTTGGCATGAGCCTACTTTCACCCAAAGGCGCTTAAAACAGTGTAAAATATTATGCAACGTAAAAGATTTTAAACGTACGCACTAAACCAAGTACCCAAGAAGGGATGCGGATTTAGTGAAAAATAAAAATCTCCATCACTGCCGGAATCCAAACCCAAGATGGGACGTCATTGCTCACACGACAGTGTAAGCAAAATATACTGTTTTCGTTAAGGATTCCGAAGCGAAGCCTGAATGATAAATAATCTAGAAAGAAACGTTAGGAATGGAAAAGAGCAAAGTGATGTCGTATAACGAAACATGAAAGAAGAAGTTAGTAGGTACGGATTAATATATATACGGAATATATACGTGCAAAATATTACCAATTGCTGAATGAAAAGTCAAAATTCAAGTAAGATTGGAATATATCAAGAATAGTACAAAATTATTAACGGAGAGATAATGAAAAGAGGACCCAGGACAAAATTAAAGCGTATTATAACTAGCAAAGATATGATTGGATGATAGTAGCGACGGAGCAATATTAAATAGTAAAAGGAGTGCGCGAAAAATAAACACGGAGGTACTAGAGGAAAATGAAAGAGTTCTATCAAATTTTTGGCCACTGATGACATGCATTTCCTGTAGTTTTCTCATTTCAGTTACTTACCGCAAGATATGGTGGGGGCGTAAACTAATGATGGAAAATGGGCGTTTATACAGCCTTAAAAGTACCATCATAAATTTTTCATCGGCGGACGCAAGATGAAACGAAATGATATCCGAACAAACAGTGGGCAACTCATCCAATTAAATAACCCTCCTTGCAGGGCTTAAGAGTAGAATAATAATCAGTCGGGGAGAGTGGAGGAGAAAGGGAATTAAGATATCTAAGGCGAGAAAGGAATCACAGTCCCGGGATGAAACTAAGAAAAGAGTTGAGATATTCCATGGAGACAGCCAAAAAGAAGGGAACAAAAGAAAGTTGGTTTAAAATGTCTGGGACAATAAGGTGGCGCGGAGCAACGCAGAAGTTTGTAGGTGGGAACAACAATACCAAGTTTCTCGGGAAGGGATCTTGTTTCTCCCACAAACTTCAAGGAAGAAAATATAAAATAGAATTTCATTAAAGAGCAGCAGTAGAAGCAAACTTCTGACATAATTTAGAAAAAGTCTCAAGCTAATGAAACTATGATACTGGCCGTGAAATCGATAAACCCGCAGTACACTTAGCAGCATGCAGCATTGAAGCCCAGCGGCGACAAAAGATAGCGAAAATAATCTAAATATATTTATATTTGCGCGCAATTAGATTAACAGGTTCCAATGGAAATTGTAATCAAGCCGTTTTTAAAGAAACTACCCTTTGAATAGTTTCATGCAAAGATAGTAATAGCTCAAAAGTCATAGTACACATTATTCCATAAATTATACCCAAATGGTTCAGTGAAAAACCTTTTCGTAAATTATGCGCGTGCTTTAATAAATAATGGTACAGATTTCAGCAATGAATTGGTCAATCAGGAGTCCGCAATGATGCAGCACTTGGTGATGCATAATTTTAACTGGATAGTGAGTAGTATACGCTAGAAAGCATGAATTTTTATACAAATAAAAAACGCATAGCAAAAATATGCATTTTTATTTATATTACTGGTGTCATACTCATAAAAATGTCTTCAGAAAGAGATCAAATTTTTAAAAGATCATAATAGGTTGTGAGAGACTGGAAATTTCATGTTGAAATGATACGTATAATATTTCCTTATTTACACGTTCCATTGTGGTTCCCGGACAGACAGCTGCACATACACGGAACACCATTTGTTAATATAGTGGTTCCGCAATCAGCCAAAACATTTGAAGGGTTTTAGTGCTCAAACGTTACATTGGTCCTAACAGTTGGCCAGATTTTTATAACATCTGATTAAATATAACAATTTGATTATATAGGAAGAGCGTATTGACATCAGGTATCATTCCAAGACATTTTTCAACCACATGTTGCAAAATTGGGACTCCTGTCAATGTACCCTATTACACGGTACTCTTACTTATGTCCGTGTCTGTGTAGTGATTCTGAGTAATACTGTATATACCGCGTTACTTACTTGTTTGCGTCGTCACACAATGTGCCCCATGCCAAATTTTACCCAAGAGTATTCAAAGAAACAGGACAACTCATTGGCGTGAAAGTAACCGATTTATCCACCAATAAAAATGCCTTCCCTAATGTTGTATCAAATTACCTACTTATTTGCAGCTCTAATGAATAAATGAACAGTTATTCTCATTGAGAATACTACCCTGATGGGATATATTACCGTAAAGCAGTAGTATGTCCAGCAACGCAATCTTAAGAGTCCATAATTATTTACACTGAATTTCATGAACTTCAAATTATAACGTTTCAAAAAAATTACGAAAACACAATATCCTGCATAAATTACTGACAATCCGTGGCACCAAAATAAAATGTTTAGTCTTTCAAATTAAAAATGAGAGCACATATTGGCCACCAATAGAAAAATTATTATCGGGTAAGCAGTTGCTCGTTTCTCAATTTTCATGCAATTCAATTACAAGAAAAAAGTTGTTTGCGTGATGAAGTGTTTCGAATCAGGTTATTTTAAACTTTTTGAAAACACTGCAGTATTTTAATTACTAAATGGAATTCGTATGATTAAAACGGAAATTCACGGGTGGAGTTGAATACTGATTGGACGATTTATCGAATTTTAGAAGACAATCCCTACACATCCATACGACACTTGTTATTTAAGGGGAACGAAGATTTGATAACTGTTTCCAAGGAATCTATTTAACTAAAATCACATTTATGACTACCAAATAGCTCCTTACCAACTTGTAATCAATGGCTGATGTAAAATACCCAAGGGACTAAAAACCTTAGAATAAAATACTCCATAACACTTGTAGTTTTCTTATAATAATTTAGATTTCCTACTCTAAGTAGGCTTCGGGATACGCCATGAATTTTTAATACAATGAGAAAAATTAAGGTTTCTAGGTATTTTTGAATCTAGCTAGCATATGAGAGCCAATATGTTATTGAACCATCGATAGGTGTCCCTCCTTTTCGATTCCAGACGATTGGAAACGAGCGCATAACATTCGCAAGTGGTGCAGATTTGGAATTTTTATAATTGAGCAAATATTTTCATGGCTAATCAGTGTTAGTTTTATTCCATATTTCCTTCAAACCACGATGAAAACTGAAAGCTAAGTTCTAACTAAGTTTATAAACTAAGTTTATACCAATTTTTTGCCGTATAAGTTTAACTGGAAAACACGAAACCACGAAATTATAAGATAAGAAGTGAACCAAAACCCTGTTTGCAAAGTACGGCAAGGCATTTGATAAAAAATGACTATGAATGTATTGTCTTAAAACAACAGATCCCATCACTGCTTTTTTTTTATCCCTATATACATAAAATCCTCCAATCAAAATGGAGGAAAGACAACTTGAGGAATTTTTTAAAGATGTAAACTCCACTTGAAACTTGCCAAAAACAATGGAGGAAAGAAAACCAAAGGAATTTATAAAGATGTTAACTCCACTTGAAACTAGCCAATTGAAAATAAATGCACATGCATTATTTTTTTATGATTAGCCCAAAGATTTGATTTACACGCACTATTTACTAATAAAAAGAAATTAATCGATTCATCTAATAGTGTATTTGCCTTCATTAAAAAGCATAAGTATGTCTTCCGAAAATAGCTCTTGTCTCTAGTTCTCGAAATTCTCGATGCTACCTTTGTACCATGGTATTTGATAAATCAGTCTGCCTCTTCTCCCTGATTATTAACAGATCCTCATTAACAATGAAAATGATGGAAAAATACTATCTTTTATACTAAAAAATAATACTGTTTTGCCTTTTAATAGATGTGAGAACTAATATGATAATATAGGTATCGAGCCACAAGAATGAGCATCAAGAGGAACAGGTATATCTCTTAGGTAATAGTTTAACGTTTCATGTGATTTGGAATGTGAAGAGTAACTTTTTAATTCCACAAATATTTATTTCACAGGCGATCAAGGTTTCGACGAAGCATGTCATCATTAGGTGATGACGTGCTGCGTTGAAACCTTGAGCTTTCAAAGCTTTGAAAGCTTTCAAAATTCTGAGCAAATTTTATGTAGTCGCGCCACAGACATCGGATATGTTTCATGTGGTATAAAGAAACCCCAAGGACGCAAACATTAAAAGTACCTTAGCTAGAAAGGATTAATTTGCTGCATGTAAACTGACGAAATATTTTCATATAAAAAATCGTTTAAGACAAAGAACTAAAAGGCAGATATGGCAGGAGGTGTCAAATGCTTTATATGGAAAATATTCCTTCGATAATTCCTTCGCATTCTCGTAAATCGCGTTCAATCTATAAAGGTAGCTCAACCTTCAAAAGATTCCTGAATAGGTGAGAAATATTTTTCTTGTGAACAAAATGGTGGAGCTAATTTTACCTTGAGAATCAATCCATTAAATTTTAATCATCTGCTTGCTTTGACGATAGCACTTTGACTTTGTGTATTTTTTTCCTCACGCAAAAAAAAACTCTTTTCTTCTTTTGACATGAGGTTAACTGATGAAGACTCCATTATTAAAGAGGATTTCAATTTTGGCTCCTTTATTCTACCTATGTAAGAAATAAATTAAAAATTATCTCTGAGAAACTAAATTGGCAAATTTCCTTTCTAAAAGTGATGCGTTGCCGTCAAGGCTTTATGTCTGAGGTATTTTTGCCTTTAATGCTGTACAATCTAAGATATTCTTTAAGAAGCGAAGAAATGGTAGAAATTTTTTCTACAGTAAAAAATCAGAAAGGTTTTCCACAAAACTATAAGTGGATTAATATGTTACTTAGAACAGCCTCTTTTAGGAGCTCATGCATCAACACCTATGATGTGCAATGGCTAATTTGAATATATATTATTCGTGTTTCTTCTGATGAAACTACAAGATTTGAGCTTATAATAATTTTGGGGGAAAATATAGCAGCTTTTTTTCTTTAAATTAGGTTCCCTTGCAGGAAAAACATCTCGGATTTACAAAATATTTATGCGTATTTCGCTAAATCACACAAAAATTGATAATGAGGATACATGAAGAGCTACCTAAATTTAACGAAAAACCCCACGCCAGAGGACGGTCAGTGTCTTACATAAATATTACTTGCTTAAAGAAGAGATGAAGAAAAATCAATTTAACCTTTTCATAATATCCTTTGCAGCCAATTTACCGCCTCCTTGCCAAAAAAGCTCTCGGTAAAACAGCATTGCAGTTAATGCATACTTTTTTATAAATTGTCTCATCTTGAAGGCGTGATTATGTATGTTTAATGATGCCGTATATTGAGACTATAAGAGAATTAAAGGAATGCTTTGAACGATTTCAAGGATGAAATCAGGTTGCTATGCTAGGCCTGAAAGCTCTACAAAAAGGCACGAACGAGCCCTACCCTACAGGAGACGCGCCAATACTGTGGTACCAAACTTATCAGCATATTGACATACCAGACTGACAAACAAATTCCCTTATTAATTTGCTTGCGATGTATATTATAAAACGGTACAATATCAGCCAAATAAAAAAATATTTATTCAATTACCAATGCAGAATAAATACTTCGTTACATGTAGTTTATGGGATTCAACTTGCAAAGTTAACAAGAAATAAAGCCTAAGGCGAAAGGCAAATAAAGGCGAAGGGCAAACCGAAAGATTCGAGGAAAAACAAGAACCCTCAAACTAGTGACTCCAGTAGCGATTCTGACACCGTGGAGTTGCAAGATTCCAGCGACGATGATGCTATTCAGCCGCTTCCTGAGCCAGAAAACAGCGATGTGAAATGCATATTTTGTGAGGCCCAATTTTCGGACGACGTAAGAGGGAAAACTTGGGTGCAGTGTATGCAGTGCGAGATGTGGGCTCATGAGGAATGCTCAGGTTCTGATAAGGATCAATATATATGTGATTTTTGTGCATAGGAATGGTAAATACTACATCTGATAGTATTCCATATCCCCTGCCATATTCCATAACCCCCATCTTTTTTCTTTTTTTTTTTCAGTTTTTTTAAATTGTGTTTGTATTTTCTTTACTAGATGCTTTTGTGTTTAGTGTTATCTTAACCACTAAATTTCCCATAAATAACCATTAAAATTGTTATTTTTAATTGAGCATCAACTGAGTTACTTGCATAAAACAAAACAGTATTCCATAACCACCTCCTTTCCTCTATTCCAAACGTCGGGATAGTATTTCCGATAACATCATGTTATGCATAAAAGCGTATCAAGCATTTTGGGTACTTGAATCGCTCATATGAGGTCCAGGGCTTTGTTGAGCGCACCAACATGTTCCGCAGGGATATGGGGGAGGTCTAGATGAGGATGAGGGCACGCGACTTGCTGGTCGGCGGAAGAGAACGAGAAGGAGGGTGTGCATGTGGTGAGGAGGGGAAAAGTGAAGGCGCAGAAGACCGGAAGAAAGATTACGGGCCTGTCCCTTAATTGCCATCTCAGCGTGGGATAATGAGAGGGGATCTGCTCCAGCGGATGTGGCGGCACCGCGAATGGCCCCATTCGACAAATATATTTCGAGTCCGGAAGGCATTCGATGCCTCGGTGGAGAAGAGGGAGAGGGAACGTTTTTGGAAGGGGCGGTTGACCGCATCGTTAAGGCAGCAAAGATAAGGGCTAACCGCGAGCAGAAGCAGCATCGTGGCAAGAGGAACGGGGGTTTTCCGAGAGATTCTGGGAGGTTAGAGGCGGAGCTCCAGTGGTCTAACCTAGGGATTGAGAAGTAAAGGGGAATATGGAATTGGACAGAGTCAAAATTGTGCTGTAGGACACGGGGAACTATCACTATGCGAGTAGTTACGTTGCCTTGGAATTCAAAATAAACTAAAAAGAGTACCTTACTTACTGACATGCATTGCTGACATCAAAAAAGGCATTAGTTGACCTAAAGGAAAATATATTAACTGATCTTCTAACATAGAGTTTACCCAAGTTGCCTGACATATCCTATTTATGAATACTTATATTACTAAGGCTATTATCTTTCTAATTTTTACCCTTTTTATTCCAACAACTACCCGCTACATTCACTCAAAGAAACAGAAATTCTTTACCTGTTCCAATTCCTGCCATTCTGTTTTTACATTAAAAAACTACTTGTTTTTCTCAAAAAATAATTCACTACCTTTTGTCTTTTCAATCAAAGAAAAATACGTCATTAGTGAATACGTCATTGCATCTTTTAGATCGTGACACGCTTGCCGTTGCTAACGAATCGTTTAATTATGGTCCGATGAATCTAATCAATTGATTCGAATTAACTAATATCTCTAAATCATGGTAAGACCTCTTCGCAAAGTTATTCTATTCATATTACACGACATGGCATCCGAGTCTGACTCTTTGTATATGAGCGGATGGCAAAAGGTGCTAGTAATAAAACTCCCTGATGCATCAAAATTATTAGGAAGATTTCGAGAGGTAAAGTGAGTGAAAGTGGTCCAGCTTAAACGCCGTTTTACACGATGCTGATTTCCGTACTTAAATCGAACAAATCAGCATGCTTAAAATCGTACCGTGCAAAGAGTGTGATTGCATCCGATTAAGAAATCTAATTTGATAATCAGAAATGAAAAGAGTTATGAATACGATACTTATTTTCCATTCGATTCTTGGATCACAGGTACGACCAATGATAGCCAAGAAGGCCAGTCGAGAATTTCGAGATAATACCAGTGGCGGCGCTGGAATGTTACAAAATAGCAAGGTCAAAATAATCTCTCGAGAAATTGTTCAGAATTGTTGAAAACAGTACAATTATTCCGCGATGCCATGATATCGCTCATCATCAATCATAATCATTAACATGATCGCAAAAATCATCATCAACGTCACCGAAAAGATTTCGTAAAAATTTGGCAAAAGTAGCCGAAACCGAGGTCGGTGAAATAAACTCAGTATGGGAGTTAACAAAGTACTTATCCTTTTTTGTGATAATGATACAATGCGTAGTTCAGCGCATACCCGGACAGCGCCACTGCGCACTGAACTCAGCATCGGGTAAACATAGGCTCCGAGGCATAGAATTCGATTTAAGTCCAGGAATAGGAAACAGGAATTAACATTTACCCAGTAGTTATCATTTTGAAAGGAATCAATAATTATTTTCAAAATGGTAACCACTGACTAAATTATTGCATTACTTTAAAAAAAATAGATGTTTTCATACTATGGTGATCAGCGTCTATCGAACAAAAACTCAGACTTTCAATCATTATTTGATCAAAATTCATTTCCATCAGAATATAGTAGCTTTAAAATTTCAAACTGAGCAACTTGAATTGCTTGATGAGAGTGTGTTTCCGACAAACATTAACGCTACGAAAGCCATGTTCCATAGAATAGCATGGAAAGAGAATTTTTATTGAATTATAATTGAATTACGTCCCTCAAAAGAGCCAACGCTGTTTTTACCTCGAGCGAAGTGATCGTTCATAATCGCTTGATTGACTAATCAATCAAAACTATTCGTTTGTTTGATAAGCCGTTTTCATAATTAACAGTAGCATCGATGAAATTTAAAAGGCTATCCCTCATTATGGTGAAATTGTTAAACCTTATCGCAATTAGACCACCATGGGATACTGTATTCAAAATATGTAAATTGCAGAACTTAAAATTTCGTCAACGGAATTCTTAATCTATGGAAACAGGCACTGAACAATTTGTTCATATGAATTACCACATTGGCCTCAGAGGTTATTGGCAGCATTGTACATAATAATATAGTGTATTCAAAGAATAATGATAGAATAATTTAAGACCGCATCTAGTTTTTACTAATGAATAATGACATTCAATAATATTTAAACGTCAACAGCTGCGAGACACGTTAATAATTTAGTAAAATCAATCAGATCAGTTTCCGCATATTGAAATTTAAATTCTCGACCTTTACATTTGTAACACTGGAATTCACTAGAAGACCTATTGGATTTAACTCCTGTTCTGGACAACATTGATTAATTCCATCACAGCAACTGTCGAAACGGAAAAAATATTAAACGGATTTTTCACCATAACATCACACTTTACACTAGGAAACTAATGTGGTATATATTTTGTTATATATCTTTTGTAGCTGGGAAGAGGATTTTTAAATAAAATCGAAACGTATGCAAATTGATCAATGAGATGATTAAACTTCATTGAACAATAAACATTTTGCTATGAAGGAATGAATAGCATCCTGCTATGCATGTATTTATCTACCTGAGAGCTGTGCTCCGTGACTGCCCTCACTTTGCTACCACTTACGAGCACATACTCGTATGCACAGGAGTAAGAAATTGTACCTTTATAACACTAAATAGCACTTTATTTAAAGAACTTCTTTCCCACCAGAATTTTTTATAGTACTATTGGCGTTACAATTGTATTTTTTAGCAGATCCTCGATTGACATCTTGATAGTGCCACATACAAACTATGCATGATTATATGAACCATTATAAATAAGGTCTGCAGGTATTATAAATCATTCGTATGGGTGTTTCTCCCAAAAAAATTCCGACAATTGCAAAAGATGCTTAGTTGACATTAGGTTAAAAAAATGCTGCATATCGAAAATGTTTGGAATATTATGTAAAAATTCTCGCAATTATGGATATGAGACAAAATATTATGAAGAAATAGGAGAGTTCGTTTTATTTATTTTGTGACATTTCTCACGAGTTCGTACGATCATTGTTCTGTACGTACGATTTCTGATTTATTTTCCGAGAAAAACAAAGTCTGTTAGCGATAAAGACGAGCTTAAATGCACTGCTGATGTCAGATTATATAAATGGTTTTGAGTAGAACCCGAGACTTAATGAGTGCAAGCAGTAGTATATTATGTAGAGTGATGAAATTTAATGAAGAGTAAATTGTGACAGTTTTCATTTTCTGTCAGTTGAAAAACATTAATGCGACATAAAAATATTGCATGAAAGCGTTGCAGTTTTGTTCTCTTTTATATAATTTAGGACACATGTAAGAAAAATATTATCCGAGTGGAACGCTGTAAGAAAGAGAAGCTGGACCGAGTAAGTTCCTCTGTATCATGCACTGCCGTTTCATCCGGCTAATGTATTTATTACTCAATGTTCTTTGATGGACTATTCATTCTATTTTCCCTTCTATTTCATCCCTCACACGCTTAAGTTTCATATTTTTCTCATGAAATTGTATTTGAACCCCATAATTTTAAGAGTTCTGATAATTAGCAATCCCTATTTCTTTGCTTCCAAGGATTAATGAGGTTTTGCAACTTTACCTTCATCCCGTATGAATGCCGCTGAGTCAAGTGCGCTTGAATCATATGCGTGTTAGTCAAAGCGAGGGGAAAAAGTCGAGTGCTAAAGAAAAAGCGACGGATGATGGGACCGGGGTTGTAAGCAAGAGGGAAAAAATGGAAAAGGAGGAGAAGAGAATAAAAAAAGAACTACAAAAGAAAAGAAACTCGGGGAAAGAAACAAAGGTGAAGGCGTTCGGGAACAATGACTTTCTGCTACTGCCAACTAACTACTACACTCGGCTGTGCCCAGGGAGCAGCGACAGATAAGGACATCTCAGTATCTCTTTCGCTTTCTCTCTCCCTCTCTCTCCTTCTCTCTCTCATACATGGGAGAACAGCGTGGGAGAGAATGAGGGAGAGAGAATACACGGGGATGTAAAAGTGGTGCTTTGCGAAGAGGGTGCGCGGAAGAGAATATCGGAGAGAGGAGAACGGAGGAAGGCATTTTGAATATAAAAATTAGAAAAAAAAATTCGTGACTTGGGAGAAAGATAATAGGAATTTTGTTTCAATCCAAGGACAAAAGATAAAAATTGAGATGTATCGTAACATAATGGAAATGTTTTTTTTCAAAAATATCCCGAAGAAAGCAATTCAATTTCGCCATCGTTGCTACTGTCACAGTTTTATTAAAATACAATACAAAATAAATGAATGCTTCTTTTTAAAGAAACATCAGGAAATAAAATAAGTGTGATCGTTTACGGATTTTATGTTACGAATTTATTGTAAGGAGATGTGTCACCGAGGAATGTACAGTCATATAACGGAATCAATGAATAATGTACAGTCAATTACTAATGTACAGTCAATTAATAATGTACAGTCAATTAATAATGTACAGTCATATAAACTGATTAACTAGCATCGAAGTAACTGAGGAAGGACTAACCAAAAATACATCTATAGAACGTTTCTTAGGATTGCAATAACTCCGCAAGCATTCCCTAAGTTTAAGAAACTATGATAGTCATTTGAAATTATGTTTAAAAGGAGTCACTCACGAGTTATCGCAACTTCACTGTTAAAAAACATATATCTGTGATACTAGCACTCGTAGAGTGGTTACCGAGGGGTTGTTGTAGTGACTTTACACGAAAGTTGAAGGGAAGGCTTCCGCAGTGGCTTGAAAAATTGGAACCCATTTTTCATGTTTGAACTGCGTGCGTCAGCGTGACTTTACATGATTTTTGCCAATCACTGAAACTTCCAGTTCCAAAAAGTGACTTCAACCGGGAACTATGCAGAGGAACTGAAACCATTAAAACATTTGAAGAGTAGCGGGATTCATAAAGAAGAGTGACACATTAGAACCTGTACATCGAAACAGACACGGCTAAAGGAATTATAAAAGCCCATTATGATCATTTTTCACATAATAAGAAACAGTGGGCAGAAACAGAAAATAACCATCAAGTAATTCCATATTTATTGAAAACCGCACCAGCATTAGGTAAAAAAAACGTCTGAGAGAAGGTACGTATGGATAAAGAATGTAGAAATACATATCCTAATAAACACCTAGGCGTTTCGTTTTCTGGAAACAGTTTGAAGATATATTATAATTACAAGAAATAGAAGACCATAAAAAAAAGGAAAATATATTGGAATTAACAACTAACTATTACTTTACGCAACCACAAATGCATCAAAACACCAGACAAATAATTGGAATTACTTCTACAAAGGAAAAAATTCCAGCCTAATGGTTTCGAGAGTTCTTGGAAAAATGGGCGGATGGATCATAAAATCATAGTCTTTATATATATAAAAGTCAATGTATGTATGTATGTATGTATGTATGTATGTTCCACATCTCCTCCTAAACCACGGGACCGATTTTGATGAAATTTGGAACACGAGTTTGTCACTGATAGACAACAAACACTGTAGGGTTCAATTAACCGAAACCCTATTTTTTCAGGGTTAAGGGTGTGATCCTTAGTAATATATAAAAATGTTATGGTTTCTGTCTGTCTGTTGCTCCATCACGCAAAAACTACTGGACCGATTGAGGTGAAATATGGCACGTAGATAGAAAACATGTCTGGTTGTAATATATGCTATATTAAAAAGCCCTCGGGGCCCCAAAAGCCCCCGAGGGTCACCCCTGGTGGTCCATGCTAAGCATTAGGTTCGGTGCAGTGGTTTCATTTTTTGCTTTTTAAAAGTACTTTCACTCAAGATATAGGCCTGGGATTTTTTTTATTAGATGGCTGAATAAATGAAGTTTCTAATTCTTTCAATCGATTTTCTTTTACGCTTCGTAATTCTCTGAAAATTATGTTTATAGCTGAAAAATCTCACATTTGTATCTGAAATCAACAATAACATATTTCCTTGACAACCATAGATTTGATTTTCAAAGGATATACCCGCCTCTAGCATTGAAGTATCACGTTTTCCTGCAGGCCCATGATAGTACGTAGAAAGCAAATCCGTATAAGAAGGGCCCAGAGTCCCAAGGGCCCCATGATAGATTGCTTCAGGGGTTAATCGATAAATTCAATGCATATTTACAACAAGTATACTCTTCAACGTCTTTCTCAAAGTAGCTCTCAAAGGGGCATCGCATGTATATGAGAGAACACTTACGTAGTAAACAACACACATAAAGGAAATTGATTACACACACAATTATATGTGCAAGAATATTTACGTGCAGCGAATATCAATGGTAATAATGCCTCTGTTGCTACAACAAACACGGCGTTGTTTATTATCGTTTAATACTCAGATGTATTACACGTAGTGAAACCGTCTGCCTCTAATTACGATTGCGAACTGTTTTTTAGACCAATTCCCACATCATTAACGTTACGAGTTATTTATATGTTTAAAAGTGTTAAAGTGCAGTTAACTTAGGTACATTCACTCAATCATTGAGTTACCCATTCAAGACTCTCGCTCGCCGCTGTGTTTCCCCTCCTTGGAATTCCAAGGAAATATATCCATCCACATGCCTAATAGAAAAAAGAGTAACCTTTGGAATAAATCTTCTAAAGCAAAAGGAATGTCTTCTTTGCGAGAAAATGAGCCCTTGCAATAAAAACGACTTAAGTTAGACTTGGATGCTCAAAGACATGCCCACCAGCGATCTCATGATAATCTCCCCGTGGTGTTTCTCGGGTTACGCTAAGATCCGCACAAATTTCATCCTTACCCAACATACGGACGGGTAACCAGCTCTAAATTTGGTTCAAATACAGAACCATCTGTTTCGAACCTTCAATCTGTTTTAAGATGGCGGAAATTATAATGACGTCACTACATGCTTCTTTCTCGAAATAAGAACGGAAATCCTGCGCAATTAAAGACATCCGCGCATGAAAATCGACAAGTGCACTAAGAATTACCATATATTTTTTATTTAGCAACCGATACCAATGATTAGGGCTATGCTGAAGGCGCAGTCCGGGTGATGGAGGATTCATTGGTCAAATAAACATGGCTTCTGCTGCCATTACTCCTCTTGACGTTATCAACTGCTGGATTGTACCCTTCTGTCCAATCCTGATTAATATACTCAACGCACATATCAACGTTGAATAGTGCACCTGAATTAAGTCATGGAATGCAAATATATGTATGTACACAAGGGAAGCGATCAAGCTGTTAATCACTCAAGAGAACCGTAGGGACGAGGTGACCATCTATCAACCTTTGCTACTTAAGTAGTAATGAGTCTATATGGCCGATTTTTGGGTTTCCCGTGCATGAAAGTGGACCAATAGCCACTCACCTCTCCGTGCACCTGGAAAACGGTCAGCATGTCTACTACAACGAACACAACATAAAGGATAGGTTACGAACTCCTCGAATGACCACGCATACAGTTTTCTTCAGGCTTTGCGGTTTTCTTATAAAATAAGTTTAAAGTTTTTCACACCCGTTGAATTTCAACGGGTACCTTCCGCTCGTTCATTATAAAAAGAAACGGAATCCTATGCCTTGTGAAAAAAAATATTCCTCGGATGATCTGAGTAGGACTATGTAAAAGAAAACATAGGATAAAGTAGAAAATTATAGAGGATATATTGAATCCAATAACAAATAAGATAGAATTAAGATTAGGTTGAGAGCAATTTAGCAGCCGAAAACCAATCCTAAAATGACAGAAAGGGGATGATGAATATAGGTTTTCAGAATTGGATGAAGATAATTTATTATAAATAATTTCCAATCTGAGCTGGGTGAAAACACATCGTCCTTATGAGTAATATTTTAACATATGGCTCAAATTATCTCATTACCACTACTTGGATGACGCTATAATGCTACTATAAAAAAAACATACTTCAGTGTGAACTCCAATGGCAAATCTTTCTCATGCTCATAAATACTCCAGTTTCAGGTTATTAGCTCACAGATGCATTTGTTCTTCAATATATTCCTTGTCGGCTCATCTCTGTTATAATTGAAAGACATTTAGTCTAAGTAATGAAATGCAGTTCAGGTATTCATATCTGCAATTTAAAAGAAAAACTTCAGAAATAAGCTTCCATTTAGTGAAAAAAGTAACAACGACTAATGTTCAGAATTTCATCGTGTTTTCTTGCTTATTCAAGAGCTTACGCTGAATCTCTGACCCACCACCAAAGCTGGCGCACACCACCACCAACTATTTCCAGGTGTTGCGTAGTCATACAAATAGAACCTAGGAAAGTGTCTTAATTGTAGGGTTGGCTGGAGTGCTGTGTCAATTGCTACAAATAGAATGGAAAAATGTGAAGAGACGACGTAACAAAAGTAATGGGATTCTGGGCTACTTATATGGAAATTAAAGAATTTATATGCTTCTATCACATAAAAATTTATAAAATAATGTTATTTCTTCCGGTAATCTAGTCTTCTGCGCTAATTAATACTAAAACGCGTAGCTGGATGAAATTTAGAAGTTCCCCATTAATTCAACTTAATATGTATCTAAATATATAAAAAGATATAATCCCTAAAGAGATAAAGAGAAATTAAAAACGGAAAGTTCCAAATTATTTTGTGATTTTTTCTTTTCACTGATATGGTTCACTAAATTTATTTAAGTCCATCATCTAAGTCTTCATAACGTTCTATTTTTTATTTGTGAGTAACGGACCTTAAATTCTTTGAATCCACATGCCATTTGGAGATTTAAAATAAGATACCATCGCCATTTATCTCCTTATTTAAAATTAAAAAGAAAATAGGATGAAGGTATACGAATTGACTTTCACTTTTAGCTTCCCTCTAGAAAAAAAAATTAATGAAGGAAACATAGAAATATCATTTATAACCGTTCGGATAAACATCTGTTAAAACCAATTCGTATCTCGTTTCCGCAAAAATTCAATGTTACGTCTCAGAACGTAAAGAAGAGGGCAAATGTATTGTCACTTACCTTAAGTAAAATATACCTGTGAGTCATTTTTTTCCGGATAGAATTCCAGCCATTGTGGAATTGATCCACAGAGTGAAACATGCATATTCTACTTCATTTTTCTTGACCTTTCTACTAAAATGCTCACTTTCGATAAACTTTGATTTCTGGGCACCACAATACAATTAATAACACGTATTTATGGCTGTGAAATCAAAGATATATTCCAAATCATACGTTATTGTAGTGTATATCTAAGAATGGATATGATTAGGAAATATTATCTGTTTTTGGATTATCTTGAAAAATTGTTCACTTTGTGCTGTTTATTCTCTCTTATACTTGCTGTCTTATATTGTGAGGAATTACTTCTTTTGTCCTAAGATTAACGATTAGATTGTTGCAAAAAGAGGAAGTCGATGCATACTTGTGATGAATTAATTTCTGTTTTTGGATCATCTTAAAAAGAAAGTGTTTCACTTTTGTCTTATGTTTGGGGGGTATAAGTATCTACTTTGTTTTGTTTAAAACTACAAATTTTTTTTGTTCACATGTGCCAAAGTTTGAAAGGGTGTCATCTACAGGTCCCCCTTTTTGCTACCCAATACATCTTCACAAAAAAATATATATGCTTAAATATGTTATCCTGTTGTACAATACTTATGGAGAAATAAATTTTTAAAATGTTTCTAATTTCAAATACGACATACTCGATCCGTTAATGAATTGTCGAACTTTAAACAGTCATGTCTTTTTTATTATGTAAAGCCACATAATTTCACTTTATTGAAGATGGTACCAAAAATTATGTAGGTACAATTTAAGAAATTAAATTAAAAAAAACGTATCTTATAGGGAAAACTTAAGTACGAAATAAATATTAAAAATCCTTTTGTATTTCTTTCAAAGGTTAATCTCAGCTCAGATTTTCATTGAACACAAAAAATGAAATAAAACTTCCTCTCACTACTGTGATTTAAGTATTCAATTTGACTTTGGATAGCTTTGAAAGCGTACGATGACTGCCTTTCTTTAATGATGATGAATAAAGCTTACAAAAACACGAATTTAAAATATTCATAGCAGGATGTGCCTCTCGTGTTTTAGTTTAGGAGACAAATAATCCAAAAATAATGACCCTGCTTTAATACAAATTCTATTACTAGGTACCTCCTGAACTTTGACACCAATAGCGAGAGCCATTTCGGTCCCTAATCTCCCGTCCAAACCACGTATCCTCTCCAGCAGCCTTTTAGGGCCTTGTATATCCTTCTTACAGCAGGGGCGTGTAAAACCCTCACGGAGCTTTTGGCCACATCAGGGGCAATAATTTTCTCAGTAAGCTGGACAGTAAGCCACAAGCAACATCTTTCACTTTCACTTGTTACCCTTGTTAGGAGGGATTTAAGCTCTTCACCAGCCTTTGCCACGATAGCCATGTCATCAGCAAAGCGTCTGCGAGAGAGCATCTTGTGGGGAGATGATACCACCCAGCCAGATTTCACAATCCTTCCGCATCGTCAGTTCTCCATTATGGCCAAGCTGCTACAACGCATCATGATTCCCCTAGTGCCGGGAAAATTCTGACATTATGCCTGCCCAAAGACCAGAGTCCGCCTTTAACAAACAGCGTCGATAAATATGCCGCAAAGTATACCCAAGGACACATTTTGTACTTTCAGGGATAACTTTCACCTCACATTAAAAGATGAACTCAACACTTTTCCACGTGAGCTTATAGCGAATCGACCTTCGAATCAACATATAGCCAACGTTTTCAAAATTACAAGAGCCATTACAAGTTAATAGACTGTTATACCTACTTATAAACTATAGACATTCATAAAAACTCCTTTGGATATGTATATGGATACTGTTTGAATTATATTACTATAAAGGTTCATTTTAAAAACAAAATTGATGATGTCATAGACATTTTTAAGGTGATTTTACTTAGAGCCACTATTCAAAATCCAGTTTCCAGAATCGCTGAACAGAAAGACCCAGTGTACTATTAAAGAAATGGCCTTAAACATTTTCTAAAGGTTGATTGGGAAAATCCAGAATCAGTGCTGAGAATGGCTTATCATGCTCTGTTCAACGTAAAAATGCCATATGTATAGTCACATGCTGCAGTGGAGCCTGTTATGCCGCAATTTAAACTTTGTTGGTGACACAAAAGAAGGTTCTTAAGGTTATTACACGGTCTACGCGTCAAGAGCACACCTTTACGCGTAGACCGTGTAAACGCGTAGACCACCCCTCTTTAAGAGACTAAGCATCCTGCGATTAATGCATTTATTTATTTATAAAGTTCTTCGAGCATTATATGACCATAGCGGCGAAAAGGCCAAGCCCACATCTTATTCCATGTGATTAAGTAAGGAAATAGAAATACCAAGGTCAAAGAAAGTATGGCAAAAATTATTGCGCTCTCTATCGAATGATGAGGCCGAACAAAAAAATCAGAAAAATAATTTTGAATGGCAGTTAAAAAAAAGGCTTGTGTCAAAAAGAAGTTCAAGGGTTACTTACAAAGGATTTTTAAACGTACTTAAAATACATTTCTTTGTATATATTTAAATAAATACCTTTTTTTATTATTATTATTATTATTAATTACTACCGAAAAAAGCACTTATGGCCTTTACATCGGGGTAGTAGTAACAATCAACAGTGGACAAGCACAAACAACCATGTAGGTTGTTATGAAAAATCAGGTTTTATTTGTTTCAATGTGTGTGCGGCTAAAATTTTGCCTGGCTGTATTAATAAGGAATGTTCTACTGAGCAGATAATTCATTCAATTGCCGAAAATCCATAGGTGGGCTTCATTGTCCATAGCAAACAATACATCTTAGCCAGCCAGCCAACATGAAGGATGAGCGTTCAACTGTCACAAGTGGTATATGATAATGTGTCTGCGTTAGGATTGCGGTTTTATGCTAGTCAGAGCGACATGAAATGTTCAACCAGAGCTCCTAAAATTCAAGGGCACATCAACCTTAAGTCTGAAAACTCACACATCCTGGTTAGGGAGACCATTTTCTTTCCTTGTAACGGTCCTCCGCGTTCAAATAATCGGTAATTAATCGTTTCCCGCTTTCCAACAAAGTTCTGGTAGCGTACAGAGAAGACTCTGGGTGAATAAAGTCACTCCTCACCTGGATCTGAACCAATTAATTACCAGTTGCTTCTACACGGGCCGCATTCCCTCGAGAGAAAATGTTTTTGTTTTCGAAAATTATTTTGACTCCGAGAACGACCTGAGCACAGGCCAACTAACTGGAGGCACCACTATTTTAATCCTCTATTTCGTGACCTCTGCTTAACGTTAAACCTCATGCAGTTTTATTGTCCTCTGACTTAAGCCGCAGTCTTCCGTATTAGCATGAAGTGGCCACGAAATCTGATACCTGTGTTTCTCTCGGTGACAGGGGTAGTGCTCTAAGAAGGAGAGATCAGATTTTCCCGAAATGTCAAGTTAAAAATCACTGATTAGTTGCGATAAACTGTCTTATTATGCAGCAAGGGAGAGACAAAGAATGAAAATGGCCGAAAGGAAAAATTTCAGTAGATTAAGGCGAGTAACTTGTGAGCTGAACACCTCTTATGTAGGAATTTTCTTAGGGGAGGTATTTAAGGTGACTTCATCCCGACTACCCAACTTGTATATTTTCCTTAACATAAGTGAGTTAATATATATATTAATTGTTGATGAATCCAGGAAATCTATAAAAGGAAGGGTTTAACATTAATATACTTTAGAATTTTTTTAATTATAACGCTCTGGCTTAATTTTTTGCACAGGTTTTAATGCCAGGTATGATATACAAAGTTTTTTTTAAGGAAAAGACGTCCCTCAGATTTCAACATTTCACAATGCGGCATCATACTTAACCAACAAAATATCAATAGATATAATCATTCGTATCATCAATAGTAACAATAATCAATGGTAACACATTTTTATTAAGAAATATGCTATATAATATGCGAATAGCGGGAATTCTTCTTATATATATAATAGAATGTTTGTTTTGTTCATTCTTTATGCCCACCAATACCATTCATCAGATTGCGATGAAACTTTGGTGAGATGTTGTTCGCATGCCCATGAAGATTTCTAAATTATATAAATGGCAAATTTTGGTGATGTTTTTACCCCAATATTGTTAACATATACTCCCATAAAAAAAGCATTGAATTCGGTGCAGGTGCTTCTTTATTTGCTTTTTTTAACTACTTGCACTCAAGATATTGGATGGAAATTTATATCATAGAACGCATAAAAAAATGTAGTGTTTAATTATTTCATTTAATTTTCTTACACGCTTCGTTTTTGTCCGAGAATTGCGTTTTTATCTCGAAATTCATCAATTTTTCTTCCTTTTCAACAGTGCTTGGTTGGTATTCCTTGGCAACCAGGGGTGAATATCCATTCAATAGCGATTTCATTAATGACTATTCACTCCTGCAGCATTTAAAGGCCAAGTTCAGTGACTAATTTGTTAGTTGTTGTCAAACGACTACAGTTCCCCGTTCGTCTTGCCTTCTCAATTACCATCTACATGGCGCAAGATCAATCGCTTCAACTGTGTGGATTAAATCTGGAAACTCCATGCGTTTCACGTGCTTACGAGTGGGACAGCCGAAAAATTTGTTAATGCAGGAACAAGCTAACTAAAGTAACGAAGCGGATCGTTTACGAGTTGCTCAATCACGTGCGTCAGAATCGTATCAGTGAGACATTATATTACTTGCATCAGATTCATATCAGTGAGATAGAATTTGTTTTAAAATTTACTTATTTTATTTGTACGTAGAATAAGATTTGGTACAGCGGTCTCTTTGTTTGCTTTTTTAAATTGATTACACACATGATATTGTTTTTTAAATGCTTATCATAAGATAACTTAATGAACTAGGTTTTGAATTCTTGCATTCCAGTTTTCGTATACAGTTCACTTTTTCCTAAAATTGGATTTTAAGGCTCGAAAATCTACAATCTTTGCACTACTTCAACATTAGAATATTTTATTTATTTGGAAACCGCAGCATAGGCACGGAATAGAAACTCATGCCATTATTTGTGCGTTACGAATTCCTGTGTAGGTACGAAGAAATTCATTGGACTACGTTTCAGATTCGTTTAGGGACCGATTTTGAACCCAGAAAAGATTTGTGTAGCCAAGCCATGGAAAGAATGAAAATCAATGGGGACTTCAAGATAGAATTTTTTGTTATGCGAATACAAAAAAAATCATGATCCTTCATTTATTTTGCATATGTCGGCTTTGTATATGTGTGCCTACTTAGAAATAAAAAGAGGCATTGCAACACATGCCGGGCACAGCTAGTACTAAATAATTTCAAACTCTTTTGGAGTTTCTTGCTATTCATTTACGAAAAGCTAAATCCCTGTAATAACGGAACATAACCTTTGCTGCAGGTAATTAGCTCCATTGAATAGGATTAAAAGAAACGTCCTTGAAATAAGACGCAAAGGTTACTGAGGTGGAAGTGAACACAAGAAAGTGACCGAAGAAGTGATGATTTAAAACGAAAATGTAGGCATGTTATAAAGAAAGAATTTAAAGGTTCTTATTATGAAACTAATATAAATTAAGTTACATGAAATATCTATGGGGGTTTTTATATATATTTTACGTTGATAGATACTACAAACATCAATTATTTGAAAAATAGTTGATCCTCAAAACGATAAGCATATTTTACTGCACACATAGACATCTGTTTTTACTGCATTTGGTGAATGACCCTTTAGTGTCCGCTGCTCATAGCATTCCTTTTGAGGATGAGTTAGGCAAAAGTAGCTCGGGTAACCGATAGTTCAATCATTACCTCTGAATAAAACGTAGCTATTTAAAAAATGCTACACAGCAAGTTTCACAATTATTATTAAAGGCCAGACCTGAGCCAGGTCATAGCTACCTTTAATGGGAGGCTTTCGGGGCAGAGGGCGGAAGAAGCAAGGGTTGCTGGGGGAATTGGCGGAAGATTTGCGGGGGAGAGGGGATAATGCACAAGGATGGAGGCTACACTACACAGGAGAATGAGGGCAGGAGAGAGAGGGGGGACATGGAGAGAGAGGGGTTTTGATTATAAGGATAAGTCAAGACAAAAGAACTGGAGCGAAATTCCATTTTTTTAAACACAGCCCACCCCCTCCGTTCTTCATTTTTTTTCCTCCGCGGCATTTTATTTTTATATTCATTATTTCGCCTCGTCTCTTTCTTTTATTCCACCAGCAAATGGCGTCAGGATGAAAAGGACTCAACATGGATGGAGGAAGATAGATTGCGCGAAAAAAAAGAAAGCAAAAGAAATGCTGTGTGATTAAGGATTACGAGTCGCTGTGTTTTTTTATTTCATCCTCGTTGTGCGAGGTCCCGGAGAAAAGAATGGAGTTTCATTACACGGTGTAGAAAGCCGTCCAAGCCGAGGTTCGCGAGCTTAGATCTTTCGTTGAATTTCGTCGCAGTCGGCTGGAGCTTTAGAGAATGCTTAAGCCACCACCACCGAGCGGAATATGCCTCAAACGCGGGAGAACATATTTAGTGGGGCATGATGTAATTTTTACGACTCAAGACGGATTGATGGGATAATGGACACATTTACTGAATGCGTCGGATGTAATCGTTGTTGCATGCTGCAAAACAACTGTAACAGATGACTGAATGGAATGTTTTAGTGAAAAGATGGATACCCTAACTTTCTGATCTAAATTTCATACTCCTACTTGAATTACTGGAAATGACTTAGACTTTGTGCATGGAGGTCTTTATAATCTTAATTGTGGATATTCTGCCTGTAGTTTAACATTTTCTTTCCCCCTTTTTACTGCTCAACGAACAATTATTCTATAATTGCGAAATTTTGTTATCTGAATATAAATTGGTGCATTGCATAGAAAACTGGTTAAATAAATCCTCTCACTACGTAGAGGATTGAGCTATAGACTTAAAGCAGCAGATTTAAAGAGACATTTAGAATGAATAAGCATGGGTGATGGTAAATGTATCAGCGTAATCTGCAATCTCACAGTTAAACTCCAAAGAACCGTAAAATGAAGCATTGACTGAAATGGAAATAATCCAGCATTTACGATTAAATTGCAAATGCACCATAATTGAATTCACCAAATTCTTTTTAAATAGGCGTATTATTGATATTGGGGCAGAATGAGATCTTACTGTGACGGGTTTACTGTGGCTCATTCGACTATCTAAAACTTCGAAAGTCCATCATATCGCTTAAAGCCGACGACTTAAGTCATTTAATTCCTAAAAAAATTAAGAATTAAATCGGACTCTTAAAACACTGAAGCTTGCTTGCAATTTTATGCTTTACGTAGATGTTACCTCGAAGAAATTGCGGAGAAATGGATAACTGAAATCAATAAAATGTTTTTGAGCATCAGAAAATATATGCCGTTTCGTGTTCCAGTCCACCGAGAAAACCTTTCTTTCAAGGGGTTTAACACATCGCGATGCTGGAATGGTTCCGCCTTTCCAAGTTCTTTAATTTTAAGGCTCGAAAGAAGGGTCGACATGAATTATAATCTAATAGAAGGCCAGGTAACATGAGAAATAAATGTCCCAGAAACAGGTACAGGCGATTAGGGAGAATGAATTTTCCTAAATATTATTAAATAAAATGTTATATGAAATATTTTCGACAGAATAATACGAGCATTAGACTTGGACTAGATTAGTAGTAATCGCCAATTGCATTAGTAACTAAATGAAGAACATTTTACACATGTTGGCTAAAATGGCGTGAAGGCAATCACTACAACGCGTTTTAACAAATGGAACCTTTACATTTCCTGGGTTCGGTGTTTTTTTTAATACGAAATCTAAAGTTTCAGGCTCGACTGGGAGTCATAATTTATTTCCATCTCAAGAGGTTTTGTTTTGTTCAGACAGTGGAAATTGGGTGCCTCGCTAATTGAATGGGTCATTGAACGATATATATTTTGAAAAGAAGAATTTTCTCTTTTATTGAAAGAGGAACAAATGCGATAGCACAATCACGGCAATTAGCTATTTGCTTTTCAGCGTTTCAAATGAAAACGCATGGCACTCTTTAGAGGAGGCCGAAAACCTTCCACTTAATTTTTCATTATAAACAGCTTATTTCACTGAAGCGAGTAGCAGGTGTTTAAAGTCCTGCAAAACAGGAACGCTTGGCAAAATACTCCGAGTTAATCAACTGGAATGCTTAAAATGGAGTGCCTCGAAGATATTTCATTCTAACAGCTAGCACAAACCTGTGATGACATGCTTACTGAGCGCGAATCATTTATGTTTTGCTTTCATGATATATTTTACTCACACGGCAAATCATCGAGCAGCTTTGGAAGGTATTGCTACTTCATTATTTAATCGTGCGGGTTTTTGCAAATAAAAACGCGGTCGGTGATCGATTCTCTCCCCGCAAGCCAAAAATAAAACAAAATGCAGGAATGAAAGGGAGCTGGCCCCAACACATTTTTTAGTCCGCATTATTCCTCAAGTGAATGGTTCCGATGTTTACCCCATACATCACTTTGCATTTGGTGTCAAGTCTCCTTTAACACAATTTATAATATAAATTTCAGAAGATAATATCAATCATTAGCGCGGAATGTAGTCTTTCACTGCCAAATATTCTGATACATCTGATGCCAAATCTTCATTGAGTCAATCCCACGAGCTATCGAGAAACTCATAAATATGTCGAAATTGTTGGAAAATGAGAAGAACATATTAATCCTCACCACCCCAACAAGCTTTAAAACCTGGGAACGATGATTCATATTAACTGTCATGCCTTATTAATAAGTCTATTTTTTTTATTGAAGTCATTTCCACCACCATGGAAACACATAGACTTGGGTAAAAGAATTTCATTTACATTCACTATAGTATTCCAAACACTCAGCAATGCAACATGTTTTGACTGAGACATGTTCATTGATACCTCAACATTAGTTTTCCTGAAGTTTCGATCACTCTTACAGCACACGATAATAAGGAAATAAGGAAACGGTTTAATCACAATTTAGCAATTCAATGGCTTAGTGTAAATGTCTAGCAATTTTTATAATTAACCAAGCCAACCGGTAGTATCGATTTTTACTCATAGTTAAATCTATTTGACAATAGGCTATTTTCAAAGAAATACGCAGTGAATTTCTTCTGTATTGGCTTGATAAATGTAACACTAAATTCACCATAACATCAAACAAAGTCTTTTAAACATTAATGACGAGTTTATGTCTTTCGAAAGCAAAGTTTATTTTCACATTTCATAGGCCTTGCATTGCGCGGCAACGACTTGCTCACATTCTGCCTTTCCCCGTCCCATCACTCGCTCTCATCAGGCATTCGGTTCCGACGTAATTTTACTTTTCCTCGCTGCATCTCATCACCCGTTCCATTTGCATTTCTCATCTCTCCTTCGATCGTCTACTGCTCACTCTACTCTTCCCGCCTGTGTACTATGCTCTGCATTGCAGCCACTCGTGTCAGTCCTACCTCAGTTCAGGGCACAACAACGAATTTCAATGGGCTTTCAAGTGCTCCTCTGGATTAACCTGACTCGACGCCGAAGATTGCCTTCACTGCCTCTTTCAAAGCTTCTGCCTGGATGGAAGAAATCAATATTTTATCAAATATCCGAGCATGGAGTGGTAGTGCGGGGAGTGTTATGAATTCTCATTCTAGTTTCTTTTCAGCTCTTCCGTTCGAGATCGACCAACGCGTATAACTGCGCGAGCATCGGTAATTCTACTTCATAGAAAATAGTTGGAGATGCTAGCCATACTTAGTTACCTTATCACTAGCAGGTAATGAAATACAATGAATCATGAATTAGTACCAATCAGTAGGCGCAAGGTAATTTTTATATCACAGCGATAAGCATTCCAGTCCACGGTGGAAAAAGGGGAAGGTGAAGGGTCAATTTTTATTTCCTTTATTTTAAGCAAAGGAACAAATAAACCGACAAATTTATATCAATAGGCACAAATACATTTCCCGATCCAAATTGAAAATTCCAACAAAAACGTCAGCTGAAATACTTACCTAGAAAATAAAATACATCAAAGGCAAACTCAATGGTTTAAGGCTGCTCTACGCGGACATTCATGTACACTTAAAAGGAGAAATTAGTTTCTATGCCAATTAATTAGTTCCAAGAAAATATCAACATAATTTATTAGTTTTTCCTCCAAAGGCCAAATATTTTATTCCAAGGAAAATTCGCAATCTTTCAATATTTCACCCGTTTTTCGTCCCACTTCCTATTTGGTGAGTCTTTCTGTGGGATCTAACGTTATTACCTCGACCCTTTGCAATCGTTTAATCAGTCCCGAAGACCTTCTCTCCCATCCCTTCTCAACCCTTTAGCCGTGAGCCCTTCACTCCAACCCAACTTTGCTCCCTTTCCCTATAAATATCCCTCTGATCTCACTCAGTAGGTATCTGCCCACCCCATGCCATAATGCGCTCGAAACCTCTTTCTATTTCTCCCTGCCTCTCTTGGCCAGTTCCCACCCGTATTACAATTCCCTTTCCCCAACCTTTCTTCATTTCCATTAACGTCCACCACTTTCCCCTTTTATTTCCGACTTAAGTCTCATTGAACCGAGAGCATTACACGAGACCCTTTCCCCTTTGCATTCATTTCAAACTGCTCCTCCCGATGCTCACACATCAAATTTTCTCTCCTGATTTTCTCTTCTCTCGTCTCTTTCAGGTCCCTCGCTGCCTTCACTCTTCCTCATTCGCTGCCCACTGCTTCAATTGTCCCATTATTCTTCCGATACTTCTGATGTTTAGAATATAGACGTAAGAGAATACCGACCAACGAATCTCGTTTTCTGTTGCCCCTTCATTTGCAACTGAAGGAAAATAGAAAAACATTTGGAATCTATGACAAACAAATTAACATATTGATTCAATAATGTTTATATCACAAGGATTCTTTTAGTATTCATTCTAGCCAATATTGAAAATGTTTAGAAAAATTACTTATGATACACAAACACAACACGGTGATGTTTGTTTTAATTCATGAGCAATAGCTGTAGTTGTATCCATGTTTATAATGCTAAAATGATGTTGCACTATTCCGCACCATGGTAGAAATATACTTTTTTAATGACCCATGATTCAAAAGTCCTACTTCATTGCATATATTTTGATCCATAATAATAAACGTGTTCCATTTATCCCCTGTATGCGAAATAAACAATCGTATAATCCATTTACCCTATTTTGTCTTTTTTACGTCTTACTTTGAGTGTTTAAGTTAGGATTTCAAGCTAAAGTGTACATTTGCCCAAGACAATTTAATACCTGCCTACCTTATTTGCTGTGCACTGAATTACGTTTGTGACATGTATATTGCAAATGTGAATAATCGCTTTTTCAAATGGTGAATATTTTTTAAGACCGATATGGAATCTGCGAGACTCAGTTCCTTATTTTTTAAACTCCTTAACCTCTTTTTCATTACTTTGACGCCATGCAGTTTTTATTTATACGCAGGCACAATGTACTCTCCAAATATCATCCTACTATGCATGTGAGTATTGGCTAGGTAAAGTATCCTTACACATACATCTATTTATGGACTTATCCTCCCTTCCATCTTTTCTATCTCGCTTTCTCTTTCCTTTACATCCTCTCCTTCTACTCACTTAATCGTATCACTTCAACCGGCAGTTATTTTCCGCTCCCATCAGCACGCTCACTTCCATCTGATTTTTTAAGACGCCTCATTTCAGCACTTCAAATTTCTGGGTTGTGCAGCAGTTCATGCACTGCCTCCACGTCTGCTTTCCTCCGGCTCTCTTATCTCCTTCGCTTAAATCTCCCTTTCGCGTTCATTGTATCTGTACATTAAAAGATTACGGCTCACGCAAGATTTACAGATTTTGGCTCATAATTTAAGTGTTCTTAAGAAAACAACAACGAGCTCAGTAAGAGATGGTAAAGCCGATTCCATAGTTGGTTCTTACACAATTTCATCATCTTTTCGTATCCATAGTTAGATAACTAAACCAAACTTTTCAATAAAATAAAATGGAAAACTCTGTAATAAGAGTGCCAAGGAAAAAGAATACATAATTTGGATACTAATAAATTCATTACACAATTATAGTGACAAGTCACCTAAGCCAAATCCAAGTTAAGATCCATCTAAGGAAGTTTCCTCATAAGAATTTAGAAATGCTTTAAGGTTTTCCACTAACAGCTCACATTACTTAACGACAGGTTAGTTCCTCCCTAATAGAAGTTTCCGAAGATTATCTGGTGGAACGGAGAAATAATAAGTTTAAAAAAAACATTTGACCAAAGCACAAGAGAAAACTGTTAAAAGAACAAAACGAGATCATGGCACGAACATAAATAGACACTATGTATTTCAACTGTTAACGGCTCAACTTGGTGGAACAACATATCGTGGATGAATTTAAAACACTTAGTAGTATTCCACAATGATATATATATCATTGTGGATATATCTATCATCTATCATTCTATCATGCTACTAAGTGTTTTAAATTCTCCCATAAATAGACACATTTACAATAATCGTGAAGATTAGACCCAGCCTCGGTACAAAAGAAAAGGGGGAGTTTTTTAGTCAGTTAAAACCTGACACTACCAACAGGGCTGGTTGGTGTCTTTAGAAGATTTTTCTCCTCCATTAAAAAAAAATTAATTGAGAAAAAAATAAATAAAGCCTCCTGGGATACGTCATTCGAATAGTTAAGTCGATGCGGTTGACTGAGAGATAATAGCTCAGGAAGATATATGTTATGTCCTCCCCCTTACTTCATCCTAATGTGAATACATCGATGAATCTGAGACTTCTAGTCATGAGGACCCTACTATAGTCATCTCAGTCATAATATGTTAGTACAATAGAAGTGGTGCAGCGGTTGGGTCCTCAGGCAGCGTAAACTGCTAATTTCCAAATATATTCGTCGACTTGCTGTCATAAATAGTATTTTACTGCTGCATCCCAGCAGCCAATGCATGTTATCAGTGCAATCAGAATTTCTGAA
This sequence comes from Pyrrhosoma nymphula, assembly GCA_963573305.1. NCBI lineage: Eukaryota > Metazoa > Arthropoda > Insecta > Odonata > Coenagrionidae > Pyrrhosoma > Pyrrhosoma nymphula. The sequence continues at coordinate 95,491,049 of OY754335.1, read as the reverse complement.
GCCTACACCAGCAAAGTCATGAGAGTTCACGTTTGTTTTGCTTACCCGGTTACGAAGGGCCTTCCTTGACTGTAAAGGAAAACGACAGAGCCCTTTCCATAAGCAATTCAAGTGAGACCCACAAAACTTCATGTCGTCTCGCTGTTAAACATGTTCCTTCTTCGTCGTCCCATCTTTCCTGCGTGCTCTGCATTGGCCTGTCTCCGCAGCCTCAGATAAACCAACTCAGGTGCTCCTTCGCAAGGCACACGTCATCCAATCCCGAGCACCTGTCCCTGGGCGGATGCATTTTTCATACGCCGCCTAAAAACTTTTTTTTCCCGGCATCCGAGCCTTTCGCTCGAAAAATGCGCCCACCGTGAGAAAACGACGGATCGGAAGTGCTTCCCGGGATACATGAATATGCATATATAGATCCAGATCTAATTCCACCAAACTCCCCCTTCCCGTGCTTCCGGTCTTCCGAAAACGGCGCCGCTTTTTCCACTATTCTAATCCCGTGCAAAAGATCACCACATTTTTGTTCACAAAAACAGGTAAGTCACTCAGGTACAAGCGTCTGTTTATTTTCAACCACAGAGAGGGAAAATGCAGTGAAATTTGAAAAAGAAAACCAGACTTAGACAAATTAGATGAGTAAATTAAAATTGGATTTTTCGTAAAACTATTTCTCATTTCTTAGAAACTAGCAATATATCGTTTAAAAATAAAAATGTCACTGTTTTTTGTTTGAAAATAAAAAGTATTGTCTAACACCAGCGTAACTTTTCTAATTTAATCAGTAATATACTTAAGATTTTTATGGATTTTATTCATATTTATTCGCAAATTATAATTGTCTCCTCATCAACTGGAGCTTAACCTGTCAAATATTTTACCCGTTTTTTACTTGACTTTCAGAATTTCGAAGAACAAAGCTGATTGATTTCCAACTATCAAGGAAATGTCCTAAGACACCAAGACCTTGTGACAATGAACAGGTATCAACTGCCTAATGCGTTCAATCCAAGTATATCCGATAAAATCAGACTCATTGTCAGTCATATTCACGATGAGGGAGGAATTTCCAGCAAACACTAGTTAATCAATTTTAGTTTTAATCGTTGAACCACCAAAAGAGCAGGAAAAAAGTTTCCACTAAAGGGAAATAGTAAGTAGGAAAGCCATGCTGAACAATGTCTTTGATTCCAAGAATTGAAAATTTATCGAGCAAATCCCTGCCGTATAAATAAGCTAATTAATGTAATACATGATGATGCATGGTGAGTATGAATAACTCGTCATTGTGGAAAAAGAATATCCTGTTCCCATCCATTACAAAATAGCTAAATAATTTTGAGGACAATATATTGGGATGAATCTCTGTGTCGTTCCATTCATCATGGTAAAACATTCTTCAATGTTAACGTCTCCCTCAAATACGTCGATATCAGTACAATCATACCTGACTACATTCAACAAAAAGTTTCGAGTAGCTCTCACTCTCCTGAATGACATTTTATATTATCAATATAAAATATCATTCAGGAGAGACTTAATGTGCAGTTTTATGATGAACTAATCGCCTAGCTGGTCCACTAACGCACTCGCTTCACTTTTAAAATTACCTACTAATTGTAATCATTCTATTCTTATCAGATTCAGGGTCTCCTAAGAGAAAATTTCCCTTAGCTTGTCGATTAATCTTTTTTCCATTGATACCTGATCATCAAGTGTATTTGAACAAGCACATACCTCATTCTCCGTTTAAATTCTTCATTGCTCGTTTAACTCACAGTGGGTATAAATCGCGATTTAACACATAATTTGCACAACAATTACTCTAGGTTAATGTCTTCAAACGAGTGCATCAAAAGAAGTCACTTTAAAATTGATTCCACGACATGAGTCAAAGCACGTTAAGTATCTATTCTCACTTTTTGCAGGACTGCGTTGTGGTCCAAGCACCAGGCTCTTTACGGTCACATCAACCCGCCAATCGATTCACGTCATATCTAGATCGTTCCATTTCCGCCAAAGTGTTTGCGCCCTGTTGGCCAGCCCTCCCTAGCCCCATTCCCTCCCTTTACTCCATCCAATCCCGAGCGCATCTCTTCCACTCCTCCCATTCTCGTCGCCTGACTCATTCATCCGACTTGGAATCGAACGCCGAAGTAATCCATAACTCCATCGCGGGGAGACCGGAGCTCCACCGCTGCCACGGGAGGAGCAAGAGATAAATATAGAATCGCCGGAATATCTACCCCTAGCGCCGTCCCCCCTCCCCAGCCTTCCTTTCTTCCCTACAAAAAAATATAGAGGGGGTCTTTTGACTTTTATACGTAGCCTAGAGATGGCGGCACAGGTGGAATTGTCCTAAGCTTTAACGGGTAGGAACCAAGCACTGATTTTTCCAACAAAAAAGCGAGCACTGTCACGGTTTCCAGTCGAAACAAGTTTACAAAAATTGACTCCAGCTAAAGGAATAAATAAAATATTAGATAAACAAAACTTAAAATCATTCAAATAAAATGTTAAACCATGAATTACTTAATCTTTAATTACTTTAGAAAGATACTCATACTGGGGCACAATGTTGGTCCAAAATAATTCGAATGCTTCCTAATAAACAAATTAAGAAAAGGCAGGAAATATAGCAACCTTGAATATGGTTAACCATTCTAATCAAAATTATTTTTATACCGCTATTTTTATTTTACCAGCTTTAAATCTTTCTTCAGTGCAATTAAAATGGCAGTTATCCGCGAATATAGTGTTTGAATATATAATGTTTTCATTTCATGATTCTCGTATCAAAAAATATTATCGGTTCAACTACAGCATTTGATTTTTGTTACTACTATTTTAGAAAGATCTTAATTTGCATGCCCATAACGTATTTTTCGAGTTATTTAGAATAGAGTTTTACTAGAGTATTGCTAATATGAAAACAAAGAAACCAAAATTTGTTGGATATATAATTTGCAAGCACTGAAAAAACACGCAAACAGAAAATTGACTATTTACGTAATACCTGCATATTTTACTCGATAAAAATAGTTCTTGGAGTTGCTTTTTATAATAAAAAATAATTCGAAATTCCTTTTAAGTGAAATGCATTAGTAGGGATGTGCCTATTAAGAAGGTTAACCTGGGAGAAAGGTTGAGGGGTCTCTCACAAAAGAGAATGTTCCGAAAATATGGAATAATAAAACGTTACATGATGAAGTTTCCACGGGAATGTTTATTTCTAGACTAACTAGGAATAACTATTTTAGTTTGACGAAGAATTCAGTATGCCACGGATAAAAATAAATGGGCTACGTCAACTCACCACTTCGAACGGTTTTTCAAAAGCATTCATCTCATGAAGCAATGACTACTATACCGTTATTACTTTTGGGTAGAAGTTTTGCTTCCATTAGGTTCTTCGACGGCTATACCTTTTTACTTGAATTGTATCGTTAGTAAAATATACTGTCAAAATTGAATAAAAATAGCCCTCGTTGGTTTAATTTTCCTTAGCGTTTTAAAGTATTCTGTCCATTCGAAAGACCTATCATGAAACTGGATATTCCTTGTTTTGCATGAAATCATACATAGGAGGAGGCTCTGCTTCATCTTTCCCATCTCTTTGGATTTCAAAAGTTGCGGTCAGATTGGTATGGTGTAGTGGTTAGAGTACTGACTCTAGAGAACCCGGATGCGAATACCAGCAGTTGCAGAGATTTTCCAGCAGAATCCTGATCCCCAGATGCGTGCTACGTGGAAAATAATTCGAGTGAAGTAGTCAGTGGCATGGATTGTTATATGATAGAGTTTAATTAGAACCTCTTTTCAGGCATACAAAAATTAGTTCTTTAGTTGCCGCAGCGCTAAATACTCACACTACTGTCCTTCCCTTGGGGTTCCAAGGATCAGATATCATTACATCTTATAAGTTAATTCGTTAGTACAGCTTTTATAGTATCATTGTCATGCACTTAACGCTTTCTTTTGAGGCAGAATTATTAAAATGACATGTATTTTGCTACTGGCATAAGAATGATAAAATTTTATTTCTAGAAACAATGCGTTCTAAGAAGTTGCCTTGGCCTTGTAGCATGAATATCGACATCTATATCCTCAAATCTGGGGTTTTCGTGTTGATCAAAAATCGAAATTAAGTTAGCAGGATGGATGGTGAAATAGAAATCGTGACAAAACGATTAATTATCACCTATTCAATCATGGGTTTTCACGACGCTGATACGATGATGTCTGTACAGCTGGGTGTCCACGCATTTGTTATTTTTGCAGCCCACAGATTCACCCGTGCTCCAACGGACGTGTAGAGGTCAAAGTGTCGTTTTTGGAGCTTCGAATGATATGTTCGAGATGAAATTCATGCCATGAACTTCAGATCAAAGGCCTTCGACCTTTACACGCCCGCTGAAACACGGGCAGAACTGATGTCTGCAAAAACAACTAACGTGGCGGAAACCCATTTTAACCACGTGACGGAAACCCATCAAATTAAATTAACAGCAGTTCAAATGCAATGGGGGACCAATTAATAGAAACGCAAGTGCACAGATTCGCAAACTAGAGATTATTTGTTTCACAGAGTGAAAAGATATTATCCATTCACTAAATGTTTCCCCGGACGAACTAATAAATAGACCACCAAGCACTACGCTTACAGTGATCTTCAAAAATATTTCGCTATACGAATTCTATTATATATTTACAATATGGGACCAGTCTAACCACACATTTGAACTTTTAAAGATTCTTTTTCTAACCACACCATTCTTATTTTTTATACACTCCGAATGAAACATTTTTCCCAGAAAAAACACTGAAATTCTGAGGCACAGTTTTATTTCATCAGGATGAATACCTATTTCCTTGGCATGAAAACCTAGAGAATCACATTCAAGCATCACATCGATAAGGCTTACTTCAACTAACCAACAGTCTGAATTAATATACAAAACCTCAACTCTCAGTTAATATCAAGTTATAGAAAGGGCTACGACATCTTGAACTAAGCGTGTTCAATAGATTATAAAATCGTTCCCAAAAGAGAACTAAGACCATCTTACAGGAGAATATGTAACTCGCCTAATTGGTAAACGTTGTGTCTTTTGACCTAATGATGACTTAAAGACGTTCACGTGGAATACGATACGAGGATTTCTTCGTGGAAGCATTGAATAGACGAAAGACTTTTCCCTTTGAGTCTCTATAGGCAAAAGCCGCCCTCAGGCTTGGGGAACACAGGGTCATGACTGAGCAAAGGGGAACTTGGTTTCAAGAGCCGACGCTCAAAAGCCACGGATATCATCGAGCCGCTTTGTGTCCCACTCGATGGAAGGAATATGCTGGAGCCTTCTAAAGAAGACTGGAAGGAAGATGCATTCATTTTAGGGAACATGATATCGCACAGAAGAAAAGGAGAAATTGAAGAAAAAGCGACGTGAGGGTCAAAGTTAAATCTGCCCGTTAGGAGGAGTAGAAAATCCTTAAAAGCAGAAAAAAATAAACAGGCAAACAGTTCCCTACTCAATATCACAGGAATCGAGATCTCACGACGCCTACTTTGGTGAAAGAAATATCCTTTCCAACACGCCCCCTGCCAATAAAAAGACCACCCAGTCCTCCCAAACGTCGCTATACACCGCACATAAAACCTCCATCTATACCGTATCCATTTCCGGTAACTCTTGAGTGTAAAAGCTTGAGCGTCTTTTCTCAGCGTTGAATTCTTCTTGGATTTTCCACCCTGTAAGGCTCTTCATCTTACCCGACGTTCGACTGGAAGACTCTTCTGTCGTCTTGAGGGGTTACGATGCTGTCTGTCAAAATTGTTGTTTTCATATACTTCTCTATGCAACTTTACTTACATATACTTTTTATACATATACTTAAAACATACGTTACAATGAGGAAAATATTGACTGGTCGGTTAACCGAATGGTTGGTCCTCTATTTTCTCACAGCGGTTTAAAATGGGAATACCAGTCATACTCACGATATACATATATTCTATATTTGTGTTGAAATTATTCGGTTCTAGACTAATTGTGATGATCTCCTATACCATTTTATCTGAACTGTAAGGTGTCCTAGAAAGGAATATCCACTTTCCCCAGGCGATGCTTTATTGATGCTTTTCTCCACAATTGCCTATTTGTAAGGTGGACAAAATGTGATGGGTTTGAGTAGGTACATGACTCCTATCTCGATTGTTCTCTCACGTGTAAATAAAAGCACATTCATATGGACTTACATTAGAGATGGAGTGTGATTTCATGACCTGTGATTTTGCCACGGTGATTTCTTTGTCACGACTCGCTGTGAAAGGGTCTAGGAAATCACAGCTCCGGGAAAACAAAGTTCCGCGTTTCTCCGCTCCAAGCCGTTGGAGATTTGTCACTCCTGCAGTTCCGGAGCTGTGCCGCTCCGGACTTGTGCCGCTCCTGATATGTGACGCTCAGCAACTGTGACACGCCAGAGCTGTGTGATTTTTCCCATTCCGTATATATGCCGAGTAATTCTCTTCGCCATCGCTTCGGAACGATTAGATAATACTAATTCAATGATGCCTACTTATTCGCAACTATACTTTGCATGAAAAACTGGACGAAAAGATTTTTTAATGAATAAAAGCCAGTGAAAGGCTTTAATAAATTCCAGAAATCATTGGAAAAAATATCCAAATAAATTTTATGATTGTTGGATAGTTTGGGGAGGGTTGGATCTTGATTATGACACTGATGTGTTGAACCCTTGGTTGGCAAATAAAATAGGTGTGAAGTTTTAGTTGTTCATCATTCATTTAAATTTTCACGAAATGACGCCTTGCCTCCTAAACAGATGTTGGATTAACTATTCATTTGAATTCACATATGGTTGTTGGGTGCTTTCCCTCTAAATAGTGTGTCAGATTTAGCCCCAAAGTTTCAAAAGAAAATGAGTGCTTGAAAATGTCGCACTTGGCTAAATAATTTACCCAAGTTTGAAAAGTTAACATAATGGACTTTAATATCCACTCTCATGGATAGGATTACCATACTCTAATGCCAGTCAGCCAGACAACTGACATGTCTAGTTTTAAAGAGACTACCGGAAAAAATCGAGACATTGTTAATAGGCAATTATAAAAAATAAAATTATTGCTTGAAGTTGCGGCGGCTTACTCCAGTACCTAACTCTGGAGTACAGAGTTCTTATCTTCTTATAGTGAGGTGACTGAACACTTCTTGGCCTCCGCCTAGTAATTCCTCTGGGCCCACTGGGAAAGCTTTCGAGGATACATTATACAATCGACACTGTTTTCGATTTGCATATTTCTCGCCATACATTTTAGCCACGCATTTATCCGTGCAGTGGACAACGGACTCAAACGTAAACATTCTGGGACGTATCACTGTCAAGCGGGACAAAATTACCAAACGGGCAGGACACCGGAACTTCAAATCGTATTGTGAGGCGTTTTTGCATGCAAGAAAAGGGTAAAGGGTTGAAATTCCTTAGTACCAGAGCTATGGCAACTCTAACATTTTCTCAAACCATCTTGCAGTAAGTATATTCATAGAAAATAAATAAAACTTTCCAATGTTGTTTTGAGACTTATATCCGACTTGTAACCAATTCACACCTGTGACAAAAGCACACGTTTTAGACCCTGTGACTGAGCCGGAGATATCAGAGTCAGAGCTATAAAGAAAAATCCCATTCATATCCCATCTTTATTTTACATATACGCCTCGAGTCTGGAGCCTTGAGGCCGATGGGATCATCAAATCATTCATCGTCTCTACTCAGGTCTCCGCAAGCAAGGGAGACCTAGGGTTCTACGGAGATGCAGCGGCGGTAAGGGGATACCATCGGGAAACTCTCCACCCTGCCGGGATCCATCGAAGCGGCCACACCCCCTTAACAACGAAGTCCCCCGCAAGGGCTTAAGGGAGGCATCGGTGCCCTTATACGGCGACGTGCACCCCTTCAGATATTCAACCCCTCAGCAATAAACAATGGAGTTCCATGACTACGTGAATACACTGACGATAGCACAAAAACTGAATACATAAAATAACCAACGTCTAATAAATGTAACCACAGGATATCATTATATTATTAAATTCAACTAATATGAAATGTGACTATTTTTTAAAAACATATTCTGAAACTACGTTGATAGTGTGTTAAACAATGGACATAAATCTGCATGGCTAAATAAATAACCACATAATAGAGAGTAATTTGACAGACAGTTAACATAAAATGGGATGTTACTGTTGAGTTTAAAGTTTAGTATAAAAGCTCCGTCATTAGGTAGAGGTAGGAGGATATTTCTACGCATAGAGTATTTTGAAGGTAGCTCGCCAACCAAGGATGCAGTGACGGAAAGGGGATACCATTGGGGAACTCTCCACCCTGCCAAAATCCATCGAACCGGCCAAACCTCTTCATACAACTCCTCACCATACAACGGAGCTTACTTGTGGGGGTGATCGGCACCCCCAACATGCCTTATATGCAGGCATGCACCCCCTCAGATATTCAACTCCGCGCCGCCCCACAAGACCCCTCGCACGCCGCGGCAAATTCCGCTGCATTCAGCCGTTCAATGGATTCAAGTTTCAAGTGCACGAGGCCAGGGAGAAGGGCACGGCAGGGGTTTGATTGGTGGTGAGAACTAGGGGGAGACGAAGGGAGTTTACATGGGATGAGGGGGTTGTTTGAGGCATGGCTGGGTATTGAGTGGCTCCTCTGAATAGAAAGAAACGGAGGCTGCGTAGGGGAGGTTTGCGGAGCAGTGAAGTCAACGCAAAGAGCGATCAGGTTAGAATGGATGCTCACAGAGCAGGGAAAGGGCGAAAATAATAACATGAGTGGGTGAAGAGAAACTCTTGGAAGAATGCATAAAGCATCTGATGATCTGACTTTTTGTTTTTTGAAGAGGTTTTCTGAGTTTCATAGAGTACTGAAGTAAGTATTTCTTGCAACAGGGTTTAAATACACCGTATATACATTTCTGTCATTGTAAATAACCAGGATGCGTAGCGCTGGGAGAATAATATGAAAGATTGAGGTGGAAAGGATGAAATTGGAAGTTATGAAGTAAATTAAATAAATCGAGATCCTAATCCCAGGCAGGGAATGTATACCCTGAGAAATGCCAAACATTATGTAAGGACTATGTAAAACAAATGAAAAAGATGAGTATCAAGCCAAATGCTACTAAATTTGTAAGACATCACAGGAAAATATTGATGGATATAAATCATTCCAACAATGAAACAGAACTTTCACCCAAGGGACAAAAGGAGGTGGCGAACCGCTCGCATTTCCCCATTCTGGCCGAGGCACGTGCAATTTCTTACCATTTCAGTTTGCTATAGGGTTTGATATTTAAATATGCGATTAGCGGGGTGCTCTTAACACAGGTTTAATATATAAATGCGCCCACTATCGAAAGGAACATAAAACGTAACCTCACGTAAATCAACGTTGCGGGAAGGTGCTAACTGGTGCTATTTGAATGCACCCCTACTCTATTTAGTACTAAACTATGCGAAGGGTTTACAGGTATACGTGAGAACTGCAGACAAAGAAGAACATTTGGATGATCGATACAATTTTAAATTGCTGATTTCTGTACATCAGTTTAGGTTTTAAGTAATAAAAATGAAATACATGAAAAAACATCTATTTAACATAAATATCTACTGGAAAGTTGATATTATAACAGCACTGCACTTTATGGCTTTCATGAACAGTGGCAGTCAGTGGAATTTCATTAAATAATAATGAATGAACAGCGTAGCTGAATTATAAAATACAAAAATGCATATTACCATATACTGACTAGATTTCTTATTATAAATTACTCAAGTTTCTTATATTAATGAATGGAACATTAAAACGCATTCATCTAGGAATTATTCTAAAAATATCTATCAAAAAGAGTATTTATAGAAATTTAATGAAAAAAATGCAAATGGTCATTTGAAGTTGATTGTTTCCTCTTAACTGGGATACCATATGTAAATATTGAGGTTTTTTCTGTTTACCCAAGCACCATCTGACGACCCAGTAGCTCAGGAGGATTTAAATTTAATTGCTTATGTAATTTATATTAAATTAAATCTATATAATCAGGTGTTTTAATCCTCAACAGCAACGATAAAGAGAATACCTTTATTCTAAATAAGACCAGACAAATATTGCATTGAATATGAAATATGTCAGGAAAATGATCAAATATTAATAAGTGGCTTTATAAAATTCTTTTATAATATTAAGGCTTAAGCCGAACGCAGAACAACTGATGAACTCAAGGGTATTAAAAATAGTAATAATGCTGTGAAGACTTGCCATATATTCCTGATACTTTATATGCATGATGCAATAACAGCTAACTACACATCAAACTAAAATATTCAGAGCATAGTACTCAAAGCTATTAAAATGTGTTTAATCAATATTTTAATATTTTCTACTACAATACGTCAATATATTTTGTCAACAAAAGTTTCACATTATGTGCCAAAAAGTTTCTTTGTCTTTATTTGCAATAAAATTTTATTTCTAAGTTATTCATGATAGGTATTCATTTCTGAGGTTTACAAAATCAATGATGCTCCTAACATGGAATTAGAAAGTAAGAAACTGACGATTAAAACTAAAGAAACAGAAATGGAACCCGTAAGATTTCTCCCTCTTTCAATGGGTGATCTCTTTTCCGAGACATTTAGCGACTATTACGCTGGTTATCTTTTAATTATTCGTCGTGTTCTCTTTCACATCGGATTGGTGATGAAATGAGACGAGAGATTGGACATCTAGATGATGGCTATTACTCCCATGATGACGACGATGATTATCCCGGGCGAGCTGGAAAGGGGATGAATTAGGTGGCTCTCCCGTTGAGAACACAATGACGCCGACTACAGGAGAATCCGCCAATTAAAATTGAAGAAAAAACAAGAGACGGCAAAGGGAGCGCAAGAGGCCGGTGGAGAAATGTCGGGACGAGACGCTTATTTATTTAACCCAAGAAGATAAAAAAGAGGACCTAAGAGTCAGACTAATTGGGTCTAACTTGTGATTACGAGAGAAAAATTCACGGGGAAAAGCAAGAGCAAATATCAGTGACATTAATTTTCCCGTTTGTAATCAAACCAGTGACCTCATTGTCTGAAACAGGCTCTCCAATGATGAGATGCACTTCAAGATAGTTTGTCAATGACGTGCGGACGCGTTCGTGAGAGGATATGACAGTTCCCTATGAGGCAGGTACTTAAGTTTTATGATTCCATTAAAATTTTATCGCACCGATTATATTTGTTTCTGCTATATTGTGTGTATATGAATGTTTCATTTATGTAGCAAAATATGTAAGCAGAAACTAGAATAGAAAAATATTCTAGGTCACCAACAACGGAAGATAAAATGAGTGTGTGTGTTGTCATTTTGGACCATGAGCGTCAGGAAGCACCGAGCCCTGCTATGATTACTAGAGTACAATGACACCACCGAGGGATTCATTGAAATCACCAAATTCAGCAGCATTCTCTCCACCTCTGTCATCCATATTGGTCTTTAATTTGGAGATATAGGTGAGCCAATAAATGGTTCAGAATAAAATAATTATTTTAACAATAAATTTATGGAAACAAGAGCAATCATAATAAACTAGGGTTGGTAAATAGTGCATCATGACCAAAATATCATGGTAGAGACCAAAACAAAGTAAGGTTTAGGATCTTTCACACTTTTAAAGTAGGCTTTCCATTCAAACTCAAAGAAGCTACATTAAACAAAAAATAAAGTAAAGGTAGGCATAATGGTATGAATTACAATTGAACTATTTTATGACAGAAGATAAGCAGAGAATGAACCATAACTTATTTTGGGACCAGCCTTAAACGAAATGTTTTTTGGGGTGAGAAAAGAACTGAAGGAAAGTGGAGAAGTTTTGGGTGCAAATGTTAATTGCTGTTTGGGAATACTGCCTAAATGTGATAGAATGACTGACAATAATTAAGGATAAGCATATAATGACATATTAGGACGACATAACCATTAGATATGTAATGAGACACTAACAATAAGATAAACTTTGACTATGGTTTTAATGTATATTTCTTTATCCAGCAGCATAAACCGCAGATAGCCTAACTGGAGTCCGGTTGGTGCTAACAGATTATGATTTAGTAACGTTCATAAGAATGTTTTTTTCTAATATGCACTCAAAGCAATTAAATTATCGAAAAAGCTTTTAATTAGTTTCCAAAGTCAGTAGTTCACTCAAAACCTAGTATTTTTGGAATTTGAACGGATTATCACATAATGATCCGTTCATTATAATTTCTTAATTGAAAAATGCATTATCATTTACCAGAACGTCCTTTTATCCCTTTTTAATAAAAATGAATGTGGCAAAATAATGCGGAAACTACAAATTTAATTTTTCTTCTATGCTAAATCATATAATAAGGACAGGATAGGGAAGTACTATTCAATGATTATTCCTCACTGCTCTTTCATGATTGTCTATCGATCGACTTATTGATAAAATTAGAAGTCAACAATTGAATAACGTGACAAAGGTCTTACGTCAACTAAAATATGCAATATCTGGTTAGATAGTATTTGAAAGTACTTTCGTTATTTCTAACTGTAAAATTTAGCTCCATATCAAACGGAGTCCAATAAGAGAGGACTTGTTCAGTAATCAACATTTAACTAAAATATATCTAGAAGTAGATAAAAGTATATTCCCGTTGCAATTGAATAGTATTTTCTGCAATTATTTCGTAAATGCGCTCCTTCTACATTTGAATGTTTATTCAAGCATGCACCAGTAGGACGGATATATTCTCCAAAAGGCCGATCGTTGGGTTTTCCTAAGATTAAAAACGAATGAAGCATATTGGGAATATGGAATTTTATATCTGGTTCTGATGATAAGATTCATCCATAGCCTTACGTCTGCAGTAAATAAAATCCCGAGGTAAATGAAAAAAATACTGAAATATATCTTCATTTTCCCATTTCGGAGTACCACATGAAAAAAAACGAAAAAAAATCCTTTGCGTTCATACAAGAATAAAATAGAAAATTCACCTAATAGAGTTGTGCATGCATCTACATAACTTATTCGGTCAGGAGTCAGTTTGCGAGAATATTTGCAGTATATTTAAAACGTATGCCGTTGGAACGGCAATGGAAGAAGGAAGTTACCCCTATTACCGCGGCTTGCAGCGACGAGAAATAGCACTAAACAAAGGAAGTAGCCATCGATTACGTCCATTTTTTGTCGCAGACAGCGTCCACGTTCGCCTACAAATGAGTCGTAATTGCGCTCAAGGACATGGCGAGGAGCCGGCAGCCAAGGAGGCCACACTCTCATCGGTTCTACTCACTCCTAAGAACCCACTCAGCGGCTGTCTCAACCCCAACTACTCTGCTCTGAGAACGTGCCTCATTGTTGTCGATCCATGCAATGCCTTCATGTGCCCACCCTCCATATAAATTACTGCCCGAAAAAAATGATCTTACACGCATATATTTCTTTGTTGTGCTGTATAAGTTTAAACTTGAGGATAAATATTTTAATTTCACGTACACATTTTAAATAAGTGCGATTTAGACAGCTCTAATGAGAATAAGTCGAAAGCATTAACATGTTTTGACGGCAGAAAATGAAGGGTAAAAAATAAATGTGAGGGCAATATATATTGAATAGTTAACGGAGCTAAGGAATAATCTTTAGAATAATGACTTTTGTAGTAAGGAATCAGTATATCACTACTCGAATGAGCTCAATTTCCAAAACCCTATCATTGAGCTGGAAAAATACCTACATAATAATGATGAAAAAAATTGTTTTCATAAAATGCCTTCCAACATTTTAATCATATTCTCTTAAAATAAAACGCATATTTTACCGTCATTAATGGTTCTTCTCACGGCTGAATATCCGTTTAAAGTGCTTCATTATCGTATCTCTTATTTAAAGGTATTTCAAAAGCTTCTTGGTGTTTTGAGGATATCCAGTTTTACAAAATGGTAAACGCTCGAGTTATCTTAACTGTCTAAACTATTGCATCAGCATGAAAAGTAACATAAAATGCAAAATTCCTACGCATAACTGGCTCGGAATATTATCCAAGGCCTATTTTCAGTGATGAGCTAAATGTTTCGTAAAAGAGATACTTCCCACCATAGACATCCTACCTATCATCTAATTTAATCATCTGAAAAGTAGACGTCAGAGTTTTTCTTGGACTCAAAACGACGTCAGCACAAAACTCAGCGACTCTTGATGAATAACACTGGGTCATGTATCGTCAGCTACCTTCCCACAATTTCAAGGTAGACGGACGTTCTCAGAAGACAGTGTAAGCTAAAGTTACATTGATGATTATTGCCACTGCCTTTTCAAGCGAGTTAAGCAGCATGATATGAAGAAACTCACAGTTTCATTGCCAGTATGAAATGTGCCAGGCATAGGGTGAGGTCTTTTATTGCATATAATAGGAATATACTTCACATTAATTGAATGATATAAGTAAAATATGAAGACTTTTACTTAAGTTACGTTATATTACTATCGCTTTTATTTCGCAACAATATAAATATTTGGAACGTGCTCATTTAGCTAAAATAAACGGACCTAGTCGGGAATAGAGCTCGAGGCCTCTTAAATTCAAGGCAAAAATAATACCCCAAGACAGAAACGCCAAATTTTGTGAAGTAGGAATTCCTTGGAGTAAAGTTGCATCTAATGAAGTATAAAGAAAAGCGTCGGTGCGAGAATTTATTCCAGTCTGTTACCACCATTATTACAGATTTATCCCGCGAAAATCAGGAAATCGGGAGATTTACACCTTAAATTCAAATATAATACTGTTTACATTCTATGTAAACGAAAAGAAATAGGAAACAAAGGAAAATGGTGTTGTTAACCAGAGTCTGGGCGATCCTGGTTAGCACCTTGGCCGAGAGGGGCACGAGCCATGAAACTTCGATTGATATCTATGTATGAACGAGGGATGTTCAAGAAAAACTGAGACTGATTTTGTTTCTTAAATCTCCTAATGTGCTCTGAATTGCAGCAATTGCCGAATTTAAAACGTTTTTCGCACGTAATACTGGTAACAATGGCACTACCGGTAGCAGCAACCTTAAATCGTTTAACAGTTCTGGTAATTTGCTTGAGCATTGTTTGTGTTTCACCTGACCAGAAAGGAGGTGACACGAGACGAGTAGTACACAGCAATGGAATTATTTTTTCATTTATTCATTCAGATTTTCATTTTTCATTCAGATTATAGCCGCAGAAATGTATGAAATGCTTACGTAAGACAATAGTAAACATGCTGTGCCTCATTGCACCATCTACAAATTGTTTAAAGAGTTTAAAGAAGGTAGATATTCATTAGTTGAGCAAGGTGGGAACAGTGCTTCTTCAATAGCAGTAACATAAGTCGATAACAATAGAGGTAATGAGATAATTCATGAAGATCGGCAGCTGGTACGATATTTAATGATTGTATATACTACTAAATTCTTTAACCTTCGTCTACCTTTTATTTCAGTGTCTCCAGCCTACTTCACTGGTACGTACCCTGGTTGATCTACCCTCGCTGCGGCTAAGTTATGCACAAACCCTTTAATTTCCATTGCCATTATTATTGATGATCTATGAAAATCAATCACAAATGATTTCATGAATAATCAAACATTCCTATGAAATGCTATTTTTTAGTTTCGGTTCCCGAAGGTTCCAAAATATCGGAAAATGTTATACCCTAGAGGGAAGGAAGCAGATTTTGACGACTCCCAAGACAATGCTCGGCTCACCGCCATACCATTGCCGCATTGGGTGTAATTCTTCTCCCCTAACAACTTCTCGCATTCAAATGCCGAGTAATATCCCGTGCTCAACCCCAGGGGATTGAATTAGAAGTTCGACGCAAAAACTGAGAAGATTCTTGTCGAAGTCAGAGTTCGTCGCCTCATAGTTCTCGTTGGGTTTTTCCACGGGACATTCGTGAACTTGGGCTCGGCATAGGAATCGCTCGCTGTGAACAACGAGAACGAGCGAAGCTGAATACCACTTGAAAGATCACATCCGGAGATCTTTTCACATAATAATATTCATTCATTTAGGCTCATAAAATCGATTGGTAGGCTCTTTGGATATGCAGCATCCTAATGCAACCTTTTCATTCGACCAACCATTGAAGCGACATCTTAAAGCGCAAAAATCTAAAGAAAATTATGTTTGTATAAACTCCATTAAAGTTATTCCAGATAAATCACATCCTCACCTATATAAAACTTTTTCAGATACTTTTCTTACCTTCTACACAATGGGTTTTATTTTAAACTAAAAAAATCTTTTAACAATTTATCAAATTTTTCTAAATAATTAACTTTTACACTGTGTTACTCCTCCTGCAGCATATAAATTAGCCACCGAAGTTATCATTGGATCTATCAGTAAAATGACGAACGAAATGAGTGATTAAAACTTTTCTTGAGACACTCAAATTCAGAGCCACAGCGCATGAAAAAAGATGGAATTTATGGGGGTCGTATTGAAGCTTTTAGATAAACAAAGCAAATTTACCCACCTAGTGCAGCTTATGGTGCCCTACAAAAATGGCCGCTTTTGAATAAAGTGCTACGTTTAAGAAAATAAGAATTCGGTGTAACATCTATGTGGGATTTCAAATTGTTTCATCTAATTGTGAATTGCTTCCGCCAAGTTACGCAGGAAGCTACGTCGTATAAAATGATTGGGTATGCTTTAATAATGCGAAATCATTCTATACCAATACAAAATAAATAATATAACTAGTATCACTATAAGTCGTAAGAGTAGATCTACCATCAAATCCCCTCAGTGCTTATCGTTTGTACTTTAAGTCTGCCCTTGTTGTGAGTGCATCGTTCAAATCCTCTCCTGCTCCGTCCTATTTACACAGCCATAACCGAGTCAGCATCCCTCTGGAAATTTCGCGCTATACTGCTTTCGTATCTCTCCTTCTCCCGACTCCAATTCTCACCGCGAATATTTAAAACTTTCAGAAAACAATCGCATTACTTCCCCGCGGCATTCGATATTCAATTATAAGACCTAATTATCACGGTAAACATTGCGACGGAGAAGAAGATAAACTTCAAAACTTTCTGGGTAAAATAAGTGGGGAAAGAGAAACAGAGTCTGTCGGTGAGTTAAGTGGATGGGAATGGAATTGGAAAAGCGGACAGAGAAATGATAAAAGAAAAATAAAAAGGAAATTTCAAGGGAGATATATAGAGAGAGAAAGAGAAAAAAGAAAGGAAATCTCGGCTCGCTCGCGAACATCAAGAATGTTGATGGAAGCCACAACGATTCAGACCGGCGTGTCTGTCTGTAGACGGAATAATAACTGGCGCTCTGCGGTGAGTCCGACGCGCAGCATGCAGGGCGAAAAGGAAATAAAGTCCTCCATAACCAGTTTATTTCATTTGCTGATACATTGCGAGGGCATCTAGTTGGGAAGTGAAGCGCAATAAAAAGAAAAAAAAACTATAGCGTAGCGACGAAATCTATTGACAATGGAAGGGGTAAAAGGAAAACTGTAGAAACTAATCCATTAGCGAGAGTTTAGGAGTTTTGGTGATCGCTGATCTCGGGAATGTAATTCCACTTCATTGCACTAATTAATTGCATTTCCTCCAACGCGTGAGATTTGCTTATTATTAAAAAAACATAGGCCATTTCAGAGAAGTTATAGTGTGTAGAAACACTGGAATGAAATTAAACATAGTCTCAGAGAGATAAAAGTGGCGAGATAAACGGATTGAATGCAACAATAGAGCTCTACACCAAATTCTGAACGAAAATGAAACAGGATAAAAATAAATTTATGATATGATTCAAGAAATATTCTATAGCTTCGACTGTAATATGACAAATACTGTTGTACGAATATAATTTGCCACCTTAACCAATCCATCTGTTATGCTCTTCAAGTTTATAAAATGTATCAAATATCAAATATTTTAAATTTATTAAACATCGATTAATATTTACCAATGAAACTTGTGAAAGAATGGTTTATGACCTCATCTTAAACCCTATTAAAGAAAGGTTTTGAATTTTTTAAAATTATTTTGCTCTTAAGATAGGAAATGAACTTACTGATTATGAAACCCAATGGCTTTTATTTGTATCTGAGTCCTATTCATGGACTCAAGTTGTCCTCACGAAAAATTATTGCCCCTTGTAGCATTGTCCAACTCAATTTTCATCACGAATTAGAAATAATTTGTTTTTTTCCCTGAAACAATGATTTGTTATTTAAATTTAATAAAGCACATTATCTAGTGATTCTGCGCCTCCTAAGTTCCTGCCCTAACGCACGTTTTCAACTTAGTTCTAACTCCTCATGTTCGGATTCCCGTCCTCATGAGACATTCATTTAATTCTTCCATTATTTTTTTGCGATTATCTTCCAAATTTATGTCCACGTTCTCTCCTCTTTGCCCCCTCTTCACGCTTTTTCCACGTCGTGCGAGTTACTCCAAACATATTAATTGCGCCACTACATCCCGAGGCCATCCTCCAAGCTGCCCCCCCTCCCACTCCCCTGACCCCTCACCTCAACAACGTAATTCTTTCTCGCCCACTCCTGTAAATCTTCCCAAAGCAGCACCAGGAGAAAAAAATAATGCATTACCCAGGACTTTGGCCGCGAGGCATGGCAAAGCTTGCTTACATTCAAGTGGAACACTTCAGTCGGAGAAGTTACACGTGTTTCTTCCCTTCATAGAAATTCCTGTTCCAGCACGAGAAAAAAGACACTACAAAATAATGAGAAGATCATGACGGTAATGCATTTCTAAAAATATGGAATTAAAATCATGACAAAAATGAGTTGCTTACGTTGAAAAATATGTTTCGAAGACCGAACCATAAACCAATTTTTCATTTTAGTCGCCAGTGGAGAGAATACTGAACGAGTGACATAAATAAGTGAAAAAAATTTGAAAATTGCTATATGAATGTCTTTGTCCAAATACATTCATTTTATTTATACATTAAGTAAGGTAAATTAAAAATATCTTTGCACTGTTAAATAGCCCATAAATTAATTCATAGCGTATGGTAACCTCATAAAGTACTCACTCAACAACGTGAGTAATCTTTCCGTGAAATGTTAAGTGTCTTACGTCGTTAAAGCTAAAAGAAAAACAGCTCAAATACAGGTGCGTAAAATAGCTCAATTACACCAATTGAAATTTTTATGTAATGATCGGATTAACTCAATCTTAAATTGACAATATAGAAATTATTATACTATTTCCATGGAAAAGTTTAACACCGAGTGAAATGTCCTAGTAACAAGGGGCTAAGTTATGTTATTTGAGCAATGATATGGAAACATTGGTAAGCTGTGGCCGGATATCACTGGCCTGTCATCACTACACATTTGACGATAGCTTTACAGGTGGAAATAACAAACGCTGAACATTTATGAACAATGTACAACGCAATAAGGCGTTAATAGAAAAGCTGACGCCATGCACGGCAGAATCGTATTGCCAAAATGATGAGTTCAAATTCCAACAGCAGTGAGTAAACATTATGAAAACAATCAAGGTCAGATCCACTTAGCACATTTTAAACATCAGATCTTTTTGTCAACATCATTTTTTTAATAAAGGACATAATCTCACATAGATACTAAACATATGAAATGACTTATCTAAACCCAAAAACACCATGGCATACTTCCGAAAATTCAAGTAAAAATTCTCTCTCTTAGGGCGAGTGGCCGCATAAAATATTGCAGTCAAGTTCCGATGAAAATATGCAAGGACGAGTTCTAATACAAAGCCACCGTTTGAAAAGACATAATGTTCAAAAGGATGCGTCCTTTTTCTACTGGGAGACTCGCTGAAAAAGACAGGATGGAGATCATTCAAAAACTCCGACAATGATCAAGAAAAGCAGGGGGAGCATCAAAGAAAAACGGCACGCTTCAAATGGAAATAAGGTGTTCCTTGGAAGGACTAAAGGTGTACAATAACCTCTTTTTGGGAAATTTCAAGACCGAGACCAAATTTTTAAACATAACCACCATTATCTGAGAATTAATAAGATAATAAAGTTGATGCCTGAATATAAAAGCGATAAATGTAATGTGCCCCCATGAATCCATTTTGAACAAAAAACTTTTTTCTTTTCCACACTTTATTTAAAAACTGCGACCGGTTTCACCTTAATAAGGCATTTTCTGGCACATTCTGAAGCTTAGGGCATACCCAGAGAAAGTTGAGTTGAAAGAAAATGGTGGGGGTTGGTTTTGAGTTGGAAGTTGGTTTGGTTGGGTAAAAATGGAGGAGAGAGGATGGATATCCTCTCTCCTCCAATTCACCCCTAACATTTTTAAACTTTCTCTGGGTATATATAGTATACCCTAAGCTTCAGAATGTGCCAGAAGATGACTTATCAAGGTGAAACTGGTCGCAGTTTTTAAATAAAGTGTGGAAAAGTACAAAGTTTTTTATTCAAAATGGATATCTATCACTTCCACGAAGTCAAGCCTGAAACAATCAAATTTATCCTCATGAATGCTGAAGACAAATCATGAAAAGCATTTCTCAATCTTAACCCATAGAAAAAAATTAGTAGGTAACTACATCTACCTTGGCGCATGCGTAAGGTTGGGAAATTGAGTCCCCACTTCAATCAGAACATTGAAAGCTTTCAGTAACATAGTATAATTAAAAAGATAATTAATCTAAGGAGTAGGAATTTCAGGTGAATATATAGTATTACAACTTCCAGTGTTTTTTGGTTTATCCGCGGGTTACTAGGCAAATCATCTCTTTGAAACCAAAGTCGAAAAAAGTTAAATGTATTTTGCAAATTTCTATGTTATGATATTCACCTTTCATTCCAAGTATAAATTACTTCCATATCGTTAAACCCGAGACGGTGAATTAATATATGAACTTTTTAAGAGCCTATTTCCTCAAAAATGACAGTAAAATTATAAATTCAATCAAAAGTTAAGCTGAGAAAGCTAAAATTGCCATCACTTACGGAGCGATAAATTAACCAGTTATGATGAAACCGATGCAACATTAAATTTAAACATAGCTTTATTCATTATGCGGATGCATTAAATTTTTTGCGTTCTTGACATTCTCGAGTAAAACGATGCAATTAATTCTTGAGCTATACCGTGGTTATATAAGTGGCAGGTGCCCTATGGACCACTTATGAGCTCGCTTTTATGCACTCCGACGTGCGATAAAAAGTCCGCTCTTGAAACTCACTCCTGGGGCGGCAGCGGGAAGTTTCGACGAGTCGACCGCACTCCGCGTTTGAGTGACCGTCACCTCGGCCTCCCTATCCCTCCTTTCTCTCGGAACAGATTCACGGCCAAGCCCCTTCCACCATCCTCCTCCGTCACTCCACTGGAAGTCGAGAAAACTTACCGTAGTCCAAGCCTACGTAAAAACTTTGTGACACTAACAACTTTGCTCGGACGAGTTGCTTCCGAAATTAGCAACTTTGTCTAAATATTTCCAACTCATTTCATACGAGGAACAATTTAGTTATAAACATCTGCAAACTATGTGTAGCTGTGGAATCCACCACCAACTGTCGCTCTTAAGCATATCTATCATTCTGTTGCCTTGCGATGAATACCACACTTCAAGCATGAATACTGGATCGTATTACTTTCTCTGTCGCAGGATCATCACTGTCTCCTTTACTTTGCTCTAAGCATTCCTAATCGTATGTCTGAGATGATATTTCGGGGAACTTGCACAAAAGAGATTTTTCTTCCCACAGCTTTAATTAGCTCACTATATGTTTTAAAAATAATCATAGCATTCAATGTTATTAGACAAAGACGACACTGAATATACCTATTGCAACTGGCTCACAATCGCATTGATTACAAGTGAAAGCTGAGAATGCCATTTTAGACTTATATTTATTCGATCGGATGTTTGGTCAAAAAATAAAAGCACTCCAATCCATTTTGATCGAATTATGCTTCCATTATGTGACTTTATTTTTTTAAATGAGGCTCTCACATAATATTCAAACAATAAATATATTTGGTCCAATTTTTAACAAATTGACCGAGGGGTATCGGCTTTTAGTTTAGTCTGCAATTTCCCGTGTCTTCAAACCAATCTATAAAGCTGGCTTATGGAATTTGTCTTCTACAATTTCTACTGACCCAGAACGTTTCCAATACTATGAAATCAACCATTATTCATCAGGGGATTATAAATATGGGTATCTATTTTTGTATGAAAATTTTATAAGAGATCCGACTCCATATAAGACTAAAATCCACAGCATCAGGCTCTACTAATTTTGCTCCATATAAGAGACTAGCATTTTATAATGGTTTACACTTACTCATCGGTGGTGGCAGATGTGTAGCCACCAAGTTAGCTTCTTAATGGAAAACATGAAAGAAATTACTACTCTTCGTGGATGGCCAACTTGATGACATAGCCTTCTAGCATAATAAGAGATAAACTAGAGCCCATTTCCGCGTTGTGATCTCAAGGCTCGCCCCGGATACCTTTTTAACTCGCGTACTCAGTTCCACCCTTTGGAGAAATGTTCTTCTGTTATGCTTTCATGCTAAATATGAAATGACCCTCTCTCTCTATTTCTCCCTACCATTTGACAAAGTTATTCTGCCTAAAAGGTTTCGGTGATTGGGTTGGTGTGATTGCGAGAGTACTTTCTTCTCAGCCCATAGGCCCGGCAATGGTGGTGATTTTTCAGTAGTATCCCGACCTTGAGCTCCCGGGCTACCTATGTAGCGAGCACTTCAAGTTCCGTCTCTTTCAGTCCAACCTCCTTTCGTCAGATGGGATGTTCCTTAGGAACCGACGCCAGATTTCTCTCTGCATTTCCCAATTAACTCTTTCTTTAAAACCCACCAAACCTCTCAAAGACCTGCCTTTCGATTAGCTCCCAAATTAACCAGCCAAATCGCATCGCAAATTTTCCGTATTTTTTCAACGAAAAATACATCGATGCAAGAATTACGATAGTGGTCTGCCCTTTGGGAATAATCTTCGGGATGCTGTTGAACGAGTAGTCGGTGAAAAAGTTTCATAAATCTTCTATATCTGCGACCAATGATGGAATCACCTTCATGTTGTCGGTATTTTTAAAAGCTGCACACATCAACATATATGAGTAAACATTTCTCCAACCAAATTTTCATCCCTACCAACACAGCACCTTGAAAACTATGCGACCACATGGAGTCGGTTTACTATTCCGCTCTTTTTTTCTGGCAGTGCACAATGTGCACACCTATATTTTCTCCAACTCTAGCTAGGCTGACATGTGGAATGTAATCTGTTTAGCTACGCGCGAGACTATACACTTCCCTATGCTGAAACGCTTGAATGTGAACCCAGATAAAGCTTTCGAGACCACAGCATAAGGTCTTCCGGATCCCATGAAGTCGCCTGTTACATCCCGCTATGTTTTAAAAACACCATTAATCATGAACGTCAACCGATCACCATGCGTAGTCCCACCGGAATTAGAACTCGCGAAAATAATCAATCAAGGACCCATCGACGGTGGTGCCCGCTGCTTTACTTCAACCGCACTCCTCTTTGAGCGCCATCCCCTTAACACCAAATTCAGCCCCACCCTAAAACGTAACACTACACCACCGCCACCCACCAACCCAAGCTCTTCACTCTTCCTTTTCGTCCAAATTTTCGGTTCTTTGCCGCCGGATGCTTGATTTCTGTCTCTCATTCCGTTTCCAGTTTCACCTAATCGGGATTTTGACAAACATGGATTGGATACTACTCCGAGGAAATTTAAAAAATAAAAATAAATAAGTAAAAACAGACAAGGATTTTCTCACCGCCTGATTTTTTTCGACAGCTGAATGAAGCAATACCGTAATAATCCGACCGAAATATAACTTCCAAAATGAAAATCGAGTCAACTCTGTGATCAATATCAAAGAACACGAAAAAAGATTCGTAGTTATATATTCCCTTCAACCTATTACCAGAATTGCTCTCCCTACCAATTATGGATTTTGTAAGTATTCAGCATAGTTATTTTCACACCTTTTTGCATTATATAGACTCACCACAAAGCATAATAATGTTCTAACGCCAGTATGTTGTATAACTTGCATATTTCATCAGGTGTTTGTATTTCAGCAAAATAAAAATCATTCGAAAGGGAATAATAATTCACCAGCTTATCAGTTCTATATTTTTTAACTTAGAAAACTTAAAACTGATAGAAATGAGGTGGAAATGTCATTACTGTGTTGCAATTCCTTAGAATAGCACTTGTAATATCCATTGATCTTCACTGTTTCCGTGCTCTTAATGAGACAAATCATCAGATTGTGTAGACCAGGTCAACCACTCAGGGGTTTGCCGCAAACACATTTAATCGATAAAAATGTTTTCTGGGAACATCTATTTCATAAAATCCAATTTACAAATTATTTCTATTTAAATTCCGCGAACGCTCCACTAGGAAATTTCAATAACAGAGAAAAGATCTTTTAGATTGTTTCCAAAACAGACAATTGCACACTCAAGTACGCTTAATATCCATTTATTTTTAATTCAAAACTGCTTACAGGTGGCATTCCGGGAGGGCCTGTGTGATAAATCCCCTCATTACTGGCGTTATACAAATATAACTCGATTTTGTGCGGCCTCAACATCAATCACTAAAACGTAAACGGCCTTAGTTGAATGCATAAGGATCCCCATTGCATGCGTAATTTAGGGAGAGTTACGATAACACAGCAGCTTTCGAGACGCAAGTGAAGGCCATAACCAGCAATGAATCACTGTGATTATGCAAACAAGTTTGTATTTCCATTATGTTAGTGAAACAGACCACGCTTAAGGAGATGAACCCGATAGTCTACCCCATGAAGAAACATTTCTTTTGGATAACATAAATCTTTAAATGTACAATAACATGTCATACTTGGAAAAATCAATAGCAAACCATTTTTAAGCATTTTTCAAATCAAAGATTAGGATAAAGAACGCGAATGTGAGCTGGCATTCATTCTGCATTAATACCGGGATCATTGTCAGTGTCATAAAATTGGGAGCTCAAACATATTCATGCATCGGCCAGCAGAATTAAATATTTTTTTAAGTTTCTGTATAGTTCATTTTTTATCTCTAAAGTGAATAACTCCCTTTCACGTTGTAGATAATTATTGATTTCCCACTAGTTTTATGCTCTCATTCCGTAAAAATTTATGTTTAAAGTAGTCTAAACTTTATTCTACATGCCACTTATTGTTTAATCCTAATACTAGATATTACCTATTCACCATTCTTCCTGAGAACAGCATCTAAGGCCTTGTATATGGAGTATCATTTACAAACAACACGGGACTAGCACACCCAACCATTCTCTGGGTAAGAAAAAACCCACTCTGACTGGATTGTAACCCGAAACCGTTGGATTGGCAGGCAAGTACTTAGCCCCATTGGCATCGAATGAGGCTATTTCACTATCAGCTGCTAATTATAACTAACAATAATCTAATTTCCAATAACTTGGCGGTGTAACTGGGTAACGCATCTGACCGGCAATTGGGAGATCCGGGTTCCAATCCCGGTCAGGTCAATTGATTTTTTCATGTCAAATTTCACCGTTTTCGGTGAATAACAATTATCAAATGACATGTTGATTTTTTGAGAAAAATTAGTTTAACGGGAATATGAAACAGCTCCATTTATCAGTAATAAATAACGTCAAAAAATTGTATGTCAGCATAAATTATAAGCATTATAACGTAGGCATTATTATCCAAAGGGTGGGATTTGTCGCTTCTCATAAAGAGTTGCACAACTTACATTTAGGCAAATTATTGCGATTACTTATCCACGATGTGAAATTATTGTATAATTTAAGAATTTTCTTTTATCAATTTACCTACAGTTAAATAACCCCATCCAGTGCTTTCTTAAATAATATACTTGAAATTTCATGTAGAAACTTTCCAAATATTACAGGCATTGATTACGGAGCAGAATTATGGCCACTATTGGATTAAGAGACATTTTATAATTGGTATTTAGTTGGTAAAATGAATTGGATATTGCATAGCATGAGGAATATGAATATTTGACCATGCAATTCTTAGTAAAGTTATTATTAGTAGGTAAGTATTCTTATACTTTTATGTTGTTGTTCTCCTGGATGTTCATTTATTCGTCTTAGGCGGCTAAAGAAGAAGTATCAGCCATGGAAACATGATAGATAATAAAGTAAAGTTACGTCATATCTGCTTTCCAAAATGCAAACGTTTGATCGGCAACATCGAGAAATGCATTGATTTTTTTTCGCTAACTCGGTTTCGTGTGCGCTTTAGCAAGGAACATAAAACCTACGTGAGGAGGAAAATTACCCCATCAGAGTTGGGACGTGACCTAGATTCTTCCAATTTCCGATCAGGTTACATAATCTATGAATGACTGGAAGGTTCGATCTCTAACTCTGGTTATTTCTTCGCTCCAGTTTCTTTTGTCATATAAGAGGCGATTCGTTTTCCTCAGAAGAGCTCAGATCCATTTTGGGATATAACAGCCGGCAGAGCACAGCCAATTTTGATGGGATTTTATCTCACCGTGCATTCACATATTTTTAAGGAAATTCCTCTTTTTCCAAAAGATGCTACATGCACAGAGAAAAGTGCATAGATAAGGGTCTCTTAAACTTTTGCTTTGACTAGTATGAACGCACAAATGATGCAACATAACTTTGTGAGACTTCAACTTTGACTTTGTGAAACTTATTTTCAAGACTGATACCTCTTAAGCGCAAACTTTAGTAGATGCACTGGAAAAGCAGTGTGAGAAATACGGAATGAAGATAAATAATAGGAAAACAAAAATAATGAGATTCTGTAGGACTAAGAAAGCGAAGCTGGTGATAAGAGTAGGAAGTCACAAACTAGAAGAAACTAGTAGTAAGAAAGTACGCTAGAAGAAAGAGGACATAGTAGCAAAGACATTAGGAGAAGAATAGCGCTAGCGAAGGAAGCGTTCAATAATAGAAGGGAGCTGATGACGGGGACCTTAAGTAAGGATGTAAAAAAGAGACTAGTAAAGAGCTTGATATGGAGTGTGGCGTTGTATGGGGCGGAAACGTGGACCTTGAGAAAGGAAGACGAAAATAGGCTGAAGGCTTTTGAGATGTGGGTGTGGAGGAGGATGGAGAAGGTGCGTTGGACGGAAAGGAAGACAAATGAGGAAGTGCTTGACATGGTGGGCGAGGAGAGGAAACTTATAGATGAGATTAGGGGAAGGCAGGGTAGGTGGCTGGAAGGGGTAATGAGGGACGATGGTTTGCTGAAGGTCGTGATAGAGGGTAGGATGTTGGGTAAGCGGGGAAGGGGAAGGAAGAGAATCGGTTTTATGGACGGGATGAAGAAAGATAGGACTTATGCTGCGATGAAGAAAGAAATACAAGAGGTAGACAGGGCACAGCACGTTTAAGAGTTCCTTGGATATTCTCTGACTTTCATCACAACCTACCTCTAACCGGTAGATTACTGCAATGAATGAACCTCTTAAGCAAATAATGATGAGTATCAAGTAGCGAATCGGGTTTTATTGAACACTTCATTCGTATTTCCCATGTATTTGTAAAAATATAGCATTTATCAGTAAATACATGTCATATATCTACTATTCATGATTGATTTTGCTACCTCAGAATTTTACTGAACATTAAATTTTTAGTCAAAGTATGGTTCCAAGTCTAAACTTGACAACTATAATCATTTTTTTTAAATTGCATTTTTATGCAAAAATAGATCACAATACCAACAGTTAAAAATTATTATCAATTAGAACAGAGATTCAGGAGGAAGCTTCTCATCTATATTTAGTTTCCTCTCCTATGACAAAGGGACCCATTAGTAACGCAATCGATTCAATTTGAATTATCTTATGCTCAGTAAGGTGAAATATCACTACAGGTATCATGTCATGAATCTTGCCCATGCATCAGTGATTGCGGAATTTTCATCCACAAATGCTAATTGAAATGCTGAGCTAACGTGACTTAAGAGCAACTATATTCGATCTTAAAAAAAACAATGGTTTACTATTGGAATTCTTACTTAATAGTTGAGCACCATTTTGATTTATGCCATTGTCAAATGAGGAATAAGGCCATCGCTATAATTATTGCTTCTGCTTATACTAATCTTACACTACCTTGGAAGGAGTAATAGAGATGGAAGAAGAAAACGGACAACAATCGGAGTATGATTCAAGGAAGGAAGGCATTTTTTTAGAAGAGGCAACTTCCCTGCCCAAAGTAATTGGGAGCGGGATGAGAAAATCATGTGAAAACATACATGCGAATAGAGGCTTGTAAATTCAAGCGTTGGACAAGCATGGTACAAGAAGCATATGAGCTAAAAAAAAAATGAGCAGCGATGAGGTATAGAAGTGAGCTAAAAAAACAATTTCATACACATATTAACTAAGTTGGGCACACTACGAGTAACAATTAATCTTTTACGACATATAAGAGGAGAAATCCCAAGAGAAATACCCAAGTCCCAACAAGGACGATCTCGACAAATCCCAAGAGGTATGCCAAAGGGCAAATACTTAGCCCAAACAAATAGGGATCTAATAAAGAAACTCCACAGGGAATTGAATGAGGAATCGTTGGATAGGGAAGGAAAGAGAAACGCACTTAACCAATCATAGAATACAAACCTGATGAAGATGATGACCCGAGTTACTAGCAAGGGACTGACTACGCTAAGAGGTAATAATCTTGGAGATGCAAAAAAACTGCCAGGAGAAGAGTATTCACAATATAATGAGTCACGTGACAGAAGGACAAATTGGAGACTCTGAGAGATAAGAAGAGAGGTGCATAAGAGAGGCAAGAGAGCAGTCTGAGAGTCAAGGAGGTCTTTCCCTCCCTTCTCTTCCCACTCCTCTCCTTCGGGTCAAGAAGGCAAGAAGGAAGAGACAGAGCGGAGGCGTTCACCGGGATGAAGAGACGCGAAAGAGAAGAGCTGACGAAAGGAGTTGAAAACAGAAGAAGAAAGTGTGAGAGGGAGACAATGAATGTGAAGAAGTAGCAGCGGTAATCAGGGGGAGTGGCCGTGAGCTGAGGTCATTTGCACCAGGATCCATGATCTTTTTAAACAAATCTTGTATGAATTTACTTTATTTTGTTCCTCAACTGTCGACAATTATTCTATCAAGTACTAATTGTGATTGGAACAATTGGCCCCGTGAGGTAGTCAGTTATTTCCAAATGACAGTTAACATGCTTCATGAAATGACCCATTTCTAATGAGGAGGAAAATAATACCAATATATTTACCATTTTTTATTATGTTTTTGAATGTTTGTTTCAGCGATGTTTTTATTTAGTCAGCTTTCTTTGATACAGGAAATGTATTTTTTCCATTGGATTTTACAATCGTAAATTCGAATATAGTCATTGCTACAAGGTAATGAATAATAAAATACGTTTTTTTATTATTGTTGATTTTAACGATTATATGCATAAGGTGGCTTTCGTTTTAGCTCAGACAAGTTTTAAACATTATATACAGTTATAGAAATACACGTTTGTTAGAATTTTAAACAATGCTTAAACTTGACACATGTGTCTCTAAATAGCGAAGAAGATAGTGGCTCTAAATAGGAATTTCTGTCGAGTCACGGTTCCACTATTATGCACATAGTGCTAAATTTAATTCAAATCTGTACGATATTTTTATTTAGAAGTTTCGCTACAGTTATTTGGAGCACTTGAGGAGTTCGGTGTGAGTTGATTGTCTTCAAAAAAAGGATAGGAATGAACGATTCTATAAGAATTAGCCCTACCCCAGCGAATGTCACCATGAGGATCCCACATTATTCGACGGGAGCGCTATCCATCGTTTCTCCACAACAGAATAGCAATGTCTCGATTTACCTGAAAAATGTCTGACATAACTAGGAGTCAAAATAATGCCCCCCGGATGGATGAATATTACTCAAGTCACTACACCAACCCGCCTATAGCGACAGAGATCGAGACGGAGAAATATGCAATAAGAATATGAGAAAATGAATAAAAATTATACAAAAATATTTGCCGCTGCGAGAGTTCAAACCTAGGACCATTTGCTAAAAAGCCATTATTCTAGCAACATCACCTATCAATCCTCCTGGCGTCAGGGAGTGAGCATTTAAAACAAAGATAGACAAGGAAGGAAGAAAGAAGTAATTGTAATAGCATCGAGAAATTTCAGCTGCTGTCGGGATTTCAACCCAGTCACTCTGGAATTGAAGCCATCACTCTTACCAACGTATCAACCTATTACCTCTGGCAACAGAAAAAGAGACTACGAATTGAGTGTTGACAAGGTGAAAGAAATCTGCAATCGGGATGACATAGAGAAAGCTCCAAACATCCCAGGACACGAACCCTAGCCCACAGGTTACAAAGTAATTGCCCTAGCCACCATACCAACTCAAAACCTTGAGATAGATAAGAGGAAAGTAAGTAAAAATGAGGAAGGAAGAAATAAAAATGGGTTCAAGATTACACAGATATATTTCCGCCACTGCCAGGATTTCAACCCAGACCATCGGGTTAGAGGCCAACCTTTAGCCAGCCAGCGCGCACCCACCAAATTCTGGATTGAGAAAAGAAGCAGGGGGTGGAAGTGAGGACAAGGATGAAAGAAATAATGAAAGGCAAAGACGAAGAGAGAGGCGGGATGGGGAGCAGTTGCTACAAAAGGAGCACCCCGCGCCAATACAGTCGGCAAGCGTTTTCTATGAGGTCGTGAAATATGCAGCACCCCCCTTCACATCCCGAGCCATTGTTGCCTCGGGGTGAAGGAAGCGGAGCGTGTTGCAGTGAGTGTTGCGAGCCAAAAAGGCAAGAAGGAAAAGAAGGAGCAGAATAAAGGAGTGGGAAGAGTGTGTGCGAGTGAGTGAGCCGAGGTAATGGAACGGATGAAGGGAGTGAGCGATGCGGCGCCACCGAGCGGAAGGCGAGATGAGAAGAGGGCCCGGAAAAGAGTAAAGGAATGCGGAGGGCGAGGATTCTAGAGAGTGGGAGAGGGTGAAGAGAGCTGAGAGTGAGGGCAACGGTCGAGAGGAGATGGCGGGAGACGTATGAGAGGAGAAGGGCATGGGTGGACTCAAGGGAGGGCAAACAAAAAAGGACATGCATGCACGCATACAAGCGTACATACCCATCACGCCATTTCATTTCGCAGAAAGAACAACCAAAGAGCTTGATTATAGTTTTATCATGCCTAGAAAACTGACAGCATTATCACAGGCACACCTGGTAAATTTCCACAAGCTTATTTTACCAACCTAGGTATCAGCAAAACATCGCCATTATCAAGGTTAAAGTTGCCTTGATGGTGGCAAGTTTTTGCTGTAACATAGGGCGGAAAAACAAACAAACCTGTGTCAATTTACAGTTTCTGTGATAATGGTGTATGTCACACATTTCCACAAATTAACTCCTGATCTAAAATCTGTCCTATAAAACTGGCTCTCTATTAATAATATCCTTCATAATACACCATGCTTGCGTGCCTCTTTCACATCTATTTAATCACTGCTTCATACAGGCACTCCTGTACTTAATATTTCAAATATTTTTCTTCATATCATTCTCTTACACGCTATTCATCCATAACTTATTCGGTCTACCAATCCTTCTCAGACCGTTCACATGAATTTTCTGTTTGACGAAAGAGTAAATGAGTATGAGTTGAAGGAGTCGACCGAAAAAGGAAGGGTGAATAAGGTGGATGGCACACTAAGGATGAATATTTGGAGTATTGAGTATTAAATAGGGACAAGCCTTGAAAAAATACCATGATTCTCACAGCGCTTGTTGAAGTTTTGCTGTAAAATATAAAGCAAATGCCCTAAACTCAAATCCATTCAATGATTATTGTATGGAGGTGCATTGCAGGGTTCTTGTGGTGGCTCGCGTACACATTGGCTTCCCTTCCAGACGGTCATGGTTCGAACCCTTTCCCTTTCCGGATATTTTCAAGCATGGTAATAGAACACCGTCAAGTATAAAGAACTGAGCATAGCAATTTTGGTATATATTGTTACTGGCATTCGACCATGAATATGGCTGCTAAAACAAAGAAAAGCATTGTGACCTCCGTTGTGCACGGAATCAATAGGTAGAAAAGGTTTTTAGAGCTTAATCATTTTTACGTAGATTACCATAGTTAAAGCTTAATATGCCTAAGAGACCACAACTTAGTTATCTACGAAACCGTTTTAGTGGAAACGTTTCTACCACGGATGGTCTCATCAATGCTGGACAAAACTCCGTTATGGTTATGCCAAAAAATGCTGCATGGTTTTGCTAATATATTCACAAATGATACTCAACATGCACTGCTATTTCCACTTATCCCAGCATTCAGAAAATCTAATCAAAATGCGACTTACGCGGCAATATATTTAAAATAAAATATTGCCACTTTAAAAAAGTAATCCATCCCCTTTGTGTCGTGTAGTGTACGAACGCAGAAGACGAAGACTGAGAGAAAGAGTTTCTGAGTGGACGAGGAGAAACACCCGATTTCAGTATTTCGTAACGGGATGTGGAGCCTCGAAATGACGTGATGGATTAGGAACCCCGAATAAGTAAAAAAAATCAAAAGTTGAGTGGACTAAAAGAGAAAGAATGTCAGCTGCATTCAAGGAGTATGGCACCCACTAAGGTCACCGAAAGCGGTCTCTGTCGATGCCCAATAGTGGAGGCTGGAGAACTTCCAAGTGTAGTATGTAGTAGTAGAAAAGGTAGTAGTAAGTAGTTTAACGTGTTTCAATGGCTAAGGTAATGTCGCACTTACTGTCTGCCACGTGCAGACAGGGACAACGGCACTCGGACGAATCGGAGGATCACCTCTCCAAACTCTGGCCGAGCACAACGATGATTAACTTCGGTGACTGACCGGGAACCGGTGTTTCCATCGTGGCAGACCTTTATCCATGGGCGCACAAGTTTGCAGACTGATGGCAACGTTTAGGATAATAAATGGTTTCTTGTAGTTAAAAAATATATAAATTACGGATTTCATTAATTTTTACTCGATATCAATCATACTAATGAGATTATTTCACAATACATCAGCTATGAACGACCAATCTGACGAAGTAGCCTCATGAGATCCGATCCCATCGTCATTCACAATAACTTCTTCGCGCCAATCGCTGACCTACGCCCTAAAACGGACGGCAAAATTCAGCACCAGGTAATATTAGAGGCCTTGGTCGAATTTCCAAGCCTACTGCGGCTATATGCTTTGGGCTACCGACTTCAATATTCGGACAGGCATCGGCCCGCTTCTCACCTGAGCCATTAGAGCAAAATTCATTTGCAAAAAGTGGATATGTAAACTGTTAGGAGCTATACCCGTCGATCATCTACTAAGGTAAAAACTCTGAATAGCAAGGCTGAAATACGACACTGTAGATAAAGTTGATATAAAGAATCTTACACAGGAGAAAATTTATTAGATGAGGGCAGGAATGAAACGGATTCTGAGTGACTAAATCCTTCTGAATATAGGATATTACCCAAATTATACATAATCACCAATGAAACTCATAAAACTCATATCACTCTCGCTGTACTCTTAATAGTCGAGTGTTATTGTACCTAAACTACAGTATTATCATTTCTAGGATCTTTTTCGCATTCCTGCAATGTTTGAAGGAATCCAGGTCCTGTCATGGTTAAGGAGATGTTGATTTTAAATAGAGGGCACTATAGTTCACTACTCAGTCCGTCAGATGGCACGTTATACTCTGGGCCTCTTTGGCAACTATTGCGAGGAATACAATAATGCTGACACTGGGTTTCTCTCCGTCCTTCTTCCATTCCAATAGTTATCCATTCTTATACTTAAACGCGCAAAAGACCTCAGCTATCAGTCGACTCTACCATATTAAGAAGTAGCCCGAGTCCCATAGAGCCCGACGTATTATTGAATAAGGAACAAATAATTAAAAACGTATTATATACGAACAGAGGCCGGAAGAGGGAAAACCATTTGTACCCAAATATCAAACTATTTGGCGTGTTGAGGTATTGAGGTTGGCGCAAGAGGGATTAAGGTCACCAAGAAAATGAAGTAACATTTATGAATCGTCTTGGATTTCACTTTATTTTGAGATAATTTAACGGTAACTTATACAAACCACACTAGTCGTCACGAGTGGAAATTCTTTTCCCTTCCATAAAAGCAGAAAAGAAAATATAAAATTATTCTGCATTGACTCCCATCTCTCCTCTCTCTATCCACTTCCTCCTTCAAGTGACACATCCCAAGGACCTTCTGTTATTTATCCTAGAGCCCCCAATATTCGACATGGTTTTTAAATATCCTTCCATATACCTACTGCGATGGACATACAACTTTTCCCGGAAGGATATTGCCATCAAGGAAATGTAGAAAATACGATCTTAGTGAAATTACGGAACATATTTCACTAATTTATTTAATAAATATGATACATTGTATTGATATGTGCTAGGAATTCAAGAAAAACACTTTTACATTGATCATTAATTGGATATACAGCATTTCATTTATTTGAGCCATCTCACACAAGACATGAACATCGTGACACGTCTGGCTGCTCGCATAATGTATATGTTGCAGAGGACCACTGATAAAACGGCTTCAATTATAATATAATAATATGATATAATAATAAATTTGGTGCACAAGATATCGTTCCTTGTCAACAGTGACAAAATATACAGCAAACTCCAAGATATTGTCTCATTGATAATGAACACAGGCTTCATTAGAAGGAATAGAAAGAGCGCCATATAGAATTTCACAATAAAGGTCTATAAATCTGTATTATAATTTTCAAACGTGTTTCCTTCATCAAGAATTGGCCAATCATATTCACATTGTGGAGGTATTTTTTCTCGTATTAAGGTTCGGTGGAAACTATGTTTTATAAAACATTGGCCTAATTATACCCTGACCTACTTTTAAAAAATGCATACCACCGTACGCGGCTTGTAAATGTGAAAAGGCAATGTTCATGCCTTCAAATATTTCCATTAAAATCATGCTATAAATAACTTCTCCAGTCCAAGCAATGTTAACACTGTTAAACAACCGTAACGCCGTATAAATATTCATCTCCTCCACTTCAAATCCCCGGGGAAAAGCCAACTTGATTGGACTTGAAATTTTTCACCACGACGCAAAAGAGCTTGTTATCGTATGCAAAAGCTTTTCGAGCAGTGAAATGATGCAATGCATTTGCCGCACTTCCTAATAAATGATTTTATATACAGCCTAACAAAATATCAATTTTTAACTTTGAATGTTTTTCGAAACGCTGTAATGAAACTTGAAACCCAAAATTGCGATTCGATACCAAGATTATCTGCGGACGTCATATTAATGAGGATAGCACTGATATAATCCCATGCAACAGAAAACTCGTAATGAATTGGCATCATCGTCAGTTGTAAATTCGACAGAAACAATAAACAAAGCTCTTGGTGCAGTCAGCATTTCCATTAATACGATCTCTGATTGCTACCATAGGTTCAGATATTCAGCGGGTGCTCATAAATTGTACTCACTAGAACTTTGTAGACAAAGCGCCATAACGTTGGGGTGCTTTAACTCCTTCTTACCTGGAAGAAAAAAATATATTTCAGTATCATAATATTTTTGAAACATTGGGATGAATCAATTATCTTGACACTACGCTTATCAATATGCAAAGTTTCAATAAACATTTTCGAATGAAAACCGAATTTTAGACTGTTTACCATTATGCTATCTATCTATTCAACAGCTTTAGATTATTTTTTCATCAGAATATTAGATTAATTCCTGCTGGCCAGCATGTTGGCTATACATGCATTGAAATCAACAAGTACATTGACAAAAAATATTAATATACTGAGTACTATTTACAAATATAAATCAAACACAAAAAATATTCCTGTAGCAACATCCATGGTAAAAAAATAATCAAGAGGATATTCATTTTCCATAATTAATTTTAAAACAGCTACTTAGAAACTATAAATTTATCAAACAGCATTGAACATGCTGTTTGTCAGGAAGGTATAAAATACCATGAAAATGTGACAAGATATTCCGCATAAAAACTTAAAATGAAAACCACAGAATGGTTTTTGATGGATGATTTTTGAGATTAGCGACTCAATGAACTTCAATGACTTGAATCAAATTAATCGAGATACCGGTCGACAGCAATAAAATAATTAGTGGAGTTTTTTACCGTGTTTTTGTGACATAAAATTCAATGAACTTATTGGAGATTGAAACACTATGCCTCGGCGCGTCCGCCGATGGCTAGCTTAACTTGCATATGCACTCAGTCATTGAAGACGGTTACTTCCTTTCCACCAGTAATAACAGGTGGAGCTCTCCCACATCCCATTCTCATTTTTGTTTAT
This sequence comes from Pyrrhosoma nymphula, assembly GCA_963573305.1. Taxonomy (NCBI): domain Eukaryota; kingdom Metazoa; phylum Arthropoda; class Insecta; order Odonata; family Coenagrionidae; genus Pyrrhosoma; species Pyrrhosoma nymphula. The sequence goes on along the minus strand of OY754335.1, from coordinate 95,454,511 downwards.
TTTACTGGTTCTCCTAGGAAAAACCCCGAGGATGTTTCCCGCATCGGGAGGAACGCGGGAGGACAGAAATAGGGGGAGTCCACGTCAAAAACGGACTGCCAATCAAATTACTTACGGTAGAGAGAGAAGCGGGTGAGTCAGACAAGAGTGTGTGGGACAAAGGAGGGAATTCAAGAAGAGAATGAGGACGAAATGGAATTTTTGATGGAATCCCTCCATTTTTTCCAGGAAATATTTGCTTTTTTTGCTTTCATTCGAGTTTTCCCTCTTTTCATCTCACCATCGCCGCAATTGGACTTTCGGCGGATGATTCCCAGTAAAGAATTGCAGTTTTATTAGATGCGCTCTCGAAGGGTCCTTATCAATATGTTCATCATATCGATTATTACTTTTTACTGCGAAGCAAGTCGGAAAGGAAAACAAATTGAGATATCAAGGGGGATGATTACAGTAAAAACGAGAGGAGCATCATTGAATAAACCACGGCAGTGATGTGATGAGTGGACTTACAGGTCTATGGACACTCGCAAGAATGAGTGGCATCCAAAGCTCACAAATTCTTATGACTAAAGCAGATGAATTGCGCATTATTTTGCAAATGGTTATTTTTTCTTGTTTTTTAGCCTGACAATATATTTAAATTGGAGCAAAGACAACCTTTTCTATGTTCGGTCGTGAAAATTGACACCTGTTTACGATTTCGGCATGCAAAGATTCGATGACCCACGGCTTCCAAGATATTTAAAAAATGGCATGTTCTTTATTTTTTAATCGTGCATTCTCATGTAATTACTCATATTTCAGGGCATATTTTTTGCAGTTATGTGAAGTGAATATGTCACTTTTGACTTCCAAAGTGACATTTAATACAGAGAAAGTGCTGTTCAACAGGAGAAATGACAAAAACATCACAAGCATTTTGATTATATGTCCAATGTACCACGTTATTCATCTCATCATCATTTGATGAGAAAATTATTTTGTATCTGACCCGAGATATTTTCTAGCATATCCCATATTCACAATCAGGCCGTAATTTTAAATATGGGAGTGAGCCTCCTAAATTAAAAAGGCAAGAAATAATAGTTTAAATTCAATTTGAAAACGTTTAATAAAGTTATAATGATGAGAAACTATCCTTTAAAGAAGGGCAACAATATACATGGCAAACGCACAGAACTGATGAACGCACGCAAGACTCACACTCATAGTTTTGCAGATCTAGCAGGTAAACCTTTACGAACAATCAGTAAAACTGAACTTATTAAGAGCTAATTTATGTACTTCATTTTTCGCGCATACTCTCTAATATTTCATCATTTTAATTCGTTGCCAAAAATTCGATAAAGGCTTTTTTAATTAATAAAATACTTTCGGAAAAAAACTCATGTTTATTGTATAACTACGGGAATTGACATCGATCACTGGTCAAGGTTTGTTATATTTGTTTTCTTTTTACGTGCACTTATGAATATTCAAGGACTATCGGCTTAAAATAAAGCGTAAATTGAAGCGTATTTTTCATTCCAGTGATAAGACAGCTCAGATTTCGACGGTAAACGTTCACATGTCAAAATACAAGTAAACAGTAATTCCATTGTGTTCTTTTTACCTGAAGGTTGTAAGCTGCTAAGAAACAGAAACCGCGGGAGAATCAATGTTTTCACTCATAAAAAATACTTCTGAATTGAATCTTAACAAGACAGGAAAATCACCAGCAGCGAAGGCACGCAAAAAAAATGACGAGAAATTTCCTCGAAGGGAAAAACAAAGGAAGGGAGTGAGCGCATCGCGTGCTGTCTCACGGAAATTCTGAACAAATGATTGACGATGCGAACTCGCAACTGGATAAAGGAGAAAAAACAGGTGAAAATCAATGAAACCCTGCCACACATCCATCCCTTGACGTCGAAACAAGCCCAGTGTGCTCTCCAGAATGGCTTACTTCAATTCGAGTACGAAGTTTACTCACGAAAAACGCTGGTTCACATTCCCACCCAACCTTTTCCTGGCTAATTTTTCTATTCAACGTTTAAAAATATTCAGAAACGCCAAAAACACAAGAAACATAGAATGTTTCGTCATGAACATGAATGCTTTTTCGACTAAAAGCATAAACCTATTATCAACTATTTTTTCATGCAGTAAAGAGCAAGTTAATTAGTAAAAATAACGAGGAATGAAATTTTGCCATCGTGTTATTGATTGGAACATTTTATTTGGCTATTTTAGTATATGCGTCTCCTCAATTTCTTCTATGTGACCATCATTTAACAGGTTTCTTTTATTTTTATAAGTTGATAAAATATGCGGTAATTAGTAAAATGACGTCATGTTGTGTACAAATGTGTCCTTAACTTTTTTGTCTTGCTGTGTCACCCTGAAAATTACCTATCTAACGAGCACTTTCACGCCATGCAGAACCATTTTCCATGAGCCCTCAGAAGTTCTTCTCGACTCCTATTCCAAACTACTCTTTCCTTGGACCTTGCCATCACTCCAGGAAACAGATTCCCGTCCCAACACTAGCAGAAAACCATTCCTATTCGCATCCTTTCCTAGTCCAAGCTCCCAACGCATGCAGACCTATTCCTTTTCCATGCCAAGCCCATTCTCGCCACCCACCGATGCCTAAACCCAAATCCGCAACCGCTTGACTTCAAACTTCTTTGGCTAATGACTTGGTGCCATTAGTTTCATTTTCTCTCCTTTTGCCGACTTCCTACAACCCCTCCATACCTTAATCAGTTCAAAGTTGTCACTTCGAAAGACAGACAGCTGAAATGTATAACTTCTCTGGGACGGAAACTTCCTAAAGCAGTCTCTGATGCAGCCTTTTCGGAATATATTGCTGGTAAAAGCGGACACCAGTAGGTACTTCATATCTCATGCATGGAAAACTATACCATGGGTGTACTTCATAGCAATTGCACCCGGTCACAGCTAATACTCACCTTATTTACTCAATAACCAGTGCACGTTAAGGACTTGTGGCTGGGTTAGCAAGGATATCATGTTTAAAATATTGATAAGGAATAATGTACAGAGGAAATAAGTGATGACTAGTGATATGAGTTTTAATAGAATTGGTGAAGTGATCTGCTCTTTCGCAAGTCACGATTGGTGCGCAAAAAGAAAAATGTTTTTCACCAACCCATTTTGAAAATGAAATCATACTTTTTCTTCTATTTTATCAGTCCTACAAACGTATCTTAGGGACTAAATAATACCCATAGTGTCGTGACGTGATATAAAATAGAATAAATGGTATTCAATGAAACCATTGGATATCGTTAAAAGGAAGAAAACAATTCTCATTAGCGGAGAAGTTCAATTAACTGTGTTCAGAGTTATTAACACTGCCACCCACGATTTTCATAAAAATGTGGCATTTTCTTTCACATTATTCCAAAAACGAAATTGCGCATTTATGTTTCTATTTATACTTGATATTGATATATTCTAATCGACAAATAATGATCTCAAATTTGGCATAATATTTGGCATGAAACAATATATATATAATGAAACTCTAGTCTCGTTATGAACGAACGAAACTTAAGCACTCCTAATGCTTTGATAACCATCATCTTACCCCAATATTTTATCTCAGGGCTTAAATTATAAATGGTTTAAAGATTAAAAGACACAAACACCATTTCATTAATTATCACAACGGTTTCAGTAGGAAAGAACATAGCATCCGAGATGGGAGTGAAGTTACTCAAAAGTCAACTTCCCCGTGTATTGAATGAATATTTCCATCGCTTATTAAAAAAAAACATTCATTTTTCCATTTATGCCCATTGATTAGAGCAACAAATGCTTATGGATGGTGGCATTGAATGAAGAGCGGTATTTTCTTAGTGCTTCTTTGAAGTTCATGGAGTTCAAACTGCAGCACCATTACAACATGCCTCTCGAACCATTACGGCAAAAAAGGCATCACCGCCAGGAAATTCTAGTAGTACCCCTAGCGATACTGAAAACGACGCTCGCAATTTGAATACTTCGACGATCATCATCACTTCGGTCTCGGCCCAAGTCGTCTAAAATAAGTGCACGCTGACAAAAATATTATCCTGTTGTGTTTACCAGTAGTCTACACTTTTATGCATAACGTACAACATGCATTCACGGGGCTACAAAATATTTAGTCTTAGAATGGCGAAGGATTTTACCTCAAGCATTCATTATACGGCTATTTCAGGAAATATTTTCTACCCAATCTGGAGGTCTTCAAGCTCCAATACTAATACGCCTCCGTTGTTTTTTTATATTTGATCCAGTTTCACTCTCCATGTTACTTGAAATCATTATTACTTTAACGAATATTGCACATATTGTCGTACCCCTGGGACAGGCTAAGACGGAACAATGCTAAAGGTCTGGGTTTTTTCTACCTTCAGCTCGACTGTAATGTAAGCCAGTGCCGATTAAATAAATGAAGTATTTAAGATTTGGGTGTATTTATAAATCCTCTTTTCCGCCGAAATCATATGAGATCCTTTAAATGAGCTATGATTCCCAGTGACCCCTAGAGGGACACAAAAATATATTTCCCTATCATTGTAGTAATCCCGATTCGTTGTATTTTCCTTAGGTTCAAGTTTATTATATTTTTATACTTTCGCGACTAAGTTGATTATATATTTTTTGTGCCAAAATATGTATAACTAAGTGCCTTTTATTTCAAATCTATGCCTTCTTCCCCATAGTTTCAATCATGCTTCTAAGCTTTCTAATCCCTTTTGCTTATAACATTTCTCGTATTTTATCTACTACTCTATTTACCTCTAATTTGCTTCACAGAGCTAAAAAAAAAGAACAATCCATTCAATGCATACCATATTGTGAGCAATTTACTTTATTACAGGAAGGGCATGAAGTAACAATCCAAAAACGACGGTCTTTCAGTAGATTTTATCATTGAACCAAGCAGTGTTACATTAACTTCAAATATGATAAAATCCGCGCCAGATAAGTACAGCATTCAGCAAAAAACCTTGGGCAATAGAGTGTAAAAATTAATTTAATGAGCAATCAGATAACTTTGGTTATTTCTTATACGTTGCATGAGGTTTTAAATATACAGCCATATTTACATCAACAATTCAAATTCAATAGTGAAATATTAAACTTCAGTTCAAATTTAATGACAAAGAAAACGCAAAAACGATCATAAAATGGGAGTATGAAAAGTTATATCGAAATTCACGTTAAGAAAGAATGACAAAAAACATAACATCCTCTGCTTACATACTCTGGCTGACACAACACGGGGGAACTCCCATGACGTCGCCAGTATTTGCTCAGGGCTCATTTGAAGCATGTTTCGGAGTTAAAGTTCAACTCAAGCCAATTACCTTCGTTAAACAAACTTTCTCAATTTACCGGCAACGCCCATAGGTAAGCTAGCGCTGAGCGGATTTTATGACCTCCCTGCGAGTAGAGGACGTGATCTCAGCAACGCAATTCGTGTGAAAGAACATCTTGGATTTTGTAATCGGACAATAATCTCTTGGATGGCGTTCCTACGGGAGCAGTCTTTGCCATGCCTGCGAGGAAATCGTGCAGAACATACGGAATTAGCCGTACACGCAACCTTATTGAGTTTCCCTTAACTAACGAGAACTTGAAAGGCTTCAATACTAAACAGTTGTTACCTTATTTAGAATAAAAAAACAGGGAAAATTACATCATATGGTGACAATATAAGGCTCAAATGTCTATCAAGTTTAATAAAAATTGTTTATGAAATTGGATTAAGTAAATACGCCAAAAGTCAGTCACAACCCGATGGAATAATGCGATGAAGCATTGATGAGTCATTTAAACTTGGATAACTCATTCCAACAAAATTACATGAAATTCTGGAAAAGAAGCTGGGCAAGGAAATATTAAATAAATTAAGCCCAAAATGACAGAAATAACAAGTTTGTTCATAAATGATATTAATATTCTTGGTAGCCATAAGTAAGCTGTGCATAATTTCAAGCACAGAAAAGAAGTAATGTTCAATCAGTCCTTGGAATAGGAATGCACAGTATAGTGCAAAAGACATTTTTGATAGAACCCATTTTTTGTGCACAGAAATGAATTATTTTTAGCTCGAAATGATTACAAATGGCAAATTATGATAGTATTTACATAAAATCGGCCAAAAATGGTTGTTAGGAAATATTTGTCTGTTTTCCTAACATGATCAAGTGATAACTCACATTTGTATTACATGCACACGAACTCTGATTGGGATTCCTTTTTGCTGACATGGGAAACTTAGGTCAGGTTTTAGAGACCATTCAGGAGTTGAAGGTCTCCTTGATCCGTTGAATGTATATGTTGACATATATTTTATGGATGGTACCCTTGGCGGTCACAAAAAAGTGATGATCAAGCAGAGTGAAAGGGAACTTTATATATGTACCTCCAAGTACTTGAAAAATCGAGCCCTCGTGACGCATAATTGTTATGCAATGGATATGGAAGAAAACATACTATAACTCACTAAAACGTTTTGCGGTGAATTAAAAACAAAGAATAAAGCACCGATGAGTTAATGCCGGAAACCTTGTAAGTACACTCCGGCCAAGTTGCATTAACCTCGCGTAAAATCCATGAACATTGTCTCGGTTGTATCTTTCAGAGCGAAGCTTATCTCCCGAGGGGATTGATGCATAAGTGGAGAGAGGTAGGGTAAGCATTTATACTGCTTGGGACACAAGCGCTCGTGCCTCTGCTGCGTAAAGTCTTCCTGTGAACTTCTTCCCTTCCATATCCAACACAACTAGGCCCCGGTTCCACTTTCACCCATTTTGGCGAACCCATCCCATATCCCAGCCTCCTCCTCTCCCTCCTCAGCCACGCACTCTTGCCCTATAAAACCGCCCTCCTCAACTCCTTCGGGTACAAATCCCGATGCCCGTACGCAAGAGTCGTCGCTCTCTCACTCTCCCCGCCCTACCGTCTTCCAACCCTCCAGGATGCCTCGGAAAACTTCCACAACCCCTCTCAAGTGAGAGAGGAGAGGATATCCCGAATGACAACTCGCAATCAATTAGTGCCAGACAAGAGCGGAGGAGAGAACTGGCATGGGATGTAGAAGGGGAAGAGAGTAGGGGTAGTAGTAGTAGTAGGGAGTGAAGGTAGAGGAGTCGAGTGGGGAAGGATATAAGGTGGAGGTTGAAGTGGGTGGGGAGGGGATGTGCTCAGTCTAATCGACCCGGAGCGTAGCCCCTGGACTCATCAAGGCACCCTCCCCCTCACCCCACCACCATTTTACCGGCCTCATTTCAACCCTCCAGATTCCTGTCTACACTCTCGCCAATATACCTCAGCTTCCTCCTCCTTAACCTCCACTACCATACCTCTCTCCACCTCGTTTCAGCCAACATTCCCTCTCTTCTCAGACCCATCGCACCGCTTCCTTAAGTTTACACTCTAGTTCCAACACTGACGCCTCCTCCGCGCCTTCGAACTAAAGACGGTAGACTTGGAAAGACAAGAAACGTCATCAAAAAGAGAATTCTTCATGTTCTACTGGAAGAATAGGCGAAAGGTTTTTGTTTAATTGATAGTGGTAACTGATTATTTATGTGATTCTACGGGATAGACTCCCCAGTATTTGACAAAACCAGCTATCTAGGTTCAGAGGAACGAAATAATTTATAAATAGGTATATTTTTTTTACGTTAAATTAAGAAATGGTATTACCTAACTATTGACGTGACTCTTAAAATAATACAAGTTCTCTTTCCTTGTATTATATGAATTGATTGAATTTCTTTTTCTCTTTCCCTTGATTTCAGGAAACGGCCACCTTTTAAAGTTTTCACAGGATAGCATGGTTTGAAAAACCATTTTTTTATTCCAATAAAAAAAGGTAGCTGGACATTTTTCGTTAAATTGATAATAGGAGATCTTCTCTGACACAATTAATAACGTGCTTTTTATGGGACAAAATAGCTCAATTGCCCTTGCCCTCTTTATTTACATCTCATACTAGGCAATCGGGAGCATTTGGATTTCAGGGAATCGAATTTTTGGGGTGGCTAGAGTACAGGTTTCTCATTCCGAGGACTGTAGTTCAAAGCCCAGCATATTCTGAAATTATTCATTGGAATCATCATCCCTAAATGGATGCTTTGTGGAAGGAATTCCAAGTGTAACCTTCGGATTCAAAGTTCAAATGCGGCCTTGTCGCCTTTCGTCAAAAGCAGGATGATTCCGACGCTGGATTTGTCTCAATCCCCCCTCCCATTTCCTGGTCCACCTTTCCTTACGGCGCAATTCACCTAAATTATTGGTCACTTCCCCAATCAGTTCGGACTTTAATATATATAGCGAGTTTTTTGGAGCTTAATGCCGCTTCTCGCATCCCAAACGCCACTTTTCTTTATCATCCCAATCTTCAGGTTCTCATCCTCTTCATTTCCAACTCGATATTTTATTTCCATTTTTTCCTAGGTCTTCCTCATTTATTTCCACTAGAGTCCATTTACAAACCCTTGATGGTATTCTTTCCTCCTTCATGCGTCTTAGATGTCAGTACCATTTCAGTTGTTTGCCATATATTTTTTCTAAAATCGTATTTTTTTACATTTTTTCCATAATATTATTATCTGTTACATGAACTAACAGGGTTAAGTTACAGGATCTCCTACAGCATGAAATTTCAGCCGACAGTATCCCTGATACATATTTCTATTTAAAACCCAAACTTCTGACACGTACCTATAACTGGTTCTATGATTGTTTTGAAAATATTCTTTTAGTTTCCTGCTCTATGTTCTTGTCCCACAAAATCACTTAGACTTCAATATAAAAGTTAGAAAAGGAAGTACGAGTGGCATGAATATTTTTACAATAAAAATATTTTTCAACACCATTTCAACTCATTCACGAAAACACAAATGTTTTACCCTATCTCTCACCTAGCCACACCATTGGAGACTTCTCCGCTCCTTCCAACCCATACCCTCTCTCCTTGGAGCCGATACCCCTGCGACGCAGTCCCCTCTGCTATCCGCCCAAACTCCTTGGCTCACTGTCGCCTCGAACCTGCTCCACCTCCTCCACACTCCCACCATCCTTCCCGCTAATTTCTTCCCTCCCCTTCAGCAAACGCTACTTCCCCTTCTCCCTTTCCCTTTAACCCCGCCTGACCCCATCTCCCTTTTCTCCTTATGCCTCTCCAGGGAACGAATCCGTCTTCTCTCCGTTCTAATCCCACTTACTTTTGCCCATATTCTTAAGACGCACATCTATTCCTCTTGCGACTCCGTTCCCAGAGAGAGTCCTTTGTTTTTCCAAGTAAGAAGTCCCACCGTTTTAACGATTGAAAGAATAGTCTCCCTCTTCTCCTAATCCTACTTAATGTATCCAATTTCCTTGAGATGTACTGCTGTTTACAGTATTGAGGTTCTTTATTTTTCTAAGAATATTTTCCTCCTATCAAACCAATAGAATATTTTCTCCCCCTATCATCCTAAATAAAATATATAGCATGAAGGGTAAAACTTTTCAACTTTCAGAAAACTTATTGCTCAAACGAATATACATATATATAAATGATCAATTATTGAATCAGTTACTCTATGCCAGTGGTTCTCAAACTTTTTTGAGTTGCGTATCTCAGTCACCATTTCTAAAGTTCTGCAATTCATATTTTTTTTATTGTTCATTGTTTGCAATCTTACTGCTAATTCAACTACACTCGCATGCGCATTTTAGAACTAATTTCTTTTTTTAGGAACTTTCTATTCATTCTATTTACTTTTATGACATATATTTTTAAATGAAAATGTTTTCAGTTCAAGTGGAGATAAAATCTTCACATTCCCATTTGGAAAATTTATACTATTTCTACTTTTGGTATTCTCATTTTTCACATCAGTTTGGGTCACGGTCATATCGTTTTGCCGTCTTCTTCACTCAGTACCTCTCTTTATCATTGACGTTAATCCTCTACGGAGACCCATATACTCACCACGGGATGAAACCCTGAGATATGTGTATCGCTGTGAAAAGAAAACCCTACCTCTAAACATCTACTCTGAATTTAGGAGAATCACTCTGTTGTAATCCCATGTTGGGATATGACAAATTAATGCATTGCTCGTTGTTCGCCCTTGTGTCTGGCAGATGATTGCATCTATGATCCAATATTTCCCAAAAAAAAAGTCACCATTTTTAAAATAAAAAGAAAAATATATTCAAAACGTTTTACATGGTTGTAAGCATAACAACACGATATTTTTCAATATAATCGTATTTACGCTCGATGCATTTTTAGAGCCGCTAAGGCAGCTTTTGCATGCCAGTGTCGTAGAAGCTCGATGCTAACTCGTTGAGATAGTGTATGAACTCTTCTTTCACCTTGGAATTTTAAATAGCATTTCACCCATATGCTCATTCATATTTGTAAACAAATGAAAATTGCTGGGTTCCAAGTACGGAAAATCCGGGGTTGGGCCATAATTCCCCCATTCAAACTTGTGCAAAAGATTGACCAAATAATTTCACTACGCCTCCAGCATTTA